>CM031244.1:529923224-531232498 GCA_018340775.1 Taxus wallichiana var. yunnanensis
ATATATGGTGATGTTTTCACCCTTTTTATATTTGATTAAGATTTACACCTATAACCAAAAAGGAATGAAATAAAAGCTACAGGGGGTTATTTTGATTAATTAACTTCCAACATTAATCATTAAATATCAAAAAAGCATTAATACTAATGTACACGATACAATACAAGATGAAAAACACAAGGGATCGAGTACATTTAGCTGATTACAGTGATTTTTTATTCAAAAATGGGCTCAAATAAACTAACTTAGTTTTCTCCAAATTCAGAATACTTTGATTATTCTCAAATTTCCTGTTATTTTCACATTCAAATTAGATTAATTACACATTTCTTAATTTACATTAAAATTTGTCATACATTAAAATCAGCATTAAAACTTGAATTTAAAATGATGGGCAACTGACAAGAATAGAGAAAAATTCAAGACAATTTGATAATGAAGTTCACCCCTAATGGGCTACATCTTTGGGTTAAAAAAAAATCCTGAATCACTCTATTATTGAGGAAAATAAATTTTTAGAACAATTTTACATCAATAAAACATTTGGTATGCAAAAATACCTATGTTTTCCTCTAGGAAAAGCTCGCTCCATTTTATAATGGCCTTCCCACAATATCACTATGTAATGATGACAGCGATCAATTCTTTGTGACTTAAGTTTATCATCTAATGCATCACAATCATTGTTATGGTGTCCATTAATATGATGGAAATCACAAAAAGGCCATCCATTTTCTTTTTCAAGATGGTGAGGAGCATGATGGTCATTAGATGAAAACCAAATTAACTCATTGATTAGTGTAAGTGGGATGTCATGTGGCCTATCAATAGATTTGTCAAAATATACCAATTTACACTTAGGCCTAGAAGGAGCCTTTATGATAATTTTTGGTTTAGGCTCGGGATGATAAAAAGTGTTACATGATGTAAAACCTTAACTTGAGTATCAATATGTACCAATTCTCGTGGTAAATCATAATAATGCATGATAAAAATAATTGCAACATTTCAATCTAGGGGCTTAGTATGATGTGGGAGTGTAAGCTCTCACTCTAGATCAATAACATGCGAGAAAAATCTAGGTAAATGAATCACATTGTTGTCATGAAAATGTACAACATGAAAATTTCAAATTTTCAAGCATGACAAAAGACCCTAGTGTCAAAATTTTGATTGTAAACCTTCCCGAGACACTCTCCCAGGCCAGCGCATCCCTCGTATCAAGCCTATCCTACCATTTCAAATGGTATCATGTATTGTGTCAACCTTTTCCATAGGTGATTTAGGAAAACAAGTTCATTCAAGTGCTTCGAGACGGTACCCAAAACAAACTTTACAAGAATCTTAAGAATGACCATTTTTAGCCTCTCTAAGGCAAGTGCCCATCCTTTGGAGTGTAGTTGAAGGCCCAAATTCATCAAGGAGTGGTATTAACGAGATAGGAAAATTTTGCAACTAATTTTGGAAAGATCCGGAGGTTTAGGAGCAAGTTCAACAAAACCGAGTTTTTGAGGCCAAAGGAGATTGCATTTGAAAAACACCCTAGCTTCAGGAGATGATTCTAGGAGCTCTGAAATGAGTTAGAGGTCAAACAAGAAACCATTGGAAAGGTATTTCAGATTTATAAAGGATGGTGGTTTCATGGTTTTCAAAATACATAAGAATTACTTCCCATAATTTGTTTTAACATGCATGCACAATCTGCGATCATGGAAAAAGGAGATTTTAGGGGGTTTCGGTAGAACCAAAGCATGAGACCCATACCATTCTTCTCAAAATGATCTTTCCATTCAAAATCATATAAATACGCTCCTAAAAATACCTCTGATGCTCAAGTTATGCCATCATCAAGCTTCTCTCCACGGTATGCTTGGGGACTTAGTCATTTTTTGAGTGGACATATATGCCACTCCCAAGTTGAAGCACATTTTCTTGCACCAGCTTTCCCATCCCCTTGGGAAATTTGGGACAAAAATTACACCAAACTCCATTTAAGACCCTGGACCATCATGTGACCTCGACGAAGCTCAAACAAGCCAGTTAAGCCCCTTTGCACCCTTTCTAAGCTCTCTCCATCATCAAATCCTGCAGTGCCACTTGTCAAATTCTAGTGAGGGAAAATTTTCTTTCACCTTATGTCCCATCCCCTTGGGACACAAAAATGCACCCCATGCCCAACTTGGCCCTTGATTCCTCATGTGACCCCAAAAGGTGCTCCGTAGGCCATTTTTCAGCCCCCTCTCCTCTTTGCCTTTATAAACCAAAGATCCACCACTTATCCTCACCGGTGATGGCACATTTTCTTGCACCAACTGTCCATGTGCCAATCTTATCCCTTTTTTTTGGTCCCCCATTTGACCAAGTGTCGGCTCTGGGTGCTTATTGCTCATTCTCTCTCCCCCTCTGTGTCCAATATCCATCTCGCCATTTGTCAAGTGAGGTTGAGGCACATTTTTTTGCACCATATGTCCCATCCCTTGGGACAGTTGGGACACAAAAATTCACCCAAGCCTAAGGGGATTTTTAAAGATAAAAATGTAAAAAAAAACTTATTATCTTGCTTCTTCTTCGTGTGTACAAGAAAATCACTACCGAAAGAAAAGTGTAAAAAAATTCCCTCCTCCATTCCTCAATTTTTCTTCCATTCCTCCATGTTCATGGCTGCAAAACCTCCATTAAACCTATAATTTCTTTAGACACCATGTCCATTCTTCGCCAGATTGACTTCATGGCCAAAAACGTAAAAAACTCATATCTCACAATCCGGTGCACGGATCAAAGTGATTTTTTTGCATACTTCTCCATTTTTAGAGGCCTTTAAGAAGCAAGTTGCAAAATTTCAAGTGATTCCTTGTTTTTTTAATGACAAAAAAATCCCCATTTTATGCTATGGATTTTGTTCCTTTGATTTCCCATCACTCTGGTGGATGGATCAAGTTAAAAATGTGAGCACCAAATTCATGAGAAAATCCTATCCCAAAAATTTGGTTTCATCGTAATCGAGAGGTGGGAAGGAACACTTTCAAAAATATTAGTGAATCCATTAATGGCTATCATGTTAGCTCACTTTGCTGAAACCATCACTAGTAATTTTTTTCCAAGCAATCAAGTGGGAGAAACACAGTGAAATTTGGAGCAGGAGATCATGACGAAGAGTTGAATCTAAATATGTTATTCCCATCACAAAACAAATTAATTTTTATCACTTAAAAATGGGATATTATACACTCATACAAATGCTAAAAATAGTAAGTTCTATGAATTACAATTTTGGATCACCTAGGACAGTCAGAAAAGATGTGAAATGAAAGATAGGGAAAAAATGACAATTTTCACAAAAGAGCAGGTCTGGAAAAAACAACCTACTAAAAATAGAAAGTTGTTAAAAATATAAATGCACCCACATTAGAAGAGGATGGAGTGTGCTAGAAGGTTTAGAAGGTGAAATTGAAGAAAATAGGTGATACGTCCCAAAACAACAAGTCTCGGTCACCTACTAAAAATAGAAAGTATTCTTTTTGGGTGCAAAAGTTGCGGATGGCTCCATTTTCCCTCATCTTTCCATTTTTTGAACTCTTCACATGGTTACAAGATTATCTCATAGATAAAATAGATAAATGAATCCTCCATATGGGTCTTGGAAGAATCTTCTTGGTCTCAGTTGTTCTTGAGAACATGGTGAAGCATAACGAGGAATGTTTAGACCACTAAGTAGCTAGAAAAGATTCAAAGAGCATCAAGGAATCCATTGATTCATTATAGTAAGTCATCATGCTTATCATATGGGCTTGAAAAAATCATCACCTCATCAAGATGAGTTGGTTAAAGTGAGAAGCTTGATTACACCGAGTTGAGCACGGTGAATTGGGTGAGTTGGTTGCAGCGAGATGTTTGGCTAATTAGGTAAGTTGAGATAGGTTGAAAAGTAGTGAGTTTGAGTTGGGATGGTTGTGGTGGTAAGATATGTCAAGAAATCATCCTTTCTCATGAATATGCCTATGCTAGTGAGCCAGGTCAAACAAGTTGGGTGAGCTAGTTGAATTGCAGTAAGATGAGTTGGTAAACCAAATGAGTTTTGGAAAGCTCGATGAGTTGGTTGGAGTGAGCTCAGTGAGCTAAGGGAGTTGATCAATTTAGTGTTAAGGGGATCATCATAAGCAATTCTTGCAGTCATATTGATCTCACATTGAGGGATCTCTCAACAGTGTTTCTAAACACTCATTCGACAACCCGAGGTGTCTATGCATCATGCAAAAGGAGGAGATTGTGATCATCATCGAGAAAGTTATTCTTTACTGATGACACTTCTTCAAAAAGTTCAATCAATCCCCTTCCCTTATTATCTTCTCTCCCTTTCTTCTAATTATTTGTTGTACGCAATCATGGTATTTTGTCCTATTCACTTAAGTGACAATATTTGTAAATTGTAAAAGTAATTTCTCAAAATTATAAGAGAAATACTTAATTTATCTCTTTTGAGGGAAATTGAAAGGTCATAAGTGGAATATGAACATGAAGAGTCATGTAGAGGGAGATGAAAGGTAAATTCACAATGTGTAGACACAAAATCACGCACTTTGAGTAACTATTTCATCCTGATTGCATACTACTATTCATATGATTCATCAGTAAGAAAAGTACTAATTAACACGTCTTTGGCCACCTTTCTTTGATTTCTATTTCCTTACACCCTTACTTTCTTAGTCTACCTTTTTATACCTCAAAATTTATCATCCTGGACACCAACACCCAGCTAGGATGCTAGCGTCAGGCGCGCCCTAACCTCAATATACTTTGTTCACAATTTTTGAGTCCTTTCTAGCCGTTTGAGCATCTTATATTTTTGGTAGTCACTCTTTCGGGGTTGATTATGAATTTCAAGCAAGGGAATCACATAAATATAAAGTTATGTGATCATAATAAAGGACCAAACACTAAGCATTAGCTATCACCACTTAAGGTTGCATCCATCAAGCATATAAGAGCTCCATTGCATACATCTAGAACCATCCAAGGGACACAAGGGCTGGTTATTCTACATACACTTCATAGGAGGGAAGTTCATTCTATTCCATGCACACATCTATTACATTTCCTTATATCTAGCTATTTTCTCATTATCAAGTGTGACACATGCAAGATCCATCTAGGCACGAGTCCACACACACATAGAACTACATTGGGTCTTATATGTAGTACAATGGTCAATCGTAATATCACCATTGTGACAGATTGAGGAAAGTCTGAACCCTCATTTTGTATCTTTCTTTTTTAGGATTTGATGTCTCTTTGAGGGTTTTGCAAGTCATTATTTCATTGTAGGTTTCAATGACTTCGGTGATCATTGTGTGACCTCATAGCTAGCAAAGGTGAACAACAAGGAATACCTCACGACCACTCGAGAGGAGGGTTTTAGCATTTCCACAAACATAGGCACCCAAATAGGTTTAGGGTGCCCGCAGTGCTCCTATCCCTATCCGGGCACCCTAGTCCAGAAAATTGTCATCTCGCACATTTTTCGAGGATTTATGCAACTCTTCTCCCTCTCTGTTCATCGGGTCAAGCACTTTGGAAAATTATAGGAATAGTTTCAAACAAATAAGTCATTTTACCTCTTCTTTGTACTTAGGGTTTCATATATTTTGGCTTAGTTTGTTTGGGTTAATTTATATATTTAATTGATTATTCATTTATCGCTACAATAACAATCGATTAGGCATATATTTCCATATTTATCATTTTGGCCTTCTCTTTAGGGCTCTTATCCTTTCATCACAATGGCTCAATCTTATGGCTAGTTGTTCATCTCCATCATTAGACTCTTGCCATTATAGAGATATCAACGAAGATCAAATCACTTTTACATCAAATGAATTTCCATCTCAAGCAATGTTAGACCATGACCCCCTTATATATTTAGGTTTGTATTAATAATGTTGGGAGTAATATTGCTTTCCTCCATCAATTAGGTTTTTATGAAACCTCTTTGGCTCCTTCATCAATATCTATTTGTGGCTTTGACAATATCCCCAAGCATGTCTTAGGTACCATTTCTCTCCCTGTTATTGTTGGTCCTTGTACACTCACCATTCCATGCCATGTAATACCTAATAACCTCAATTATAACATCCTTCTTGGGCGGCCTTGGATCCATGTTATGCATGTGGTCCCCTCTACTCTTCATATGTGGCTTAAATTCCATTATCAAGGTGCTATTTATGATGTTCCACTTATCCATCCCCTTTTGAATATTGCCATTCTATTGAAAAATTCAATGATACTCCTTGTTCTTCTAGTTCTACTCAAGATTTTTCTAAATATGGCCTAGGGTATGAATATTTATGCCACTATGGTTTCTCTAACATGGGTTTAGGTCCGCAAGGGCAAGGAGTCACCACACCTTGGGATCTTCCTACACAATCTAACAAATTCGGGTTGGGATATCATACTTCATCTCTCCTGGGATAATTTTAGCGGCGAATATTCGTAATATGGCGAAAATTTCATTTTAGGAAAATTTGAAAAGGTGAATTATTCGGAGTGGGTCGGTGTCCTGTTCACCTAAAATATATAGTATATTTTTTTTGGGGGGTCGGCTTCGCCTTCATTTGAAAACATCTCCTATAAAAACCTAGCTGATTCGCCGGGTAGTATACCTCAAGTAGCTTAACAAATTACCAATACTGTGAAATTTGAACTCGCATACCCTTAAGCACCAAAGATTCAGATTACTGTTAGCCTGTGATTGTTGACATGCGACAAATGCAAAGGGACGCAGGGCATTGTTGATGCGTGACAGCGACACGACAGATCTTGATGCATGACTTGGGTAAAGAAGTTGACGTGTGATAGAGGAAGTGTTGACGCGTGTGACAGAGGAAGTGTTGATGCGACTTGGCGGTGTTGAGCGCGCGACAAAGATATTCGCATGGGACGCGCGACAGGAAATGGGTTGTTGACGTGCGACAAGTGCAGAGTTGACACGTGACAAAGACCTTAGACAGGGGACGCGTGACAAGACCTCAGACACTGGACAGATTCGCCACTTGGTTCTTTTGCTGACGTAGGACTCTTTTCAGAATAATGGAAGGTGCCAGCTCAAAGAATATGAATAACCTAAAAGTAAGTAAGAAATCTCAGAAATCACTCTTCAAGTATTTTGGAAACTCTGTGGATACAGATATTGTAAATACCAATCATATAGATGCCACCACAAAGAATCAGAATACTGACTGTGTGGAAGGTATTATTGAGGTGGACATGCATTCTACATAGTATCAAAGTCAAACAAATGAAACCTATGATAATATGCCAGATCTTGAAGATATTGTTCCTGTTGGGGTGCAACCAGAAGTGCAGCTAGATATCACAGATACAAACACTCAGCAAAATGGAAGACAGAAATCAAAATCAAACTCCGGTCCAAGAAAGAGGAAACCAGGTGATTGTGATATTGCTCAAAATTCTACTCAAAAAAGTAAAGCATTGAAAACGAACAAGAATATATGGACCATTGGCAGGACATACAAGTTTGATTGGGCAACTAAATTTCCGTTTATTGAACCTGTACAATCATCTAATTATGAAGAGATCCCATCTAAATGTACATGTACAATATGTACGTGGAAATTGGGAAAGCAACAAAAATGCAATCAAGTTTGACACTATAGAAAAACATTGTGGAAAACAATATTTAATCGTAATGGGGCGGATGGCCGAAAAATCAAAACACATAGGTGGAAAACTGAAAAAGAATGCATGCATGTTAGATACGCAGCGATGGAATATGAGGCAAAGCAGAAAAAACACAGACATCTGTTGGAAAAGGGAGGAACGATCACATCGCATATTGGTAAGATGAAAGAAACAAATCTACATGCAAAATTAATACAATTCTCTACTCTTTTTCAAATACTAAAAAAAGGAAGAGTGATTTCAGATTTCCTTGATTTCAAAGTTTTGTATCAATTTAACGGAATGCTGAATGTACCTCAGTCTCATTGGTCTAAAAGTAGTGGATGGGAAATGGCAAAATGCCTCTCGATGATAGAGAAGGAAGATTTGAAAGAGAATGTAAAAAAAGCAAACTTTATCTCTCTTTCAATTGATGAAGTGACAACAGTCGACAACACCGCATGGGTATGTATCCACATCTATACTTTAGAAAATCATATAAGGACACCTCATCTGTTGGGTGTTATGAAAATGGTTGAAAACTGCAATGCCGAAAACCTATATAAAATAGTTGTTTCTCATTTGAAAGATGTTGCTGGAATGACTGATTATGAAATTGCTACGAAGTTGGTATGTGTTGGAGCAGATGGTGCATCTATCATGCAGGGTCACCGAACAGGGCTCTGTGTTAGATTACAAACAACAGTGGCCCCATATATGCTACCAATTCACTGTATGGCTCACAGAATGAATTTAGCGTATAAAATGGTAAGCAACCACGAAAATGTTGCTAAATTAGAAGACCTTATAAGAGAACTTCATGCCTATATGTCAAGTAGCACAAAGCGTTTTCTCAAGTTCTAAAAATTTTCAATTGGAATTACAGATGGCAAAAAACTTCTGAAGGATGTGGAGACTAGATGGATCTCTTTGTATGAACCCGGCATGCAGAGTTCGTGAGGAGTATCCTTCATTGGTTGGTTTCATGCACAAATACCGTCATGAAGTTGATAGGGCAAGGGACTTGTTGTTCCGTTTAACTGATTTGGAGACATTGCTTACATTGGTTGGTATTCTTCCAATGTTAAAGGAGATCAATACACTGATGAAGCATGCACAGGGCAGATTAATCTATATTGTGGATTTTATACGGATGAGAAAAATGGTATGTCAAAGTCTTGATATATTGTACTGTTCCCAGGATAGTTTTGATGCACCTGTTTTTGAAAATTGGAAAGATTTATTAGATCTTAAAAATCCTAACACCTTTTTGAGATTTAATATCCATGATCACCTCTGCATCACTGATTAATGGGAGGGAAATACCAATGCACATTTTGCAAAAATGTCAAGATATTACAGGATCGGAACGAGAAGATGTTCCCGTGACACGTAATTTGTTTGAGTCTATTATAGTTGAAACAAGAATAAAGCTTAAAAAAATTTCAGAAACCTTGTCATCAGAAATTAGGGAACGTTTCTGTAAAGATAAAATTCTGGAAGCCATGGGTGTGATGAATCCTAATTTTTGGAATACTGAAGGTGGCCGTGTAGACTTTGTCAGAAAGCATTTCCATAAATCAATGGGTACAATAATGGAACAATTTACAAAGACGTCAGAGCTCAAGGGTATGGAAATCAAAGGTATACTGAATGCTGATTTATTAAAGTTTCAGTCAACAAATTTTGCAACAACAATGAGGAACCAATATAAGAATTTAGATCAACCTTCTGAAAGTGGTGCTATTACAAGGCTGTGGCGAGGAATCTATCAAAGTTCTATCTTACAAGAAGATATCAGTGAATATTTCAGATTATATGAGTTATGCCAAACAATGATTTTGGGGTCTGTGGAGGATGAAAGGGTTTTCAGTGCATTGTCATTTATAAAATCAAAACTGAGAAACAGGTTGGATAAAAATCTGGAAAGTTGCATGAGGTGTTATGTTTCTCGATACTCCATCGAAACCTTTCCGTTCGACAGAGCAATTGCGCACTAGAATTCCCTTTGCGAAAGAAGAGGTGTGAATAATACAGCTACAAGTACAAATATTCCCAACCTTGAGAGTGTAATTGGCTCTTCGTCACATTCTACAGAAGACAACATTGAGTTTGATGAAGTTGTTGATAATGGATTGTTTCAACTTTAAATAGGTATCTTCTTTATCTATCTTTTATCTTTATCATTAAAGATGTTACAGGTCTATATACTAAAAATGTTAGGCAATTCACCCATCTATCTACTAATCCATTTCTCGTGTTGGGTTTTTTTAAAACACAGATCTAGCTCATTACCAGTGGCAGTGATGATTTCAACTTTAAGTAGGTATCTTTTTCCCCTTAATCTTATTGTTTGTTACTATTCATTTTTTTCAGCTCTGGTTATCATTAAAGATGTTACAGGGTAACAGGTCTATGTATTTACATTTAGTTAAATACAATCTTTTTATTTTTTGAAAACGTGGGTTGACATCCGTCCGAGGAAGTCACATTTCTGGGATCGACAATGTCGGGAACTCACCCATCTACCTACTAATCCATTTTTTGTGTTGAATTTTTTTAAGACAAAGATCTAGCACATTACCGGTGATGATTTCAATTTTAAATCGGTATCTTTTTCAACATAATCTTATTGTTTGTTACTTTACATTTTTTCAGCTCTTGTTATCATTAAAGATGTTACAGGTCTAATTCTATATATTTACATTTATTTAAAGATATTGTTGGTCTATATATTTAAAGATGTTGCTGGCACTTCTCAGGACTGACAATGTCAGGCAACTCACCCCTCTATCTACAATGTCAGGTAAAACAAACCCTGTCATATACGCAAGATTTCACAGCAATCTAATACGCTTACCCTTGATGATTTCACAACAATCTAATATGCAAGAGGTAAGCTAAACCCTATCATATTTGCAATTATGTTTAATTTCTTACCAGTGATGATTCTTTCTTGATTTCTTAGAATTATATATATCATATCATAAAATTCCTCATCATCCATATATATCATATCATCACCATATCATTATCATATCCTGAGTCCTGACACTACAATTATTATTAACACAATTCTATTCGTTCTAATGTCATCTATATCCATTATAACACATTCCATTTATTTATCATCTTTATCCATTCTAATGACATTATGATCATATCATTACAAGTATAGAGAATAATTATCTTAAAACAAGTTCAAAAGTCTAGAGAAGAAGAATTATTGTGCTTGATGATAAATCTACGTCCACATTAAATTGATCATCGTCCATATATATCATATCATTATCGTCATTCATCATCTTTCATCATCATCTATCATTAATTATCAATTATCATCATTCATCATCTACGTCCACATACAATTCATGACAATGCAAGTAAACAAGAAACATACATATAATTCATGATAATCACCATCTAATGCAATTAAAATTAAAGATCATATATAAATCCATATAATTAAATTCAAATACCATAGTACATACTCAATAGTAGAAGTTTTCAAATTCAATATTTAAAGTTTCCTCAATAATAAAAGTTTCTAGTTTTCAAAACCCTCTTTTTCTTTATCCAATTCTACTCCTCTGCTCTCTTCCCCAACGTCTTCTTCCACTGTGGCTGTACCTCTTTCCCCAACACCAGAAATAACCCCTGAACTTATAAGATCTTCTGCAACACTGTCCAGATTTTTTAAAATTCTTTCTTCTTGATTTGTCGCATCTCCATGTGACAACAAATTTGGATCAGCTGTTTTTTAGCTTTGAATAATATGTCAGGGTCGAAACCATGCTCTTTAATTATCCGCTTTAGTGTATTGTTTTGTTTGTTAACCAAAACAATATTTTGCTTCAAATTTTTTGTTGCGGATAAGTTGTTCTTTGTTGTTTCCAAGTGAACTTGCAAAACCTTCGCCTGACTCTTCAAATTTTCATATTTCAACTGCACAAAAAGAGTAATGTCAATTCAAAATATTACTAAAAAATGAAAATTTCAAATTAACAAGAATGATTGTTTGAATGTAATAGTACTTACAACCGCTCTATCTCTTTCGACATTTGTGATTGCTACCAAATCCTTGTCCTTGGACCATTTGTTAAAATATGCCTAGGCCTCGGCACTAATATTTTCCAATTTGTTTAATGCCTTATCTAAAATGTCATCTTTATAGTTGTTGTTATACGTGATAGTCCCACTTCTTACTTGGGTAAGTAAGGAATCCATCTTCGCAGGTTGATTCTGGACTGCAGCGTATAAACTATCCTTACTAATAATTTTCATAATGACTAATAATCTCATTGATAAGAACTTTAGCCCTTCTCTCCCATTCTATAAGCTGTTTGATATGAGGAAGAATAAACTCACTGACATGGGATTGACAATCATAACCAATTAAGTTCTCCAAAGGAAAAGGTGGCAACTGTTCACTATCTGAATCTGATGAAGACGATCTTGCTGGAGAAGTATGGGGGCTTTCACCAAGATCAACTGCTACGTGTTTCTGCCTTTGGGTGGGCTGATCCTGTTTGTGAAAAAATTAATCAAGATTTAGATAAATAAATTTAAATCGAAATGTAATTCAAAATTGTAAAGCATATTTAAATTGAAATTTGAAGTATACCTGCTGGCCTTGAATCATCTCATGGGTATCGAAAAAACCAGTTGGGTCATTGCTATCAATGCCCAAATAATCTTCATCTAAATTTATATTGTTCAAAACAGATATGCCCATTGCACTGGGCAAGCCACCAAGTGAGAGAGTTGGAATTCGAAAGGAGGAGGCAATGTTTAGTGTCCCACTAGGGGCCGGAGCAAAAGGCATGCGTTTACCAATGTTCTTTTTCACTGTTCCTCTGGTTGGCATTTTAAAAATTATTGGTTGAGTGGGTGTCGGTGCCGCGGTTTGATCAGGACTGACATGTGCTGAAAAGTACAAGAAAAAAATGAAAAAATAGGAAAACAATTCATAA
The DNA here is from genome assembly GCA_018340775.1 of Taxus wallichiana var. yunnanensis. Classification (NCBI taxonomy): domain Eukaryota; kingdom Viridiplantae; phylum Streptophyta; class Pinopsida; order Cupressales; family Taxaceae; genus Taxus; species Taxus wallichiana. The sequence continues at coordinate 529,935,872 of CM031244.1, forward strand.
AGTCAAAAATTTCGAAATTAAACGTACTATCGAAGAGTTGTACCTTGTTGTCGAGGGGTTGTTTTTCTCGGTGCTACGGGTGGCCTTGTAGGAGTTGTACTCGTCCTGCTCGTAAGATACGAATGCATGCGATCAGATGGAGTGAGTTGGGGAAGAAGGTTGAGTTTGTGAAACAGTGTATGTTCCAAAGTCCCTGCAATTCATCAATATTAAATGTTGTCAATTCATTTGGTTAAAATTTAAATTGAAAAATAAATATGCAACTTTGGAATTTGTAAATAATATATGAGAAGGTATTACTTCTCTGGCATTTAACGAGTTCAAACTATTGAGGGTTTGGAGAGGAGTGAGCTTCCATTTCAGATTGAGAGTCCCCCGAAGCCTCAGCGTGTTGTTGGCCTCTACCTCTCGATAACGCCTTTTTTCGGGGAAGGGCTTCAAGATATCTTTTCTGCAAAAAATTAACATTTAAGTGTTAATAACTGCGCAGTGTAATGTCGAAAATTGAAATACAAACTAAATACTTTATACCTGTTGTTCTTCAAATGGAATTGACAACTTCATCAACTCCTCATCATTGCAAGTAGGAATTTTTTTATCTCTTAAATTTAAAAGTGCCTCATAATAAAGGCCAAGGAGATAGTTTGTTGAATAAATGACAGGTTTTTCAGAAAGTTTTGAATTTGTTAGTTCAGTTCTTATTTTTTTGGATAGATATGTGCACCAATCGAATTTTTGTTTTGAGATAGTGGCAACAATGTATGCAATGGCCCAATTTGGTATATCAGTTTGGCGACCCTGCAAAACAATTCTGGATTGAAAAAATGAAATAAGTGCAGCAAGAAAGTGGTGTGCAATTGATTGTGTATCCACACCATGCCTGGATTTATTGACATGGGCTGCAAATGCGAAAGAGTGAAAATTACTATAAATTTATAACAACAAATTGTATCAGAATAAAAACAAAATAAAAATATGAATTAAAACGAATTATACTTACAATCAACATGGAAACCGAACTTTGATTCGAGTAATTTCTTGTCTTCTTCCACGAGTGTTGCCTTGGTTGTAACAAATGGTAAATTTTTGAACGGAAGGCCCGTAAACCGATGGATGTCATTTGCTTCGATACTGAATTGGAACATTTGGCCATCGCTCGAGTAACATAAAAATGTCGCCCTCTCAATTGTAGGATGACAGAAGGTAATTCAAAATATCCGGATCTGTTTCGAAATGGGGCATATTAACGAGCCCTGTAAATTCACACACATCCATCAAATCTTTATATTCTGAAGACATCTTTAAAACAGTATGGATGTGAGGGCATAAGGGATTCCTGTAGTTGATCTTGGAAATCGATTGAATTGGATTCTCTTGATTTTTTTGCTGAACTTGTAGTTGGGAAGCATCTGAAGTCGACATTATAGTTGTACTTGCATCTTTGACAACGATTGAGACCTGCAAAAATTCAAGAGCGGGAGGGTGAAAACGAGAAAATGACCGGTTGAAGGGTATTTATAGGCTAAATCAGGGCGTCAATGGCTTCAATTGACGTGCGTCAATGGAAGCCATTGATGCGCGTCAATAGAATCCATTGATGTGCGTCAATTAAAGCCAGCGAGCCAGCGCGACGCGCCAAAAAGCCACGACGCCAATAGAAGCCACGACGCCAATCGAGCGTCAATAGAAGCCATTGCCACGCCACGCGCCAATAGAAGCCGATGATGCGCGTCAATGGAGCCGCGACTCGCGTCAGGAGTGATTATTGACGTCTTGTTGTCGCACGTCAATGATGGAGCCATGAAAAAAATAGGTGAAATTTTTGTTTTGGAATACTGTCAAATTCGCCTTTCGCTGAAACTAGTTCCGGGGATATTCGCCAGGTATTTTCCACCTACAATTTTATAGAGGTGTCTTAAAATGAACCCTGATCTCTCTCCTTAACTCCGAAGCTTAACATCCTTATACATCCTTGGATTGAGATTGTGGAGCTTAATTGATTCACAAATAACATGTTTTACTGACTTGCGCTTAGTTTACACAACTTACGCAGTTGAAATTGGTTGGGTATTGGTGTTGGTTAGCTAGTAAGAACTGACATCGTTTGGGGTAATCGGCATCAGTCTCTTGTGCATGAAATGTTTTTATTTAAGTCACAAGATTAGATCTAACCTTTGATTAAAATGTGATCTAATGGTTGTAATTGCATAGCTATGTTGCCCTAAGTTTGTATATGCTTATATAAGCTTGAAAGCTAGGGTTAGAAAGGTTAGATTGTGAAAGATTGATCATAATTGTAAGAAGGAATTCTTGGAGAAGCTGAGAGAAGGAAAATACTGTACATCCAAAGAAGGTGTGGAAGATTGTAGATCTTCATTGTATTTCCTCTGTAAAGCAAAGATTAATAGATTGGTTATTTCTTGGTGGACGTATCCCACACTAGGTGAACCATGTTATATCTTGTGTATTTATCTTCTGGTATATTTCTGTGTTTTATTGCTTGAATGCTTAATTTTGATTATAGATATGTACAAGTGTGTGCTAACCCCAAAAAATGGTATCGAGATTTTTTTGAGGGTTTTGTGTGTTGTGGATATATACTCACAGAGGGATTTTTGATTGAGTGGGAGCTACAACAATGGCAGAAGATGGAAAATATAGAGTTGAGAAATTTAACGGTTGTAATTATCAATTATGGAAGATGCAAGTTGAAGATTATCTGTATCAGAAATATTTATATTTACCGTTGGATGAGAAGGAAAGACCTACAAAGATGATTGATGAAGAATGGAAGATTATTGACAGAAAGGCTCTGGGATCTATAAGATTGAGCCTAGTAGCATCTGTGGCTTCGAAAATTATCAAGCGAAACCACGGTATATTTTATGAAATATTTATTTAATCTATATGAAAAACCAAGTGCTTCCATTAAAGTTTATTTAATGAAAAAATTATTTATTTCTAAAATGCAAGAAGGTGGATCTGTATCAAACCATTTAAATGATTTCATTTGATAATTCAATTTTTGGCATCATCCCCCATCTCTCACAAATTATTTAATTCATGAGTATTAAAATGCACCCATCTGACACCTTTTTTTTAAAATGGAATCTTTATCTCACCCACCATGTCAATCATGCTCCCCACTCCATCTAATAATTCAAGCCATGGTCCCCACATGATCACATCATATCCCTAACTCAAGTTACTTTACTCACCCTAGGTATCATTTAACCTACTCCATTTAGTCTCACATCTCACATCTATCTAAGCTATAAATATGGGGTTTTCCCCCATATTTCAAAAAAAAAGAGAGATATTTTAAAGAAAAAAAAAGAGATCAAGACCTGGAGAGACCTAGGCCTAGAGAAGAGAAGAAAGAGCTTAACTAAGTTCTTCCCGTTTGAAGGAGAAATCTTTGCCATGGTTCATTATCTTACCATCTTGATGCCCGGTTCATCTCCATAACAGAGCACAAGCTAAGTCCTCTTGTTATTTTAGTTACTTTTCATTTTATATTCCATTACTACTTGTTCATGATCTATTATTATCTTGTTTGACACGGGGTTGACATCCTCCAAGGGAGTTGAAATCCTCTTGGAACCGACACTGTCTCGAAAACCCCGCATATTGTGATCTAATCTTATCTGTTTCAGTTTTGCAGATCTAGCTTCTTGATATCATGCATCTATTTTCTTTTTGCACCCGTATCATCCATCATCATCTCCAAGGTACTAAGCCCTTGTATACTCGACGTTGTTTTGTGTTTCTTGATTACTCATACACTCATCTGGACAGAAGCTGGAAACGCAGATCAACATTTGGCATGCCGGTGGGGGACCAGATCCAAGATCTGGTCATTTTGTTTGTTTTTTCCTTTTATTCACCTCTTGTTTTTGCATGTTTGTTTTATCTTTTTCTCATAGTAGAGTCAGGTTTGTGTCATCTTCAAGGTAATTACTCTTCTTGTGTTTAATCTTTTATTTAGTCTCAAGTTTAGTTTTATTATTAAATACATAATCCTATGGGAAAATCTGGAAAATTAATTTTAGGTTCTACTTTGGGGAACAAAATCTTATTGTAATTTATTTTTTTTATTTGTATATATATATTATATTATTTTTTTTTTTTTTTTTTGACCTAATTAAATATATATATATATTCATTTAGATCTTTCCATTTCTAATTATAATATAGATCTCGATTTAAATTTACTAATTATATATATTATTGTTAAAATAATAATATATAGTTATTTTTTTTAAAAACATAATAGACAATATTTATTTATTTAAAATAATTTAAAAAAAAAATTAAAAAAAAAAATAAAAAAAAAAAAAAAAAAAAAAAAATAAATAAAAAAAATTGAATCTCTATCCTATCCTATCCTATCTACCATCACCTTAACCTATCTCTCAGACTCCCACTCCCACCACTCTCCTCTCTCCACCCCATCCCACTTCATCCCACCTCACTCCATCTCTCCCACCTCCTCTCCTCTCCTTCCTCCCCTCCTCTCTCCACTCTCCTTCTCCTCCACTCCCCATCTCCCTCCCCACCTTCCTCCCTTCCACCTCCTCCCTCCTCCCTCCTCCTCTTCCTCTCCCTCCTCTCCCCACCCTCCCACCCTCCCATCCACTTCTCTCCCTCCACCATCCCTCACCTCCATCCCACTCCCCATCCTCCCACTCTCCTCCCCATCTCCCAATCTCATCCATCCCAACTCCACCCTCTCCCCACCATCCCCCTCCTCCACACTTCCTCCATCCACCATCTCCCTATCCTCACCCACCCATCCCCACTCTTCTCCTCATCCTCTCCACACTCCATCCACCTCCTCCCTTCCTCTCATCCCTCCCACTCGACTCTCACACTCCCCACCACCTAAAATGCCACCTCATCTCTCCTTCACTCCTCTCCTCTCCTCCCAACATCCCTCTCCCTCCCATCATCTCCTCTCCTTCTCCTCACCTCTCTCATCCTCAATCCTCCTCTCCACTCCTCACTCTCCACGTCCCATTTCACAACCCCTCTCCAATCCACTTTCCTTATCCACTTTCATCACTCTCATTCCTATCCACCCAATCATCAATAATAATATCTTATCATATCTTTTCAACCTTACTCAATTCCATATTTCTTAATAATTTCTATCTATGTCAAAGCTTATCTACTTGATATTATGAATCTCATCAAATCTTAATCTAATCATTAAATCAACTTTTCTCAATGATGACTCAATTTCCACTCTCCTTCTCATCATTTATAATCATTTTAAAATTTACTTATTCACTCAAGATAAATATTTGATGATCACAATCTCTTTCGAGTAATGATTCAAATTTCAATTCAATTTCATACATTTGTTATGTGTAAAAATTATCTTTTTACAACGATTGTTTTAATTCTTTAGAACACATTTCCATATTTTTAAATAGTGCATTGATGCTTTATGATTTAATTTCATGATCTTACACATATAAACTTTTTTATATACACATTTCATTTAAAATTATTTAAAACATTCATATGTCATTTATATTAATGTAATTTATGTGTCTGATATCTTTCTTTATAATGTTTTTTTACAATTCTTTACCACACCATCACAAATAACTAACATTTCATCTACCCGTCCCTAGATTCACCTTTTTCTAAACTTTGTTGTTCCTAAAAGAATTGATTTGGTTTGATTTTCCATCAAAACGATCCATCATCTTTATAAATTGATCTACCTTTTGGAAACACTCTTCCCCACGTAGAATGACCCCTTGGTGCTTGCGGTGGTGGGAAGTCAATTTGTTGGTCCCACACATGTGGGTGAGTAAAGTTGAGACACTTTTTGCATGTCTGACTGAAAATAGTCCAACTATAGCATAGACACCATCAACAATCTATAAAATGCCCATACATTGTGTGTGTATGGAATGTTCCACTTGAAGAACTAGATGCATTCCTCATCTCGAATCGATTTCAATCAATTAATCTACTCCAAATTCTTTTCATTAGATCCATTTCATAGTTTCTTGCATAGATTATTATTATTATTATTATTATTATTATTATTATTATTATTAGATAGTTTATAATATATCTTAGCATTTAATCATTTATTTCACCATTTGTTTTATTGTTTATTTAATTCATAGTTTCTTTAATCATTTATTTTAATAAGAAAACCAGTTTTTAGTTTATAGTCTATTAATAAACTATAGTTTATAGTTTATAGCATTTAATCGTTTATAGTTTATTAATAGCTTTCGTAGCTTATTTCCTTTTATTGTATATGAATATCGATCTATAATTTTTTTTTTATTAATTAGTTTCATTATTATTATCTTGCTTCTTTTTTTGAAGTAACTTTTTGATAACATCTATATCTTCTTTCTTAACCATATCAACTAATTATATTTATCTTATTTTCCAGGTGAAATCAACAAATTCACGATCATCCAACAACGCCATCAGATATCACTTGCTTTGCAAAAAAAAAAAAAAAAATTCATTTTTATTAGCCTCATCTGCAAATTCTAAACGGTGCCATTTCAGGGTACCCGGGCATTTCAGGTCACTAACTGGCACTTCTAAAAACACCATCATCAAGTACAATCAAATAACACCAATAAGCGATTCTCTCAGGTATTTCTCATTTTTCTATTTTTTCTTTTTCTACATCAAACTTTCCCTTTCCTGAGTGTCTGTATACATCGAACGTCACATTTCATTTTGGTTTAAAATGAACCTTCTACATCCTACGCCTGATCACATAGCTTAAGTAAAGAATTTAACTCTTTGCATTTCACTTATCACACACTTCCTGAGACTACACAAACATAATTAACACATCAAAACATTCCTCTCACTGGTTAACTGATTGGGACCTAAACACCCAACAGAAACCATCTCAGACATCTCCCAATCCATAACTACCTAAAACCAACCTTAGACTCCTTTAGGCACCTTCATTACCTACTTTTCTTTTCTGTTCACATCCTCTAAATTAATCATGAGGCTAAAAATATTTGCTTGATTTGTTTGTCAACAACATACATAAACAAATGTTTCTCTATTTCACACCTATTGTCGCTCTCTCTCCAAATCGAGACAAAACAACAATCTACTCTATCCAATAAAGTTACTTCCTCTGATGATCTCACCCAACAAGATTCTAAACTCAAAACCACGCCTTCAGTCACCCAATCTCCAGTCTCCATGGTCTCACCTCATGAGAACCATGTCATACAAAATTCTCCCCACCTTGACACCAACCCTCATATCCCTCATCAAGCCAGTCTTCCTAAATCGATCGCACCACCATCTCCTACTCCTCTAGATACACTCAAATCTCCTCCTAACCCCATATATGATTTCTTACTCAAAATCTCCTATAATCTCTCAATCCTCCCAATCTCCAAAATTGGTGGATCGCATTCCACCCACATCCCATTTTGACAATTCCATTAATAGGCCTGTCCAACCATCTCCAATTCTTAACACACATATCCCCACTTATCATCATGCCCCTATTGCTCAACACCAACCTATGCAACAATCCCAACTGTGACACATGTTAGTCTTTTTGCAAGTACTCCCCAAACACCTACATATCCACAAATTAATCAACTGTCTTATCAAACCATTCCACAAACATCCTATCCACAAACTTATCAACCACCTTATCAGACACTTCACCAAACACCCACACACCCACAAACACATCATTTCACCTTATCAAACTACTTTTCAAACCACACAACCAATCCAATCTCAACCTTACAACACCTCGAGTGATTCAATTCACGCCTTAATGAATCGGTTAGCTAGTTTAGAAACCCTTACCGTACCACCCAAGAACACCTTATCCTATGAACAAATTTGTAATGAACCGATTCATCCATCGGTTCCAATTAAACCCTACCCTCCTCATTGAAACTTCCTACATTTAATAAGTTCAATAATAAAGAAGATCCCCAACAACATCTCCTCACATTTAAACACGCATGTTGTCTTATTGCACATGATCATGATTTACTTCTTCACACTTTCCCCATGTCTTTGTCTGTCCCGGGTTGGACTGGTACATAACAATATCCCACGACATTCCATATTCTCTTTCACTCAACTTGCACAGTTGTTCTTAGAACACTTTTCTATCAATATCACACGCAAACCACTATCGCTGATCTATATACCATTCGACAGTATGAAAACGAGCCCATCGCCGACTTCATCACATGATGGCATGATGTTATAAACCAACTATCCTTCACTATCCCACAAACCAAACTCATCGACTTATTCTCGCATTCATGTGCCAAACATATATCATCCACTTTGTAGATCCAATCATTCCAAACCTTTGATGAAGCTTTCACAATGGCTCACAAGCTCGAAACCCATGCCATTGAGCAGGGTCATCTTAAATTAAGTTCAATTAAATCAAAATTTGAATCCACTAAACCATTCACACATAATGACAAGTTCAAGGTCATGCCAACACTATGGTCATTGAACCCTCATCCCCATCTACACCAAGCACATGGTCTCAACAATGATCTCCTCAATCAACAACCAACTACACTCCTTTAGGAGAATCATACAGTTCTATATTTGATAAGTTGATGAGCGTAAACTCTATCCAACTTCCTCCCATACGACCCGTGACAACTCGCAAGCCAAGCCTATTTGGTATCACGAGGCCCACTTTTGTAAATATCATCGAGTCAAAGGTCATGACATTGAGAGATGTCATTCCTTCAAAGATCATGTCCAACAACTTGTAAATCAAGGGGATATCCAAATTGATACCTCCACTACGCACAAACTAATCAACCACCAACAAATCACGTCACCCCCTTTACATCTCAACTATCAAACACTTGTATGGTTGACACTGTCAATCAAGATCCCATCTTATCACCAACTCCACATGTTCCCATAGTGGACATTATTCCCACCTCTTATTTAGAACCTATCACACCTACATCAACTTTTACTACTTGTCCTGAACCTACACCTTCTCCTATCCTTATCACATCCACATCAAATTCAACTATATCATCCATTTCCACCACTTCAAATACACCCCAATCTACCACATTAGATTCATCCTTAGCACTTATTTCAGCCCCACTCATATCCACACATATCCCTACATCTCTCACACCTATTCATTCACCCACATCTTCATCAAATACACTTGTTACTACACCTACATTACTCACAACCATCCCAACTAAAACTCAGTTCTACAACATGCACCCTTACAACCCCACCTTCACATCAACCCCATTAGCTAACATATCATTCTTACCCCTCAAAACATTTATGAAACAACCAGTCTTCTACTTCTACATCCGAAAATGCTCCTGCATTTGCTTGCATTACCCTTACCCATAAGGTCTACTCCATCGGTTATCACATCACTCACATCTCCACATATTCCAAAAATGCCTACATCTTTATCTATCCCAACTGACCCCTATACCTATCATATCAACAAGTCCACCTATCTCTACCTTGACAACCTTTCCCATGGCCACATCACCCAATATACCCCAATACTCTTTACCTAATCCTTCTATCACACCAACCCAAATCCTCTCGATCTGTAACCCTATCAAATATACCCTTGAATCACCTATTGTACCAACACATCCACCTAAATCAAATAAATATGCTTTACCTTCTCCCTCTAAAAAATCATCTCTTTCCATGCCCAAATCAAAACAATCCATGTCTCACATAGATATCATTAATCACATCATACAAACACCTATCTCTTCATTAACATCTTCATCTTGTTTTAGAACAGTTTCTCCATTAATAACCACACCACCACTATCAGATCCTCCAGTTGAAATTATTTTCATCCCTGCTAGAGGTAAATCTTCTCATTTGAAGTCTAAGGCTCAGGGAAACATCCCCGATAGTCCCTTGCGCATCCACGAAAACATTCAGTTTTTCCTCTTCTCAACAATCCAATGCCACAACATCCATGTCAGGATCAATTTTTCCATCTACGACATCTTGCAATAATCAATCCACATCCAAACAATACCATCCTTCAACCAAATTTGATTTGTCCTCCAAAACACGAAATTCACACATCCAATCTACATCCACGTTTTCTCCTAACTCCAAGTTGAGACATCCTATCAAAACCCACAAGAGTTACCTTCCCCATGACACTTCAATGGGGTCATACGCAGAATATCTTTCAACATTTAACTCAAACATCTACCATCAAACTTCCTCCTATTAAAGCCTTTAATCCCTATGGTCCCAAGCCATCATGGTTCAATCCTAATTGCAGTTGTGCTTATCATCATACCCCAGGTCATGACATCAACATTGTAAGGCCTTTCGGTCAATCATCCACAACCTTATTGAGAAAGATGATTTCCTCATTCAGGGAAAGTTCCTTCTCCATCTACCTTGAATCCAATCCATATCCCATCTATCGATCTCCCATGATCCCTCCATCCACATCATCCCTTAATATCCATCCAACCCATGTCATTCCTCCTAAGGAATGCCCTCCATTGTTCATCAATGCCGCTTATCTTACTAAGCACACTTGTGGTCTCCAATCATTTACCCCATCCAAATCTAAAACAATCTCATCTAAGCTCTTTCGACATCCTTTACCTCCTTCACATTTAACTTATTGGGGAATAACCTTCCCTCACCCTTGAACACATCATCATACAAATCCCTTGTTACTAGGGGACTTCGCTCTTTGACATTGTTTTGTTTACTTTCTTCACATCCATCCAATCTAAATTAATTATATCCAGATCCTCATCTCATTCTAAGTCCTCCTTTGAGGCCATATTTGTTCTTTTATGTTTGTGCTCCTTTTGGGAGTATCATCTTTTTCATTGAAGCCCTCCTTTGAGGCCATGTTTGTCTCTCCATTGAGGGACCTTTTTGTCTTCCACCATTTTTGGCTAGGCCATTTTGTGTCTCTTCCATCGGGGGACACCATCTATTTCAAGTCCACGGGCTATATTTGTGTCTCTTTTGGGACACCATTTATTTCATAAAGTCCTCCTTTGAGGCCATATTTGTTCTTTTATGTTTATGCTCCTTTTGGGAGTATCATCTTTTTCATCAAGCCCTCCTTTGAGGCCATGTTTGTCTCTCCATTGAGGGACCTTTTTCTCTAAGTCCACCTTTGTGGCTATATTTGTGTCTCTTCTGGGGCACCATCTATTTCAAGTCCACCATTGTGGCTATATGTGTGTCTCTTTTGGGACACCGTTTATTTCATCAAGCCCTCCTTTGAGGCCATGATTGTCCTTCTATGTTTATGTCTCTCTTGGGGCATCATCATTTATTTTCATCTAAATCCACCATTGTGGTCATATGTTTGTTTCCTTTAGGATATAGTTTTTGTTTCCTACTTGGCTATCATCTCATCTTATTGCAACTTCACTGTCTTCCTCTCATGGTGGTAAACCAGAAATGAAACCTCTTAATGCATTGCACTTGCGACTATACTGTTAGCATATCTACCAATGAGAACTTAGTTACATCCTTAGATTGTTCTGCCATCTTTAGCCCCTTCCATTTATCATTGTAATAATCTGAATTATGTGGTCCGCCTTCACTACTTTGATGTGATCCCATAACCATTACATCCATTACCTTCTCATTCTCCTATTGCAGCCATGTGAAGGGTCCAGGGTGTCTCTTGTACATTCCTTATCCCCTCTTAAGTGGTTTACTTAGCTATTCCCAGCTCTCCCCCATGTGAAGCTCAAATTCAAGTATGTAAAAGGAAAAATCAAAGTTATAAAAAATAGACTCGATCCTCAAGGACAATGTTCATGCAAAAAAAAAAAAAAAAAAGAAAAAAATAAAAATCAAAATCAAAAAAATCAAAAGAAATAGACCGATCCTCAAGGATGGCTATCATATTATTCTTTTCATCCATATTATGTATAAAGTAGACCATACCCTCAAGGATGGCTACTCTGTTATTATGGCATCTGAAGGTTTTCCGCATTGATCAACCTTCTTTATCAACATTTTCCAAAAGCTTCCCACATTGATCAGCTTTCTACTATTTTTCTTTCCCTTTCCCAGAGTTGGGGCATAGACTTAAGGAACACCACCTTTGAGATCCCTCTTCCCACGTACAAGTCACATCTTTGATCCCTTTGTCATGTCAATATTAGGATTATAAGCATCTTTCATCCATATTTCCCTCATGATCTTTTGGTATAACTAACTATCGTTGGTTATGTATTAACACCTACTATTGGCTACAAGTGCAATGCCTTGAGTGGTAACCTTTTCTTGTTTATCTCCAATCCAGTTTGAAACATAGTTTCCCTATACACCCTTGCTACAACTATGTTCCATTCATCTCATCCAAATCATCTTTTATAAAAATCACATCAAATTTCACACTATGAATTTTATATCTATCCATCATCTCCATGAATGCATTTGCAAATACACTTTTCGGTTTGTGAATTCTACTTGATCACCATTGCAGTTTACAAATCCTACTTGAGGATCCTTCTCAAGGCAAGTTCATTATCCTATAGCTCCTTATCTCTCAACATGTTCAACACCATCTTTGATCCATTGCTCCTCACTCTCCATGTCCACTCATCACCATTTGTCTCCACATCATCCTTCTCACCTTTCTATCCCCTTGCACACATGCCAGATATCTTACTTGTCTTTCCTCTTGAGTTTCTCTTTTACTCTTCCACTTTTAGTTTGACAATCTTGCTTAACCATCCATATAGCCAGAGAACCTTAGTTAAGGTATATCTTCTTCCTTGGATCCTCCCACTGTAGAAGCTTCTCCACCATTTCCTCTTTCAACAAATGACAATCACCACCACAAACATCTTTCCACTCCTCCTTTTCCGCTTAACACTCTTGCATCATCACTACCACCACGTGGGCATCCCAATTAAGGATTTCCCTTACACTCTCCATCTACACTGCATATGTTCCTCCATCCATTCATGTCACACTCCTTTTCCTTGTTATCACTTTAATATCACCTCCTTTCATCTCTTGTTCCATTTTGGTATACACTGCTCAGTCTTTTCATCATTCTTCTTCTTCTTCGGTTTGGCGATCCTACTTAACCATCTCCATCACAGGGAAATCTTACTTAAGAGTTTCTCTTAAGAATGGTTGGTCATCTGATCCTTCCATCTCCCATCATCTCTTCCTCATCTTCTATCTCCCTCTCTCATCATACTCATCCATTCCAACCAACCCTTCCACACTTGCATCCAATACAATGTTGTCTTTCTCCTTCCATATCATCACTTCCGGTTTGGTGATCTTACTTAAATCCTCCTACGGCATGGCGATCTTACTTAAGAGTCCTCTTAAGCATGATTTTTCATCCTGCACTCCCCCACTACCCCACATTCTCTCCATCTACATTTTCTCAGGCATTCCCCATCATCACATCCTCTCACCTCCTCTTTCATTCTCACAAACACCACTTCCTACTAGTCCCTTTTTCATCTCCATCATCCATCGCTGGGTAATCTTACTTAACCATTGCTTCTCCATTCATTTCATGTCTTGTTTCTTCATTTTTCTCTCATTCATTCTCATCCACTGCATCCTCTCCTCACCTTCATCTTCCTACACATCATTATCCCTCCTTTCTTTACTCTTTCCACTCCATCTTCTAGAGTTCTCCCACATATCTACCCCCATATTTACCCATCATTGTCATTGATCTCTCTCTAACATTCTTTCATCATCATCTTCCATTTCCATGCTAGTAATTATCGTGGACTTCTCCTAAAAATCACTCATCCCCATTCCACATAGCCTGAATCCTTTTCTTTGACCTCCTCCATTCTATCTTCATTCCTTCCTTCCTCTGTGTCCTCTGATCATTATCGAGGACTTCTCCTAACGTCCCTTCATTGGCATTCCCCCTCCCATTCTTCATTTACTTTCTGCCTTGTCTTATCTTTTGTCTCATCTTTTCCTACTGATCATTATCGGTGGATTTCTCCTAACATCCATTCACTGGCATTGCCTCTCCTATCCCATCCTTTCTTTTTCCTCGCCACCTCTCCATCTTCCATTCTTCCTTGCCAATTTCTTCACTGTCTTCATCATACACCTTCTCTCTATTTTCTCATCATCAACATATCCTCATCTCATGCATCTCCATTTCTTTTCCAATCGATGTCATTCCTTCCCTCAAGTTTCTCTTTACGTTCCTTATGCTTCTCACTCTTTACCAAATATCTTCATTCTTGGTTCCCTTCCCTGCATAATTTTCTTCATTGTCTTCTCCTCCTTTCTGATCTTCATCTTATTTCACTTCCTCTACATCATCCTTCTTCCCATTTTACCTCACACTTCCTCCTTACTTCCCCATCAAAAACCTGACTCTTCAACATTATCCCATTTCCTTTATCATCTCATCATCCACATGCATTTCCATGCGGTCGGTTCCATATTCTTTGCCTTGGATTTCCTCACTATGATCTATTTCCTTCAATTTTCTTTGCTCTATCATCTCTTTCATTTTCCATTACCTCTTTGTTTTCCTCTCCTCCATCCTTCATCACACCTTTCGTCTTGAATAACTCTCTCCCTTTTTCATAATTTCATCCTCTCGCTTTGTTTTTTCTTTTTTCTCTTTTTTTTTTCCTTCTTCATTTCCCCTTTCTCTATAATCCTTCTTTGTTATCTTCTTCCTCCCCTTTCATTCCTTATTTTCTCCTCCTCCATCTCCGTCCCTCTATTCCATATCCTTATCACCTTCATATTCAATCTTTCTTTCTCTTCTCATAATCAACCAATCCTCCCCGTCTATTCCCTTTTCTCTTTCTCAACATCCCTTACATCTGGCATTCATAGTCAATGCCAATGTTTCTCCATTTATGTATCGCCATCTATCCCTTTCATTACTGTTCTTGTTCTTCTCTTTTCCACATTGACCTCTTCTTTTTGAGAACCCTCACATCTTTTACTTCATCAATCCTCTCACAGGACATCATCATATCCATTTCTAAGAATCTCTTCCCATCTTCTTTTGACATTTTTGTCTTGGAAGATACCATAACGGCCATCACCTATCTAATCTTGTTCTCTTCCATGAATATTTTCTCTACTTTTGTTTTGTCACAAAAGTATCTCTATCATACTTATCAAGAAATAAGACTTCTTTGTCTTCTTCACCTTCTAATTTGCTAACACTTATGCATCTTTCCTATGAAACATGATTGTCATCATATTTATTACCCTTTTAGGGCATTTTATCTCACCTTTCTATCCTATCTTCTCATCTTGTCCACATTTATGATTATTCTATCTATGTCTTATGTTGGGGCACCTTTTCATCCTTGTACTTATCAACACATATAACTCACTTTGTGTCTTTCTCGTGCCCTGTGTTGGGGCATCATTATCTTCATCTTTGTCCCTTTTGTGGACGCATGATTTTTTTTCACGATTCCTCACAAACAAAGGATTGCACATCTTTCACATTCAGTTGCACATATTTTGATGTTTTCCTATGACCCATTGGTCATCTTGGTTTACATCCATACTATAGCAGTGGTCTTCACCCACTCACTGGTCTATAGAACATTGTCATCTGTCTCCATTGAGACCGCAATTGTCCTCTACCGATGTGATATTGAGTCACCGCCATACTTTTTTTTTTTAATTTATTTCGATCCTTTTTTTTTAGGCATCTTTCCTTTGGTCATGTCTTCATCCATCCTCGACACATCTTTCATCATCTAACCCTTTTTTGTTTTTGTCTCATGGCTTGCTATCGCAAACCACTCAACAAAAAGGGGCAAATGTAGACACCTATTTTTGGTTTAAACACCCTCAAGTAATCTCACATTCACGCAATTTCCATTCTCGCATCTCTTTCTCTTAAATTAAATAAAATCCTATCTATTTGCTCACATTATTTGATTGATTATCAATGGGCTCCATATGGACCCATTTGATAATTCAATTTTTGGCATCATCCCCATCTCTCACAAATTATTTAATTCATGGGTATTAAAATGCACCCATCCGACACTCTTTTTTTTTTAAAATGGAATCTTTATCTCACCCACCATGTCAATCATGCTCCCCACTCCATTTAATAATTCAAGCCGTGGTCCCCACATGATCACATCATATCCCTAACTCAAGTTACTTTACTCCACCCTGGGTATCATTTAACCTGCAGTTTAGTCTCACATCTAAGCTATAAATATGGGGTTTTCCCCATATTTCAAAAAAAGGATATATTTTTAAAAGATACCTAGGCCTAGAAGAAGAAGGAAGAGCTTAACTAAGTTCAAGACCTTTTTGCCTTAGATTCACCTAGGCCTAGAGAAGAAGAGAAGAAAGAGCTTATGATCTAAAAAGAAAGGACATAAAGGATGTTAGTTCAAGGAAAACAAAGAGAATGTACTGGAGAAAGGTAAAGAGGTAAATGTTGCATCTTCGAGGTAATGTAAGATGACCTTATTCTCTCCTTGGACGATAAAACATTTATGGTTTTAGATTCAGGAGCTTCTTTCCATGCTACCCTAATAAGGGTTATTTAAGAAATTATGCCCAAGGTAATTTTGGACATATTTATTTATGAGATGATGAACCATGTAATATTACTTGTAAAGGAGAAGTTCATCTAAAATTACGAATGGAAATACATGGATATTGAAATATGTGAGGCATGTGTTATCCTTAGGAAAAATCTTATTCCCGTAGGACAACTAGGTGAATCTGAGTTGCATGGTTACATTCACAGCCGACTCTTGGAAAGTTACCAAGGGATATCTTGTTGTAGCAAGAGGCAAGAAGGTAGGAACACTGTGTTTGTCTACCTGTATTACTGATTCCTTTTCTGTATTATCTACTTTAGATTCAGATGCAAACATGTGGCATAATCAGCTAGGCCATATGATTCAAAAAGGAATGCAAATCTTAAAGGCAAAGGGTAAGTTATCAGATTTGAAAATGTAGATCTTGATTTCTGTGAGCATTGTATATTTGGAAAGAAAAAGAGAGTGAGATTTCTCAAAGTTGGGGAAACAAAGAAGAAGCAAAATTGGAGCTTGTGCACTCAGATGTGTGGGGACTAGCCCAAGTAGCTTCTCATGGAGGATCCCAATACTATGTGACTTTCATTGATGATGCCAAAAGAAAGGTATGGGTTTATTGTATAAAGCATAAATATGATGTTTTTGAGAATTTTAAAAGATGGAAATCCCTTGTTGAAAATGAATCCAATTTAAAATTAAAATGCCTTAGATCTGACAATGGTGGTGAGTACTACAACAAGGATTTCAATTATTACTATTCAGTGAATGAAATACATAGAGAAAGAATGGTTCCTAGAACACCACAAGAGAATGGTGTTGCTGAAAGAATGAATAAGACTATCATGGAACGTGTAAGAAGCATGAGGATACATGTTGGATTACCCTTATAGTTTTGGGCAGAAGCAATAGATACAACGGTGTATTTAATCAACCGTGGGCCTTCAAGTGCACTTTGGATGGTGGAATACCAAAAGAAGATTGGACTGGAAAAGAGGTAGATCTTTCTTTTCTTAGAGTATTTAGTTTAGAAGATTTTGTGCATGTTGATAAAGAAAATAGAAAAAGTTGGATGCTAAATCCAAGAGATGCACTTTTATTGGTTATGGCTATGGTGATTTTAGATTCTATTTTTGGGATTTAGAAGATTCTAAGATTGTTAGGATTCGTGACATTGAATGGAATGAAAAGAGAATGTACAGGGATCAAATTTTGATACCCAAAGATGAACTGGTGGAAGAGTTTGTGGAAGAAAATGCATTCTTGGATTTAAAATAGTCATCTACAGTCTTCGGCGTTGGTGAGGGTAATCGGTGTCGGTTATAGATAAGCGAGAATTGACATTGGTAGGAGGTGACCGACATTAATCACTGTCAGAGGTGGATACTAATGTACAAGATGTAAAGATTGAGCCTCTAGTACCCCAGATCTCAGTAAGAAGGTCATAAAGGGTAAGTAGACCTCCAGAAAGATTTTCACCTTCCTTATCTTATTTATTATTGACTGATAGTGGTGAACCATAAATTTTTGAAGAAGCAATGCAGGATGAAACCCATAAGTAGTGGGAACATGGCATGGATGAGGAGATGGAATCCTTAGAACAAAACCAAATATGGAATTTAGTCAAGTTGCCAATAGGTAAAAGGGAGTTGCAAACAAATGGGTTTATAGGATCAAGGAAGAAGAGGGTGGATAGAAAAGATACAAGGCAAGGCTTGTGGTAAAAGGATTTGCACATAAAGCAGGTATTGACTTTGGTGAGATATTTTCTCCTATAGTAAAAATGACTTCCATACGTATTATTTTGAGTTTAGTTGCAATAGAATATTTGCATTTAGAGAAACTTGATGTTAAGATGAATTTCCTTCATGGTGATTTGGAGGAAGAGATATATATGCAACAACCGCTTGGGTATGAAGTCAAGGGTAAGGAGAAACTTATGTGTAGGTTGAAAAAGAGATTTTATGGGCTCAAGCAAGCCCTAAGGCAATGGTGTATGAGATTTGTGAGTTTTATGCATGAGCATGGTTATATGGGATGTGAATCTGACCATTGTATTTATTTTAAGAATCTTGAAAATGGAAGCTATATTATTTTGTTACTGTATGTGGATGATATGATTATTGCAGGATCTAGTATGCGAGACATTGTTGACCTTAAAGAAAAGTTAGCTCATAAATTTGTGATGAAGGATTTAGGATCTGCAAAGAAAATCCTTGGCATGCAAATTCATAGAGATAGGAAGAACATGAAATTACATTTATCCTAGGAACATTATATCAATAAGGTGTTGAAAAGGTTTAATATGTAGAATTCAAAATATGTAAGTACACCTATGGCTAGGCACTTCAAATAATGCAAAGACCAAATATCCTACATCACATGAGGAGGTCAAGTACATGACACAAGTTCTATATGCTTCAAAGTTGGAAGGCTTATGTGTGTAATGGTTTGTACCAGACCAGGCATTGAATAGGTAGTGGGAGTTGTGAGCAGATTTATGGCAAATCCAGGTAAAGAGTATTGGAAAGCAGTCCATGGATTCTTAGATACTTGAGAGGGACATCTAGCATGCAATTATACTATGGAGGTTCAAATACTTCTTTATGTGGCTATTTTGATTTAATTATGGCTGGTGATATGGATGGTAAGAGAATCATCGCTGGATAAGTATTCACAGTAGGTAGGTAGCTCAAAAGTTAGATGGATTTTGAGATTATAGAAGGTTATGGCCTTGTCTACTATAGAGGCCGAATATGTTGCAGCTATAGAGGCTAGCAAAGAGATGATATGGATGAAAATGTTCATGGAAGAGTTGGGAAAGGAGAAAGAGGATTGTAGATTGTACAGTGATAGTCAAAGTGTGATTCATCTGGAAAAGAACTTAGTATTTCATTCAAGAACGAAACACATTCAGTTGAGATATCACTTCATACAATAGGTGTTGGAGGATGGGAAGTTGAAACTAGAGAAAATTCATACAAATAAGAACCTTGTGGATATGCTAATGAAGCCATTGGCAAAGGAGAAGTTGGAGCTACACTCCACTTTTATTGGTATTCGAGTTTGAGACTTGAAGAGGAAGAAACAAAGCCAAGGAAAGGATCCAAGGATGAAGTTGTATGGTGCAATGCAGAAATTTATCTCCAAGTGGGAGATTGTTGAGATTGTGGAGCTTAATTACTTCACACATAGCATGTTTTACAACTTGTAGTTTTACACAAAGAATTAACATCGGTCATGATGACGATATGTCGCTAGCTAGTAGGAACCGCATCGGTCTTCTGTGCATGAAATGTTTTTGCTTAAGTCACATGATTAGATCTAACCTTTGATTAAAATGTGATCTAATGGTTGTAATTACATAGATATGTCTCCCTAAGTTTGTCTATGCTTATATAAGCTTAAAACCTAGGGTTAGAAAGGTAAGATTTTGAAAGATTGATAATAATTGTAAGAAGGAATTCTTAGAGAACCGGAGAAGAAAAAGTATTGTACATCCAAAGAAGGTGTGGAATATTGTAGATCTTCATTATATTTACTCTGTAAAGTAAAGATTAATAGATTGGTTGTTTCTTGGTGGACGTAACCCACACTGGGTGAACCACATTATATCTTGTGTATTTATATTCTAGTATATTTCCATGTTTTATTGCTTGAATTCTTAATTCTGATTATAGATATGTACAACAAGTGTGTGCTAACCCCAACACTTGCATACTTCTTCACTTACACTTATGCACCGAGAGCTCCTCAATGATTCTACTCTTAATGAGTGGGACCATTTATACATTTTTACTACGAAAATGATGACTCTCTCCTATAATATATGGGCGTTTATGACCACTTCCCTTCTTTTCACCATAAGAAATGCTCTCCATCATCTCTCGAACACCACCACTTACTTTGGAGATTTTGACACATCTACTGATAGTTTCGATCCTCTTGATACCATTCCTCTCTTCTTACCCATACATTGAGGATCAGTCAAATATTCTCAATGAAGAGACCATACCATATAACCTTGGTACATCGTTAACCCATGAATAATTTTGTTAGTTGCCTTCATTCTCACGCCCTTGGAAAAAGATATCATATCAAGCAAGCTCTTCACGGATTTTCGACATATTTGCATGGGACTACAATGACATGTCAAACATTGATCCCTCAAAGGTGACCATGCATAATATCATCCTTAATCCTAGTAAAAACTAATCGAACAGAAAATATGTAAAATGCACCCAAAAGAGTCAAAGAAGAAATCCAAAAACTATTGGATGTTGGTTTTATTCACGCCGATTATGATTATCTTGAATGCGTATCCAAAATTGTACCCACTATGAAGCCAATGGCCAAATTCACAACTGCACGGACTTCCAGATTTAAATAAATATTTTCCTAAGGATAACTTCCCTTTACCACACATTTATGCAATTTTCGATTCTACCGCCAAATATGATATTTTATCCTTCATGGATGATTCATGAGTTACAACCAAATCAAAATAAACCCAACAGACCAAGAGAAAACTTCTTTTACTACACCATGGGGGACATTTTGTTACACTTTGTCATGCCCTTTGGCTTTAAAACGTTGGGGCTACTTATCAATGCACAATGATGCACATATTTCATGATTACATTCACAAGATTATCAAAGATTACGTTGATGATATATTGGCTAAATCATGACACCGTTCCACCCATGCCCAAGATCTACGCATGTTATTTAAATTCTTATGACAATATAAAGTACAATTGAATCCGAAAAAAATACGTTTTTTCCTCACGACTTATAAAATCCTTGGCTACATCATCTCACAACATGGCATTGAAATAGACCCTAACAAAATCAAGGCCATTGTCGACATACCTCTGCCTCGAAATTTATATCAATTATGATCATTACAAGGTAAAACTCAAGCCATCGGTGGTTCATTGTGCAACTTGCTATTAAAACCCAACCATTAACGTGTTTGACGAAGAAAGATGTTAGGTTTTTATGGGATGACAACTACCAACAAGAATTTGATGTTATAAAAGCATGCCTTCTAAACCCACCTATCTTAGTCCCTCCGATACCAGACCATCCTTTCTTACTATATATTTATGTGAAGTTTCATTCCTTATGATCCCTTCTAGCATAAAATGATGATTTTGAACGTTAAAAGGCAATCTATTACATCAGATGCACGTTACTCTCTTATGAATGTAATTATAGTTATATTTAAAATTTATGCCTTGGACTTGTCTTCTTTGCCGATAAATTGTGCCATTACCTTCTTAATAGCAAGGTACATATCATTACCAAAGTAGATCTATTATGATACCTCCTATCATGCACACATCTCTCGGGGCGTCTATCCCGTGTTGGTAATGCTCCTCACTAAGTTTAATTTCAAATTTATACCACAAAAAGCAATTAAATAACCCAAGTCATCACAAATTAATTAGCTAAAGCACCCCTTCCTTTGGACACATCTCTCGTCTCGACTCTTTTCATGATGATTTCACTACTTATGCCATTGATTTTGATACTTGGACAATGTATTTTGATGGTCTCATTATCGCTCGGGTGTTAGGGTTGTGATTGTCTTCATCACTCCACATGGTGACCCACTCCCTTTTGTCCCACTTAGGTTCTCCTACACTAATAACATCGTTGAATATAAATCCCTCATCCTCAGCCTTATTACTACTCAAAATCTCCACATTCGTAATGTATGTATTTATGGTGATTCCCAATTCATTATAAACCAAGTTAATAACACATATCACACTAAAGAAGAACACTTAATCCCATACAATACTCTTGTCAAAGATATCTTAGATACACTTGAGTGTTACTCTATTTCTACCATCCCCTCGTAAGATAATCGTCATGTAAACGCCATGGCTAGTGTCGCATCGCTTATCCCACAAGACATCATTGAAAAATAACCCACGTTCAATCATCGGACATTTGTAACATCCTTCCATAAGTCCTACCTCATCCGCTCTGTAGCTTCACCATCACATGTAGTCATAACAATCTCGAATGGTTTACTCCAATTTACAACTATCTATATTGTCAAATCATTTAGCAATGGTCTACCACCACATGAAGCTCGTCGCTTACGGCGTGAGGCTACCCATTATGTCATAATTGGATTAGAATTGTTTAAGAGGGCACTTAATGGTTGTATGTTAAGTTGTCTTGGACTTTCTAATGTCCACACTTCCATCTCTCAAATTCATGACACTATGTACAGTGACCATTTATATAACAAATCCATGTCCCAAAAGCTTTTACGTCAAGGCTACTATTGGCCTACCATGGAGCAGGATTGTCTCGAATATGCTACACATTATGATAAGTGCCAAAAGTAAGGTAATCTTCACCATGCACCTGCATATGATATCCAACCAATTGCACCAACATGGCCATTTTCTCTATGGGGTTTTGATATTATTCGCATGATAAATCCAGAATCGGCTGATGGACATATGTTTATCATTGCTTCCATAGAGTATTTCACCAAATGGGTCGAGGCAACACCACTGTAGACTACAACTGGTACTGACATTTGCACTTTCCTCACTACTCACATCATTACTCATTTTGGAATTCCCTCTTGCCATTATCATTGATAATGGATCCTTTTTAAAAATAAGGAGGTTAAGAAATTTTGTGTGAAATTCAAAATCAAACAATCATTTTCTACTCCTTATTACCCACAAGGAAATGGCCAGGTCGAAGCCACCAATAAAACTATTGTCAAAATCTTATGTAAGACTATTGCTACTAGTGGTGATGATTGACATAATCGGCTAGTTTATGCTATTTGGGCTTATCGTACTAGTGCGCGTACACCTACTAATGCCACTCCTTTTTCACTGGTCTACGATGCATCGGGCCGTTATACCACTCGAACTTAAAATACCCTCGTTACGCATTTGGCTCAAAGGCATAATTAAAGACAATAAATATCACAAAAATCAATTACATGAATTATAGATGTTAGACTCTCGCTACGTTCAAGCACTTGAATATCTTAATGCATATCAATATCATATCGCACAAGCATACAATTACGAAACTCGTCCTCACGAGTTTAATGTGGGAAACCTGGTCTTAAAATAAAATAATAAAAACACGAACGCTGAAACTTCACTCAAAGGAAAATTCAAGCCCAATTGGCTCGGTCCTTATATCATTACTAAAAATATCGATGGTGGCATTTATTGCCTTGCAAATATTTTGGGAAAGCCACTAAATAACCTACTCAATGTCATGTACCTTAAGAGATACTACACATGAAACAACTATCATTTCTCGATGACGAGTCTCGTGATTTGGTTCATACTTAATGTTGAGGGGATACTATACACATGAAACCACACTCACACACTACACATCACATTCTTCACACATCCCACATTATTTATAACCCTTTCTCACAACATCTATCACATATTATGCACACTCTTCACTATGAACATTCCCGATATATCTTCCTCCCATATAATTTCATGCACCGCACTCATTTCCCTATGACACACTCTAGTTTTGTGGTTCATACTCAACTACTAAGGGTTTCAATATAAAATCAAACTCACGTCTCTCAAAAATTCACTCATTCACCCACGCACTCTCCACCCTTTACACTTTGACGATCACATTTTTCTAACACAAAAATTCCAACCATTTCCTGATGACACACTCTTGTTTACAGTTCATTCTTGACTTCTGAGGGGACATGTATAAATGAAACTCACTTCATGTATACACATCCACTTGGGGGGCACATGGATCACATCATTCACACTGCATTCCATTCCATCTCATCCATAACATACTTCATATCTTGGTTGCAATTACTCTAGTTTGCTTATGTTTTTACATGTACACACTTTATTACACATGATAGATAAATATCTTGTATTTCATTATCATTATCATACACATTTTCCTTTCTAGTTGTGATTGTAGATTATACAGTTATATTGCATGCAACATGGATGCTTGGCGCAGTAGTTATTACCAATCCCACAACGGCTCCCCGGGGCCATCCACTTTTGTACACTATAGGTGTTATAGTTACATTTTTCATAGCACATAACTTTATCGGATTATACATGTTTGACATAATTTTTATCTTTCTAACATGCTAAAAGGTGCTTCATGTGCAACATTTGTTATGTAGGTATATTTGCTTCCATAGTTGTTTGTTACATTTCTTGTCATTGTTTATTCTTTGTATGGCATTGTTTGTAGGCTTTTCCCTTTGTCTTGTGTACACACTAACTACTTTTGGCTTCATCATATTTTATTGTCTTCTCGACATTGTGAGTGGTGTCCCATGTTTACAACCCACTTTTCATGGTCTATATTGTCTTCTTACGTGTTTACATTGTCTTCTTGCATTTTATCTTACACATTGTATGCTTAGCTTACATTTTGTTTTCTACATGCATGTTTGTCTTTGCTTGTACTAACACTTGTCTCCTAGCCACTTTGTTTACATGTGCCTTGGTTTCTACCAAGCACATTTTGTTCTCCCTGTAAGGCACAATTTTCAGGACAGCGATCGGTCCTCCTTTGGGCCACATACTCCTTCAACAACGTCACATGCACCTTAAATGCGGGGGGCATAATTTGGGCGATTTAATCACCCCATATAATGACATACATTCATAGTTCAACACAAAATAATACCGGTACAACATAATAGTCAGTATCAAACTTGGGTCCTCAATACAACACAAACACTAGCACATGGGCACCCCTGATCCTTCTTGGATTCCTGTGACCAAGGGTAGTTACACAAAACTTAGTAGTTCCACATTTTCTATAGAACTCCACACAATGGATTTTACATCACACATAGTCCTTAACACTCAGTATGCATGCACTACACAACAATTTTTACTTTTGCATTGGATCAAATTGTTTAAATTTTACACACCACCTGCAGTGGTGTTCTACATTATGGGAAGTAGTTAAAGGTTGGAGGATAACACTAGAATTTTCTCCCTACAATTATTCCATGACTTGGTGTGAGATCGCCCCAAAAATTCATGGCCAACACAGTTGGCGTGAGATAGCAAAAAAATTGTTCGTCTACAACATCTTCAGGATCCTTTCTATACCCTTTTACTCATCATGGGTCAGGTCCACATGTTCCTTTTTCATTTTCATATTTTACATACTTTATTTATATAATTTTTACACATTTTGATCATATACATGCGTATTTGATTATTTGTTCATTATTCTCTTTTACAAGTCCATCCTTATGGAAAGAGGTAGTCACTTCACAACATCAACAACACCAATCACATTGACATCGACAACATGCACATCACGAAATCTACACATGCTTTTTTTTCCCTAGGGTCACTTTCATCATTAGTTTTTGTACTTTCTCCTCCTTAGCATCCATGCTTCACATTTTTAACACTCCACGCTTTGTCTTGTCCCTCAGCACGCTCTCATCATCGATCTACATGGTTATCAGTACGCATCTCTTATCTACTTTATGTTATCGAGATTTCACTCAACAACATAAAGTGGGGAAAATGTCAACACAAAATCACGTACTTTGGGTAACTATTTAGTCCTGATTACATAGCACTATTCATATGATTCCTAAGTAATAAAAGTACTAATTAACCCATGTCTTTTGCCACCTTTATTTGATTTATGTTGCCTTACACCCTTACTTTCTCGGTCTGTCTTTTATACCTTGAAATTTATCATCTTAGACACCAACGTCCAGCCAAGGTGCCCGTGCTAGGTGCCCTCGTCCCCTCTAAAGCTCCCCCGACCTCGGTATAATTTTTTCACACTTTTCGGGTCCTTTCTAGCCGTTTGAGCATCTTATCTTTTTGGTATTTGGAATTTTTGGGGTTACTTATGAAATTCAAGCAAGGGAATCATATCAATATAAATTTATGTGATCGTAATAAAGGACCAAGCACTAAACATTAGCTATCACCACCTAAGGTTGCATCCATCAATCATCTAAGATCTCCAATGCATACATCTAGCACACAAGGGTTGGTTATTCTATATACACTTTATAGGGGGAGTTCATTCTATTCCATGCACACATCTATTACATTTCCTTACATCTAGCTACTTACTCGTTATCAAGTGTGACACGCACAAGAGCCATCTAGGGCATGATTCTGTTGTCCTCTCAAAATTTCCCATCTTTTGAAAGTCAAAATTGAATTTTTTTGAGTTAACACCTTTCTATGATGTTCTAGTGAAGAGAAAAGTTGAGGAGTTAAGAAAATTTCACATTTTTTGAGTCATTTGCGGGTCTGTCAGACATTTTTGTCCCATGTGTCCCAAGTTCCTATGGCTCTCTATTCCCTGATCACCCACTTTCCCTAAAATCTGTTTAATTGTGAGCCCATCATAACTTTTTGTTCCAACTGTTCTAAGTTCACGAGGGCTCTCTTTTCTCCGATCACCCGCATCGGGCCCTTTGCGTACTTTGGTCTTACTTGTCCCGGAAGCGTTTGTGCATTTTGTCCCCTCTTTACCCACATCACCCGCATCGGGTCGAATCGCGCTTTCACATCCCTCATGTCCCAAATGTACCAAAGGCCATCCGGGATATTTTTTTCCGCTCTTCTCGATGCTTGCCTTTTGAGTCAGTGCATATGAATTTAATGCACATTTATAACCTTCTCTCTCCTAAAATGGCTATTTAATGGGACTCCCCTCTACGCATTTTGCACACTACTTTCTCATTGCCATTCACTCATACCCTTGCAATTGAAACCGTCTACTCGCATCCCCATTTCCCTCATATTTTCATCACGGATTCAAGCTGTAAGGTTATTTACCTAAACCCTATCATGAAGATCAAGTTTTAAGGCCAAGAGTAGGTTTCTCCACTCGAGTCTTCCATTCCCGATATCGGAGACAGTGAGGTTTGACACCTGGATTTCGGTGATTTCTGGACTAGGATGACTGACCCAAATCCCTCCCCCATGGTGCAAATGATTAATGACAGTGGCCTTGCATTCGCTGTGGGTTTCCCTATCTCGGTATAGTGTCTTGCGACACCGTACTGCTCGCCAAGCTGAAGCTCACTTCAACCCCGACACAAGAAAATTAACAAATGTGCATGGGGAGCTAATCACTAAACTTGATGCTGCCACCATTACCGCTGCCCTACGAATCCCCAAAATGGAAAATTCTGTGGTAATCTCTCAAAATCAAGCACAAACTCTCTTCGATCAAGACAATGAGAAATACAAGGCAAGGGTAGCAAATTTGTGGTTGAAGAACCCTAAGAAAGGGGCATCTCGGCTTTCCAAAGCTCTGTTTAGGGCTGATTTCAGCAAAGAACTATCTGACTTCATCATCTTGTTAGCTCGTGTCATGGGCTTACCCTCTACCAGTGAGTTTCACTTTTGGATGTGCCCGCTCATCAACATAGTCTGTGAAGGTACCCAAAACATCAATTAGGCAGAGATCATCTGCATGAATTTGACAGAGCAGTTGTCTAATGTACAACAAACCAAGAAGTTCTACATGACTTCTTATCTTATGTATACCCTAGCAGCATCCAGAGCAATGGTTTGGTTTCACATACATTGAGGCTCAGAAGGGTGATCCCATCTATGCTTACTACCCTCAGTTCACCCTTGACACCAGCAATCACAACTTCAGGAGGGTGAATGATGCTTTCACCATGTACATTGTGAGGCTTCTAGAGAGTGACACTGCTAGAAGATTTTCTGATGAAGCCATGAGCCTGATAGCAAAGTATGGAGCTTACTTCATTCAATTTAGAAGGTTTTCATATATTAGGCTAGCTGGTTACGAGAGCACTCCTCTCAAGCTCCCCATATTTTGTAATGATAAGATGGCTCTGATTGAGGTATGCAAACAATTGGATAAGTTGCATAGGACCTGCAGGGACAAGAAGATCTCTGGGTTGCATTTCCCCATATCTTTGGGTAACTATACATGCAAAACAACTTTAGATGCCCAAAACATAGAAAGAGCCCTTGCCCCATCACTGTCCACTTCTTCAGGCCTAGAACCTATTTTGATTTGAAGAAATTCATTGAGCTGAATCTCATAATCAACTATCATCATAGAGCAGATACTGAGGACTACTTGGGCTGATTGCACAGATGACTTTGAGGTAAGACAGAGGCATTATGGCAGATTCTCCCTCCAACTAATACAGAGCTCAACCTATATCAGATTCCTGAAGGGCTTCAAGATGACAACGCAAATCTATTGTCATATGAATATGATACTATGATCAAGCATACTCCTTTAGAGGATCTAGACTGGTTTAAAAGAGAGAAAGATGATTTAGTTGAGATTCTAGCTCCTGTCCTGGTAAGAACCAAAGTCTGGTTTGACAGAAAGGTTTGAGAGCTGAGGAAGAATTCAGGAGAGTCTTCTTCCAAAGACACTTCAACACCAAGGAAGGAGTCACAAACACCTAGCTCAGAAGGTACCTACATGAACTCCTCCTCCATCAAGTAAATAACTTGCATCATCCACCCCTTCCTCATCCACTCAGGTATATCAGAAGAAGGTGAAGGAAGTAAAAAGGATCCTATTGAGGAAGACCCCTTGATAAAACATTCAGAATTACCTTCTGGGCCAGAGAACATCATTTTTCTTAGTGAAAGTGAGGATAGTGAAGTGTCAGTTCCTGCAGGAGTTTTAGAAGCCACAATGGATAAGGAGCAGGAAATTCATAACACTGAGCCTCCAAGTACCATGGATTCCTCTGTCCAAGAAGCCTCATCTACTCCACTCACATCTCTACTGGAGGCAATAGTGGTAAATACTTTAAGTGCCATGAGTTCTCTTACTCTTGGTTCTCTTGCTCCCCCTTCTTCTTCTTCCTCCACTTTTGCATGGGTACAACCTTTTGTTGACAGTAGGAAGAGGAAGTCTTCTTCTCGATTGACAGGGCCAAATTTTGATGTTGTGGCGGCCTTGTTGGGCACTACTCCTTTTGCTCCTGCAAAGAGAGCTAGAAACACTTCAAGGATAGTGACAGATGCCCAAGGCCAACAATTCCTTGAGGTAGCCAAGCCTAAGGTTGATAAGGCAGAATAGGATTTGCAAGCCTCTGATCTGGAACTTTCTAGGATCTCAATGGGAGAGTCTACCCCTGAAAGTGAAATACATAACCTCCAGGAAACAGTGACCAGAGTTATTGGAAGAGTAGAAAAAGGCAAGCAGACTATAGAGCAATTGGAGGAGTAGGCTCAGTGCTTTCTAGTTTCATCAAGTCATTGTTGTCCAAAGACAAAGTTCTGGATCCTACCCCACTGACTGCCCTTCCACCACCTGTGATCCTTAGTCAAGATGAAGTCCAGAGCATCAAAGACATACACAGGTACTCCATCTATGGGAAAGCTATGGAAGCCATGGTAGATGATATGGTCATTACAGGTTTGAATTTCATTGGAGAAGCCTTCAAACTCAATGAGAAGGTAACTAATCTGCAACAAAAGCTCTCCTCCACAATTGGAAATATGGACAAAGAGCTTAAACTTTGGAGCAGCTGCATAGTAGACCTCCACCTGATGGGATAGATTGATGAAAATTTATTGATGGCAAGTAAGGTTTTTGATGATGCCAAAGATAATTTGTCAAATTCATGGGTTTTCAGCGTGGAGTGGAAAATAAAAGTGCTGGAGGAGGCTCTAGGAGAATTGAGGAATAGTTGGTAGAAGGGAGAGGCCTTCAAAACTTGTGTGGTATCTACTCTTAAACATATTCATTGTCATCTCCATGACAAAACTTCAGGTGTTCCTTTCTCCCCCCAGGATATTAAAGCTCAATTCAAGGCATTTGTTAAGGAAAACCTATTCAAGGAGGGCTCAATGACCAAAGAAAAGATAAAGGAAATTTTCTCTCTCCAATTTGCCATTGAGGAAGCTAATAAAGAATATCATATGCACACCAAGTTTGATAAGGAGATGGAGAAATGTCTGGGATCTTGGACCCAAGCTACTACCAACACATCGGTCCCACGAGGCAGAGACATTGCAGAAGCATTGAAAAATTTTAGACAACGGATCCTCAAGTTAGTGGGCCCTCCCTAATCATAAGCATTTGTGTTCCTTCCTAGCTTCTCCTTTCCTTATTTTTCTCAATTCGGGCTTATTGTAATCAGTTGATGGTTTTGTGTCAAGCATCCCCTTAACTAAAAATTTTAGTTAAAATAAGTAGTTACCAATTGTAACTAATTTATAAATTTATATAATGGGCTCTCTACACCATTTTCAGTGTTGGAACTTGGTTTATTTTTGAAAGTGTAAAGAGCAACAAAGCAATCAATACAAAAGAGATTTCTTTCCATGTCTATCTGATCTTGTTCTTTCATTACTATCCGTTGAATACTTTTGAATCATTTTTCTGTATTATTTCAAGAAGCTTTGTATTCTTGTGGATGTTATTTCGGAACTTTGTGTCTTTGCAATAACATCTTATTGATTCAAATGCAAATGGTTTTGTTCCAAATAATTTTATTCTGGCATGCATAAGGAATTATTTTGTTATCTATAGTTCTGGAGAATGCCTTTCTGCTCATTTCCACTACTTCATTCCTCTGTACTTTTGTATTGATGATCCGTTCTATTTTTAAAACACTTTCATGATATCCAAGTTCCACATTAAAACTATGTACTATACATATGTAAATAAGCTTGGTCTTTAAATAAGGGAACCTCTCCCGTTAAAGAGGAGGGACTTTCTGTCCCTTGACTGTTGCTCTCAACAAATTCCTTTTTGATGGCCAACAGAT
The DNA here is from genome assembly GCA_018340775.1 of Taxus wallichiana var. yunnanensis. NCBI lineage: Eukaryota > Viridiplantae > Streptophyta > Pinopsida > Cupressales > Taxaceae > Taxus > Taxus wallichiana. The sequence continues at coordinate 529,967,225 of CM031244.1, forward strand.
TCCACACACACACATAAAACTACATTGGGTCTAAGATGTAGTGTAACACTCAGTTGTAATATCACCATTGTGACAATTGAGGATAGTCTGAACCCTCATTTTGCATGTTTCTTTTTTAGGATTTGATGTCTCTTTGAGGGTTTTACAGGTCATTATTTCATTGCAGGTTTCCAACGACTTCGGTGATCATTGTGTGACCTCATAACGACCAAAGGTGAACAACAATGAGGAGGTTTTTTGAGCATTTATGCAGACATAGGCACTCAAAAATAACTCTAGGGCACCCACATGTGCCCTTATCCCTTCCGACACCCTAGTCTAAATAGATCGTCAACTCACACACTTTTCTAAGGATCTTTGTGATGGTTCTCTATCTATGTTCATCTGGTCAGCACTTCGACACAGTCTAGGAATAGTTTCAAAAAAACTAAGTCATTTTACCTCTTCTTTGCACTTAGGGTTTCATATATTTTGGCTTGGTTTGCTTGGGTTAATTTATGTATTTAATTGATTATTAATTTACTGCTATAATAACAATCAAATTAGGCATATATTTCCATATTTAGCTTGATCACAATGCTATAAAGTGGGATGGTTTCTCCATTCCAAATGATTTGAAAATTTAGTATTTTTCGTAGCAATTGTGAATTGTTATAGATTGATTAAAGCTTTATACTCATCACTACACAAGAAATGAAAGCTACTTTTCTTCCATTTCCCTTTCTCATGTTTCCTCCCTTCTCTCTTTTTGCATATTTGAAGCTTAGTGATCTTGAACAACCAAGAAGGAACTTGGAGTCCTTGATTAATGCATATGAAGAATTGTGTGTCTCAATGTGGTTAGTCTCACTATTTTTTTACATTTTTATTTCTTTTATATTGAATGATGAACTAATCTATGGTTATTAGGTGTGAACTCTATAATTGGCCTACTCACAACGACCTTCCTCTCCCAATTTCTCTCCTTCACCCTACATCACTGTAATTTCCTCCCTTGTACCCGTATAAGCACTTTGCCACAGGTCCAGTGGAGTGTTCTTGTGTGATCCCTGACATTTTTGGCCAACCCACAATAATAGATAGGATTATATTAGTTTTCATTTAATAATGGGAGCTGCACCATTCAATGTAGAGGGGTATAGCCCCACGAACATTAGTGGAGACACCTAATTTTCCCAAATGAAAAATTTTCACACCAACACACATGTATCATAAGTAATTGTTCCTTAAGAATAGGTATGAGACCTCAAAAAAAATTATCCCTAGGTCAATGGGTTAATATAATATTAAGTGTTTGTTTACTTTGAAGTCTAAGATATGGTCAGATACTAGTTCGGTCTCACCTTGATGTAAGGAGGGTAAGCACTCATATGTATGCTTAAGGCCTTTATTACAACTATAGTGGGCTAGAAAATAATCTTCAAGTTCTAAAAAGGTACTAAGATATCCGCTATGGAGGTGTGTAAACCAATACATACCATCTCTGGTGAGGCTCTTAGGGAAATCTTTGAGAATTTTTTTATCATTGTGATATGAAACCATAAGCACCCTATAATGCTTAAGATGTAGATAAGGATATGAGGTACCATCAAAAAATTGGAATGAAGGAATGAAAAAAATTCCTCAAGAAATAAGATTGGAAGATTTTACATCATATAAGATTGTCATAAATAGTATTAAAATACATGCTAGCATGGCACTCTTTTATTTCTAAATTCAAGGTATGTATTTTATGTTATAAATATAATACCACATGCATAATAGAAAATACCTCTTAAGGAGGTTTAGCATAGGCATCTAAAATCTCATTTAAGGTTTGTGCCTTACCATTAATAGTGGTCATAGGAACACTATTTCATTTAATGAAAATATGGGGTGATGTGTCATTAGGTATAATTTGGGGTTCCATGGCATTGGTTGCACATTAGGCTATAAAAGAGTATTACTACTATATAAAAACAAATCATTCACATTAGGAGAGGAAAATAGACTATGTGTATCACATGCAACTAGATGAGAATCAACATGTTCATTTTTGCCAAGAGAAATAGAAACAATGTCACATTATGCACGTTCTCATCTACAAGTGGTCGAGGAGAAGTAATAATAATCATTACATTTTATTTTAAGAGGATAAGTAGAAACACAATTTGTATCAATCATAGTATGCACAATAGGAATGAAATCATTTGTATCATTGTTACATTCAAGAGTATTATTAGAAACATGATTGGTGCAAGGAATATCATTTCATTCACATTCGATGGGAAGAGTAGGAAAATAAGTAGAACCATGCAAATGAAAAATAGAAATGTTACAATCAAAGTCATTATTTTTGCATTCAAGAGGAGTGGGAGAGACACAATTGTGTTTATTCATATCATGTGCAAGGAGAGAAGAATCATCATGTATGTCATCACTAGGTCACTCACTATGAAAGTAGGCGAAGTCATCATCAAAAAACATAAGACTCATCATCGATCAATGTAATAATGGAAGGAATATTATTCTCATGCAAGATAGAAACATTCTCATTGTCACTAGAGTATATAATATTTATGGTTGTGGGAGGGATATTTGTGGGTGGAGGGGAAGTTGGTTTTTCACCGTCACTATCCCAGTATACTACATTACCCTCATAACTAGAATCACTATCACCATTAGTAGTGGAATTGGGACATAGAAATGACATGGTATCAACTATGGCTTAGGATTCTTCAACATGAGGGGGAGGAAGAGTGCTACAACAGGTTCACTAAAATTTTAACACACTAATTAGATTATGTGAAATATATGATTAGTGAAATGTGTGCGCTAAAGTTAGCTACAAGAGGTTATTTTTATTAAGTGAATTTCACCATTAATTACTAATATCATAATAATGTATTAATACTTGCAATCAAGCAATAAAAAAGATATAAACTTGAAAACACAAGGAAATGAGTACACTTAGCTGATTAGATATAGTTTTGGGAAGTTCAGGGTGTGTAGACTAAGGAGGAGCTGTGGGATTGATGATGCTTCATTTCTGAAACTGTGATTGGGAATTGACTTGGTGTAGAACCATACACTTTTTCTAGGACCATGTCATATGGTCTTAGACCTACTTGGATTTTGGAATCTGTAACTCTCTAAGATGGTCGTGCACCTCGAAATTTTTGTCACTTTGTCGAATCCTAATTTGTGATCATGCAACGAAGCTCTCTAGACATCATTAATGAGGTATCAAACCCTAACCATAGGTGGGAGAACCTAAAAAATAAACATTAGTTGGCTTGTGGGCACCCCTTTTCACCATGGACGATGACATTACTTTGAAGAGGCCTAAAAATTCAATTCGTTCTCCACCACATCATGTGATATTTAAATGAATACAACTAAATTTAGTAAACCTCTTTGAAAATGCTTGAGTTAGCTTTGGATCTTTCTAAAATACTTGGAAAAGGGATGCTTGAGTGCTTGTAGATGGGACGGGCTAACTCGACCTAGTAAGAAGCTTCAAACCCGTGGTGATTGCTTCCCTAATGAATTTTGATGTTCTTTTGTTATATTTAGGGAACTTATGATGCCTTTTGGAAGTGTAGGAAGTGATTGTATCAATGTAGTGCCAAAGGATTTCCAAGTTAGAAAATGAGGTTGCATTTACTTGCTTATATAGGGTTATGTAGGTGATTTACATGAGAAAGGTTGATCCAAAGGGATTAAAAGACCCAACAAAGAATATGAAATTAAAAGCAAAGTTAGATACCATTTCGGGGCAATACTATACAATTCGGCCATGACTAGATATAACATCATGACCAAATTGTACGGTCTTACCTAGGGGTGGAATACATGCAATATAAAGTTTGCAACTTATTAATTGATGTTTGTCTATGGATTTAATGCATTGCATTCTTAGAAATTGATGACATGTTAGCATGTAAGGATAAAAAAGCTAGAAAATACACATCGGAATGTGCCAATTGGGAATGGAAAGGTTACATTTATCTTAACAAGAGTGTGTTGTCAAAACTAGCAGTGTCAAAGAGTAAATTGCCAAATTTGAGTTTCTACACTAACAAACTACACTAATGCTCATTTTATGATCTTAGCTATTAATCTTTATGGATTACTAGACATGCTTAATTTTTTCTTGGCTAGTGGATGACATTTATTACTTATTTTATAATGATCACATCTTATGCACATGAATTATATCACCATATTTAGTACATGTGATTTATATGGTTCACATCATGGATGATTTGATTATATACTTGTTATATCTAACACTTTCTCTTTTGAGATAAGTGATACATGGTAGTAACCCTCATCTTAAAAGGAAGTCATATTGTGGGATCTTCCATAAATCTACATAGATCATGGCCAAATTTCCATAAGGTAGATAGGGTGATAGTATTTCACACTAGTCAAATATAGATATTCAATACAAATTGTATACATTTATCAAATATGCATGGATTTGAGATGGTTCATCATGAAAAATTACAATTTTATAACATATCTATATGGAATTGGCACAAGTTCATCTTATAGATTCAGTCACACCATGACAATATTTCATTTTATATTGGCATGGAATCCATGGCTAGTATAATGGTGATATAATATTTAAATTCTCAATGGTGATATAACAACCTAATGTTAGATGGTGATATAATTGCTTCTTGCTAGATTCGATATAATTGTCTAATGATAACTAATGATATGAAAAATTAATACTATTTCTCGTAAAAAATATTGACACATTCCCTATACAACACACTAGGGAAATCAAGTTTAATCATTCTATTATTTAATACACTTTACATACTTTTACACACTTGAGTTTCTCATATATTAATTGTATATATCTCTTGAGAATTAATACACGAGTTTCCATGTGATTTCAAATATTCACATTAGATTTGCGTAGGGGCACACTCTTTAGTTTTACACATCCTCCTCTTATGATTGGGATTGAGGTTTATGTTCACTTGTTCCATTCACTTTCAATATAACACTTTCATTAGTAGATAAAAAGGGTGGAAATTATAATGCCTAGAATTAGGCCATGTGGATCCTTATAAAAATACTTTGGCATTTTTCCTAACACCATCCCATTCTCTCGGTTTATTGACTATATTTAAATCTTCCTAATCTATATTAGAATCTAACTCTAATAGGTCATAATATGTTCTTCATTTTAGTAATTCAATAATCAAAGTAACCTATATAAGAAAACATCCTCAAACTCTTTATAAACCATCTCGTCTCAGATATGGTTCCAACTTAAGCTTGTATGGATTCATGGGCCCAGGGATAGATTCAACTAATGAAAATGTATCATGGCCAAAAACTTGTCCCTTTTACTCACAATGCTCATTTTTTCAAAGCTACAAATTACCTTATATTAGATCCAAATAAGTGGGAAATCATTGGAATCAATCACCTATTAGGGGCATCTAGGGATCCCATATCAAAAACACCTCTAAGAAGGAAATAGAACCAAGTATTCAAGTATATATCTCTTAGAGAACATTACAAAATAGTTATTCAAATTTGAATACAACTATATTATTACCTTAGATCACAACTATGCTCTAAAATTAAGCCAAATGACAACTACCAAGTGTTGAGGACTGAATTAAGGGATCCATCTCTATTTACATTTGCTAAACTCCACATCATCATAGGATTTGGATAATTGCATGTGATTTTATCCATCTTAAGATTATTGGTACTTAGTACAACACTCATTGAATTAGTGGGGGCCAAAATCAAATATTGTTAACCCCTTTTTAGGTCAAAGGAGGGGATCTATGGATTGAAGATAAAAATAAGGCATATACATGTACAAAAGAAACATCACATAGATTCATATATAAGAAATAATTCTAGAAACACATATGAAGTAGGATCCATGTGAATATTACAAATCCATACTTCATTAGACACATTCACAATACCCAAATATATTTATTCAAGGAATTTATCCTATATTGGATGAGCCTACTTCTAGATTCCCCAAATTTATCAAATATATTTAGACACTTTATGTAACATTTCTAATCGATTATAGTCCACTATCATATAGTATAATCATGAACTTGGGTGAATATATTCCTAATCCTAACCCTTGTTATATTTTTTTCTACTTTCTAGAAGTGTATTGAGTTAGAGTTCATCCTTTCATAATTGAGTACTATCATTTACTTAACATAAAGTATTAATAGCTATAAATGGAATAAAACCCTATATTTTAGATAACATGAAAAGAGATCAAGCCACTTATAATTCCTTAACTCTATGATGACATGGAGATCTTGTAAATAATATGGAGATCTTGATTCAACCCTCACATTGGGAAATATACACTTGTGACTTAGTTGTAGCTCATGAATTTGTGATCTAAGGAAATAATAGAGATGAATTTATAATTTGAGTAGAATTTTGTAATGGTACTCTAAGTAATAGGTACTTTAACATTTTCTCATGTCCCTCTAGATTGAGAAAATAAGTTGGAAACTGACGCATAAATATGGAAGAGTGTTGTTGATGACAAAAGTAATCGCACATGTGACCCATAAATAGTGAAAATGTTTAAAGGAAGTGTTTGAATGGTATAGTGCAATTATTGGAAATTTTGTTGTTTTTATTTGCAAATGCAATATGTTGTGACACAAATGAAATTGAATCTTAAATAATATGTGTCATTCAATATACCAAAAATAATATGTAAAATGGACTTGTTAGATCACCGATAGATCATTCAAATGGGATATTTCATAATTAAGTTGATGGTCTCCCACCCCTTCACTTTTATGCCTAATGACCAATGACAATGGGAAATGGGGGAATAGATGTGCATTCCTCTCCTTATCAATCTTAAATGATTTATAAGGTCGATGTCATAGATGTTGTTATTTCGGTTGTGTTAAGTGGTAGATGTAGTAGGTCAATCGGGATGGATTCAATAGTAGGTGTGACCTAGAGGCACTTTGTAAATATAAAACACCTCTATGAGGCAAGCCTCTTATTTTGCACAATAGAAAACTAAAAATATCAAATCTATTTTTGATTCCCAAGACCACTTGATGGAATGAGGGATAACATATGTAGCATGTTGTGTGTGTGTGTGTGTGTGTGTGTGTGTGTGTGTGTGTGTGTGTGTGTGTGTGTGTGTGTGTGTGTGCGCGAATAACCAAAAATAAAATTCTTTCCCTTTTTTAAAATTTAATTGTAAACAAAATCACAACATATTCATGTATACACCAATATTTTGTGATCCTCCTTCACCTCTCCATAACTCGAATTTTGAAATATGTGAGAAAAGAAGAAAAAAAAAGATCTGGGCTCAAGTCCACAAAGAGTCAAGGGGTTGGAATGAGTGGGTGGATGTTATTTTATAGTTTTTGAGAGCATATAATATTGTGATACATCTGGGTGTAATATACATAAAATGGTGGGATGACAAGGATCCATAGTTCATTAGGTATGCAAATGGGTAGGTGAGGTGGATAAAATTAAATGTGAGTGGGTGAAGGTTAGTAAATGAGTGATGAGGTGTCTTTTATCACCTTTTTATAGGGTTTTATGTATTTTTATTTACTTTTGTGGGATTATTATTGTTTTATAATGTTTTAATATTTTTGGTTTAGGAGACCTTATTTGCGAAGGTTTGTTTTCTAGTGTCTATAATGTACACCCGAAAGATCACAAAATTGAAGCTTCATATCTCAACAAAAATAATGGGAATGCCTCCAAGGTGTAAGACACTTGGCTCCTTGAGAAATACCTCCATAGAAATATGGATCTTATCCTAACTACATTATTTTACCACTAGTATACTCTAATCTACTAGTTGTAGGAGAAAATGGAGGATAAACATGAAATACAAACACGGTGATGCACCAAGAAGAAAGAGGATTACCCTTCTTATACCAGTTAGAAAATAACAGAAAACATACAAATATAGAAGGTAGATATGAGCCATCACCAGACCAACATCTAAATCAAACTCTCATTCTTAGCATGTAAAAGACATAATAAAATGAAAACTTACAAATGCCACACACAAAATATAAACCATGAAGATAAAAAAGAAATAAGGGAAAATTAATACAAAGACAAAGGGAAGATATGAGCCACAATTATAAATGTTTTAAAAGTAAGAATATATATAGGATTATATCAACATAATCCAAGGTGTTTATGCATTTATAGAGCTCAAAACTAGAGATCATAGACATTCGAAAATCTCAACACCCAAAAGATCGGGGTAACCTTACTTTTAAGGAAGAGGAATTGTTATTACAATATATTGGATTGATAATTATAGAAAAAGAAGAGAGAAGGGGAAAGGGGAAGAATGAGAGAAGATGATGATGAAAATATGTTGAATAATGTCTCCTTCTCTCATCCTTATCTCTTCACACAACTCATGGGAGTCTAAAAATATGTCTAACTAAATTGATCCTCCCAAAGCCACCTCTAATCATATTATCATGATCCCTGTAGATAAAATGATGATCCCAACAATGAATCATAAATGGGAAGGGATTATGATAAACCTTATCCACAAAACCTTCATGATTTTTCAAGTAGATCTAATTTTGTTGATTTGATGCCTTCACTTGCAAGAAACAAGTAGATATTTTATTTGAAAGTTTATCTTTGAGAAAACATCAATGCAAGCTCGTGGGATCAAGAGGATGAGTGAAGATTAAGCTGCCACATGTTGATAAAATCATGATCTTAACCTTGGGACCACTTTGAAAAATCAAAATTTTAATCAAAAACTTGCTTAACTCCTCCGATTGTGTTTTAATAGGGCCATGAGGGGAATATTATCTCAAAATCACCTTGAAAAGAAAATAGAAAAACCTAGAAGTTTGTAAAATTTGAGGATTCTAATAAATACGGATTTAATCAACTTACATATTACATAATGTTATAATAAATATTTAAATAAAGATTACATCATAACATAAGTAAATAAAGAAATACTTATAGGAAATAAATAACACAGGTGACACAATATTTATAGTGGAAAACCCCAATAGGGTAAAAACCACTTTGAAAATAACCTTTTACTTCAGAGAACTTATTTTACATCCAATAAGATCACCTCCTCCTTTGAAACCCTATTTACCAAGGGTAAAACCAAATCACTTGATTTGCACACCTTTGATATATTTCCCGAATATATCAAATGAGGACCTAAAGTCTTTTTATATAAGGTGATTGGGTATGTCTCCCGACCCACCTTTTCAACCTAAAATGGTTGACACATACACCTAGGTTTATAATATTTAATATTAGAAATATAATCATTTCATGATATTAAATATTTAACCTAAAATATATACCTAGGTTAGCATATTTAATAATATAAATAGAAATATTTCATATTATTAAATATTAATGTATATATTAGTGATGGACCCATATACATTAAGGGTTGGCTAGACCACTTAATCATTATGTTTCAACACTCCCCCTTAATGTTAAGTGGGATAACATAACATATGCCAATAAATTACCTGCTCATGGTACACTACAGGATTTACAATCCTTAAACCATAAAGGTTTTAGGCTAACATATTGGTTGAAGGAATTATAACACCTTCATCATACTCAATTTACCTTTTAGTACAAAAGGATTTGGAATCCCAAAGATCATCCCATGATCAATGGCTAAGTATGATTTGTGAGTTTTATATGTTCTCATAGGTTTTCATAAAAGATTATTAAACCCAAGCATATAGGATCCTTTTACAACCAAGGACCTCCTTAACAATATGCTTGTACTAGATGTTTACCATTAAACTCAATAGCACTAAAGAGTTTATTGAAGACTGCCTTTAAAATATTTCTACACTTCTTTCTAAAAAGAAATCGAAGAGGTATACATGCCCGAAGGTCTTTTTACACTTGCCTGAAGGTCTTTTACAAATGCCCAAAGGTTCTTTTACAAATGCCCAAAGGTTCTTTTACAAAAACCATGTTCCATTAGGAGGAGACATTGTCATGCACACTCCCCCTCAATGGCAACTCCGACAATCCAAGCTTTTCATGAAAGTGACAAAACTTTGCAGCACTCAGGGACTTTGTGAAGATGTCAGTAACATACTCTTCAGTCAACATGAACTTGAGATTTATCTCATCACTTTGCACCTTCTCACGGGTGAAGCGTATATGTATCTCAATGTTCTTTGTCCTCTGATGTTGAACTGGATTCTTAATCAAGAGTAATACAACTTTGACCACCACATAGAAGATAAATACTTCCTTTAGCTTCTATGTGTATCTCTACCAATAGTCGTTGTAGCCACATGGCTTCTTTACTTCTTCTATTGTACTTCTCTACCTTAGTAAAAAAATGGAGACTGTTGATTGTATTTTTGTTTCAAGTAATGGTTCCTACACCAAAAAACTTGAACATATATCCAATATATTCTATAACACAACATCAGTATGGTTAGAATCACAAAATCCATATAAGATAGAATTTTCATTCTTATTATAATGCAACCCATAATTGATTGTTCCTTTCAAATATCTAAAAATTCTTTTTGCAATATTCTAATGATCTCAAAAAAAAATTCTGCATAAACCTTGAAGTAATTCCTTTTTGTATAGGAAATATCTGATCTAGTTATAGTTAGATAAATCAAACTATCAACTAACAACGTATATAAAATACGATCAACCTTTTTCATATACAGATTTATGATCAATATTTATTCCAACTTCCATTGAAGTAGAAAATGGTTTACAATCAATCATAAGAAACTTTTTCAATACAATGGTTGTATATTGTGTTTTGAAAAATAACAATAGAATGAAATACAATCATACAAATAACATGATGCGAGAGACCTAATTCATTCATTTCAAAGTCTTTGCTTTTCTCTTTAATCCTATGAATTAAATCAGAATTGTCACTAGACATAAGCAAATCATCAACATATATACATATAATGATAATATGCGAGCCTTATTGCTTAATGAATATATCATTGTTAGAAGAACAATTAACAAAACCTAACAGTTTAAAGAAGGAAACAATTTTCGCATACCAAGCTCTAAGAGCTTGTTTTAAACCATACAAAGATTTCTCAACTTACAAACATAGTTTTCTTTACCAATTTCTTCAAATCTTTTAGGTTGAAACATGTAAAGTTCTTCTTTTAAATCACAATTCAAAAAAATATTTTTCTTATCCATTTGGTGGATTTCCCACCCAAATTGAGCAGTAATTGTAAATAAGGCCCTAACAGTACTCATTTTAACTACAAGAAATGTCTCAACATAATCAATACCAAGTTTCTGAGTGAAACCTTTAGCAATAAGTCTAGCTTTATGTTTGTTAATACTACCATCAAAATTATATTTTAATTTGTATATCCACCTAGACCCTATAATACTTCACGGCTCAGGTTCATACAAGGTAATTAATGCATAGTACATATGATGACTTCTAGTCATTTTCCTAAGGTTAATAAGATTTGATTTTTCTAACATAGATTGAGCGCAATTAATTTCTTATCTAGGAAGATAAGAGATTCGAAACATCTATAGCATCAAAAGATCATCATGACCATTTACTAAATTAGAATCAAAACCATCATTCAGAAGTATTTAATGAAGTAACTTCAAGAGAAGAAGACAACACATGTAAACCTTTCACTAGACTATATCTATACATTTCATATAAACTTCAATAATTAACATGTCCTAACAATTCATGCCATAGTTTTAAATTGTTCAAACTTTGAGATATAAAACAAGATGCAAAAGAGAAATCATCAAAAATATATAGATCATTTCTTTGAATTCCTTCAGCTATTATACTCTCATTACTATCCTTGATATACCAAGTATTCTTCATGTATAGATTCTAGTTGTGTCCATACCTCTTTCGGATGTTCGATATTACCAATGTGTAGAAGGTACTCATTGTTCACATTGCATAGAAAGAGCATCTTACATTCATTGTAAGAATGCATTCATGTTATCTACAGGTGTTTGACGACTGGTGAGAGCAACCTCAGATCCGAAATAATCGTCCAGAGTTTCCTCGCCATAAATTCTATTTTGACTCAAATGTTGTAGTTAGTTTTATTCAGGATATAGGTTTTGTCAAGACAGAAATAGTTGGACGTCATTGTTTTCCTAAACCTGTAAAACACACCCCATTATTATATACAATGTACCACAGAGTTAGATACATATTTATCGATAAAAATAACACTTTTAATAGAATAAGATCTAAAGAAACTATTTGATCATAACTAATTTTGTCATTATAATACATACTAATTAACCTCACATGATCAAAATAATAACCCGCATTATAAAGAGCTCTGCATTATACCCCAAATTTATAAAAAAAAAATATTTCTGACCATATAGAAGTGAAGAAGAGACCCTTAAGAATGCATAACAACTTCAAATTTCTGAAAAAAAAATAATGTAGACAAAAATTCGGCCAGCTTAAATTTGACATCTAAATGACCGTCATAATGACTTTTTTTGTCTATCGTGACGGTCATTTGACCGTCAATTTTAACATAGTTAAAGTTTCCTGGAACCTACGAGCTTAAATTTGACGTCTAAATGACCATCATATTGTCTTATGTTTGGTCTACCATGACAGTCATTTGACCGTCAAATTTAATGAAGCCAAAACTTGTTGTGTATTTCCAGAATGTGAAATTCCAGAATTTCTTCTTGTATAATATTAGGAGGTTATATTTTAATACATTATAATAACCTATTATAATTTATAATGTAAAAATATATACATTTTTAATTAAAAAATGTATATAATTTATATAATGAAAATAAAAAACAACATATAGTTCATAAAAATTATAAACTATAGTATATTGTTTTTATATTAAAAAACACATAACCCTTATTAAAGGGGTTTAAAGGACATAGACCAGGTTAAAAGAATTTTACACATGAAAATTTGAAGCCCTTTTCACTGTGCACACATCAATCTCCTTAAATAGCCTTTCGGGTTGGTTGAAAAAACCCGTACAAATTAAATAAATAAAATATAAAACATTTGATCTTAATTTATTTAATTTACATCGCTCTGTTACCATGTTAGAATTTGAGGATTCTAATAAATACGGATTTAATCAACTTACATATTACATAATGTTACAATAAATATTTAAATAAAAGGAAATAAATAACACATGTGACACAATATTTATAGTGGAAAACCCCAATAGGGTAAAAATCACTTTGACAATAACATTTTATTTCGAGAACTTATTTTACATCCAGTAAGATCACCTCCTCCTTTGAAACCCTATTTACCAAGGGTAAAACCAAATCACTTGATTTGCACACCTTTGATATATTTCCGAATATATCAAATGAGGACCTAAAGTCCTTTTTATATGAGGTGATCGGGTATGTCTCCCGGTCCACCTTTTCAACCTAAAATGGTTGACACATACACCTAGGTTTATAGTATTTAATATTAGAAATATAATCATTTCATGATATTAAATATTTAACCTAAAATATATACCTAGGTTAGCATATTTAATAATAGAAATATAATTATTTCATATTATTAAACATTAACCTATATATTAGTGATGGACCCATATACAATAAGGGTTGGCGGACCACTTAATCATTGTGTTCAACGAAGCCTCTGTGAATGATTTAGGGATGATTTGATATGATCTATTAGATACATACACCCAAGAACTATGTCATTCATAATTCACGGATCGCCCAACCATTCTCCTCAAAACTAGGTTCAAGGTGTAGGTATTTGAAATACATTTCCGGTGATACTATTCACTCATCGGTTGGATCTCTCTATTAAAAGTTATAAGTGAAAAAGCAAGGCTCTGTTCATTTCATCTATCTTATTTGACGTCACGGGGTTCACTTCATAAAATTATAGTATAATATGTTCATTCGAAGGGTATTAAAGAATACCCTTAATGTTAGGTTTTACCACCAATTATTCAATTGATAATACCCCCTCACGTTATATTATTAGAATGAAAATACCCCCTATTGTTTCCATGTACCTAACCCATTTTTCCATTACAATTTTATTTATCCCTTTTTATTTCAACCCTAATATATCAAATAGATTTTTTTTTTATTTCTACCCTAATATACCAAATAGAAACTATATCATGTGTTCCACTCAATTATTATTTTCTCAATATGTCTTTGCTCTAGAAAGATATTTCGAAGCCATTCAAGACATATTATCAATTATGTTAATGTTAAACTTTAATCATTTATCAATAGTTATTCAAATAATTAAGATAGTGAAATAATATCATTTGCATTGAAAAACATACTCAATCCTAGTTTTCTACAATATTATTATTTCTTGGTTAAGAATCTCCTAATTGATATTTCCTTATTAAAAAGAGATTATAATTTAACTTCATGAAAACACTCCTTTTGCAATTTTAAGGTATTTATTTTTAAAAACTAGGGGTCAAATATTTTAGTTTAATATTAAAATGGAAAAAAAAATTAGGCGTAAATTTTTTGGCCTCAAAAATGCACCCGACATATCGGGAAACGTGCTTTTCTCATATGGGTGAGTTTTTTGACCCATAGGTTTATGGGATGGGTTTTTCCCATGGTTTTGATACCCACGGTTTTGTAAAACTACTTAAGCATTTGTCTATTTATATGGTCTTATGCATATGATAGATGTACAAGCAAATGTATTGCAGATGTGTTTTGAATTTGGCTATGAATTCTGTAGAGTTTGTTGAGCATAGCTCCAAACGGATCTGGGTATTGTATTGAGAGAGCGATGGCTTGTAATAAAATTTGAGCAAGTGATTCTTGGTGGACGTAGCCCAAATTGGGTGAACCACATTAAATACTTGTCTCTTTGTGTTGTGTTATTTTATTCTGCAATTTTATTTGAGATCTGTAATAATTTCTACATATTAGTTTCTACTATTGTGATTCTGTGAGGGATTATTCCGCATATTTTATCTCTTATTTCCTAACAGTTGATTCTATAACTTGTCTTCAATCGATGCTTCAACACTCAGTAAGGATATAAAATGCAGGAACAAAATTTTGAGACATTGTAGAGTACTGAATTATGCCACATGTCCACAATGCCATGTGTCCTCCATCAATGTTTTGTAAATTTTGGGAGGTAAGAATTAGGCTCAATAGAATGCATTGTGTTGATAGTTGCAACTTGTCCCTAATGTCACATGTTGCCCATCAATGTCTTACAAAGTTTGGAGTCATGACTCAAAGGTTTGAGAGAATTTCATTCACCGGTTGCCTCTGTGTTCTTCGTGCCACTTGTCACACATCAGTGCTCTGTAAAGTTTGGAAAGAGGGGAAAACTTAAATTTTATGGATTTTCAAAATGACTATGTGAGCGCCACTTGTTAATCATCCATCAAAGGTGTTGAAAACCATAAAAAGTGACTAAGTTCGGATCCATTCAAAACACTAGAAAAGTGATGCTCAATACTTGTCAAAGATCCATCACATGCGCTAAAAATAATGCAAAAGTGAAATATTGTGGGACATTGTGAAGCTGATGGGTTCCGCGTGTTGACCATCCATCAAAGGCACTGAAAACTATGAAAAGTGGTTAAGTTCCATAAAACATTTTGAAATGTGGGAAATATAATGATTGCCACATGTTGAATCATGCCACTTGTCAAAGATCCATCATTGAAGCACTAAAAACTATAAAAGAATGACTAGCTGTAAAATATTTGTTATGTCATTGAGAGCCTCATGTCATTGGTTTGTTGTGTTAAGATTGACAGGGTTTGTAGAATGTAAAAACAAAGATTTAGCTGCCATTTAAATGTTTTAAGGAAAAACTCATTGATTTGTCCCGTATGCACTATGTGACAATTGAGAAATTCAAAGGGGTTGAAATTGGAAACAGTATCTAGTTATCATCACAATCCATGCAAATTTTTTCCTAAAGATCTCAAGATCCTCTTATAAGGTGTTTATACCATTCCTGGAGTTTGGGGCATAGGCGTTGAAAAGGATCCACATATTTTTATCCTCTGGATTGGAAAACAACATTGCACATGATTGTTAGTTGTTTATATACTTTCTCATTCTACAACATCATTATTCCAAAAAGTATCTAATCCCTCAAAGGCCCCAACTGCACTCATTCCTTCATAAGAATATTTATCCTAGACTTTAGTCTTAACTGTCCACAAGTTATTCTTTGAAATTTTGGTTTCTTAGATCAAAAGGATGTTAGGATTGTGAGTTTCCCTTAAAATATTTGAAATCCTATATTTATGTGGGTTGTTCAACCCTTTTATTTTCTATGACACGATCTTAATTTTTTCCCCATGGAAGTGTTAAACATTTCTCTTTACCTATAGGGTACTTTGAATATTCTCTCTCTCTCTCTCTCTCTCTCTCTCTCTCTCTCTCTCTCTCTCTCTCTCTCACACACACACACACACACACACACACACACACACACACCCTTAAAATTTTAGTCTCTCTCTTCTAGGTTTAGTCCCTACTTCCATTGTATTTTTAGAATTTTTGGTTTTCCTCACACTAAATTTTTGGCTTAAAAGGGGGATTTCGGCTTTGGGAATTACAACACTTCCAAGGAACAAAGAACCATTCCTTCTTCTTCAAGGAACTACGAATTCCAATTTCCACCTAGGGATAATTTATTTTCCTCCTTGCCTTACAAACTACCATTCCTAACCAAATGATTCTCTCCTTTCTTAATGTACTTAGATGTCATTACCTCATTTTTATTTCTTGCCTCCTCAAACTTATCCTTCGTTTAACTTCCTTATCCTTTGGATTGGGGAGATCAGAATCCTAGGAACTAGGAGCAAGTTTCTCTACTTGAGTAACTCTAGCTTCCATCTCCTTATTCGGACCTTTGTAATCCTAGTCCTCATTCTTCCCAGAGTCTTGTGCTTCCATCTGGTTTGCTTCTTTGGTTGTAGGAGGCTTGACTTCTTCTTTATTCCTCTAGCTCAATCTCCCTTCCTCGTTTCTTGAGAAATCTTTGATTTCATGCCCCGTATTCCTAAAATCAGAGAAAAAGATATTTTTTTCATAGTTTATCTCTTTCCTCCAGTCCCTATACTTTATTTTAAGCGTTATTGATGTTGGAAGAGTGGCTTCATATGAAAAAATAACACAATATTGGGTTGCATTAGTCTCCTCAGAGATTTGGTAGTTATGTGAAGGGCAAGAAAATGTCCTATGGACTTCACTATGCCCATAAAAACTTTCTATTCCCAATATTCCAAAGGTAACCCATGGACCTAAACTAGAACTTCCTTGATGCTTTCTTTGTTGGGGTCGAAACTTTGTTTCCTCTTAGTTAGAAAGAGATTAACTTTCCCCAAATTCCATGGACACCCTATAATAGTATTGACACAATCTTTCTTCAAAGTGAAGGAAATTAGGAAGAAACCCTTGACCATTGTTGAAATCTATGTTTGACCCATTGGTTTTTATTTCCTATTTGACCATTCTCTCAGGACATCGATGTTGGGATGAGATATAGGAAACTTACTTATCAAGGTGTTCGCCATTTGATCATTGTTATCCCTCTCAACAATATTTTGTGGCGCCTTCAAGGATAAGCATCCTTCATCCATTGATAGGGAATCATTAAAATATTTTGTTGCATCGGATCCCATCGAGCCACCTGACAACATTTCCGCCCATTTTGTGTCCTTATTTTTTACTTTTTGGCTAGGCACTTCCTTTTTCTTCTTGTGCTTTGAAGGTCCCCTAGTGAACCCCAAAGTTTGTAATCTTTCTTGTCTCCATCTAAGGCAAGACCACTAAAATTCCCATTGGGCTTTCCTATATCATGCCCTTCCCACCCATTTCCAAATTTGAAAATTCCTCATTATCAACATTTCTCCAAGAATTCTTTCCATCTAAATATCTTCATTAAAACTTGGTTTCTTGTTTTAAGTAAAATTTAAAATTAAATAAAAAAATTAAAAAGATATTGAATTTTTTATTTCTTGTTCATCATAATATTTGCATATTTATAAATGTAAAGTTGGAAAAGTTTAAGCATTGAATGTGGTTGAAGCAAACATTTAAAATATATAGTCTCTAGTTACCTAAATATTATATTGTAAATTATACTTTTTTATATAACACTTATAAATAAAAATAGTTTAATTCAAGTTTGATCAATATTTTCTTTTAGTTTATAAAGTTAAGTTTGTTTGTGAAGAATGGGTACATCATAACTTTTTTATTTAATATTTTCTTTTAATTTAAAAAGTTAGGTTTATTTGTGAATAATGGTTACACCTTAACTTTTCATTTAATATTTTTTATTTATTTATAAAGTTAGGTTTGTTTGTGAAGAATGGGTACACTATAATTTTGTCTAATTTTTTTATTTATTTATAAAGTTAGATTTGTTTGTGAAGAATGGGTATACCTAATTTTTAATCTAATATACTATAGTTCAATTAATATGAATGGTGGAATTTGTAACAATAATAGTATTGTCTCTAAGGTTGTAATAATGTTAAGATTTATTTTATGTATGTTTATAAACACAATTGTTGAGACTATCTTTATTCTTTGCAACAACTGGTACAATAACTAGTTTTAAATGTAAAGTTAGAAAAGTTTAAACATTGAATGTGGTTGAAGCAAACATTTGAAATATATACAGAGAATTTTTAGTTTTTAAATTCTTAGTATATTCGGGACAGTGTGCATGCCTATGAATGTGAAGTTTAATAATTGAGCTTTGATTGTTGTAGAAGCAAACACTTTCACTTAAAAAAACATACTAGCCCAATGATACTGAATTTCATTATTCACCAGTGATTTCATAAACCATTGACAGGCTACCAATTAGCCGAAGTCATAAACCATTGACAAACCAATGCATTATTTAAACCTGCAATGTCTAGATAATCATTACAAACATCTTTCAAGAGATTAAAATTTTAACATATTACTCAAACTACGTGATGAATAGTGGTTTTCAAACTCCCACGCCCATTGAAATTTGCATAACATAAGAACAGCTTTTTTGCCTCGATAAGATGAATGACTCCTGAAAAAGCCTAGCTACAAAAACAGGTGAGTGGGAGGCTTGCTACAATCTCAACAGTCTGACAAGGCATAAACGACATAAAAATGTTAGTCCCAGAGATAATATATTGGAAAATAGTTTTTTATACTTAGTGCACAATTGTTTGTCTCAACAATTCCAACTTATAAATACCGAATAACAATCTCTGTAATGTCAAGCCTCCATACTTCTAAGCATTTGGGTTTTTCTTCCATATATATAGCATTGTTGTAGTATTTCTCAATTCTAATCAGAATGTCTTATTCTTCATGCTTAGTCACCTTGTTCCTGCTTACACTATTCAACACTGGAGACTCTCACTTGGTGATTAAGTCCAGGGCAGCTTACTATAAAAGTCCAGATGGCCTAGGAACTTCAAGTAATACTAAAACTTCTTCATTACTGCTAGACCGCTCATTTTAGCTTTAGTTTTGCCTTAATTTTAGTATTGACTGAATAAATCTTAAGTTTGATATTATTATGCTAGGAGGTGGATGTGGATATGGGGATTTTGGGAGAGAAATCAACTATGGAGATGTAGCAGCAGTTGGACGGTTATTCAGAGATGGTGCAGGATGTGGTGCTTGCTATCATGTTCGAATGAATTATGTTTTTCAAACAAATTATAAAATGAGTGGATTATATTTTATGAATAACTGTATTTTACATTAAACTACTTTTCCAATCTCAGTGACCTACTTTAGAAATTTGTGGACATTAATTGCAATTTTTTTCCTTCTTCCACATCACATGTATATTAATATTATCAATAATTTTGTGGACATTAATTGCATTTCTCTTTCTGTATATTAATACTATCAATAAACAGTTTCAACCATCTCTAAATTAGAATACTTGTAGATTCAGACCTATAATTTTAGATAAGACTTGCAGATACAAACCTAAAATTTAAAAGGAGTTCAACTAAAAATAAAGATCAACTTGCAATATATGTGTCATTAGATATACCTAAATATTTCAGTTTGTAAAAAAATTCATTTTTGTTGCTATTATTTTTAGCATTTTGGTAAGAGCAGGTTTATATATTTTTGTAACAGATCAAGTGCATGGAGGAGGATCTGTGCAGTGGTAAAGGAGTGAGGGTGGTGGTCACAGATCATGGAGAAGGTGATGAAACTGATTTCATCATGAGTCCCCATGCTTTCACAAAAATGGCCACCAGGGGAGAAGAGAAGCACCTTCTTGCTTTGGGTGTTGTTGACATTAAGTACACAAGGTAAGGTGGTTTTTAACCTTTTTTTTTTCAGAGATTAGTCTTCTAATTCATGTACTCGTGTAACTTAGTGAAAAGTGATCTGGTTTGATTGATGATCAGAGTGATATGTCGATATCCCGGATACAATATTATGTTCAAGATCAATGAAAGCAGCGACTACCCTTATTATTTGTCTCTAGTGTTTTGGTATACAGGAGGCCAGAGAGATATAGTGGCAGTGGAACTTTCTCAGGTATTTATTCATCCTCAACATTCATTCGCGACAATAGTTTTTAATCCAAATCAATACTCTGGGTTATCTATAGGCTAAGTAAGATACTTTTTAAAGCCTTTAGGCCAGAATGGTTCAGAATGGATCACATGTGTTACTTCTAAAAACTAAGATAATATTAAATGAACCAAGCCAACAACAAACACCAACTTCTAAAAACCAAGATAATATGAACAAACTCTTTAACAGTGTCATCTTCCTGGAGATTTTCTTCCAGCAGCTCGTTCATATCATTAATCTTGAACAAGGATGGATTCTTTTGGCTACTTCTAATCATAATAGTTGGTTTTTTGGGGAAAGGCACAGCTTTTGAGTCAGGTGACGACCGTCCAGTTTACAGAATAGTACTGATCCATCATTCATATTATACACTTATCCCACATTTTGATAAACATACATTCCTATATTTAGATTTTCTTTTGCATTTTTTTTTTTTATGAATATACTCTTATAAACACTGTATTTTTCAATCTGTGCAGTGTCTTTATTAACTTGTCAAATATTCTATGAATATAAGGTTTTGAATGTCCCGAATCCTTATTTTAAGGATTCAGGATCAACGCCTAAAAAATGTGCACACTTTACTAACTGTTCTTCATTAAATCGTTAGATTACTCTTTAAAATTTATTATTTGTAATAATATCTACAATGTGTATTTACCATACTCTTATATTTCTTTTTGTTACGTGGGAAAAAAATTCAAGCCTAATTATCTATACAACCATATCATTACATATTAGAATTCTAACATAACCATGGTGAACCCAAAGATGGATATATCTTAAAAATACACAAAGAATTGAAATAATTATGGCTGTTATTTCCTGTCATCACTTTCACCTTTACATGAATATTATTCATATTATCATTTTTAATGTAATTTTTTTTTAATTTTTTGAAGAGTATACCTTTTCATTGGCTATCAACAGTTGAACCACATTTCAAATTATCCGTCAGACTATATCATAGCTGAAACAGATTTATAATTATGTTTATTAAGAAATTGCATTTCACATGTTACTTCTCAAAAAATTATATTTCTTTTCTTACTGATCACATTTACTCACAGATTTTTTTACCTATACGAAAGTTTATTGGCTGGTATTTTATGACATTTATATAAGGTTAAATTGCAGGAGAAAACATTGGAATGGAAAGCAATGAGAAGAAGCTATGGAGGTGTGTGGGACATGGCGCCACCTCCTTGTGATAATATTGATGTTCGTTTTCTGGTGAAGGATGGGAATAACAGTCAATGGGTATATGCTCCAATTGCCATACCTGCTGATTGGAAGGCAGGCTCTGTATATGATTCAGGCATTCAGCTCAATTAAGTTTTATAGTTAAGGTTATATTTAATGTGGTGTATCAGTTACTCTTTTCAAAGTTTGTGATCCATGCATATGTAAGCTCTCTGTTTAAACATGTCTATCTTATAAAGTCCAAATAATTTACCATTAAAATGTTTTAGATTTTTGAATTATGTTGTAAATTGTTTGTTGCCTTTCTGCTACCGAAGAGAGATTTATAAAGCACACTGTTGAGGTGCCATTCACTCTCCTTACACTTTAAATACTTTTAAACTAATAATGGAGCTGAACAGATTGAGTTTTTTTTTTTTTTTAAATGTACTTATCAGATTGAAGTTTTTAAAATTTTTTAAATGGGTTAAATTTGATAGCTAACCCTATAACACTTGAAGGTAAACATACTTTTCAAGAATATCGCCTCTAAACAAAACACTAATTTGTGGTGCAAGTATCAAATGTTGATTTTTTTTTAGTTTAGTGTAGACAGCTAAAAAAAAATAGTTTCTAGATAGTGCTTCTGTATTTGTAAATTATTAGGTTAAATTAGTTTGTATATCCATATTATATTGATTTTTGATGGTCCGTGCATTATCTCTTAGCCTCTTTTGGATGTTCTTTTCTCTTTCCTCCCCATTTCCACCTTTATTGTGTTCGGTGTAGTGTCATTAATGCTCCTAGACTCATTGCGAGCATAAATGATGTTTGGCCTCTTTTGGCTTGCAAGCATGACATGACTTTCATAGTATGTATTTTATCACTTTTCAACCATTTGAGTTCAGTTTATGCATAGAAAGGATTTTAATTGCAACATAATTGTTTTCCTATATGGAGTTAATGTCTTGATATGAAGGTTCGACTAATTTAATATGTTTATGGCACATGTATTATTTTTTTGTTCTATGGATCTAATAATGCCATGCTACATGTTTTATTCTTGTTGGTAGTCACCTACCCATGCAACACTCATGTAAGGGTGTTGTGTTATATTAAGCAATGTAGTGCCTAATAATAGTAAAGCTAATTTAGCTTTGTAACTTGAGATCATTGTAAAAGCAAACTTTCTATCTTATTAGTTTAGCTTGCTTAATTATAGGAAGTGTTTTGGTTATTAAATTTTATGCTCTCATTGTGAGAGGTATGCTGAAAAAACTTAATTGTATGTTCTAGTTATTATATTTGCAACCTTTTTTCAAGTTAATACAAGGTTGAAGTTTTGATGAGTTTTTTACCCAAAAGGGTTTTCCCAAGATAAATGCCGTGTCAATATTTTTGGTATGTTCTAGTTTATTTCATATCTACTTTTTTATATATATATTGAAGATTCAAATACAAAACAATATGTATTCCCTAGGGACAACTGATAATAACTAAAGTATGAAACAAAGCCACAAGACATGGGTCACATAGAGCACTAACAGTAATCAAGTTTAGCACAAACTACAAAAAAAACGAGTTCAACAATTACACATAGCCCTATTCAAATTTTAAAGTTCTTTTTCCTCGGTACTCTTGGGAGGCACAACATAAGAAACAATAGAAACAAGTCCCTCATATGTATTAATATTTTGGACCCTCATGGTTCCCTTTTCCATCATAGGTCCTAGTATAGTCTCATTGTTTCCTAGCATATCAAAATTCTGGAAGCCACTGGCCCCTTCTATGTCCTTTTTTGTCAAACACATCTTCAATTTTTTATTTATTCCTCTTGTTCTCATACGCTTTCTTGACAGTTTATTTTAAGGCCTCCATTGTCCCTTGTACCTTGGAGTTAATTACCACTTCCTACCGTTTAGGAACTTTTTCCTTAACATTTTTCATTTTCTCCTCATTGCTACTCTCTTGGAGCATTGCTTCTCTTGTAAATCTTTATCATTAGAGTATTGTAATATTTGAACAAGGGTTTTATCTCTATGGATATCAAGAAGCCTATCTTCATATTCATTACCCTGAGTTCCTGCCTATTGTGGGTTCGTCAGGATACATTGTTCAAAGTAAGAATTATTTATAATCCCCCAATCATATTTAGATATAGTGACTTTTACAATGGATGGATGTAGAGTAATCCATTCAGGAGATGGATTGAATCTAGGGTAGCCACTAGGGCTAATAAAATATTTTGAAGTTACTTTGAGGAGCCCAATTTTTAGGAACTGCTCTAGTTGTTCTTTGGGGATATTCGGGTAAAGATACTTACACATGCACCAAACCACTAATGACTTATCTAGAGAAGTCGGTAAGGGTCTTAACTTTTTTCCAAATACTTCAAGGTTCCTTTGCTTCCACAAGTACCATTATAATTCCGTGCACATTATACGCTAATTTTTTGAAAGAATACATGGATTTTAATCTTAGAGTAGATATAACCAAACAAAACTTTAAACCAAGAAATATCTTTTCCAATCAAAATAGACAATGGTTTCAACACATTTTTCCATAATAGAACAACATAAAGACAAAGAAAGAAAATATGTTCAAGATATTCAATTTCATTACAAAGGGAGAAAAAGGGCTACCCATACCATATTTAGCCATATTAGCTCCTATAACAATATTTTGGTGAATTGACAACCATCTAAAGTAGGTTTTTTTTAGGGTTCAATGCAAGAGGAGAAAATAACTTTAAATCTATATGCCAAGTACGAATGGGGTCACATAATGGCCATTTTTATTGAGGGAAAGGGGGACCTCAAGAGAAAAATGAAGCTTATCATATAGAATTGGTGGTAGAAATTTCACATAATGGTGGTCACTTGACCCAATTAATCTTAGGCCAAAAGAATTCATCATTTTCAAGAGTGAGATTATTGGGGAGGGGAACAACAACCTTTTTTATTATAGTGTAAGTTCTAAGATGTGAGGTGGGGAACATGTATTGCCTCTTGATTTCCTCCCATGTTAAAATCCAGCCATTATAACTAATTTCTTTCATAGTTCTTACATGCCCTTTTGGTACCAAAAACTTGTTGAACACCCTCTCAATTTGGCTAGAGTTGAATCATTATATTTAAGGTTACACTAGGTAGACCCAAGTGTAGTCATCACACCTAGCCCCCTACCACGAGAATAGGGATTTTCTAACCAATAAATGGCTTGCCTTCTCCTAGCCTTCCAAATGGAAGAAAATATAGGGTAGCATACAATCTTAATTAAGAATTAGCATAACATTATATCATCCATGTTCAATATTTTCCAGATGGATTCACCTTTTTGGTATCCTTCCCTAATATTATGTCTTACTAGCACTTTCCATGGTTCATTCCCTTGGGTGGTGTATGCACTCAAAAATTACATGGTGCAACATGGAAAATGTGACACACCTCCAGTGATGACAAAAACTCCTTCCAAGATAAAAATAAGACCCATATCCCTTGTTCTCTCCTTTTCATTCCTCTTTTGACTCATCTCATCCTTTCACTCCAAGATATAAACTTCATTTTGCTCGTATGACCACCTCCTAACACCTTTTATCTTCCATATTAGTGGCGGTTTCATAACTTCCCATGTTCTTTAGAGTGGCAGTTGTAGAAACAACCCTCTGGAAACAGGGTTGGTTTTGATACCGTTTGACGTGAAATTAAAACATGCATAATTTTTTAACACCTATTTTAATTTTGACGTGATTTTATCTCGCATTTATGGTTTGAATTGGATAAATGCAGGATTGTTGGATTGGTCTTGTGTTCCTCTTCCCCTTTTATTATATATAGTATGTTGACTTCTTCTCCTCAAGATGAGTCACCATTTCTTGATCGACATGTGTTCTTGACATCTTATCCTCCAAAACCTATAAAAATGGTACTTTTATTCATATCATGGGTTAGGAAGGGAAAGTTTTAGTGGTGAATATTTGTAATTTGACGAATATTCCATATATTGAAAATCTGAAAAGGTGAATTTTTTCGAGTACGATAGTGTACCTTTCACCTAAATTTTCCGGTATGAAATATTTTAGGGGTCAGCTTCACCTACTATTGAAAACCCCTCCTATAGAATCATATGGATCTCACCGGGTAGTATACTACTCAATTGCTAGTAAGGTACCATCTGAAGTATATTCAAGTATCATGCGAACAAGTGACAAGGAGTGCAAAGCCAAACGGGTGAAAAGAAGTGCAGTCGTGTGACAAGTGTTAAGGAGTATAGACACATGAAAATTTTCAAGGAGTGCAGACGTGCGATAAGAAGAAGTGTAGAATGCAACTAGGGTACATGTAACTAGGGTTTAGATGTGTGACTAGTAAGCAGACATTGTCACGAGACAAGAAATTAGATATCTCATGACATGAAATTTCCTATCGCACAACATGAACATTATTGTCGTGCGGAAAGTAAGATTCTGTTGTTCGATAATTGTATCTATAAATCCTAGGAAATTCACCTATGTGATGAAAGTGGTTCCAAGGATATTTTCTTGGGATATTCCACCTCTGATTTTCTAGACGACTCTTAAAATTATCCGTAGGGTTGGGAAATTTGTAATTTTGAGAAGTGTTATGTTGTCAGATTTTGGAGAGGTTCAACATAGATAGTCAATTCTATACTCGGTTTCCCTGCCACTCACATTCTAGCTACCTTCCTTGTGAAAATTCAACCATCTAGTTGCTTGATCTTTTGTTGATATTTACTACCTTGTGTTGGCATTGTGTTGTCATTGATGTCAAAGTGTGATGATGAAAGTGGTGTTGCCATTGATTTTTGAGGTATCATTGATGTCAAAAGGAGAAAGGAACATGAAGGTTGATTGGTAGTTTCAGTCATTTATGTCATGTGTTGATTTGATGTCAAATTGTGTTGCTTGGTCTAGTTGTCATTGATGTGGTGGCATGGTTTCTTGAGTAAGTATGATGGCTTGCGCAGAGGTGTTGCGGTGATACGTAGATGTTGTGGTGTCTTATTCATTTGGTGATGACCCTAAGGTCATGATCTTTCCATCCATGTGTCATAATTTCATGGTTGAGGTGCTTTGGTATTGTTTTAGCTTCATGTTTGAGGACTAGTTTTGTAGGTCACAAACCTAGTGAGGAGAGTTGTTCTAATGGGTGGCTTCATAGCATGTTATTATGGTTCGGAGTTGATCAATCTTGTAGGAGGCATGGAGTGGACTTATAAAACATGTCTAATAGGTTTCAGATGTTTGGTGAAGGTCATGTTAGCTCAAGAAGATTTAGATTTGGTGAGAGGACAATTTGAGTGTATTAGGCCTATTTAAGTCCTAGTGGAGGAATATGTTCCGACATGAGTGGTCTTATTTGTGATGTATTCATGATGTTTTCATGTTTTTTTAATGATGTATAAGCTATTATGGCTGACCTAGATGTATTTGAGTCTTGAGCCATGTATATAATCAAGTTATTAGGCTTATTTGTTGTTGTTGAGTGAGCATGGAAAAGTGTGAGTAAGTTTTAAAGAGATGAAGAAGGTCTTTGTGACCATCAAGAGAGGGTATATAATATGTTATGAAGTGTTAACGGGTGGAGATTATATGAGGATCAAGGTCATATGACCTAATCAGCATTGTGAAGAGGTTCTTGAGTGAGTAAGCCTAGAAGGCAGTTTTGAAGAAGATAGAAGGAAAGAGAGCTAAATTGGTGTCATCATAAGTTGTTGGTACAACATTTCGTAGGTGATAAACAAATTTATGTGGTTGAGTTCGTGTTGAGTCATTTAAGGGTTTGGTGCCTCCATGTAGGGTTGGTGATCTATTAAATCTAGGGGTTGGTGTTCCTTGTTGGTGCCTCACTAAACTTAGGGGTTAGTGCTCCTTGTTAGGTGAGTGCTCAACTAAATTTGATTCATTGTTGTAATAAATATTTTTAGTGTGTTTTCTTCCCTTCTAGGGTTTCCTACTTATATATGGTGTTCTTGTGTTCTTGTGTTCTCATTTCTCATGTTTGGTTATGATTCTTGGTGAATGCATGGTTAATGGTTAATGGTTAAGTTGATGAATGATTAATGAATGGCTAAATTTTATGTGAATAAAGTATTTATTGCCCACTAATTTACCTCCCCTCTCAGTGGTTGTTCTTACAACAATTGGTATCAAAGTAGGACATTTGAAGTAAACTTAACAAGCTTGAGGTGATCCTTTGAAGCACAAGATGGCTAAGCAGTTGAGGAGAGAATGTCAAGAGTTAAGAAAGATGAAGAGACCATCAAGGATCTCAAGAATCAGCTAGAGGTTGTAATTACAAGTTTTAGATCAAAGGAAGTTGAGTGTGACCAAATGAGGACCAAGTTATGTTCCTTAAAGGTTGATCATGAGAATTCATCAGAAGTTAGTGATATGAGTGCTTATCATAATATAAATGAAGAGGATAAGGTATACTTAAGAGTTAAGAGAAGAATTGGTGCTTCAAAGAAGGAAGAACTACAAATTTAGAGTCAATGATCAAGGACTATGAAAAATAGGTCAGCAACATGAGTGTTGAGCATGATCGCTTAAGAAACAGATAGAATCCCTAAGAGTCAAGAAATAAAAACATGTATTGTGTGTGAAACAGAGATGAAGACCTAGAAGGAAGATCTGGAATAGGAAGCAAGCAAATTGATGGTCCTTCGAAGTTTGACGAGAGTTTTAAAGCCCTAAATGGAATTTTAAGCGATTAAAAGTATGTTGATGACAAGACCAAGTCTTGGTTTCAATGAAGACCAAAATAAGTGCTATAGTGGTGACAATGTAGGTCTTGAATATCAAAAGGAGGATGCCAAAGGCATGTACAAGAAGGTATATTCCAATAGCAATGTAAGGTCTAATCTCATCAAGCATCCAATGTTATGAGGTATGTTGGTTATTTTCATGGTTATTGTTATGCATGCAATCAATATGGTCAAAGAACAAAGGATTGTAGGAGTACCTTCAAAAGTGAGTACCCATGGAGTAATGGAAAAAATCATAGTCAAGAGGAATAAGGTACGTTGTTTGTTATAAGCGTCACCAAGAAGGTCATTTTGTTAGGTTTTGGTATCATGAGTCATCTAGATAAGGCAAGAAGTATAAAGCTCCCAAAGTCAAAAAGGTATGGATGCCAAAGTTTGATCATGTAAATGAGATTAAAAAGGATGAACCTAATTCAGTCAAACATAGCAAAGAGTCTGAACTTGTGATTGAAGTGAAGAATAAGCCAAAAGTTGATGTATTCCAAGTAAGCCATGTGTGTTTGAGAATAATCCAGATAGTAGAGGAATAAAAGTAAGATGCAGACATCAAATCAGAGTTTCCAATCAAGTCAAGAAGGATCCTGAATAAAAATTATCATACTCAAGTTGAGAAGGTGATGTAGATCTAGAAATACCCTAAGTTCATGGTGTTCTAAGTGTCATAAGAAGATGGGGTGTCTCTATTTTGCTTCTTAGAGGAATTTATCAATAAGAATAAACATGAAGTACGGGGGAGCTTGACAGATGTCAGTGCAATAAGAAGGTGAGTATATTTGAAGATGGAGATTGAATAAATGCAATAAATTTGTTAGTAAGATTGTAAGTATGGAGTTATGTAGCTCATGATCGATTCTTGGAGGCTTGTGGATTGTCTTGCTCTGATTTAGATCCAGTCATGGTGTCATGCTTCAAGAAGGTTTGTTGTTGATTTGGAGTCATGTTGGAGACTCGAGATATCTATGTGAAGGTAGAGAAGAGGTATGTTTTTATTTATTCATAGATTTATGATGCATTTTGATAGGTTTCAAGTTGGTCCGAGAAGGCTCAAAAGGTGGTTTGACATCATGGAAGTATGTTATGTACTTAAATGAGTAGTAATATGTGTTGTGAGTCTCGTGACAAATGAATTGGTCTATTAATACCGGTATGATCTTGAGCTATAGAAGCCTATAATGCTATAAGGGAGCATGAAGACCTAAATGGACCTATATGTATGCTTTTGGAGGTATGATCAGAAGATTGGCTAATTAGGTTAGTAAGAAGACAAAGAATCTTGGCATGAAGAGGTGACATAGTTTAAAGATCATAAATATATGTATGCCTACAAATTTGAGGTGTTTATGTGATTAGTTTATCATGACATAAGGTGTTTTTTCTTAGTATTTATCTGGTAAGTCTATAGAGTGATGTGAAGTTGAATGTGTTTAGAGAAATAAGGATTTTTTGATGATATATGGCTACCTTTGGTACCCATGGAGACCTAGTTGACAGAGCATGATGAGGTTTGGCAATGTTGTCACAATAAAGCATGCAAACTTAGAATTGGTGAACAATATGATGAGGTTTTTTACTATGAAGGAAGTATGACTCAAGGGGAGCTTATTAAGTTGATGTTTGAGCCCCATGAGTAGGTATGATGTGAAAATAATATAATATGATGAAGTCTATGTCATGATAGCTCATAAAGGGAGCAAAGAAATATCAAGTAGGTTTGCACGTGTGTTTGGTCTAAGGGAAAGTTTTCTGAACCTATGAGATGTTTCAAGGTATGATTTTGTTGTTTGAGTACTTGTATTCATGCATAGATCTGATTTTGTATAGTTGATGAATTACTTGAATTCAACGGTGGAGTTCTCTAGCATTGTTTCGAGAAGATTTGTATTAGTTACGTTAAGGGAAAGTTAAGAAGATTTGTATTGGTATATAGCTGTCATTGAGATGTTTATAATTCAAGGGGTGCTTTGAGCGGTTTGGTATATTAGCTCCATGACTAAGTTATAGTGCCAAAATGGCACATAGAGTCAACGAGACATGTGGATAGTGGTGATAGTATTGTTGGTACGTTGTTTTGGAGGGCTTGTCATGAAGGTGTATATGTTTGAGGGGAGCTTGGTGGATCTTTTCATGTTACATAAATTCTTGAAGGTGTTAAGGACTTGGGGGATTCAATTAGGTATGTTCTTAGCTTAATAAAGCGGGTAAGTAGGTTCTTTGAAGCATGCATGTGATAAGGGGGAGTTATGTTGCTCTAAAATAGAGATGAAGAGGTCAAATTGACCTTGTCTAATTTGGTTGATGTTTCCAACCAAATGGTGAGCACTAATATGATGTCAGAAGAAGAGAACCAAGGTATTATAGGTATGACTCTTTTTCATTAATGTCAAAAGGGGGATGAAATGATGGCTTGAGAGAATGAGCTATATATGTTTTCCATCAATGAAAATGGTGGAGATTGTTGGCATTGTGTTGTCATTGATGTTAAAGTGTGATCCAAAAATTGATCAACTTTTTATTTACTTGAACTCGGGCCCTTGTAGGCCTCTTAATATTTGTCAACAAATTACTCCTTTTAAGTAATCAATGCAAATTAATGACAATCGCACACGATTGATTATGGAGTTCGGCAATCGCCTACGTCTCTAGGTTCTTTCGAATTGTTCCACTAGTAAAAATTTGTAAGTACAATGTTATTTCTTACAATAAAACCTAATGGAATTTCCACTTGCCTAGTAGTACACCAATCCTTTAAAGAACTTCCGATGATGAGTCGAAATCGTTCTCCACCTTCCTAGTGCACAACCTCCTTCGAACTCGATGAGCCTTCCCAATGCTTCCTTGCATCCTTCGGCACTCTGGTTGATACTCCAGGTGTCGCAAGTGAAAAATATTGTGGCTCAAGGCCTATTGGGTAGTGTAAAACCTCCCAATCACAAATATTTCATCTACTATTGCCTAAAAATAATAGGCCAATAAATAATATTTGCCTATAGTAATTTTAGGATTTTAATATAGTACACAAAACTATATTAAAATTACCTTAATACTATATCACCCAAAATTAAGCTTAAGAAATAATTAAGCTTGGGTGTGTGTTTACAATGAGGGAGAGGTCCCTTTTTATAGTGCAAATGGACCCCAAAAATTTTGTTTAAGGGCCTTATCGGCCAACTCCCATTCCAACCAACTCACTGGTCAAGTTGGTTGGGCCGCTCGTTTCTACCACCGAGGTCGGGGATCAAATCTCACCTCACTCATAGCTCGGCCATTTTTGCATCGTGGTGGGTCGTTTTGCATAGTGGGGAAATCCCACATAGTCGCCGCGAATGGTGGGTTGGCGGTATAAAATGGGCTCGACCAACCCATTGTATACATGGCTTCAACCACGTGCTCTTTGCTCCACATCGAGCATATTGTGTGCTATGTTCGCCGAGCTTGTGGTTGGTTCCTCATCCACTGATCGTGGTTTTGCCGAGTTGTTTAGATTAGTGGTTGATAGGTTTGATTCACTAATTATGTGGGCCAAACGGTTGACAATTTGTTCATGCCACTACGTGGCGAGTTGGAAGTAAATGTGGTGGATTTGTCCACCGAATTAAATGGGATAATATAGATCCCATGCAATCAATGTGGAATTGTTATTTATTCAACCATTGAGGATGAAAATAGAGCTCGGTGGGGATTTGACCACCCCACCGAGCTAGGAATATAGCTTGTCGAGCTCCAATTAACCCTAAAATGCAACTCGAAAGGAATAGTCCCACTTATCACTCCTCGATAGGCATATCATGCAAATTCGATTCATGGTGGCTTGAGGACCCACCATGTCAATGATAATAAATTATTCCTCATAGCGGTCGGGCTCCCTCCATTACAAAAGTTGAGCCTCTTGCTGCAACCACCAACTTTTACACTGACGAAGACCAGAGTTGATAACCAAACAAAACGACTCTCTTTTTTCCTTTTCACTAGTTTCCACCTTTGCCATGTGTCACATCCGGATTGGACTATTGACCAGGGTTGACTTTCTAGTTGACCAAACTTTGACCAGCCACCCAATGTGCATACAAACTCCGTTTTTGACATTCAAATAGTCGTCGAAAATCTCTCGGAGTCATCTTCTGCACTGTAGTGATCCTGGGAGATTTAGGGAACTTTTTCCTATGTAATTTCCTCCAGATCACACCTCCCTAATGGGAAAGGATTTTTTCCCAAAAGCTTGTGAACTCCAAATCACCTTGCTGAGAAGAGATCATCGCAGTATTTTGCCAACTCCACATTCAAAAATGATGGCTCAAACTCTAGGACTTGTGGCACTTGGGCTCACTACCTCCTACTGTGCCACTTTTATATCTGAAGAAGACCTCCACACCTCTTATGTGCGGTGCTAGGCTTCCAGATATCTAACAACAAGGATCTTCTTTAACTCTATAACACAGTTCCTAGCTCCTAGTTGATTCCATAGAATCCAAACTAGTTTGAAGGAACTCCATGTTACTTAGAGCTATGATTGATCCGATGTCGGTGATGGAAAATGACTTGTCAGGTACCATCCTGCTATAGGGTCATAAGAGACTCTACACAGAATGAAGTTGCGACCTGATGTCACATCCCTTTCCAGACTTTAACGCCTCCAATGCATGATGCTAAGCCTCTTTCAAAACCTTAAGCCTCCAATGCACGATGCTAAGTTTGATGATCGGCTACCATTTGAATGTGTGGTTGTAATGCCTTGACATCGAATGACTATTCGAGCTAATCCTTTGAGATCTCTTCTTGTTGACAAACAATATCAGGTACCATTTTGCTAGCTTCCCATGATGACCTCTTCAAAGAATGAAGTTCTGACCCAACGTCAATGCCAACGGTGATTTAGCTACCATTTTGTTGCATGGTCACAATGCCTATACACAGAATGAAGATTTGAGCTGACACATACGAGCTCCATTGTCTGCATGAATGGCTGACCAATCTCCAAACTCATAGATATGAGTATCCAACTGTAATGGTCACTCAAACATTTGATTAGGAGATATGTTCCCTTAAAAGGGTCTTTATACAACTTTCAAATACAAGTGTAAGGAAATTATATCCTAATACATCATGCAAATTAGTTGTAAAAATGCTCCATTTTTGGAGTCTTGGTACAATAAGCTTAGTTACCAATTTTATAGGAAAATAATTTCACATGATAAACTCTGTCATGAAAAATTTCTCCTACTCGGTGGCTTATGTACTTGGTCTTCTCCATTGCATCGCATTGTGGATTGACCTCGTTTGTCTCTTTCTGCTAGACAAATAACTCAACAAGGACCAAAAATATTGCATCTCCTAGTATTAGAAATTTACCAAAATAATTGCCCTCTAAGGGGTCTTACTAATGCAAGTATAAAAGAGTACAAACATTGCCCAAGAATTGGGTCTTTTACTAGTGTGTCTTGATCAATTAGATGTATACAAAAATTGACCACACAGGGGTCTTATTCATACATTCTACCTAACACAAAAGTTTATGGTTTTATTACAATAAGAGCAATAAATAATGCTCAAAAAAACCAATACAATAGCTGAACAAAGTCAACTTTATTTGCACCTTAGATTTCTTACCAGCTGTAGAATCCTTGGTGTCTGTCTAGGATACCTCAATAGGTGTCCTGTGGATCCTCGAGCTCTCACTCCTCGCATACGGATCCTGATGATCTGCTGGGATATATGCGACCTTAGTGTCAGGATCTGGCTGATCCATAGGGACATATGAGCTCGACTCTGCATTAGGATTTGCATGATCCCCTAATACATATGAGTCAAAATTCTCATTGTCTTCACCTTGTGCAAGACGAACAACATGTCCCATTGCAAACTCGATCCTCCAGCTATGCCCAATGCAAAGCTCCACTCCACTCCTATCATCAATCATATAACCTTGACAAGTAGTTAGGTAGAAGTTTCCTAATACCATTTCATCCATCTCCAAAGGGATGATGTCAAGAGTGATATTGTCGGAAACTCGTCTCCCAACTATGAAGCTCGAGTGTAATAGGGTAGACACTCCATGCAAAGTACCATATTCTATACAACTATCTTGGTACGAGGAAGTGGTGTCATGGGAAGTCCCATTGGTGCACCAAATCGGCATTCATGTACCCTACTCTAATAGTCCAATCGAAAATAAGGGTGACTAATTGTCCTCGTGCAATCACTAGAATCCACTGTTTTGAGGCACTCACATGTCGCAGTATAATCTCTAGAAAATCCACTGGTGCTCTCTGTCCCAATGGTGCCATTGACTGGCTAGTGTTGGGTCTTTCTTGATAGCTTTTCCCTTCTTCTGCATCCACTTAGGCCTCCTGTCTGGATACAATTTCTAGCATTTCTTGGTGTCATGCCTTTTACCACAATGACGACACATGACCGAGTCTAGTGAAGGTTGCCTCTCTAAGCGGCACTTCCGAAGATGACTTGATTTAGCCACCTTCCCAAGTGGAGCATCTAGGATTCTCTACAACTCTGTAATGTGTTGTTGCTGCTAGCGTTGATGCTCTCGAATAGTAGCTAGGTGGGTTTGTAACTCCACGATATGGCAATCATGTTCTCGGTGTTGAGTCATCATCACTCGAAACTATGGTGCCCAATAATTCAAGCATAACCGGCAATTGGAAGAAGAGGTATAGATCCATTTCTACAAAACCAACCTGCAAAACCAGCTCTGATACCAACTTGATCCGAAAATTGATCAATTTTTATCTACCTAATCTCGGACCCTTGTAGGCCTCATAATATTTGCCGACAAATTACTCCTTTTAAGTAATAAATTTAAAATCAATGCAAGAATAATGACAATTACACACGATTTATTACAGAGTTCGGAAATTACCTACGTCTCTGGGTTCTTTCGAACCATTCCACTAATAAAAATTTGTAAGTACAATGTTATTTCTTACAATAAAACCTAATGGAATTTCCACTTTCATAGTAGTGCGTTAGTTCTTCGAAGAACTTATGATGATCAATCGAAATCATTCTCCACCTACCTAGTACACAACCTCCTTCAAAACTCAATCGGCCTTCCCAACGCTTCCTTGCATCCTTCGGCACTCCAGTGAATACTCCAGGCATTGCAAGTGAAAAATATTGTGGCTCAAGGCCTATTAGGTAGTGTAAAAACTCCCAATCACAAATATTTCATCTACTATTGCCTAAAAATAATAGGCCAATAAATAATATTTCCCTATATGAATTTTAGGATTTTAATATAGTTTACAAAACTATATTAAAATTACCCTAATACTATATCACCCGCAATTAAGCTTAAGAAATAATTAAGCTTGGGTGTGTGTTTACAATGAGGGAGAGGTTTCTTTTTATAGTGCAAATGGACCCAAAAATTTGTTTAAAGGCCTTATCGGCCAACTCCCATTCCAAACAACTCACCCAGTGAGTTGGGTTGGGCCGCTCGTTTCTATCGCCGAGGTCGGGGGATCAAATCCCACCTCACTCATAGCTCGGTCATTTTTGCATCATGGTGGACCATTTTGCATAGTGGGGAAATCCCACATAGTTGCCGCAAATGGTGTGTTAGCGGTATAAAATGGGCTCGACCAACCCATTGTATACATGGCTTCGGCCACGTGCTTTTTTCTCCCTGTCGAGTCTATTGTGTGCTCTGTTCGCCAAGCTTGTGGTTGGTTCCCCGTTCGCTGGTCATAGCTTTGTCGAGTTGTTTGGATTGGTGGTCGATAGGTTTGATTTGCCCATTGTGTGGGCCAAATGGTTGACAAGTTGTTCATGCCACTACATGGTGAGTTGGAAGTAAATGTGGTGGAGTTGTCCATTGAAGTAAATGGGATAATATAGATCCCATGCAATCAATGTGGAATTGTTAGCCATTCGACCATTGAGGATGAAAATAGAGCTCGGTGGGGATTTGACTACCCCACCAAGCTAGGAATATAGCTCGTCGAGCTCCAATTAACCTGGAATGTAACTCAAAAGGCGTAGTCCTACCTATCACTCCTTGATAGGCATATCATACGAATTTGATTCATGGTGGCAAGCCACATGGTGGCTTGAGGACCCACCATGTCAATGATAATAAATTAGTCCTCACAGCCGGGCTCCCTCTATTACAAAAGTTGAGCCTCTTGCTGCAACCACCAACTTTTTATTCCTGACGAAGACTGGAGGTCGATAACCAAACAAAACATCTCTCTTTTTGTCTTTTCACCAGTTGCCACCTTTGCCACGTGTCACGTCCGGATTGGATTGTTGACCAGGGTTGACTTTCTAGTTGACCAAACTTTGACCAGCCACCCAATGTGCATACGAACTCCATTTTTGACATTCAAATAGTCGTGGAAATCTCTTAGAGTCATCTTCTGCACTATATTGATCCTGGGAGATTCAGGGAACTTCTATCCTCTATAATGTCCTCTGGATCAAAGTCTGATGATGAAAGTGGTGTTTTCATTGATGTCTGAGGTGTCATTGATGTCAAAAGGAGAAAGGAACATAAAGGTTGATTAGTAGTTTCAGTGATTGATGGCATGTGTTGAGTTGATTTCAAGTTGTGTTGTTTGGTCTCGTTGTCATTTATGTGGTGGTATGGTTTCTTGAGTAAGTATGATGGCTTGTAGAGGTGTTGCGGTGATATGTCGATGTTGTGCTTTCTTATGCATTCGGTGATGACCCTGATGTCATTAAATTTTCATCCATGTGTCATAATTGCATGATTGAGGTGTTTCGGTATTGTTTTAGCTTTATGTTTGAGGATCTTATTTTGTAGGTCACATACCTAGTGAGGAGAGTTGTTTTAATGGGTGGCTTCATAGCATGTTCGATGGTTCGGAGTTGATCAATATTATAAGATGCATGGAGTGGACTTAGAAAACATGTCTAAGATGTTTCAGATGTTTGGTTAAGGTCATGTTATCTCAAGGAGATTCGAGACTTGGCGAGAGGGCGCTTTGAGTGTATTAGGCCTATTTGAGTCCTAATGGAGGAATATGTTTTCTAGATGCTATTGTCGACCTAAGTGGTCATATGTGTGATTTATTCATTATGATTTCATGTTGTTTTAATGATGTATGCCCTATGTTGGCTGACCTAGATGTATTTGAGGCTTTATTCATGTATATAAGCGAGTTGTTAGGCTTATTTGTTGTTGTTGAGTGAGCATGGAAAAGTGCGAGTAAGAAGGAAGTTTGAAGAGGTGAAGTTGGTCTTTGTGACCATCAAGATAGGATAGAATATGTTATGAATCTTTAATAGGTGGCGAGCATATAAGGATCAAGGTCGGATGACCTAATTAGCTTGGTGAAGAAGTTCTTGAGCAAGTAAGCCTAGAATGCAATTTTGAAGAAGATAGAAGGAAGGAGAGCTAAATTGGTGTCATCATCAATTTTTGGTGTAACATATCATAGGTGAAAAACAAATTTAGGTGGTTGAGTTTGTGTTGAGTCATCTAGGGTATTGGTGCCTCCATGTAGGATTGGTGCTTCTTGTGGGGTTGGTACTCCTTGTTACGGTGGTGCTCAACTAAATTTGATTCATTGCTGTAATAAATCTTTTTTCAGTGGTTTTCTTTCCTTCTAGGGTTTCCCACTTATATTTGGTGTTTTTGTGTTCTCATTGCTCATGTTTGCTTATGTTTCTTAGTGAATGCATGGTTTATGGTTAATGGTTAATGGTTAATGGTTAAGTTGATAAATGATTAATGAATGGCTAAAGTTTAAGTGAATAAATTTTTTATTGCCAACTAATTCACCCCCCCTCTCAGTGGTTGTGCTTACAACACCCTTCTTATCTAGATCAATTGGAGCTCATAATTTAGAAGGAGATTGAAGCTAAGGAGATATTAGATGCAACGTATCACTGGGACAAGCTACCACAAGACTATAGTGACCGAGTTGGAGTTGTATTCAATTATTTAAAGTTTTAAACATAGGCATTGTTTGTTAGAAATAAAAGAAATAGCTTGTTCAATTTGTTAAAAGAGGAAGATCTCATCACTTCCCTTACATTATAGTACTTCTTTTCAAAATATCTCTTGTATAATATTTCTCCCCTTGATATCCTCTTCCTAGGTTGTCCATGTGGATCTGCGCTTAGGAAATTGGTTGGAGGAAGAAGTAGAAAAATCCATATTTTATTTCTTCATTGTTTATTTCTTCTAATTAGTTTAAAATCAATTTTGCTGAGGAAGGTTATACAACAAAGAGGAAATTACTTCGAGAAGAAATCCCTTTCTAGAGAGCTTGAGGTAGAATTTGTATCAGAGGAAGTTATGCTTCATTAAATAATAACTTTTGAGTACTTCCACATTAGAGTAGTATTTCCATAGAAACCTGCAACGGAGGAATAAGCATATTAGATTATTCCATGTTTGATTTGTTTTAATCCGAAACAATCATAGATATTTTTATTTTGTCGAAAGCAATTATAGATTTGTTTTTAATTATTTGTGTTTATAGAAGTAATTTCTATTTCTTTTAAATATTTTAGAAAATACAAAAACATTAGGAATTCAATTATTTTAATTATTTATTTTCCAAAAAGCTTGGTTGAAAACATTAAAAATAATCGAATAGATAGATGCATTTATTTTATTTAAATGATGGTAAAATGGATCTAGTTAATTAAAAGGGTAAACCATTTTTCTTTTATTTAAACTAGTTTTGTTTTACATTATTTATTTAAAATTGAAGCTTAAAGTAGTTTAGGAAAACAAAACAAATCAACAAACGTAGTTGTTAGAGGATCACACTACCAGATCATAGTCCCCGACCACTCTTTGACTAGTTTTCCACCCTCATTTTCCTTGCTCACGAGTTGATGCCTTCACATGACCATTCTTGGTTCAGCCCAACCTCGTAGAAGGATATTTGATCCAATCTCCATCTACCATGCATTGATCGATACCAAGGAGATATAGATATAGGCTTACAAGAATTAGTTTTTTGATCTATTCTTTTGCCCCCACGGATCATTAGCCCACTTGACGTCTTAAACAAACAACTAATCAGAATTTGAGAAATTTTGGTCCGACAAAGAAAACCAAACAAGCCAAGCAAGATGCCCAAACCCTTAGTTCATTCTTTTCATCCTTCGTTCTCATTCTCGCATGACCCTCTCTAGAGAGGAATATCTAGAGATGAACGAACAATTTCCGTGAGTCCATCAAACAAGTCGAAGCATATTCGGTCTAACAAAATTAATCGAGAGTTGCATACAACAATAATCCTTGATCATAGGATCACACCCACAAAGGTTAGACAAGCATTTGTTGCCATTGATGAGTAAGTTTTTACTTGCAAGTTGATCGATCGTGATTAGCTCGACCTTGAAATCTCGGTCCATAATCATCCCCCATTTATTCCACATCTATCACCTATACCTATCCCATGCTCATCTCATCTTCCCCATTTCGGATATCTCATCATGGCATCAGGAAGTTGAGTACACTAGGAATCATGTGTCATTTTTCCTATGCACAAATTTGGTGAACTCGACGTGAAGGACTAGTGTCTCCTCATTTCCATTTTGATCCCTTTCTATTGTTCCAACTTCTCCCTCTCCCATTATTTTACGGGTTTTCATACACCTTCCCAATATGTCAAGTCAGGATTATAACAATCCCATTTTGGGATTTGAAGCTTAATATACTCACATGAA
This sequence comes from Taxus wallichiana var. yunnanensis, assembly GCA_018340775.1. NCBI lineage: Eukaryota > Viridiplantae > Streptophyta > Pinopsida > Cupressales > Taxaceae > Taxus > Taxus wallichiana. Next base: position 530,007,464 of record CM031244.1, read on the forward strand.
TGCTCAATAGCCACCCTCGTTGTCTGCGGGTGGATTGATAATTATTCCCAAAATCCCCTTCACCGTGTGTTTTCTTCTATCCGAACATCAAATCCTTCCTCGGTGTGAGGATTGAAGAGATTAATCAACTATCATCCTATCAGGGCCCACAATCATAGCTTTGTAGCTCTAATAACATGACATTTATTGAAGAACAAGGGCTATACCCAAAAGTATTGACAAGGTCAAAAATTATCTTGGGCGAAGTAGTTTAGTTTTTATGAAGAGCACTTCAAATGGAGAAGTGGGAGAAAAATCCCACTTTACCATCAATTTAACTTCCAGTTCAATAATTAATTAACATTTTTATAAAATTGATATCATTAATTTAATAATTTAATTTAGAATTTAATTAATTAAATTTTAAAATTAATGACATTAATTTAATTATTTAACATTAATTAATTAATAATATGAATTAAATCAATATTACTAATTGTAGACACAAAATCTATGCACTTGGGTACATTTCTAGGTCTTAAAGCATACTAATGTATACATGATTCCTAAGCAAGAAAACTAGTGGTTGACAACTCCTTTTGGTCATTTGTTTATTTTATCTCTTTCACTTTATTGTCTCCGAGCTTGACTAAGCATCCTTTTGGCATTGCATATCTTACAATTCTTCCAAAGACTTGACTGATTTACCTTTTGATGGCCTCAAACACTAGTGCTCAATTAGGGACGAAACACCCGTGCCCTCCTGTCCCTTGTGGGTGCTCATGTCCCTCTCTTTCTTCTTCTCACTCTTTTGGGTCCTTTTCGCTTCTTGGTCACATTTTAACACTTTGGGGCTTACCTTGTAGTTGTTAATTATGAAATTCAAATGAGGGAATCATATATATACATTGCATATGAGGAAAGTTCATTTTATGTCATCGCATACATTCTACATATTCTAGAGAATCTAGATCTAGCCTAATATCATCATGCAACTTGCACAAGGGAAACCTAGGACACGAGACATGGATACACACACACACACACACACACATAGAACTATATGAAATCTAAGATGTAGTGCAGCGCTTGGTCGTAAGTTCACTCTTCGGGTGACTGTTGGGGTTAGTCTGACTCCTCATTCCGCATCTTTTTTATTATATTTGATGTGGTTTGTGAGCATGTGTAGGTATCAATTTTAATTTATAGGTTACATGTGTAATCAATGATATAACAAAGTGAAACAAGAGCGAAAAAGAGCGAGTAACAAGGAAGACCTTTCGCCCCGAAAAAGACCATATTCGAGCATCCGAGTAAACATAGGCGCTAGATCGGTTAGTCGTTCCTACCCTTATGCGAGCACTTTTTCCATGTGCATTCCTAATTTTTCAACCCTCATTGAGCCATTTTGACATTATTTCCATCCGGATCCAAGATTACGGACTATCGCAATCACTCTTAGGTTGCACAGAATCAGCTAAGTCATCATCCCTCTCTCATTTGCTTAGGGTTTTACATCCTTGAATGCTTATTATTTGCATATTGTTGTATGTAATCATCTAAATATCATTTAGTACATTAAGTTACTCTAAAATAAGGTTTAATTCAAATTATATTAGATTCTAATCAATTAATTTTAAATAATTAAATTAAAATCACTAATAAAGCTTTATATACCACTTTGCGAAGATAGAAGGATGTGTAAAGTGCTACGGGCCAGCGACGATGATGGGAGCACAACGATGCAACATTACGACAACTTGACTTACGAGTTATGGAGAGGATAAAGGAAAACGACCTCATGGAATGGCATGAAAAGATGATTTGGAGATGCATGACAATGCAAAACGTTTTGAAATTTTCAAAATTGAGAGTTTAAAAATTTCATGACAACAAGGTTATATGCAATAAAGGAGACAAGTAGTAACACAAGTAACTAGCATGACCATGTACGAAAAACGTGATGTCAAACAATGATAAAAGCATGAAAGTAACAAAAGAGCACATCACATAAGATAAGTCGGTCTACACAAGACACATGTGCTAGTCTTGTTAGATCGAAAAATAACATGTACACAATATACATAATCAAGCATAATGAGTAATAAGGAACTATAATAAAATAATAGCACTTGTTAATATGTAGGGATGCCTCCAAGATAAGTAATGTAAGGAACCAAAGTAGCTCCAATTAGCATGTAACAACCTTTGTGTCTTGCATCAAACTCAATATACCTTGTGAACACATGTGTGTAAAGAACATAAGAGATATGTTATCAATCAAACCATAGTGACCAAAAACATATGTTATGTATAGTGCACAAAAATCAAGTTATGTGTATATTCATGATTTTGTATTTTTGCAAATATATGAATGTGTTTGTATTTATTATATATAGCTATGTACATGGGGGGTAGCATAAGGGCTACCCAGTGAGAGCCTCATAAGGAGGAAAATTGAGAGATGCATGCTCGGTTGGGCCAAAGAAGAATTCTCGTATCCATGTGGTGCAAAAGTAGTATTATGTGCCATAAGACCCTAGGAGGAGAGCAAGGTAGATCAGGTCAACAAGAGATAGTGTGCAATGGAGTAGATCTATTAGGAGGACTTGAAGAAACATATCCATGAGAGATAAGATGTGCACTACAATACTTATTAGGAATTATAGGAGGGGGCCTCTATATATAGCATGTGTGTGAGAATGCCTATCAAAATACCTAGGACAGATAGATCCATGAGATATAGTGTACGTGTTAGAAGGCCTATCAAGAACCTAGGAGGAAGAACGTAGAAGCATGCCAAGATAACATAGGAAGAGGAGCCTAAAAAGGGATACCTCAAATTTTGAAAACCTATTATTGGTGAATAAACTTAACACATTGGTGTAAAATAGATGGGACAACACTAAGAGCATGCAACCAAGGGATGCAAAAATGTATGTCACCCGAGTTAAGAGTGGAAGCAACTAGAAATGGGACTTGTATAGTAACATAACCAAAAGTGATGGGTAGAATAATATGACCATGAGTAAAATTAGAATTGGGTGTATTGTGCTTTCTAGAATAACTTAGAGAGTGAAGTAGCTTAAGAGTACATAGATTATGTGGATCAACCAAAATATCATGTATATGGACTTAATTAATATATGCATGATATGCATATTATCTTAGGCAAGAGTACCATCCATATCGGACTCATCAAAAGTAATAACTGGTGTAGAATGTGGTCTAGGTCCAATAGTGTCAACAATTACATCCAATGGGTGATCATATGAAGGTGGAGGTGGTACCACATGATAAGCATTATGCATTTCAGAAGTACATTTGTTAGTTTCATGACTAGGCAATGAATCATTAAAGATTTTTAGTTTTGAGTTATCATTAGCAGGCTTAGAGGATTTGGTGGGCTCATCTCATACGATGGCATTTACATCAATAAGATATTTTATAACATGTCTTATCTTGATACATCAATTTCTGATCTGACCAATGCATATGTAATAGTTGCAATAATAATTAGTATCAAAACTCTTACTATGTGGCTTGCTTACATCAACCTAAAGTGTTAGAAGGAGAGACACAAGATTACACTCAAGTAATTGTTTTAGCATAATGTGGGGAGCACAAGATAAATGCACAAACTTCATTTGTGCAGGCTAATTTTAGTTTAGTATTTCTAGATACAACATTAATAGTGTCCTTAGTACTAGCCTTATTATCAATATCCTTTCCTTTGAATGCAGATTTGCTTAGGTATATAACATTAGGTGTAGTAGAAGAGATAACAACATACTTAATCTTAATCATGTGTAGTATTTTGGCCTCATGTACCTTTAGAGTATGGCATAGATGATCAAATGAGTGGAACTTTTCAAAAATAATAGAATCTTGCAAGGGAGAAAACAAGTTTCTTGTGAAGATATCTTAAAGTTCACTATAATCAAGAATATTATTCATTTTAGTAAGCATAGTCTTAAAGCATAAAACATAGTCATTGATGTGCTCATTATATCTTTGACAAGATTTAGAGATTTTAGCATAAGAAATGTTTTCCCCAATGTTGATAGAGAATTTGTAAAAGACTAATTTTCCAAAGTGTTGAAAGATCGCATAAAGTGTGGTGGTAAATCATAGATCTTGTTATGATGCTAGTGTGTGGATTCACTAATGCCTCGAGGTTTTGGTGTAATGGTTGATTACATTTAGTATCAAAGTGACCACTCGTGTTTGAATCCCATTCGGTTGGTTACGTCGTGCACCGGGCCCGTGGGGCACCTAACTATCGATGAAGCAGGACTTGTACGTATGGGAGTGCGAACATAGACCCAACCTGAGGTCAAGCTCTATGAAAGCGTGGTGGGCTATTATGATCTTGGTGTGTGGATTCACTAATGCCTCAAGGTTTATGTGTAACAGTTTGTTACAGAGCCGTTATAAGAAAAAATCCTTAAGACTTCAAGGGAAAATCTTGGTGAGTAAGATTTTGTGAGATGCATAGTCAATCTAAGCCACGTGGAATAATCAAAGGTGTTTTGTGGGGTCACTCTTGCCATCATAAATAAGAAGCTTATGAGAAACAAAATCAAGAGGCAAGGGATAAGAATCCACTTCTAGGCTAAGTGGATTATGAATAAATTGAACATAATCCATGGTGTGAGAAGTAACATAAGTACTTTTTAGTAGTTGTAAGATTTGAGTGCGTAAAGGATGAACAAGGGGTTTAAGGGCCTGAACACTAGAAGAATAAATGTAGGAATCCTTATTATTATAATTAAGAACAACAATTGATGTAGGAATAGGCATAGAAACATTGTGCATCGGGGTAATTTGTGGCCCCCATAGATGTAGGCATAGTGGAAGTAGGAATATTATATGTTACTATATTAGATTGAGAAGTATGCATGAGTTGCTCACATGAAGCATATAGAAGGATGTCAATATGAGCGGGATTCTCTTGTGAGAAATGCTCCATATGTTTCACCTCATCCTTAGGAAGGGCATGGGAATAATTTTCAGAGTTAGCATTAGACACTTCATATTGGACATGGTCATGATAATAGTTAGAACATAATTAGTAAAGATATCAATAGTACAATAAGAGTCAATAGTAGGGACCATAGTATCACATTGTGTACTAACATAATGGGAATAGTATATCATAGCGAGTGGAAGATCAAGAACCCTAAGCTTAAGGAAAATATTATAGAAAAACTAAGGATTAAATATGATTATAGAGAGACAAATGGGGCACCAAGAACAAATAAGAAGAGTACATGAACCCTAGGGTGACTATGGTTTGAGTGATAAATATTTGACTCAAAAGTCGAGTCACCAAATGTTTACATCCTTTCTAGCCTTTATGGTTTCATGTTATGGATCTACACAACACCAAAAAGGAATGATAGGTTCATTATAGGGGGTCATTCTAATTAATTAACTTCCAATATTAATTGTATAACATCATATTAACGCATTAGTACTTAACTAGTGATAACAATATGCTCAAACTCCAATGTACATAAGAGGAGAGGTGCACTTACATATACAAAGTGATACAAGAGAGATTTGGCATTCTTGGTGTACTCTTTTATACATCATCTACTTTAGGAATTTAATGGCATTCTTGGTGTCCTCTTTTATACGTTTTTCCCTCATTTGATAGATTGAAAGTTTCCTTGGAGTTATTCTTGTGCATACAATGTTATCTTGTCTTCTTTAGTGATCAAGTAGTGGATTCAAACCATGTGTGAAGATTTGAGTTATTCATCATTATTTTCACTTGCACTTGTTACATATTCTTTAATGATGGATTTCATCCCATCTAGTGCATTTTTAGTGTTGGCTTTTATCCCATCCAATGCGGTCTTCATAGTACTTGGTATGGTTTTATGAGAGACCTTTGTTTTGTATCTCAATTTTTCCAAGTTGTGCTTATTGTACATCGGTACCTTATTAGGCAAGTAGTTTTTGGGTAAAATGTTTGCAACTACATATAGTTCACTTAGGCCTCCTTTTAGTACAAGCATGCAAACTAGATAAATCTTCAAAAACTTAAATAAATATCCTTTAGAGCATAATTAGCCTTTCCATGCTTGACAAATAATTGTTAGGTACTTGTTATTAAAATGTCTATAAGGGCTTTGTATACATAAATTTATCAATTTCAAATTAGGAACCAATTGACACACAAAATCTGGCCCAAAACAAATCAAATATACGAAAGCAAGGTGCCAAACACATTTAAAAACATGAAAGTCAACATGTGGACAAAATTGGTGGACTTGTGACACTATAAACAGTCTGATAATGTCCCAAAGGCACTATCAAATCCACCGATAATGTCTCAAGCCTAGAAAATGAAAGAAAGACAAGAAATGAGGTAAAACGGAAAAGGAACCCATAGAAAACCAATGACAAGAAATAGAAAATGGAGGAACGAAGGAGTACATGGGAAAACGAAGAGTAGTAAGTCAAATTCAAGAAAAATACACCAATAAGAGTTTAATACAACTTAATTAAGTGACTGGATGTACAAAATCACACTAAAAGTATCACAATAACAAGGTTTTTGCACGCAGGGTATAATAACGGTGAGAAGGGTATAGTAATAGCATCCGTTATTGCCCTAGTACACTAGAAACAATTGCTTGTGTCCTCCCATTTTATTATTGTCCTAGAAATATATACAATCAAACTTCTAGAACTTCTTACATTTTTGGGAGTTTGTTCTAATCATTTATAATCCTTTTTCAGCAACCAGGTATGCAATCCAAGGTACATACTCTACTCATGCTTTGTTCACTCTCCTTCTCCATTTCAATATCAAATTTTACTACTTTTTAGAGGATTGATTGCAGTCTATTTAGGCTTTTGATTAGCACATTGTTTAGGTACATTAAAGCATATAAGGAAAAGTAGAAGTAGAAGCGAAAATATGTGAATTGGCATAGGTTTTAGTTGATATCGGAGGCAAAGAGGTATGCAATTGGCTTTGAAAATGACGAATGTGGTATTGGTTAGATGTAATAAAAGAGCATTGTGGAATAGAATTGTTTTGAAATATTGGAGGAGGATTTTGAAATTTTGAGGAAAAAATAGAGGATTTTGAGAAATTCGGGAAGAAATTAGAAAGTTTGATAATTTCGAGGAAAAATGCTGGAAGATTCTAAAAATTTAAGAAGAAATCAAAGGATTTTGAGCAATAATATAAGAATTATGTAATTTGAGAAGAATTGGAGCATTTTGAGACATTAGAGATGAAATAGGAGCATTTTGAGAAGAAATTGGGTGATCTAGAGATTTTGAATAGTACATGGGAGGGGTTTGAGATGATTACGAATTGACTTAACTTGTATGAGAAAATTCTTTCAAAACATTTATCAATCCTAGAATATCTTGAGGGTTTCGTATTAGAATTTATTAAATTGGGACTAAGAGGTTCTTTTTGAGACATCTTGGGATATGGATGTTGACTACTCTCAATGCTACCAATTTCTTTAGCATGTAAATATGTATTATCCACATCAATGAATGTGGAACTAATCTAAGGATTGGCACCATTTAAAGACACTTTATTTTGCAAATGCACATCATTCACATTCACATTCACACATTTGTCAAAGAAGCTTTGAGTTTTGAGGCGTCATGCACATCTTTGGGATCTATTTTCTTTTTCAAGCTAACTTAGATATAACAAGGTGTTTTCAACAATATGAAGTCTTATTTTCATAAGAATAGAATTTCCTCGATATGAAGTTACATATCTGCTCAATTTTGGTATCATAAATCAAATACGAACAAACCATTTGAATTCAAACACACTGGGTTTAGAAAAAAATCAATGATTGGAATGATCTTGGATTTGAGATCTAACAAATTAAGCACAAAATCTAACTAAAGATAGAGACTTATGGTATTTCTATATAATTAAATCTTACAAGATTTGAGGCAATTGGGATTCAAAACAAAATTCAACACTATAGGGATGTAAGACAATGTGTCTAATACAAATGTAAATGAAATACATTTTATTAAGGATCCACAATACATGTACAATATAATAAAACACCTAATTAATAAATGGAACATCAATACAAGGAAAACATAGGGATAGAAATGAAAAATCTAGTGTAAAACATTGTAGAAGACATCTCACAAAAATCAAACCCTAGACATGTGCGATTGAAGTTATGACGATTGTTGCCGTGAAATTTGAATATAATTTGATTAGGTTTTAAAAGGATAGTACAACTCTTTGTTCTCTTGTAGATGGTGTTTGAAGCAGAAACTTCACTGTTGTTAAGGTATTTGCATCTAAAATTTAAGTTTTGGGGTTCATTCACCTAGTTCTGCTCTTCACTTCATTGTCCTCAATTTGTGTGTTGTGAATTATGTATACTTCAAAGGGCTTACATTATGGTTTGAGTACCAAATGTCCACTAACTAGTCATCTAATAGTAGAGCCCGTGTTGTAGAACAATGAAAAAGCTGGAAACCTCGTAATAACAAAATATGTTTCTCATGCAACAAGAATATGCTCAATGCTAAATGTGTAATTGATGGCACTTGTGTGTCAAATGAATTACAACACTTGCTTATTTGTGAGCAATTTCAAATCCAAATTCAATAATATTAGCATGTGTTGACTTCCAACTACTAGCAACGGGAAAGATAGAAAGGGGAGAGCAAGCCCATTTGGCTATAGGGGAGAAAGACAAATTATTAGGATTGTACGGTGGACTCCTTACATCTTGTGAAATCCATATAACACAATCCCGACATAGGGAGTTGCAAAAGAGTTACAAAAATATGGTTCTATAGGTCAAGAAAGAGGGTTTCAAGCTATTAAAGTCAACCAAAGTACTAAACCGACTATGCATTAGTTAACATGCAAAATTGACACAAATTGACATGAAATAAAGCCATTGGTACAATGTTAAAATGCTACATGAATATGGAAGCCTAAAATCTTTAAAAGATCGTTATTATTTAAAATATTAAAAAATAGTATTTACCATACAAATATATTTTTAAATGTATTATTAGCATATCTTAACTAACACCCACACACATACACATCAATATCACATCCAAACTCACATTAACAAATTAATTATTATAGATTATATTAAAAAAAATTAAAATTCTTTATTAACATGTCATTTACATTTACAAATGAACTCATATGAACCAAATTATTTATATAAATTTAATGGTTGGATGGAGTGATTCAGTATTATTTTAAAAAGGTAATAGTTGTTCCCAAATATATTAAAAAGACAACTATTTTAGAATAGTAAAATTGTAATTGTCACATTCTTCCCTCTAAATTCATAAAGTTGAAAAGACATATCCAACTTAATATAATAAAATTATAATAGTTACAATCACATTATCTTTATATTCACGATCTTTTGTTTCTTTTATTTCTTTCCTTAATTTTAAAGGAATTTATCATGAACTGTTTGGACTTCAAATACATTCTTATTTTCCCTCTTTTTGATGTGATGGTTCGGGAAGAGGATTATCTTAATAATTAAAGAAAATGTGGCGCATTAAATTGCTTATTGATTAGTCGACTAAAGTGTTTTAAGATTTTTCATATATTAAATTGATTAGTAATTTCATTACATTTGTTTATCAATTTTTCATTTATTTGTAGTAAATGGTATCAATTTAACTCCACCATCCTCTCACTCTCAAAAAAATTATTTGAGATAAAAACACTCAAACATTACCATATGGTCAAGATATTACTATTAAGCGTAAGTCAAATGCCAAATTTGAAGATGAATTGCCACATAATAATCATATTTTATGTTAAAAATAAAAGTGAACAATTCACATCATTACAACTCTTAACTACCATTGTAAGAAAGCTTATCCACCTAATCAAAATGAATTAATATTTAAACCGTTTAAGGTACAGTGAAATTTTTTAAAAAAAGGATAAATTTTTATTATAATGGATCTCATTTAACTCTATTTCTTATCGGAGAGAATTGAATTTTGGTAGACTCTTTGAGAACAAGCATTTTCTACCCATTTGACTTTACCCCTTGCGAGTGATGGTAATGTTTAATGTCCTTTAAATTAAATTGGTGCCTGGTGTGTTTTTTCAGTTTCTTCTATGCTACTGATTCTATCCAATGAAAAATATCATGTATCATTAAGCAAGAATCCAAATATGCAAAGCTTAAAGAACTTTTCTGTGATCAAAGAATAAAAACTTCAATCATCAGTCCAACTTTACACAATTTCTTCTCGAAAACTGATAAGATCTGGAAACACGGCTATGGGTATGATACTAAATTCCACCATCATCATCCTTGCCACCATTAACAAGGTCTTCTTCCGTTGCTCTTCTGCCCTATTGACCAGATTGATATATCCATCTTCCCCATTTTCATGTGGCAGAAATAAGAGCAGTCCAAATGAGAAGGGAGACACATTAGATTTTTTTAACTTTCTCCCTTATGCTTGCATGTGATATCATGAAGATCCTCATTATTGGTATGGAGGTTCTCATTTCGGTCTTCGTAAGCCTCAAGCAGCAAAGTTCTGATGTATTAGAAAGCAGCCACCTTCATTGGCAATCATGCTTGTAGTTGACAGAGTGTTAGCTGCATCCACAAAATTTCTTCCACTACGAGTATGTTTGGGATCAGACAGTGCTATAGTGTGTTTACTAAATGGCATGTAAGGACAATTAGTCGGTCAATCAGTTTATGGCGTTCACAAAATGGCGTACACATTGAACATATAACATCAGTATTATGGGACTTAATATTTTTCAAGATAATTTCATCCACATAATGGATGAAACTTGAGGCTGTAACAACCTTCCTCCCCTTCAAAAGAATGATCTTTGCTTTCAACCATACCTTTCTCTTGCTATATTATCAACTTGCCACATTGCTTCTTTTGACAACTATTTATCTCTGTATCTTGTTATCCATAGTAGTTATTAGTTAATGGACATATCACTTCAAGTTTGATGGCAAGGCTCTCAAGTATTGTTAGGAATGACATATTAGATACTAAAATCTATGATCAACAACATATCAGTCAGAATGTTTCATACTATCATCATTAATAACTGTACATATTACCATAGGCAAAGAATTCTTCAAACACATTTCATTGTTTTGTCAACAGCCCAGAGAAAGTATTGAGTGTTATTGATCATGGTATAAATATTCCGTATTCATAAACTGTTTGCGCTCCATAAATTTTCTTTAAATATATCCAGTGATTCTTGCATCTTTCTTTTAAACTTATGAAATCAAAATAAATAGGAATCAAAGCATCAATATGATATGTATGTCAATGGAGTCACACCCATGGCCAGATACTTAGCATCACTAATTGAAATCTGTCCTCAAAGAGTTCCACATGCCATTATGATATCCTCCTATTTGACGAATAGCTTGTGGGGCCAAGGTCAGTTTTCCACCATTAAAATTCAATTATGTGCACAGGGTTGTTTAATATCTCACAATGTAGAATGCATATACAATAAAGAAATTTGACTCCATTCCTAAAAGAAGGATAATCATGAGGGTGAGGTCCATAAATCAAATCAATTAGTGGGAAGCTGATAAAATAGAATGAGTTCCAGAGCTCAACAGTTTCGGTTAACTAATGTTGTTTGAAGCAAAGCTTCGAATGATAAGATATACCATCATTTCAATGCAGGTTGCCAATACAATACGGTATACCTCAGCTGTTTTGCAACAGTCGGGTATTTTTCTATTACATGAATCCAAATAAGGTCTTTTTGGCTAAATGGTTGGGACAAGGCCTGAGTAAATACTAAACCCTAACGCCTTCATTTTTTGCACAATCTGGGTGTGAGGAACTCGAACCAGGAACCTTGCCGCTATTCAGGTAGTATGTTACTGCTGCACCTCAGAGCTGAACCCCGCACAAAGAAGGTCATCCATAGATAAAGTTGACTTTAGTTGATAAGGTGATGCAAGCTGTACAACTTACAAGTAATTTAATCAACAACATTTGCATTTGCAGTCAGCTTGACTCCAAGCTTTGGCCTTCCTGCTTGCATCTCTGGAACAGCTCCATATGCATTGTAATAACCAGTAGCCTTCATCATCCAGTGGTTCCCTTTTTCTCGCCTTGTCCATTCATTTTGAGGTTTATGAGACGTCATTCAAGATATGAAATCCTTCATTTGCCAACGCTGATGTATTTAGCATATACACACCAAAACACTTCTCTCTAGGTTTACCGATAGGCCATATGTCACAGTGACATGAGGATTGCTAGATTTTATGGACAAACAACCAGATAGTGGTTGCCTAGATCAAAACCAGGTCTAATTTCTGAGGAAAATTGTTCCTATCCTCATGGATGATGCCATTTTGAACATTGTTTCTTCTTGCCCAGTAATGCATTATAGATTTTTCCTTTAATCAAATGCTTTTTGTATTTATCGGAGTAAGATACCCATTCTCTGGTTCTCCCACATAAAAGTTTACTTTGATAGTTCAGAAGGACATATTGGGCAAGTACTCTTCAATTAAACAGCCAGCAGTTGTCGAAACAGAGTATACGAGTAAAGTGGATGAGAAACAACAAAGCCCAAAGACTCGCTGTTGTATTTTTTTCAACAAGAGATCCCAAAGACAATTTCCTCAAGTACAGTGAACAAAATTGAAGCTGTCAAAGCCCATCAGCGGTAAATAACAAAACCCAAAGGTTCACTCATATTTATTTCAACAAGAGATCCCAAGGAGAATTTAGTATAGTACAGTAGAAATTTGAAGCTGTCAAAGTCCATCAAAAACCTTGCAAATACCAGGCTAAACAACCTTATAAACTGCCCAATCAATATGAAGAGGCTTACTAAATTAATATTTTGCAATACAAGTCCAGAGCGTTGTGATGCAATCATAAAGGGATACATTTGTATGAGAGTAACCTAGGTTAAACTACCCACACTCTAATAAGGTCATAACCTGGAGGACATGTCACAGTGAGGTGGACACAGTCTCAAACACACACCTAATGGACACAGTCTCAAACACACACCTAATGAGACCACTACACTCAAAGCCTCCAGCAAGCTCTATATAACTAACATCAACGATAAAATGTTTGGTTTGTCACATGAAAGAGATGGTGGCCTGAAAATAGTGGGTACTTGAGACCCTTGTAAGAATAATGTACTGTTGTCCCCATTTTATTCACGGATCTACCTCTTTTCTTTCTTTTTCTAGTTATAGTATGCTGACAGATTTGACCTTTGCTGACATTTTTCTGGTCTGCATCTTGACAGTGTACTATGTTATTCTTAGTAGTTTCTTTCTTTTATTTTTAGCTTTCTGCCCCGGCTAATGTATCTGACTGGGTTCCAGATCGGTTAAGAATTTCTTTACAAAGTGAGGGATTGAGATCACTTGAGAAGCAACAAACATTAGGAAAAATGCAAGAATGAGTATTGGAATCTGTTCTGGTCCTTTGAAGTGTGTCAGGTATTCTAACATCTGCATTTTGTAGTCTCTGACACATTTAGTGTTTTAACTTCAGCCTTGGTCACTTTTTCATCTTCTACAGTTCTTTTCTAACCTATTTCAGTTATATTGTAACTGGATGTACTTTTGAGTCCCACTGACCTGCTTTTGTTTGTTTTCTTTGTGCAAATGCTGATACAATTTATACATACATGATATTTTCTGTATTTTTGTTGTGCTATACTCTCAAAATAATTTTTCGAATCAATCCCATTGCCTAGGCTGTTGCTGTTAGACACTTTTGTTCAGAATTGTTGAAAACTTAAATTTTACATGTTAGAGATCAAACACAAGTTACGATTCAGATAGTTTTATTCTTCACATGTAAGATAGTATAGCCTATGGTTTGTTTTTCTTTTCATTGAATTAATATGCAAAGTCATTAAATATACCAAATTGCTATGATAATATTCTCTTAAAATTCATGTGATATCTGCATCCAATGATTGAAATCACAGTTATCATATCAATTGAATATCAATAGAATCGGATGAAATCTTTACAAATTGAAACAATAATTGGGTTCTATCTTAGATTTGATCCTCTTTGTAAAAAGAGATGAGTCTTTTCATTTTTCAAATTCATAAATAGGACAAGGATATTTTGCAATCCTTCACTATTAAAGGGATATATATAGACTTGCCCTTAAAAAATAGGACCCCTTCAAATTTGGTCACTGTCGGTGTCCCCAAACTTTCCGTTACTGTGATTCAAGCTATATTCCATAAGCTTCTCAAAGATTTTCATTTTGAAAGACTGAATTAAGCATGATAAAGTCCACAATTTATACTTTCAAATCCAGGACACTAGGTTATGGGCAAGATCACTATATCGCAAATGCTTCACTGGGACTGCAAGGTACATCCCAAGTCTTCCTACACAACCTTATTTTACCAGAATCAATTAACCATAATTAAGTTTGCAATTACTATTTTCAGGCTTATTCAACTTGAGATCCCCGCATCATCCCTAACTACCCAGGAAACATTCCTCTCACAGGACTGGTATATCCCAAAGGCTTTCCACAGAATACCATTTTGTCAGAGCAAATGGTCAATACTAAATCCACAAATTTGTGCTTGTTTTGGAAAAATAAGAAACCACCCTATTGACAAATTGAGTGCAGCTCAAAATTGACTTAATATTCTTCAGTAGTGTGATTGTGAACCAAAATTGTGCATCTTGAGCATGACATTCAGGCTATTAGTTATTTGTGACTCCTGTTTCATGGAGGGCACAGGATCAAGTATTACTGACTTGTTATTATGCCCCAAAATTCAAATCCTTTATTTTACATATGAAAATTGATTAGGGAGAGGCAGGGCTGGGATTGATGAAAATATGACATTTACAGAATATGTGTCCTTTTTTGTGGCTTCGGTTTTAAATTGAAGCTATATTCAAACAAATTCTGTAAGATTCACCCTCTTACACAGGTGCCTCCATAGAATATTTACGGTGCTCATTTTCTTTCCAGTTGAGATCTGTATCCATTATTGGTATTCAGAAGTATATGTACTTACATTTTTAGCAATTGATCATATTTGTGAAGGCACATGTATAGCAAGATAGTCATTCCATGTATTAGTTGTTTTGTAATAGGTGAAGGTCAGGTTTTGCAACCAATTTTATTGTATTAATGCATAATTGAAGTGCCTGCCTTATGAACCTTCAAATAAAGCAATTGTGTGCAGGTAAAGCCCTGCATTTTCTTCAGAAAATTTAAAATTGATAAATTAAACTAAAATACACATTCCTTACACAGTGAAATACAGTTGAAAAGTCCAAACTGGCTTTCTCGTTGAAGAAAAATTGAAGGACCACAAAAATGCAAAGCAATGTTGCACAAGATAGCCTGCATGACAAGACAAGACAAGAAGAGTAATTCATGATTCCTGCAACTTCAAATGGTAAACTTCCTCCCAATCTTCCTCCAAAGACAAGAAGAGGCAGTTCATGATTCGTACAACTTTAAAATTAAATGATTAACTACCTCCAAAGACTTATGCGAAAACTTTGAAAGGTAATGACGAATGAATAATGTGTTCATCTCATGGGGATTTATAGGTAAAACATATCTAAAGCCATGTCTTCGTAGGCTTTTTAATGCTTTCCTTATTTTTTAGAATTTACCTTCCCCTCTTATCCACAGACTCTTTTTACATTACCGCCCTTATTTTTACATGTATAACTATATGCAGATAAAAACTAGTTCAAGATCACTCGTGCTATTCAACATGTCCCAGGTTGTATCTAACTTAAAATGATGTCTCCCATAATCCATTATCTCTCTTTCTTTCAACATGTTAAATGCGTGAACAATGCTTACAAAGGGCTTTGCATCCACCTCAGAACTGACAATTTTCTTTTTAATCAAGGTATCTTACCATTGACTCGACAACAGAGATTGCAGCAGGCTTCTGTTTGATACAGTTGAAGATAGTGAAGCTTACAAGCACTATGCCAAATGTTGGCAGGTTACTCCTGTTTTGCTCATTCCAGTAAAAGATTTTTAAGGAATTTGTCTTTGGTGAGCTCTTGTGAGTTTTCAATCTTGACTTTTTGTTTGTTTGAATCAAAGCCCAACACTAGATCCGTCCGGGCCGGATGCTGAAAAAGAGCAAAACTATTCATACGCTCTACATCGGGTGGTTACAAATATATATGACACATCTGTAGGCTCGGCCTCAGAGATGGAAGCTGCTCTTAATGAGTGTAATGAACGCCGTGATCTCAGGATCATCATTACATCTAAACCTCACTTGGAACAATCAACTAATATAACACCATGAATTCTTGGGAGAAGAGATGTGTAAAGTTCAAGCTCGACATAAATGCTTCTTATGTGCTGAATGGAAGCAAATAATCACTAGCCAACCGTTGGAGTTAAACCTTGCATCAAGCATCATTACAAATTAATGTTATTATCTTCCAATTTATATTTCTACAAGAGGCCAATGTACTTGTATTGTTGTACAAATAACTATAGGATCAAAATCGATACTCGTTATTTCTTCTCCTGAATTATCTTGATAAATTGTCCATTTTATGAGTCCGTGATTCTTTTTTATTGGTAAATTTCACAGTTACTAGATACACTTACATTTTCAATGAGCCCAATATAAGACTAATACATTAAATTTTCATCTCTTAAATCTAGTATGGTAAATTTCTCGGTTCCATAAGCTTCAACATAAAACAACACTCAAAAGCTCTTTTGACAATGAAGACACTGCCCAAATTTAAATGCTTGTAAGCTAGGTTTGGAACTATTAGAGAGTATGTGGCTCAGATCAACTGGCAATTGCAATTCTGATATGGCTGGTCTCCCTACACATATATTCTTTTTGGGATAAATAGAGAACATTTATATTATTTTATGATCAAAGCTGAAAGTGTATTCCAAGAAGTATGACTCGGTTAGCTAAATCTAGATGCCCAAGGCAGCAGTATCACTTTTACTCTCAACTAGAAAATGTCCAAGATTAACTGATGTGGGCCCAGGAGGTGACCTGGTGGACAACACACTATATGCAGATTTAGATGTGGCATCATGTACGCAGAAACTATTTAGAAATATGCAGTAAATAGAGAGAGAGCGCAATAATAGAACTGGAACGATAAATGTATTTATATATCTGTCATGTACATGGCATACTCTTGAAGAAGATTTGTGGCTGTCTATCTTCTACTCCAATTGCCTATCTAAGCTATAGTTGTGTGTACATATATAGATTACATGTTGTAAAGGCAGGAAGGGCCATTATGTTAGTTGTACCATTTTTGGGGCTACGTGTGTGACGCTTCACCTTCCGACTATTATGTGGCTCTGAAAGACTGAAAGATGTGTGGCATGCGGGACACTGGCATAATGCCAATCTTGTGGAGTACCGCGTGACGTGATGCAGCATATTGCAGAGTTGGCACTCACATCATCACTAGGATTGCAGAGGTTTGACACACGACACCTCGCAGTACAGTGGTGTGAATTTGTCATTCATAGTTTGCAATGGACGTGTGCGATACCCTATTGAAGCCAATGATGTGTTCCACAAAAGGTTTGGCACATGTTCAGGTGGCACCATAGCCAATTTGCACAGATTATTTCCCACCATTGCAGGAGCATGTATAGTATCTCGCACCACTACTGGAGTGTGTGTGGCATCTGTTGAAGATAGTTGGATGGTCTTGGAGATGACACAAACCTATGGATGAGGTTCTAGAGTACCGCAATCCATCACGTACAAATTGCATTGCGCCAGTTGCTGGAATGTGTGCAACATTTGTTGGAGATGGGCGGATGGTCTTGAAAGTACAGCGAACCTGTGGATGAGGTTCTAGAGTACTGCAGTCCATCAAAGTGGAACTGCGTGAACCACAAGCTATGAAGACAGCCTTAACGGTGCTGTGAGAACAGTTGGTGGATCCTCGTAGATCAGTCGCCCTTCCTTGTAAAGCAATAGTTCCAATTGTGTTACGACTAGGAAGCAGGTGCAAAACCTTGGCTTTTAGCTGATACCTCATGAACCATTTGTCTTGTTGTGGGAGTTGACCAACTCTAACAACTCTGTACACTGACATAGAGTAGTTCTGCATCTACATGGTTTCCAGAATCTAATATGTCCTTGCTGGTGGAGGTCAAGTGCCAGTAGGAGGTGAGATTTTTAATCCAATATAAGCATAGCAGTATGGCACAATCTTCTTGGGAGTTGACATGGCATGTGTTGAGCATGGAATCACTTTAGGAATCTGGTATATCTTACCAACCATTGATACAACTATGTTGCTAGGACTGGCGTTGTATACACACTAATGACTACATGTATGGATGCCCAAGGAGTACATCACAAACATCAATTGGCGCTAAATTGCAAACTAACTCTTCTTTAAAATGATAGATAGAGTACGAGAAGCGGCACTAGAGAGTGACACATATACCTTTGTTGTTGTATAAACTGAGCCATCCCAATTTGTAAGGCTGCAGATGAGGCATGCTTGGAAGATTTAGTCACAGTTGCTTCAGAGATGAGGTTCTTCATGTACCACCATCAATCAGAAAATCCAATGTTGATTAGAAAATCTAATGGCTTCCCTTGCATCCAAATCTGTAATGAAAGAAACATTCTTCTTCAACATCTTGTGCTACGAGGGTTGCTTGTGTGAAGCTTACCAAAACAATGGGATCTATATCAATGATTCCGTCTAAAGGATCAACTCCATCATCCTCTACTTCTCCCATGCGAGAAAATTCTTTTGAGCATGTCACTCTTCATTGGAGTGGGTGCTACTTTTGTGCTTGCCCCACCATTTTCTTGACTTGGACAGTTGTTTCTTGTCTGAAGTAGGTGTCCTCCTTGGTGCAAACAATGTTTCTTGTTTTCTCTTCATCTTGGACTCCTCAATGAATTTCGCAGAACAATAGGTTTCTCCCAACATCTTGACCTTAGCCAGTTTCAGTTTGGGCTAAATGAATGGTCGTAGGCCGTTGTAGTACTTGAGAACTCTATGCTCTTCTGATTCAAACGAGTCTAGCTTCGTATAAAGGTCATGGACGGCATCGGTGTAAGCTTGGACCGATTGGTCATGTCTTTGCCGGAGTTGTTGCCACTAAAGAGATCTGCATAGACATTTTCAAGATAGTATTCGTCCTTGAAGGTTTCCAGGAATGGATCTTATGTTGGTTTAGACTTTCCTTCCTTACAATCTTCCTTCCAAAGAATATGGGTTTGCCACAGTTCTTGACAAGTGAAGAGACTTTCAGAAGCGCGATCTTGATTTTCTCTTCAACAAAAAAGTCATTCACGAAAAAATAAGAATCTAATTGATATAATCAGTTATCTACTGCATTTGCATTAAAACACTGGAACATTTAGATTTACTTGAAACTAGGGGGACGTGACCACCAAAAGCTTTACCTGATGATGAAGTTGAATGAATGGCTTGTTCGAGGACTTCTGCAAATTGGCTGAACAGAAATTTTTGTTGATCTATGAGTGCTTATGCAATTTTGTTCTTAATCATTGCATGAATCCTGTCTTGCATAGGATTGTTCTTACTTCTTGGCCATCAAAACTTTGTTAAAGCGGATTGGGAGGTAGTATGATGGTACTTGTGGTTTGACTCAGACAATCTGATCACATTCGATGGGATATGCACGAGGAACCATTTTAATACCACTGATCTAGGGCCTAGGAGGTGACACACCGGACGGCACCCCAAATGCGAATTTAGATGTGTTATATGTGTATGCTGAAGCTATTTACAGATACGCAACAAATCAAGAGAGAGAGAGATAATAGAACTAGCATAGTAAATGTATTTATTTTTCTGTGTCTTATACATGGCATACTCTTGAGAAAGGCATATGGTTGTCTATCTTCTATTATAATTGCCTATCTAAACTATAGATGTGTGTACATAAATAGATTACAATATCATTAAGGCGGAAAGAGCCGTTATGATAGATTCACCTTTTCTTGGGTCCCATATGTGATGCTTCACCTTCCAACCGTTTTGTGGCTATGAAATATGTGCAGTATGCAAAACGACACTCTAGCATAATGGCAGTCCCATGGAGTGCCATGTGGCATGGCGAGACGCGGTGTACAGTTGGCAATGATGGCATCACTAAGATTGCAGAGGTTTGACATGCACCACCTTGCGGCACCGCACAATGTGAGTTATCCTCCATGGTTTGGCATGAAAGTGTATGGTAACCTACTGAATCCATTGGTGTGTTTTGCAGAAGGTTTAATGCACACTCATGTGGCACCATAGCCAATCTGCATAAATTGCTTCGTGTCATTGCAGGTGTGTGTGTGGTATCTCATGCCAATGCAAGAGTGTGTGCAGCATCTATTGGAGATGGTTGGATGGTCTTCAAGTACTGCAAGCCTGTGGATGAGGTTCTAGAGTAACTCAGTCCATTGAGCAAAGATTCCATTTTGCCACCGTTGAAGTGTGTGTGCGCGGTAACCATAATACATAAGGTATAGATCAAGAAGTCGGCACAGATGGAAAACTGAGACGGTTCAACTTTTGTTTGTTACATGAACTTGATCTATGACTAATGTTGCCATTATAAAGGTGCAAAATCTTGGCACCCATTAGGTCTTGCGGCTCCAAAAGTTTGGTGCCTAATAGTTGTCATAACAATACAACAAGGTGCTTATCTTTGGCAGAAAACATAGGAAGTATGATCAACCGTGAGGTCTAGGCACTGCTGACATAGATGCAGATTAGACAGCAATGATGAATTCGACAACACCTGGGACAGTGATTCTCGATCATTCTTGAATAAGAAACATGTTCTCAAGGATAGATGAACTAGTTTTAGGATACATAATGTTACACCAACTTAAAAATTCAATTTATCTTGAACAAAATGGTAATCACTAAGTCTCTCTTAAGATTGAAAGAAAGTCCTGATCTCTCTATATATATGAAATCTTGTATTATATCAAGCACTGAACAAGTAACTGGTACCTACTATATTTTGTAAGAAAAATACCTTCTATTTCGTCATTGTTTTTGTTCAGTAAATCAGTTAACACTCACACTCACACTTACTTAGGAGTGCGCTATCAAGCTTAGGATATCATTCAGCTTAGATGGCTCATCCTGTGCATATCTATTCCTTCAGATTTTACATGAGACTTACATCCATCCTTGTTTGGTTTTTGGCCTGCATTAACATGGACGCTTTAACATGGAGAGCATCCCCATTATCATAGCAATGCTCGATCAAAACTGCCAATTGTTTGTCATTTCATGCACTGGCTGGTTTAAGTTATTCTTTCTTTGTTTTGTTAAAAACGATAATTTTTGAATTATTGCATCAATATCAGAGCCAGTCATGATAAATGGGTGGATTTCGCATCAATATCAGAGGCAATCATGATAAACAGGTGGATGTGTGAACCTTGGGTTCATTTTTTGTTTTCCTAAATGGTAAATCTTTGTAAGTATGGATAGAGGAAGACAAAACAATACCCACACTTCTTTGCATGTCGATTGTGTCACAACCGCAGCCTTAATCTATCAAAGGCATAGCACAATGATATGTGAACCTTGGGTTTTATTTTTATTTTGCTAGATCGAAAATTATATAGATAGAGACAAAACAATGCCTGTGCTTCTTTGCATGTAAATTGTATCACAACCACAACCTCAATCAATCCCCCACATAGCAGATGGGGTGAAAAATATTTTTAAAATTAAAGAAAATGAACATGTCCACAAATTGTTGGTTAAAGCAGTTTCAATTTGGATGCTAAATTTAACAAAGTCAGCATACTAAGCTATAGAAATTCGTATGTATTACTGTCAGAAAATTTTAGCAGCTCAGTGAAATTGATTTCCAGTAAGTATTCATGAGTCCTATGCAAAACGTATCTGCACAATCATGTAAACTGGTTTAAAAGTCACAGATTTGATAACATTTTCATATGCTTTTTTTCGATTCTAACATGAAATCATACTTGGGACTTTGAAGGGCGGAGGCATAAACATAAAATCTTAACAAGTTAAAACTTAATTTGGACATCATTTGAAAAGTATAATCACTATTATGTTGTTGTACCAAGATGTAGCTATTATGGAAACCTCTGCTATTGCCTCCCCTCTTTTATGTTTTAACATGATTGTGAAAACTTTCATTGGCTACACAACAGGTCATTCTTCCACTTTGTAGAGAGAGACATGCTACGTATTGCAAGAACTTGAAGTTGGTAAAGGTTGTAAAACAACAAATCTATAAATGGAAATCAAAAAATGTAAGTCAAAATTGAAAGTGAGGAGAAGTAACGAAATCAAAGCTTGGAAAAGAACATTTGTGGTTTCATTATAGAGCTCCACAGAGCAAAAGACAAAAGGGGGATGTATCGAATATAAGAATTTTGAGATTGTACATTGGTTGGGGCATGGTGTCGTTGAAATTTTGCAAAAGGTGCAATGGCATTTTGCCATCTCTAATGGCAGTAATCAATTGGAATACAAATGGATGTTGTTTGTTTTTGCTAATGGCCTGAATGCCTGGCCATATATGAAGCTGGAATCTAAATTCCATTTTATATTTATCATCAAAGAGTGGAGATCTATGTTGATTTCTGAAGAATTTAATTTTACTTTTAAGCATGGATATTTAAATGATATTTTTGATACTATAGTTTCCTCTAGAACACAGAATTGTGAAAATCAGAACACAACCCCACACTGCAAATCTATTGGGGCACTACAATTAAGATGTCAAGGAATGTACAGACACCCCTCCTATTTAAACAATGCGAATGAGTTACCTTGGGTAAAAGGTAGGTTTCTAACATTAAAGTAGTGAGTGTTTGTTGTTTTTACAGGCACACCTCAAAGGGGGATTTCCATGAGGATGAATCAACTTATGGAAA
The DNA here is from genome assembly GCA_018340775.1 of Taxus wallichiana var. yunnanensis. Classification (NCBI taxonomy): domain Eukaryota; kingdom Viridiplantae; phylum Streptophyta; class Pinopsida; order Cupressales; family Taxaceae; genus Taxus; species Taxus wallichiana. The sequence goes on from CM031244.1 coordinate 530,030,376, forward strand.
TTTCATGTTTGGCTCATATTTGATTGAATAAGTGAATGCATATATGGCCATCAAACAACTTATTTATTTTTTAAAAATTGCCTTCTAACAAGTCAAATATATGCATTATTCATTTTGTTTTCTCACTGAGAGTTTGGAACTTGTTAAGATCATAAATTTGTATCTGACAAAGATGAATCATCGATAAATTTTACTGTCACTGAATTATAAAGGGGCTATTTCCATAGTATATCTAAGTTACCTGTTGGGTATTGTTTGATGCCAATAAATATTAGATACGAATGTCTTTGTATTCAGTATTTTCAGTGTTGTGTGATGAGTAGCCAATGCTAGTCCATCATTTAACTGCAGAATAGGTAAACAAATTAGAAATATAACCAAATTTGGGACAAACAGCTGTACAATCTGAGCTGGGATTTCCTATTGTTATTATTTACCGTGAGAAACGAATCCAAGTGATAGTTATATATCGTACATAGCCTAAGTATTGTCTACCCTGACTGAAATTGCAAATTGTTATCTACAGAATGAGATGCAAATGACGTGCTTAAAAATGCTCATCTACTCGGAAAAACTTGCAAGGGAATTCAATCTGTGGTTTCTTTATAACTTTCAGGAGTTTCCAGGACACCGCTTGCTTACTAGATTTTTATGCTGATCAAACATAACTACAGCCTGCATGGAATGCCTAAGAGTCTAGTAAAAATATATGATTACATATGAGTTATTTGAATCATAATTTAGTCCTGATTTTCCAGTAAATGTACTTTTATTTCAAGAAAACTTCCATAAATGATACGCCTGCATGGCACTCACTATGTTGCTCGGGATCATTGAAAGTAAGGATTAATCCTACAAAAAGGAAACTCATGCTGAAAGTTCTGAAATTTAGCTGCAACGTGATGTGCATTGCTTTTTGCAAAAACCATAGAACAAGGGATCAAAAAGATGAAACCCAAAATGTTAACAATACAAAAAATGAATGCCAATTAATCCAAAGCAACAAATTTACATATCTAATATAGAAACCAGAAGCATGAAACTGTCATCATTATAACTGAATCTTAAAATTATATAACAGATATGGTTGGTTCTTTGTTAGTAATAACCAACCAAATTGCAGGAGACCTTATTCAACATACAGACATGGAGGCCAGTTGTTTGAACAGTACAGGCGAGGGAATATAAACCATAAAAGAAGTATGTAATCAAGAATGGCCTATTAAAAATCTTCAGTTCAATTCTTTACAGATTCAATAAATGAGGGTATTGTTGTGGTTTCAATATTAACTACCGGCATTTATGAAAACACGTCCCATACAATTTGCATATGATCTGCCTTTCCCATTTTATTGAAGCTGAAATCGGACCTTGAAACGAGATCTGGTTCTGCTAATAGCAATAAAATTGAAGCCAAACTGATATTCCTCCAATTAAAACTGCTGTTAATCGCCATCAATTAGCCGAGGATTCATCAAGTGTCTGCAATGGCAACAAATTCAAGGCATTTTTGAGCTATAGGAAGTTATAGAAAATAGATGAAAAGGAAGATAATTAATCTTTTATATCATCTATTGGAGCTAGCTGATCTGTGTCCAAGATGGGTGAAAAAAATAATCATTTTTTCCTTACAATTAGAATCCATAAAATTTATATGCTCAAAATGAAAAATTCACCCAGCCTTACATCTAGCCTTTTCAGCTCAAATCAAAAGCATAAGTGCATAGACTGAGACCAAGGGCCAAAAAAACATGAGAGTATCATTTTTCCTTTAACATTAGAGTCCATGAAATTTCTATTCCCAAAAATTCACCCAACCTTGCATCTAGCCTTTTCAGCTCAAAAAAAAGGCATGCGTGCACAGACTGATACCGAGGGCCGAAAAAAAAACATAAGATTTACTCTTATTACAGGAGTATTTTGGAAAATCCTATAACTTTCTATAAAAAAAATCTATGCTCACAAATCTAATGGGTCACGGTACAAGTGTTGTATTTTATTTAATTATTTTTGGAAAATGTATTTCTTATTTATAAGGAGCTCTGTATGTATGTAATTTTTCATCACTCTCAATCTGATAATAAGGTCTTGAACAAGATCCTAAAATCGTTTCCCTCTTTACACAATTGTATGTAGAAACTCTTTTCCTAGACTTCATACACGTCTTATATCAAAGGGTAAAAGGCCAGGCAAACCTGGACCATCAGCATGAAAGTAGCGCTACCTTACCATTAGGCTATGACCGACATGAAAAAAAAAAAGAAAAAAAACACAAAAAACCAGACTTACTTTTTGTATTGCCTCCATTTCTGAAATTAAGCTGTCAAGCTGATCTTTATCGTACTCGCTTAGGAGAATCAATGGGTTCTCTGCCGCAGGTTGATGATCTGGAATGGAATTTGATTCCTTCACAAACTGGGGAGTATTTGAAATGCACAACTCTAATCGAAGGAGAGGTTTTTTTATGGTGGCCAGGGAACTACTTGAAACTGTATACTGCAACAAACAAAGGAAAAATTACAAGGAAATCAAAGCAGGGCAACCAAAATGAAATGGGTATTTGTGGCACGTATGCATACTTTGAGTTTCCAGTCAAAATCAATCAGCTGATGTGCAGGTAGACTGTTTTGATTCATACCGAACCTCTCTGGTTTTGCTCTCCAAATGAACTAGATTCAATAAAATTTAAAAATAAAGCTACAATGATTGGTTTAGACTAACCTTAGTACCTACAATTCTTACTGTTGGTATAATATGGTATGGTTCAGGCCAGCAGTTTCATTTTTTTTTCTCTTGAGTGGGGAGTTCTCAGCCACATGTTTAAAATTGAGCCTTTTTATGATTAATAAAAATATTAGTGTTTATTGAACCAAATGAAACTACAGTAGGTTAGGGTAAATATAGAAAATACAGCAGGTTCAAGAAAAGAAATAAAGATTCATATGAGAAAACAGTCCCATATAGGAAATCATATTTCAGAAAAAAGAAATACATGGGTAAAAAGAAAAAGTTTATTCTTACATGCTTTATTTGCAAAGGGAAGCACTATGCAAGTGAGTGCCCACAAAAAGAAATAGATAAAGGAAAGGTCAAAATCAATGCTCTTGTTGCAAAAGGCATAACAGAAAAAGAATATTGTTTAGTTAGTGATTCTGATAATTATTCTTCTGATATTTCATATAATTCTTCCAGTGAAGAATTTCAAGTAAATGTTATTCAGCATTCAGGTATTGATTCAGATAGTACTGATTCAGGATATAGTACTTTGCCATCATTTGTAAATATGATTGCAAGCTTTCCCCATCCAATGATGCCCTTATCTTCTGAACTTCTTCTCAAGCAATTGGAATTAAGACAGAGTGAGTTTGAAGACTGTCCCCCCTGGACACTGCAAAGAAAATATTTCTGTCACAAAAGGTCAGAGAATTAGAAAGGAAATATTCTCAACAAGTAAGATCTGAACAAGAGTTCAGAGAAAGAAAAGAAGAAGAAGAAGAGAAGCAAAAATGGTATTCTCAGAAAGATCATTAATCCCTTCAAGGCCTCCAATACAAGGACGTGTCCGGCAGAGACAGACTCCTTACAGAGGAAGAGGTCGTGGAAGAGGTGGAAGATATTCTCCTCCAAGGAGAAGTTTCCCATTTCTGTTTCCTGAAGAAAATCAAGAAGAAGAGTTTCAGGTACCTATTTCTAGTCCTGATGTTATAATTCCTAATCCTGAAACTATGAAAATATGGAGAAGAAACAAGATAGAGTTTCTTCGAAGGTTATTGCAAAAGCTACCAATGAGTACAAGCGTCTCATTGAAGAAGAGAACAGAGACAAGAAAGAAGCTGAAGGTGAAGAAGATTTTGAAGAAGCCTACCAGCAGATTCTACACCAAGACGCAGAAGCATCAGTCTCAGTTGAAGAACCCAACACTGAGGTATGTACCATAAAAGGAGCACAAAATCCTTTTATTTCAATCACATTCTGCATCCCCAATATCAAGCCATATTCCATTGATGCTATGATTGACATTAGAGCCGATATAAGTTTGCTAAGGTCCAGAGCTATACCTCCTGTGATCCGAAAATAATCAGATTATTACTACCTGATCTCGGACCCTTATAGGCTTTAATTATTTGCTGATAATTTACTCCTTTTAAGTAATCAATTTAAAATAAAATGCAAGACATTTAAGACAATTGCACAAAGATTGATTACGGAGTTCGGCAATTGCCTACGTCTCCTGGGTTCGTGGTCGAACCGTTCCACTAGTCAAAACTTGTAAGTTACAATAGTACTTTCACAAGAAAACCTAATGGATTTTTACTTGCCTATTAGTACACCAGTTCTTTGAAAACTTTCGATGATCAGTCGAATTGTTCTTCACTTTCCTGATGCACAATCTCCTTCGGCTTCGATCGGCCTTCCCGACGCTATCAATGCGACGCTAACACGCTATTAATTTTGCTACGGGCAAAGAATGCTATCCTAACCTGAAGTGGCGTGATTGATCGATCCAATATGATAGCTGCTCAAAGACTCCAGTACATTTTGAGCTCTGTCGAGATTCTATTCACCGGTTGCTGAACATGCGGAAAGTGACCTGGGGGCACCTCATATAGATTTCCAGACAAGGTCATGGAAGTAAGAACAAGAGGCATAATGAAGCCACAGGAACTATGGACGGTTTTTTGGTCTGGTCCAAAAGGTCTTACCCTGATCGGTTGCTATGTTCAATAATGAAAGTTGTGTAATGATATTAGGTGGTAGTGGTGATGATCTAAATATTGATGCACACAAACCAGTGTCGATATCTAATTGGTTAGCAGGCTCGTTGGGTTGTGGGACTGAGGATCACAACCAAAAACTCGTGGAGGTTGTGGTCCTGTTATGGTCATGCACGTAATCAAACCCTGTTGCCAGGAGCAATCCAATAATCGTAGGCTTGATTAGCAGTGATGTTTAACGTGTTTAGTTGTTCTATTTTCTTAGAGAATGTAGCAGGTGTGTGTAAGACTATCAAACATAAACTTGTATCAATATTTGTTATCACTCCGCCCGTTGGGTTATGGGACCAAAGGATCACAACCGTACGTCTTTTCTTGTTGTGGGTCGTTGATGGTCATGTAGAATGAAATTGAAATGATCTTGATAAAACAAACTAACTATAAAAGGAAATCTAATCTATGTTTTTGGTGTTTTCACAATATATCAAAGCAAAACAATGAAAGCAAACTAATCTAATAAAAGTAAATGTTTTTTATCTTTTCTAGTTTTTAAGCAATGTGTTCTAATCTAATAAACAAACTAAAGACAAGTAATCAGCCGGATGTAGCTGGTTACTTGTGCGAATATGTGAATCTAAATCTAAAACAAATAACCTAATCTAATCAAAACCCTTCAAACCCTACCTCAGAGGTGAAGAACAAATCATGACCCTGAAAGAGCTATTGTTCCCCATAACTTCCCTGGTAATGTCAAAGAGCAAACTTTCTAATGATTTGATCTACTTGTAATTGCCTAATCAATTGAAATGAACAATTTTACTACTCTATTTGATATGCAATTGAAACTAATGATTCAAAATTGACAATTTGGCAAATGAAGCAAACAAACAAGTAATTCCAACCTGGATAAACAAGAGCTTTGGCAAATCTAGTTGTATATGTGTTTGTCCCCTCAGTTTGTTCCTTTCTTTCTTTGTGTGTTCATATGAGTCCAAGGAATTGGGAATGCAAGAACAAGCAGCAGAAGAAGACGCTTGAGCAATGACAACTTGAAGGCAGTCTGGTTGCAATGCAAGTAGAAGAGAGATAACACAAGAGATCTGAGCTTGGCTATGCAATTCCTAGCAAGATTGTGGCAACAATACTATGTAAGATACACAAAATTCTCAAGTCCATTTGCTTAAACACAAGCATGGAATATATAAGAATTGGGGTTGGGATGTGCCTTCATGCACAAGGCAAGAAGAGGCAGTTCCAACTAACTAAAGCACATGCAAAAATAAAAGAGGGAAGGAGAACCAAGCAATCAAAACTATTTTTAGACAAATTGGTTCACAAACGCATCCTAAAAGTGAAGTTAAGTGAATTGTCGCATGTTAAAAACATGCATGATGAAATCTGGAAAAATCACTCAGACCGCCACCTGCGCGGGCGGCGGTCCTGCACTAAAGGCCAAAACATGCACAGAATGAAGCAGAAGCTAGAAAAAGTGTGGAAAAGCTATGTAAGGACGTCTAGGCTACAAATATACACTGCATATGGGTTTTAGAGCTCGAACATCTTCTGAAAGGACATGAATCATCATTGGGGACTTTTGTAACCATTTTCCGACAATGTAGCACATGCAATTTTGGGTGCGTATATGAACCAATAGGAAACGCTTCTTTCCCACAATCATGTCATTTTTCCCAATTGTTTGAAGTAGAAATGGGGTGAGGTGTGTAAGTCTATTTTGTATTTTTGTTTTTATTATATTTGTGCGTGTACAATCACATAAAATAGGCTTTCCTAGATTTTAATTTTATTTTATTGTTTTCAAAGATCAAGACTATCGATTGGACGACATTTAATTTGTTAGATAAGACAAAGACATGAATGGAAAGTTGGAAATAAAAAGGTGGGAATTAAAACCTTTCATGTCTCGTACCTTTTCCATGGCTTAGATTGATCCTACGGCTATTTATGTTCCACTTTATCATCTCTATCTCATTCACATTATTCACGTGAGTGCAATTTGCTTTTATAGGGGATAAACTAAAAATGGGAAAATTCCAATAGGTTTCAATTTCGAAACACAACTGAAATGCTTCCTTTTTGGAGCATGTTGTAGCTCCCTTTTAAATTTTAAGCTTAAGTAATTACAAGAAAAAAGGTGATGCGCAAACAATCATCGATAATCAAATCCATCCAAAGAGTTGTATCATACATGTCTAGCAAGCGAAAGTTTTAGATTGAGACTCCATTATTCACGTGAGTGTAATTTGAGCTTAAAGGGGCCGAATAAAAATGGGGAAAATTCAATAGGTTACAGGGTTGAAACCCAATCACATTACTTTCTTCATGTAGCAATTTGTAGCCCCATTTCGCTTTTAAGGAGTAATTGTAGGAGTACTTGCAAGAAAAAAGTGATGTGTAAATAAACATTGATAATTGAGTCACTCTAGCAATTATGCATATGAGTGACAAGTAGATTTTATCTACCAATTGAGGTTTGCTATTTTTTAATTTTAATTTTAATGTTGTCAAGGTTTTGATTGGATGGTGTTTGATTTGTTAGAAAAGATGAAGACATCAATGGAAAGTTGGAAAACAAAAGTGAAAATTAAATATGTGTTTGTACTACATGATATGATCTTAGTGTGCGAATTTCACTAATGCGTTGCGGTTTTGATGTAATGGTTCATTACATTCGTAGTATCGAGCAACCACTCGGGGTTGAGTTGTGGAGTGGGTGACGAGGAGCTCTATCAAACTATTATCATGCTAAATGTCTAGCATGCAAAATTTAAAATTTTGGTCATGACAACCAAACCCACACTTGAAATTCCCTTTCCCGATCAATGTAAACCTTTCCTTTGGCTAGCATTTTAATTGTGTCACCCTCATTATGGTCGTGGTGTCATGTGTTTTTACAAGGGCAAAATTCACTTGAAAGCAGGACAATTGTACCCTAGTGTTAAAAAAATTCATTATAAACCTTCCCTAACACCCCTCCAAGTCAGTTCATCCCCTGTACTGGGCCTATCCTGCCCTATCAAGTGGTCCTTTGTGTTGTGTCAACCTTTTCTATAGTTGATTTGAGTAAACAAGTTCATTCAAGTGCTTCGAGATGATACTTTGCAAGAAGACGACTTTTCAAGAAGCTTAAGAATGGTTATTTTTAGCCTTTCTAAGGCATGGTACACACGCCCCAAAGCAGAGGTGCGAGCCCAAACTCACCGGAGAGTGGTATTAAGGAGCTAGGAACATTTTGTAACTGATTTTGGAATATTTTGGAAAGTTTCGAGGTTTAGGGACAAGTTCAATAAAAGCGGTCTTGGATGGTGAAGGAGCTTGCAGTATAAAATAGCCCCTGAGCTTCGGGAAGTGATTCTAAGAGCTTCATAAGGTGTTGGAGGTCAAACGAGATACCGTTGGAAAAAAAAATCAGAGATCTAAGTGATGGTGGTTTCACATTTTTCACAAGACATAATTAATTCTACCCACATACTATTTTCAGCATGTGTGACCAATGATCTCGAGAAAAAATCCTATTTCTAGAGGTTTTCAGGTAGAATAAAGGTAATAGACCCATTTCATCCTTCTCCAAACGGTGTTTTCAATCAATTTCATATAAATAAGTTCTAAAAAATGCCTGTGGATGCTCAAGATATGTTGCCGATAAGTTGTTCTCCAAGGTATGTTTTGTGACTTAGCCATTTTTTTGGGTGGACACATGTCACTCCTAGGTTTGCACACAATTTCTTGTCCTAACTATCCCATCCCCATGGGACACAAGGGACATAAAAATGTACCCATCCCCGAGATAGACTCCTGGACCCTCATGTGACCCTGGCGGAGCTCAAACAGCCAATTAAGCCCCTTTGCACCAATCTTAAGCACTCTTCGTCGTCAAATCCCGCAATTCCACTTGTCAACTCCGGGATGAGGCACATTTTCTTACACCTTGTTTCCCCTCCCTTGGGGACAATTGGGACATAAAAATGCACCCCATACCCAACTTGGCCCTTGATCCTTCCCGTGACCTAGAAAGTTGCTCTGCAGACCATTCTTCACCCCCTCTTCTCTCCACCTCTGCAAATCAACATCCACCACTCATCATCACCAGAGAAGGGAAATTTTTTTGCACCTTATATCCCATCCACTTGGGAAAGTTGGGACACAAAAATTCACCCAAGCATATCCCTCATTCTGGTCATGACAAAAAATTACGCTCAACCTCATGAAGATTTTAAAAAGTTTTAAAAATGTAAAATTTCAATTGTCGCGTTGTTTCTACTTGTGCGTGCAAGAAAACTCACTGCTGGAGGAATGTTATAAAAATCCATTGCCATTCTTCATTTCTCCATTACTTTTTCATTCCTCTATGATCTATTGATGCAAAACATCCATTAAACATGTAATTCCTTCATACACATGTTTGTCCTTCACTAGATTGACTTCATGACCAAAAACGTAAAACGCCCATATCTCATAATCCGGTGCACAGATCAAAGTGAGATTTTTTGAAAACTAATTAATTTTCAGAGGCCTCGAAAAATCAATTTTTAGCATTTCAAGTGATTCCCTGGATATTTAATAACAACAAAACCCCAATTTTGTACCCTGGATTTCATTCCTTTGATTTCCAATCACTCCGGTGGACAGATCAAGCTAAAATTGTAAACACAAGTTCCAGGAGAAAACCTATCCTAGTGAAGTTGGTTTCATCGCGATCCAAGGTGGGGAAAAACACTATCAAAATCTCAATGACTCCATTAATGGTTCTCATGAAAAAATTGAGCCCGAAACTTCACTAGGCAAATTTTCATTTTTTATTTCCAAACATTCTAGCAGGGAAACACAATAAAATTTGGAGCACAAGATCACGACGAAGAACCAAATCTAAAAATAATGTTCCCATCACAAACCGAGGTCATTTTTAACACTTACTAAAAATATCATATTTTATGCTCCTCCACATGCTAAAAATAGTAATTCCCCTGAATTGTAAGTTTGGATCACCCAGATAATCGAAAAAGATGTAAAATGAGAAATAGGGCTAAAATGTCAATTTTCCCAAAATAACAAGTCAGAAAAAGCAACCAACTAAAAATAGAAAGTTTCTAAAAATAACAATGCATCATCAACCGAGGAGGATGAAGTGTTCCAAAAGGTTCATAAGGTCATATTGAAGCAAAATGGGTGATATGTCCCAAAATAGAGGTCTCAGTCCTACCTGCTAAAAATAGAAATTCTTCATTCGGGTGCAAAAAGTTGTAGTTGGCTCTATTTTCACTCATCTTTCCACTTTTGGACTCTCCATGGGATAATAGGATGACCTCATAGCTCAAAAATGAAATGAGAACTTCATAAGGGTCCTATAAACATCATCTTGAGCTCAACAATGTCCAGAATCAAGGCAAAGTTTGCAATATTGTAGTACATTGCACAAAATAGGGATGCAAGTGTCAAGAGGATTGAGCGTAGTGAATGTTAATTTTGAAAGCCTAAATAACATGGGAATTCTCCTCACTCTCACTGAGATCGGGAATGCATCATCATGGGTGAGGTTTGTGTTCATCTCAAAGCTCACTTTGAGAGGTCTTGGAACAATGTTTTTAAACACTCATTCAGCAGTCTAAGGTTTCATCTGTATATCATGTACAAGGGGTAGCTTGTGATCATCATCAGCAAGGGAAAAATTTTCAAAGTGAAATTCATTGGAGCTTCACATCAGTGTAGCAGTGTTTCAGAGGTCATCAGAGGCCAAGATTGTCGTCTTCAACTTCTTTGGGGTGGATCTTCATCAATGACGGAGGTATCTTCATCCTTTGTATCATTTCTTATTTTCCCCTCCTTCCTCATTCTTTCTCCTCTTCTCTACCCCCTTTCTAATTATTCGTTGTGATAAATCATGATGTTCGTCCTATTCATTTAAATGTGACTTTAGAAAACATTGTAATAAGTCACCCTTCATTAATAAAGGGGACTTAATTTCACTCCTAGGAATATCAAAAGTCACATGTTAGAAGGACAAATGAAAGGTCACTACTCATTCTTAGGGGGTCACAAATTTTTATGCTCATGAGAAACTACTACTTGTGAAGAAACAAAAGAGATAGAATTTCTTCTAATTCCCTCCTTTTATGTTCTTCCATTTCCTACTATGTACAACTTTGTTAAAACATCAATGAAAGAGAAAGGAGTTTATTGCCTTTTTATGAGAATATTACTGAAAATTTGCATTCTAAATCTTGTCTTGTCTTGTTGTTAGTAGCAAAGTTGTGTTCCTTCCATCTATGTGTGTTGAAGTATTCTGATTAATGGTTGTAGGAATATGATTTTCTACCTAAAATATTAATCCCCCCTCTCTTTTTTCCCACTCCCTTTCCTACCCTCTCAGAAAATTCCTCCCTTGCAAGCAATTGCAATTTTTACCGCAGTTCAAAGTGGAGTGTTCTATTGGATCCCCGGCCCCTAATGCCACCACAAGTTTCCACTTCGTCCACACATAATAAATGGAGCTGCACCATTCAAGAAGAGGGACCTAGAGTCTTAGAGCGTTGGTGGATACCCACCAATTTGTCCACTTGACAAATTTTCTTGCCAATAGGTTGAGAGGAACATGATAACATGATTTTTAAGTGTGTTTCATATGTAGAGAATTTTACCTAGCTTAGTTCTTGAAGCTACTGAAATCTATGAAAGAACAATGCTCCTAAAGGCTTCAAAAGGGTTATTTTTGGTCTTTTGTTGATAGTGAACATCCTCCAGAGGCCTATATGGAAGATTCAAACCATCTAAGGGATGTGTGGGAGAGAAATGAAGTTGTCAAGCCATTTTAGGAAGATTATGTGAAGATAATTGAGGTCGAGAACAAGTTGAGCAAAACCGAGTCTTTTTGGACAAGGTGATTTAATAAAAATAAAATTTATGTTAAACCCTAATATTGCAGAGTCACGTATGATGAATAAATTCTAAATTACAAATTTGACACAAGCAATAAGCTAAATAAATATGAAACCCTAAGTACAAGAGAGAGAGAGATAAAGAGAAGGACTTGGTTGATTTATGCCTAATGTTGGGATTGTGGAGACTAGAGAAATTGGTAAATAGGAATTGCAAACTATTACAACTATGCTCGAGAAATTCTGAGTTATCAAATGAACCTTAACTAGGCGTTTGGACTAGGGCGAGGGTGCCTAGGAGTCGAGATACCTCTACTAGGCATGTGTGGTCGCACAGGAGCTCGGAACCTAGTTTTCCTAGTGTCGCAAGATGGTCGCTAGTAGTTGTTGTTGTTCACATGTATGTCATACTATGATCATAGAATTCACTTGTAACCTACAAAGAGATGATGACCTGCAAAACCCTCAAATTAGATCAAATCCCAAAAATAAAATATGCAATATGGGGATTCAAACTGACCCCGGCGATCACCTGACTGAGTGAACTTACGACCGAGCACTGCACTATATCTCAGACTCCATGTAGTTCTTGAGCGTGTGTGATAGAATTGTGCGCTAGAAGCCCTTGTTCAAGCGCACGTGATAAAGGCCGATAACTAGATGTACCAATGTAAATAGATGTATGGATGACAAACCGAACTTTTTTTCTTATGCATATATGTAGAAAATGCAATCCCTTGTCCCTTGAATGAAAGCTAGATGTATGTCTTTGATGCTCTTAGATGCATTTGGATGTAACCTTAGGTGATGATAATAGATGCTTAGAGTTTGGTCCTTTATTTTTTGTTACATAACTTTTTATTTATATGATTCCCTTGTTTGAATTTTGTAATTGACAACTGAAAGGTCGACCCATAAGAAAATAAGATGCCCAAAAGATAAAAGAGGCCCAAAAAGAGTGAGTAAGATGGAAAGAGGTCAAGGACACCCAAAGGGGACAAGGGCGCCTGGGCACTGGTGTCCGAAGTTATGAAAGATAAGTGAAGTACCGACTGGTGTAGGGTGTAAAAGACTAGAAAGAATACCAAAAACAAAACAAAAAGGCCAAATATAGTTTTCAATTACTAGTTTTCTCACTTAGGAATCATATGAATGCAAGTATGCTTTTAGGACCTAGAAATGTACCCAAGTGTGTGATTTTGTGTCTACATTTTCCCCACTTTATGTTGTTGAGTGAATACTCGATAACATAAAGTAGATAAGAGATGTGTACATGATAACCATGTAGAGTGTGATGGCGATAGCGTGCCGAGGAGACAAGTGAAAGCGTGAAGTGATAAAAATGAAGCGTGGAAGCTAAGAAAGAGGAAGTGACCCTAGGGGTGTAAATGTATTTTGTTGTATTGTGTTGTCCCTGTTGTTGTGCTTAATGTAGGGCTACTTATTATAGCGTATTAAGGATGAACTTGCAAAAAGAATAGTGAAAGAGTATTCAAAGTCGTGTATTATGAAAACTCTATAAAAATATGTAAAAGCATGTAAATGTGTGTAAAAACAGTAAAAAGGAAAGTAAAATGAGATAGGGAAGCTTGCAAATGTATTTTTCAACCATCTCGTCAAGTGTTGTAAAATTTCTTTTCAATTTTTTTGATCTTCCTATAGATGGGAATGGGAAGGTATGGCCAACAAAAAAATATGTGTTTTGTTTAGAATTATTTTTAAAAATTGACAACCTTGAACATACATAAAGTCAAAAATACTTGAGAAATATGAGTTTAAAAGAATGCATATTAAATCACAATTTTGTAGATAAACATCATGAAAAGGTAACACAAAAAAGTCCAACCAGACAAGTAGAGGAAACATAAGAGAACTATTTGTGAATATACAAAAAAATAAATGTAAGAGAACCATTAGGAAATACAAATTTACAAAAAAAGGAGAACATGGTAGAGAAACAAATTTGTGATCTTTAGTTTTTGTATACATGACCTCCCGAGGTAATTTGGGAAACATTATAAATATATTTGCAGGAAAATGTAAAGAAAGACGAAAATGTATGAGAACTATTGATTTGTAAACAAAAATAGACCCCTATTGTTTTACTTGTTTCAACATATCCTTTAAATTTAGCAGCTTTGGTGATTTAAATGAATCTAAAATTGATCAAAAATCTAAATTAAAACTTATTTAAATCTTATCCAGAACTGAATTAAATGATTCCCAAAATCAATGTTATTCATTATTCGATCAAACCATCCAAATTCCCATTTTTGTAATCCGATAAATTTGCTTGTTTGAATTTAAATTTTACTGATTAAATGCGGAAAATGAATCGAAATCGAAGAAAATAAGACACCAGAATTATTTACGGGGTTCGGAAATTTCCTACATCCTTAGGTTCATTTGAACCGATCTATTAAAAATGTCTCAACTGTAAGTACAATCAAACTCACAATAAACATTAATATATCCAAAACCGTAATTTCATGTCTTCATACCTTTGAAGGACTCTAGCGAAGCTCAGTGTTCACTCCACCTTTCCGAAGCACTTATAAAAGCTCTTCCCTTCAGTTTTATGTCTTCCAGTGACTTTTGCACCTTAAAACAACATCAAGAAAACTCCAAAACAAGAAAATGAGGTATGTAATGTAGGCGTCACGAGAATTATGGACAACTTTTCAGTTTACACTGAGGTCCCAAAGTGCTCCTAAGTTGCTCAAACACTCACTTTTACAAAATTGCTCTGTTATGGTGACTACACAGTCTGAACCATTACCTTCCATAAAATCCAACTCGTACATATATATGTTTAGCTCAACCACTTGGCCTAACGGTCGAGTTATATTTTTGCACAAGAGTGGTTAGGGGTTTAACCCCCTCTTACCTCCATCGAACCATGTTTTTCTATGTTGGGATTTAGTCCTACATTTTGTGGGCAGAAGTTGGTGATTTTGTTTATATTGGGCTCGATTAGTTATACCCAGTGGCTACGTGTCACTTTTGTTTCCCACGCATTGACTATTGGTAATTTGGTGGGCCATTGATCATTTGTATGCACCAAGTATGGTGATTTGGTGGTTAGTGGAGCTTGATTTGGCGAGATGAGTATTCATTTACCCCGCCGAGTTGCGTGCGTGTTGTTGAGTGGCTCGGTCGGTGGGTGAGCTATGCGGAGTTGGTGGTTTTTGAGTTGGCGGTAGAGTTGGTACCTATACTTGGCATGTCGGTGGCTAGATGGATCTCTATAACTCGATCCTCAACTGGGTTATGAACTCACCGAGCTCGATGAGCTGCTAGGAAATACATAGTGCTCCATGGTAATTAGTTACTTGTATAGTCAAAGAGTACTTACGGTTATATGATTATATCATATATTATTGTATATAACAATATTAGTTCCCATATTGTTTGGTTATACCCGTAACTCATTTAAATAGGTTATAGTTTGTTATTTGTTATTATTGTTTCCTATTTTATAGGAAGTTGTTTTCCTATATCTATGGCTATATAATAACCCTCCATATATTATAAAAATACAACAAATCAATATTGAATATCAATTTTGTTGGTTTGATCTCTTATTTCTAATATTTGGTATCAGACCAGGTGCAGGTGTAGTATGGAAAATTAGAAGCAAAATGGGGCAGTAAAATTGTGCCTCGGCCATGCGAATATTAAAATAATAATAATATTCAGTATCGGGAAAATATTAGTTGATTGGATCGTTCCTTCCTTATACCATTCATCTTCTGTATTTTTGATCAACTTGTATTTGTTGGGAGTTGCAGTGTGCTCGGCTTTGTGCGCTTGGCAGTCTCTATTCACAATTTATATTGGTCACGACATCGACTATTTTGATATTGTTTGAAGAAACATTGCATAAGGATTTTCAATCTCGTACTCGTATTTCCTTGCATCGATTCCATTTGGATTTGGTGTCTCAGCTTACGGTTTTTACTGCAACATTGGCATGACATTACATCTACACTGACACGTAGCTTGTAACCTTCATGCATTCTGTCAGACGTATCCTCATAGTTGGTAGGCGTATGAGGTATAGGTGAAGTCGTAAATCTGATCAAATGTGTTGCAATCCACGTTTGGAGGAAGAATTGATTTGCAATGGATCTCATTATTTTTGTATTCAACTTTTCCCGATGTCAAATAAATTGTTGAAATCACTTGACACACGTATTGTATTCTTTGCATCCTGGAAATATCTACAGATCTAAGTTGGGCATCAATTATTCATTTCCAGCTGACTACAAATTGTCATCATCTTCCACGTGTGCTCACATTGGATTTGGTCTTCATCACGGTGCAGTTTTCAACATATCACTGGTATAATCAAATCTGGTAGTTGATAATTACTTGATTTAGCAGTTTGTGTAAAGTTATTGTTGTCATATGTTTAGTTTATATTTTTGGAGTCAATCAGTTTTAACAACTCTTAAGTCTCATCCAAAAATCTAAAGTGAATTAGACTACCTTATGCGTGAAATACCATTTATTTTGTTACTTACAAAATTCAAAGAGTATCATCTTTTCATGAAGTTAGTGTCTTCATTGTTTAAAGGGGTGTATAAGAGTCAATGTTATTTTGTGTATCTAATGTTTAATGTCAATAGTCAAAATAGTTAGTGTGAGTTGAGTCTTTATCTTGTCAATAGTAAAAGAGTCAAGTATTGTGCTCAAAAGATGTAAGTCGTCAAAATATCGTATTGGCAAAAGTCATAGCGTGTCATTTTATTTTAGTCTTCAAAGTGTCAATATTATCAAAATCTAAGTTTTCATGACAATACAAAATGTTAGTTTTGTTTATGTCAAGTTAATTAGCAAATTGAGTCTTTTTGTCAAATAGGTGATTTTAGGATATTTTTCATTTTTTATTAGTCAAAATAGTCAAGTTGTCAAATTTTGTAAAAATAAAATAAATAAAAATTTGTCTTACAAACACATTTTCGGTGTTAACTGACATCCGAAAAATAAAGTGTTTCACATTGTGGGGGAAGTTATACAAATAAACCCAATGTGAAAATTGTTGAGCTTCATATCCAAATCGGGTGAGCTAGCAGCATGACACTGGAGGATGAAGGCACATGAAGTTGGAGGTTGATCAATGACCTCTCATCAGTCACCAATGATGGGGCTGCATGAAGCTATGGTGGCATTTTGTGGTGTGAGTTTGATTTTAGTTGTGAGCTTCTTTTTTAGAGTACTTGTTTTATAGTGCGTTCTTGTTTCTAGTTTCCAGTTGATTTTTGTGATATGTTTGAAGAATATTCCTATTCGATTTTTATCCAAAGGAATGTGTTTCCTACATAATTCCTTGATGGAAAAACATAGTGGAAAAGATGAAAACACAAAGAAAAATCAACATCATGACATTTAGGTCGTTGGTTGTCCTGTAAAACCATTTGTATGTTTTGGGTTGTTGATTTTCTTATAAAACCATCTGTATGTTTTGGGTTGTTGGTTGTCATATAAAACCATCCTTACAAGTTGTTGGTTGTCCTTGGAAAACCATCCTTGTTGAGGTTGTTGGCTGCTTTGAAAAACCATCCAAATCACGAGCACACACAGCATAAGTCGCGAAGGAAGTGTTATTGTTTTTCTCCCATGTTCACACTAAGGGGGAGAATGTTAGGAAATTTAATTAGTTATCGTATAGTCAAAGAGTACTTACGATTATATGGTTATATCATATATTGTTGTATATAACAATATTAGTTCACATATTGTTTGGTTATACCTGTAACTCATTTAAACGGGTTATAGTTTGTTATTTGTTATTATTGCTTCCTATTTTATAGGAAGTTGTTTTCCTATATCTATGGCTATATAATAGCCCTCCATATATTGTAAAAATACAACAAATCAATATTGAATATCAATGTTGTTGGTTTGATCTCTGATTTCCAATATGAGCTACTTGAAATTTCACGGCGGCGGGGTCCCCCTCCGAAATAAAAGTGGACCCCATAGTTGAAAACGCCCTTTTTCCAACCATCGAAGACAAGAGGTTAAAACCAAAACTTCTTTTTGTTCAATGCCACGTTGATCCACTTGTCATCTTGCAACATGCTCTAGCATTGCGTCACCAAAGGCCCTTATTTCACCCCGTTGACTCATGTTCTTGCATGGATGATATCTGGAGCATATAGTGTCCATTTTGACCCGTTCAAAATCCGCTCGAAAGATGACTCTGAGATATTCCAAAAGGAATAAGTTTAAGGAGATTTTAATAACATACAAAGTGTGAAAATCCTTTGGATCACATGTCCCCATTAAGAAATATTTTGTTCCATAAAATATGTTTTTCACCCACTGAAATTGTCAATCATCTACCTGCATCTCAAAAACATACAAGATCCATAGAAATAACATTATAGGAAAAATTTTACTACAAATTTTTGATAAGCAAATCACCAAATGATCAATTTAAAAATGGACAATCTACATGCCAACAAGAGGCTAGACTCCAAATGACTTCCCTGTGAATCTATCAATCTCTGTAAATAAATTGGATCTACTTAAAAGACAAACCAATGCCAATAATAGGTGAATGTCTAATCGCTCCTTTTAGAATCACAAAAACCACCTGATCAGAATTACCATTACAAAATTGATCAGTGTCAATAATAGACAATCTAACGCCGAAAAAGGCAATTGTCAAACTGATTCCCTGTGACATGGCCAATCACTTCAAATACAATCTCACCTAAATATAGATTAGTAAATATAAACACCAAAAGCCAATACTTAGGCTAATGTCCATTGACCCCGAAACCGCTGATCATTGCAACTACAAATATTTGTCAGTGTAATCAAAATGTGCTCTAACATTATTACCATATTTAGAAATCACATTTATTGCCCACATGGACATGTGATTTAAAAGTATGGCCACATCGAGATTTCACATTGTGAGCACAATTACAAACACTACCCAAAATATGGGTCTTAAAATGCATCCAATATACATGTCAAAAATATATGCATTCACAAAACAACAGTTACTTCTGAAAAGCAAGTATGAACACTGAACACTACCAATGTGCCCATCAACCTGCGTAAACTATTGTCAAAATTCTCCAAAGCTGAAAATATGAGTTCAATTTCACCCAAATTGTATCAGAACTCAAAATGTTAAACAAGAGATTCAAAAGGAGTTTGTTTCAAATTTTCAAATGTAAGAATATCATTGAGCATGATAAACCTGTCTCTTAGTTCTTCTCACAAATTTGAAATCCAAAAATATTCAAAGCTAAAATCATGGGTTAATTTTCCTTCAAACTTACAATGGAATCCCATATAACCAAAAGCTCTAAGTTATTTGTATGATATCAACAACCATCGGCTATACAAGCATAAAATGAAGGAATTTTTACCAACCCATTTTAATGTATTTTCCTTTTTAGTTGATTTTATTTCCTTAGTTATTACCTGGGTTAACTCATCAACTGGTGGCGGATTAAGAACAATCACCTTTGTAACAGGTTTGTATTCTATCTTTGTTTTTCTACTTTGAGATGGAGGAAGTCTCCAACATTGCTCAATCTGATGTCCAATCATGTGACAAAGAGTACCCAAATTATTCTTATCCTAGGAAGAGGAATTTTGTTTACCATTTCTCACCTTTGAATGACAAGATCAGAATTTCACACCTACCTTGTTTATAGTGAAAAGCACCAACTTCTTTAACAATGATCTTCTCTTCCAGAAACTTGCAACATAATGGTTACTAAACCCACAAAAAGTGCAAGGAAAATCATGCCACATTTTCTGTATATCATAGCCATATTTTTCATACTGAAAGAGAGGATTAAGAGTTTTACAACATTTTCTCTTTTTCATGATTAAAAGTGTGCAAAAAAGAGGAGGTGGAATTTCATTTCCTCTTCTCTGAAATTTCTTACCAAACCCATCATGCGACGATGAATCACTATTTTCCTACTCCAAGTCTTCCTACAGGAATAGTGTGGTAATCTCTTAGTTGTCATAATCTTGTCTTCCTTTAGCCTTCTTGGAGCACTCTCCAATTTCCATTCCCGCACTAGGATAACCCGAACCTATAAAACGAGGACAATCCTCTACCCGTATTAGATTAGTAATACCTTGGCCTTTTTACTAAGGCCTCTTCCATCAAATCCCATTTTAAGCTTGTAAATGTCTTTTCCAACCATCTCGTCAAGTGTTGTAAAAAAAATCATTTTTTTAATCCTCTTAGGGATGGGAATGGGAAGGTATTGCCAACAAAACAATATGTGTTTTGTTTAGAATTTTTTTTTAAATGACAACCTTGAACATACATAAAGTCAAAAATACTTGAGAAATATGAGTTTAAAAGAATGCATATTAAATCACAATTTTGTAGATAAACATCATGGAAAGGAAACACAAACAAAGTCCAACCAGAAAGTAAAGGAAACGTAAGAGAACTATTTGTGAATATACAAAATAGGAAATGTAAGAGAACCATTAGGAAATAAAAATTTACAAAAAAGGAGGGCAAGGTAGAGAAACGAATTTTTGATCTTCGCTTTTTTAATACATGACCTCATAGAGGTAGTTTGGGGAAACATTATAAAAATATTTGTAGGAAAATGTAAAAAAATAGAAATGTATGAGAATTATTGATCTGTAAACAACAATAGACCCCTATTGTTTTATTTGTTTCAAAAAATCCTTTAAATTTATTAACTTTTGTGATTTAAATGAATCTAAAACTAATCAAAAATTTCAATTAAAACTTATTTAAATCTTATCTAGAATCAATTAAATGATTCCCAAAATCAACGTCATTCATTGTTTGATCAAACCATCCAGATCTCTATTTTACCAATTTTTCGTAAAGTGTCGCAATGTGATAAATTTTATTGTTTGAATTTAAATTTTACTAATTAAATGTGGAAAATGAATCAGAAATCAGAATGCAAATTAGAAGAAGATACAACACCATAATTTTTACGGGGTTCAGAAATTTTCTACGTCCCTGGGTTCATTTGAACCGATATATTAAAAATGTCTCAACTGTAAGTACAATCAAACTCACAATAAACATTAATAGATCTAAACCCTAAAATTTTGTGTCTTCATACCTTTTAAGGAATCTGACGAAGCTCAGTGTTCATCCTCCACCTTCTCGAAGCACTTGCGTGATAAGCTCTTCCATTCAATTCTATGTCTTTTAGTAACTTTTGTGCCTTAAAATGATGTCAAGAAAACCCCAAAATGATAAAATGAGGTATGCAACATAAGTGTCTCATAATTTTGGAAAATTGTCCAATTCGCACCGAGGTCCCAAAGTGCTCCTAAGTTGCTTAAAAAATCACTTTTGTGAAAATTCTCTCATTATGGTGACTACATAATCCGAACCATTACCTTCCATAAAATCCAACTCGTACATATATATGTTTAGCTAGACCACTTGGCCTAACAATCGAGTTATATTTTTGCACAAGATTGGTTAGGGGTTCGACCCCCTCTAACCTCCACCAAACCATGTTTTGTTATGTTGGGATTTAGTCCCACATATTGTGGGTGACAGTGGCGGTTTTGTTTATATTGGGCTTGATTATATACTAAATGGCTACGTGTCACTTTTGTTTCCCCACGTGTTGAATGGTTGTGATTCGGGATATTGGTTGTTTATATGTGCCAAGTATGCGAGTTGTTACTCGGTGGAGCTCAATTTGGTGAGTTGAGTAATCAACTACCCTGCTGAGTTATGCACATTGTTGAGCGGCTCGGTCGGTTGGCGCGAGCTATGCGAGTTGGTGGTTATTGAGTTGACAACCTAGTTGGTACCTATACTTGGCATGTACGTGGTGAGTTGGCTCTCTAGAACTTGTCCTTCAACTTGATTCTTGACTTGCTCTCTCTCAACTCGCTTATGAACTCTCGCAGCTTCATTCTTGCTTGATGAGCTACTTGAAATTTCACTGTGGCTGAGTTCCCCTCCAAAATAAAAGTGAACCCCATAGTTGAAAACCCCCTTTTTCCGACCATCGAAGACCAGAGATAAAAACCAAGCATTATTTTTTTCAATATGACTTGTCAACACCACGTTGATCCACTTGTCAACTTGCAACATGTTCTGGCACAACATTGTTTGTGCCCTTATTTCACCTTGTTGACTCGTGTTCTTGCGCAGATGATATCTGGAGTATATGGTGTCCATTTTGACCCGTTCAAAATCTTCTAGAAATATGATTTTGACATCTTCCATAAATAACATGTGAGGCAAGATTTGAACCCTAGAGATAGTTGTGAAATTAAGACCCTATCTTTCTGAGGTGTCAATGTTAACTATCTCCTTGTGTAAAGTAAGACCTTGTGATTTGTAGATTATAAAACCACAGCCGCCTCGGGGTAGTTTCTGTGGGGTCCTCTTGAAATCAAAGGTACTAGAACATGTAATGGATTATTTGTATCCTAACAAGGTCCAATGTACCTTTCATTAATTGCTTATGCACATTCATTATGTATGGTAACTAGTGCAATTGATCGAGCCACCATAAGATTCAATGATTTAAGCATATGGAGATTGTGTTGATCAACAATCTCATTTATAACAAATAAATGGGGTGCATACTGGAAAATATGAAGCTCTTCTTCCTAAAAGTGTGTATCCGATTAACTAAAATTAACTAAATTAGGTAGTATATAAATAGTTAATCTAAGCTATGAACAATTGTACTAAAGTAAATAAATGTAGTAAAGAAATATTTTAATGATCTAAGTAAATATGTAAAATGAAATACTAAACCCTAATGTGCAAGAGAGAAGAGGAAAGAACTCAATTGATAATAAATGTTTGTCGAACAGTGTCGCAGTGATGAACTAAAAATCAGAAAGCATGAGCGATTATGTCGGGGTCCCGCAGAGGATAAATTTGGATGATGTGGCTAGACCGGGAGTGCCCAAGAGAGGACTAGCGTGCCCACGGGCGCTTTGGTAAGCAAAACAGGTGCCCTAGTCTAGGAAAAAGGTCCATACTTGGTCTTCATAGGTCCCGAAGATGACTATTATCCTTCGTTTCTTATCACATTAATTTTCCTATACAACGCCGAATGCTCAGAATATTCCGAGAGGAAGAAATAACCCACAAAAGACCAAAAGGAAGTATCAAAAACCGTATAAAATAAAGATGCATATGAATGAGTCAAATTGACCTCAGCTACCACAATAGTGGGCTTACTAATTGAGTGTTGTACTACATTTCGACCCGGATGTAGTTCTAGTGAGTGTGTGCATGTCGTGCCCTAAGTGCTCTTGTGTTAGTCACACTTTGTGAAATAGTGAGCAATAGCTAAATGTAAAAATGTAATAAAATGTGTACATGGAATAAAATATAATCCCTCCCCTATGAAGTGTGATGCAGATGTCCTAGCTTGTGCCTTGATGATGGAGCTATGTGGATGCCAATGTAATAGATGGATGCAACTCTAGATGATTGATAGTATTAGATGATGTTAGGTCCCTCATTATGGTCTTATAACTTTATATTTATATGGTTCTCTTGCTCTAATTTCGTAATTAACCGTGAAAAGTCCGACCACATGAAAGATAAAGATGAAAAATGGCTAAAAGAGGCCCAAAAAGTGGCGAGAAAGTACTATAAGGATCGGGGTGCCCCAAGATGGGACCAGGGCACCCATGGGTGCCCCAATACTAAATCTGGTCACCCCCATCGAGGCTAAAATAATGCAGAATGTCAAAAAATGGTTGAGCATATGAGTGCAATAGGTCACAAATTATGAAATAAAATAAACAAGATGGCCAAAAGGACGGGGTTAATTTGTACTTTCTTCACTCAATAACCTTTTAAATAATAGTATGAGACCAGGATAAATAAATGTCTAAAGTGCATGATTTTGTGACTACATTTTTCCCCCACTTTATATTAGTGAGCGGAAAGCTCGGTAACATAAAGTAGATAGAGATGCGTACTTGATGTCCATGAATATTGTAGTAGAAACACATCAAAGAACTAGATAAAAGCATGGAGTGACAAAAGGATGGGCTAGCATGGAAACTATAAATGAAAAATGTGCAAAAAAAAAAGGATGAGAGTGAACCTAGGGCGGAACGCGCATGTGTAGTTATCGCGTAGTGTAGTGTACCTACATAAAAATGTGATGTGTGTGTTATAGTGTGTTACCACATAGTGTTGTTGTTGTTTCGTTGTTGTTGTTGCCCCCATTTGACTACTTGTTTCTCATACGGTTGGAACCGGAAAGAGAAAAAATCAAGTAGTCAAATATGTATATATGTAAGTGTAAAAATGCTAAGTAAGAGACGCATGTGTATGAAAGTAGAATACACAAATTTAAATGGAAAATGGAACATGTGCACTTGATCCATGTCAAGAAAGAGTGTAGAAGGATATCCTGTACTATGATTTTTTATTTGATCTCACGTCGTAGGCCGAAGAAGTGTAGGGAGGAAATGCTTAGTGTCCTCCAAGCTCTAACTGCTTCCCTGAACTATATGTAGAGATCTTTGTATTGTTCTATTTTTTTGGGTGATCCGACGCCACTGGCCGACATGGTGTAGAGAGGCACACCCACTTTGTAACCTCCAAGCCCGTAAATGCTTCCCGAAATGTTAAGGACACTATGTCCTATAGAATTTTATGTGTATGGGGTTTATATACTAGTCTGAACCCACTCATTGTATGTAACCCACAATTTCAAGGGCGGAAAGTGCATTGAACTGAACCGGTGTAAATACATTGTGTTAATATGTAGAACCCCAAATGATGCCCCCTCTTTGGGGGTACATGCATGACATTGTTGATAGGAGACATGCAGCCCCAAAAGAGGACCAACCACATGTATGTTGTAATCCTCAAAAGTGCTTGGTAGAAACCAAGGCGCATAAAAATAAAAAGGCTAGCCAAAGACAAGTGTAAACAAATATGTATACATATGGAAAACAATGTGTAGTCTACACAAATAGTGTAAAAGCCACCAAGCATTGTAGTGCAAGAATACAAGTATGCCACAAAAAGTGGGTTGCAAACATGGGACATCACTCACCATGTCGCAAGACATGCAAGGCCATCATGGTCGTAAACAACAGATAGGTGTGCACACCAAACATAGGGCAAGGCCTGTAAACAATAACAGATAATGGCAGACAATGTAATCAAATAAGTATAGAAACAAATATCCTTGCATAACAAATGTTACACATGAAGCACATGTTAGCATGTTATAAAGATACCTAGTATGTCAAAAGCGTGTATAAGCAAGTAATGTAAAGTGTTAAGTACAAAATGAAACAATAACACCTGGAAGATACGATTGTGTAGATGCCCCCGACGACCAATGTAGGAAGGTTAGAAAGCAAGCATTCATGTCGCGTGTAAGAGACATGTATCTATAATCACAACTCGAAAAATATGTGAACATGCATATGTGGATAGTATAAATAAATGACATATAAGTAATCAAACTAGTATGTGGAATAAAGTGATCATGAATAACAAAAGTAAGTAAGAGTATAAGCAACCATAGTATGCAGCATGTTGTGGATGGATGGAATGGAATGCATGATGGAGTGATAGGAGCCGTGTGCCCCTCGAGTGAATGGAAATGTATACATTAAGGTTCGTTTTGTTTTCCCCCTTAGCGATCAAGAATGAACCATAAATGAGAGTGCGCACATCGGGAAATGCTTGAGTAGTGTGTGTTGTGTCTAACACGTTGTGATAAATGTGTATATGTGTAGTGGTGATACGATGTAACATGTAGAAGAGATGTGTGTGGACCTTATAGCCTAAGTGTATACCACGATGAGAGGAATGTAGAGTGATGATTGAGCCCTAAGCGTATATCACTACAAGATGAACGATGAATGGTGATTTAACACTAAGTGTATATCACTACAAAATGAAAGGGGGTGTGGTGATGTCATGTAAGGTGTAGACCACTATAAAATGATAGAAGAGGTGATTATTTAGCCTAAAGTGTATGTCACTATTAGATGAATGATAGGGAGTGATGATATAACCTAAGGCGTATACCACTATTAAATGATTGAATAGGTGGTGATTTAGCTTAAAGACTATGTCACGAGCCTAGGAATATCGCATGGTGAAAGGTCAAGGAGTAAATGTGTAAGGTCCATTTGATTTGTAAACCCTCGGCAATCAATTATGGACCGAGGAACTAAAGTGTGTCATCGGGTAGTGAGTACAATGCGTAGGAGAGAATGTATCATATGTAATGATAAAAGATGACCATGTGATAAAGAGAATATGTAAAAATGTGGTGTGTAAAATGCGATGGTAGATGTGTAGAATGTATAAAATATAATTTATAACACATAATGTAATACATACAGATAAATGAGTAATGTGGAGATGCGCGGTGTATGATGCATGGTATAGGTCGCGAGATGTAGTGTAAAGATGCTAAATGGAATATGTGTAGATAAACTAATAGTATGAAGTGTGTGATATGTATAATGGACAATATGATGAATAGTATGTAACGCTAGAAAATAGAAGGATGATATATGTACAATGATGATTAATATGATGTATGATGTACGACGTACGATGTGTGATGAAGTGTAATGTGCAATGCCTATAGTGCAGTGTGTGAGGTTCAGTGTAGCAATCCCTCAACAATCAAGTGTGAACCGAAGCACAAGAGTGTGTCATTAGGTGATGACACTAGAATGTATGATGAATATACCAAATGCGAGGATATGAATGTATAAGAATGTAAAAGATGATGATTGTGACTATGTTAAGACTAGGTAGGGGAAGGTGGAGTGTCATGCCCCCAAGTATGTGTGAATGAATGAACTATCCAATGATCATGAATGACGGAGGTACTTCATCTTATATAGGAGGTGAAAGCATATGACCATGCTCTAATAATGGAGGGATGGTAGACAAACGTTGTAGTGGTGAATGAAGCCTATGCATATGTGAGGGATGAATGTATGAATAAGGTCATGGCATCACAAAATGTGTTGGTGATGGAGATCTATGTGATACAAAATGTGAAGGTGAAGAAGACCCATGTGGAATAAAACGAGGTGGTGTTTTATGCCACGATGCAGTAGTTTTCTGAGGAATAGGCCTATATCGATGTATAGGGCTAGTGGAGTGATGCGGTCATGGAGATGATACGCGAGTAGATGAACTAGGAGTAGATTGTGCTTTAAGTAACATAGAGTGCGATGCAGTGGAAGAAGTAAGGGATGTTCTAGATAGCATGTGATGAAATGAAGGCCATTGAGTAGATGGAGGGATGCCATCAATAAAGATGAGTTGATTGTTATGAATAAATTTGAGGCATAAATGATTCATGGAAATGATAGATTGAGAGTGAAAAATCCAATTAAGACCAAGGAGCATGTCACATCCCTCAACTGTTTCCAATAAGGAAAGGCACAAGCATTTTAAGAGGGCCAATCATGACATGTAGTTGAACAACGCCAAAGGGTTTTTCAAAATGGTATTTGACTTGAGATAGAGGATACCTGATAGCCTTAAGGAGTGACATAGAACATGCACTAATGGGCCATGATGGGTCAACCTTAGTATTTTTGATAGAGGTTGAGCCAATAGATGCACGAATATGCAAATGGTTAGATGTAAACTTGGCGTGATAATCGACGTTGGAAAAGGAAATGATAGGTGGAAAAACTTCAGGTTAAGAACTAAGAAATCTAGAACTCATGAGTCAGTGGGAGACATGGTGTGTGAAATATAATTAGCGGTTGAATATGTTGTTTGTGTGTTATGCTTTGGTAATGGGTTGTTAAAGATCTTAAGTTTATGATTTTCATTTGTAGGCGAGTTGGATCAAATTCCGAAGCTCAATTTGACCATTGTCAAGCAAATCCTGGATGAGGTGTCGTAGTCGAAAGCATCGATCAGTGGGATGTCCTATGCATTGATGATAATCACAATAATATTTTTCATCAAAGTTGCATCCTTTTGGCCGAGATGGATCAAGTTATAGAGGGGATGGTAATGTAATAAGGTTACTATCGATGAGTTATGGTAGAAAAACACTCGAAAGTGTGCTAAACTTAGTAAAAGTGTGTCTATATGGTTGTGGTTGAAGCTCCTTGGAGTAGAGATTGTGTTTACAGTAGTTTTTTCCCATGGATTTAGTTGTAGAAGGTTTAAATGTTGGCTTACCTTGAAAGTGGGTGGATGATGACACTTTCTCTTGATATTTGAGTTTTCCTATGGTTAAGAGTTTCATCTCACGAAGCTAAAGAGTATGGAAAAGTTGATCAAATGAAGGGGATGTCTAAAAGAGAACACTCTCTTGTAGCGATGACAATAAACTTTGAATAAATAAATCTTGGAGTTTGGAATCATGAGTACATTAGACATTTTAGCTAAGTTATTCTTGTATTGCAAGACATAATCGATAAATGTTCATTAGACACTTTCTTGAGTTGTGCCAATTGGGCATAGGATATCTTTGAGCCAATGTTGATAGAAAAGTGAGTGAGAAAGGCATCACCAAATGTGTGAAAGAAACTACCAAATGTATAGGTAGGTCATAGAACCAACGCATTGCATAGTCTTGTAAACTACGAGGAAAAAGCTTAGCTAGTATAATGTGATCATCTCGCATAGTCAAGGCATGCTACATGAAATGCTTGAAGGTGTTCTTGTGGGTCCCCATGACCTTTAAAGATAGGTAGCTTAGGAGAGAAAAAATTAGGCGGCAACGGATATGTTGATATGGCAGGGCGAAAGGAGTATGCAACAAGACTGTAGAATCTAGGGATGGTTCGACGCGTGAGGTAGCTAACTGAAGCTGACGAATTTGTGTTTGTAAGTCTTGATATAATGATGTCAAATTTGGAGAATTCGAGGAAGAACCGAGGTGCATATGAGAGGCACCATGGTGAATGGTAGGAGCGGTGGTTGTATTAATAGGAGTAGAAACATATGTAGGTGGGGTAGATACCATAGGATCAAAAACATGAGTAGGTGGAGTAGAGACCTTAGGAGCAACAAAATCAATGATGGAAAGAGAAGTGTCATGATCTATCTTATTGGTGATTAAAGCATGCAAGACATGAGGAAGATGTGTGGGGTTTTCATGCAATGCTTGGTGAAAGTCAGTAATAGCGTTTAATTGGTCTTGGTCAACATTGGTGTCTTCATCGTAGGAATTTTCACTATCAGATGCTTCTATCTCATGGAGAGGAACCTGGTTGGAATTATCTAAAGGGTTTTCAGCCATAGACGTGGTTGTATCAGCCATTGGCTTAGAGGTACGATGAGTAGATAAAGGGAGCTCACAATATTGAAGAGATCCAAAACGACCACTACGGGTGATGGGCATAAAATGAAAGAAATCAAAGCAAGCCATAGAAGGTGTAATGAAGAAGGATTGGGTTCACCAAAATGATTAACTAAAATTAACTAAATTAGGCAAGTATATATAAATAGCTAATCTAAGTTATGAACAATTGTACTAAAATAATAAATGTAGTGAAGAAATATTTTAATGATCTAAGAAAATATGTAAAATTAAATACTAAACCCTAAGGTGCAAAAGAGAAGGCGAAAGTGAAGACTACTAAAAGTTCCAAGTAAAGCTAAACTAACAAGACTAACACCACATAATCTAATTAACAAATACTTATTGAATCTAACAATAGTTACATCAATGATTAAAGCTTAATGGAATGCTTGAAAGAACTAACATGATATATCAATCTATCTTAGCTAAAACATGCCTACTTAATATTCAATTGCTAACTAACTTAGACCTAAATAGATCTAGGAGTAATCAAATTGGAGGTTTGTTGCTACTCCAAGGAAGGTGAGATGGTCTCTCCAACAATTATTACAAGATCATATTGGATACCCATCTACTAACCATGTTGAAGACTCGAGGCAAAGATTGAATTTGGCTATTAATCATATTTCTTATATGATATGCAAATCAAAGCATGGTGTAAAATTTAAAGGTATGTGGTTAGTCCTTTTATAGTTTTTCCTTTGAGGAAAACTTGCATCTTGGTGCATGTGGGACTAAAAGCACAAAGTAGATTAAGAATTGTTAATCTTGATTAAGGCTTGTTAATCATGATTAGTGAATTAACAAGTGATTAGGATGTGAGGATCCTTAATCAACCACTTAGGGTCAATTAGGAGGCTAGGATAAGCTTTTGAAGCCTTCTGAGATGTTGTGGAAGGAAGTGGGGTGATTTTGAATGGTTGGAAGAGGGGTTTGAGCCAATAATAGGGTATATTGACCAAAACAAGAGTAAAATAGGCTTAATTAGCTAATAATCGCTAATTATCTATTTGGAAGAGGATTTTGACTTACGATTTGTCGTAAATTGGCATCCTAAATGTGAAAGAGGATAGGTAATCAACAAAGTGTTGTTAATTGACCAAAATGGTAAGAAACGTTAGTTAATTAGTAGAAATCACTAATTATAATGGAAATGGTAAGAATGAGAGTGATTTTTGTGCTTTTAACAACAAGATAGAAAAAGTGAAATTTAGGTGTCTACAGAAAGAACTCAGCTGATAGCAAACGCTTGTCAAATAGTGTCGCAGTGATGAACAAAAAATTAGAAAGTAGGAGTGACTGTGTTGGGGTCTCGCAGAGAAAGATTTGGATGATGTGGCTAGACTAGAGTACCTGGGAGAGGATTGGGGTGCCCACGGGTGCTCTGTAAGCAAAATAGGTACCCTAGTCTAAGAAAAAGGTCTAGACTTGGTCTTCACAGGTCCTGAAGATAATTTTTATCCTTTGATGCTTATCTCAATAATTTTATCGTACTGCATCGAATGCTCAAAATATTCCAAGAGGAAGAAATAACCTGCAAAAGACCAAAAGGAAGTATCAAAACCCTAAAAAAATAAAGATGCAAATGAATGGGTTAGACTAACCTCAATTACCACAACAGTGGGCTTACTAATTAAGCATTGCACTACATTTCAGACCTAGATGTAGTTCTGGTGAGTGTGTGCATGTCATGCCCTAGGTGCTCTTGTGTTAGTTGCACTTTGTGAAATAACGAGCAATAGCTAAATGTAGAAAATGTAATAAAATGTGTGCATGGAATAGAATAGAATCCCTCCCCCTATGAAGTGTGATGTAGATGTCCTAGCTTGTGCCTTGATGATGGAGCTATGTGGATGCCAATGCAATAGATGGATGCAACTCTAGATGAGTGATAGTAGTAGATGATGTTAGGTCCCTCATTATGGTCTCATAACTTTATATTTATAGGTTTCTCTTGCTCTAATTTCATAATTAACCCGAAAAGGCCAACCACAAGAAAGATAAAGATGAAAAATGGCTAGAAGAGGACCAAAAAGTGGCGAAAGTTCTAGAAGGATCGAGGCACCCCAGGTGGGACCAGGGCACCCATAGGTGCCCCAGTACTAAATCGGGTGGCCCAATCGAGGCTAATATAACACGAATGTCAGAAAATGGTTGGGCACATGGGTGCAATGGGTCGCAAAGTACGAAATAAAATAGAAAAGATGGCCAAAAGGATGGGGGTTAATTAGTACTTTCTTCACTCAAGAACCTTCTAATAGTAGTATGAGACCGGGATAAATAAATGTCTAAAGTGCATGATTTTGTGACTACAGGATATGTTCTTGACATGAGGCTTTCCCAATCTGCAATGAGAGGATTTGCATCTTGAACGTGTAGTAAGAGTTCACGAAATTGAGCTTGGGCATGATTTGAACCCCGTTGATGAAATATTGTCCACAACGTGATAGAGGTGGGAGAGCTCCTCCAAAGTTAGGCACCATACAAGTGACTCGCATATAAAGGAATGTCTTTGACAGGAGGCAATTGACCAAGGTCACCAACAAGAATGATAGATTTATTACCAAATAGGGATGTTTTAAAATGAGGAAAAGCTTCATGGAGGTGGTAGTCTACCATAACAAGCAATTTAGGGCCAATGAAGCTCATCTCATCAATGAGTATATATTCAATATGTTGCATGGAATCTTGAAAGTTTGAAAAATCTTAGCCATCTAATAGTTTTATTTCTTTGAATAGTATGCGCAAAGGAGGATGTATAATCAATGTTGAATGTTGTGATACCATTGATGCTTTAGCAATAAAAGGGGAATTTTTGTTTCCTTGTTTATGGATGAGAGTGACAAACTTATTGTATTGATGAGATATGATTTCCTTGTTCTTGTGGTACCTAAAATTATCAATTTCACTGGAGGCAATTGGTCTTTGAGCATGAAATGGTGCAAAACAATATCAAAAGCAAGTTGTTGTTCTTGTGAGAGAGGCGATGAAGGTTGGAATGGCGAGGAATCATTTATCGTGATATTGCCTGAACCCTTGTTGGCCTCAATGAAAGAAGCAATAATGTCTTCTAGAGGGAGAGGAATTGTATTTCTTTCCCAGCAATGACGAATGTCGAAGTCTCATTGGCCCAACATATCAAGACTATCTAGGATCATTTGATTTTCAAGATGGAGTTGGGACAATAGTTCCCATTCATCTAAATGATTAGGTGTGCTTGTATTGTCTTGTCCACTTGACTATTTTTCGTCTAAGAGTTCATCATTATCTAGGGGTCTTTGATTGACATGCCAAGGTTGGTAATTATTATGAAGAAGATCCCAATTAGAAATGATTTCAATGGGAGTGGTACCAATATTAGTTGAAATGTTGCGAAATGGTTTATATAGGAGTTTAGTCCAATAGAAAGTTTGGAATTATTCTGAAGTATGAGGAGGCACTCGAAAAAATCTAGGCGAGACCACTGGATTTTTTTGGAATAAGACGTATCTTCCATTTGTCTCCATTACAAAGCTTGTTGTAAGACCATGTTCTAACAACTTCAATAAGTGAAAGTGATTCCATGACTTGCATGTCGTTATTTTTAAATGTCAAAGAAATGAGAAGATTCTTGACAAGGACCATCTGATTTAGTGAAATGTCTTAAAACTTTCTTTGAAACATTCAAGGAAATGAAAGATCTGCTATAAAGAAAAAGAGTGTTTCAATAAAATCTAAGTTATTTTATTAAAATCAGAAATGTACAACTATGATAAATGACACATAAATGAAGTATGAATGCGAAGTAGTTTATTTTTTTGAAAAAATGCGTGTGTAGTAGTTGTTTTTGGTGAATTTTTGCAAAATTGTTATTTTTTTCTTGGTGTTTGGGACCTAGACAGGAGCAATGAAGGATTTAATGGCCTACGGGACAAGAGTGCCCAGACATGGACACTAGTGTCCTACTTCTAGGTTCCCACCATGCTTCGGGAGCCCATGTCCAAAAAGTCTATTTTTTTGTCCTGAGTGATGTAAACGTGAAATTTGATGTGTAGTGATGTCATAAGTGGTTATGTTTGCATATTTATAATGTTCTAACATGTTGTTTGTTGTTGTGTTGTGGTGTGTAAAGGGATATCCATTCAAGGGAGTACCGTGGTGGTCACCGCTTGAGTAAGTTGCTCGATTGGGTTTGTCAGGACAATGATTGGGAAGTTATGGACTGTGTTGGCCTACAAAGACATAACAAGGATGGGGATGTGCCCCATAATATGCTGATGTTGATAGCTTTGTGTGAGATATGGTATGTAGAAACTTGTACATTTTGTCTATCTACAGTGAGATGACAATTACATTAGAGGATGTATATCACATACTGTGATTACCTATTATTGGTGAGAGGGTACAGGTCATGGTTATGGAGAATATAGAGAGATAGATGAGGGCCACTAGGTGGTATTTTGTGGGGACTCGAGTGCATGCACGAGGCCCATATTATCTTGGATGTGATTTTGAGATCGGGGTTCCACACTTGCGGAAGTTTATAGCCGTGGTTATTACATCATCAATTGTAGTGGAGGGAGGTGGTGTGGGCATCTTATATAAGATGCACGATATTTGTTGTCGAGATAGAGGAGGAGAGCACTAGGTATGCTCCAGCACAATGTGTGTTGGTGCACATGTATAAATATCTTTACATATTTACACAAGAGGAACATGTAGGTGGGATCAAAGTGACTACTTTGTTGCATGTATGGGCCTACTAGCATATAGAAGTATTGAGGCTAGTTAGTGCTCTGCGAGCAGATTAGGCTAGGCCGACATATTCATTAGGAGATGAATTGGTGTGCCTGGGCAGAAGATGGATACTAACACCTAGAGAGCATCGATTGATCAGATGGGGCCAAAGTCAATTATATGGAGGCCATACCAAGACTATGGAGGATAGTTATAGGATGTGATAGAGTTACGATGCATACGAAGGACAATGTGGTTGGAGGATCAATTTTTAGGGGTGACTGAGTTATTTCATGTGTAGTAAGTATCTTGACAGTTTGGTATGGCCCAGATGTGCCCCTAGAGCCATATGTGTGGGTTAGAGTTGTTAGAGCACCGAATAGGGTCAAAGCTAGACCAAGGTTTGTAAGAGAGCAACTAGTACCTCTCGGGCTAGACGAGGCCAATGCGGTGATAGAGATGATGGATGTAGATGATGTAGGGTGTATGGAGGCATATTGTGCGTGGTTAACAATGCATCGATGGGTGTTTTTTTCCATTATTTGTGGATGCGGAAGAATTACCACAGGGAGGAGGAGTAAAGGGGCAAGAACATGCCCCCAACAACGTAGCTTGATGACGATAGCAGAGCGTGAGTATCTATATAGTTATGTTGTATGATTGGTTACTTGTTTATGTGATGGTTATGGATGTCTAATGTGTTGTTCTATTGATTTTAGGTCACACGTATTGGTCCTTGATTGTGAACACATTTATCCGCACATTGACGCATAATGTGCCTACCGACATACTTGTAGATGAAGGGATGTTAGAACATGTGGATTACATTACAGGTGAGCATGCCCATTTGTTTGAGCCAGTGGCCATAATAGTAGTGACATGTATTGTGCTCCTACGTAAGAGAGATGAGGCACGTGAGGAGACACAACGAGCTAGAGAGGCGGCGAGTGGCGATCCTTTAGCACAAGATGTGTTTGCACAATTTATCACACTACAGAGTCACTTTGTGAATAGTCTACAGAGGTGACACTACTATAGAGACAAATGGAGAGGTATCGAAGTCATGATTAGTGGGGCAGAGTTAGTAGTGAGGCATTGAGTTCTAAAGCACTTGCAATACCAAATAGTGACAACGATGATGAGATATGATTTGTATTGATGTATTTAATGTATGGAAATTTCCCCCCAGTGATGAGATGTTTTGAAACTATGATGATTGATGCAACTTAGAATTTACCACGAATAACCCGGGCATGCTGACACATCACCCAGCCTGAGTGGCGCCAACCCGAAGCACGCAAAGGTACCAGGCCCCTCCTTAGAGTTGTTTGGTCGGGATGTGAACATGATGAAGATGTAATGCATCCATATCCATAAATAGCATAAATATTCTACATAGCATATGCCAAGTCTATATCTAAAATAATAATGAATTAAGCAATAAACATAATGAAATCAACCATGTAAGAACTACTTACAGTCATTTTTTACACCATTATTCACCTAATATGCTCCATTATATTATAACATAGTAAATACAAAAGCTTCTTATAATAAGTAGTATCATAAGTTTATGCGTGCATCGATCTCGGCAAAGATACTTCCACAATAGCTCATACACAGTGTCTCTCTAAATACACAAATTAATACATATTTATAAGGGTGGGGACTTTCCCTTCATCGCTTACGCACTTCCCAAAA
The DNA here is from genome assembly GCA_018340775.1 of Taxus wallichiana var. yunnanensis. Taxonomy (NCBI): domain Eukaryota; kingdom Viridiplantae; phylum Streptophyta; class Pinopsida; order Cupressales; family Taxaceae; genus Taxus; species Taxus wallichiana. Next base: position 530,065,704 of record CM031244.1, read on the forward strand.
TAGATCGCATGCTGAAAATAGTCATGTGCCTTTACAATAACATGCACACATGCAAGTGCGATAATAATAGATCTCTTACAGTTAACTAACAATACTAATACTATTATTAGCTCAAACTCATGCATGGTGCTTAGTATACTCTCTTCCTAAAATAGCATTTGTGTGTCACGCAAGTCTCCATCCCGTTGTGTGCTCTGTATGTTATCTCCAAAAATAGCCCATAACCATGAAAATGGCTAAGTCTTGAATCAATTTGTCTTTCACACATGTTTCCTTCCCTATCCTTTCAAGCTTTCCAATATGCCTTGCTACCACACGCTAATCTTCATGTACCCTCTCCTTAGTGTCATATTTTGTGCTCAATGATTGTAATCAATCAATGATTGTAATCAATATATATATATATATATATATATATATATATATACACACACACATGAATTTATTGGCATATGATGATTATATTCGGTGTGTATTGATTTTTATGATGTGATGATGATGTATGATTTATTTGATTGTCATGTATGATGCTTTGATGCGTTGAGTATTTTTATGTTTATCGAGTTGACTTGTAATGTATAGTTAGTGTGATGATGATAGTATAATGTATGTGATGATAGAAAATGTATGATTGAAAAATAACCTTTTGTGATGAATGTTTGGTGATGTGTAAAATTGTGATATAGTCATAATATGTTAGTGTGATGAGGATAGGGGGAATATTATTGATGCCCATAATGTATAAATGATGAGGTTTATTTATATAAGACCCTTTAGCAGTTAAGAATGAACCGTAAAGCAAGAGTGCATCATCAGGAAATGATTCGATAGGGTGCACTAGATGACTCGATAGAGCACAAGAAGAGATATTCTTATTGTAATAGATCCCTCAACAATCATGTAAGAACCATAAAAACACGAGTGCGTCATTAGGGGTAGGGTGATAATAATCACCTACTATAGACCAAGGCGGCACAAAGCGGTGGAAGCATGTGGAATGAAAGCAACGTGAGCGTATGAACCAAACTGAACGTCATGTGGAGCGGCGATGGGAGGTGTGAATTATGAGGGCTATGGAAGCCAATGTAAAGTGGTAACTTGACATGATAGATGAGATGGATGAGGTGGGTGAGATGGTGCAGTGATAGATGGACATGAAGGAGAGTGCACAGGAGTGATGACTGTGATGATGGATGAACAATGACCTTCGTACTAGAAGACGGAGATAACTCAACTACAGTAGTAACTCGTGGACAAGGGAGAGGAGAGATGGACTGCTCATGTGAGAAAGAGCCAAAGGAGATGATGCACTTATCCTCTAACTATTGCAATTGATCATAAAGGGCAAAGCAATCATTACTTCTATGACCATTGATACAATGATAGTTACAATAGGGTCAATCATGTTGACATTGTAAGCGATGTTATGGATGATGTTGGTTAGAAGGTAAGTGAATTAAATGCTCATTGAGAAAAGCACGTAACACATCATGTGGTCGAGCGTGATGAGATAAATGCAATGGCTCACACAAAACAAGTGTAGAAGATTGAGGTGTAGCCTGCCACATAGTAGGAGAAGAAGGACACTTTTGTGATGTAGTAGGCTGAACTTGTTTGTGAGGAGGAGATGGAGATCGTGTAGGACGCTTAATTTATAACAATGGAGAAGAACTAGATGATGTAGTAGTAGTAACAATAGGTGGAGGATCTATAACATGTGTAGCAATAAGGTCTTGTTCTAGATCAATGACTTTATAACATAGAAGTGTGAATGATTCACATATATCATATTACAATCTTTGTTTTAATGTTGGAATCAATATGTTAAAAGACTATAAATTGCTTCTCTAGATCGATAGGTTAAAAGACTAATTGGTGTATACAAGAATTGAATCGTAATATGTAATCCATAATAGGTTTTTTCCCTAATGTAAAGTAGGTAGATGATCATAAGTAACTCTAGGGCCATTGTTGATGATAAAGTGACAGAGAAAAGCTTCTTCCATCTCATGATAAGTGTTAATAGATCCAAATGGTAGGTGATTATACCATTGCAAAGCATCATCGGTAAGGCTATGTCAAAAGGCTTTAAGCAATAATCGATCATTAGAATATGAATCCATAGCCATATGATAATGTTTGAGATGTAAGTAGGGGTTTCCAGTACCATTGAAACATGAAAAGGTAGGCATGATAAAATCCTTAGGAAATGTTGAGTTATGAATATTCTTAGGAATAGGGTTGTCGTGCAATGAATTGTTATCAATGGAAGCATAATAATCCTTTCTTTCTAATGTGAATGATTGAAGCTGAGACTGTAAATGACCAAAAACATGCATGAGAGCCAAGATATCCAGTTAAGGAACAATAGAGTATGGAAATAATGTGTTAAGTAGTTGTAATTTTTCATTGTGAGTAATCATAGGGATGTCAAGAGGAGATGTAGGAGAGTTCGATGCTAAAGGCACACTAAGTGTAGGTGCCGAATAAGTAATAGGTGATGAAGGACATGGCATGTCCCTAGAAATGGTAGGACTAACATAAGAAACATCCCTATGAGGAGTGTTAGATAGAGATGCAATGATAGGAGGAAATGAACTAGTAGATGGAGATGGAGGGATAAGAGGAGAGGAATTAATAGATGGCGATGAGTTGTCGAAGAAGATGACCATGAAACAGGAGATTCACACTCAACAGTATGTAAAGTAGTAGAGTCATGACCATGAATTGTTTTGTCAAAATAAAAAAGAGACTTAGATATGAAAATGTCATTAAGTGTATCATCAATTGGATCATCAACATAGAAATAGTATGCGATGAATCATGAGAAGCATTTTCGAAATAGGAGAGCGGGAGATGCAACTATAGTAGTGGTCTGAAGAGGAGAGTTAATATGCACATGTGTACTATTGTCAAGACCAAGCATGAAATCAATAAGAAAGTCATCTAAAATTTCCTTGGAAATGTTAGAAGGAGGATCATGGCTAATTGTATAACAAGGGCGGCAACCAGAAAAAGCTAGTCGATTTGAAATGATGTTAAAGGAAGAATTTTCAAAGCTAGTAGGTATATTGCATTCGTTAGCTAAGAGTTGTTGAATATCATCTAGCATAGTAACATCATGATATAGAGTTGTAAGCTCAGCTATAGTTGCCTCATCATAGATAGGATTGATACTAACATGAGGCATGATGAGCCGAGAAGGAGAAGAGTTATCCTTATCCATTAGGGTTTAACTGATCCTAGGGCAATATGTTCTAAGCTATAGGTTCACCAAAACAATTCAATAAAATCTAAGTTATTTTATTAAAATCAGAAATGTACAACTATGATAAATGACACATAAATGAAGTATGAATGTTAAGTAATTTATTTGATAATTTAAATAAAATGAAATGAAAGGGTAAAATACTTACCTGAATTAGACTTACCTCGTAGTGATCTGGGATGGAAAAGAGTGATGAAATGGTAGAACATAGTGCCGCAACGATCTTCAGAAAATAGCAGCGGAGGTAGATCTAGCTAGACTAGGGTGCTTGGGAAGGGATAGGGGCACCTGTGGGTGCCTTGGTCTGACATCTGGGTGCCCTGGTCTATTAAATAGCTTGAAATCTAATCCCAATATGGTCGGTAGGTCTTCATAGTACTTCACCTTTGGTCAAGTGAGTGTCACACTTGGTTCATTGATGTCGTCATAGACCTGCAATGAAGATTCACCTGCAAGACCCCACATAAAGCATCAAACCCTAAAAAAAGTTGCAAATGAAGGGGTTAGGTTGTTCTTAGCTACCTAATGGATGGACTTATAACTAAGCGGTGCACTATATCTTAGACCCAATGTAGTTTTGTGTGCTTGTGTGTGTAATAATGTGCCTAGGTTACCCTGGCTCCAATGACATAGAGATATCGGAAATAGCTAGATAAAACGCAAAATAGTGGATGGAATAGAATGAATACTCCCCTTCCTATGCATTGTGTGATGCAGAATAATGGTCAAATGCAGTCCTTTGCCCTATATAGATAGCTAGCCCTTGATAGTAATTGTCTGCCCATAAGGTAGTATATATGTTGTGTTTATATAGGGATCTCTTAGTCAAATTTCAACACTAATGACCCGACATGCCGACTAGTACCTTGGGATATGAGAGGAAAAACCGAAAAGACTGACCTCAAATGACAAAAATAAAACCAAGTGTAACAGGGACCAAGGCACCTAAAATCGGGACTGGGCGCCCCATGCGCCTTAATCCCTCTTTAGGCGCCCTAGTCAAAGACTAATGATGACAACTAAGTGAGTACTAACAGATAGGAATTCTTGAGACTGTGACAGAACTGCAAGTGAGTGAGCAACAAACGTACAAGACAAACTACGGTAAAAACTAACAAGACAAACGAATGGACTGTGGAATGGGTCATCAGTGAATACTTTTCTTACACAAGATCCATATATAAAACAACATATCGACGATATAATAATAGTAGTAAGTGCGTGATTTTATGACTACAAATAGTCAATTTCTACAACATGTGGAAAGTTTTCCGAGCATTAATATCATGTTAGACAACACTTTTAGTAAGCATTTTACATAAGGCAATATGAGCTAGTTGATTAGGTGTGACATTGTATGAAATCCTTGAGAGCATATTGATGAGGGTCGTCAATCCTCGCCATTAAAAATGTCAATCCGGGTTGGTGTCCGAAGGTTGTATGCATTAAGAGAAGAAGATCTTGGAAAGAAACTCCTTTAAACACAAACCAAACTTGCATAAAATAAATCACACTTGCAGAAATTAAAAGGCACACTTGCAGAAATAAAGTTTGCATGAAAGAAACACACTTGCATGAATTGAAATGCACACTTGCATAAATAAAGGCACACTTGCATAAATTGAAATTGCTAAATTGAAAATAAAGGAAAGAGGAAAGGACACCTGCAAGTTCACAAAAGAAATTACATAACATAAAAAAATAGAAATTTACAACAAAAGGAAAACTGCAGAAATAAAGAAATTACATAACATAAAAAAACAAAAATTTAAAACAAAAGGAAAACTGCAGAAATAAAGAAATAAACATTAACACATTGATCCATCTTCCTTGGAATGAGTGGCCAGCTCATTCCTTGGAAGAGGATTTAATTCATATTTTTAATTCAAAACTTGTAGAAAAACTTTACTTCCAAAGATTGGAAAGAAAGAACAAATCTTGATTACTTGGGAAAAGAAATTACATATCTAAGTGTGGAAGGTTGCATTTATAATTTATGCATCCAACCAACTCCTTATTTTAGGAAATACAATATGATCTTATCTTTATTCCAATCCTAACAACTAAGATCTTCATCTCCATAAAATATGGAGAGAGATATATTATTGAAGTCAAATCTTATCTCACTTATTTTAGGAAGATTTGCTCCCAAATCTTCTCCTTGATTTTTGGTAACAAGAATCATAATGATTTTATTCCTCTACATTATTGGAAGGAGGATTTCCCTCAAAATATTATTTTGACCAAATACCTTTCTCGGATTTTCCATTTGACTTTGTTGTTTTTTATTGTGGAACTTTTGATGCTTGTCAAATACGCTTTTTCCTCGGATTGCAGTTCACTAAAAATTAGATTTATCTTGATTGGTAAAACATGTAGCAAATCTGAATGAGGTTTTTTAAACACATTGCTATGAACAAAAACCTCTCTCATATTTTCCATTTGAATTTTCTGTTTTTGTTTATGGAACTTTTAGTGCTCGTCTGATACACGTTTCCTCGAACTGCAACTCACTAAAAGTTAGATCTCTCTTCATTGGTAAAACACAGTAACAAATATGAATGAGATTTTTGTTAAACACATTTCTATGAACAAAAACCTCTCTCATATTTTCCATTTGACTTTTCTGTTTTTGTTTATGGAACTTTTAGTGCTTGTCTGATACACGTTTCCTCGAACTACAACTCATTAAAAGTCAGATCTCTCTTGATTGGTAAAACCTGTAACAAATATGAATGAGGTTTTTGTTAAAAACATTGCTATGAAAAAAAATATCTCTCAGATTTCCCATTGGAATTTCTGAGTTTTCACAATCCCTCAAAAACTGTCATTCTGTTGATGCAAGTTCCGGAACTAAAGTTGTCATTCCTTTTATGCAAGTTCCGGAACTAAATCTGCAAGTTCAAACTAAATCTGCAAGTTCCGAACTAAATATGATTTGTCCACGAATTGAAAGTTCTAGAACTAACTGCCATTCAATTGATACAAGTTTTGGAACTAAATATGTGAGTTCCGGAACTAAACCTGCAAGTTCCGAACTAACTCTGTGAGTTCCAAACTAACTATGTGAGTTCCGGAACTAACTCTGTGAGTTTCGCAGCTAACTCAAAATAACTATAACTTTTGTATGCGACCTCAGATTGAGATGATTTATTTTTGAACTTGCATAATTTTTCAAGAGGAATCTGAATATGAAATTAGATTTGATTTTAAATTTACTATTCATGATCAATTCCAATTTTCCCAATACTAGCATTATCTTTCCTTTATGGCATGCATACACAAGACTTTGCATCTTTTCTCAAATAATCAATAGGATTAGTCAACAAAATAGATAACAAAAGATTTATAAAGAATGAACAAGATTTATATCCTATATGCTATCTTAAGCAAACTATAAGTTCCTAGATTACATTTAAATCCACTTTCAAAGGTAACTTGGAAGGAAAAAATAATGGTAATTTATGGCCAATTTATGGCCTCATCACATATGATATATTTGGAGAGTACAAGCCGACTTGGCTATCCACATGGATAATATGGCTTGGTTGTGGGTGTTCAGCCTATCATCATTTCTAGAAGGAAGGTACTTTACTTTTCCATCTTCGTCTATGGAAAGGGAAGATTCCAAATGTATTTCACAAGGGGTGTTGTAACGACATTGCAATCATGGACCTTTTTTCTCAAACATGTTTTCTTTGAACATTTGGTGTGGCCTTGAACTCGATTAACCAACTCTTTAAGGTCGGAGAGAGGATTTACAATGAGTATCTAGGATGTATTGAGGTGATAAGGATCATCTTGTATGGGGCGGTGTATATATTGTGTTTTTTTTTTTATTCCTCAAGGGTTCCATGCGTAAATGAATTTATCAAAGTAATATCTTATTGCCTTTATAGAATTTGGGTCATTCTAGTCCAATGTCTATACATTTGGCACATCCAAAAGCCACAAAATATAGTGAACGTGTGCGGATCCTCTCTGCTACCATTCGTATCTAGGAAAGGAAAGGAGGCGGGTTATGAGACATGAATATTCTAGAAAATAATACAAAAACAAAGGAATTTTTTACTTGTACCAATAGTCGGAACACCTCCTCATGAAATATTGTGATTATTTGATGCAAGTATGTGGAGACATAGTGAGGGTTGGAAACAATGTTTTGGTTTCTCCATCATCGAGCAACTCGAGCATCTTGTGGGGACTTCCACCCATAATATTGTGGAGGTCTAGACATTTTGTGTATGTTAGACTCGAGTAAAGAACAAAGTTTGAGGGCCTAATTGCTTGACCATATTGGAAAGTTCACTTATGTTATGTGACCAAAACGAGTGGGTTCCACAAAGATTGATTCCAAAACACATTAAACTATTTGAAAGGCCACTGTTATCCAATTCTACCCCCCAGGTAAAATTTCAAAATTGGGCATGCCTGCAAGCACTTATCAAAAGACCCTCACATGTCATTCGAGAGATAACAGTAGTTTTCAATGATTACAAGACATCATCGGGACCTTTAGAAAGGTTGAAACTCACAAGAGGAATTTTTCCTCTTCTTGGTCTTCACTAAGTTCAAGTTTTGTTAAATGAAGAGGCAACTAGTCCCGCAGCCACTTGCGGGCCAATGACCAAGATTTATAATTCACCCACCCAGAGCCCCTAATGCATCTGTACGCATCCCTCTAAAGCACTAGAAGAATCCAAGAAATTCATAAAATTTGGGGGTTATGAGAATGAAACAAGTTACATCTTGGCATTTAGTGGGCTAACCGAGCCATGGCCGAGCTATCCCGATTCATCAAGATGTAATATGCATGGTAGAGTCATTTCAATGCAACACAAAGTCACGCTTAGAAACAGTTATTCTTCAAAGGGGAAATTTCTGCATAAGTAGTCGAGTTTAGACAACATGAAGGGTGAGCTCACATGATGAAACAACCAACTAGCTTGACTTGTTTGGGCTATGCATGTATCGAGCCATCCAAGAAACAAGTACCGAGTTGTTTTGGTTGTGTGTCAAGATGAGTTGAGAGGACTCATCGAGCTAATATGACGGTTGAGCATTTGGTATTAACGAGCATCGAACTTCTCATAGCAAAGCTAGTCGATTGGAGAGATGCCGAGGGTAGATGAGGGGTTGGGCTCGACTTAGATCCGAGTGAGCCATTTCAACGGAAAAATCAATTTTACATTGAGCCTTGACAACTTGGAGAATTTAACGTTGAACCACCCACAATCTTTGGTGAGTTGAAGTCACAAAGCTAAGTCCATTTCTTGTGAACCAAGCTACTAGGAGATAATTGCATTGGGCTCTATGTCGAGCCATGTTGAGTGGGGCACAATCGGCGTGCATGGTTGTAGTGAATCCGAGCAACCCACCATGGTGTCTCATTACAATAGAACTAAGCTATCTGATCCAAGTTAGTTTTTAAGCTCACATAATGCAAAGGGTGAGCTATTTCACCGCAGATAAGGAGTGTTGAGTCAAACACGAGCAAGTATGGAGACCAAACACTTGGCAAATTTGGTGAAGGAGAAGTCGGTTGGCTCCGAGTTCTTAAGGGGCGAGTCACGGCCATGGCGTAGGGGGAAATTTTTCAAGGTGAAGTAACAAGTTGATGAGCTAGGGTGAGCTCCCGATCTCGGCCATGTAAGGGGCATCGAGTAGGGATGCAACAAATGGCTCGATCGTAGAGCAAGCTCATGAGATAACAGAGTGAGCCGTGATAATGACATGAAGTTGGGGGTGAAGACACGGGGGTAAAAGTGGCTCATCTAGTGAGTTAGGGCCGAGCCGGTTGGCGAGCCATAACATGAGTCAAATGGAGGTCAGCCATGGTGGAGTTTTCGAGCCAATGAGTGAACTCACTACGAGGTGAGTGTTATGGTGATCGATGAAGCAAAGCATTAGGATAATGTTTCGACGCAAGTAGAGTAAAGCGGAATCACTGCAATGCAAAGGCGAGCTATTTCAATGTAAGCAGTGATTTTAGAGGTGATAACTCCAACTTCGAGTAGGAAACCTACACAAGTAAAGCAATGTTGATTCAATGCAATAGAATGGCAAGCTAACAATATTGCGTTGATTTTTGAGACGACTACTCCCAAGTAGTCGAGGATGAGTTTAGTGTAAGCAAGGTAGTGCAAAATCGACACAAAAAGGGGAGGCTGAGTCAAGTGTTGGTTAAGTAGTGAAACATGGGGTGAAGGCCTACGTTGGGAGAGGCTCAATGACAAGTAAAGACAATACGAATCGCTGCAAGGAATGGAAGCAAGCCACCGATCCGTTGGAGTGTATTGCAGCAAAATGAAAAGCTTTTACTTGCCTTAAAATAAAGGAAGTAAAGTAAGTGGGAATCACTGATGCAAGTGGAGAAGGTGATTTATTGTGTCATGTAGCAAACCGGTGAGTGAAGACTTGCATTGGGGTGCGGGATCAACAAAGAAAAATAATATGTATTTGCCACAATGTAAGGAGAGTGAGTTATGTGCGGGCACTGAGTTGGGAAAGTAACACGAAGGAGTCAAAGTAAGTTGCTTTACTTCACAAAAAGGGTGAAGTAAAGAAAATGGAAAATAAAAATGAAAAAGGGTAGTAATGCATGGTCAGATCAATGCAATGAATTGGGGAAGCAACAAGAATGGCCTCTGGCTTCCCACTAGTCAGCTGACTTCAAAATGCCATAAATTTCTCCCCGAAGCTCCGTTTCACACAAAATTGGACTTTCTGGAAAGGTCTCGAGTTGTCTATGCACTAGCCTCTTCAAAATTTAGTTTTGATGAAGGTAAGAGCATAAAAATAGAATTTATTCACTTGCACTTTAAGGCACTTTGTACATCCAACTACCACCATTAATGGGGCACGGGAGCCAATTTTTGTCCTATAAGCTACAATACAACAATGATGGGCTATGTAGATGTCCCATGATGGTTTGAATTAAATTTTACACTTGGTAGGTGAGAGATGCATGCATACAAGAAATGTGATTTTCTCTCTCCTCCCCAAATTCTTCTATAAATTGTAAGCTCATTTCATTGGCCGGGGGATTCTTTGCTTACCGAAACTATGCCAAAATTTGTCTAGGAAGAAAATGTGATGCGAGCCTTCATTCCGGACATCTTACATGATGATCCTGGCCTTTCTCTGTAATTAATTAAATTGTGTATATCAATGAAGTTGTGGATTTGAGTATTTTGGATGTGTTCTTCCCTTTTCTGTGTTTGTTGTCTTTACTTACCTTTTCAATTCACTTGTAGTTGTATTGTGTCAATTTAAAATGTCTTGCAGATTTCACTATTGTTATGCTTTAATGGAGATGTTGGTTTTATGTTGTTGTTCACTATGGTGACTGTATACCCTCTTTGCACCTCATTTTCTTTGTTTCCACACGTTCAAGAGATTCCCTATACTCCCCTTTTTGGTGCATCACCTCCTTAGAGTATATTTATTTCATTTATGTTATTTCTCTCTCCCTGGTCCCTTGGAAGTCATAGATTAGAAGTAGTTGTTAGATTTCTTTCCATTAGAGTTAGTTGTTGCACTAGTTTAGGAAGAGGAACCAACCTTCTCTGGAGAATTGCTTCAACTGCAAGGTCCCACACCTTGAAGTAATTCCATGTTACCCAGTCACTCTGCTTGCATTAACACACTCACATGTTGAGCATTCAGAGGGTGTAGTGATTTGTGATACTTGATTCGCATGCACAGTGGGACAAAGGTTAAAGATCAAGTGATTCTCAAGTGTTTCATGGCAAAATCTTCATTTTAGTTGAGTTGATGTGTTCTCGACAAGAATTTGTAGTTTTGGAAGCTCTGTAGCAAAGGAGAAGCAATCAATGATTTCACTTTGCTTTCTGAAGTAATTGCATCCGCCAAGAAGGGAAAGTAAGTTGTGTGATTTTGAGTTGTTGCATTACTCAAGTAAATTTGATCACTCCAAGTGAAAGACTTTACTTTACTTCAAGTAGTGTGAAAAATGTAAGTAAGTCAAGTTACTAAAATAAAAGACTTAAGTAATTGCACTGCTTTGAGTTGCATTACTTTAAGTCAAGTCAAAAATTGAAAAGACTTTACTCCAAGTTGCATTACTTAAGTAAATTCATTGCTTGAAAAATACTTTACTTCATTTTAAGTTGTGTCATTATGTGGTGATATTACTTAAGTAAAGTAGTTGCTCCAAGTCAAAATATAAAAGGAGTAAAGTAGGTTGAGATTGACGCAAAACAAGAGAAGAAGTAAAGTGAAGTAAAGCGAGGTTTGAATCGCACAGAAAGAAGGAAGTAATCAAGGTTCAAATCGTCGCAACAAAGGGAGGTAAGTGCATCTCAAATCAACACAAGGAATGGAAAGTAAAGAAATTTGAGATCACCAATAAGAGCAACAAGAAGAAGAGCAAGTTGTGTTGTTGCAAATTGTTCAAAGCACTTCAAGTGAAGCTAATTACTCTAAGTAGAAGACTTTCTTCAAAATTGGGTTGAGCTCAAGACTCAAGCAATCTCTGGTTTCTGTAGTAAGTGTTTCAATCTATGAGAAGAATTCAAACACGGTCAAGAGCAAGAGAAGAGGGTATTTTTGAGTACTTGCAGCTCTCTCCAGGAAGAGGAAGAAGAGGGAGAAGAGTACGAGGTCTCCATCTCCACCGAATGAACTTTTTCTACACCTCCACCTGGTAGGCCTTTCATTCAATCAACCAGGGTCCTTAGACCAATCAGGATGACACATCAACAACCACCATAAGGACCACCAAATCCCTTTGCAAACTTCACGGGTAGCAGTCCACTTGCCCTCAATGCACGAGTAACTGGTTCTCATGTGATCTGGAGTTTTTTTCACTATTTAGATCTTCCCTAAACTTCCCTAAATCTAGACCATGTTGAAGGGCTTATTGAGACCTTTCGATGGTATGTTGAACTTCACAAATGGAGTCTGTAAAAATATTCTATCGTCGGTCAAAGTTAAGGTCTTAAATGGGTCAATCCTAGTCAACATGTCAACAAGTGGACCAATGACAAGATGACACATGGTAATTGATGACAAGGCAAAAATAAGGTTTTCGATGTGGTTTTCGACATCCGGTCTTTATCAGGCATAAAAGTTGGTTTTGGCAACAAGAGGCTCAACTTTTTTAATGGAGGGGAGCCCGTCGCCATGAGAGCTATATTTGCATTTCCAACGTGGTGGGCTCTCAAACCACCACGTGGATGTCAATTTTGCATTCAGAGTTTGATTTTGCATTTCAAGTTAGATTTTGCATTGCATGTTGATAACCAGCTTGGTCAAGCTATTTCTAGCTCGGTGGGGTGATCAACTCCCCACCGAGTTGATCACATTATATTACTACATGGATTGAGTTTATTTTCCACATTATTCAAGTTGTTTACTATATTGCCACATTATTTAGGATATTATATTATCCAAATTCAACATTGTTTGGGCTTATGTCTATGTTGGTTAGGGATCTATTTTATCCCATTAAACTTGGTAGTTCCAACTATGCAATGACTCGGCATTCAACATTCAACGCAAACCATTTGGGGCCATACAACTTGGCCCTCACCCACAATGGTCGTTCAATTAAATAATGCATAGCTCATATAAATGGTGGCCAACAAACAATGGCGGGTGTGGCTATTGCCACGTCAATCAAATCCAAAGGCTATCCTTTTTAAGGCTAAAACCAATGCCTCCCCACTTAATGTGGGAATATCCCACTTCTAATGCACAAAGCGGTCGGCATAAAAGGAGGCCGCCGTGACTTAAACCTGCGACCTCGCCACTCTAAGACCAACCCACCCTCCAACTCACCCAATGGGCTTGACGGAGTAAACAATGAGCTCGGTATATTTATAGAGCTTAAGTGCATGGTCTGTGAGGGGCTTGAACCAAGCGAGTTTGCAGTCAAGCTTAGTTTTGAGGCACTTTCAGAACTCGGAGTAAAAATAAAAGTTGTTTGAAATTTCAAGATAAAGACGATGCTAGTATTATTTTCTCATTAAGTGATATAGTTTTTCCTGTGTAGATTTTTTTCCATCGTAGTTTCATAGAACAAGCACGAGGAGCAGACAAAGATCTGCATTTTCCAAGCACTTTTGGTCCAAACCAGACCATGGAGTAAAAAGGGAAGTTGTTAATAATTTAATCTAGTTTCCAAATATGTAAACCTATTTTATGTAGGTGTTGTAAATTTCAAGTTGTAGACATTTTTCAGACGTAATTACACAGGAAACCAACAAAAGAAACATTGTAGGAGCCACAAATCATTCTTGGGACAATTTCTGATTTTGTGCAGAGTTCCATGGGACATAGATCAGCTGATTTACAAGTATAAAGGTATATTAAGTCATTAGTGAAGGTATATTGTACTTCATTGGATGTTTAATAGATCAATTCACTTTCTATGAATCTAGAGATGTAGCCTTCGGGTGAACTCCATTATCAAGTTCTTGTGTTGTGGATTTGATTTCAGTTTTAAAAGCTTTTGATCAGATAAAAACATTCAAGTTAGTTTATTTGATTAATTATTAAAGCAATCACAAACTGGATTAATTGGAAGGAAGTAAATTTCAAGTATCCATAACCCACAACAGATCTGAATACACTTATTAACTTGGATTTAAATATCAGATTGAGTGCATTCTAAATCAACTGTGATTATTTTATTTGGATTTGTGATAGATTCAGATATTTCACTTAAGTTGAAAATTAAGGATTAATTTGATCTTTTGGAAGAGTTTAAGTTTGGGGCTTTCAAGAACACCCATAATTGATAAAAAGAACTCTTGATCAAGTTGAAATCTTTTAAAGTTAAGAATCTGAGAATTTTCTAAGTACTGGAAAAATTTCAAGTACCATTTTCCAATCATTGTGGTAGGTCTAAAGAACATTCCATTTTTCAATGGAGAGAATCACACAACACCAATCGACCACATTCAAGACATTGCAAATGTTTGTGCCATACATGAAATTGTTGAGATGGATGTAGCAGTCAAGCTATTAGCTTCTTCCTTCAAAGGTAAAGCTTTGCAGTGGTTTAGGAGCTTAGGAGCAGGAACAATTACAAATTGGGATCAATTGTGCATAGCTCTATGTGGCCAATTTGGAGAAAAGGGAGACAATTTGTCTTTATTGGAATAATTGACCACAATCAAGAGAGCTCCAAACAAGTAGATGGTTGACTTCAATTTCAGATTCTAAAGAACATGGGATAGGATTTTGATTGTTGTCAGACCAACTGCTGAAGGTGCATTCCTCTACTTCTTGAAAGCCTTAAATTTTGACATAACAATAATGATATAGTCTATGGGAGGAACTACATTTCCTAGAGCTTATGTTATAGCTATTAGAGCAGAGAATTGCTTAATTTAGGCAGAAAACTTATGCCTAGGCCACCTATGCCTCTCTATCTAGAAATGGGGAATCCTACAACCAGTCAAACACCTGAGTTGGCCCCTATTCTAGCTCCTAGAAATCATACTCCACTTCATCCGGTAATTCCTAATAACTCTAGAAGTCATGAATAAGCTACAAGAAGTGTTGAAGGGGCAGCAAGCTTTAGGGAATGAAGTGGTGACCATAAAGAAGCAACAATCCTAGAATTTGAGCCTTCCACCTCGACTAACCAAACAGTCTCCATATTAGCCTAATAGGCCTCCTACTCGGTTGTAAATCAAAATCGGGGCAACCTCTTGTTGCTAGGCCTTTTCACCCTTCTTACAATCCTAATGCAACATCTTCATCTACGACCTTGGTTCTCGTCCGTAAACAACATAGCATAGGAGTATGAGTGGTGCTTTCCTTGTAGCCAACCACACAATCAATCAACGTGCTTTAATGGTGCACTGAATTAAGATTTGATGGTACAAACGATTGGTGTGCCTTGAGAAGCAATAGAAGAGGAGAATCAATGACAAGCTAGTGATGAAGAAGTTCCTCCAAGTGAGACAACACTTGTTAATTGGCAAGCAAAGGACTTATGTGGGATTAATTAGTCTCCTTTCCAAGGAGTAGTAGCTAATACAAGGTCCAAAAAGAGAAATATAGAGGAAGGGCAGTCATCTAATCCAAGTACTTCTCAGCCTTCTATCACACCTCAAGGTGTTAGCCATCAAAGTGCAGCCCCTAATGTTTAAAATCAGCCCAAACCACCTTCTAGGCCAACTCAACTCAATTACTAGTTGAAACACTCATGTGCAAGAGAAGGTTGTGCCAAGTAAGGGGCAACAAAAGGAAAACCCACTTCCATTCAACATTATTGATCAAATGAAGAAGAACAATGTCGCATTTCCATGTGGGAGTCATTTGCAATTCTAGACCAACGAGACTTGTTGTAAGCAGCCATGGTGAATTGGTTCATCTCAAATGAGCCTTCCAAAGATCAAGATAAAGTGCTCACTAATACAGCTCCGAAAGAAAGAGTCCAAGGAGGTCAACAAGGTAAGAATATGAAACCTCCTCCATTCTATATATCTCTAATCATTGGAAGCAATCTCGTGCACAATTGCATGATAGATTCGGGAGCAAGTAGTTCAGTGATGCCCAAGCAGATAGTTGATCAGTTGGGAGTAAAGTATGATTTGGTGATAAAAGGAGTAGTACAATTAGACGGGACAACAGTGGGAACAATTGGAATGATCAAGGGATTGAGCCTTACACTGCATGCATGCCCCAATGTCATGGTATTGCAGGATGTATCGATTATTGACTTGCCACCGCTC
Source organism: Taxus wallichiana var. yunnanensis (assembly GCA_018340775.1). NCBI lineage: Eukaryota > Viridiplantae > Streptophyta > Pinopsida > Cupressales > Taxaceae > Taxus > Taxus wallichiana. The sequence continues at coordinate 530,081,685 of CM031244.1, forward strand.
TTTGCATTATGCCTTTCTCGGGACTTCACAACTAAAATTAGAGGCTACTTGTCCACTGATTGGTCTCATATGCTTTTTAGGACAAGGTATGGGGCTAAAGCTACAATCATATCGAACCTATTGCAAAATTTCATATTGAGCCTCATGTGCCAAGCCCAATCAATACAACTTACTTGAACTTTTGATCAAGAAGACTGCCGAGCATTCTTGAGACAAATACCAAAGTTGGAGGCATTCCAGACTTGACTCTTAATGAATGGGAAAACAAGAGACATGATTTTGATCCTTACAAGGAGATGGAAGAAGCTGAGCTGGGTATCTATTGCATGCATGAAGAGAATACACCTCTCCCTAACATCACCAAACCAGAGGAAAAAGATGAAAATGAAGTATGACAATTATTCTTCGATGGCTCGAGGAGTAGATAGGGTGTTAGAGGAGGAGCAATGCTTGTGTCACCATAAGGTATAAATTACTACTCAGCTTTCCACTTTCAATTTTCTTGTTCGAATAACACAGCTGATTATGAGGCATTGGTTCACAAATTGCATTGGGCAAGAAAGAGAAGCATTAAGAACTTGCAGGTCTTTGGAAACAATGATTTGATTGTGAACCAAGTAAGAGGGTTGAATGCTACTAAGAATGATCTCTTAAGGGGCTATAAGAACATGGTATGGGATCTCATCGAAGACTTTGAATCGTTCAACCTCATCGCCATATCGAGGAAGAAAAATGAGGTTGCAGACATGCTCGCAGCAGTTGGGGCAGCATTTGACGTTGTTGACAGTATCAAGAGAGATCAAACTTAGCCTCATATCAGAGTAATTATGAGGCTAGTTATTCTAGATAACAACACAAACTGGTAATTATTCGAAAGTGATCAAGTGATATCATAAATTTCCTATAGGAAGAAGCAGAGTTCTCAGCCAGGAACCAAGACAAGCTAGAGCGGTAGTATGGTGATCAAGTGGTTCAACTAAGGAAAAACAAGTTGCCAAAGGGATTAGTAACATGAGATAAATATTTAATCCTAACGACCAATTTTGAAAAGAGAAGGAAAACATTCAAGTCAAAGGTGAAGACTCAGAGCCAATTTCAATTAGTGAAGGCAAGGTACTCCAATTGGTAAGGTAAGCACTGATCAAGAAAAATATGAATTTATACAACTTTGTTAAGAGTTCTCGGATGTCTTTGCTTGGAGCTACGAGGACTTAAGAGGGTTCAATCCAAAGTTGGCACAACATACTAAAGAAATGGATCCAGAAGCTAAGCCTATCAAGCAGAAACAAAGACCAGTCAACCCTCATATCGAGCCTCTCATGAAGAAGGAGCTGAACAAGCTCATTAAAGAAAGCATTATCTTTCTGATTAAACACTCAAGTTGGGTTGCTAATCTTGTGTCGGTGAGGAAACAAAACACAGAAATCAAGTTGTGCGTAAACTTTTAGGACCTAAATAGGGCGTCTCTCAAGGATCATTACCCGCCCCCTTCTATAGAAAAAATCTTGCAAGTAGTGGTCATTTCGGAAAGGTTGTCACTAATGGATGGATACTCAAGCTATAATCAGATTATGGTGAAAGAGGATGATCAATACAAGATAACCTTCACCACCAAATGGGGCACATACGCTTACAAGAAGATGTTATTTGACTATCAAACGCTGGAGCTACATTCCAAAGGGAAATGGATATGGTACTCAAGGGAATAATAAAAAATATTTCTTGTGTACTTAGATGATATCACAATATACTCCAAGAATGTAGTTGATCACCTTTTCCACCTCGGCAAGTGTTCCAAAGATGTAGAAGGTTTGGTGTATCCCTAAATCCTAAGAAGTGTGTGTTTCTAGCTCATGAGGGAAAAATATTAGGCCACATTGTGTCTAAAGAAGGGATAACCATTGATCCTGAAAGATTTAAAGCTATACAAGCACTTCCATTGCCAAGTCACAAGAAGGCCCTTCAGAGTTTTCTAGGGAGAATCAACTTTGTCCATAGATTTGTGCCTGATTTTGCCACTCTTGTCAAGCCATTGACAATGATGTTAAAGAATAACCTTGCATTCAAATGGAAAACAAAAGGCAAGGAGAGCTTTGAAGCTATCAAACAAGCTATATCTCGAGCTCCAACTCTCATCAACCCAGACTTTTCCAAAGATTTCATCTTATATGCCTTTGATGGAGTAGATACAATTTCAACCATCTTAGTGTAACAAAATAAGGAGAGGTTGGAACAACCCATAGCTTTATTCAATCAAAATTTGGAGGACTATGAAGTGAGGTACTCCTTCATTTAGAAGCATTTCCTCACTGTCATAAGAAGCTTAAAGAAATTCAGAAACCTTGTCTCAAACAACAAGATTCAACTTGTCATTGTCTCATGTCGGAGTAAAATATTTCCTCCTAAACAAGGATTTGAATGAAAAAGAGAGTAGGTTGGATCACTCGTGTGATGGAGTATGACATAGACATAAAGGTGACTAAGTTAGTCCATGGAAAAGGCTTATGTGAGCAACTAGCTTCTAGTCAACAGGATGGGACAAGTAATCAAGAGGAAGTTGTTTTAGTGCTGCAAGATAGTCAAGAGTAGCCAGCAGATGATGTGCCTACACCGTGTTGGACCCAAGATATGATGCATTACCTTAAAATGGGTCTATGCCCTCCGAAGTTAAGCAAAGAAAAGAGGATATATTTCAGACTCTAGTCTATTCCATATGCCTTGATTGATGGTATCTTGTTCAAGAAGGACGCAAATGGAGTTCTCCTAAGGTACATTGGAACAAATCAAATCGAGAAAGTGCTACAAGAGTTCCATGATGGAGAAGCGGAGGTCACTTTACTTCACGAGTAACAAATATTAGAATCATGAAATCTGGTTACTACTGGCCTACAATGTTCAATGACTTCTATACATGGATTAAAAAGTACAAGAAGTGTGAATTTTCACGGGTAAAGAGAGGTTAACAACGTTACCACTTCATCCCATCTCATTGGATCAACCATTCATGAAATGGGGATTGGAATTCATTGGAGTTATCAATCCAAATTCAAGCCAAGGCCACACTTGGATACTCACAAAGAATGTTACTTCACCAAGTGGACCGAAGCAATAGCACTTAAGGAGGAAAACGAATCCAACATACTAGATTTCTATGAAGGAATAGTAATAAGGTTTGGTGTACCTACCACTATCATATCAAATAATGCTTTGGAATTCCTTGGTGTAAAGATCATTGAGTGGGTTGTTAGGAATGGGATATATCTTAACACTTCTTCTAACTACTACCCCTAAGGTAATGGGACAAGCAAAGTCCACAAATAAGAACTTGTTGAGAATCATAAGAAGGACTCTTGATGAAAATCAGCGGACTTGGTATACCAAGCTCAAGTCATCCTTGTGGGCTGATAGGATTACACCCAAGAGGTTAACATGTAGCTCCCCATACAAGCTAGTCTACAAAAAGGAGGACAGACTTCCTATATGACATGAGTTGCCAACATTGGAGCTTCTCAATTAGCTAGAGCTAGTTGAGTTTGAGCCCATGGAAATCAGGTATGCAAAACTCATGGAGTTGGAAGAACTAAGAGAGTGTGCAATGTAAACTATGAAGAAAGATCAAGCATTGATCAAGAGGAGCTTTGACAAGAAGGCTAAAGTAAAGACATTCCAAGAAGGAGACTTAGTGCTTAAGTGGGATGTTGATTGTGCAAATCCGGGAAAATGTTCTAAGTTTGATGTAATATGGAGTGGTCCCTACATGATCACGATTGCAAGAGTAGCAATGCTTTCTAGACTAGCTAAGTTGGATGGTGAAGAATTGCATATTCTAGTCAATGGAATCTACCTCAAGCATTGCTACTAGAGGAGTAATATCTCACCCTTGTACATATTAGTTTAGGATTTTCATTCCTCCAAGTGCTTATGCACATTGTTTTGTTGTTAGATTAGTTTTCGTTTCACTAAGTTCCTTGGGCACATGTTCTACTACTTCAGTGTTCTTTTACACAGTTCACCATGCTTTAGAGTAGAGAAAATTTGCAACAAGAAGCTCAAGCTCACAGAAACAATTGCTATCTTCAAATTTGTTCAAATGCAGAGCAACTAAAATCAGGTTAAGGGATAGTTTTCAATGTTTTCATTCCTTTGTTCCTTTGGATCAACAAATGTTAAGCTTATAAAGAACCCTTGCAAAGAAATTAGTAAATGACGATTGTCATGACAACCTTTCACAGTACATGCAAGAAAAACAATTTTGGCCTTCAAGAGTGTTCCAAGCAAGATGTCGGAGATGGAATTTTTAGAAGAAGAAAGAAAATTAGAACTTAATAGAGTTCCATGATGTCCAAACTAGCAGATGTTTTACTCCAAACTCTGCGGTATGTCATAGTTGCTAAACAATCGATGATGGGGAGTAAGTAAGTGTTCTTCATTCAGGTCTCATGGATCACGATCGTTGGGAAAGGTTGAATATGAGTTTAATACAATTTTCCACTCACAAAACAAATTTTAAGATTTTCTTAAAAAAATGGGAAATACAAGCCATGAAAGGGAAGTCCTAGATGCAAGCAACAACGTCCCAAGTATTATGGGATTGAGATTTCGAGTTTAGACCATCTCACGCTAATCACGTAGGCTCCATGCCCAATGGATAGCTACATTCAGCGCTGGCCATACTTCATCTACCAGTGCAGATGGCTCGGTGAGTCACCAAAATTGTTATCCAATTTTACCCCCCGTGTAAAATTGGACAACTAGGCAGTCTACAAGCACTTATCAAGAGACCCTCACAGGTCATCCGAGGGATAGTAGGTAGTTTTTCAATGATTACGAGACATTTTTCGGGGCCTTTAGAAAGGTTAAAACTCACAAGAGGAATTTTTCCTCTTCTTGGTCTTCACAAAGTTCAAGTTTTGTTAAATGAAGAGGAAACTGACCCTGGCCAGGGGCCATTTGCGGGCCAATGTCACAAGATTGATAATTCACCTAGAAGCCCCTCAGGCATCTACATGCATCCCTCTAGCACTAGAAGAATATAAGAAATTCATAAAATATGGGGGTTAGGAGAATGAAACAAGTTACATCTTGGCCTTTATTGGGCTAACCGAGCCATGGCCAAGCTATCCCAACTCGGCGAGCTGCAATATGCATGGCCAAGTCATTTCAATGCAACACTGAGTCATGCTTAGTAAACATACTATTTTTCAAAGGGGTAATTTCTGCATAGGTAGTCGAGTTTAGAAAACATGAAGGGTGAGCTCACATTATGAAACAATGAGCTAGCTTGACTTGTTTGGGCTATGCATGTATCGAGCCATCCAAGAAACAAGTACCGAGTTGTTTTGGTTATGTGGCAGGGACGAGTGAGAGGACTCATCGAGATAATATGATGGCAGAGCATTTGGTATTAATGAGTGTTGAGCTTCTCGTAGCAAATTTGGTCGATTGGAGGTGCCGAGTAGATTTGAGGTTGGGCTTGACTTAGATCCGAGTGAGCCATTTTAATGGAGAAATCAATTTTGCATCAAGCCCGAGAACTTGAGAGATTGAGCGTCGAGCTGCCCACAATATTGGTGAGTCAAAGTCACAAAGGAGTTCATTTCTTGTGAGCCGAGCTGCTAGGAGTAATTACATTGGGCTTCATGTCGAGCCATATTGAGTGGGGCACAATCGATGTGCATGGTTGTAGTGAATTTGTGCTGCCCACCATGGTGTCACATCACAATAGAAGTGAGTTATATTATCCAAGCTAGATTTCAAGCTCATATAATGCAAAGGGTGAACTATTTCACCTCAGCCGTAAGGAGTGCTAATTCGAACAACGAAATGGAGCATGGAGACTAAACACTTAACAAATTTGGTGAAGGGGAAGTTGATCGGCTCGGCGAGTTCTTGAGGGGTGAGTCACGACCATTGCATATGGCGAAAACTTGCCAAGGTGAGGTAATGTTCGATGAGATAGGGTCAAGCTCCCCGAGCTTGACCATGCAAGGGCATCGGGAGTGATGCAACAAATGGCTCACCATGAGCAAGCTCACCGGATAATAGGTCGGTCCGTGACAATGACATGGCATTGGGGGTGAAGACATAGGGAAAAAGTGGCTCGTTGTGGCGAGTTAGGGCCAAGCCGATTGGCGAGCCATAGCGCAAGTCAAATGGAGATTGGCCATGGTGGAGTGTTCAAGTGATGAACGAACTCACACCGTGAGGTGAGTGTTGTGGTGATCGGTGAAGCAAAGCCTTAGGATAATGTTTCAACACGAGTATAGTAAGAGCGAAATCACCACAATACAAAGGCGAGCTATTTCAATGTAAGTGGTGATTTTGGGGGCGATAACTCCAACTCCAAGTGGGGAACCCTACACAAGTAAAGTAATGTTGATTCGACACAATAGGTTGGCGAGCTAACAATATTGCATTGATTTTGGGGATGACTACTCCTAAGTAGTCGAGGCTGATTTTAAGCGCAAGGCAAGTGAGTGTGGAATCAACACAAAAAGGGGAGGCCTGAGTCAAGTGTTGGTTAAGTGGTGAAATGTGGGGTGAAGTATTACGTTGGAATAGGTTTAATGACAAGTAAAGATAATACGAATTGTCGTAAGGAATGGAAGTAAGTTTCGAACTTTGGAGTGCATTGCGGAAAAATGAAAAGCTTTTACTTGCCTTCAACTAAAGGAAGTAAAGTGAGTGGGAATCACCGATGAAAGTGGAGAAGGAAAGTTATTGTGTCATCCGGTGAACTAAAGGTGAGTGAAGACTTGCATTGGGGTGCGAGGCTCAACAAAGCAAAGCAATACGTATTTGACGCAATGTAAGGAGAGTGAGTTGTGGGAGGCCCGAAAATGGGCAAGTAACAAGAATGGTGAAATTAAGTTGTTTTACTTCAAAAAAGGGTGAAGTAAAGCAAATGGAAACTAATGATGAAAAAGGGCAAGTAATGTATGGTTGATCACTGTAATGAATCCTGGGGAAGCAATAGTTATGGCCTCTGGCTTCCCACCGGTTTGTAACTTCAAAACGCCATAACTTTCTCCCCGAGCTCCGTTTCACGCAAAATAGGACTTTCCAGAAAGGTCACGAAGTCCACTACCCACCAACATCTTCAAATTTTATTTTTGATGAGTAGAATGGGGTAAAAATGACATTTATTATCCTACACTCCAAGGCATTATACAACCAACTACCACCATTAATGGGGCATGGGAGCCAATTTCTTGTCCCATAAGCTACAATACAACAGTGATGGGCTATGCGAAGTTCCATGATGTTTTGAATTAAATTTTGCACTTGGTAGGTGAGAGATGCATGCATTTGAGAAATGTGATTTTCTCTCTCCTCCCCAAATTCTTCTATAAATTGTAAGCTCATTTCATTGGTCAGGGGGATTCTTTGCTTACCGAAACTATGCCAAAATTTGTCTAGGAAGCAAATGTGTTACAAGCCTTCATTCTGACATCTTGCATGATGATCCTGGCCTTTCTCTGTAATTAATTGAATTGTGTATATCAATGAAGTTGTGGATTTGAGTATTGTGGATGTGTTCTTCCCTTTGCTTATGTTTGTTGTCTTTACTTACCTTTTCAATTCACTTGTAGTTGTATTGTGTCAATCTAAATTGTCTTGCAGATTTCATTATTGTTGTGCTTTCATGGAGATGTTGGTTTGATGTTGTTGTTGACTGTGGTGATTGTTACACCCTCTCTGCACCTCATTTTCTATTATTTCCACACATTCAAGAGATTCCCTACACTCCCCTTTTGGTGCATCACCTCCTTAGAGTAGATTTATTTCATTTATGTTATTTCTCTCTCCCTGGTCCTTTGAAGTCATAGATTAGAAGTAGTTGTTAGATTTCTTTCCATTAGAGTTAGTTGTTGCACTAGTTTAGGAAGAGGAACCAACCTTCTCTAGGAGAATTTCTTCAATTGCAAGGTCCCACACCTTGAAGAAATTCCATGTTACCTAGTCACTCACTTGCATTAACACACTCACATGTTGAGCATTCAGAGGGTGTAATGATTTGGTGATAACAACCACCATTCGGATACTCTTGAAGCCTTTGATGAAGATCTTCTATAGTTGTTGGAAGGTCATGCTTTAAATCTGTTTAATGAATATTGACAATGTTGCTTGGCCTGCAGCGCATAATCGATTCGATAAAAGTATCTAAATCGCGGGTGAGAACCAAAATGCCACTCGATTTTTTTACATTAATGTCCTGGATGGATGTCACCTCCACATAGAATTGTGTGTTCTAAGCTCTATGCGAAGTAGGCCTCTGCGCCTAAGCGTGAATGAATTTTTTTAATAAATAATTAATTAATGGTTTTTACTAATAAAACCATCAAAGCGTATCATATAATATCTAGATATGAAAGGGATTCCTTGTTTTCTTAATTTAAGATATGGTGTACTTACTATGGGTTCAAGTAGTTGATTTCATGTCGATCATAGACATGGAATTTGTGAAGAAAAGAATTAATAGACATATAAATCAAAAGTTTTTAGCTTCAAGCATCTTGAAATCGACATGCGTCCACAAGGAGAGATACTGAGGAAAAATGATGGCTCGATTTTATTGCGAGAGGGACATGTCAAAGGGTTTTGGTGATGTGGATGGGGCATTGATAGATAAGGAGCTCTATTTATATGCATACATCATTGATGAATTGCCTAGTATATGCAGGGGAGGTATATACATTGAAATAAACATGCGGAGATGACGAAAAAGTGTGTCTAATTGCTTGACATCCATGAAAACTCAATCAAACACCCCACTCGCTAGCCGATCTCAAAATTACGTACCCGATCCAATTTGGGAACACCTATAGCATAAAAATCAAAAGATTAGGATATGCATAAACTTTCAAACGATAAAATTGAAAAATTTAATTGTTTTGAGATAAACATGGAAAATGCAAGACATGTGCCCAATCAATAAGAATAAAGAATAGGAAAATTGTATGGAAAAACATGCATGCTTCCATTAAGGGTGCCTAAATCTAACATACAAAGAGCGCGTCATCAATGACTACGATTTTTTGCATTATGCGGATGGACGCTCGATCGTCTGGATGGACATCGATCGTCCACATGGAAATGTGTGTTACCGGTTTTATGTGGAGCAAGTAATTATTGGTGTTTTCATAACTGTGCTTTGTATTTTTACTTGGTATTTGTTACATGTATAAGTGTGGTATACGTAGAAAACATTTTTTTTTTTTTTACGTGGTATGAAATTTGCATTTGAGCCTTCCATTCGAAGAAATCATGGATAAACTAAAACTACATATGGTTTCTTACATTGTGGAGTACAAATCACTCTATAAATTACAAGGATGGTTTTTTACTAATAAAACCATCAAAGTGTATCATATAATGTCTAGATGTGAAAGGGATTCCTCATTTTCTTAATTTAAGATATGGTGTACTTACTCTGGGTTTAAGAAGTTGATTTCATGTTGATCCTAGACATGGAATTTGTGAAGAAAAGAATTAGTAAACATATATAAATCGAAAGGTTTTGAACTTCAAGCATCTTGGATCTACATGCTTCTATAGGGAGAGATAAGAGGAAAAATGATGGCTCAAATTTTTGCATTAATGTTTGGATGGACGTCGAGTTGTCCACATGGCAATGTGTGTTCCAAGATCTATGTGAAGCGTGCCTTTGCCCAGCACAAATGATTTTTTTGATAAATAAATAATTCTTATGCAAGCAGTTTTAGTTACATTATCTATTTACTCATGTGGAAAATCTATTTGAAAGATTTCTTAAAAGCCTCCAATTTTTTTAATATTTGAAAAGTACTTTTATTTGATGTGTTATATGTATTTGTATACATCCTTTTGACAAGATTAGGTAAAAATTTAATGTCCCGAATCGAAATAAAATCGAGAAAACATCAAATATGAGGATTTCTTGTGGTATTGAATTTGTGAATTTATGAAAAGAGATCTTATATTATATTAATGCAATAAAATACAAGATATATTTCAGCAAAAAGTGAGCGGTATGAGAGCATGCCCCAAAACCACAAACAAATTAGGTCGAGCCTAGGACAAAACCAAACGAACTAGGCAATGCCTAGGAAACCATCATAACACAAAATTATGCAACAACAACAAACATTCCCGAAGTAGGGGATCATGATCATCCGGCCAACCCGAGCCTGGGAGGTCCTTGTCGGCATCTGGAATATCCCAACCAAGGGGATTTTCTTCTTCTTTTTCTACCTCCTCCGAGTGGGAATGGCAAGAGAGATGTGAGGAAACTTGTCGATGGTGGCAAAGGGCGGGGGGAAAGTTCCAACCATCAAACTGTGCACAACTCAAGGTAGAAAGGTGAGCCCCACCTAAGTTGGCGAGCAAGGGACCCCATCCTTGTTAGCAAGCTGGTGGCAAGTGACTCCTTTATTGGTGAGGGTGGCGAGCGAGCGAGCGAGCCCGACTGAAAGAACATCGCCGAGAATGGGCTGCGTGGCACCACCACGGCCATGTAGTGAGGAGTATCGAGATGGCGAGGTGGCTCTCGGTGACGTTGCATGGGGCATCGCCCCAGTGCCACAACAAAGTCTGAAGGTGGTCCACTTCCAGAGCAACTTTGTTAGCCTGACTTGAATCAGAACAACACATTGGAGATAACCATAGATTTGTTATACACTAAAATTGTTGATCAACTTCAAAATTAGCAAAGAAAAAATCATTTCTTTCTTTCCATATCCAAAACATAATTTCCCCTTTGAAAACATGCCAAATCTGGGTGAACATAGGCAAAAGTTTGGGGTTATCTCCTAAAAGGATATTCTGCCAAGTAAAACAATGCGGTCTGAGAGGAAAGAAAAATGAGTGTATCCAATTCCAAGCAAGTTGCGCTTTCAGACAAAACCAAAAAAGATGCAAAGAGTTTCCAAGTGGCCACAAAATGGGCACTTGGGAGCCGGATCCCAATTTGAACAAGTCGAGACCCTATGGGAAGACCTTGGTGCAGAACACACCAGAGAAAGTGAGCAATTTTAGGCTCCACACAAATAGACCAGATAGTGTCAAATCACCGACTCCATGAAGACGGAGTGGAATGAATGCCCCATCGAGTGTTGAGTTTTTCAACCATGGGAAGATGAGGTGAAAGCCAAGTGGTAGCCTTTACTGGTGAATAATTGCGAAACGGGGTATCAACATACCACTTCCAATCCATCCACCAAGGGTGAGAGGAGCGCACTCAAAATTTTGTGCAACATATGGTCAGGGACCAATTGAGCACTTCATTAATGCTAGCTTGATCCTGGTTGGTCAGCCAAAATTGAGCTTTAAGCTCAAGCCAAGAATACTAGGATTGAGAGTGTTTACAAAATAAGTCTTGGATGGTGCAAATTCCATGCTTGAAGAGTTTGAGCACAGAACCCCCTAGATATCTGCGAAACACTTATCCTGAGCTTGAAAAATATCGGTGACCACCAAGGGAATGATGGTTAATGGAAAGCCCATTACGAAAGCCATCACCTTTCCATTAAGCCATGGTTTGATGCATTCCCAAGCCTTCCAAATGCTTTTAAGCACAAAAGTGCTAACCACTTTAACAAGCACGAGCAATAAGGAGGTTAACAAACCCCAATCCTTTCCATGCAGGGGTGGCCGTAAGGTGATCCTTCTTCTATACCATGGCACAAAAGCACTTTCCACGCTTCTTGGCTAGTGATGCATCTAACAATCCATTTGGCACATAGTGCCCGCCCTTGGCGTTGTATGTCAATAAGGCCTAAACCCCCAGAGTTACGGGGAAGGCAACAAATCTCCCAAGCCACTCGATGAAAACCTTTTCCAATGGAGGTGTTGGCCCAAAGAAAGGCTTTGAGGAGTTTTCCAGTTTCTGAATGGAGGCTTTGGAAGGCACCCAACACGAAGAGTAGTAAATGTGTGTGGTCGCTAGAACTTTGGAACAAATTTGGAATTTCCTACGCCAAGGACAAAGGTCTGGTAATCCAATAATCCAATTTTTGGCCACCCGTTGAATAACATATTGCCATAGCTCGACCGATGAAGCTTGAAAGGCAAAGGGGATGCCTAGAAATTTAAACATTTCGCCATGTGCAAGAATCTTCCACTCAAAAGAGGCTAGCCAAGCGGGCATTGGGAGGAAAGATTACCGATAGCACTAAGTTTTCCACCATTGAATGGAAGAACCAGATGCTAAACAAAAGACATCAAGGTAGTGCATGGCATTGCGATATTGGATTCTTCCTCAATGAGCATGAGAAAGGAATCATCTGCGAAGTGACCATTAAGCAATTGAGAATTGTTCGCAGAAGGCAATGAAATCCCCTAACGAGCCCTTGGGTTTTGGCGTGGGCCAACAGATACCCAAAACCTTCAAATGCAAGCACATAGAGTGCAAGCGCTAATGGGCACCCTTGCCGAATGGAATGGAACAATCCAAAGGACTCAAAACTGAGGCCATTAATAGTGATCTGGGCAGAGGCATCAACAAATAGCATTCTAACTGTTTGGATGAAATTGGGGCCAAAACCAAGGGCTTGAAGCATGCATGGCAAGGATAAACAACCATTCAATCCGATCATAAGCTTTCTCAAAATCAATTTTAATGAACATGGCATATTGATTGGATCTCGAGCCCATTCCATGCCTTCCCAAACCAATGATGATGTTGTCCAGATGTATCACCCTTGAATGAACCCAATTTGTTCCGATTGAATCACAACGGGGAGAATATTACGTAGCCACATAGCTAGAGCTTTGGAAATTATTTTGTAGGAGACATTCAACAAAGTGATAGGCCACCAACAGGTAATTTTCTTTGATCCCCTTGCTTTGGGATGAATTTAATATTCCCTTTGTTGATACATGACCCCAATGACTGATTTTGAAACCCTTCGAGGTAGACTTGAAGAAGGTCTTGCCCAAAAAAATCCCATAAGGCTTTGTAGAATTCACAGGGGTAGCCATCACATCCCATGGGGCCTTATCATTGGCCATTTGCATGACTGCATCATGGAGGTCATCAATGGTAAGCATTCGGTCATAGACCACCTTTTGAGCTTGAGAAAGTTTACATGACACAACAACCACCAGACATTGTTCAAGGGTTGTTTGTCTTTCGGCAGAGGGTTGTTGAGCCTGAAAGACCAACTTATAATGTCACACAAATGCTTGCAGCATGAGTTGAGGGTCAGTGACCCAAGCTCCACCATCAAAGATGGCCCAAATTTGTTGAGAAGGCTTTTGGCTCTGAGAAAGAAAGAATTCTTTCGAGACTTAGTCACCAATTTTAAGCCAATGCATGCGGGCACAAATTTGAGCTCCCTAAGCATTGTAATTATCAACAATTTGAATTTGTTGGCGAAGCATTGCAACTTGAAGTTGTAGAGTTTCAGAGAAGGGGTTGCCCTAAAGTGCCACCACCACTCGGCTAAGAGCGGAGGTGTTGGCGGAGTAGAGCGGCGTCGATTTTGGCCAATTGTCTTCATAGATTCTAAGGAATCTAGTAGTCCGAGTCATAGCGTCCTCCCACCATTGAGTCCAATTGGCATGCATAGGTGGATGAAAGCACTGACAATGACTTGGCACGGGCTAAGTTCCACACACACTTGATATGATTGAGTGTGGGCCCATGCTGCATCAAGGCAATATTAAGAAAGAATTGGCCTTTATGACAAAAAGTGCGCTTATCATGCCAAGTGATATGAAATCGTATAGGGGAATGATCAGATAGTACAAAATTAGGCATGACCTCCACAGGCATGGAATAAATGTTGTCAAAATCAAAAAATCTTGAGATGACAACATGGCTCTATCGAGCCATTTAAGAACCCGATCCGATCCTCCTCGAGATTGGACCAAGTGTACCAAGCTTCAGAAGTGGGAGTGCGAGAAGCATTAGGGTCATAAAACCCAAACTTATTGCACATGTAAAAACCACGCCTCCCTTTCACTAGCTATCCATCTCATCAAGCAGTGGCCGCATTTGTCAGTGGGTGACTCAACCATATTAAAATCACCACTTATGACCCAATAAGCATCGGAATTGTGCAAGCTATCCACCACCAAAGATCGGCCCTTTCGCCGCATCATTAGAGGCGTATATATTAATGAGGCCAAAAGGGCAACCATCAACATTAAATAGGACCCATATGGCACGGTTGGTGGGGTCGATGCCATGGTCAATTAACAAGGGCCACCATTTGGGAGCAAAAAGGGAAATTAAACCCCACCCCACTTCATGATTACTTGCAAAAGGCCAAGTTGTCAGGCCAGATGGATTTACAAACCATCTGTAACTGAAAACCTATAATTTTCACCTCCTGCAAAAACAAAACATCTAAATTGGAAAATCTTTTCCGAGTTTCACGAACAACATACTTACGACAGAGTCTGTTAGACCCCAAACATTCCAAGATAAACAATTCATGGAAGACGTTGGTCAAGAGCCATGCCATCAACATCCAAGCCATCAAGGGCGTCAAACTAGTTTTGCAGGAATTGAGCAGTTATTATGTTGTAAAAAATCCTGCAGATCGATTTTCTTTTGCTTGGCGTAGGCGATGTTGTACTCCTCTTCTGTTGAGTCCACACTTGCGCAAGGCTATGATCTCAAGAGATGCGAGAAGGACTTCGGGCCATTTTGTGGCCCTTATGAGTTGTTTGTTAAAAACAACGACGAAGGTTGTGGCATGGTGACATTATAAACAAAATTTTCTAGGTCCATGAGAACCGAGGCCACCTTGGGCATGCTGGAGTATTTTGGTAACTGGAATGATGAGTTGGCAGCAGCAGTTGGTTCCTTAGCAACAATAGTTGCTCCTTAGCTTGCAGGCTATGGGGTTGTTCTTTACAAATGGCTCACGCTGACTATTTGAACCAGAGGCCTTGGATTGCTGATTTTTATTCTTGTTTTTTCGGCCCCACGTTGTTTGCCAACCTTCCTCCTGCGGGGGTTTGGTTGGTTCAAGGCTATTTTGGTAACTGGGTGATTGCGAGGAACTTAAAGAGGGCGCTTCTTGATCTTATGATCGAGGCCCTAAGCATGGAAGCAAGTGTTAGGCAAGTTGATATACAAAATACGTTGGGAGTAACACGTGTCTCCCATTATGGATTTCCACAAATTCTTTCAAGTCTTGAGAAAGATCTACCTCAATGCAAACACGCTTCTATGGACGAGCGTGGTAAAATCCACTCTAGTTCGAGGCAAACCACCCGCCCATGGAAGAAGCAATCTGATGCAAGAAATGAACACAAGGCAAGGGTAGGCCAGGAAATTCTACCCAGACTGGCACTTTAAGTGTGACATACTTAAAACCACAAAGTCTTTGGTCCATGGAGACAAGACCAACAAAGAGTTGTGAACATACCAAGTGGCTTGTCGGGCCAAAATGTTGGGGGCATTGGTTGGGTCGAGAAAGCGAAAAAGGAAAAATCCTTTGGTCATATTTTGACGCTATCAAGTTAGACCCCATGAGGAGTCCAGCCGTGTTAACCAGATTTGAGCATGCTTTCAGAGGGGATGCAACCCACAAAATACCTAATGAGACAAATTTTTCCAACCATTACAAGTAACATTAAAGTTAGGAATAGGTAAAACCACATCAAGAGGAGAAACATTACCTCATGGAAGACCTTCGGGACGAACTTCTGAGGATGTTTCGCAGGCGACACCATTGCTCAAAGCTCCATTATCTCTAGCCACAGTTGTAACAACCGAGCTTGAAGAGGGAGAGGTCATTATATAGGGGACCCCAATGGTGGGAAACCCTAGAAAAAATGATGGTATTAATATCACATAGAGCCCGAGAAAGCTGTAGATTGACAAGTTTGTAAGCAAGAAACCCTGGCAGAGCCGACTCCAAAGTTCATTCCCCTTCCCTCCTCTTTTGATATGTGTAAACTTTCAACCTATAAACTTAAGAAATTCAACTGTTTTGAGATAAACATGAAAAGTGCCAGACACGTGCCCAATCAATAAGAATAAATAATAGGAAAATTATATGGAAAAGCATGCATACTTCCAAATTAAGGGTTCTTGAATCTAACATATGGTAGGGCCATTGACGATTGTGGTGGACCTCACTCATTCACATGGAAATGTGTGTTTCAGGCTCAATGTGGAGCAAGTAATTATCGATGTTTTCATAATTGTGCTTTGTATTTTTACTTGGTATTTGTTACATGCATATATGTGGTGTACGCAGAAAAATAGTTGTTTTTTTCTTTTTTACACAATATGAAATTTGCATTTGAGCTTTCCATTCAAAGAAATAATGGATAGACTAAAACTACATATGGTTTATTACGTTGTGGAGTACAAATCACTCTATAAATTACAAGGATGGTTTTTTACTAATAAAACCATCAAAGTGTATCATATAATGTCTATATGTGAAAGGGATTCCTTGTTTTCTTAATTTAAGATATGGTGTACTTACTATGGGTTTAAACAATTGATTTCATGTCGATCCTAGACATGGAATTTGTGAAGAAAAGAATTAGTAGACATATATAAATCGAAAGGTTTTGAACTTCAAGAATCTTGGATTTACACTCGTCACAACAAGTGATAAGAGGAAAAATGATGGCTCAATTTTTTACATTAATGTCCGGATGGACATCAGTCGTCCACATGGCAATGCGTGTTCCAAGATCTATTCAAGCAGTGCCTTTGGCCCAGCACAAATGATTTTTTTTGATAAATATTTAATTCTTGTGTATGCGGTTTTAGTTACATTATAGATTTACTCATATGAAAAATCTATTTGAAAGATTTCTTAAAAGATTGTGATTTTTTTAATATTTGAAAGTATTTTTATTTAACGTGTTCTATGTATTTGTAAACATCCTTTTGACACGATTAGGTAAAACTTTAATGTCCCGAACTGAAATACGATCGAGACAACATCAAATATGAGGATTTCTTGCAATATTGGATTTGGGAATTTCGTGTAAAATCAAGACTAAATCAAGGTTGAGTGGAAGTGAAAGTGAATATGTCTTGTATTTGTCGTTATCTGTCCTCATGAAACACATTGACTAACTATTGCAGGTGCTGCAATCAACGACCCCAACTTATCCGTACATCGTCATCCACCACATTTTTGCCGTTATCGTCATGGATTGCTTTGACGGTTGTCAAAGCCAAGGGTTCGCCTCCCCTTTGGTTTATGCCTTTCGTTAATTTAAATAACATTTATATTCCCTCCATATGCATTACCAGCAAATTTTTTTCAAACACATTATAACTAAAACAATTTTATATAGATGAGTCTAAGATGGTTGTAACATCAAAGCATTGTAACAGAGAAGAAGTTAGCAGAAAAAACTTATTTGGCATGACAATGCACCTACTGTTGATCGTCGTTAAGCCTATAGCCATCACAATCTCTCTATGTTTCCATGAAGAAATGTTATTTTTAATGCAATCTTGTTATCTTTTGTAGATTTAGTTGGAAGCGATAATAACAACACTGGTAAAAGTGTGTATGTTGGACGTTGAAGCAATCATCTGAACCAGAAGCAGACGTGTCAAGGTACCTTGACATGGTGGCATGAGTGAAGCCCACAGATTTCACTCCTTTGCCTCTTAAATAGACGGATTGATCCCGAGACCAACCATGTAGACATTGTCAAAAGTGAAGTGGAGCCACAAGTCCTCCAAGTCGACCGCCCGATGGAATGAGTGGCGTCCTCCAAGAAAGGACTTTGCTTTGAAAAGTTTGTCGACAGAGAGGGAATGAGATTTGTGTATACAATATAGTATGGGTACAAGGTGAAGGTGATTTTTGTTTGTATTGCATTACAAGTGGGGTTTGCGTATATATATGTACAACTCTTAACTTATTTAATGTTGGAGTTTACCAATGGATCCTAGATCATGGTATTGTTTTGTGCGCATGATGGGGGAAGGAGTATTTCCATGCCTTGTACGCCGTGTGCCAATGCTGTGTGTCAAAAAAGTCTTTTCTCCTCCTCCTTGCGTGATTTTACGTTCTTGGTATATCTCATTCGTGCGTAGCATTCAAACGTAAAAGCTGGTTGGATTTGTAGATCGTTGATGGCACGAACTCTTGACATTGCTGTGAATGTTAGTCCTTGACGGTCAACGTTTCCGATGTCTACTGTGGCCTTGTCAAGAGTTAGGCCCTGTGATTTGTGGATGGTAAGGCCCCAAGACATTTTTAGTGGGATTTGGCGACGATTTCCACGTGTGACAGGAGGTAGGGGCAAGTGTGTTGGGTTGAGTATGTCCCATGGGGGCCCTTGGTAGTGTTTGAAGTTGACAACAACAAAGGATGGCAAGTCTGGTGGTTGTGTTTCTGGGTTGTACACGATATCTGTCACTTGCCCGAGTGCACCATTAACCAATCCTGAGCTAACCCATAAGTTAGATGTCAACATGACCTCTTGTCCTGTGCATAGGAAAACTACCGGGTCTAGTTGAGTGTCGTTGATGTCTGAGTCAGAGTTATGTTTGCTTTGTTCTGCGATGCTCATTGCAATTGGTACGTGCAAGGATTTTAGCATTTGTTTATTGTGCTTGTTTGCTAGGTCCTTTGTTGCAAATAGGTGCTTCTCAGTCATGAACATGGATTGCTCTGAGGTAGACATGCACGACTTGGTACGTGACATGAGAAGAGACCAATCCTTAACGGTTGCTTCTGCGTTTCTGATGTTGGTCAACATTTCTCTGAATTCAAGTTGTGTCGAGTTTAATCCTTGTTGCCTAAAGTTTGTGTCCAAGGTGATCACGGTATCAAAAGCATGCCAAAGGGAGCTTCCTACTTTGTTGCCTACATATAATGGTACATCGTTGACCGGAGGGAGCTGGCCTAAGTCTCCCACCAAAATCATTGAGCAGTTACCGAACGCGTGGTTACTATGTCGAGGGAATGCCTCACGAAGTCTTTTGTTGATGTTGTGTAACATTGTAGGACCTATAAAGCTCATTTCATCTATGAGTATGTAATGTATGGGACTCATACGCTCTTGGAAGATTGCTAGGGCTTGGCCTTCAAGAGGTTTCATGTCAGATATGGGTATTCGGAGGGAAGAATGTATAGTAGATGATTTTATATTGAATGCAACAATACCTGTTGGGGCTAGTACAAGGAGGGAAGATTTTAATTTGCCAGCCATATTTTCAAGCCCATTTCTTATGCATTGTATGAGGTATGATTTTCCTGTACCAGCGGTTCCCTGAATGATCATCTTCAATGGTGGGTGTTCCCCTTGTTGAGTTGCATGGGAAAGCACAATTGAGTAGGCAAGGTGTTGTTTTGATGATAGCTGCAGAGCGTCTAAATGGGTAGGTGGAGTAACAACTGGTGGTGAATTTTCAGTGCGGGCAATGTCTATGAATTTAGGTGCACTTATTTGTAAGGCAGCAGGGATTGAATGAACCTTCCAATCGTGGTTAATGTCAAAGTCACGGAGGCCTATCATGTCTACATCATCAATTGTTGTATTGAGTGTTGGGTGCATGCGTGATATATGCTCCCATTCAAATAGTTGTGCATGCAGCGGATTAGATCCTTGCGAGTCATTGTCGTCGCTACTTGCCCCAGTTGTAGTTTCTTCTAGAGTAGTGGCTCTATTAACATGTAAAGGGGCGTAAGAGTTTTTCATTTTTTCCCATTGGTTAGTTATTTCAGATGTGGAGATGCCAATGTCTGTTTGGATATGTCGAAAGGGTTTATAAAGCAGAAGCTCTGTCCAGCAAAAATCCTCATAGTGTATCGCATCTGGGGTGGGGACATCACTGTATCGGGGGAATACGCGGACGACAGCAGGGGTTCTTCTTTGTAGCCATTGAGTAACTTTCCTTTGGCTGTTGTAGGACCAGGAACGAGCAGCTTCAAAGAGGGAGGTGTTCTCTAATTGTGTAGGGCGTTTTATGTATGCATCTATGAATGAAGGGAATTGGAATGTGTTTCCTAGGTCTGGGAGGACACGTTTGAATACCTGCTTACCGACGGATAGGGTAATAAATGTTCGGCTACAACTGGAAAGGGGGAGTTTTTGTAACATGTGGCATGTTTCTTGTGCACCAATGTCCCGGTCGACAATAGTTTCAGAGAGGAATTTGCTGTAGGCCGTCTTTGCAGGGTGATCGACGCTAACTTCATTAGATATCCTTGTCAACATGTGATGGTAGCTTTCTGATTTCTTCTCTGCCTTGGCTGCATATTTTGCAATGTATTGTAAGACCGCATGTCGTGACACAACGGGCTGGCAGTCGACATTGGCTCGCCATAGTGCTAGCATGTCTGAGTTGTGTATGTTGACCCGTGCATCATTGCGTGCAGGGGTGTACTTTTTTTTACCGGTTTCATCTAAGCCCAAGCTCGAATACTCTTGGAGTGGCCAAGGGGCTTTATATCTACATTGAAGTGTCCCATTTTTTTTTTGCAAGCAGGTTGCCTCACTACATTTTGTGTGGCGTTGCACGCGGTTCAACAAGTTCTCATAGTCAGCTACTGGGTTGTTTGTAAGTATCACGTATGTGTCTAACAAGCACGGGTCATCTTCCTGCGAACGATGTATCTAACGTTCTCCACTCTCAGGGCCCCTTGGATTCCATGCAGTTACTAATTGGTCGAAGTAAGTCTTCGCCGCATCAAGTTCACGGGGGTTGTCCTAGTTTAGGTCCTCCATGTTTGGTGCATTTGGAAGCCATATAAATCCGTGGATATGAGCCGAGCCTCGGTGTTGCCATTCGTACCTGTATTTTGCACAAAGAGGGTCCAACTTGGTAAAAGGGGTAGGCGGGGTATTGTATTAAAATCTAAGTGGTAGTGAGCTCACATGTACCAGTAGTCAGTGCAATGCATTTTTTTTTAAGCACCTCCTCGCAAAATATTGTAAATCTTTTTTCCATGTATGCAGAGACGATATGGGGGTGCATGTTCAAGTTCGCGTTTCTCCACTGCTGGCTAGTTGTTGAGGGTGGCGTCGGTGTTCCTGGCATTGCTTTGTGTAAATCTGGCCATTTAGTATCTGCTGCACTTAAAGTGAAGAAAAGTGTAGGGCTTTCTAGTTGGGTTATCATATATGTGAGTTCATGTCTGCGCTTGCACCAAAATGATTTAGTTCCTCGCAAGTTGGACCCAAAGCGCATTAGTTGCTCTGCAATGTGGGCATCTGGGTAGTGTGCAAGTTGCTGGCGTAACATCGAAACTGTGGTAGGCAAGTTGTCGCCTATATTTTTTTTGTGAAAACAACAGATGTTGATTGGCTTCTGTGGCGCAACATAATGTTGAGAATGAAGTAACGAAAGCGCGGATGGCTTCCAAATCTGTTATCATGGTAACGTAGTAGGTGTAGTGCGTATTCATGCATGTGAACCCTCTTGATGCGTGCTTGGTGGAACAATGCAACCCTGTAGGGAACAATGTTGGAAAAGCCATAGATAGCAAACCCTCAGTGTCGTATTCGCTGACCGCAGATGAACCAATGTGTGGCCACTCAATTGACTGTAGCGGAGTTTTTTTTCTGCCTTCGATGAAATTTGTTATTTGGTCAACTTCTGAAGTGGCTGGAGGGAGGGAGGACACAAAAGATGATGGTTGCCGCTCGTGGGTATTTGGTGGGGAACTTGGGCGAAGCTCTGCTTCTGGTTGTGCTTCAGCATTGTCGGCGATAGTTGAATTGAAGTGTGGTAGGGAAGTAGATATATCAGTACTGTGATGTGGTAGGGAATGCAATGCAGGTTGGTCTAGGACAACATCCTTGTAGTAAGGGTCATGAGCTATTTTGAATTGCAATGCAGCCAAAACACGAGATCTGCTTACAAAGCAATCGTAAGCTTTATTTGTTGCTCCGATTCTTCGGATGATTAAGATGTCCAAGTCTTCGACGCGCCGAGGCAAGTGTTTAGTTATGGATGAAACTTCTTGGGGGAAGCATATGGTGTGGCCCCTATATTTGTATTGGCCACCTACAGCGTGAGTCACTTGCAATATTGGGTTGACCCTTGCTATCAACATTTCCTCAACTTGTGTAAGTGAAGATAACACCTTAGGTTGCGGGCCTGGGTCCATGTTATTCCAACTTGAGAAGCGGCGATCATCCTTTTCAACAATGCATCTGTGATAGGTATGGGCACCTTTGTAAAGCCTTGTACGTAGCCCAACATATAATTCATTACAACATGAACATGTGTTTGGAGGCGGGAGGTGATCTATTCTTTGGCGGAATTGGCGTTGTGTATCTTGGAGTGAATGCGTATTTGGTGTGTGATCTTCGAGCAGGTTGGCATGGTTGGCTATATAGACTGGCGCCTGTGTGTTCAGCTTTTGTCGTTTCATGCAAGCTATATGGCGACGATGCTCATTGAGGTTGTTTTTGTTGGTTGCATACCTCAACCGAGCCTTTGCATTTTTCTCAGTTCGTGTTAGGCTTGCAAAAAATGAGTTAAAAAGGTAACAGTAATTAGGTATAGAACGTAGTTAATGCAAGCAAAAAAGAAAAGTTCTTTTGTTTGATTGGAGTGAAGTGTAACAATGTATGTTGACAATATTTGCATTGCTAGTATAAAGTGACTTTGATTACACCCGAATATGTGTATTATAAAGACATATTAAGAACACAAAGTGGTATATAAATATAGGAAAACTTGAGCACAACATGCGTTAATATTAAAGGTTATATAACTTATGAATGCAAAAACCTATATGTGGAGTAGGTGGTACGGTAAGTATGTATTGGTAAGTTGCTCATATTGTGTGGGTACAATATAATATGTTTTCTGAGGTAGTGTAGGATCTTTTTCATCAATACATAGTTAAGGTGTTGCGAGGAATGCATCTAGTGGGGATTCCTCGTGCTCTTGGAAGTCATGTCCTTAATCAGAGCGACAACACAAGCACCCGGGCTTTCTCTTGACTTGTAGACCTCTAGCTTCGCGGATATTGTGAACATGTAGCTAGAAATGAATTGGCT
Source organism: Taxus wallichiana var. yunnanensis (assembly GCA_018340775.1). Taxonomy (NCBI): domain Eukaryota; kingdom Viridiplantae; phylum Streptophyta; class Pinopsida; order Cupressales; family Taxaceae; genus Taxus; species Taxus wallichiana. Next base: position 530,104,626 of record CM031244.1, read on the forward strand.
TAACAACAAAGCCAAAACTTGTCGTGTGTGTTGGTGCAAGAAGTGTAGCTCTTGTGCTTTGATATACCCATGATTGATGTAGCAACCTCATCAAAAGCAATTACCCATGTTGTTGATGTGCCATCCTCAATGATGAAGTGTAATGCATATTTGTAGTTGCAATGAGAGACGTCGTGCTTGCATTTTTGGCAATACCAAGAGGAGTTTGCAGTTAGATCAAGTTTTTTCTTGCATTGCTGGTTGTTAACAATTGATGTGCATGCTGGATAGCTAAAGGAGGACATATTAATGTGTATAATTGTTGCTGCGGTGGAGAAGGTGAGCGGTTTACCTAGCTGCGAGGAGGATTTCATGCCTGCGATATCGGTTTTCTCAATTTTTCCAATACTCACTGAAGGGTATGCAGTTGTAGAGGCGAGCGAAGTAAACCATGCACGCAGTGCATGAGCCTCAGTTATATCAGGATCTATGAAGATTTGTGTATTAGGCCCGTGGCTAATGTTGTTCCTTTGAAAGTTGTAGTTTTTGCTCTCTTAATTGCAAGAACTGGTCGGATTGATGTCTGTGTAGCACATAATTCACTCAGAAGTTTGCCCTCATTGTCACTAAAAGCGCCCCATAACGTTGCCTCAATACATAGTGCCGAGTTATCACTTAGTACGACTGTGCGTTTGTGGTTGAAAGTACTATCACTTTTCCTGATAGTGGAGGGGGTAAATGGATAGTGCAATAGCTAGTAGGTCAATGGTGGATTTGGCGGGGCGGAGTTGATTTCTGCTATTGTTTTGAAGCGGAAAAGATATTGCGGTATGTTTACGGACTGGTTTGTACTAAGCTTTACAGAGGAGTCCAAGTCTAGGATGATGTCCCAAGGAGTTGTGGAGTTGTTGTAATCTTTTTTTGCAGTCCGCAAGGTGCCTCCTTTGATTGTGTATGTTTTACCTAGTTGTATTTGGTTGTAGTAAGAAGTTGTAGCTAGGTCAAAAGAAGTCACCACTATATCTGAGTTGCTTTTGTCGATAATGTCGAAGCTGAAAACCTGCCCTGTGCGTTTTTCCGTGTTGTAGTTGTTTAGGTTGCCTTTTTTGATGACCCTGCCTTCAATAGTCCAAACGCTTTGGTAAGGATTTAACGATTTAATTGGCGTGAGTTGCATGCAGTGTTCAGTCGGCCTTCACGAGTAGCCGGCGCCAAAGTATCTGTGCGGGATGTCGGCATGTGTACGGCCAGTTGGGGAGGAACAACGTTGGGGGCAATGGAGTCTGCGATGCTGGTGGTTCCTAAACAATAAAATAAAATGGAAATGAATTAGCAAATGGGGTAATGTTAAGTACGAGGGAGCATGCGCTAAACCATAAAGTGGGGAAACCAAGTTATGGCCCACGTAAAGTGTTTTTTTAGAGAATAAGCACGTAAAGATATGTACAATGGGGAAGATGTTTATATAACACAACAGTTTCTATGCTCATTCTTTAAGTAAAGTACGAAACATATGTACAACAACTCTATTGTATATATCGTGATTGGAATTATACAAAACTTTTGACGACGGTTTCAAAATGGAACATGTACACCATATTTATGCAAGTATAGGTTTATCAAGTTAGACCTTCAAAAAGAGGTTACTGTGGGGTAGGATGAAAGAGGTGGGCATATGTATGAGCAGTGCAAAGTTGTAGTAGGGGTGAGGTAGGGACTTAAATTAAAGGGATGCAAGATAAGCTTTGAATGCAGCTCTAATGGAGTGTTCCTCACCGCCAGAGTAGTACTGGTCATAGCTGAGCGAACGAAGGAAAGTGTACAATGCGTCAAGCCTAAGGTACGTTGCATCTACCTTGTGCATCATGTCTAAGACAGTGGTTAAATCACTATCGAGAATCATTGCTGATGGGATGAGGGACTCTGATATTCTACCAGAAATGGTTGAGCATGTAGCTGCAACAGAAGTAGCCAAAGTATGGACAGAAGTCGCAAGCGGTGGCTGGACACTTTGTATTGAGCTTTCGTTGGTGGTTGCTTGGGTTGCATATGACTGAGGTGTCCCATTTGAAGCGACCAGTTCAATAGGAGGGCTCCCGACAATGGCACCAGAGGTATCATCAGATATTGTGATAATGGATGGGCTTCCACTTGGAGTGGCCATAATACCTGGAAAAAGCAACCAACTTTGTTAGTATAAATTTAGCTTCTACTGACAAGTACAGAAATATATATACATATATATGACACGGATTATGGTTAGGACAAAGACAGAACCATGATATTTAGTGAATGTCATGCAATTGAGTTAGAGAAGTGCTGAAGAATTCTAAACATTGCAAAAAACATTGGCTCGCTGAAACTGAAATTGCAACTACATCCATAAATCATATATCATATATTTCATCCATAATTCTCTGTATGCAACTATGGAAATGTCAGACATGCTCATTGTAGTTTTTAGCAGAGCTTACATAAAGATTATCACTAACAGATTAAGAGCCTTTGAACTATCAGCAGCAAAACATATTCCAATACAATTACTCTACCCGAGATGATTAAACAGCTGCTGTCCACTTACAGGTGAAACTATTTCATGATTATTATGTGCTTATTTATAGTATGTATCCATAGTACATTTCTTAAGAAAACATGCTAATCCCAATCATGGGAGCATCTAATTCTATTACACAGAATTGGAGGCCCCAACAATTACCAAAAACAATAAAAAAACTGAAACAAATAAATTAAATAGGTTCAATTCCATGCAATAATTGTTCGACTAAACCCGAATCCCAATCATGGGAGCGTATAGTTCTATTACACAGAATTGGAGGCCCCATCAATTACAAAAACAATGAAAAGACTGAAACAAAAAGCCCAACACATATACGTCGCAACTATTTTAGCAGCAACACCATAGCCTTCCATTTCTAAGTAGAATGTCCCTCAACAGGGTCCTAAGCTCCTGAAGGCCTCCTCCATGTACCAGCCCCTCCAGACCGATCTTCATCCCGCATACGGTCTAAACGCTGGTCTGAACCTCTCTCCTAGCCGCATAGCATTTTATGTTGTAAGTTGTGATTGGGCTGATGAATAACAATAACAATAACTTCAAGAAAACTACGCCCTGGACTCACTATAACTACAGATACTAAGACAATATACCAAAACGTATGTACCTAGTTTTTACAAATAATTCTAACTCAGGAGACTATTTTGACTTAAAAGATGTGACCAATAATGAAAGCATGGCTGAGCATACTGCGCATTTTGTGAAACATATAAACCCAATAAAATACGTTCATCGCAACAAAACAATAATTTGCATTATTTATATTTCCCTGCAGAATTATTACAGCGAATAAATGAAAGAAATACAGAGAAGGAAAGAAATGCTGCTAAAAACTGATCCAGGATGCTAACGAGGAAGAGCTGTCACAGGAATCGAGCTTCACACCTCCTGTTGCTTCCGCGGCCGCCAGGCAAAGACCGCTTGTTGGATGGTATATGACCTGGTGCGAGGCTCCTTGCGAGGAAAAGGGATCTGAACAAGATTTTAAAAAAATTACAGATCAAAATCAAATTTTATGGCCTTTTTTTCTGTCAATTGAAGTAAATATAATTATTACCATGGAGCGGTTTCTGTATGGACTTCAATCTGCAATAAAGGCAGGATTCCGGAGGCCGTCCCAGCGGGCATTGAGAATGCCGTAGGTTTCTTCGAACCCTGGCTGACTGTTGTGAAAATAATAGCTACCCTGCAGCGTCCACAACGCCCATTCGAAATCTCCGTCGGCGGCAAACGCCAGAAAGCAATTAATATAATTGTTGTCTTTCACACTTACTCCCCTCTCATCTATGCCAGATGGTGCAGGATGTAAATTTAAAAATGCAGGGGTGTATTTATAGAGAGAGATAGTTTAAGCAGCCTGTAAGAGGAGGACAACAGGTAGACAACAATGACCGACTCTGTAAGAAATGCAATTACTCCTCTAAATATCGCACCAGCACACTGTTTCTAACATCACCTTTGCACTGTTACAGAATTGCACGTATATTTCATTCACAAGCTTTTATTCACCTGATGCATACACAGTGTGCAGTTTCCAACGGGAGTTATTGCGAAGCGGTGGACAACTGTGACTGTATTTATGCTCAGCGGTAGCCAGGCAGACCACCGACCCTGAACATAGCCGCCAAGCTGTATAAGTTAAAAAGTATTATTATGAATGAATCTGAAGTTGTTCATTGGGCGAGAGGAAACAATCTTCTTTGCCTCCCATTTATTCTTTTCTGTTTATGGAAGTTGACGAAGACGGCTCTGGCGGGAATAAGTAACGTGCCGATTAACAATAAAAAGTATTCGACCTAAGTATTTCCTATAACAGCTTTATCGGTCATATATTTGTTTGTATTAAATATTAGGTGTTCTACTGTTTTGCGTAGCCATCAAACGTGTTACGGATATAACGAAGTACTCGACCTTACTTTCACGCTGAACCGGAAATATTAATTGAAAATCCAAAGCAAACTCAAATTTTATGGGTATATACATATGTCATCTTACTATCCTTTTATGTATGTTTATTTAAATTTAGCAAAGTGGGTAGCCGGAAAGGAATGCAATTTGGTCTGTTGTTTATGTCATGCTCCGATTTTTAATATTTGCAACGAAAAAATCGATCCCCGATTCAATGTTCTAATCTTTTTCTTACGTTGCAAGCTCGATCACATTTTTCCTTCCGACAATATATGTTATTCTGTAATATTTTCCTTCGATGAAATATCATTAAGCTGAGAGGTATTGTTTGTTGTCTTTGTTTTTAGGATTTCTGTCTTCTTTTCAAGCATTTAAATCATTCAGGTGTCACTATTAAAATCGTGTCTATGCAGTGAGGTCCGGTTTTAGTCTTATCATGCGTTATTCCGTACTTTTTAGGGGTTCCACTCTTTTAGGGTTTTCCTACTTGCAGTTTTTGTCACATATAGGGCTTATTCATTGTAATTTTCCTGTTGGAGTAGGAGAGGAAACAGCCATGTCGAAAAGAGGGCGTGGAGGAAGCGCCGGGAATAAGTTCCGGATGTCGTTGGGTCTCCCAGTGGCGGCGACAATTAACTGCGCGGACAACACTGGAGCGAAGAACTTATACATCATCAGTGTTAAGGGAATAAAGGGCCGTCTGAACAGGCTCCCTGCTGCATGTGTAGGTGACATGGTCATGGCCACTGTTAAGAAGGGCAAACCCGATCTGCGTAAGAAGGTCATGCCAGCTGTTGTCGTTCGACAGAGGAAGCCATGGAGGCGAAAGGATGGTGTTTACATGTACTTTGAAGACAATGCTGGTGTAATTGTGAATCCAAAGGGGAAATGAAGGGTTCTGCTATCACAGGGCCTATTGGTAAAGAGTGTGCTGATTTGTGGCCTAGGATTGCTAGTGCTGCAAATGCTATTGTGTAACAAGGATCTTATGGGGTTCTTGAGTTGTTCTGTCTAGTCAGGTATTTTGAAATTGAAATAGTCATTTGCGATGATTGGCTTAGTAGGACTTCTTTGTTTATCACATTTGACAGCATTTATACTGGGTTGTTTCAGTTTTTACACTCAAGTTTAATTTCTGGATTTTGTTTACAACCAACATTGTTAAACTTTGCTTATTTATTTTTCCCAAAACTTGTTTCTGCATTATCACGTTATCTGTATTAATAGGGAATCTGTATTATTTGGGTTCCTGATCGTGTTGGGCTTGTTTTTTAATGGGTTTCATTGATAATGAATATTATAAAGTTGCACATCTTAGATTGGCGAGATATAACTTTGACGAGCTAACAACTTGGTTCCGAGGAGAAATTGTTTCTGCTATAACTATATTTTGCATGTGAGCGTGATTGTTTTTTGTTGGGCATGTTTTAATGGGTTTCATTAATGATAAATACCATAAGCTACATATCTTAGACTACTGAGATATATCTTTGACGAGTCAACAACTTGATTTTTAGCAGAAACTGTTTCTAAACTCATTTATTAGCTATAGGCTACATGGTGCATGTTTATATGATTGTTAGCTGCTAGTTTAGACTTTTTGTATTCGTTTCTGTAATGGGTTTTCTGTGGTAAGTTTTAATTATTAAATTTAATTTTGCTGTGATTGCATTTTGGTTTCAAAAACTGTTATTTTTCCATTGTCAATGAAATTTGGTTTCATCTGTTTGTTATTGGTATCAGGCTTCAGCTGGTGTATGAAATTTTGCATGCTTCTTTTGTTATTTTATGTACATGGAAGTTTTAGACTTTGAAGGGGAAAGTAATGCACATCCTTGTTATCCTGATGAAAACATTAATTTGGGCTTTTATTTGATTGTCTGTGTGTGATCAATAGCATAATCTACCTGGAGGACTTACTTGTATTTCATAGCAAGGTCTTACATTGATCCCCACTCCCTGGGCAATGGGGCACTTTTATTGAAGCTATCTGGGCTGCAATTTTAAAACCCAATCCCCTAAGCAATGGGATGCTTGGTTGTGGTGTTTGGATTGAACATGGATCAGTCATTCTAAATCCCATGTAATCCTGATAGGTTTTGGGCCTCCTATGTTGCTATTTTAAAACCCAATCACCTAAGCAATGGGATGCTTGGTTGTGGTGTTTGGATTTGAACATGGACCGGTCATTCTAAACTCCATAATAATCCTGATAGGTTTTGGGCCTCCTATGTTTGAGTTTGTCATTCCTCCCTGATCTATGCTGTTCTATTTGACATGCCTTTATTATCCTGGCTAGTTTTTTGGGCATCATGTCTTTGAGCTCATTTCAACTTGTATACTTAATAATTGATCCATTGCGGTTAGTTTGGTTGTTAACTCAGTGCGGAAGATCACTATATCTTGAATTAAAAAATCTTTCTTGGTATCTAAAATAATATTGAAACACTTATTGCAGGGCTGTTTTAAATTCAAAAGTAAACGGGTCTGTTCCATAGTTTGGATTGATATCTTAATTGTAAATAGTGAATGTATCATGTTTTTATTTTTTAGGTGATGTAATTTTTAGTCGGAATTGTTCCATTATCATATTATTCGTTTAAACATAAGCTTTGAAACAACATGAAATGTTATTTAAAAATAGCCATCCCTGAACTATACATACCATACCAATAAACCGTAACTCATTGACTATTGGCTTTATAAATAGATCAAACTCTTTTGTTGCAACCATGGGAATTATTATATTAAGATTTTGTACGAAAATGTAAAGACCAATGTTTTTATTGTTGGGTCTAACTCCCCTCAATTATGTTTGGATAATATTGTGAACAGAGTTTGGACTGATTTAAGCCCTTATTTCTAGGTTGGTATGCTGTTTGTTCTTTTAGTTTGAGCTTTTGGGGATGTATGTAAATTTTCAGACTTTTTATACTTAATTGTAGCTCTAGGTAACTGCTGCTAGGTATTCTTGTGCCTCTATTTACGGAGAATTGATTGATTCTGCTGGAACTGTTTAGGTTTTGCTGTTGCTGTTTGAGAAGATGTTAAATTATATTGTTCAAGTGCTCTGACTGACAATCACTTGTATTTAAAATCTGACTTGAAGTGTTATTTAATTCTCTAAGGTAATGCCTTTAATCTAATTATTTTTGTTATTGCCTTGTAACAAAGGGAGGGTTAATCAAATCTATTTTGCTTCAATCTTTTCGGTTCCAACTGTCAAGTCCCAAACTGTTGGTTCATAACATTGGCTAAGCATGTCTCATAAAATTGCTTAACTTTGTCTATAAACTCTCTCCTATTAAATCTCTGAGGCTTCTTATGGCTTTTGAGAAAATTCTGTCTTTGTTTGCCCTGCACAATTGAGACCTTATTTCTAGGCTGTTATGTAGTTCACTCATATAGTCTGAGCTTTTAAATATTTTCAGACTTCTATACTTAATTGTAGCTCTAGTTAACTACTGCTGCTAAGTATTTTTGTTCCTATCATAGAGATTTGATTGATTCGTAAGGAAACCCCTGGAACTGTTTAGGGTTTGCTGTTACTGTTTGATAAGATGTTAAATTATATTGTTGAAGTGCTATGATTGACAATCACATGAAATCAAAAGCAGACTTAAACTTTTAGTGCCGAAACTATTTGGGAAGATATGAACCTGTGTTCTGGGTATATGTACAGTTGATATGGTTTTTGTTACTTTATTTGCCTATATAGGGAAATATAATTTTTGTGCATGTAATTGTGCAATGATTGTGTTATCATTAGATATGGCTTCTCTTTGCCTTTAACCAATAATCTTACACTTGATATCCAAAAAGTGATTATTGGAAAATTTGATGGACTACCTACGATGCTCCGACTGATGTGATAAGCATTACGCTACATACCACAACTCCAAAGAGAGGTTACGCCAAATGTAGTGCTACCAAACCCGTGATGAGATGCATGTAATATACAATAATCAATAAAGATGGAGCCCTTGATCAGCACCTCACACTTGGCAACACACTCTGCCAAGGTTGCCAAAACAAACTTTTCTAGATGTTGGAGTAAAAATTATCATGATGATGATTTTTGTTATCCGAAAGTATATATATGATAGTTTCTGTCTATCTGTTTAACATCTGTGGCTGCACCGTCAGGGCCCATTGGCCATCAGTATCTCTCAATCCCTTAACTTGGATAGTCAACAAATTAAATCAACACTAGCCAGAAGTTTGGCAGACTTCTTTTATTTCAAATTTCAAAATTTGGAATCTCGAATATAATCATTTCTTGGATAATAAGTTTCTCTTACTAGGGCATTATTTTTATGTGGTGTATGGTTTTGGATGACACTGTATACTGTAGTTTTGGAGGATATTTTACTTCCCAATTGCATGCATGGTGGATTGATAGGGAAATGCGGAGTGTATATACCCCTGTAAAAAAAAAAAAATCATCTAGAGTTGATCTGTAAGGACATATCTAGAGAGAGGATGAGACCTCATTGACTTGTAGTGGTATGATGTTTCGAGATATTTGAGGTTAAGTGTTAGTTGCACGAGATCATTAGTCCAAAAAAAAAAATGTTTAAATTTAGGGTTGCGTACATGTTACAAAAAAACATTAAATTTTGTTCATGTTACAAAAAAACATTAAATTTTGTTCATGTTATATCCACTTGTAAAAATAAAAATCTATTACTAGTACCAGATAGTTACAAAAATTTGAAGTTCCAACTTACTGGAGAAGCTTCATTCAGAACCTATTGTTGGTGGATTCACTTTCACTAAATTTGTATGACAAATTCAACATACAAGAAATAGCTTCTTTGCAAATGATACAGGAACGTATTTACATGGTAGTAACAAATTATAGGAAGAAAATCCTGTATTAATGCTGAACCTAATGAACAAGCTTTTATACAATTGAAGCTATGATTGGAAATAGAATTGAAGTTTGTGGCATGGAAATGTGTGATAGGAATGAAGCAATGAACGCAGTTTTCTGGGCCTTTGGAACATTATACAGAGATGATAATAATAGAAAATCATAGCAATAGCAAAGGTGTTATGACCCTGATAATATTGATCTTTCAGAGCTGCTTTTTCAGAGGTTATTCAACCCATGTTACTGATTTATTAACAATTTCAGGACTAGTCAATCCTGCAGACGTCTCTTCCTTTATTATCATACCTATTGAATAAAGATGTGTTTCCCAATTGAGAATAAAGGCAGTCAATTCGTTGCCCTTGAGAAAAACCATATTTAGAATGGTTGGATTCTATAACTTTATTTTGTTTTGTGGATAAATGTTATTTTTATTTGTTTTTTTGATTGTAGTTTGTTTCTGCTTATAATGCATCTCAATCTGGAATGTGGACTTTAGAGTATTGTCCATTGAATGTCTCCTAAGATCTTGATCACAGATCTAGAAGTACAAGTTCTTTAAAATTAGGTTTTAACATGATGCAACCTTATTACACAACAATCAAGGTGAATGAGATTGCAATTAGAGGAAGTTACTGTAAGGATTGCGTTTAGATGCACTGCTTAGAATTATTGATCCAAGAGAGATGAATATGGTTGGGTTGGCTAGAGTTTTCAGAACAATCAAGGTGAATGAGATTGCAATTTGAGGCAGTTACTGTAAAGATTTCATTTAGATGTACTGGCTATAATTGTTGATTGAAGAGAGATGAACGGGGTTGGATATGCTACAAATCTAGATATGCAAAGCAGCAAGGTGAAAGTTAAAATAACATGTTTTAAAGTTCCATTGTAGTCATTGACTCATGTTTGGACTGAAAAACTGGAATGGCATACAAATGTGAAACACTACTATCAGATAGAGATGTGAATGTAATTGTTAGCCATTTGCATTTGTGAGGACCCATTAAAGTTAGAGAGTAAGGTATATAGAAGCGATAACACTTTGGGTCTTCTATATTTCTGAGGTCCCTGAAAATTGAGTGGCTATAACATTCAGAAAATAGAAGGGCATTAATGTGATTTGATCAAGTAATTTACTATCAGACAGAATATTGTGAGGCATACTCTTATGTAATTGATAAAGGAATGGTGGTTTAGGGGAAATGGAAAACACTGAAGTATTGACAAACAAATGGAGTAAGTGGTGGCATAGACAACTAGGCTATTTGTATTACCACAAATAAGATTGGATCTAAATAAGTAACGGCCAAAGGTACAAGAAATGCCAATTCATCCGCAACCATACGAAATTGGTTGTGTGAATAAAAGTAGAGACATAAATGTTAGACCATGGTACCTGCTTCCGTATGCAATTAGGCCAATTTAGTATGAAGCGATTTGCGATGTGTCGACTCTAAAAGCGTGCGATGTTCTATGCAGCCAACCTTTGATGTGCAATTGGTATGGTGTTTACAAAACCACAACTTTGGGAAAGTAGTTTTGTAGAATTCCATAGGTAGTCCTACCAAAATATCAATAATCCCTTCTTCCAAAATATCATTGATTGATATCTCCATCTATACACATCAAATTAAATGGTGTATCATCTACTTTGAATTACATGACTCGTTAGATGTTTGAAATGCTAGGAATCATTCATTGGAATCTTTACAAGTTTTGTCACAACTTTGATGGTTTTAGTGAAATAGATACTCTTATTGGGATCATTAACATTTATCAAGTTGGGCCCAAAATGATAAGGATTGAATTTGGCGTGTCAACCTTGATTTATCATACAACATGATCATTGGTTGACCTGGATTGTTTTTATGTAGGTTATTGCCTTGCCTACTTTTCAAGTAGTGCAATTTGAGCATGAGGATAACGCTCATATCATGGATAACCCTTGGGCATTGATGCATGTTAATATGAGGCATTAGCGGTGTCTACCCATCGTATCATTAATAAGTCTTTCCTCGTCGAAGATGATAAGTTTGGTCCTAAATAGTACAAGAAGTCTTTCATCCCTTTAACAACCTCTCATCACTCCTAGGAACAAAATAAGATTTATTCGGTTTTCCTTGTTCTTCTTTAGGCTTCTCGTTTCTAGGATATCTTATTTTTATATTCCCTCCTCCGAGCATAGGCCATCCTTTAGGAACCAAGTGATCCATGGTTATCGGTACAATGAACTCCTCTCTCAAGCAATGCACTCCATGAAGTCCATACAAGTGCTATTTTGTACACGTTGAAGCATGGTCCATCTTTGATGAATTAGATACGTGCAAGAAGCTCATGAAGGCCTCACACAAGGATTGCCTTCCCTCATTATTGAGCCAACCTTATCATTTATCTTATCTCTCTTGAAGATCCCTCTTCTAAGGTTGAGCTCCATCTATGTAGACTTCAATCTTGAGGAACCCTTTGATCCATCCTGTTCTTTTTAGAGATAAGAACATAACAATGTGGTGTGGTGCCTTGCCCTTAAGGCTTCACTTAATTCTTTGGACATCATATCCCCCATTCAAAGTGGCATGAGGTTTATTGCTCTTAGAGATTTTTTCGTTCTACCATTTGAGTGTCATGACCTTAATAGTTACGAAAATATGAGTTGAGTTTCCCTTTGGGGACCACCATTGGTTGTATAATCCATGTGATTACCCCTCGGTTAGGATACCTCATGTCTTGTTCTCTTTGAGGTGTGATATCCTTTCCCAATCTATTTTCCCTTCGTTGGGGTTGGCATATTCCTTTTGGCACCCCTTTTTTGAGGTTCTTGTTTTCCCAAATAGCCCCACAGGTATTTTGATAGCTCAAAGAGTCATTTTGGACTTTGACAAATTTTGTTTGAAAGGTCGTGGAATACTCAAGTTCAAAGTGTTCCATGGAGTAAAGGAACTTAGTGTTCTGCAGGTTCTCTTGACCCGCAGGATAGAGAAATGAGTGCTCGGGACTTAGGCGGATATAAAGGATTGAACATCCGCGAAGTCAACTTTGTCTTCCGCGGATAACGGCAAAAAAATATCTCATGGATTGAAGGTAAGTCAAGGTACCGCGAGGTTTAATGTCTTGAAAAGGTTAGAAAATTGGCAAAGTATAGGACCCGCGAAGTGAGAAAATGAATGAGAAGCTTAGCGCTTTGCGGTATATAGAGAAGCATCAACACGAAGGCGAAGTGCGAGGAAATTAGAAGTCTGTGGTGGTTCATGAGAAACGTTTCGTGGAGAAATTTGCGGGAACATTCAAATTCAAGAACCATGAGATGTTATAGGAGCCACAAAGCATTTGAAAGACTTCGCGGGTATCGAAGAACGTTCATGATGCCGCGTAGCTAGAGATATCTGCGAAAGTCAAGGCAAAACACATGGAGCCCGCAAAATGAAGCGAGAATAGGTTTTTGGCCATAACTTTCGTTGCGAGAACTCCAAAATTGATGAAATTGGTGGCATTCAAATCATCTTTTCAAGGGATTCATTTTGGCATCAAGAAACTCATAATTTGATGGAGTTTTGAGGGTGAAAAGTGTAAACACACATTGACAGAGAAAAGTGCAATTTTACATTTGAGGGCACATGACCACTTCACCTACCCAAATTTAATGGTGAACGACGCCCATGCCTTCACTTGCGGATCTTGATGGCATGTTGCAGAGGATAACGACAACTTCTTAGGGAGTTTAATGCCAACAAGATATGTGGGCGACAACTTGTCATCACTCATGGCATGTCAAATTCAAATTTCCCTCATTTCTCTCTCTCTCTCTCTCTCTCTCTCTATCCCATTATCATATTGTATAAATGTAAGTGCTTAGGCATGTTTTACAGAATCCTTTTGCCGAAACTGCATGCTCTGCCTTGGAGCAACACATTTTCTTACCTTCAGACCTCTACAATTTTGCATTTTGCTAGAGATATCTAGCCTTTGCTTTAATGCAATACATTTGTGGTTATTTTCCCTTCAAATGTTCTCTATTTGTTGTGGATGTTTACCCTCTTATTTTCTTTAAGTTTTATTCATTCATGCTCTTCAATGTTCTGTGTTTCCATTAAAATCTCTGCACATGTGATTGCCTTGTGTCTTTCGGTCGGGTTTGAATCCCGTCTTAGTGTTGGCGCATCACCATTCTTTCATTTTGCAGCTTTCTCCTTTTCTCAACCCTAGATCTTGTATGCTTTAGTTTTAGTTTTAGATTTAGTTGTAGTTTGAGTAGTTTAGGTTAGTGTGTGTTGAGCTAGGAGAGAAGGAACCAACCTTCTCTGGAGGTTTGTCTCAAGGAGAAAAGTCCCACACTTTGAGGACAATCCATGTTCACCAAAAGTTTTGATGTTCATTCATGATCAATCAGAGGGTGCAATTCTTGTGTGTTAACAAATATGACACGCTCGACGGACAACCTCTCGAAGGATTTCTTTTTATTTCACTGAGTTTGGTGTGTATCTTGGTGATATCTAGCCTTTGGAGGCTTCACAAAACACATATGACGACTCCAAATATTACATCTACTAGTTCAAGAAGAAAAGTGCTTCCATCTCATGAGAGCCTTTTGACTACTTGTAGTTGTCACCAAGGAGAAGAAGAAGGGGCGAGATCGGTTTAAAGATCACCATCACCTCCAAACAAAGTTCTCTCTATCCCTCCTTCAGGTATGACTTTCTTGTTGTCCTCTAGGGTTCTGAGACCCATTACATTCAAGGCTCATTAAATAAATTAGGATTTTGTTACATTCAATAGAGGAATCCCCTTATTTTTGGTCCAATATAATGACATTCCGATTCTGACCCTAAAAATTGTTCCTTTCTTCATCGGAGAGAACACTATACACCCATTGAGCACATCAAGGATGTTGCGAAACATCTCGCTCGGTATACCATGTTACACGAGACAATGTAGCGATCAGTTGTTGGCGATTCTTCAAGGAAATTTCTCTCTGATGGTACATGGGTCCGAGAATAAATTCTATTACTACCCGGGATGATTTGGGAGAAGCTCTTTGCAACCATTTTGAAGATAAGCCGGACCATCTATCCCTAGTGGAGCAACCGATTACAACAAAGAGAGCGACACACGAGCTAATGTCTTATTTTAATATCAAATTTATAAAGACTTGGGATATAATCCCTCAAATGGTAAGACCTACACCTCAGTATGCATTTCTTTATTATCTAAGGGCTTTAAATAATGACATCTCTGTCATGATTCAATCCATGGGGGTAGAACTTTACCGATGCCTATGACATTGCTATTAGAGTAGAAAATAGTCTTATCCAGGCTGGTAAAATTGCTCCTAGATCCCCAATGCCCATATTCCCATAGGTAGGGACTTCTGCGCCTTACCATACTCTTGAATTAGCCCCATTCCATCCCCAAGAAACCAAATTTCAGCTCAGGCATCTACTTCCACAAGCTCTTCAAGTGAGTTGTAGGAAGTCATGAAGCAATTAAAAACTTTGGAAATGAGTTGGTATCCTTGAAGAGGAAACAAGCTCAAAATTTTAGACCTTATCAACCTCCATACCAACCCAACAAGCCTCCTTATCCGCCAAACAAACCGCCATTCCAAGCAACTCCTCAAAATCAAATTACCCCGTAAAGTCATTTCATTCTTATAATCCTAATGCGACTAGTTCATTTAAGGCTTTGGTTCTAGTTCAAAACAATCTTGTGCAAGATTATGAATGGTGTTTCCTTGCAATCTTCCGCACAACCAAACAACTTGCCCCAATGGCATTCTAAGCCAAGCTTTGATGGTCCAAAATGCATCCTTCTCTCAAGATGCACCAACGAAAGAAAACCCATAGCAGGGGACTACTTAAGAAATACTGCCAAGTAATGCTTGACTTGTGAATTGGCAAATGGAGGAGTTCAGTTGGATCAATCAGCTTCAGGGAATAAATCAACCACCTTCTTAAAGTGTAGCCGTGAACACCAAATCTAAAAGAACGAAAATTGAGGAAAACACTCCATCTCTCACTTCATCAAGTCCTCCTCCCAAAGATAAACAATCCGCAGACTAGGGAAAATTCTAGGTTTTAACAGGGAATCATGGGAACGTGGTAAACCCATAGTGCACCATAGATTCACAAAACACTACGAGATCTTCCAAACAAAGAGATCTCGTGCAACTAAGAATTTATACAAGACAAGTATAATCCACACTCAAGGGAAATCCACAGGGATGTAGAGTTTCGCCATCCAAAGAAAGTCTCCAGATAAAACATACAAGAAAGGAAAGTGCTACCCTTTTTTTTGCAAAAAACCGCAGTACTCCTTTCAACATCCAATGTGGGAATCTCTAACTATTCCTAGCCAAATATATCTCCTACATGCCACCATGGTTGACCTCTCCATACTTACATGGAACATCGAGCGAGAAGAACAAATTGGTTCTCACTAACACACCTCAAAGAAAAGGATGACCAACTAGGTAAGGACATGAAGCCACTTCCTTTCTATGTATCCCTCATCACAGTAATCATCTCGAGCACAATTGCATGATTGACTCATGAGCAAGTAGTTTAGTGATGCCCAAACAAATAGCGGACCAACTTGGTCTTGAATATGAGTCACTCTTTAAAAGAATAGTGCAATTAGATGGGACCGCAATGGGAACCGTTGAAGTAGTAAGAGGGCTAAGCCTCACATTGCATGCATGTCTTAATTTCTCAATCCCACAAGATGTTTTCATCAGCAATCTTCCCCCTTTATTTTCCTTGTGCAGGGTTTCACTGCTAAGATTGTTGGATATTGATCCGCAGATTGGTCTCACATGCTTTTCAAAACTATATATGGCACCAAGGCTGCCATAAGGTTTGAACCTCTTGCCACATATCATATAGAACCTTATGTGTATAGCCCCATCAATGCTAATTGCACCATATTTTATCAGGAGGATCACCCAAGTGTCCAAGAAACAAATACTCAAATTGAAGGCATTCCAAATTTACTATTGGTTGACTGGGGAACCGAATGTCACAGTTTTGATCCATACAAACAAATTGAAGAAGTTGGGCTTAACATCTATTGCTTGCATGAGGAAGATTCACCTGTTCTTGGACGTCCTAAAGGAAAATTCGTAAGATGATGGCATTTCACAAATGTTTTTGATGGATCAAGAAGCGCATAAGGTGCATGAGAGGGTATAATACTTGAATCTCCTTCTAGTATGAGGTACTACTATGCCTTTATATTTTAGTTTAGTTGTTCTAACAACTCAACGAAATATTAATCCCTCATCCATGGCTTGTAATGGACAAGAAAGAAGAATATCAAGCAATTGCGGACTTTCGGCGATAGTGAGCTAATTGTAAACCAAGTCGAGAGGGTTGAATGCGACTAAGAATGAACTATTAAGAGCTTACAAACATAGAGTATGGGACCCACTTTGGAATATTTTGAAGCCTTCAACATCTCGCACCATCCCAAGGAAAGAAAATGAACATGCGGATAGGTTAGCCGCAGTGGGAAAAAGTTTAACATTTCTCAAGATGTCAAAAAGGATGGGTTACAAGCGCATATCAAAATTATGGTGAGGCTATCTCGTATGTTGTCATGTAATTTGACTAGCCCAAAAATTCAAAAATGTGAACCATGACAACCAAGCCACAAAGTGTAAACTTGTTTCAAAATCTTCCCAAACCCCTCTCTTGGCTAGTTAGTATTCCATGTCATGATCATCTTTACCTTGCAGTTTCTCCTAATGCATTGAATAAACATGTATGAGTTTGCAAAATGGTGTGGTAAGGTCCATTGTTCCATTCGGTGAAGAACAATAGAAGACTAGTTCTTTGCAAGCCCGGAAAGGCCAATTTCGGCCATTTTGGGGCATGTATGCATCCTCCGGGAGGGTTCTAAAAAGTTCATAAACATCCGGAGGTGGTATTGGAGAGCATTTAATGTATTGAAAGTAGTTTATGAAGATTTAGGGAAGATTTGGTGATACACGGGCAATTTGTGCAAAAGTAGGTTTTCAGGTGTAAGGAATGAACAGTCAAAATGTGAACTTGAACTTCTCTAGATGATTCCAGGAGTTCCATAAGGAGTTATAAGTCAAACAAGTAGGAAATGAAAATATTGAATAATCCTCTACATGGTGGCAAAATCAAATTTTATCCAAGACTTGATGATTTCTTGAGGTAGTTCAAACTTTGCAGGTGTACCTCATTGTCTCGATAAAAAAGAGGCCAATTTTTAAATATGAAGGTAGAATTAATGTCTAAAACCTGTGCCATTAGTCTTTGAAAGGATTTTAGATTCAGATTCATATAAACATTTACCTCAAAAGTCCATCATGAGCCTCAGGGTGAAGATTTCATGCTTTTAGGCTATTTCGGGTAAGCCAATGCAAAACTTGGCTTTCCAACTGGGGCAAGGTGCATTTTTGTGTCCTTCTTGTCCCTTTTTCCCCAAGGGGACAAGTTACAAGAAAGTGCTATGACATCCTTGTAACCCTCCATCCACCCATATGTAGTCAAGACAACCCGGGTTGAGTGTAAGCCGAGTTAGCCATTTTTTCACTGTGCCATGTGTCACTACCTTGTTCAAGGCACATTTTTCTATTCCTTGTGTCCTTTGTGTCCCCAAGGGGACAAAGTAGACAATAAAGTGCACCTCATGCCCATTATTAGCCCCCCTTGCTCCCACTTGCTTCCATGATTTCCCTTGGGCACAATTTTATGTGCCCATTGTCCCCACTGTCTAAGGGGACAAGAGGGACAAGAAAGTGTGCCTATGCCCAAGCCCCATTTTTGACCACTCACGTGACCTCTTCCAGGCTCCACAAGGTGCTTTCCTAGCTCCAACTCACTCAAACTCACTCTCGGCCGACACTTGTCTCCATCCCGCTCCTAGGAGTACATTGGAGTGCTCTGTTATCCCTTGTGTCCCAAGTGCACCATTAAAACCAAATCTTAACCTCACACAGAGACCCGCTCCAACCCGATTTGAACCATGGTCAACGAGGTGCAATAAAAGTGTTTTTAAACATAGTTTCAACTATTTTGGATATTTTCTTCACACATGGTTTACATTCCTCCATTGTTGTTGTTGTCGCACCTTCTAACATTGATTAATGGTCGCCATGCCACAAAAGCAAAATGACAGTGAGATCCTTCTTCATTTTCTCAAGATCCGGTAAGCAAAATCACCCGATAATTGGAGCAAATGATCATAAAAATTCTTATTTCATGTAAGCTATTTTTTTGTAACACGAACAAGTTGATTTTTAGGGATATTGAGGACTATGTTTCTTGTCAGCATTCTTCCATCCTCGAATAATTTTTCACTTTCCCAAAGATCCGATGGGCGAAAATCTCAAAATGCGAAACAAATGATCCTCAAAAATCTAGTTTTGTTCGAGACATTTCTTTCACGATGGGGTTGCTTCTTTTTGAGATATGGAGGACTGATTTTTTCTCGCATTCTACCCCTCGATGAAAAACTCATTTCCCCACTCATTTGGATGAAGGAATCATTTGAAAATTGGAATAGGGAATCCTGGAATAAAACCTATAATTTAAAGACTATTTTTGTTACAATCTAACACTTGCAAAGTAAATTCTGAAAATAGCATGTGTTCATAGTAAGATATGTCTAAAAATAGTAAGTTGTCAAAATAGGTGAATTCTTAGCATTCGTGGTCCTTTGAACAGGAAAGAAACATCAGGAAGTGAAAACAATGCAAAATTACTAAAAATAATAGTCCTGGATATGACTGCTAAAGATAATACGTCTTGGGTTTGAGCCTAGAAAGATATGACAACTCACATTTTGATTATCTTATTGATTTTTTCCATCATCACAAGGTCGGAAAGTTATCTCGTGGTGTGAACAAGGTCAAGAAACACTTCGCAGGATCTTAAAACATTATTCCGGAGATCTTTGGACGATACTGTTCGATAAAAGGAGCTAACTCATTCCAATTGTGATAGAAGAGATTCATCCTAAGCATGTTTCCATCATGAATGAGACATCATCAAAGGTGAATATCATCATATGAATCAGATTATGATGAGAAGTGAATTAGTGTGAGTCACTTTGTGGGTGTGAAAGATAGTTTTTGGGCACTTGGGAGAAATCGGGAATATCTCGAGGTCCAAACATTAAGATCTTCATTCAAGTTCAAGTCACCAAGAGGATTATCATCAAGAACATGATGTGTGAAGCTCACCGTGAGAGAGGATGGGGGTTATACCAAGAAATGCATACCTCGAGAGGTGTTTCTAAACACTTGTTCCATGTTCGATAATGAGCTCGCATCTTGCAAAACAAAGGAAATGGAATTTGTAGTATTTCAGTGCAGTTCGGAGGACAAAAACATGGGGCTTATTCTCATTCACTCCTTCAAGTACCTTTCAAGGATCATTCTTGCTATCAGGAAGAGGAAGCCTATCTCCATGAGGAGAAATTGAGCATAAGAATGTCTGAAAACCATAGGGATGTTTCCACTCATGGTCAAGAAAGTGAGTGGTGAAGAGGTCATCATGTTCATAGGTGAAGTGTGAGACTCAAGGAGTGAGGTAGTGATCACCACATCTTGACTCCACCATTATGTTCAAATCTTCTTCAAGGAACAAGCCAGGAAGAGCTAGTCCAAGGCATCTAGGACCATTGTGTGTGAAGAATCAAGAAATCATCCATTCCCATGAGAAACATGTGAGAAGGAGGTGTATGAGTTGATCTCATTCAAGGAGAATTATGGATCTAGGAAAGGTAAGAGGATGATCCTCATATAGAGCACAATGTATGTAAAATGAGAAACCACCTCAATTCCACTCGATGTCATTCACTGGGAAGTGTTCTTGAACACTCATTCAAACCTTGCGGTGTGATCACGCCTCAAGGAAAAAGTACATCGCAATCACATCATCTCGGTTCAATGGATGACCATATGATAAAAATCTCATTCGGGAAGAAATCCTCTATTTGCAAAGTGAGGATCTGTTTTAGTGAATGAAAGACAAGCATCAAAAGATTCAAGCATTGCAAAGTTGGTTTGTGATCACTAGGGTCAGTTGTGAAAACCTAAGGAGCAAGAAATTGATCCTCACTCTCACTGTGAGATTAGGAAAGAACCATCATGAGTGATGCCTACAGTCATCCCAGATCACATTGTGATGCCTCACAACATTGTTTCTAAACACTCATTCAATATTTTGGAGTGTTCATGTATCTTGCAGAAGGAGGAAATTGTGAGCACCATGCTTCAAATCAACAAGTTCTCCATCAGACAAAGCTTCATTTTCATCGGATTGGTTAACCCTTCTCTCTCTCTATTTCTCTTTCTTGAATTTCTCATTAAGAATGTAGTTTTTTCTATTTCGTCCTATTCACTTAAGTGACCCTTTAGTCAACATTGTAAGAGTATTTTTTCATCAATAAGAAAAAGACTCACCTCCTACGAATATGAAAGGTCACAAGTAATGGGGATAAGTGAAAGGTCATGTGGGGGTAGATGAAGAGAAAATTTGTAATTCTATAAATTTGAATGGCTTCTCCATTCCAAGGGGTTGGAAATTGTTGATTGAATATATGTTGTTGATATTACCACTACTACATCAAGCAATAAAAGATGTAATTCTTCTATTCCTTATCTTATGTTCCTCTACTCTCTCTCTCTCTCTCTACTTTCCAACTTTGCATACATGATAATCTTGTAAAACCAAGAAAGGTGTCTACGCCTTTGATAAATGAGTCAATGGAATTATGTGTCTATGATTTGTTGGTCTTATCGTTGTTTGCATTGTTGTGTTCTTCTAATTAAATGTGGACCTACTCTGGTTATTGTATGTGAATTATGTAAGCCTACTCACAACAATAACCCTCTCTCTCTCCTTATTTCCCCAACTCCCCTTTACCTCTCTCCGCTACAAATTCCTCCCTTGTACCTTGTACAAGCATTTTCCATAGGTTTAGTGGAGTACTCATGTGTGATCCCGACCTAACGGGCACCCAAAGATTTAGGTAGTTCAAGTAGTTTACATTCAATAATGGGAGCCTCCCCATACATAAGAAGAAGGGGCTTAGCCCCAAAGCATTGGTGAAAACTGAATAATTTTTCCATATGACAAATTATTTCACCAACACTCAGACTAGACAACAATGCAAATTAACAAGTGTTTGAGAGTGATCAACATACTGTCAATTTCATCCAAGAAGAAGTAGATTTTTCATCAAGGAATCAATACAAATTGGAGCAACAATACGGAGACCAAATTCTCCAGCTTAGATCAAATTTTTTTTCCAAAGGACTAGTAACTTTGGATTCCATCTTCAATTTTGATGATCAACTCATAAAAGAAAAGGAAAACATGACATCAAGGGTGAGGATTATCAACCCATCTTAGTTGGCAAGGAAAAATTGCTTAAGGTTGGCAAGGTATGTACTGAGCCACAAGATAAACGTGCATTTGTAGAGCTTTGTTAGGAATTTGTTGATGTTATTGTTGAGATGTGGAGCTCAATTACTTTAGTCTACCATGCTATATCAACTTGTTGGAAAACACAGTAACCGACATCAATTATTAAGGGACTGACATCAGTTATGAAGGGACCGACATCAATCACCTATGACCGACATCGGTCAGGCAAGTAGGAACCGACATCGGTTCGAGCTAACCGATGTTGGTTACCTGTGTGTGGGTATTTTATTTAACTCACGGGAATTAGATCTAATTTTAGTATTAAAATAGATCTATTGATTGTAATTGCATGGCTAAGCTCCCTAAGTTTTTATAAGGTATTTATAAGCTAGAAAGCTAAGGTTAAAAAAGAGAGTTAATGATTATTGTGAAAATAATTATGAGAGATAATTCTTGGAGAAGAAGGAGAAGCTTGAGAGAAAGAAAGTATTGTACATCATGAGAGGTGTGGAAGATTGTAAATCTTCATTGTATATCTTTTGAAGCTTTGGATAATAGATTGACTTGTTTCTTGGTGGATGTAGCCCACACTGGGTGAACCACATTAAATCTAGTGTTGATTTATATCTCTTGTTTTGTATATTTCTTCTGGTAGAATATCTGCTTTTATTGCATGTATGCTTAGATCTAATATATTATCTATACAACCTTGTGTTAACCCCAACAACTGGTATTAGAGCTTTGTTTGAGGGTTTTATGTGTTGACAAATTTACTCACAGAGGGTTTTCTGATTGAGTGGGAGCTACAAAAATGGCAGAAGAAAACAAATACAAGGTAGAGAAGTTTGATGACCGAAATTATCAATTATGGAAGATGCAGATTGAGGATTATCTGTATCAAAGAGATTTGTACTTACCGTTGGATGAAAATTTTATACCTATGAAGATGACTGATGAAGAATGAAATATTCTTGACAGAAAGGCTTTGGGATCTATAAGATTGAGCCTGATAGCATCTGTAACTTTTAATATTACATAAAGGACATCTACGGTAGATTTAATGAAATCTCTTGCAAATTTATATGAAAAACCTAGTACTTCAAATAAAATTTATTTGATGAAGAAACTATTTAGTTCTAAGATACATGAAGGTGGATCTGCATCTAGTCATTTGAATGATTTCCGATCTATTGTAAATTAGTTAAAATCAGTTGATATTCCGTTTGATGATGAAGTGAAAACACTCTTATTCTTATGTTCTTTGCCTGATAGTTGAGATAACTTGGTAATGGCTGTTAGTAATACAACATATGCTAATAATATTTTGAAGTTTGATGATGTGGTTAGTATAATCTTGAATGAATAAATTCACAAGAAAAATACAGAGGAATCATCATCTAGGAATGCTTTGAATGTAGAAAGTAGAGGTAAGAAGAAGGAGAGATCCAAGAGTAAGAATAATGGGAAATCAAAGTCAAGGAATGACAGATCTAAATCCAGAGGTAAGGGAATTACCTGTTGGAATTGTGGAAAGAAAGGACATGCAAAGAAAGATTGTTGGTCAAAGGATAAAGAGAACCAACACCCAGACAAAGGTAAAGAGGTAAATATTGCAGCAGAGGTAATGCAAGATGCTCTTATTCTTTCTTTGGATAATAGAATAGAATCATGGGTTTTAGATTCATGAGTTTCTTTCCATGCAACCCCTAATAAGGGTTATTTTAGAAATTATGTCTAAGGAAATTTTGGGCATGTTTATTTGGGTGATGATGAACCTTGTAGTATTACAAGTAAAGGGGAAGTTCATCTAAAATTGCAGAATGAAAATACATGGGTATTGAAAGATGTGAGACATGTGCCAAGCCTCAGGAGGAATCTTATTTCTGTAGGGCAACTAGGTGAAGCTAGTTGCATGGTTACATTCACAGTAGACTCTTGGAAAGTCACCAAGGGTGCCTTTGTTGTGGCAAGAGGTAAGAAGGTAGGAACATTATATTTATCTACCTATGTTATTGATTCCTTTTCTGTGTTATCTACTTCAGATTCAGATGCATGCATGTGGCATAATCGGTTGGGCCATATGAGTCAAAAAGGAATGCAGATCTTAAAGGCTAAGGGTAAGTTATCAGATTTGAAAGATTTAGATCTTGATTTCTGTGAGCATTGTGTTTTTGGAAAGTAAAAGAGAGTGAGATTTCTTAAAGTTGGGAAAACTAAGAAGGAACATAAATTAGAGCTTGTACACTCAGATGTGTGGGGACCAACCCGGTAGCTTCTCATGGAGGATCCCAATATTATGTTACTTTTATTGATGATGCTACAAGAAAGGTATGAGTTTATTGTATTAAACATAAATATGATGTTTTTGAGACTTTTAAAAGATGGAAAACCCTTGTTGATAATGAATCAAATTCAAAGTTAAAGTGCCTTAGATCTGACAATGGTGGTGAATACTGTAGCAAGACTTTCAATGATTATTGTTCAATGAATGAAATATGTAGAGAAATGACGGTTCCAAGAATACCACAAGAGAATGGTGTTGCATAAAGAATGAACATGAAAATCATGGAACATGCTAGAAGTATGAGGATACATGCTGGATTTCCCTTGTAGTTTTTGGCAGAATTAGTTGATACAACGGTTTATTTGATTAACCGTGGGCCTTCAAGTTCACTAGATGGAGGAATACTAGAGGAATCTTGGACTGGAAAAGAGGTAGATCTTTATTTTCTTAAAGTTTTTGGTTCAGAAGCTTTTGTGCATATTGATAAGGAAAATAGAAAAAAGTTGGATGTAAAATCCAAGAGATGTACTTTCATTGGTTATGGATATGGTGATTTCAGATTCTATTTTTGGGATTTAGAGAATTCTAAAATTATTAGGAGTCATGATATTGAATGGAATGAAAAGAGAATATACAAGGATCAAATTTTGGTACCTAAGGATGAACCGATTGAGAAGTTTGTGAATGAAAATGAACTCTCGGATTTAAAACTCATACCTACATGGTTACATAGTAACCGATGTCAGTTGAAACTCCGACTCAATGATCGGTTACTTAGAGCGAAACCGACATCGGTTATGTAGTGCTCACATTTTTATAGCTTCAGTTATTTGTTGTTCCTTTTACTCATAGACATGTTTCGGCAGGGATTTGATATATTTTGGACATTATATTAAGATATTTGACCTTATTAGACATGTATGGAGATTTAGGCGTATAACACCAATTTAGCTTGATTACTGTGTTGACACCTTATCTTATGATGTCACGATACTAACTGATATGATGTTGTTTTGGACCATAATTATATTGATGGATACTCAGTTAGTTGCATGTTTGGATTCTATGGATGTATGTCACTTTATCGTTATGTCTAACTCATGGTGAATTGTGTATAATTATGCATGTTGTCACATTTTCGATTCCAGAATGATGATATGCTAGCATAGAATTCATTGATTTCTTATTGAGTAGTTGATTCACATTTTATCAGACAGGTGCGTTTAATGTGTGTAATGAGTATGCAGGTGATAGGTCATAGGAGAACGTGGGATTCAGGGTAGCTACACAATTTTACACAAGCAGCCCACGGAGCTAAGTCTTAACCGTGTTTATTATATGAGGCCTTAGTATTAAAGTTTATTGTTTTGGGCACCATGAGTGACCCTCAATTGTAATGTAATATGTCTTGTAATATTAATCTTGCTTAGGATGTTTAGTTTGCTTTGTAAACTTGTTTTGGGGACTTAATGGCCCCCACTTGCATTAAGTTTTGAGTTTGTATAATGATGTATTTAATCAAAGGGGATTAGGGTCACATGTGAACCCTTGGGTGGGCCCCACACCCTCTACACTTGTGCCCAAATGTGCCAAACCCGAAATTGGGCTATTTTAGGCATTTTAAGTGACCCCTTTTTAGTTTGGGAGTTCACTTAGCATGAAAATGGGCCCTTGGATCCTACCTAATAGGTAGGGGGCTTAATTCCAAGGCATAGAGAGAATTTCCTCCTATTTTTCCTCCCTTGGTCACATCCATGTAAGGTGGATGGGTATGTGTGCTTTGTTAAAATTTGCACAAGTTTGTTTTGTTGTTCATTTTGAGTAATTTGGGAGAAGAGGGTTAAAAGCTATTTTATCATTTCTCTCTTTTATCTTGGGAATCTTTGACCTTGAGGGAAGAGAGGGGTGACACATGTCACCCCCTCATTTGTGAGGATTTTTGTTGGCTCCTCTTCAAATTATCCCTCATGGGGAAAGAAGAGAACTTTTTTGGGAGCTTTTGCTTGGAGGCTTGTGGATTTTGGGAGCTAGAGCTTGCTTGGATAAAGAAGAGGAAAAGTTAGAGTGTTGGAGAGATTTTGGAGGTAGGCTCCTTGAGCTCATTTTTTCTTTATGTTTCATATCATGTTAGATTGTAGTTTTGTTTTGTTTAAAATGTGTGTTGCTTTTGGGTGTGGCTATTTGTTATGTTTGTTGTTTTATTTTCCTCCATCCATCATATGGCATGATGGATTTTTGGAGTTTGTGGGGGAAGAGGAGGGATTTTTCCCTCTCAATCCTCATGGCTTGATGGGCAAGCCATGTAGGATTTT
The DNA here is from genome assembly GCA_018340775.1 of Taxus wallichiana var. yunnanensis. Classification (NCBI taxonomy): domain Eukaryota; kingdom Viridiplantae; phylum Streptophyta; class Pinopsida; order Cupressales; family Taxaceae; genus Taxus; species Taxus wallichiana. Next base: position 530,130,958 of record CM031244.1, read on the forward strand.
AGTTACTCCCCTCAAATGGTTTGAGGTGGGGAAGGTGGTTCATATGGCTTGAACCCCTTCCCCATTCTTGGAGAGGAAACCCCTTTGGGTTTGAAAATCCTCCCAAGAAGGATTTTGGTGAATGGATGGAGAAATAAGGAGGGTTTGATGACTTTGGAGGAATAAGGAGGTTGTGGAGATCATTGTTTTTGTGCAACCAATGTTGGCTACACTTTTGGCATTTGGAGATCTCTTTCTTCTCTTCCCCATTTTAGAGGTAGAACATGGTTTCTCCTCTTTTCCATCTTTGCAAATTGGTGTTTGTCTTAATATTTGTCTTGTCTTTATGTGAATGTAATGTTGGTTGTCTCCCTTAATCTTGTGCAAGTTATGGAAGCTAGTCCTCTTTCCCATGGGCTTGGGGGAGGCTAGCATGTCTTCCAACCTTGGAAAGGCATGTGATGATGCCTAAAGGTTGGGTGGTTAAACAAGCTCTTTCTCCTTGTGTTGGCCCTTTGGAAAATTTTGGAGTTGGAAAGCTATTGGAGGACATATGAAGACACTTGTCAATTTGGAATTTCTCCTTGTCTCCTTCACCATTTTATGGACTTCATTTTCATTGTATCTTGAAAAGAATGGCTTGTGGAAACTTTCATTGTCTTGTAAAACCTTCTTTTGTATTTGGAGTTACATGCAAACTAGTATCACATTTGTTGATAAATCTACCCTTAATATTAGCATGTTACCTTGTATTGCTTTCCTTTGAATATTTGGAATGTTATGGAACTATGTTAGGCCTTTTGGAAACTTAAACCTTTGAAATAAAGGCTTGTAAGATAGTGAAAGTTTTCTTAATATGAAGTGTTGGGACTCCATTTTGAAGGAAAGTGAGTTATTGAAAAAATTATTATTCTTGTTGTTAATATCCCTCTTGTTAAATCATGTAATAAGATTGTATAAAAATAAATAAATAAATAAATATAAAGTATCATTTTTGCAACACATCTCTCCTTATAAATGTTTACAATTTAGAAATAGAATAAAATAAGTCTTTACTTTCCTTCCTGATTAATTTATTTGAATGGATGAAATAAGCAGATTATATGTTCCTACCTCTCTCACTAAGTGTTAGCTTAGTCAAATACCTTCTTTTTCAAATTACTTTGTGTTCATTATTTGTAATCTCAAAATAGGGAAAATCATATTAATGTACATAGTTATCGAATTTTTTTAAGTCTTCCCATACATTACCAAATTAACAGCTAAAAATATGAAAATTTATAGTTTGAAGGGTTTATTCTCTCACAATGTATGTAAAATAATTTTCAGCATTATTTACGTACCTAATACAGTTTTGGTTTTATAAGGTAGATATATTTTACTCAATAAGAGTTTTCTGTTTAAAATTGTTATAGTATTACAAATGTATATTGCCAGCCAAATGTGTGTGTATATATATATGTATATATATATATATACATATATATATACACATTAAAAAAATTTGGTGGGAGTCGATTGTAAAAAAATCTAAACCGAGAGAATATGGGGAGGGGCCGAGCCCTCCCCCCAAAACCGCCACGCCACCCGATCCCCATACTTGCCCCGATCGCGACGGCTTTCCCTTCACTTGTCCCTCCCATCCTCCACGCCACCATACGCACACCGTCCCCATTCTCCACCACCACACTCTCCCCACTCCTCCACACCGCCACGCTCCCAACCCTACACCACCTGTCCACCACACTCCCTCTCCCCATCGTTGCACACGCAATGACCACCGTAGTCACCTCCCTTCATGCACAGTGCTACATCACTTCAAAAAAATGCCGCCTCTCTTCCAAAATCCACGGCCACTCCAGTTATCTAAGTGAATACATCCATTACAAACGATTTTGTTGCTTGATCCTCACAAACAAATACATTAGGGATGAATCCTCCTCCATAGCTCCTCCACCTGCACAAGAAGAAACAAAGAAAACAAAATAAGAGAAAATGATATGGAAAAGAAAAGATAGAGATGATTAGGGCAACTTTAGGGCAAGTTCGAAATCAATGGTCAAGATTAGAATTGATCATAGGGCTCTCCTTCAACCCTACACCTTTTAAGGCATGATCTTTTTATAGGAATGTAAAATAACCTTTGGTGGTGTGTGGGAAAACAAATAAATAAAAAGATTTTTTTTTAATTAATCTCTATGGGTGTGTAGAAGATTTTGAGTGACCTTAGTAAACCCACTAGAAATAAATAATTAGATTACTAGGGGCAAATGAGTCATTTAAATTTTGAGCTAATTTATAAATTGATATAAAATAAATTGTAAGGGGATTATGGTTGGGCATATTAGTGAAGTAATCATCATCGATAAATTAAAAATATATACAAAAATATTTCGTAAATTTTTAGTCACACTTGGGGCGTGTTTACGGTGTCCCTAGGGTGGGGCATCATAGGTTATCGTAACCAGTGTCGCTACAGGTGATCGGCGTCGGTCACTATCAGAATTGGAAACAAATGTCCAGGAGGTCCAGAATGAGCCTCCGGTACCCCAAACTTCTATGAGAAGGTCACAAAGGGTAAGTAAACCTCCAGAAAGATTTACACCTTCTTTATCTTATTTATTATTGATTGATAATGGTGAACCAAAAAGTTTTGAAGAAACAATGCAGGATGAGACTCATGTTCAAGTGGGAGCATGACATGGATGAGGAGATGGACTCCTTGGAACAAAACCAAACTTGGGATTTGGTTAAGTTGCTTTAGCAGGTAAGAGGACATTGCAAAAACAAGTGGGTTTATAGGATCAAGGAAGAAGAGGGTGGATAGAAAAGGTACAAGGAAAGGTTTGTAGTAAAGGGATTTACACAGAAAACATGTATTGACTTTGGTGAAATATTTTCTCCTGTTGTAAAGATGACTTCTATTCATACTATATTGAGTTTAGTTGTAATAAATGATTTGCATTTAGAGCAACTAGATGTGAAGATGACTTTCTTTCATGGTGCTTTAGATGAAGAGATTTATATGTAGAAACCGCTTGTGTATGAAGTCAAGGGTAAGGAGAAATTAGTGTGCATGTTGAAAAAGAGCCTATATGGGCTCAAGCAAGCTCCAAGGCAATTGTACATGAGGTTTGATAGTTTCATGCATGAGCATGGTTACTTGAGATGTGAATCGACTATTGTGTTTATTTTAAGAAGCATGAAAATGGGGGCTATATTATTTTGTTCTTTGTATGTGGATGATATTCTTATTGCAGGATCTAATATGTAGGACATTGGTGAGCTTAAGGGAAAACTAGCTCACACATTTGCTATGAAGGATTTAGGAGTTGCAAAAAGAATCCTTGACATGTAAATACACAAAGATATGAAGAACAAGAAATTGTATTTGTCTTAGGAGGATTATATCTACAAGGTGTTAAAAAGGTTTAAAATGTAGAATTCAAAACCTGTAAGTACACCTATGGTGGACACTTCAAATTGAGAAAATATCAGTGTCCTTCATCACATGAGGAGGTCAAATACATGACACGAGTACCATATGCTTCAACAATTGGGAGTCTCATGTATGCTATGGTTTGTACTAGACCAGACATTGCACAGGCAGTGGGAGTTATGAGTAGATTTATGGCCAATCTAGGTAAAGAGCATTGGAAAGCAATCCAATGGATACTCAGGTATTTGAGAGGGACATCTAGCATGTAGTTATGCTATGGAGGTTCGGATATTTATTTATGTGGCTATGTTGATTCGGATATGGTTGGAGATCTAGATGGTAAGAGGAGCACTACTGGATATATTTTCACAGTAAGTGGGACAACATTTAGCTAGATATCGAGATTGCAGAAGGTTGTGGCTTTGTCTACTACAGAGGCAGAGTATTTTGTAGCTACAAATGCTAGCAAAGAGATGATATACATGAGAAGGTTCATGGAAGAGTTGGGAAAAGAGTAAGATGATTTCAAATTGTTCGATGACAGCTTAGAGTACAATTCACATTTCAAAGAACTCAATGTTTCATCCTTGAACGAAACACATTCGATTGAGGTATCACTTCATTCGACAGCTTATTTGAGGATGGGCAGTTGAAACTGGAGAAGATTCATACGAGTGAAAACCATGTGGATATGCTAACGAAGCCATTAACAAAAGAGAATTTGGAGCTACACTCCACTTCTATTGGTCTTCGAGTTTGAGACTTGAAGAGGAATAAACAAAGCTAAGGATTCAAGAATGACAATGTATAGGTATAATGCAATAATTTATCTCCAAGTGGGAGATTATTGAGATGTGGAGCTCAATTACTTTAGTTTAGCATGCTATATCAACTTGCTGGAAAACACAATAACTGACATTGGTTATGAAGGGACCGACATCGATCACCTATGACCGACATCGGTTAAGTAAGTAGGCACCAACATCGGTTAGGGATAATCGGCGTTGGTTACTGTGTGTGAGTGTTTTATTTAACTCATGGGAATTAGATCTAATTTTAGTATTAAAGCAGATCTATTGATTGTAATTGCATGGCTAAGTGCCCTAAGTTTGTATAAGGTATTTATAAGATAGAAAACTAGGGTTAGAAGAGAGAGTTAATGATTATTGTGAAAATAATTGTGAGAGAGAGAATTCTTGGAGAAGGAGAAACTTAAGAGAAAGAAAGTATTGTACATCGTGAGAGGTGTGGAAGATTGTAAATATTTATTGTATATCTTCTGAAAGCTTTGGATAATATATTGGCTTGTTTCTTGGTGGATACAACACACACTTTGGGTGAACCACATTAAATATGGTGTTGATTTATAACTCTTGTTTTGTATATTTCTTACCGGTAGAATATCCATTTTATTGCATGTACGCTTAGATTTGATATATTATCTATACAACCTTGTGATAACCCCAATATTTTTTTTGGAGTTATGAAGACCTTAGGTGTTTGGATCCCAATATATATCATCACACCATTGAACTAGACCCAATTGCCAAGCCTATTGGGAAAAAAAAGGTTTGTCAATCCACGATTGAGTCTCTCATGAAGAAAGAATTAAATAAGTTGATTGAGTAAAACATCATTTCCCCATCAAGCATTCATCATGGGTTACAAATTTAGTTCCAATGTGAAAGAAAAATGGATAAATCAGATTGTGTGTTAACTTTAGAGATCTGAATAAAGCATCTTTGAAGGATCATTACCCGTTGCCTTCTATGGAGAAAATTCTACAAATAGTAGCAAGACCAAGAAGGTTCTTTCTTTTAGATGGTTACTTTGGCTACAACCAAATTGTGATGAAGGATGATGATTAGTTCAAGACAACCCTTACCACAAAGTGGGGAACCTATGCTTACAAGAAGATTCTATTTGGTTTGTCCAATGCATGAGCAATTTTTCAAAGAGATGTATATGGCATTCAAAGGGTTAATTAATAGCATTGTTCTTGTATACCTAGATGATATCACAATGTTTTCAAATGATGAAAATGATCATCTCTTCCGTATTAAGAAGGTATTTGAGAGATGCGAGACACTTTGGGTTTCTTTCAATCCTCGGAAATGAATCTTCCTAGTACATGAAGGTAAACTCCTTGGCCACATTGTTTCAAAGGAAGGCCTTGCAATTGATCCAAAAAGAGTAAGTGTTATCCTCACATTACCATTACCCAATCATAAGAAAGCATTGAATAACTTCTTGGGAAGAATCAACTTTTTCAAGCATTTTGTTCCAAATTTTGCAAATTTGGTCAAGTCATTGACATCAATGTTTAAGAAAAATATGCTCTTCAAGTGAACCATGAAAGGGAAAAGAAGTTTTGAGGCTATCAAATAAGAAATTGCATAAGGCCACAACTCTCATCAATCCCGATTTCACTAAGGATTTCACCTTGTATGCCTTTGGAGGCACAAACACAATATTCGCCATGCTAGTGTAACTCAATGAAGAAGGTCAAGAACAACCAATTGCATTTTTAGCCAAAAGCTTAAAGATTATGAGGTGAGATATTCATTTTTTGAGAAAAAGCCTTGGTTGTCATAAGGGGCTTGATGGAATTTAGACATCCATATTATAGTTTCACATGTTGGTGTGAAAGAATTTCTTCTGAATAAGGATCTAAATGAGAAAAGAGCTGGTTGGATAACCAAAGTGATGGAATATGACATCGACATCGAGTGACTAAGCTAGTCGAGGTAAAGGTTTATACGAGCAATTGGTTTCAGTCCGCATACCTTTGAAGAGGATTTTGTTTTTGGTACTCCAACATGATCAAGAAGAATCCAAATATGTTTTGCATATCCATTGGTGGACCCACAATATAGTGCACTTTATCCAAAAAGGCCAAGTGCCCACAAGGCTTGATTAAGGCCAAGAGAAGGTATTTCAGACTCCAATCTATCCCCTTTGTTCTTGTTGATGGTGTCCTGTTTATAAATACATCAATAGATTCCTTTGGAGGTGCGTCAATGCGGGTCAAATTGAAAGGGTCTTGCATGAATTTCATGATGTCGTGATCGGAGGTCACTTTTCTCCAAGAACAATAACACTCAAAATAATTAAAGGAAGTTATTATTGGTCGAGTATTTTTAAGGATTGTTATGCATGGATAAAAATGCAAAAAGTGTGCCTTTTTCATAGGAAAGGAGAGGCTAACAACTCTTCCACTCCACCCCATCTCTGTAGATAAACCATTCATGCAACGGGGTCATATTTTATTGGAGTAATTACTCCACATTCAATCCTGGTCGTCGCAAGTGGATCCTCATAGCCACATATTACTTCACCAAATGGAAAAAGGCGGTTTCTTTGAAGGAAGCAAATGAAGCTAGCATCTTAGATTTTTATGAAGGTATTGTGACCAAATTTGGTGTTCCTTCCACAATCATTTCTGATAATGCTTTGGAATTTATTGTCACCAAAATCACTTATTGGTCCATCAAGAAAGTCATATATTTAAGCACATCCTAAAATTACTACCCCCAAGGTAACGATCATGTTGAGTCAACAAACAAAAACCTTTTGAGGTTCATAAGAAGGACCTTTGAAGAAAATCAAAGAACATGGCATATGAAACTGAAATCATCCTTATGGGATGATATAATCACTCCTCAGAGGTCAACTGATAACTCACCCTTCAAGCTAGTTTATGGTAAGGAAGCAAAAATTCTAATATCTCCAGAGTTACGAGCCTTAGAGATCATCAACCAAATTGAAATTTTTGAGGTGGTGGCAATGAAAATCAGATATGCAGAGCTTATGGAGTTAGAAGAGTTAAGGATTCAATCCATGCAAGCAATGGAGTTGAATCAAGCTCAAGTGATTAAATGCTTTGACATGAAAGTTGTGGCTAGAAGTTTTCAGGAAGCGGAGCTTGTCCTCAAATGGGATCAAGACAAATCCAAACCAGGAAGGAATTCAAAGTTTGATTCTATATGAAGTGGGCCCTATATTATCTCAAGTTGTAAATGACACAAAGTGCTTTCCGATTGTCAAAAATGGAGGGAGAAGAGCTTATGATTCCAATCAATGGAATCTACTTTAAGCATTGTTTTTGAAGCAAGGGTTTTATCTTGTACATATTAGTTTAGTTTCGGTTCTTCCATGTGTTTTTAGCACATCATTCTCGCTAGTAGTATAGTTTCCATTTCCGTAAGTGTTTTGCACATGTCCTAGTTGCCTCGGTTGGTGGTTCCATTCATGAGTATTTTGAATAGGTTTTAGCGATCTGCAGATTTTTCAACATTGAGCAACGGCAAGCTTGGGGGATAATTTTAAGTTTTCATATCAGTTTCCAAGTTTTTAGACTTGAATCCATGCCTAATGGATTTCTTTGAGGTTGCCGATATTCTATCTAATAGGAAGATATCCCCACGATTCACCAAACTGTTGTCCAAAATAACCCCCAGTATATTTTAACAACTCGAAGAGTCATTTTGGACTTTGAAATTTTTATTTGAAAGGTCAGTGTGATGCCCGGTTAAAACAACCCACTTGAGACCCATGAACAACCTAGGTTTAGTTAGAAAATTATGGAATATATTTTTTTTGATTAGGAGTTAACGACCAAAGTCTCACAGACAGTTAAATTCAACTGATAACTTATCCCATTATAATAATTACTGATTTCACATTATAAAGCAATAAATGTAATAGGTCCACACCTAGCTCAAATCTCCCTAGGGATTAAATTAATCACCGATTACAATGACCTTTTAGCTAAATAGTCCCTGAATAAAATTTAGGGTTAAGGGACCCAAACAATTAAATACCCAAGGTATTTAATTCAAGAGCAGGATTTAATTACAGTGAGGAAGGGAATACATATTTAAAACAACAGAGTAAGGTCTCACTAACCCACTCCCAGAGCTTGATTGAGAGAGTCTACAACTAGGTTACAAGGCAACAGCTACCACTAACGGGTTTTGGAGCAACTCAAATCCACCAGAACAAACTTCTCTTTTATAAACAATTCTCAGAGGTCACAAGGTCCAAAACTTAGGGCTAGAAGTTTCAGTTAGGTTCAGGGAGCAATTTTACTCCCATACCCACTCTCTAACAGGCTCAAAGTTTCAACTTTATTTTTCTCATACTTAATACTTCCAAAATTTCCCTAAACCATTCCCAATGGATAGGAAATTTTCTCACCTTTCTGGTGATATAAAGAAGTCCTCCTAACTCCTTACAGAACTCAAGATATGAGCGGGTGGAGTTTTTAGGTCAAATTTTCCCCAAGGGGACACGTGTCAAGAGGAGGGGGAAACCTTTTGGCGGGTTGGCGGGTCGCGGGGCGGCTTAAGGAAATTTTCCTTGCATGGGAGAAATTTCCCAATGCTGCCGCACCTCCATGGGTCCTCTAAGGACACATGGCGGCCTCTGAGTCGTCGTCGGAAACAAGGAAGGGAAGGGCGGAGCGGCGGAAGGATTTGGGGCACATCGCCCATGGAAGAGGAAAAACCAAACAACGCTCCCGCACCCACGGGTCTACTTGGGGACACGTGGCACTCCATGGTTTGTCACGGGAGAAGGGAGAAGAAGGGGCATGGAGCGGCGGGAGAGGTTGGCAATTTTTGCCAAAGGGGAAAAAGAGAAACAAAACGACGTGTGGGTCCATGTGCCCGCAGAGGGAAAAAACCCCATGGCGAGGGCGGGAAAATGGAGCAGCGGGGGAAATTTCAAAATTTTCCAAAGGCCAAAACTGAAAAAGATAAAGGGTCCGCCCCCTTCGCATTACCACCCAAGGTGCCATGTGGCACCTTCTTATTATTTGTCAAATGGGCCGACGGGGCTAAACAAGGGAATCGCGCCTCCACCGTAGCCCTAAGAGGACATGTGGCACCCTCTGATTGGCTGCGGGCCGGCAGAGGAAAAAGTGAAAATTTTCCCAAGTCAAAATTTTCAAACAAAACTTTTCTAAGGCAAAACGACGGGAAATTTTTGGGTTGTGGGCCCGCTAGGGAAAATTTTCCCACATTTTCCCGCCAAGGCACAAAAACTTCAAAGTGCCATAACTTGAGCTAGAAAGCTCAGTTTTGGGAAAAAAAATGACTTTTGGAAAGATCTTGATGCCCTCTTTGCATAGGAAGCATAAATTTTACTTTTTGATAAGTTTTTAAGGGTAAATTTTTCAAAAAGGATCTGTAGGCTATAATTAGTGAACTGGCAGTTTTCAAACTTTTCAAATTGATTAAATTCGGTCTCCTCCTTCACTCAACATGTCAAACAGACATGGAGGATTGATCTAGGGAGGGTTTAGAGTGTTTTAGGAAAGTTAATTTGTTCAATTGATTCAAAATTGAATTTGTCCAACAAATGACAGGATATGGTTGAGGAAGAGATTAAGCTCAATTTTTGCAATGTACACTTTATCTTCTTAAGTTTCCTTTGTCAATTTGAATTCCTTATCATCTTGGCATACTAATTTGTAACATTTTAAAGTTGATTACCAAGTGCAGGTCTGGACTGTATAATTTGATTGCATTCCTTTTACCAGTTTAAAAATTATACACAATGCCAGAGATCAGTTTCATTGAAGGAGTTATTCATTCATTTTTATCATATAGGTATGGTATTTACTTCCTAAACTAATCCATCACATTCAGTTGATTCTAAACAATTTATTTCCATGTTAAATTACAAGTTCTGATTTCAAATTTAATATATTTTAAAGAGAAACAATACAGTATAGTTCCCACCTACGTGTTTCCTCTTCTTGCAATTAAACAGAGATTACATTTACAATAGAAATTCAATTCCAAAGCAACAATGTGAGTTTGAGAAAGTAGAGTATTCCTTTATTGATTTCTAACAACAACTTTACAACTTATTCCTTTCTTTTAACTTCAAAATACAATATACAATACATGTAACATTCTTTCACATTCCTTTTCAAAACAGAGAATGGGATATAACTCTTTACATTTCTCACTTCAATTTCAGTCTTTCATCATCAATACAAGTATCTTCTCATTTACAATAATTATACAAATCATCCACTTCAAAGTGGGAAAGGATTTCAATAAACTTGCTCACAAGAAGGGACTGTCAAACTGTATATTCCTCTTGCTCAAAACAACAGCATGCTCATTTTCTCTTTTCTCCAAGTTGATCACAACAAAAGAGGGGGAAAGGCAACACTCTCCACCCAACCAAGACATCCAATGAAAGGAGAAGCCTTCCTTCATCATTGGCCCCCGAGCCCCAACCAAGATACAATAAAAGATGCAATTCAACCATGGCAACAACTGGCTTCCACAACACAACATTCTTTCACACACACATTTCTTTTTTAAAAACACAATGCAACACCAAAAGCAAACAATAGTTCACAACTGCATTCAACAACATTTCAAAGCAGAACTCAGGCTTGATCTTGCAAGCCAAAGGAGCAAGGACTATGGGGGAAGCTACTTATGCCTCCCAATTGGGAATTGGGCATCCACCTATAATCATACCGCCAATATAACATATCATATCCCATAAACCTTATGCCTCCCAACCCCTCCTTATGCCCCCACAATTTTCCCTTATGCCCCCCACAAGTAAGAAATGCAAGCTATTTCTTTTCCATGGTGGATCCCAAACCCAAAAATCCCTCCACAAAATTCTGATGCCCATGGCATTTCCCTTATGCCCCCCCACAAGAATTCCCCATAGCCTTCTCCTACACCATTCCTAAGGCAGTCTACCCAACCAACCAAAAAATAAAACAATGCATGCACCATACACACAACACAATAAGAAAATAACAGCAATAAGAAAGAAATAAACACCTACCTTTCCATGGTAGCTTTTGTTTCCAACAACAAGCTCTCAAAGCCAAGAACACAGTCCAAAACAACAATCTCAAGTAAGAAGTTATCTCCAAATTCCTCCACAATCCACAAGAGCTCCAAACAACAAAAATGTGCCCCAAGGGAGTTTGTAAAAATCATTCAACAACCAAGAAACCGTCTTTTCCAAAGCTTCTCCAAAGTAAGAGCTCCAATCATAAGAAAAATGCGCCCCAAGCTTGCATACCAAATGTTTCAACAACCCCAAAACAAGAAGAGAGTTGGAATTATATAGAAGAGGGAAGGAAGAGGATGATGTGGATCCATGTAGGATGCCACCTCAAACATCCTCAATTTCAAACACAAAAGACAAGATTTCATTCTCCCAAGCACAATAAAGAGGTGGGTGAAAAATGACAAGTTACTTGCACACACAAAAGAGCCCACACCTCAAGGGACAGACAAAAATAAATGAAATGTAAGAAAGTGTAATTAAAAACATGCACAAGATGAATAAAATGCATTATAAAAGTCACCAATCACTTCCCCAACCATAAGTATGGTTGGTAACATAAATTTAGAGGCATGGGACAAGTTTTACTTGTCCCACAAGCCTCCAAAAACAGCTCCCAAGGACAAATTCGAATTTGTCATGGAGGTGGAGTATTTCATACTCCAAAACTGACTTACACAAGCTCTTACACATCTCTTACAAATTAAATACAAATAGCCAACAACTCTTATAATTACTTTCCCATATCCCAATTTAATTTATTTAAATTTTAATCAAATGATTCTCACATAAATCTAACACAATTTTAATTAAATAAAAGAAGGAACACATTACTAATAAAATACATACAACAATAAATAAAAGAAACACATTAATAAAATACACAAACCCATGGTCACATATAAAGATGATTTCCCCCATGGGAATCTCTAACAAACAACACACAACACAATAAAACAAGTTGCCATGGTGACCGTGTTGAATTCACCTAGAATTCCATTTTGGTTGGTCTCCGATCCCCCAATGTTTTGTTGTGATATTTTTAAACCTGTAAAACACAAATACCTCCTTCGGCCTCGTGGCCATATCAGAACATCCAAAATGAATATATAATATAATCACGAAATCATCTATACATATGAATCATGATAGTCATCAAGGCAATCAACGAAATCATTTACAATTTATATCGACAACTATGTCATCATCAAATAATTTTCCTTTTCTAGGTTTATTCATAATCTCCAAAATCACATGTCTGAATAACTTCCACTAAACATCCATGTCAATAGTATATCATCATCCACATGTGAGTGTCTCTAATAATCACCATGCATTATATATAATCAGATTCAACAATAATCCAGGATCTGACATCTAACACCATACTAAATCAAAACTATTAAAATGTCTGTCATATAGTCTACAATATCATGATCAGTAATAAAAGGTGCCAAAGGGAAGTGGGCACTACAGTGCGAAATATTGAAGTTCAATGTTCTACGAATTGAAGGAACTTAGTGTTCTACAGGTTCTCTCAAACCGCGAGAAAGAGAAATGAGCGCTCGGACTTAGGCAAAGATAAATTATTAAATGTTGCGTAGAGTCAACTTCGCTTCTGCGGATAGTGGAAAAAAATATTTCGCGGATTGAAGGTAAATCATGGTACCATGAAGTTTCATGTTCTTGAAAAGGTTAGAAAATCAACTAAGGACAGGACCCATGGAGCAAGCCAAAGAATGAGAAGCTTAGCGATTTGCAGTATGGAGAAACATCAACGTGAAGTAAAGTGCGAGGAAATTAGAAGTCTATGGTGGTTCATGAGAAAGGTTTTGTAGATGGTTAGAGATTGTTGTCTCGCAAATTTATAACTTCACAGGACATTCAAATTCAAGAACCGCGAGATGTTATAGGAGCCACGAAGCATTCAAAAGACTTATGCGGGTATCGAAGAATGTTCATGATGCCACATAACTAGAGATCTCTGTGAAGTCAAGGCGGAACATAGGAGCCCGTGAAACAAAGTGGAATAGGTTTTTGGCCATAAATTTCATTGGGGAACTCAAAAATTGATGAAACTAGTGGCATTCAAACTATCTTTTCAAAGGCTTAATTTTGGCATCAAACAACTCAAAATTTGATGGAGTTTTGGGGGTGAAAAGTGTAAACATGGGTTAGACGGGAGAAAAGTGTAGTTTTACATTCGAGGGCACACAACCACTTCACCTACCCAAATTTAATGGTGAACGATGCCCATGCTTTCACATGCAGATCCCGATGACGTGTTGCAGAGGATAATAACGCCCTTTCGAGGAATTTAATGGAAACATGATATGTGGGTGGAATCTTGTCATCACTCATTATAGGTCCAAATTAAAATTTCCCCATCTCTCTCTCTCTCTCTCTTCCATTCTCATATTGTATAAATGTAAGTGTTTAGGCACGTTTTATGGGTTCCTTTCTACCAAATCTACATGCTTTGCCTTGGAGCAACACATTTTATTGCCTTTAAACCTCTACAATTTCACATTTTGTTTGAGATATCTAACCTCTACTTTGTAAACGTGATGGTTACTTACTTGAATGTAATACATCTATGGTTATTTTCCCTTCAAATGTTCTCTATTTGTTGTGGATGTTTACCCTCTTGTTTTCTTTGAGTTTTATTCATTCATGCTCTTTAAAGTTATGTGTTTCCATTAAATATATACACATGCGCTTTCCCCATGTATTTCTCGGTTGGATTTGAACCTGTCTTAGTGTTAGCGATTTGGGATTCTTTCATTTTACGCTTTTCTCCCTTTTTTTCATCCCTAGATCATGTATGCTTTAGTTCTAGTTTTAGAGTTACTTGAATTTTGATTAGTTTAGGTTAGAGTGAATTGAGTGAGGAGAGAAATGACCAACTTTCTCCGGAGGTCTGTCCCAAGGAGAAAATTACCACACTTTGAAGACAATCCCATGTTCACCAAAAGTTATGATGTTCGTTCATGATCAATCAAAGGGTGAAACTTTTGTGTGTTAACAGCTCTATCATATCTCTTGGCTTCACCTACCCACTTTGATATTATGGGGAGTTAAGGTTGTTTGTCCTCCTCTCTTGCTTGCCTTTGCCTCTTGCGTTGAGGTTAGTTCGCTCTCCCCTTTTTGTATTTCCTAGTCTATTGTGACCATCACTTGTTTGAAAATTGCAAAAACTCGTCTAAGGTTTTTGACAAGTTCTAAAATTAAATGGTGGAGTCTTTATTTCCCTACAATGCTTGATGGACCAAATTTTGGCATTCTTGAGCCTTTTATGGGGGTATGATTTCACTTTTGTATGCTCTTATGATTCATGAGATCTCCTTATGACCATCTCATCTTGTTGGGACTTGGATTATGTCATTAGAATTGTTCTTACGTAAGCCTATGAACCATTTTACATGGTGGTGCTCTAAGTGGATTGTCTCAGTAGCCTTGAGATTGAGTTATCTCTCCCTATTATTGACCTTGATGAATTCTCGACAGGTATAAGCCCATGTGTATCAACATCTCTCCTTTTGAAAAACTTGTGTAGGTTCCTCAAAATATTGCTAACCATTCCCTTCTTCGAGGAACCTCTGTGGGAGGCTTTGTTAGCTACTAAGAGTCACTAATTCAACTAATTTTTGTGCAATTGATCCCTTATGATCTTCTACTAACTCTTACTTTTCCTCTACTCATGTAATGTTGCACTTGGTAGTCATCAATTATTTAGATCTTAGCTTCGCCTATTCCTCAAATGACATTTTCCCCCTTTGAGATGCTTTACGATATTTTATAGAGGCCCCTCTCTTTTTATTCGTCATCTTCGAGTGATGCATTATGTTGAGTTCTTGGTTTTTCCTCTACTATGTTTTTCATCATTCTCACTATTGAGATAAGTACATCACTACCCACCTAGACGATCTTGAATCCCTCCATGTTTCATTACTTTGTGGAGATTCATACCAATAGTGCAAGTGGAGTCAAAATGGGACAGAAATAACATGGATTATTAATGAATTGAAGTGATGAGATTACTAAGACTGGATATTTATTAGTCTTTGAGACTAAATCAACAAAGTACCCCATGATTATCGAAGCTTGGAAAATTCCATCAAGTTGTGTACATCCTATTTGCAGTTGTATTCCAAATCCTTGTTGTTCATCTCTCCACTCACTAGGGTTTGCAATGTCTTAAAAATAGAATTGCTTCCTCTTTATTAAGAGTCTTACACTTTGCTTTCTCAATTCTATAACTTTTAGATCACCCACATTCCCTGATCTCGCAACACCTGAGTTGATGCTTTAGTAGATGAGATCTAGACCATCTTGGAACTTTTATTCTTCCCCATTTGAAAGTGTTTGAGGAAGAGCGTGGAGATGTATTTTCTTTGTTATTATGACTCATAAGATTTCCATTTTTGTTCATCACAAGTGTAGACATGGCTCTTTTCCTTTAATAATTTTGTATGGTCTCTAGGTACTTCACAACATCGTGTTATCAAGAACCGCGACTACTTGTACCTCAAGGGAATTTCCTTATCATAATAACTATAATTTGAATCCAAAATCATAGTTATCAAGTACTAGACAAGTGCCCCATGAGATATTTCTCCCTAAAACAGACCCCTTTTTTGGCACTTTGGCAATGAGGCCACAATTTTTTTGAGAAATTCGTGACAAGGTTACTCATGGCCCATTATCTAACCACACTCACTTTCAACCGTTGAAATATCCATAAGGGCTTGTAATGGCCATAGATGGATCTTTTGTCCAAGATCTTGCCCTATTCATTCCATGTGTTCCCTTTGGAATTCTCTTTATGATATTTGACACATTCCCCTCATAGTATTCACTCTACATGCTCTAAGATCATTCATTCATTGCCATCAATTTTTTTGTTAATGATTATTGTCTGCCTACTTTTCTCTTGTTTTTAAAATCCTAATTAAATTCTATGTTATGGAATTTTACAACAATAAAATAGATATAAGGGTTTATAACAGTGGAATATTTTGATATAATTAACTTCTACATTAATCATTCACAATCAAAGTAATACATTTATACTTGTAGAATCGTAGACACCTAATTTCACATCTGTCCTAAATCAATTAATTACCCTTCCTCATTTCCTTAAAAATACACTTGAATTAATCAAATATGATTTGATTAATTATCCATTTCAAAATCCAAAAATAACCCAATCCAAAACCACATGTCATTATTCTCCATGTTTTTCTACTATTGAATTAAAAATTCAAATTCAAATCCTCACCCACTCTTCGTGGTTCCCACTCACCTAAAATCCTCCACTTATGAATTAAAAATCTAAAATCAAATCCTCACCCATTCTTCGTGGTCCCTACTCACTTAATCTTGCCCACATTTTCAAACCATGATTACTTAAATTACTCTAAGTTAATCACTCCCCCAGGCTATAAATACAACCTTACCCCTCCCCTCTAAGGACACACGAAGAATAAGCTTAAATGCCCTATCTAAGTTCTTGCATCCTTTGAGCAAAGAATATCATTTTTCCTTGTCCTAATGCCCAAATAGCCTCATAATCCTTTTTTCCATCTAGTGTAAAGTAAGAGGATCGTTGTTGCAGGAAGGTCTTGCTCTGTCTTGAAGAAAAATACCTACATATCACATAATCGGGGCTCAATCCAAGTTTCTAGCCCATTCCGAGGTTTCTATGGAACGTGAAATAGGAGGTATTATTATTGGTATTTTACTTCCTTATTAACCTAGTAGTGCATTTTTCTTAGCATACATTTTGGCATGCCCATTTACTTTTGATATGTTACCATTGATTTCTCAATTAGTGGTGTTATCCATTCTATTTTTTATTATTGTTCGTTATTATCTCTTTTTCGTGCCTTATGGCCTTCTTTGGTTAACCTTTATGTTGTGGGTAGTATTTTTGTTGTGTGGTGTCTTGTGGTGTATCTGCAGGTTATAACAACAATGAAACTATGACGCTCATCATGTCTTTGATCTCCTTGGTGCTTGGTGTTTAGTTCCTAGTTCGATTTTGCTATTCACTCGTAATATATAGAAACACATGAACTAGTCATTAATTTATCATCTTACTGTCATGGGACAACCAATCTGGAAAATGTATTTATTTATTTACTTTTGCTAAAATAACTACTTTGTAGGAAGTTAATCATTTTTTTTTCTTTCATTTTAGTTAATCATTTTGTGATCTAACTCTTTATTTTTGTTTATTGTTCTTTTTAAACTTTGTTGTCAAAATTTTAGCTTCTCAGGTGAAGTACAAAAGTCAAAAAATAAAAAAACTAGCTCCTGGGGCATTTTTCTCACGTTCAAAATTTTCATTCAGTCTCTTACCATAACCCATCTTCCGGAAGCCATAACTTTTGCTCCCGAACTCGGAATGACTTTGTTTTTTTAACAGAAAGGTATTGAAAATATATATGCAATGGAAAAATAATTTTTTGATTTAGACTTACTAATATTTTTTGGTTTCATTTCTTTTAACACCTGTCCTTTTAACAAAAATAAAACAAAAAACAAAAAAATTGTAGTTTTTTTATAAAAATTTAATTGTAATTTTAATTGTTTGTTAACATAAAACTTCATGCGTATGCTCTTTCCTCACACTTTAAAAGTGATCTTGGAAATCAGAAATGTGAGGCCACCCGAG
Organism: Taxus wallichiana var. yunnanensis; assembly: GCA_018340775.1. Taxonomy (NCBI): domain Eukaryota; kingdom Viridiplantae; phylum Streptophyta; class Pinopsida; order Cupressales; family Taxaceae; genus Taxus; species Taxus wallichiana. Next base: position 530,148,891 of record CM031244.1, read on the forward strand.
CTCCGCAAAACAATTTTTTTTTTTGCCTTACATTTCAATTTTCCACGACAACACTTCTAGGTAACGTTTTCACACTCTTCTTTCGTCATTTTTCTTTTTTGTGAAAATAATCATTATCGCTATTTTGCAATCATGATTAATTACAATAATTATTAACATTTAAAAAAAAAAAAAAAAAAAATACTCAAAAAAACAAAATCTATTCCAATTGTATCCGCGTATGCTCTTTTCTTGCGCCTTCGAGTGATTTGGAAAATAAAAAATCGGTCACAATTTTTTAGTTTCTTGTTCTAACATTGCAGGATCCTCTAGCTTTGTTTTCTAACTTGTCATTTCAATCATTATTTTCCTTCGTCATATTATTAATATTTTTTGGTCGTTGGTTGTGTATGCTCTTTTCCTGCGCCTTTGAGATCTGGAAAATAAAAAACAACCACGATCAATTTTCTAACATTTCATTTACAGGATAACTACTAATTTGTTTTCTGTAGGACCACGTCATTGGAATATTGTAAAAAAACACAAAAAACAAAAAAATCCCACAAAAATACCACCATTCAAAGAAAATTACTGAAACAAAAAAAAATAGTACGCTCAGGTACGCAATTATTTTCTGCTAGTGATTTATTTCAAGTTGGAAAGAACCCTACGTTTAATCACTTTATCATTTTATTTTTGCATATAGACGAGGTGGATTTCATCACCACCAAAGCTACACCGGTGACGTGGACTTGACTACCACGCACCAACAACATTTGCATCTGCATTGCACTTTGAGACCTAGTCTCATCACAGCATTCGGTATTTACCTCACCCCTGCTCTTCACTTACAGGTAATGTTGTCATGCAGTGCATGTGAGTCATGCATAAATAGCTGTAACAAAAAAGCCTGAGCATCATCCCTATAAATCTTTGGGGAGTTATAAGGACACCATACACATTCATCCCTCCATCACCTTCCACCTTTTCACAAAACCTGTTCTGGACGTGGTGATTCACTCTGAAACAAGCAAGTAAGAATTGGTGAGTCTCCTCCAGTGCTTTAAGGGATCCCCATACCAATTCTATCCCCATACAAAATTAGGTATATCAGGACTAGGGTATATCGGAGGATGCATCTTTTTTTGGAGTAATAAGAGCCTGCATCCATCAGTCCACAACATACTTGTATGATTGCATGAAACAATGATCATTCCTAAAGAATTTACCTCATAAGCCAAAATAATTGGATCCACATGATTGCTTGCTGTTTGAAAACAAAATAGTTTAGCATTGTTTTATCATAAAACTTGGCTGATATCAATGTGTTCATTGTAAAAGTTCAAACCCTAGTTGTGTTCCACAAAAAAATCAGTTCTCGACCAATTCAATACCAAGCGAAAACATCCAACAACGAAGACCAAAACATCACACCAATTTCATTAGCTTGCTTCATCCAACAATACATCTGTCATAGCTTGTCTTCGGCTATATCCAACTGATATTGAGTGACTAGCATTCACTCCCCATATCGTCAATTATCAAAACATCCTTCATAGCTTGTTTCTAGCTATATCAAACTAATATTGGGTGACTTGTTTGAGTTCACTCATTATTCTATCCACCATCACGTTTATCCAAATCACAACCAACACAAATCTTTTCATAACTCATTTTGAGTTATATCATAACCATATCACGATTAACCTATTCAGGTTACTCTCCCCGTCAATAATCTAGAGCTTGTTTAAGCCAAATCTACACAACGTGCAAAAAATCCTCTAATAACTCGTCTCGAGTTACATCATCATCATATTGAGATAACTTGTTTGAGTTACTCTCCTTATCAGTCATCACGAGCTTATTCAAGATAAATCCAAAGTAATCAAGTTCTCATTTCCTCACACCTGTTCAAAATTTCTACCCACTTTTCAGCTTAATCAGACACATTTCATCATGGTATTCACTCACGTAGTCACAATCATGAAAATGACGATGAAGAAGTCGCATAACCAGAACTCACTAATGAAGAACAAGAACAAGTCAATAGGGTGATAGAACAAAACAAAAATGAATATCATTACGCATCCTAGCCATGGGGGCAAAACTACCCCCTGACTTCGGGATGGAAAATTTAAACAAACTCATCGACAATGGTGAATCAAGTTATCACAATGAAATACCAAACAATCCAAATGGTTCTTCAGCCGAAGAGTTATTCACTAAAATCTAAGACTTAACAAAGAAACTTGAGGAAGCAACGACTAGAGCTAAAAGATTAAAAGACCCCAATCTAGATTCCAATACTCACGACATGTTTGATAAACCGTCCCCACTTCTCCATTCACACAAGAATGGAAACTTATGAAAGACACCATTTAGGGACTACAAAAACAATCAAAACAATTCAACTTTGAAGAATTGTGTCCTTATCCATTTGATATAGAGATATCACGCTTACCATTTCCGTCATCCTTTGAAATCCCAAAGTTTGATAAATATAAAAGCAAAGGTGACCCCGTGAACATGTCAAGGAATTTTACATGCAATGTTAGGAAGTTTCCTATCGAGACACGTATCCTTTTACGATTATTCCCCCAAAGTTTAGGAGGACATGCTTTAGACTGGTTTTTCCATCTGCCCAAAGGGTCGGTCATGACATTTGCAGACTTATCGGAGAAATTTTCAAACATTTTTCCTATAACTTAGACTCAGAAATAACCATGCTTGATCTCTGCAACACTAGGCAAAGGCCAAACAAAAAAATTTCCTCCTTTTTACAATGATGGTGAGGAATTGCAAGTCGATTTCCTGCTCAATACCCAGAGAGGCAACTAGTTAGCATTTTTGTTCCTAATCTCAATGCCGAATTATCATTCCACATGCAAATGCATTGTTTGAATAGTTTCAAAGAAGTCATCGAAAAGGGAACACAAATTGAAAAATCCCTCATTTCTAAGGGCTTACTTAAAGCACCCTTTAGGGACCAACCTTATCGAGACACTCCTCAAAACCAAGACAAATCTAAATTCTTTAACCGGAATCAAATATATCAACAATGGCATTACTAATTCCCACCATGTCCAAAATGTCTAAAACCATCCCATCAACACATTAAAATCCAAACAACCAATCATTATCCCTAGAAAGGAAGTTCCTTCTCGGGATTGACGAAGATAGTTCACTCCTCTCGAAGAAAGTCTATCTAGTGTCTTTCGTCATTTGGCAAATGCCAATATGATTACATATCCCATCGTCAAACCCTTCAAAGAAGGACAACCCAAACCAAATTGGTATAAGGACAATGAATATTGTGATTACCATCGCATAAAAGGGCACTCTATAGATCGATGCATGCAACTCCGCCATTACGTCTAAGACCTGATTGAACGTGGAGACATAGAAGTTGAAAATACTTCTGAGACAAAAACACCTAATGAAAAACTTCACATGTTCAAAAATCCTTCCCTAACCACGATAACAATTCAAAAGATAAGGGTCAATCATCAAGCAATGTCGAGTATGACTTAGTCATCTCGACCATAGACTATGACCAAGACTTAGTGGTAACTATAAAGATCAGAACTAACTGTGCGATCACCACTAGACAAAAAAATGTGGGTCCCTACAACAAAAAAATCTGCCACTTCGTCCCCCGCATCACCTCCTAATCCACCATCTAATTCCACCGCCAATTCCTCTCCATAACCTACACCATCATTCAATATTTTCAAACAATTAGAGAAGACTGCAACACAAATTTCCATCATGGAACTACTTAATTCTTCTCCCGCACTACAACGCATCCTTATGCAAACATTGAATAACGCTCGTGTCCCTGAGGACATCAATTCACAACAATTCTAGGCTTTAATCACACATCTTACAATCCCCAATCCTATTTTATCTTTTGGTCCCGCTGACCTGCTTAATCCCAACATCGCTAATAATCATTCTTTATATGTCGAGGGTTATGTAACTCATCATAAGATCAAGCACATCTTAATCGACAATGGATCCACATTGAATATTTGTTCCATGAAACTTTTACGTTGTCTAGGTTACACTGAAAATGATTTACAAAATAATATCATAACCATTCATGGGTATGATAATAGCGAAAGAAAGTCTGAAGGCACAATCATGTTGCCTCTCCAAGTTGGACCCATCACCTTAGACATGGTTTGTCATGTGGTGGATGTAGAAGTTGCATATAACATTCTCATCGGCCGACCATGGATTCATGCCATGAAAGCCGTCCCATCAACATTCCACCAATGTATTAAGTTTCCTCATTTGGACAAGGAATTTACATTACATGCGGATCCCCAACCTTTTGAGTATTGTAGATTCCTCGAAGGATGGTATCGACATGATCACTATTGTCCATCAACAGATAAATATGCTCCACCTCGCATAATCCCTAATAAAACACGCATTGATCCTGATACACTCCCTAATAATGATCCAAAACCATCATCTCCTAACCAAAACACATTTTCCAATCCATTATCTTCCACTAGTCAACCATCTTCCACCAGTCCTCCTCCCACTAATCAATCATCTTCTTCCACTAATCAAGCTTCTTCTTCCAACAACAATTATTCTTCCACCACACCATCTTCTTCCTCACCTAGCCAATCTTCTTCATCCAACCACACCTCTTCTATTAAGATACCTCCTCCTGTGAATAACCAACCTTCATCCTTCAATCCACCCCCTTCTTCTTATAACCCATTCTCTTCATCTTTTAAGACTACCAAACTAACTTCCCCACCACATGAGGTACCTATTGGTCCCCCATCTCACACATTTAAAATCATTGACACGGGATGTGGTGAATATCAATTTCAAAAGATGGCAGACTCCTTTTATATCACCAAATCCCCACATAGCTACGACAAACCTAACGCTCCACATCTGAGAATCCATCCCACTTACCAAATGGGACAGTCAGTTTGGAAAAAGTTTGGTTATCTTGACAACGAACATATTCCAAGTTCTTCAGGATCTTGGTTATATAATGACTTTGCTCCATGTTATGAGTCCCCTCAATTTACCAAAGCTCACCAAATAATGAAAAACATGCGATGGAAGGGTAAAGGACTTGGTCCAAATGAACAAGGTCATTTAGACCCGATAAATTACACACAACATCATGGTAAATATGGTCTAGGTTTCAAGGTGTTTGATGTTGCTCCCATAATAATTTCAAGTGACAATGATGACACCAGTTCTGATAATGACATCAGGTCTCCATGTAGTCTTTTTGAGGACCTTGTTGAAACACATATTTACTTTGAACATTTATCTGTTAATGTCATCAATTTTGAGCCTACACATCCGAGTCTCATAGACCATGGCCAACCACATCATGTGGCCATGGACATGTTCCAAAATGATGAAGCCATCGAAGAATTCCTTGGAACTTGTGACCAAATCCCTACTTCCGACCATAGAAAAGGATTTGAAATCAATCTAAATGAATCAACCTATTTTGGCGAAGAGATAAAATATTCAAATCCTTCACCCTCAAAAATTTGGATCAGAAGCGCAAACAGAGGATTTCCCATAGTCAAAACCTCACCGCCACCCTATCCAACAAACATGTCAACAAAAAGTTCCAACATTACACACCAAAATCTTGTACCAACTCACCTAAAACACCCGACACCGATGACCTACATCAACCATTAGCATCGTTCTCCAAAAGGATACATCTAAAATGCTTGTAGAAGAAACAAAAGACATAAACATTGGCACCACCAAACAACCAAAATTTTACAACTTGGCATTAGTTTGTCTGACCAAGAATGCATGGAATTCACAACACTCCTTATTGAATTCCAAGATATATTTACATGGACATATAAGGACATGCCAGGCCTGGACCCATCTCTTGTAGTACACCATCTTGTGGTACATCTAGATGTAAAACCTATAAAACAAAAACTACGCAAAATGCATCCCCAAGTTACATTGCTTGTCAAAGCCGAACTCGAGAAACTCTTGGAAGCTGACTTTATCAAACCTATTGATTATTCGGCATGGATATCTAACATAGTTCCCATCGCCAAGAAAACTCTCGGCATCAAAATATGCACAAAATTTCGTGACATCAACAAGGCTTGTCCCAAAGATGACTTTCCCTTGCCAAATATAGACATGATTGTTGATTCTATGGTAGGCCATGAAATGCTCTCCTTAATGGATGGATTCTCTGGTTACAATCAAATACATATTGTTGAAGGGGATCAACATAAAATGGAATTTACTACACCATGGGGCACCTTTTGTTATAAGGTCATGCCTTTCGGCTTGAAAAATGTTGGTGCCACCTATCAACGAGCAATGATTGTCATCTTCCATGACATGTTACATGATATCATGGAAGATTATGTTGATGATATATTAGCAAAATCTAAAACACGAATAGGGCATCCAAGTGTGTTGAGACACATTTTTGATAGATTATACGAGTATAAGGTTCGTCTTAACCCAAAGAAATGTGTGTTCGGAGTAACCTCTGGTAAATTATTAGGGTTTATTGTCTCACGAAGAGGCATAGAAGTGGATCCTGCCAAAGTCAAAGCCATTATGGAAATGCCTCCTCCTCAAAACCTAAAACAATTACACGTAGTCTTTAGGGAAAAATACAATCTATTCGGCATTTCATATCACAGTTGGTGATAAGTGCCATCACTTCAACCAATTACTCAAGAAAGATGCACAATTTCACTGAACCATGATTGCCAAGACTCTTTTGCTAAGTTAAAAGAATACCTCTCTAGTCCACCTGTTCTTATGTCACCAGTTGCTAATAAACCCATGTTGCTTTATACATCTTGCCACTGAACATGCCATAGGAGCTCTACTAGCACAACATAACGATCAAGCAAAAGAACAGTTGTATATTACCTTAGTTGAACACTTATTGAGCATGAAGTATGTTATTCCCAAATCGAAAAAGTATGCTTAGTAGTCACCTTTGCATTCCATAAGTTACGTCATTACTTGCTCAATCACACAACTAAGTTGATTGCCAAAATTGATCCTCTCAAGTATTTGTTGTCCAGACCCATTCTCACGGGAAGAATGTCTAGTTGGGTCGTATTACTTAGTGAATTCGATGTTGAATTTGTTCCACAGAAAGTAATTAAAGGACAAGCCCTTGCAGACCAACTTGTCGAGGCACCCCTTCCTGGCACAGAACCACTTCAGTTCTCTTTTCCTGATGAAGATATTCTACACATAGACATCGCGCCAACTTGGACTCTATTTTTTGATGGATCTTGTAATCTCCATGGCTCAGGGCTGGTATTTTTCTTATCACACCCAGTGGACATGTTATCCCCAAATCATTTTGCTTAGAATTCCCATGTACCAACAATATCGTAGAATATGAAGCTCTCATCACAAGATTAAAACTGGCTATATCTTGGAATCTTACAAAATTAGCTATATTTGGTGATTCTTTACTTATCATCAAGCAAGTTACCAATGAATACCAGGTCAAGGATGAAAAACTTATCCCATATAAATGCATGGTGGATAGTCTTCGAAGCTATTTTTGATTAATTAGCTTTGATCAAATCCCCAGAATTCATAATAAATCTTTCCGACGCTATGGCAACCATCGGATCCCTATTAGAAATCACATCTAGTCAACCCTAGGCACATTTTCTCATTGAACATCTCTTAATGCCTACCTATGATCTTCTTGAAAACACTATGGTATGTGAGATCATGGGTCTGAATAACCCTTGGTACCACGATCTTTATACCTTCATTCGTGATAAAACATTTCTTGCCGACATGAAACCAATGCATAAACGTGCTTTAGCACAACGTGCTTTAGCACAACGTGCTTCTCGTTACACCATTTTAGCAGAAACTCTTTATAAACGAGGATATGATGGCACCTTGCTCGATGTCTTAATCAGGAAGAAGCCTCGAGTGTCTTAGCTAAAGTCCATTCTGGTATCTGTGGAGCACACACGAATGGTATCGCCTTAGCTAAGAAAATCCTGCGAGTTGGATATTATTGGCCCACCATGGAAAGTGACGCATGTCATTTTGTCAAACGTTGTCAAGCATGTCAAAAGCATGGAAATATTATCCACGCACCTTCCCAGGCATTATAATTAATAACCACACCATGGCCCTTCTCTCAATGGGGACTTGACCTCATTGGTAAAATCAGACCAACATCATCTGATGGACATAAGTTCATCATTACCACTACTGATTACTTCACTAAATGGGTGGAAGCTATGCCTCTCACTTATGTTACCGGTAGCCAAATATCGAAATTCATTTTTAATAATCTCATCTATCGATTTGGTATTCCATCCACTCTGGTTGCAGATAATGGAAAATCATTTAAAAACCAGGATGTAAAAGACCTAGCCAAACGTTTTCACATCAAACTTAAATGGTCCACTCCATACTACCCTCAGGGTAATGGTCAAGCGGAAGCAACCAATAAGACCTTAAAATCCATCATGGAAAATATTGTCAATACCCATGGACGTAATTGGCATACTCAAATTTACCCCGCTCTTTGGGCTTACTATACATCTTACGCATGCCTACCGAGCCACCCCATTTTCCCTTGTTTATGGTTGTGAAGCCATTTTACCTATTGAGATAGAAATCCCATCCTTGAGGATCTCCCTTAAAGATGTAATTAATGAGGATGAATACCGATAGTCACGGCTTCAAGAGCTTGAGCTTCTCGATGAAAAATGACTTAATGCTCTCAATCATCTTCAAGTCTATCAAAACCGACTGCAACACAATTATCATAAAAAGGTAAGACCTAGAGAATTCAAAATTGGTGACCTCATTTTAAAAGAAAATCAAAAGAATACCACTAAAGAATGAGAAAAACAAGGAAAATTTGAGCCTAATTGGTTAGGACCCTATGTAATTACAGACTAAATTTGGCTTTAGAGCCTATAAATTGGCCATTGAAGATGGTCAAGATCTTGATGAACCAATGAATGCAGTTCATTTAAAGAAATTTTATCCTTGAGATGTTCACTATTAGGAAAAAACATGTACATTGTTCCTTCTGTCTTGCTTATCTCTGAATAATTTAAATTTATTCATTTCCATTGGCAGATATTTTTATTATCAAAATCACATCTTCATATTTATCATCATGAGACATGTGCTAATATAGATCCTATTAAGTTTGTGAGTATCATACTTCTTATAATATCTCCATTTTCAGTCGCTTTCACCTATGGTCATACCTAAAAGCTTACTGATGGTAATATATTCCCTTTAAAGACATTCTCTCTTTCATAACAAAGCTCTAAACTTCTTTACCTAGTTCGTTTGGTCATCCATCTCAGTCTTCGGTGTTGAACCTCGTGTCCTACTAGTCGTGTGGGGCTGAGATTGGGGGCAGACGTTCCTTCCCAAATACAAAGTGCTATTGTAAAAATCCATCAATTCAATAACTTATGAATAATTCATCATCACATCTTTCATCCTTCATAGTCTTTGGTGTTGAGCCCACACTTCTTCCTGGTAGTGTGAGACTGGGAATGGAGGAAGGCCCCTTACTCATATGTCTTGTCTTCGGTGATAAACCCTTGCCTCTTCTACAAGTGGCATGGGGCAAAGCGTAGAGGTCATTCATAAAAGCATAAAAACATTGCAAAATATTCAAAAAAAAAAAAAAAAAAAAAACAAAAAAAAAAAAGATAAAAAGGAATTCACTCGCCTATATTTTGCCTTTGGTGATGAGCCCTTGCTTCTCACTAGTAGCATGGGGCAAGGCATAGGGAGTCATTTCAAAAATACAAAATCTTACAATGCTTGCAAATTATAGAATCCCCAAAGAAGTAATTTAGATGCCTAAGTGAAGAGAGAACTATCCCTTCACCTCATATCTTACCAATCAGTAGGCCACATAATTGTCTAAGCCTAGCACGTGACTCATAACATGAAAGCCATTTTTGAAACTGGTTCAGTTATGATTATGAAGAATGGAGTCACAATTTCCCAAAGGGATTGTTGTTAGCATTTGTCTCTATATTCATTATCTACCTCCTATGTCCTTCTTGATTCTCGGTGATGAGCCCATGCATCTTACTAGTTGTGTGGAGTCAAGAATGGAGCTGGACTTCTTTTCATCATATCATCACCACCATATCCTGCCAATGGAAAGAGAATTTGTGTTATTCTGAGCATAAGTTACCACACGGAACATGGTACATATGGATAATATCTGGTTTATCACCTCTCAAAAATAAGTTTGCACTCTGGTCCATAAATTGCCAATCACAGTGTAAAAATCCACAAACAGTGTGAAAATCGTCAAAAATCTAAAAACAATGTAAAAATCTAAAAATCTAAAAACATTTGAAAATCATCAAAAACCCAAAAACATTAGAAACAATCGTCCAAAATCCAACAAAAAATTAGAACTCATCAAAAATCTAAAAACATTAGAAACACTTGTCAAAAATCCAAAAACATTAGAAAGAATCGTCAAAAATCCGAACACATTTGAAAATCGTCAAAAAAAAAAAAAATAAAAATCAAAAATCAAAATAAAAAAATTAGAAACGATTATAAAAATCCAAAAAAATTATATATATATATATATATATATATATCATAAACAAAAAACAAAAATGTTGTAAAATCACAAAAACTCTAAAAATACCAACACAATTCAACCTTTGAACTATTATCCCCAATGGATGATCCAATCACTTTATGACTACCGAATTCAAAACACTTCTCCTCACATGAATCCTCGCTTGGGGAAAATCGGCTCTCATTGCTTCCTTGTTTGAGGACAATGACCCAATACTTTACTATGTCCTCGTACCCCTGCTTGGGGGCACATCCGATCAATCCTCACTGTGGAACACGTTAGGGACATGTTTATTGGTTCTTGTGTTGCATTATTAGTTATAAATTATTAATTGCTTTCTTGTATCTTGATATATTATAGGGGGCATCTTGATTTTATGTATCTTGGTGTTCTCTCTAATATTCTTATGTTATCTGATTGCATGTCGTACTGGGGCATCATATTTTCTTGATGGCCTCTGTCTATGCTCTCTTCCATTTTCATATCATACTGGGGCATCAAACCTTTTTGATGGCCCCTGTCTATGCTATCATGCATATTACAGTCTAGTCATCCTGATCTTTTATATCACGATGCATCATGTTATGTGCTATATTAAAATTAAGATGCTTTTCGTCACGTGAGTATCTTCCTGCATGATCAACATCTTACTTTGCACCCCATCCATTCACCCATACTAATACATTCCCCAGTTTGGGAATCCTACTTGATCACCGTTGTAGTTTGTGAATCCTACTTGACGATCTTTCTCAAGTAGCATTCACTATCCAACAACTCCTCCTCCCCCACCATGCTCACCATGTATTTGATCCATTCATCCTCGCTCCTCATTTTTACTCCTCCACCACTTATCCCCATATTACCCTTCTCACCCTTCTGTCCCCTCTCACCCATTTGTATTCTTTCCTTTCACCCTTCTACTTCCCACTTGACAATCTTACTTAATAACCCCTTCTATATGGGATCCTCGGTGGAGGTTTACCCTCTCCCTAAGATCTTCCCACTGTAGAAGCTTCTTCACCACCTCCCCTCTCATCAAACAACACTCACCACCACACACATCTTCCCATTCCACCTCTTCTGCTTCTCATTCTCGCATCATTACTCTCACCACGCGGGCATCCCAATTAAGGATTCCCCTCACACTCTCCCCCTCCACTACATATATTCCTTCATCCATTCATGTTACACTCCTTTGTTTCCTTTCTTTCTTGTTATCACCTCATCTCGTATCCTATTCTACTCAGGCATACCTCACTCACTCTTTTCTCATCCTTCCCCAAATCCATCTTATGCCTGGTCATCCTACTTACACGCTCTCATAGTATGGAAAATTCACTTGAGGGTTCCCCTTCAGTCCATTTTGTCATACCCTATTCCCACCAACTCTATCATCATTTCTTCTTCTTCTTCAGCTTGGCGATCTTACTTAACCATTCCGGCCACATGACAATCTTACTTAAGACTTCCTCTTAAGATTGATCTACCCTATGGCCTTCCCCCATCCCATCATATTTCCCCCATCTTATTTCTCCCACCTCTCGTCATCATCATCTTCTTCAACCTACCATTCCACCCTTGTCCCCAATATCATTTTGTCTTTCTCCTTGCATATCATCCCTGTCGGTTAGGTGATCTTACGAAACCTCTCCGGCAGCATGACGATCTTACTTAAGAGATTCTCTTAAGCATGACATGTCATCTTACACTCGCCCATCACTCTACAATCTCACCATCCATCTTTCCTCTTCATTCCCCATCATCACATCTTTTTACCACCACTATCACCCTCCTCTGCTTGGAAATCTTACTTAACCACTCACCTAGCATGGCGATCTCACTTAAGAGTCCCTCTTAAGGATGATCTGTCTCCTTGCCTTTCCCCATCACTACACACCCTTCACCCTTCACTTTTTCTCAGCATTCCCCATTATCACATCCTTTCACCTCCTTTTCCATTCTCGCAAACACCACTTCTCACTTGACCACTTGTCATCTCCAGTTTCACTCGCTTGGCAATCTTACTTAACCACTTCCGTCACATGACAATCTTATGTCAGGGTCCTCCCTACGCTTAACTTGTCATCATGAACTTCTCCCCCACCTCATTCTTTGTTCACTTTGTTGATCGCTTCTTCCACCTGGTATCTCCTACTACCCACTTTTTCCTCCTACTATTATCCTTTCTCCACATATCCTCTTACAACATACATCTAATCTCTTCCGCCTACAATCACGTTCTTTTCCCCCATTTTCCCCTTCTTGATCCATCATCCTTCATACCATTTCTTCCCATTCTTTTCATGTCTTGTTTCTTCATCCTCACCTCATTCATCCTCATCACCCACATCCTCTCCTCACTTTCACCTAGTCCCAACTCATCCCTCCCATTTTCTTTACTCTTTCCACTTCATCTTCTCAAATCCCCCACATTTCTACCCACACATGTGTTCACCATTATTGTTAACATTCCTCTATCATTCTTTCATCATCATCTTCTATTCCCACGCTAATAATTATAAGTGGGCTTTCCCTAAAAATCATCAATCCTCATTCCACATGACCTCATTCACTCCCTTGGACCTTCTAGAGTTTCCCTTCATTCCTTCCCTCCTCTAAGCCCACCACTCATTATAAGGGGGCTTTCCCTAACATCCCTTTGTTAGTATTACCCTTTCCAATCCTCGTTACCTTTCTCCTTTTCTTCATTTTTTCTCTCACCCTTCCCCACCACTCATTATAAGGGGGATTTCCCTAACGTCCCCTCATTGGCATTGCCTCTTCTATCCCCCATTCTCTTTTCTCTCCTATTATTTTCCCTCAATCCCACCCTTTCTTGTCACTTCTTACCCATCTCTCCATCTTCCCTTCACCCTCTTCAATATCTTTACTGTCTTCATCATACATCCTTTGTCTATTTTCTCGTAGTCCTAATATCCTCATTTCATGCATCTCCACATCTTTTCCAATCGATGTCATTCCTCCCCTCTTTCTTCTCTTTACATTCCTTATACTGTTCCCTTTCCACTTATTATCCCCTTTCTATATTCCCTTCCTTCTACATCATTTTATTTGTTATCCTCTTCTCTCTCCCACCCCTCGTCTTATTTCCCTTCCCATGTATCATCTTCTTCCCCTTTTTCCATCACATTTCCTCCTTACTTCCCCATCGATAACCTAGCTCTTCAACATTGTCCTATCTTTTTTATCATACCACCCTCCACATGCATCTCCATACGATCTGCTCCATATTCTTTTCCTTGGTCTTCCTCGTAATGACACAATTCCTTCAATCTTCTCCCTGTATTCACTCTATCTTCCTTTCCTCTCCCCTAATTTTCACGTTTCTTCTTACCACTTCTCCTTTTCTCTACCACCCCTACCTTTTCGTTCATTCTGTATTTGTTTCTCTTCTTTTCTCTACTCTTTTTCACACTTTCCTCACCCCTCATAGTTTCTTTTTTTTCTCCGTTCTACTTCTTCTTTCGTCCTCTTTCCATTTTCGTCCATTTCACCCCCTACTCCCACCTCATTTTCTCCTTCTTATTTATCCTTTCCCATTTCTTTTTTCTCAGCTCTATCATTTCTTTCACTTTCATGCATCCCTCTTTATTATCTTTGTTGCTTCCTTCATTTGGCACATCTCTCTATTTCATCCCTTCACCCTCTACTCTGTCATTTTCTTGTTTTCACCTTGTTTGTCCTTCATCATTCCCTTCTTCCCCTATCATCCCTCTCTCTTATTTCTACCTCTTTCATTCCTTTTTCCCCTCCCCTATCTCCCTTACTCTTCTCATAATCAACCCCCAATCCTATCCATTCCCTTTTCTCTTTCCCACACACCCTCACACCTAGCATTCAAGGCCGATTGAATCCTTTCTCCATTTACGTCGTGCGGTCATTCTAGTCTCTTCCACTCCATTATCATCCTCTTCTCTGCATAAATTCATTTCTCTTCTTTTCAAGATTTCTGTCATATATTCCATTCTCATCAGCTCCTCTTGAGGGGGCATCACCACATCTATCCATAATCACATCTTCTCATGACATTTTTGTCTTGGAGGATACTATGACATCCGTCACTCACCACTTTCTATTCTCCCCAAAAAACATTCACTCTACCTTTTGCTTAAGAAAAGTAGATTGAATTCTTCCCCCATCCCATCTACTTTCTTTGAAAGGACACTACTTTCATAGTACCCTTCCAAAGAGGGGAAAATGTAGACACCCTAATTTCACATATGTCCTAAATCAATTAATTCCCCTTCCTCATTTCCCACAAAAATACACTTCGAATTAATCAAATATAATTTGATTAATTATCCATTTCAAAATCCAAAAAATAACCCAATCCTCACCACATGTCATTATTCTCCATGTTTTTCTACTATTGAATTAAAAATTCAAATTCAAATCCTCACCCACTCTTCGTGGTCCCCACTCACCTAAAATCCTCCACTTATGAATTAAAAATCCAAAATCAAATCCTCACCCATTCTTCGTGGTCCCCACTCACCTAATCTTGCCCACATTTTCAAACCATGATTACTTAAATTACTCTAAGTTAATCACTCCCCTAGGCTATAAATACAACCTTACCCCTCCCCTCTAAGGACACACAAAGAATAAGCTTGAATGCCCTATCTAAGTTCTTGCATCCTTTGAGCAAAGAACATCCTTTTACCTCGTCCTAATGCCCAAATAGCCTCATAATCCTTTTTCCCATCTAGTGCAAAGTAAGAGGATCATTGTTGCAGGAAGGTCTTGCTCTATCTTGAAGAAAAGTACCTACATATCACACAATCACAATCCAAGTTTCCTAGCCCATTCGGGGCTCGATCCAAGTTTCCTAGCCCATTCTTAAATACACAAAAGGAGGTTTTTCTTATGGATGTGTACTGAGATATGAAGAGAGGTAGTATAAGGATTATTGGTATTTTACTTCCTTGTTAGTAGTGCATTTTTCCTCGAACTAGAAATTGAGTAGGGGTAAGGATGTACAAATATTTTACAATCCAGATGACTACGGTCTTGACTTGGATCTATATAGTCATGACCTGGATATATACAATCTTGGAATCTTAAACAATCTAAGTCTATAAGTTTTTGTGTGATTCGCTTGTTTGGAAATAACCTTTTTGTATGTCACTCTTGCTTACATAACTTTGGGATGACCTAAAATAACTCGTGACAATATGGAAACCTTAACAACTTGTAAAACCCTTCATTAAAGCAATAATGAACCAAAAGGAGAAATCATGTGTATGGGAGGTTGGAATATCCTTGAGTAAACACCCAAAATTGGGTCGCAACCCTCTAAGCCCCTTTCAATTAACACACCCCCTTACCATGACCCCTTCCACACATTATTATTAATCTAATTATCAATATTAGATTAATTACCACCTCACCTCTCCACCTCACCTTGGACCCATTCCAAGGGCATTTAACTAACTAAGACTAGGTCATCACTCCTAACATTGAGTCATCACTTCACTTAACTAACTAAGACTCTTTCTAAACCTAATATTTATTGCTAACCACTTCTTCCATCAATTCCCCATGTGTTTAAATGTGAACCAAGACTCCTAGCCCACAATCAAATCTTGACCCACACCAAAAAGGGAAGAAACAAACTATTTTAAGAAAATTGGACTATTTCTCCCTAATCGACACCGTTATTCCTCGGTGGCACTTGGCCAAAGAACCATCATCGGTTCCTTTAAATAATAATTTCCAACTCTTTTCCCGTGTTCTTCCTTTGGTTGGCTTTTGAATTTCATTCACATTCTTACATTCGATTGGGCATCCGACAATCAAACACAACACCAGAGCATCTAAGTTCTTCACCAACATCCAACCTCTCACTCATGACCTTGGATCATTCACAGAGAAGCACACATGATTTGTTTCTGCAACACTAGATCCATGCCCATTTCTCCTACGAACGCCCACCAAACACTGCATCTACCAATCTCCAGGTCTTCAAAAAGTGTCGTAACCAGGTTATTAGTTCTTAACTTTGGTTTTAGATCTATTATTGTCTTCGGTTGTACTGCTTCTTTCTCACCCGAATACCTT
Organism: Taxus wallichiana var. yunnanensis; assembly: GCA_018340775.1. Lineage (NCBI taxonomy): Eukaryota > Viridiplantae > Streptophyta > Pinopsida > Cupressales > Taxaceae > Taxus > Taxus wallichiana. The sequence goes on from CM031244.1 coordinate 530,165,569, forward strand.
ATGTCACCCATCTACCCGATACCCTACCAACCTATACCTCTCTGCCTTTCCAATCATCTCTCTCACCCTTTCCGAGTCTTCACATAAATCCTTACACCTAGCCTAAGAATTTTCAACGCTTTGTGTAATCACAATGATCCCGAATCAACTCCTTTTCACCTTTGGCACCCAATTGCTCCTATCGTGATCGGTTAGCCAATTGATAACGGCTAAAACCAAAGTGACATGCATCGCCTCGTTATCAACTAATTTTGACTTCACAAAATTACAACATGAAAATTTTGAAAATTTTGTAAAGTGTCTTTTCTTGTGGTTTATCACCCTCATCGTGATTGTTTTGGATTTTGTTTCATCCATTTTGAATAAGTCCTTCTTGTACTTTATGTCTCAAAATGTATTTTTATTAATTAATTAATAATTACCTTGTTATTTAATAAAATTAAATTTATTAAATTTTAGGGTTTTTATTTAGTAAATATTAATTTAATACTCATGAAAGTTGTTCGAAAAACTTGGAAGAACTTTTCTTATTTTTTCTAATTGTCGGAGTCATCTGTGAGCAATTGTCGGGGTAACTATTATTCCGTTTACAATTGCTCTGGACAATTACAATTTTGCTTCTATCATCCGGAAATCGGGAAGGATACTGTTATGGTTACAAGAAGTTGCAAAAGTAGGAGAAATTGGGAATAAGAAGAAACAAGGAAAATATTGCAGACATCCAGAGCCAGAAGAAGGAAAATCTCATTCTACAGGCACTCCTCAACTTTCACATGGATACTGCATGTGCATTAGTTAAAGCCAGAAACCTTGAGAGTTCCAAGTAATTGTCTCCATTTAAGAATCACAAGTTTACAAGAATCCATCCTTTGCCGCTTGGTCAAGATCATCCATGCTTTGTGCAAAGTGCCTGATCCATATGGCATGCTAAATCTGCTCGAGCTCGAAATAATGAAAAGAATACTTAGGTTTAATTTTCTCTCTGCATGCTATATATTTTTATTTAAGCTATTTTTTTTTATTGTGCCAGATTTGGCACATATACATGAGCTCATGCATTGGCCAAAGCTAAAAATCCATGCATGCAAAGGAGATCCATCATGCATAAATCTAATCAAAGCTCACGCTTTGGTCAAAAGAAGAGCTCAAGATCACTTGTCCATGCTAAGAAAGGAGAAGAAATACCATACATCAAAAGAGGTAGAAAAGATCATGCAAAACTATCTAGAAAATAAAGATCAAGCAAAGGATATTTGTACCGGCTTAAAGAGAATTTCCACTCGTTGGAAAATACCAACATGCCAAGGTAATGCTGCCACACATTTGCAAAGGAGGTTATTTCCATTAGGTAGTTTTTAAGAGCAAAGAAAAACCCAACGCATTCACACGCGAAAAGCCATAAGCTCACAAAATCATTAAAACAAAAAAGCAAGAATCAAACTCATTTATAGGAAAAAGAAGACCATGCTCAGGGAGAAAGAGAAAATCCACACATTGGTGAATAAAAGGCCATTCACACCATGTACAGGTGAAAATAAACAAAATTGCCCATGCATTGGCAAAGATAAACACAATTCTCCAAATCAAAACCAGGCTCACACGAGAAAAATAAACATGTCGTGTCGCCCACATAGGGAGAACGAAGCTCAAGTCACGCACTCATCCAATGGTAATAAGGTTCACGCATTCATAGTTATTAGGTAAAAATCCATGCTACAACCAAGACAACTCAACATCATTTCCACATGGGTTTAAAAATAAATAAAAATAAAAGACAACTCATGCAGCCCAATGTAACAAAGGCCAACAACCACATACACAAGGCATACAAATTGTTTGATTAAATGTTTCAACAAATGGCAGGCTGGAAGAGAAGTGATTAGTGTTAATTTCATGTCAATTATTGTTCTAGTTGTGCTTATGTTTTATGCCATGGGTGTGGAATCAAATCATGAGATGATGCGGATGATGAATAATGCATTCAATGACCATGAGATGAGGGAGTTATTTTCATCATCTATATATCAGCACAAAAAAATGAAATTAATGAAGAAAACAATAGATGTGGAACGAAGGCTGCTACGGGTTGTATTGTCAAAGTAGTCAACTTTGGAGCTTGATATCTAGAAGCAGGGTGATTCTCATGAAAAACCAATCATTTCCTGAAATTTTTCTCATGTTAAGGTGCTTCTATACTCATTTTCAAATGCACAACACCTCATTTGATATTTTTCACAAACCTAAATAAAACATAGTTCGTTTGAATTTCGTTGCATACACAATTTCAACTTGTCAGAAGGCCTACTTTGAGAATCTATATTTCAGGCTTGAGTGATTGTCGAGAAGAAAAATTTATTTCTTTGAATTTTTCGTGTACTCCTTTTCCAAGTTACAAATGCACAACACCTCATTTGATATTTTTCACAGAGCCAAATAAAACGTAGTTTGTTTGATTTCATGCTGCGCACATAGTTTTCAGCCTGTCAAGGGGACTCACTTTGAGAGTTTATATCTTGAACTCGAATGATCCTAAAGAGAAAAGGATCAGTTCTTTGGATTCTACCCACATTCATGTGCTCCTTTTCCAAGTTGTAGATTCCCAGGGTGACGTTTGGTATTTTTCCCAGGCTGAAACCAAATGGGATTTTTACGCCACACCTACATTTTCCAAACAATTTCAGAAGAGTCATCTTTGACCTTTAGTATTTCACTGAAGAATTTGATCTGGGAAAAAACCCTTTGATACAAAAATTTGTGGTACCTTAATAGACTCCTCAACCAGAGAGAGTTTCTCGAACAAGATTTGTTATTTTTCCCAAGACAATTTCGAGAGGATGTGTTCGAGTTTTGAAGTCCGTGGAAGTAATAGCTATAAATCGTGTTTGTGTCACCTTCAAACAAAATAGTGTTGTGGTATGAGTTCCAAGGAATTCTACCCACCTTGACGCTCCATTGAGAGTATGAGAACATCACGATACAAACTTGGGACACGTCGACGTAAGCCGGTTCTGTGATCGCGTATTAACCAAAGGTGAGTCAAAATTTTCCCGGCACTTGTTCCAAAGTTTGGATCTCACACGCAGAGCCTTCCTAGTGTCTCGTAAAAAGTCCCAGTTGGTCATCATAGTGAGGATCACTCCAGTGACATCGAGTATCTCATCCAAGCCCAATGCTAGCTCGTGATTCTGTCATAATTCATGTGAGGATAAAGTGCTTAAGCTACGCTAACTCATAGGAATTCCAGAAGTCAAATTGTGCGATGCAAGGAAGGTATGTTGCCCGATGATCTCTAGAAATTTTCATGGGAAGTTATTCAAGATTGATGTGGCCAAGTACATGCCCTCAACATGTGGAGATGATGTCTTGTTGAAGCTTTCATCCCCAAAAATGAGGACGAGAAGGATTTTCAAATCAAGTACAACATATCAGATAGATCAGGTATCTTGAAGACAATGTTGTTGATTGACAAGCCAAGGTGGCGTAACGACTATGGTCTCGTGAAAAATGAAGAATGTCCATAGAAAGGGATTCAGAGCATGTGGAGAATTGTGTGTAATTGTGAATGCGAATGCAAATAAAGACAAAATTGCTCACACCAGGATGTTGCTCAAACAGAGAGGTGGATGAATTGCTCAAGTTTCAAGCTTGAATCTCTTGTCATTTGGAGGATTGCGAAGCATGGTCAATGAGTTCATTCCCGTACAACTGAGATAGACAAACTCTTGGCCCAATGGATAAGGCACTGATCCTAGGTGTCTTGATCTAGGTGGCACGTTGTTGACTAGGATGTCTATGTGTGTGTCCAAGTCATTTAAGTGGGGTCCACATGTACCCACCGATTTTATTTATGTACTTTTCCTAAATGGCTTTAAAATTTTTATAAAGTGATGTTATTATTAAACTCACTTTTGAAAAAAAAATATAACTTAAGTGGTTTCTATTTTAGAGTTACTTTTTAAAAGTTAGTTGAAAAGTCAAAATCACTTAAGGTGCCCTATTTAATGTTCATGTAAATCCTAACTACTTTGTAACCAAATTTTGGGTTATAAAATGAAGTTAGGGGCTCATTTGTAAGGGTGACTTTGAGAGAGGAGAAGAAAATACTTTTGTGTGCAAGATTTTTTTCAGGAAAGAAACTTTGTGTTCTTTTGTGAAGACATTTTGTAGTAAATGAAATATGAACTTTGTGTCTCATTCATTATCTCTTGTAGCATTTGATGTTCTTATGTTCATTAGATGTTAGTGTTTAAATCTTGCATGTAAATATTGTCTTTGATCTTATTGTCAACACTATTAATATGTTGTTCTTGTTCACAATGATCAAGCTCTGATATTTACTTGCTCATGTGTGTTCCCTTTTACTTATTCTTGTTTAGCTGATTCAAAATCTGCTTTATTTGATTTAGTTATTCATTGTTCTTCTCCATGCAATATCACGCTTTGCTTCTACCTAACTATTGCATGTTCCTTCCATTCATTGCTTTCCATTTCTTTCCTTCATTCCATTCCATTTCCCTCATTCACACTTCTTTCTATTTGATGTCCCAAAACACCCCCACATATAATTTTTAATGTATAGATGTAAATATTGTTTTGGTTTTCAATAAAGGAAACCTCACCTTCATTGAGGAGGGAATTCATTCCCTTATTGTTGCATGTCATTTGCATGTGTGCAAATCCATATGCTAACAATTCCTAGCCATCGTCGACCTGTGTGTCGACATTCTCCTTCGAGACCAACGAGTTAATTTACCTACCCAAAACCTCTCAAAACCTCCCACAACCTCACCCAGACCTCCATAACACCCTCTGTTACACCTGTAGACCTTAACAACCCACCACCTACTTTAAATTTAATATTGTATTCACTATTTAGATTAGATTTAATTTACTATGCTTGTGTGAGATACCTAAATTATACAACTACAATAGGACTCTCTATTTCATGTTATTTATTTACATTAATTTGTTTTAAAAGTGGATTGACAACCTTCTAGGAAGTACCCCACTTCCCGGATCTAGCTCCCGCTAGAAATCCACCAACCGATGTTTTTAATTCTATCTTGTGGTCTTGTATTCTTTCTCGGTAGTCCTTCCTAGAAAAAAATGAGTGCTCTCGATTGTCCTGGTCTTCAATAGTTCGCAACCTCTTCACGACCTCTAGGTATTCCTCACGTACCCAACCTCTTACCTTAAATGTTTTTCTTATATGTACACTTCTTATTGGTGAAACATTTTGGCATGCCTGGTGGGACCCTCATCATTGTGGGTTCTTTTATATTCATATAGGATTGCATTTTGTGCTTGTTTCCTTTCTAAATATTCACTAAATCTCTCTCTTTTGGTAATATTCTCCTTCTTCTATTTGCTCTAAAGGAAACACTTCATTTAGTGCAAATTAAAACAAACCCTTCTTTATTTCCTCTTGCTTGCATTAGTGAAAGACATACTCTCTTCCTATTCATTATTGCTCTCATCCAATTTCATTTTTTGATTTGGGCTTAAAACTATTGCATTGCATCCTTGTATTCTTGCATTTAGCTCACATAGTCTAAATAACAATCAAATATAATGGAGGTCATGACCGAGTTGATGATTGGGTAATTAAGCGTAGTTCACTATTGCACACACTTATTTTCCAAATCACTCAAACAAACAACAAAATTCTTAAACATTCCCCAAATCCTAGGAAGAAGCTATCAAGGATTTAAAAACCCGTTGATAGTGGGCCCCAACCGGTGTTCTATCTAGATTTTCATATCAGATCTCGGACCTCACATACCGAAAGGTATATCAAGGACTCCCCCACCAAAAAAATCCTGAAACCATCCATAGCTAGCTTTTAGGTACCTTACATCCATTCCCTTCTATATATTCACAATTAGTCCTAAGGCTTAAGCCATTACAACACTAAAATCTGATTCCTAGGATAACATGTTTGTTAGTTTTTGCTTGTGGATTTTTGAATTTCTTTCTTGTCTTCTAGCTATTTGAGGTGTGAGTTTGTACTTCATCAATTTTCTTTATTTTTCACACTCAGTCATCACAACCAGTTAATTCTGGTTCTCTGAGTGTGTTAGATTAGATTTTCTATACACAACCTCTTTCTTGACTTCTTTTGACCAAATCTAACTCGAAATTTTAAATTTCTTCATTTTCATAGTAACCGACATCGATTACCTTCCTACCGCATCGGTTCGTAAATCAATATCGGTATTTTCATCTAACTGCAGTGCCGGTTCACTGATTGGTATCGGTCTTTGTGTTTTTGATTTTCTATCAAAAACAACAACCTATTTTCACCTACCAAACTCTTTCAAAAATTTGTTTATGAGTTTTTGTCACTTCTGTAGAACCCAGGGTACCTATTTTCTGCCTTTCAAATGGTTTAGACGCGCTAACAGTGCAAGATCTTACTTTTAATGTAATTTGTATATTGTTGCCTACTACCCCCTTTCCACCACCTATTTCTTCACCAATGGATCCTAATGCACCTATGATCGTACCCGAGGGTGAAGAGGAATTCATTAGATTCCTTGATCATAATACCAAAGCCTTATAAAATTACCTTGCAAACTCTTCCACATGTGACTCATCAGCCAACCTCTTTATGGAATTCCCACTTCCATGCCCCCATTTCTACCACCTCGTCCATATCGGCAAATGATGCGACCTAGAATTTACCAGGATAACACCCTAGTCACCCCGGCACATCACTTAGCCTAAACCGAGCACTCACCCAAAGTGGGCAAAGGTGCCAGTGCCTCTTTAGGGTTGCTATAGCAAGATGTTAGCATGATGAAGGAATAAACATATAGATCCATAACTAATCCATCATTCTACAATGAATGCTACATTCAAATATATGAAAGAACAATTTTAAACATTAATCATGATTGAATCAATAACATGCACTACTCAATTACACACATGAATGACACTTAGGTTTAGCCAATATTTTCCATCTATTAATAAAACACGAAGCTCCTTACAATAGTGAAAATATATACCAATGTGCGCATGTATTTGATACAAGATAATCCAATCATATACCTCTATATATCCCAATCTGAGTGTGTATATGTGCTTCACATCATATGTATAGGGTGGCACTTGCCCTTCACCGCTTATCTATTCCAGAAATAGACCGCATGCTATTAATAGCCACACACCATTTACAAGCATAGCCACACATGCAAGTGTGCTATCTATAGACCTCTTGTAGTTAATTGAAGTGAAAATCCTATTCTTAGCTCGTCTACATGCAAAACTCTTTGATCCGATCCTCTAAAGATAAACAACATGTGGCGCGCACGTCCTTGCATCATTTGGTGTGTTTCACATGCCATCTTATAAAAATAGGTCTTCATGCTCAAAATAGGCTAAGTCTCGAATGTTGAACTTTCCCTCCACATGTGTTTTCTTCATGTCCATTCGCACTTTAAACCTCGGCCTTCTCTCCCACGCGGACTTCTTGTGTGATTTCTATCAAGTGTTCTTTGATCAACATTACCCCACACTAATCACATTGTCACGACAATGGGTATCTTCAAAAATTGTAGTAAAGAATATGGAACGGAAAGAATAAGAAAGAATGTAGATGAATAAAGAATGTTTTAAGAGGCAACATCCTCTGTATCAGTTTGAAGGATCAACTCGGATACTCCTCCTTTATTCTAGCCTCCAAGGTCTACCATTCAATGAGTGCTTGTTCTGCTTTCTATGGAATGTCAAAAAAATGGATTCCAACTCATCCCTCGTGATCTCTCCTTTTTCATTCTGTAGAACCAACACAACACTGGACATTGATGTCATTCTTCCTTCTAAAAGATTCATTTTTGCGCATTGAGCTTCCCAAGCTCTTCCTGGATGACTCTTATGTGGCTCTTGTCTTGTTTGCCGGGCCTCGCGCTTCGCTTAACCATTGAAAATATTTCTGCGTGGCCCAATGTCTCATCCTTCATTGCTCTCTGGACCTCATTTCTTTCTTCTAGGGTCTTCATGTTGATAAGTGCCTCTGAGCTGTGCATATGTTTAAAGCCTGGTCTATTGTCTTCAATACCTCTTGTAGCGCTTGCAATAACCCTTCATATGATGCAATCTTTCGTATCACTAACACTTTCTCTCGTTCTTCCTCTTGTTCTAAGTTCCTCACCATGTTCTTCTATGTTCTATGGAAGTGTAGGAGAATTAGGCGCGCTTTCCTCTGACTCTTCCGCCTCCTCATTTAACTTTAATTTCCTCCTTCTTTGCATGGTTGCCTCCTTCTGTGGAGAGAGTCTAGGTGATATACATACCATGGTTAGAGTAGCACCTTGGGTCCTTGTTCTCCTAAACACCCTCTTAAATTTGTGCTCCCTTGGACTGCATTCAATTCCTCATCATCCCCCTCTTGTGGTTGAGGTGGTGTAGTGGCGCGCTCAACTTCACCCTTATTTGTAGGATGTCTCCTACCTCTATGCTCCAAACCACCACTATCTTCGCGCTCCTCCTCCTCATCCTCCACTTCAATTGGCTCTATGGGCTTATGCATTGGGATGTTATCCATTGTATGCTTTCCATTTGGTGGTGCTAGAAGTGCGAACTCACCTTCCACATACTTTTTATTCTCCATCTTTGGCTTTAGTTAGAGATACACCAACACTGCTCCAATATATCCCACTACCAAAATTATTGGTTTAAAGCTCAAAACATCAGAAATGAGTCTTTCAACATATGCACCCTGACATGGATACACATATTTCTTCCTTAACGTGTGGTAGTCGCAATCTACCTTATGTTCATTGAATACCAGCCGCCGCGCGTCTCAGAAACCTATGTCTGATCGATGCTCCGGAAGTACCTTCTTTGTGAATGCATATGGAAACTTGCACCAAGGACTCCATTCCTAATCTTTCATTGCAAATCATGCTATACATAAATGCTGGTATACAAAAAATTGAACTGCCTTTCCAACCATTGAAGGTAAGTCCTTGGAGATGCGCCATTCTTCCTAAAAATCCACACGGAGCCTATCATACAACTTCTCGGCCCGTTGCTTAACCTGTTTTGTCATGGATCCCTCACATAGGTACTTCTTAAAGTGTGTCTTTGCAGGTAATTTGTGTTCCATCGATACTCCCTTACCTTCACCTTCGGTCCATCAGGCACTCCGATCTCTATGAACACTAGTGATAACAGAACAACTCCAAAGTTGATCTTTCCTCCTGCGCATGATTCTTCAATGATTGTCTCTACGATATACCGTGAAATGTTGTAGACTACTCCTTCAGACATATTTTTGGCAATGTGCAACCACATGGTGTTCACTTGTGACCACCTTTCCTAGTCATTGAGCTTTGTAATGAGATGTGTGGCCGCTTGTACAACTAGATACTTATTTAGTTTGTCGATGTCCATACCACGCAGACCCTTTGTATATCCCAACTCCTTCCTAGTCTCCAATATTGTGGTTTTATCTGTCAGATCATCTCACAAATTATCTCCTCATGCCTTTTAACCCTATCACCGTGGAGATGAGTGCGGTTGAAATTTTGACTCTGCGCCCTACAAAGTAGAAAAAATCCTCATGCACTCTACTCATAAGCCACTAGTATAATGGCTCATACTTCCTGAAATAAGGGAGCTCATAAATTTGGTAAACCCCTATCCTCTGCAAGAGCTTCTCACTAGCATTGTCATACACCGACATATCTTCGCCATGCATTTATTTGTCTTCGTGTTCAACAACGTGTCAAGCTCCTTCTTGTTCTCAATGGTACGGTGATTGTACTCACTCACTTTACTTTTCCTTATGTGAGAATCCCACTCCTGGACAACAATAACCCCCTCTAGATATTGCATCTCCGAAAAATTACTTTCTGGAGCCATTTCTTCTTCCTCAACGACTACCTTCTTCTTTCCTTTTACTCCTGCTACAAATTCCTTCTTAGGTGCCTTTTTACCTTGCAAACGTCTCCTCTTTTTAACTTTTCAACTTGCAAATCAAACCCTAGCTTGATTCAACGTTCCCTAGGTGGAAACTTTGTGCCCTAACTCCTCTCTATCACCTCGCTTCGCTCAAACCTTTCACCACTGGGGATGCAAGCTTCTTCGACGCATAGATCTCTTTGTTAAGACTAGTTACACACCTCTCACACCTTAAAATGATCACTCGACTCTTTGCACTTAGCTCTTTCAAATAATCTTTGTTGCAATGGTAAAAATGAATTCGCATCCCATCCTTATATAGATTTTTCAAATTTGATGCATTTATTTCTCCTTCACCTACCAAATATCCCCTCATTCATTGACCAAATTCGTTCATTCCGTGAGGGACATCTTTGCACCCCAGCTATAACCTTCTAGCGTGCCTCCCTACCCTCTGGTCACAGAATTCTCTTCAGTGTGCGCCTTGCACCCAAGTACCTCGTCACTGTACCTTCTCTTGGTAGTTATCATGGCCTCCGCTTGCCTCGCGTTATATTGTTCCTTCTTTCATCTCCATTCTTGGTCACTTTTGAGAAGTAATATTCTTTTGACTTAAAGCACTCCCATAACAGCTTATTACTTTATCCTTTCAATTCCCACAGTCTTTTACTTAGATATAAACAACCACCCCACACTAAAAGTATGTGCAGTCCTCTGCACATAAAAATTCTTCACATAGTAATTAGCTTCATGCGCGCAAGCGCGCTTATTACACAAGAAAAACAACTAAATTGACAAAGCATAAAGACAATGAAAGAAATACATTAAGGAAATACATAATTCAAAACCTAATCTAAATGACAATACTGCCTTATTACAAAACACCAAGAAGACTTATTTATAGTAGGGCTTCAGCCTACTCCCGTTGAAGTAACCAGGTAGTTGTGTTCCATCAAGTGCTTCTAACTGGCAAGCACCTATTTCAAGTATGTGAGTGATGACATACGGCCCCAAACAATGTACTTTGAGCTTTCTGGATGGTGCAAGAACTTAGAGTCATAAAGAAGTACCATTTGTCCAATCTTAAACTTCTTATCCTCGATGTTTCGTCATGCCATGCTTTCTGCCTGGCCTTTTCTTGCTTCTAAATCCATCGTGCTATGGCTCGTCACTCATCTAGTTGAATCATCTTCTCAATACGATCTTCTAAACCTTGCTCATCGCCTAGACCTCCAAAGACGCGTAATGCACAAATAAGGTAATGTAAATTCTATAGGAGAACAAATTTTGCACCAAACACCAACTAAAATGGTGTGGCTTTGTTCAATCACTTATAAGTTGTTTTATATACCCAAAGAACAGATGACACTTTATCATCCCAATCCTTTCTCCCAACATCACAATTTTTTGTCAAATTTTGACTCAAAATCTTGTTGAAAGCCTCAATGAGTTCCATTTGCTTGAGGATTATAGGGTGTAGTTTTATGGTGTGCAACCATAAACTCATCTAATAGGATCCTGATTATCTCAATCAAAAAGTGTGTACCCCTATCACTTGTCAAGCTTAAAGGACATCCATATCTTGTAAGAACATTTTACCATAGAAACCTAGCTGCTTTGTAGTTGTTGTCTACATCCTTTGTAATATAATATGTGTAAGTAATGATATAACGTGATATAGTCCTATGCGCGGCTAGAAAAATAGGTCCTACAAAATCAATGGCCCATTTCTCAAATGGTTCAACACTAGTAATAGGTCTTAGTGACATTTCATCTCTTTGTCCTAGTTTTCCTAGGCGCTGACAATGATCACACGCCGTACAATATTCTTTACAGTCTTTATACAATGTCTCCCACCATAATCCAATGAGTAGGATCTTTCGGGCAATCGCATCACCTGCATAGTGGCCACCTGTAATACCACCATGGGATTCTTCCATAATATCCTTACGCTCATGCTCTAATACACAACGACATAATACTTCATCTCTACCTAACTTTTAGAGGTCACCATTGATCAACATAAACAAAGATTGCCACATGTATAGCAAGCTGTTTCTTTTCTAATGCCTTCATTCCTTCTGGTGCCATACTAGTTCGTAGAAAGACAACAATGTATTCTAATTCTATGGGCGTGCATCAGTAACCTATATAAATGTACATCGGCATGGTTTCTTCAATTGTCTCGTGCTTCTTCTCCCGAGTGAATTCTAGACAAGTGGTCTAGTCCAGAGTTACTTTTCCTTGGCTTCACCACAAATGTGAAGGTAAAATCTTGAAATAGGAGTACCCATCTACATATGCACCCCTGTAAGATGGGATTGTTTACCAAGTACTTCAATTCCATGTGATCGCTAAACAAGTCTTGTCAAAACTTGTGCAATGCATAGATCATTGACAAAGCATTGCGCTCTTTGTAGTTGTATAATTCCTTTCAGCAAGATTCAACTTCCTACTAGCAAAAAAATTGGATGATCTATAATACCTTCGCCAGGTTGAGCTAACACAATTCCAATGGCCATGCCAGAAGTGTCCACATGCACATGAAATGGTTTATCCCATGAGGGAAAATGCATAATGGGCGTGGTAGTAAGTTTCTCCTTTAATATCTCAAACAGAATTCATTGCGGTTCTCCCCAATAAAATGTACCTTTCCTTTTACTAATTATTCCAAGGGTGTAACAATCTTGGCATACCCTTTGATGAACTTTCTATAATATCTTGTATGACCCAAAAATCCACGCACCTCACTTTGACTGGTAGGTGCTTCCAGGCCTAGAATGACTACAACCTTAGTTGGATCAACCAAGAACCCCCTCCTTGCGATTATATGTCCTAATAGTATTCCAAATGGTGTAGCAAATATGCACTTCTTGATGTTCAAAGTGATAACCAATTGTTTGCACCGTTCAAAAATTAAGCGCAAATTTTCACAATGATCTTTCACAAGCCCATATACTGTCTAATTATCTAGATAAACCTATAAGAAGTTGTGAATAAAATCCTTGAATGCCTAAACAACTATCCGCAATAATACAACAGTGTGTTTTTCAGTCCAAAAGGCATCACAGTATATGAAAAATTGCCCCATTGAGTAGTAAATGCAATCTTTTCTTGATCCTCCTGAGCAAACCTAACCTGATGATACCTAGAAAAACCATATGTGAAGGAATATATCTCGCGCCCTGCAACTCCCTCTAGTATTTCCTCCGTAAATGGTGTAGGGAATGGATTTGTGACACATGTAGCATTCAACTCCTTATAGTCCACATATATTCTAATTTATCCATCCTTCGATACTTGATCACCATTAGACTAACCCATTCGACTCATCAAGGGCTTGATAATTCCAGATTTCAACATTTTATCAATTTCTTCTTTTACCTTTTCACGTAAATTTGGGTTCATTTTATAAGGTCACTTCCTAATCGGGTCTTAAATGTCACTAAGCATTATCTTCATTTCCCTAAGTGATTCATGCACACCTTTAATTTCATGATACCCTCGAGGGAATAAGTCCTGATAATCCCTGAGTAACTCAATAATCTTTGCTACTTCCGAGTCTGACTAGAAGTCTCCAATTATGGCCTCCTTAGGCTCAGCCTCTAAACCTATATTCACCTTCTTTGTCTTCATGGGTTCATTACAGGCGTGTGTATCCTTATCTGCACTTTCCAAGACCTTGCACACCCATTGTGAATGTTCAATATCCAGGTTCTCAACTTCCTCATCATCCACGATGTAAACCATCTTTCCTTTCTCTTTCTCAAGGAAAGCGTGTTCAAGTAGTATGGAGTCCATTTCTTCTTCCCTTTCAAATGTGCTCCGAACTCTGCCTCACCAAATAATTCCTGAATATGCTCTTCTACTTTTGCACTATCTCCCATAGTTAAGCGCTTGACCAATTTTAATGCCTCTTCTACTGGAGGTTTAAGTGAGAAGTAGTCAAAGGTTTGGATCGAACTTGTAGTCAAATTCTACCAATTCCCAGTCTCTCGATGTAGTTCTACGTATACATACCAGGTGCGTGTGCATCCTTGTAGAGTAGAATACAATCTATGCACCCAAAGTGAAGGTGGTAATGCTTCCTGTCCCACTGCTCTGCAGAGTATTTCACACTGTTGTAAAATGTGATGTTGAATAGGTTGATCACCATGATAGGTACAGATCTACATAGGTGCATTGTTCCTTACAAATCTAATAGATAAGGAAACTCTAATCTCTCCCCATCCTATAAGATTATCTCTGTGGACTACCCACAAGCGCTACTTTCATGTCCCGCATAAGGTATTTACTAATATATCTCTTCTCTTAATTTGATTTGTCCACTTTGTGTTCCCATGGATTTCAAAATACAGAAGATCTCCTACCCCTGTATACCAAGGTATTGTGCTACATATCTGTCGAACCGAACAGAGTCCATTTTTGTGTGCAACCTTTCTTTTTACCTCGTGCCCTACTAGTTCATATGTACCATGAGCCCAATTTTCACAAGAAATACTCATAGTATCACTAATAGAATGAGAATCCTCCCACTGTAGGATGCCTTCTTTTGATGGATCATTGACCTCTAGGTCCTGAATAACGCGTACATAGATTTTGTTTAAGTCCTCCTCACTTAGAGGCTCAACATATGGTGTAGAATTCCCATTTGTTAGAGGTATCACAACTCTTTCCTCCTTGTTCTCAAAGCTGATATACCCCTTATTGAATCTCAAGTCAACATTATTTGCATAACACGAAGGGCATCCAAGCAAGGCTGGAAAATTGTCTGCTTTTGCAAGTGCTAATACCTCAAAATCCCCAGTGAACTTGGCCCCTTATATGTTTATAGATGCATCCTTGGGGGTGGCTCGAGTCCTGTTCACCATAAACTACAAATTAAATGATGGCTGTAATGGGGGTCTCCCCATTTGTACCCATGCATCTAATGTAAGCACATTTACTTCTGCACATGTATCAATCAAAATATTTCTTAACAACCATCCATCTACAACATCATTCAAAGTAATTTCCTTGTCATAGTCAATGCTATTAGGGGGAAGATTTGCATGTAGGATCTACCATCCTGTCTCAATACTTGCACGTGGAGTGTTCCCTTTTAACCAACTTCCTAATATTGGGATGATGTTCTCTTGGCACAAAATTTTGCATACTTCTCTCAGATCATCAATATCAGTTTGGACCTCTCTGATGCTTTCTTCTAGCTCCTTTAAGTAATGTATTTCACCCTAAAGATTCCTTAGCACTTCCATGGTATCCTGGTAAAATTCCTTCTGATGAGCAGGATCTAGGTACCTTGCATGCAAAACCTCCTCCTTGGTGATCGTAGGCTTCTGGTGTAATGCCTCTCTTGTGCGTGCCGCTTCAGCGTGTGTGGTAATCTTTACAGTTAAGGCCTCGGTCCTTCGCTATCTTGGGCATCCACTGATCTTCTATTGTGTGTTGGATTCTAACCATCCCGACACCTTTTTTTCTTGCTTATGCTACTTACTCAAATGCTCATATAAGT
Organism: Taxus wallichiana var. yunnanensis; assembly: GCA_018340775.1. Classification (NCBI taxonomy): domain Eukaryota; kingdom Viridiplantae; phylum Streptophyta; class Pinopsida; order Cupressales; family Taxaceae; genus Taxus; species Taxus wallichiana. The sequence goes on from CM031244.1 coordinate 530,180,990, forward strand.
CCGGACACTCTTCATAACTATGGTTCTTTCCATAGAAAGAACATGCAATATTCTGAGGAAATTCATGCCTATAGTGGTCAGGAGATCCACACATATAACATGTTCCATGAGGGAACTCACCTCTTCCTCCACCACAGCCTCGTCCTCCATATCCACCATGATATCCACATCCCCTTCCACGACCTCCTTCAAAACACCCCTCATTCTTGTCATAGTGCATTTGATTATGATCCCGATCCTAGTGCTCATTCTTACCCTTAGAATTATCTTTTATACTTGTCTGTCATTGTACTCCCGATGTCTATAGCATCCTAGATCTAAGCAATCAATCGACAAACCTCGAAGATATCATGGGTCATGGACCTGTAATTTTTCAAAAGCTGGATACATTCTTCCTTATCGTGCACTATAAAAGGACAAAGTGAATCACATTGTGATTCAAATGATAGATCTCACAATCCAACAAAGATGAGTGTACTTTTTCTACGAGGACAACTATCGTTGGTGTGACCTTCTACTTCAAAATTTGCACACCAAATTCCTAAGCGTTTCATGGGATGAATTCGCTTTGATAGCTTCTCTAACTATTTTTCTATAGTTACAATCGCTGCCTCTATGAATTGACTAATTCCGATTATCAATGCTCCCAACTACCTCAACACGCAAAGCTTCTTCCAGTTGGTTCGCATGGATCAGTATATGTCTTATGTGACAATGCTCTTATGAATGGTGTAATCAATCCCCAACAAACCATTGTGCATACTAGTGGCGTGAATATCATAAGAAAGCTTAGATAGAAGTGTCTAAAAGTGGGAATCATACTCACGTACACTCTCAGTGGTGCCCTGTTTGATATCTTTGAGCACGCTAATACTTTTCTACTCAAATTTTGGGATATAGAACTCTTTTAAGAAAGCATCCTTCAACACTGCATAATCCACACAAGTTTGATCAGGGTCAAACTTCCTATACCAACTATGTGCTCATCCCTGCAAGGTAGTAGTGAATTGACTTGCCTTGCGCTTAGTAGCCATGATCCCTTTCATGCGCCATAATATTTCACACATGTGCACATGCTCAACAACATCCTCTATGCCTCTATACTCTGGAAGACGAAGAGACATCTCCATATAAATGTTATGTGGTTGTTGTGGACCTTAACCACCTGATCCAAAACCTCATGTGTTTCCTCTACCTCTATAACCACCAGATCCACCGAAACTGGAACCACCTATACCTCTTGATCCTCCACATGTATCTAGAATAGGCCCTGTAGATGTACTCCCCTATGCTCTGACAGTAGTACTATACTGAACCCCTACAGTCTGTGAGGTAGTTCCACTTCCAGAGGTGAAACCAACATTTGCGTGCTTACATTCTGTGGATGATGCACCTGAAAATGTTCCTCCAAATAACATTGAAGCCGTTTGTCCTACCATTTATGTACTTTCTCTCTTACTTCCCAAAATTTCTTGCTAGTTACTTGTCAGTACTAGATACTAGAAAACCAAGCACAAGGGCTAGGTCACCAGGTGGATTAAGATGCACACCCACAGCCTAGGTAGTCTTTGCTAGCACACTTTTGTGTGAGGCCAAGGGGGGATCTCTGTCATGTTTTCCAAGATGGGGGAGTTCCTGATGCTCTGGCTCCACATCTTCTACGTGAGCTATAAATCCTTCACGAGCCATCTCTCTCCTCAATGCCATAATTTTTGCAATGGAACACTGCTTCTCTATCTCCCTCTTGCACGCCTCATTATACTTAAGCCTCCTTTCCTCTCTCTGCCTCTCTACTGCTAGGTCTATAATATTTCATCGAACTGTTCCTCCCTCGCGTGCGGTGAAATTTAGTTAGCCATCAATTTACTCTCCGGGTTCAAAGTTACCATCAAGATCGCGATCGCTGTGGGAATGCCTTGTAGATATGTTCCTCAGGATACTGCAAAAAATCGAATTCAGCTACCTCTAGGCAAGAATACGGAAAAATTGAATATTCCAAAATATAACTTGTTTAGAACACCACGTATCCATAGTGCGAGTCCGGATCAGTCAAAGCATCATAAAGGGCCTTAAATTCTTCTTGTGTATGCAGACAAGTGCACGATACCTCTAATTCTCGCTTAGATGCATACACAATCAACCACTCATATAATTCTACTCAAAAGATGGTGAAAAATCTCCCATATAAGTTGTTATGCATATTCTGCTCTACCCAAGTACGTGTGTTAAACTCAAATCCACTCTTGAACTGTCGTGCATATTCTTCCTCTAGATCGTGTATCCACTCCTTAATACTTACTAGAGTTAACCGATACGTCTTCATCGCGAACCATCCTAAAAACAACTGAAAAGAGGTCCTGGTAATGGAACCAATAATGCAACCTAGAATTTAGTAGATAACACCCTAGTCACGCTAGCACATCACTCAGCCTAGACTGAGCACTCACCCAAAGCGCGCAAAGGTACCAAGTCCCTCTTTAGGGTTGTTGTAGTAGGATGTTAGCGTGATGAAGGAATAAACATATAGATCCATAACTAATCCATCATTCTACAATGCATGCTACATTTAGATCTATGAAAGAACAAGTTTAAAAATAATCATGATTGAATCAATAACATGCACTACTCAATTACACACAGGAATGACACTTAGGTTTAGCCGATATCTTCCATCTATTAATAAAACACAGAAGCTCCTTACAATAATGGCAATCTATACCAATGAGTGCATGGATCTGATACATTAATTCAATCATATACCTCTCTACATCTCAATCTAAGTGTGTATATGTGCTTTACATCATATACATAGGGTGGGGACTTTCCTTTCACCGCTTATCTATTCTAGAAATAGGCCACATGCTATTAATAGCCACGTGCCAAGCATTTTACAGCATAGCCACACATGCAAGTGTGCTATCTATAGACCCCTTGTATTTAACTAAAGTGACAATCCTATTCTTAGCTCGTCTCCTTGCAAAATGCTTCGATCCGATCCAATAGACAATGCATGGCGAGCACGTCCTCGCATTGTTGGTGTGTTTCACACGCCATCTTCTAAAAATAGGTCTTCATGCTTACATAGGATGAGTCCCAAATGATAAAATTTCCCTCCACACATGTGTTCTTCCTATCCATTCGTGCACTTAAACCTGACCTTCTCTCCTGCGCGGACTTCTTGCGTGAGTTCACAAGTGTTCTCTCGATCAACAACAAACACTAATGTAGCTACCCAAACTACTCTAGCGTCGACCAACCCCGTATCATAACTGCCTACTTCACAAGTGACCTCTACACCTTCGACATCTATCATACCCTTATCCATGACCCCTCATATAGGGGTCCCTTCATCATCCGTACCTTATGTACCTATGTCTATGCAGCCACCAGTTGCATCGACATCTTCCACCCCATTTCAGAGTTTGGTGGTCTCCATTCCCCAAACTCTTCCACCCATCACTACGAGGATCTTTCCACAAGATCCTCCCACCTACACCTTACCTCGACACAACCTATCACCTCCACTTCATATTCAAGGTATTTTCCCTCCTCTTCTACCACTTCCTACATACTTGCATCTTAATTCACGTACTCGGCACCACCACACACTGGTATGCTTTTACGACCCACTCATCTTATCAAACCCCTTATACCTCGGGGGCATTCCTCAATCAAATCCCACTACAAATCTCATTAAAATGATGATGGAAAAATACAGATGCTCAAGGCCTTCGTTTCTGGATCTCATAACGTCTTAACCTACGATGAGATTTGTAATGAACCCATTCACCCCTCCATACCTATTCATCCCTATCCCACACAATGGGAGTTACCCAAATTCAACCATTTTAATAGTAAGGAGGACCCCAATAACACTTGCGTTCATTTAAGAACACTTGTTATTTGATAGGCCATGATGATGCCTTACTCCTTCAAATGTTTCCCATGTCTCTGTCTCTGACCCACCTTAGGTGATGCGAGCTTTGCTCGCACTTGGTATTTTCCTTCAACCAATTGGCCTAGACCTTCCTTGATCACTTTTCAATCAATATCTCTAAGAAGGTCTCTATGATGGACTTATATTCTATTTTCCAATATGATGATGATTCTATTGTTGATTTCATCGCACATTAATGGGCCCAATAAATCAAATTTCCTTCTCTTTACCGCAATATGAACTTATAGAGTTGTTTACCAGCATACGTGTGCCAAACACATTTTCTTAACTTGTCAAGTTCAAACACTTTCATACGTTTGACAAGGCTTTCACTATGGTTAGGAAGCTTGAAATCCATGCCCTTGAAGAAGAGAAACTTAAACTGTAAGAAGAATGCTACCTTCAAATCCAACGACTCTTCTTCCAAACCACCTAAAAACTATTCCAAGTCCAAAGGATCTGCCAACGTGGTGGTTCTAAAAGTTGTCCCTTCTCATCCATCCAATCAACCCAAACCTCCTGCCAATCTCTCGCCTGTTCAAAATTTTCAATATAAATATGAACATAGGAGTTACACTCCCATCGGGAGCCCTATTCTTATGTGTTGGACAAGCTATTGAAGGTTGGAGCCATCACTCTTCCTCCTATCAAACCACAAACTGGTTTTGACCCTTCTCACCCCACACCAACTTGGTATAAAGAGAATGATTTTTGTAATTACCACTGTGAGAGGCCATAGTGACAAGAATTACAAAACCATGTTAGATAGTGGTGATCTTGTCCTTGACAACCCTAATGTGCTCGCTAATGCAAACTTGGATGTTTTTAGAAACCGATTCCTAACCATGCCCCCTCATCAAATCATGTTGGTGAGACATCTAAAGAAGAAACCAATGTCCGTGTGGTTCATGAAATCTTCACTACAACGTCTACTCCTTCTATCAAGCGTCCTCCTATATCATCTATTGAGGAAATTCTAGAACGCACTCCCCCACCCACAAAGGAGCCCACCTTACCAGTTCCTTTACCCACACAGAACCTACCTTACTAGTTCCTTTACCCACAGAGGAACCCATCTCACTTGTTCCTTTAGCCACAAAGGAACCCTCATTATCATCTTATTTACCTACAGAAGATCCTACATTATTCACCTTCCCTTCTCTCAACTCATAGAGGAGCTAACCTTGTCTACTTCATCCACTTTACCTCCACCTCTACCCATAGAGGAGTCAATCTTATCTACCCGTTCTATTTGTGATACCTCACCAAAATACCCCATAGATCCCATCGCTCTTCTTAACTCACTCTTACCTACCGAATCTGAGGCTAAAACCTTCCATGTCTCACAAACCTCAGAGCTCATCACAGGGATTAGCACTCACATGTCATCCTCTTCATCTAAACCAAAACCATTCTCTCATTTGGTTGATCGCATGGAGTATGTCAATTACTCTACCCTCTGGGGTGCCTTAGACTCCTAGTTTCCACCCAAATGTAGATGTTATCCCCGGATACCTCGACCATTTACCCCAAGGTATTCAAAGTGACTAAGACTATTACACCTGAGCCCATGATTCTAGCCCCTTCTTCATCAACACCCCTTTCACTTAGGCCTTTGTCTGCACCAAAACCTAATACCACCTTAGGGATCTTACTGGTGCCAAGTCTAGCACATCCCACTATGAAGCTAGATTTGTCAACTTCATCCCCACCCATCACAAAATCTATTCCAGCACCTAAAAGGAAGACCCAACCTTTTAGGGCTCACACCCCAGTATCTCCCATGCCTTCTCCCTCACCTTTGCCTTTGCCATCGATTTTAGGCCCACATCCTTCAACCTTGGTTAACCTACCTCTTCACCAAGGAAAATCTAAAGTGTGACAACCTATACCCTCACCTTCACCTCCCATTCTTCCCACACCTACTTCAATACCTTTACCCTCACTCTTTCCAACACCCCCACTTTCACCTTGGCTTACTCCGATATCTACACCTTCTAAGTCTCCTTCGTCCTACCGCGTTGTTCCTCCACCTTTACCCAAGAAGGCGCAACCTAAACCCCAACCTTCACTACCTACCAAAAAGGTAGTTACACCAACATGACCACTAACCTAGCCCTCCTCACAAAGGTCACCTACACCTTCACCCAAGACACCATGACTTCTCATTATGATCCTTTGGCGTGATCTTATTCTAACATCCTTGCTCAGTCGTTAGAGACATCAACCATATCTCTTCCACCCATTAAGCCTTATGACCCTCTCAAACCTAAACTATTAGGGTTTGATGACACAAAGATTTGTGTTTATCATCACTCACCGGGCATGATGTCAAGAGTTGTAAGGCTCTTAAAAACATTCTCCTTTAGCTTTGCGATTCTCGATGGTCTCTTCAACAAGATGATCTGTTGGAGGAGGATTCCATTCTTTCTTCACCTATCACCACACAACCTTCTTTTCCTCCTCCAATCTTTGAAATTAACATGGTGCATGTAGCCACTCGATCACACCATGTGAAAGACAAAGGAAAGGAAAATACTGCTAACCCTTTTAGTTTTCCTTCACCTACCATTTCACCTGCACCTTCCCCCAAGATAACCATCCTTGGGATGATACCCCCTACTTCTTCAGGGTTACCCATCGCTCAATGATCAAACAACTTCACCAATCCCCATTGAAGATGTCCTTATTCGACTTACTCCGGACTCTATGATTCTATCGTCGGGCCCTCATTGAGGTCCTACAATCCATCGAGGTACCACCCAACAAAACTTCACCTATCGCTGCCCTCATTGCTCCTCATCAGATTGCTTCCATCAATTTCTCCAAATCAAATATTTCCCTTCATAACCTGATGATCCATATCCCGCTCTTTTCATCTCTTCTTACATCAATGATATTCATGTTAAACACATCATGATTGATGGGGGTACTAGCATTAACATCATCTCCTCTCATGCCTACGAACAAATGGACATACCCACTAATTGCATGTCTAAAAACCCCATTATACTTTGATATTTCAATGATGCCATGACCACTACCCTTAACACCGTTGTCCTCCACATCCACGTGGGTCCCCGAACCATTCCTAAACTCTTCTATGTTCTCAAAGGAGAGTTCTAATAAAAAAATTTAGGTTGTCCTTAGATTCACGTCATGGCTTGTGTACCTTCCACCCTTCATTGTTGCCTCAAATTTGAATATGAAGGGGAAACTTACACCATTCGAGAAGATCCCTCCCCTTTAAAACCTACAATATGCTTTACCATCCCAATGATGTCTTAATCCCAATTAAGGAAACTACCACATCGACCACATCTATCACTTCACCTTCCTCATCTAGCCCACCTACCGACACTCCTATTCTGCCTTCTACTGATGCCCCATCTTCTTAGGATTCAGATAGCTCATCAATACCGGCTACCCAAGTACTAACCATAGACCCCTTGGTAGGTGTTTTTCAACACCTTTCACTTGGAGAATACTACCTCCTTAGCATTGACACATTCCTTACTCCTCAGAGTATGGAAAACTACACCAACACCCATTTTACAACCATCGTATAGGAGATGTCATAGCCTCGCAACCCTCCTCACCTTCACACTAACCTAACCTAGCCTAAGGGGGCTTGACATGGCCTCTTATTCTATTAAACCTCCCTTCTAAACCAGGTATTTTTCATTTGATTTCTCCTATCTCACCAAACACAACTTCACACTCACTTTTATTCATAGTTGCACCTAGAAAGGCTTCGGATTTGGTTGTTACGAAACAAGGTCGTCACATTGTTATACCATGCACCACTAAGAAAAAAAAATACCGTCATGGTCTTGGTTTTCCTTCGCAGCCTCCTCCTAAGAAGGCCCACATCACCCTTGTCGAAGACAAAAATCCTTCCCCGCCTTCATCACCTATCACGCCACCTTCTCCCACGAAGTCTATGGATCCCGAATCCATTCCACCTAACTTTTTTTTCATGAACACCATCTCCTTGGGACCTCATACCTATCAACACAATGGAGATATTCCCTCTTCCCTTCCTCTTATGTATCCTAACATGTTAGATGATGACACACACCTTCTATAAACGTTGTTCAATGTCAGGATGATGTTTTTATTCTGACCTATTTAGGTGCAAATGATTCTTATATTCAAAGGTTGTTACCCTCTGACACATAAACCGTGTTGAATGAATCTACCGTATAAATCAACATTCACACTCAGGATGACCCACAAATTCTAAAGATAGGCCAATATTTAGACTCCACGAACAAGAATATTTCACTTCTTTCCTTCACGATCATAGCAAAGTATTTGCTTGGTCCTATAACGATATGCCAAGTATTGACCCTAATATCATGCTTCACAATATCATAACTGCCCTTGACATTGTGAAACATAAGTTGTGTAAAATGCATCCTCGTATTTCTCTTCTTGTGAAAGAATAACTTCAATGCCTTCTCTTTGTTTCCTTCATCCTACCTATTGACTATCCACAATGGATCTCTAACATTGTTCCTGTCACGAAAGCAACCGGGGACTTCGTATCTACACTGAATTTCATGACCTTAACCTTGCCTATCCAAAAGATGAATTTCCTCTACCAAGCATTGACCAACTAGTTGATCTTATAGCCAACCATGAGATGTTATCTCTTATGGACGGGTTTTCAAGTTATAATAAGATATTAGTCACTCTGGAAGATCAACACAAAACCACCTTCATAACCCTTGGGTACCTTCTATCATGTCATGCCCTTTGAATTAAAAAATCCTGGTGCTACCTATTAGTGCGTTATGAATTACATCTTCCATGACATCATGCATGACATTTTGAAAGACTATGTTGATGACCTTCTTGGTAAGTCTAAATGTCGCACCAAACACCTGACTATTCTTAAAGTTATCTCTACCATCTTATCCAATATTTTGTTCACCTTCAACCAAAGAAGTGTGTTTTTACAGTTCTCTTGGGTAAGCTCCTTGGTTTCATCGTCTCTTTGGGGTATCGAAGTTGATCCCGCTAAGATCAAGGAAATTCTTGACATGCCTCCACCTACTAACCTTTGATAGCTTCGTATCTTGCAAGGAAAATGTGATCTATTCGACGCTTTATCTCTCAACTTTCAGACTATTGCCAACCATTTCATCACCTCCTTAAAAAGGATGTTTATTTCCATTGGAATGATGAGTGTCACAAAGCCTTTGATGCGTTGAAGAACTATCTTCTTCAGCCACCGTGCTCATTCCTCCTAAAGATGATCAACCTTTTTACCTTTACATTTATGCTACTGACCATTCCTTTGGTGCCATGCTCACTCATCATGATGAGAAACATAGGGAACAAGTGGTTTATTACAAAACTTGGTACACTCAAACTAAAAAGATTTTCTTAGCCCTAGTATTTGTGGCCACTAAACTTCACCACCACCTTCTAAATCAAAAATATTTGTCATTACCAACACCGACCCTCTTCATTACATGTACGCAAAACCTTACTGACATCAACGCACCATGTGTTGGCTCATGCTTCTTGCATACCTGAAGTTGGAGGTCATTCACCAAAAAAATTGTAAAAGGAGAAACCATTGCAGATCAAATTACAGACGCTCCTCTTCCTGGAAATCAATTGTCAAATTTCAATTTTCTCGATGAATCTATCACCACCCTCTCCCTTGATGATATCATTTATCAAATGAAATTATTCTTTGATAGATCCAAATGTCACCAGGGGAGGTGTGGGGGTCATCCTCATTCCTCTTGATGGTGAGCCCATGCCACTATCCTTTAAACTAGACTTCAACTACACTTGTGTTAGGTCTTTAAATTTCCATTACCCTAGGTGTTAAATCCATTAACATATTTGGTGACTCTCAACTGGTTGTGAACAAAATCAATGGTTTGTACCAATGTCGTAATGATGAGCTTAAAAGTATAGACATCATGTCCACCTAATTTTGACCACGTTTGATCACTACCTCATTCAAGCCACTCGTGATCCACTAAAAATTTCAAGATACCATGGCTTGTCTTGCCTCTCAAATACTTGCCTCACCTTTAGACTCAAAAATCTTTGTCACCATACAATGATTGCAGTCACCTTCTTATATTATTCCACATGTTAATTTTTTGGGTAACATCGATACTGACCCACACAACATTTGGTATAAGTAGTTCATTGACTACCTTTCCTTTCAATCTTACCTCTAGATCTCACTCGTAATGGATGACGAGCCTTCCTAAAAAGTGTCTCTCATTACGTCATCATGGGGGTCTTCTCTACAAACGTGGCTTTAATGATATCCTCTTGCGGTGCCTCACCAATTCTGAAATCCCATATACCATCAAATAAATTCATGATGGGATTTTTTGGGGACATTTTAGTGGCCTCATTCTCGCAAAGCATATCCTTCGACTTGGCTATTACTAGCCAACCCTTAACCAAGAATGTTGTGACTATGTTAAACGTTGTGTGAAGTGTCAACAACATGCTAACCTTCATCATACTCCTAGTCATGCCTTACAAGTCACCAAATAATTTTGGCCCTTTTCTCAATGGGGTTTGGATCTCGTTGGAGAGATTAACCCTCATTCCCGCAACGTCATCGATGGATCATCACTGCAATCAATATTACACTAAATGGGTGGAAGCCATCTCTCTCATTTCTAGTAAATATGAAAAAATAACTGAATTTATAAACCACCATATCATTTATCGCTTTGGTGTTCCTCATTGCCTTATCACTGACAATGATAAACAATTCAAAAACAAAACCCTACGCAAAACTATGTGACAACTTTGACATTTAACTTAGTTTTTCTTCACTATATTACCCACAAGAAAATGGTTAAGCCAAATCTTATAACAAAACCCTAAACAAAATTCTTATGAAAGTAGTTGATGACATTGGTAAGGATTGCAACACGCACATTCCTTTCACCTTATGGGCTTACCGTACCAACATTCACACCTCTACGATGCCACACCTTTCTCTTTCGTCTACGGTACAAAAGTTGTCCTACCTCTCAAATTTGAAATTCCATCTCTATGTATATCCCTTAAAGATATGTTCTCTGATGATGATTTTTTCCAAGAATGTTTGGCACAACTTGAGCTATTGACGAACAATTTCTAAATGCTCTCAACCACCTCTAAATCTACCAAAAATGCATTAAGTGTGCTTATGAAAAACGCGTTCAAGAAAGAACCTTTAAGATCGATGATCTTGTCCTGAAGTAAAATCAACATGTCACCAATATGGATAAAAGTAAACGAGGAAAGTTTGCTCCTAATTGGCTTGGACCTTATATTGTCACCCATACCTATGGATCAAGAACTTATCATTTATCCTCTCTCAAGGGTAAACCCGAACCTGATCCCCTTAATGTCTTGCATCTTCGACCATTCTATTATTAAATAAAGTACTACATCACTTTATGTCTCTTATATGCTTGTCCCTTGAGTGAACCTCTCCTTCCACCTACCTCTTTTTAAGGACTAACGACTAAACTAGAATTATGTGATTATTTATCACCATTCAACCTTATCTTCAATATGAGTACCACGACTCTACTCATGGCATGATTCTCATGGATAATTTTCATCCTTTTTTAAGATGGAATCCCTTGGTTGTTCGTCATTTGAAACCTCTCTTTCATAGCTAACCTTTATTATGCTATGGTTTTTTCTTCATAAAAGAATCCTATACTCCTTTATAGTATTTTCCATGACTACAAGTCCAAAATAAGGAAAAAAAAATCTAAGATACCAAAGAATTATAATCCTTGAGTCAAACTTCTCAAAATAGATATTTCCTCAAAAGGACATCTATATCTCTCTCTTGCTGCTATAAGTAGATTGCTCCTTGAAGGACAACTATAAAAAGCTAGCCACATGCTATACTTAGTCTATCCAAACAAAGAATACTAATCTATATTTGTCAAAAAAATTATCTTGGAGCTTCCCACATCGATCAACTTCACAAGGACCTCAAGGAGACACTACTATTCATCCCAATATAGAATTCCCACATCGATCAATCTATACATACAAAAAAGTAAAAATAAAAATAAAAATTCAAGAAAAATACAAAATCTTGGTCATGGACTTACCTATTCTAGTTATGGGTATCTTGCAGAAGGGCATTTTGTCCCACAATAGGTTACGCTAAACAAACCACTCCACTCTATCCTCTTGTACTTTCTCCTATATACTCAAGGGATGTGGTGCTCATGCGACACTTTGTGATCATACAACTTCTTTCAACTACAGACCTATCAATCATGCAATGTATCTAGGGACTTATGTTCATAAGCCTATTTGTATGGCCATTATGGTTCTTGCCAACTATGGAGCATTTTTCTTCTTTTCGGTTCACCTTTTCCTACTTATCATTTCACCCATACCCATACTAATCATCATTTCCAAAACATTATACATACTTATCAACATCAAATCAAAACCAACAAAACAACACCATACCTATACCAATCACACAAGTTAACCAATTACCCTTTTCTATTTTTTGGCTCAACATTTGTTACTGGATCATTTGTCTTACCCAACCTACCTAACAAATATTCTACCTTGTCTTACCAAGACCATTTTCCTTACCCAACCTACCTATCAGAAATCTTCTACCTTGTCTTACCAGACCCTTTTGCCTTACCCAACCTACCTATCATAAATCTTCTACCTTGTCTTACCAAGACCCTTTTGCCTTACCCAACCTACCTATCAGAAATCTTATTCTTCCCTATCCTATGGGAGAACTACATCGACTCTGAGGCCCCTTTTGCAAGGGCTATGTAGGCAGCACTTTGAAGACATGGGGTCTTTGGAGGTTAGCTCGACCACCATTTTCTACCATCTTTCACCGTTTTGCCATTATTTGTCCTTATTACTTAATATTTCTCACGTTTCCATAATATCAATAACATGGAAATTAAAACCATTAGAATGTGTTGTATATTTTGTATATTGTATACCCAAGAGTACTTCAGTAATCCCTATTTTTTTGGGAGTATAGATATGTTATTTTTATCTATATGTATATATGGGTGGTGTCATAATACATTCATTATGGGGAACTGTTATGGGTGTTTATTAGCCCATGGTTTTGGTACCCATTGTATTGTAAAATCGCTTTGATGGTTTCTTACTATTTTTCTTACAAATAGCTGGAGATGTAGGGTAAAGTAGAACTTGGAAGTACATTATTGTATTGTAAACGATTAAGTTAATGCAATAAGGAGAGAAGTTATTGTGCTGGGTTTTTTCCCGAAAGGGTTTCCTAGGTTAAATCTTGTGTTTTATCATTTGTTTTCTTTGATTATGTTGAATATTATGTTCAGTATAGGTTCTTGTTTATTAGTTTATCATATTGATTCTCTTCAAAAACCAAACACACCATAACATCAACCATGCTTATACATATAATTTTCATAACATCGATAACTTGGAAATTAAACCAAACCCATGCCTATACATCTAGTTTCTAGAACATATATAACTTGAAAATTAAACCAAACCATGCCTAAACATATAGTTTCCATAACATCAATAACTTGGAAATTAAACCAAACCCATGCCTATACATCTAGTTTCCATAACATCAATAACTTGGAAATTAAACCAAACCATGCCTATCATCTAGTTTCCATAACATCAATAACTTAGAAATTAAACCAAACCATGCCTACACATCTAATTTCCATAATATCAATACATTGGAAATTAAACCAAACCATAACATCAACCATGCCTACTAACTAATTTCCATAATAACCATACAATGGAAATAAAACCAAACACAATAGATATAAGTGTCATCATCTATATACTGGAAAGTCTATATGTCAATACACTATATATACAGATATAAATAAGTCTCTCAAAAAATTTCATGTACATCTCACCTCTTCAAAGAGGTAGGCTAATATATATAAGTCAAAAATACAAAATAAACAACATCTCAATATCTATGTCATCCTTGAGAGGGTTTGGTGCCTCTCCCACTCTCTCCTATCCCCTCACCTGAATCTGCCTCTCGGTGAACTAGTCACCTCCCGCTGGCCTTGCCCATGAGACCAGTGGCTCCCTAAACTACTAGCACTATAGGTTCATGAGCTGACCACTCATTGGTTACACACCGAGCTTTGTAAGTAGCATAGATGATGAAAAAAGGGATACCAGGTCCTATGTAATATGATCCTCATAATATCTTGCCTCTCTGCTACAACCTGTCTCAGACGTCCATCGATATCACCCGTGTTGGTGGCATCGTTATCTATCTTTGTCCCCGAGGCCATGGGACCCTATGCCTATGGTAGTGGTCCCTATACATGTGCCTGTAGTGTAATAACTCGGGCTTGTAAAGCCATCACCTACCTTTGTAACCTATCCCTCTCACTAATGACTATGGCCAAATCATCTGGTCTTGGCCTAGGGCGGTGTTACATGTACCTATACGGCCCACTAATGACTATACCTAGATGTACACCCAACATCATCTATAGAGTCATTGGCTACCTACTCCTCCACTCCTACTGGTGGTGCCAGTTGTGGAAGAGGTAATGAAATCTCCACATCCTCTCGATGGTATTATTGGAATGTCTGGGGCACACCCTGTTGTAGGTTGAATTGTCATCTGACCCGATTTACGGGTATGCACTTGTGCTCCCTTGCCCGATGCCTTTGAATCCATCTCACCAGCTATAAAATCTCCAAATCCTCCTCCATGCCCATAAAATATGGATACGTAAGGTAGGGCCTCCATAGAATCTGTACTGAAAATACTCTAACAAGTACCCTCGATAATATGTGGTATCCTAGACACACTATCAACTATCACCTGTTCTCCAACCCACACCACCTCTTATATCCCACCTTATATACGCCCACCTCCCACCCCTGTCATGGTAGTCCAAGTGAACATAGGCACGCAATGTGCTCATATGCTGAATAATGTAAAAAATAGGTACAACACAAAATGTATCTCCATATCCTCATGTAGGCCCAAAACTCCCTGTATAACTAAACAAAATACACTGGTGCCCATGCATAACAAATCCAATCAAACACCATATCCTCTAGGACTCCCATAAAATCCCATGGAAACCTCCCACCCTTTGAGTATGGGAGGAAAAGACACCGATGCCAACCATCATTAACACTACTAGTTAGGTCTCCTAAGGGTACACCGCATAACCGATCTACGGCATTATGGTATGACAACTCTACCATATTTAGCCTAAACACCATCACCATGTGATCCACCGCATCTGAAGACGAGACCTGATATAATGGTTCCCAAAAATTAGTAGCTATAAAATCTCGTAGACATTCTCAATTGTGATTGTCATCTCTCCCATCGGTAGATGGAAAGTATTAGTAGTCAGATCCCATCTATCGATGAGGGCTACCATCATGTTGTGATCTCTAGCAATCCACTTGTACCTCCTCATGATGCTTAGCCCCACCGCCCTATATGCTCCCACTCCTCCTCCAGAATGGTAGGCCTCATATATACTAACAAGGGCATTAGTTGGTTACTCATTGTTAGTTGTTTCCTAGCCTGCATCATCAATAACCACACATGTTAATCATTTACCCTTTCAAATTTCTATTCAACACTCAACTTAAGCCTATTTTCTACCTTGCCTTACCTAAACCATCTACCCTTACCTAACCTACCTCTCAGAATCATATTGTTCCCACTATTTCTACTACGCCTATACCTCCCTTAGATCTAGCTTGAATACCCCATCTAGTTTAAACATGACCTTCGACATCCCAAAAAAAAATTTCTAAAAATTAACCATTTTCTACCTAATCAAGGCATCGATCACCCTACGATGCTCGGTCTCCTCGCCCGCCATCGTTAGTTCGCCCATCGACGTTGGTGATAACCGACTAACGCCGCCATCGTTCATCCCCAAAGTTGAACCCCAATGTCCCCCAATGCCAAAAATTAAAAATAGGCCTATTCTACCCACCCAAACTCACCCACATTGCCCCCAAGTCAATTTTAACCCCTAATTTACAACCCTTCCACAACCCAATTTTACTCCCATTTTCAAAGAAATTTCAAACAAACAAAAATTACTATTTTCATACGTTATTTTTCTACAAAAATCAAAATTTAGGATTAAATCCTACCTCTACTCGCCAAAGGCCTGCCTCTGCTAGGACCTCTAGAGCCTACATAGGATTTCCCCTTGAACCTTCTCTCTTGCCTCTATCATGTCAACCCTCTCTAATCTCTCAACTAATCAAACTCACTCAATTGTCTACAACCGGCCCCCAAACTCACTTCTCTAATGACTAATTTCTCACTAAATCATACTAATGGCCCTCTTTGTCATTTTTATCGCGAATATTATCTTCATAATTTGTTTTCCAAATAACAAAATGCTCAAATGAGCACTTTTGGGCTAGGATTTCCATTTTAACTCACCGCCTTGACGATCGACATCGGTCTAGTCGTGCCCTCAGGTGACCAACATCAGTCATGCAAACCAATATCAATTATCCACGAACCAAGATCATTCACCCCGAACCCAACCAACCTCATTTGACCTAATTTTTGCTATAGGATCCCCTTTTCTTGTTGCCACAACCCTAAAACATACCTACAGACCCACCTACCAACCTCACCACCTCACCAAATCCCTAAGGATACTTAGGGGCATGTTTTCCTCACCTATATACTCCCGCCAAACCAACCACACCTATTTTACAATTGAACTCACTTACTCGCTCCACCGTGTGATAATGCTACCTGTGTTGTTTTGCCTACTAAACTTTCCTTGCCTTATTTCGTGATGTTTATCTCGACCAGACCAAATATTTTGGTGTTTTGGAATACACTTATACCTATTCCTACACCTTGATCCATTGTGTTTCCAGGAGAACTTCCTATACCTTAGATACTTGGACCACATCACCCTTATTTGGATAAACTATCAACCTTTGACAATGTAGAGTTTGTGTGCTCTTCAACCTTGTGCCTTGTTGCATTTTGAGTGTGTGCATGCATTTGAATGTTTCCACCTTTTGATGACCCCATTACCAATACCTACACCTAAACCTCCACCTTTTCCCATTTTTCACTACCACCTTATCAAACCCATCCTTGATTATGCCTTCCACTACATCAGTTCCTAGTTTGAGGGAGATCACCTCCACTCATATTTGGGGCAACCTACTTCATGTTTTTTTCATCGTCACTTATTAGTAAAAGCTACATGACAAAAAGGGGAAAATGTAGACACCCAAAATCCTATCGCAACCCTCTAAGCCCTTTTAACTAACACACCCACTTACCATGACCCCTTCCACACATTATTATTAATCTAATTATCAATATTAGATTAATTACCACCTCACCTCTTCACCTCACCTTGGACCCATTCCAAGGGAATTTAACTAACTAAGACTAGGTCATCACTCCTAACATTGAGTCATCACTTCACTTAACTAACTAAGACTCTTTCTTAACCTAATATTTATTGCTAACCACTTCTTCCATTAATTCCCCATATGTTTAAACGTGAACCAAGACTCCTAGCCCACAATCAAATCTTGACCCATGCCAAAAAGGGAAGAAACAAACTATTTTAAGAAAATTGGACTATTTCTCCCTAACCGATGCCGGTTATTCCTTTATCGCGCCAGTCAAGGAACTACCATCGGTTCCTTTAAATAAGATTTTCCAAATCTTTCCCCATGTTCTTCCTTTGGTTGGATTTTGGATTTCATTCGCATTCTTACATTCAATTGAGCATCTGACAATCAAACACAACACCAGAGCATCCAAGTTCTTCACCAAATCCAACCTCTTGCTCCATAGCCTCAAATCATTGACATGGAAGCACACAGGTTTCATTTCCATGGTGCTGGATCAAGGTCCGTTTCTCCTATGAATGCCCACCAACCATTGCATCTACCAATCTCCAGGTCTTTAGATAAGTATCTTAACCAGGTTGTTAGTTCTTAACTTTGGTTTTAGATCTCTTATTGTCTTTTGTTGTACTGTTTCTTTCTCACCCGAATACCATCCATCACCCATCTACCCGATACCATACCAACCTGTATCTCTCTCGCCTTTCCAATCACCTCTCTCACCCTTGCCGAGTCTTCACCAAAATCCTAACACCCATCCTAAGCCTTTCACCACTGCAGTAATCACTAAGAGCCCGAATCAATTCCTTTTCACCTTTGGCACCCAATTGCCCCTACCATGATTGGTTAGCCAACCGATACTAGCTAAAACCAATGACCAGCATTGGTTCCCCAACTAACATCAGTCTCTATGTCTGACATTCTCCCTCAGACCAATGAGCTAATTTAGCTACCCAAAACCTCTCAAAACTTCCCACAACCTTACCCATACCTCCATAACACCCTCTCTACACACCGCAAACCTTAACAATCCACCACCTACTTTAAATTTAATCTTGTATTCAGTATTTAGATTATATTTAATTTACTGTGCTTTTATGAGATACCTAAATTATACAACTATATTAGGAATCTCTCTTTTACATTAATTTGTTTTAAAATTGGATTGAAAACCTTCTAAGAAGTACCCCTCTTCTTGAATCTAGTTCCCTCTAGGAAATCCACCAACCGATGTTTTTAATTCTATCTTGTGGTCTTGTGTTCTTTCTCAGGTAGTCCTTCATAGACAAAAAGGAGTGCTCTCGACCGGCTTGGTCTTCAATGGTGCACAACCTCTTCACGAAATCTAGGTATTCCTCACGTACCCAACCTTTTACCTTAAAATTTTTGCTTATACGTACGCTTCTTATTGGTGAAACACCTTGGCGATTAAACTCCCAATTGTTAAACCAATCCAAGTGTATCTAAACATGCCATCATTATGGGATCAAGCCTCATGTAGTTCTATGAGGTGTTTGTGCAAATGTGAATGACTAACCAACCCCTTAGGGATGCCATTATGTCTCTTAAAACCAAGATAGGAGGCTAACTATATAGTATAGACCTTCTATAATGCAATGGCCATAAATGAATATTTAGTCCAAGATCTTTCCCTATTCATTCCATGTGTTCCCTTTGGCCTTCTCTCTCCTATATTCAACACATTCCCCTCATAGTCTTCACTCCACATGCTCTAATATCAATCATTTATTGACAACAATCTTTTTATTAATGATCATTGTTGGGCCTACTTTTCTCTCATTGTTTACACCCTAATTAAATTCTATGTTATGGAAGTGCAAAACAATAAAAAGGATGTAAGGGTTTATAAAAAGTGGAATATTTTGATCTAATTAACTTCCAACATTAATCATTCACAATCAAAATAATACATTTATACTTGTAATGATTGATAAATGATAAGTAATTGCTCAAATACATAAGAGGAGAGAGAAACTTAGTTGTATGCGCCGCAATGTAGGGGGATCTAGATGTGTAGAATAATGAAACATATATATCAGATATTGGATATGCTTCAATGCATATTATTAGACTAGAAATTGAGCAGGGGAAGGTTGTATGAATTTTGTACAATCCACACTTTGAACTATACGGTATTGACATGGATCTATACGGTCCCGACTCAATCTATACAATCTTTGACTCTTTAAACAATGTAAGTCTATAACTTCATGTGTGCTTCGCTTATTTGGAAATGACCTTTTTTGTATGTCACTCTTGCTCTCATAACTTAGGGATGACCTATAATAAGCTACAAAAGTATGAAAACCTTAACAACTTGCAGAACCCTTCATAAAAGCATTAATGAACCAAAAGGAGAAATCATGTGTTTGCTAGGTTGGACTATCCTTGGCACTTGAACTCCCAATTGTTAAACCAATCTGAGTGCTTCTCAACATGCCATTATTGTGGGATTAAGCCTCATGTAGTTCTCCTAGGTGTTTGTGAAAATTTGAATGACTAACCAACCCCTTAGGGGTTCCTTTATGTCTCATAAAACTAAGATAACATGTTAAATATATAGTATAGACCTTCTATAATGTAATGTAACAACCATATAGAACATAGAGGTGAGAGTATTGATTTTATATTTTACTTCAAACTTTCACTTTGGCTCTTTTCAATTTTGTAGTTGTGTTAATTTGTTTACTTTGGACAACACTTTGCTTCTTTTCATTCATTTTGTCTATATTTTGTTATCGTACACAATCTACAATTTATTTTACATAAAAATTTCCTAACTTCCCACCTTCCTTGTAGTGGGAATGTGTAATTCTAATTTGATGTATAAATTTTAAATTTTATTATAATTTAAAATTGATAATTTTTAAATCTATAATCTAGCTTATTCCAATATTTTAAATATCATATGTATATATAACATATATTTGGTCTATCTAACCTGGATCGACATCGAGGGCCATAAAAATAATTTGTATCTTCATCGATGCCACATTTGGGATAACATGTAACTCTTTATAAAACCTTGCTAACCCAAATCTAGAAATCAATAAAAAATAATTCTTACATTTCTATTTTCAATATGCTCTGTAAGAGACAATTGTATTTTCTTTAAATATTGCCATTTGGCTAGTTATATTAGTTGTACTTTTGTGAAAAGCTACAAAATAATTAATATAATCATAGAAGATCTAAACAAGGTAAAACAAGTTTTTGACAAGAAGGCCAAACAACATGATTTTGAGGTCGAGACTTAGTCCTTCGTGGGACAAAACAAGAGAGTCGAAGGGAATACATGGAAAATTTGACTCTTTATGGAGAGGCCCTTCAAGATTCACCTCCCGTGTGGAAAATAGCTTCTACTTGTCATACATGAATGGTGATTAAACTAAAATGGGAATATTATAGTGTAATCAAAATGCTATGAAAAGTAGTAAATAACAACTGAATAAATGAAGGAAATGACCCAAACAACTAAGTAAATAAAAATCTGAAACCCTAATGTACAAGAGAGGGTTAAGAATTCCTTAGCTGATTGACAAAGGTGTGGGACTATGTCGTAATGTAAACCAAATGAACAAGAGGAGGAAACAACCACACAAGCGATAAATTACATATATGAGCTCTTTGACTAACCGGGGTATTTGGAAAGGGGTAGGGGCACTTGTGGGTGCTCTGGTATGATATCTAGATGCCCTAGTCTACGGAAATGGTCTAAAACCCTCCTCGAGGTTTCTCTTTGGATGTTTGCCTGTAGTTTCTTCTTGTCACACTAAAGTCTCGTGGATTGTGTCGATGTTGCTATAAGACATGTAATAAGGAATTGCCTACAAAACCCCAAATAAATCATCACAACCCTAAAAAATAAAGATGCATATAAAGGGTTTGGAATGTCCTCAAGTGGCCACAATGGTGGAAAACTAACTGAGCATTGCACTACATCTCAAAGTTAATGTACTTCTAGGCATGTGTGTGCAAATCGTGCCCTAGGTTACTTTGTCTGAAAAAAGAAAAGTGACATGCGAGGATGATAATCAGCAAGTGACCTTCCCCGTACTGACCTCCCGAGGTCGTGCCAAGACAGCCGGTGGTTTGAAATGCGGGTGACTTAGATGAAGCCACAACTAAGATTATGGCTAGTTTTCTATGATAGAAAAGCTACAGGTGAGGATGAGAATCGACAAGCAACTTTCCTATAGCTAACTATGGGAGGATCAGTGACTAAGATCTGGTAGTGTGATCTCCTGGTAGTTGAAATGAAAAAGGGGAGATTTAGAGGCTATGAACGGGTAGCGTAAATTCCCTATGGTTTATTCTCTTAATTAGGATCTAAGTATTAATCTAAATTGAAGTCTCTGAATTAACTTAAACTGAAAATATCAACTTATACTACTTGTTGAAAGGAGGCTAATCTAAATAAAATACAAGATTGAAACATTATAATTACAAACAATAATTAAAATAATTTTATACTAAAACTAAACAAGTGAGATAACCCGGTGTGGTTATTCACCTGTGTAAATGTGTGAATCTAGATGAAAGACAACTAATTAACTTAATTGAAAACCTTCAATCTTACCTCAAAAGTGAGGAACAAATCATAGCTTCTCAGAAACTATCATTCCCCACAACTTCCTTGGAAATATTGAAAGCGCTTTAACTGAAATAAAATGATTCACTACTCTATTTGATAATAACTTTGAAGATTTGAACCTGGAGTTTACTGAGCAGAGGAAAATCTAGCTGTGTTTTAGCTTGTCCCCTCAGAGTGATCTCTTTGTTCTTGCGTGTTCACGTGAATCTAGAAAGAGTAGGAGTATAGCAGCATCAGAAAGAGAAGGCACTGGGACGATAGTTGCTTTGAAGTAAAAATGGCACGAAGCACAAGTAGGAGAGGGATGGCGCAAGTGAATTGGCTTGGCCTATACAATTCCTAACAGGGTCATTGCAGCAATGATGAAACAAAATGATAAACAACAGGTACTCAAACAATGAGCAATAGTAGCTTCAGAGAAATATAATGAAGTACAAGTAGGAGAGGTATGGCACAAGAGAACAGAGCTTTGCCTATGTGATTCCTAGCATGATTATTATCAATGTACAATTAGAATTCTAGTCCATGCTAAAGATAAAATGATTCATAAACAAAATCTAGGACTGAGTATTGAAGACTGAAGCTCAAGAATGAAGACTCAGACCAAAGAACCAAGGCCATCTTCTTGTAAACAAGTTGCATATTTATAGCATTTGTAATCACCAAGGCAAGTTAAAATTGAACTCTCTCACCATTAAAAAAGAGAAATTACTATTTACCAAAGCGGCTAAAACATAAATGTAAGCAAGAGTGGTTGAGAAATGTGGATGCAAATTGAATTTTTACATTTGATGAAATCATCGAATGTTCTCGAAAACGCGCACACAACCGCCACCCCGCACAGGAGGTGGTTACAAGACCGCCGCCCCGTCTGGGCGACGGTTATAGGTCCGCCACCCTGGCGGCGATGATTACAGGGCACCGCCGCCCTGCAGGGAGGTGGTCCTGTAACTAATGAAAAAATGGCAAGGAAAAAGAGAAAAAATTTTAGGACAAAACATGTAGAGGCTGAACAAGGATTTTTAGGATGCAAATGTATACTCAACAAGCTTTTCTGGATTTCGAACACCTTGCAAAGAGATTTGAATCATCATTGGGGTTTCCGTAACCAATTTTTGACTGTACACTACATATAATTTTGGGTACGTACATATTGCCCTCTCAGATAAGCATTTTAGCCATGAAGAGGCGTAAAATGGTGGGTCTGAGTATAGCGGTCCCGAAATGGGGAGTTAGAGGCTATAGCTAACACGCCCGTGTGCCGAAATGCCGCCATCCAAATTCCCGCTATCTGCAAAATGAAAAAGGGACTCAAGTGTAGATAGATAAAATAAATTGAAAAATAAATACTAAATTAAAATGAAATGAGGACTTACCATTTACGCGAGGATAAGAACTTACCTCTGTCGGCGCTCCAACTGGGAAAGAACATTCAAAACAAGGTTAGAATGTTATAAATATACAAAATGAGCTCATTTTCCTATTCATTTGTGTGTATCGATTTGGTAATTTTTGAGCTTTGGGTCCATGGTGATCACTCTTTTCGTTTTTGAGTATGATTGAATTGGAATGAGCTTGGGAATGGTATTTTGCATTAGGCTTAGCTTTTTTGTTGTTTTTGAATGCTTTTGAGAAGAACTCCTAAGAAATTCGTAACTAGAGCGGTCATAATGGGCCTCAAAAGGGCAGATAGGTAGAGTTCCTTTATTTCTTAGTCTCCATTTTGTGAGGCATGTATGATGTTTTGGTATTTTGTGCTTATTGCAAGTGTTTTGACCACACCTAGTGTGCGATGACATCGTACAAAACTATTACACACCATGATATGTACATATATCTCTTTTTGGCTCAGTTATTCGTTGTATAGAGTTGGCTTATATTGATGATTTGATTCATGTGTGTACTCTTAGATGTTTAGAATTTCTGATTTTCATATGCTTTTCAGAATGTATGCAATGGATGACAAGTGATAACAAATGTTGAACAAAATGCTATTATTTTTGTTTGTTTTTGGTAATGTTGATATGTGACGATGAAAACATATTGTAGTACTGAATTTTTGGCTTCTTTGGGCAATGTTCATTGCTTCTTCTTGTTTAGGAAAAATGTGACGAATACATAGTGATAATGAGATGAACTTGCCCCACTCCTAACTCCACACGACTAGTAAGATGTGAGGGCTCAACACCAAGAGTTGGGAAGGGCGCAAATTGTATGAGTTTGACTAAATGGAAATGATGAGAGAAAGACAAGGTATTGACAAATCAAATTCAGACTTGTGTACTTACTCTTACTCGAAACTACTACATAGTTTAGAATGTAATTTATTTTTAGTTTATCTAGACTCGATCCATGGATGGCAACTTGGTCGACAAAATCTAGTTTTAAGGATTTAATCTCTTTGGAATTTAGATACTTAATTTCACTTAATATACTTTTCTTTAAAATATTAATATTCACTAACTTGCGTGAATAGAACCCCTACGCCCTGCCCCATGCTACTAGTAAGAAGTATGGGCTCATCACCGAAGGTAGGACATAGGCGAGTAAGGGAACTTCTTTCCTTTCTCAACTTCGCATCACCAGTAAGAGATGCGGGCTCATCACCGAAGGTTGGTGGGGCAAAGAAGTGTGTAAAAATAAAATATTCTATTTGGTTTAGCATTTTTTATTTAACTTGACACTTCTGATTTGTGACTTTGGAGTATCCTTGTTTCAAAAGATGTAAGAAGGATAGATGTGACACAAAGAAGCTTCTAGAACAGACCGTAGGTAAGAAAAACTTAACCAAGTAGAAAATAATGAGTATGACCAAGTATGTAGGCCTTGGTATGGTTTTTTTCAAGACTTTGTCTGTCGATTTGATGAAATGATTTCGAAACTATTTGATGATATTATGAAAATTGAAGAGATGTGATTTGAATGCTTTTGCCAATATTTTTAGAAGCTTGTAATAAATTTCTTAAGAATAAGTTCCTTGACCATAACATTACAGAATGAATGAACATGATGAACTAACTAAATTACTAATGCGATGCAACTGCAACCATGTACATATGAAAATGTAGGTGGAACTATATGTCATGATGTCTAAGGCAAAAGTTGATGAATATCGAATTCTTAACCCCTAGAAGTACACAACGGAGAACCATTATCCTCAAAAATTTTGCTCTCTTTACGAGGACCTACCATTCTAGGTTTGAACTTACAACCCTTGCCCATAGGTGTATATGTCCCATTATTAAAAAAAAATTCTCAAAGAGGTGTTTGCGTGCCTCTTTGTCATGTTTTTGAGAGATGACATGTGGGTGAGCATGACTATACTACTTGACCTTTTTTCCCATATGGAGCATTGTGTTTATTTGTAAATTTTGTTAAATGATGAGGTCTTGCCCCATGGATAGGGAAAACTTAGCTTTAGACGCGCATGCGTCAAAACCAGGCTTTAGAATAGGGCAATGCCTAGAGATGGTTTTGATAGGCATCGTTTCAATTTTAATTTCCCTTCTTCATTTGTTAATTCTATCATGTTCGTATCTAGATCTAGGTCATCGAGGGAAGAGATGCTATATCGAGAAGACTACCCATTCCCTGAGGTTCAAATGGGAGAAAGATCAGCTCGTCATTCTCCAAGAGTTTCATAATTCCTGATGTGGTTTTAGTGGAGACTGTTTCCACATAAATTAACTTACCTTTATTTGTCTTTGCAACCTCGTATATTTTTGGGTCAACAACTTCAACCTTTGGAATGTCTGGGGTGACTGAGAATAACTCTTTTGTTGGAGGCGGTTTATTTAATTGATTTGTGGGAAGCTCATACTTTGTATGGACTCCTTTCTTTTTCTTGAGGTTTTCTAAGTGTATATCGAAGGGTTTAGGATCCCCTTGAGTGATGAAGACTTTTCCTAGGTGTAAAAACCTTACTTCTTGGAATAACGTGGAAGGGATTTCCTTCATGCGATGTATCCATGGATGATCGAGAATCATATTATAGTTGGTTTCCCGATCTATAATATAAAATTCAGTGAGGATTGTTTTGGGCCCTAGAGTGACTGGTAGCACTATAGTCCCGATTGAAGTTGCCTTGAGACTATCATAGCCCCTTAGCGTGTTTTGTGTTGAAGAACAGTTCATTTCTCCATATCCTATATTTTGAAGAAAAGTGAAGGGGACTATGTTAACTACTGCCCCATCATCAATCATTGCACGCTTGACGTAGTTGTTGTAAATCCAAACCTGCAAGTGCAAGGGTGGATCACCTCTACGTGAAATTTCAATTTCTGTTGGCATCTGTTGGTGTGTGTGTGGCATTTCCTTCACCTCTTTTTTTTATTAGGTGTATTGCCACCTCACCAGGTGAGTCATCTCACTTAGGTGAGATCATAGGTCTTAGGTGTCATATTAGTTATGACAGATTCTCTTACAGAATTTGTCATATGTGTAAGTTGCGTCATAGGAGTTACATTCCCATTTGGGAAAGTAACTCCTCTTCTCTATTATGGAGGAATATTTTCTTACATGGGAGTTACACATTTACTCCCCTATATGTACACACCTTTCCTGATCTATGAACAATGGAGTATGGGCCTCTTTTGAGCCTTTTTCCTTAATGCATGCACATTGCTTTTCAAGTGAGTTCTTGCTTTGATCTTGAAGCTACACCATTTCCACAGTTGAGTGTAATGTGTCGATGCTCAAAATTCCCTCCAGATCTTCATCATTCCTCCGACATGGTATCAGAGCTCAAGGATCGAATCGTGTTGCTCGCAATAGTTGCTTACTACTCTCCGTCTTGTAGTTTCTTGTGCAATCTCTCCTTTGCATGTGCTCTTCTTGCATTGATTTCGGGCATTTATACCTTGTTTGGTTTGCTCGTGGTTTCTGGTTCGTGGGTTCTCAAACCTTCTACGGTTGCATGTAGTCTCCGATTGCAGTTTTCAAGGTTGCAGATCAGTTTTCTGTGCTAGTGTTGAGGCCGGTTAAAAGGTGCAAATCTAGGCATATTATACCTCTGGCTCGCATTGGGTTGTTGTGTGAGGTGGTTGTTCAAGTTTCTTGTGTGTTGGATTTTCTCATTCATGGTTTTTTGGGCACTTGGTCTTCGAGCTCTGTGTTGTGCATTCGGCCGTGGACCCTTCGAATTCTCTACCCTTGTTGTGTGTTGTTGGATCAAGCAAATTCAGTGCCGCACTTTGTATGTTTGCATTCACGGTTCTTTAGCCTACGTTTAGACATTGGCTACACCATGCTCTACCTTGGGTCTACTCATTGGTCCCTGCATGCCTTGGAATCCAACTCAAAATCAACTCAAGCTCATACCTTGGTTAAACAGATCATTTTATGTTTGTTGCATTATGCTCGTGATTATGCACCTGGGCTCGAACCTGTAGCTTGGGTTTCATCCTTGGTGGCTCCTGTTTTGGCTTTGCTCATGTTTGGTAGTCTCAACCATTAGCTTGTGAAATAATTCATCCTCATTCAACCAGCTTCAACCTTGATTCGACGGCTCGTACCTTAGTGTTGCACACAATCTTTTTTTGATTAAACTTGAATCTGCGCATTCACGGTAGTTATTTCCACTCGAAAGCTTGACTCATTGATATCTGATGATACATTGGCTTTATTTGCTTCATTTGCTTGTGTCTCATTTGTTTCTATGCTCCCCTTATTGAAGGGTTTCTCCATTTCTAGCTTGGGAACTGTGCAGCACCGTTACACTCAAGTCAGCTCGTGGTTTTGCAACGCCATTACATCTTCGCACTGCTTCACCGCTTTCTGTCTTCTCCAATGGTTTCTTCCAATCACCCACACGTGGATGCTCCTACTCACTCTAAGCATTGACAAGTGGCCTCAGCTCTCAATGGCAACACCTCTTATAGTGACCTGCAACACCTCTGCACGTTGGTTCCTCCACATGGCCGGTGCCTCTACTTTGGCGGTTTCAACGTCTTCTCAACATTGACCAGGGCCAGCTCGTGACCAGCTCTCCCCCAAACATGGGCCCCTCCTTTCCACTTTTTTTAATGTTTTAAATTGTTAAAAAAACAAAACATTTATTAAATGGCATGTAATTAAAACTTAGGTTGTTTTTGGCTTGTAATTTAATCCCCTCCTACGAGTGTCGAAGATGGAGGGCGAGGTCCGGGGTTGGCAGGAGGCTAACCCCCTCACAGTCAAAACAAACCCCTACTAAAATTTTGTGCCATTTCCAACGAGTACCCACACGATACCCTTTGCACCCATCTCGTGCACTTTTTAATGCGTTTGCAAGGATCTAGTGTATTTTTCCATCAGTTGCGGGAATCGTTTTAATGCTATAACTTTTGACTCGCTTACTCATTTTTGAGCACTTCTTTAGTCAAAGTTGCATGATTTTTACACATTACATGATGGCATTGTTAGTTTTGTAAATGCACTACTTTTATAAAGTGCCGCATTCTAGGGGGTTGCTTGTACTCTTGGGCCTACACACGCAGACGCATTATCGGCCGAGTCCGATGTCTTGCTTTTATGCATCTTGCATTTTTCATCATGGAGAGTGCTCTTTCTAGACTTGAGCATCAGTAGGATTGCCTTACAGCCTCCGCCACTTCTCACCGGAGAGGGAACTATTCAGCTTGGCGTGCTTCCATGGAATGTTACTTCACCCACGAGGGTCTTTTACCCTTCTTGCTTGGGCCAGTTCTTGCACCCACTGATCATCATCATCTAGAGGACTTCCTCGACACTTGTGACCATGTATTTGGTCACATGATGATGCATGTCTCTTGTTCTCTCTGGTTTCACGTGGCACACTCAGATCCACCTCACCATGTTTGGAGCATTCTTCGATCCCTTTATGGAGACCCTTCACATTCTCGTCACCGTTGCTTGCTTTCTTTGATTCGATCATTGTCTCCATTTCTTCATGTGATGACAGTTCCACTGACATACAGACTCGACTTGATTCTACTTCTGATGACGAGGATTGTGCACCCAGTTCTGATGTTGAGAGTACTACAGAGGACTCTTCTCCTCTTTCTCTCACTATTCTAGAGAGTGTTGACACTTCCCACATCTCATCGATATTGAGTAGTCTTCTACTCAGTCTCGCACCTGTCATTACACCAGCCTCCTTTCCACTTCCAGTGTGCAAGGCCCATTCCACTCCTCTACCTTCATTGGATGACTCATACCTATCTGACATCACTCTTCTATTTGTTGAGCCCCCTCATTGGGATGAGTATCTACCTGACCTTAGTCATCTTTTTGCAGAGTCTACTTGTGATGCTCTACAGGTCCCTCATCCATCTACAGGTGTTTCAGAGGAGTTCATCATCTCTGTTGTTGGGAGTGCCCATTCGGGACTCTTACCAGCCCACATTTCCGAAGACCTTCATTGATCCACCCTCAACTGTGGAACCCTTTTCTATTGTGGAGGATGTTTTGTTCCCTTCACATCACTTGGACATCCTTTCTACGGGTGTTCCTCTTTTTCACTCTGACAGTTCTACGCACGTGGCATTACCTTCGGTTCCTTGGCACTCACTCACTAGACCTATGTCACACTTTCCCGAACTGACTCGAGTTCTTCATGTTATTGCCTTCAGTTTCCTTTATGGAGTGGGCGGACTTCCAGCACGTCATTTATGTCCTTCCTAAGGGCAGGCACACAGTTGTTGTGGGTGGCTCTTCTTCAGTCCAGAGGTAGAGGATCTCATCATCGACATTCTTCTGGAGAGACCTCCTAGAGTTGCAGAGTTCAGATCCGTCCATGGCATCTTTTGCATTCCTCTCGTCTCCCTCTTCTTCTCTCTTCTTCTTCTTTTTGAGAGATTGCCTCTTTGTACATGGGTACCTTTTCAGGCTCATCTAGAGCTGGGACCCATATTTGGCATCTTTCTTAGATTAGAGAGTGTTTTGTTCTCTTGTGGTGGATGTTTTTCCCACTGGGTTTTCCTTCACTGCTTGGGATCTTTTTCTTGTACATGGGTACCTCATCAGGCCTTATGCCGGACCCACTTCTCATCTCTGACTTGCCACCTCATCCTAAGTTATGATGAAGGGGGGTGTTGGTGTGTGTGGCATTTCCTTCACCTCTTATTTATTTATTAGGTGTATTGCCACCTCACCAGGTGAGTCATCTCACTTAGGTGAGATCATAGGTCTTAGGTGTCATATTAGTTATGACATATTCTCTTACAGAATCTATCATATGTGTAAGTTGCGTCATAGGAGTTACATTCCCATTTGGGAAAGTAACTCCTCTTCTCCATTATGGAGGAATCTTTTCTTACATGGGAGTTACACATTTACTCCCCTATATGTACACACCTTTCCTGATCTATGAACAATGGAGTATGGGCCTCTTTTGAGCCATTTTTCCTCAATGCATGCACATTGCTTTTGAGTGAGTTCTTGCTTCGATCTTGAAGCTACGCCATTTCCGCGGTTGAGTGCAATGTGTCGATGCTCATGGATTCCCTCTAGATCTTTGTCATTTCTCTAACAGCATCTTGCTTATGTCAAATACAAACGCAAAGATCCCTACTTGGCTGTCCCGCAGGGTAGACGTCAAAGTCTACATGGTTTATTTGAGCCCTAGGAGGTGGCATAATGTGGATTAGATTTCCAAGACCTAATGCTTTGAGAAATGTAAAGCAATAAGCCGGTGAATTCTTCAGCAAATCTAGGAATGAAATGTGGGAAAAGGTCTTGTTCAAATATGATATTAAATCATAGGATCCTCTCTTTTTTGTTATTGTAGGAAATTCAACTCATGCGCTGAAAATATCGGGTAGGGGCTATGAAACATACTCCTTTGTCTAAGTTTTTGCATTAATTTCACTCTCAACCTCCAACTTAACTAATCCTAAGATTTTTGTATTACCATTGGAACGTAGGTTAGGAGCAATCGAGAGTTGTCAGGAGTTGAGGCATCTTGATCATTATTTCCTATTGTGACACCTTTGTTTGTCCCATTTGGATCTAACCTATTATTGTTAGAATGATTTGGGAGAGGATCGTTGAAAATCTTGAGAGGTGCATTTTGAGGGGAAACTGATCCCATATAGGTGTTTGGTGTAGGTGTTGTAGGACTTTCCAAAAACATGTCTATAAAGAGTTGTTTTTGATCGTCTAGTAAATGTTGTAAGAATTTGTTGTAGTCGTGGCAGGTCCTAGTATCATGACCTTGGATTTTATGAAATCCACAGTATAGATTGGGATTATAGTCCCGTGGTCATTGGTTTGAACCTTGTTGTGGCCCAAAATTTTGGTTAGGCTATTGATTGTTATAGTTGTAATTTTGAGGTTGTGGCCTTTGGCTTTGGTTTTGATATCCATCTGGGCCTCGAGCAAGGCCTTGTGACTAGATTTTCTATTGTTGTTGTTGTTGTTGTGGACGATGTTGTGGAGGACGATTAAAATCCACCGTATTGATCGTTGGAGTAAAGTTATTATTGCGTTGATTGTTAGCAGGTGTTGGGGTGTTCACAACATTTGGTCCTTTGACTTGATCAGTGACTCCATCTATTGTAACCCCACAATTTTTGTCAAGGATCTTGGGTCCTTGATTGGTATTTCCCATGTTGGGACATAGTGTTTTGATTGGGAGTAATTAATCTCCCGTTCATTCCATAAGTCTTACGACCACCGACTATCACCGCTTGATCTATTCGGAGAGCACTCTCAAGTACTTCATGATAAGCCCTTAGTGGGAACTTCTAGAATTCTTCCTTTATCTCTCTCCTGAGAGAATGAAGGAATACATCACATAGTTCCATATGATCCATGTTTGGAGCACTTGTTGAAGAGTAAAGAATTGTGCGCCATCTTTGAATGAAATGGGAAGTAGATTCATTGTGCTCTTGTTTAATGTGTAATAATTCCCTGATGCCTGTTCTTAATAGTTTGTTCATATCAAAAGCTTTGATAAACTCTGACACAAGTTATTTGAATGAGTGTATCGAGGCTTTAGGTATTCTATAATACCAATCAAGGGCAATACCCTCTAAGGTTTTAGGGAATATCTTAGCAACAACCCCATCCCAAGGGAGTAATTCTCGAATGGCCGTGGCATAGGCCTTGATATGTGCATTTGGATCTCCCTCCCCTTTGTACTTGGGAAAATCGGGAAGAGGTATTGGAAGCATGACACTCTGTATGGTGAAATCTAGAGGCTCTTTTAAATATTCTGAGTAAGTCCCTACCACATAGGTTTTGACCATTGATGGTGCCTGCTGAGGGGGTGGGGGTGGCATGGGTTGTTGATATGGCATAACATATGTATTTGCAGGGACATAAGGAAATCCCTATGGTTGAGTGAACATCCCAGGAGAAGAGAACATGTCTCCTTGTGGTGATTTTGAATAAATATTCAAGTAGGGAGGAGCATTGCTCTCTGGTATGGGTTGTTTGGTGCTAAGCCGGGAGGTATCATACTTTCAACTGGAGTAGTGTTTGAAAATGTGTTTCTAGTTGGTGTTTGATGTGGATAGCTATACGAATGTTGAGGAGGCATGCCTAACGTGCATGTTCCTGTGAGGAGGTCAACTTGGTTGGGATGATGCGGAAGGTTGGGGATTCCTGCTTTCTCGAAATATAAACTTTGATTTACTTGAGCAAGTTATAATCCTCTAACCTTCTCAACTAAGGCTGAGATGACCTCGATTAGCGAAGACGTAGTGTTTTTCCTTAATGGTGATTATTGTACACCTTGAGGTTGTAAAGGGGTATGATACCCTACTATGAATTGATCATTACCCTGCCAAGCTTCACCAAGAGTATTTCCCATAGGTGGAGGAATGGGGGTGTTTTCTTGGAGTAGGGTATTGGGTTGTGTTTGCAAACTTCCTATAGGTGGGTACATATTTTGGAAGCGTTGTTCACTTCTAGCATAGCATGCTAAATACTCCTCATCCAAAAAAGGGAGTGCATTTGACTGTCTACTGATTTTTGGTCTGAACAAAACCCAAGGAGATGAAGTGGATTCTCAAGTAAACGTTATATTATTAGAGCCTAAGGGCTCTTGTTGTTGTTTTGTGTAAGCTGATCCACTCCTCAATTCGGAATGAAGAACTAGAGTGAGTTCTTTAAGGAGGATTTGGTGACGACATGTAATTACTTGAATAGTTGTCTCTCCCATGCGCCCTGAAAGTGAGGGTAACGGTCATCTATTTTTTTACCATAATTTGCATCGAGACCTAAGAGAGGTCTCACATATGCATCATATCCTGACATATTCGGGGGGTATATGAATACCCGCAGAATAATGGGAAAGAGTGAAGGTGGATGAAAGAAATGAAAATAAAAGGGGAATAGTTGTTTGGTTCACATTGGGTTCACCAATTTTGTATGACAGAAAAGTGACATGCGAGGATGATAATTGGAAAGTGACCTTCCCTCGTACTGACCTCCCGAGACAACCAAAGGTGGTTTGAAATGTGGGTGACTTAGATGAAGCCACAACCGGGATTATGGCCAGTTTTCTATGATAGAAAAGCTACAGTGAGGATGAGAATCGGCAAGCAACTTTCCTATAGCTAACTATGGGAGGATCAGTGACTAAGATCTGGTAGTGTGATCTCCTGGTAGTTGAAATGACAAAGGGGATATTTAGAGGCTATGAATGGGTAGCGTAAATTCCCTATGGTTTATTATCTTAATTAGGATCTAAGTATTAATCTAAATTGAAGTCTCCGAATTAACTTAAACTAAAAATAACAACTTATACTACTACTGAAAAGGAAGTTAATCTAAATAACATACACGATTGAAACATTATAATTACAAACAATAATTAAAATACTTTTATACTAAAACTAAACAAGTGAGATAACCCGGTGTGGTTATTCACCTGTGCAGATGTGTGAATCTAGATGAAAGATAGCTAATTAACTTAATTGAAAACCTTCACCTTACCTCGTAAGTGAGGAACAAATCATAGCTTCTCAAAACTATCCTTCCCCACAAATTCCCCGTAAATATTGAAAGCATGATTAACTCGAAATAAAATGATTCACTATTCTATTTGATAATAACTTTAACGATTTAAACTTGGAGTTTATTGAGAAGAAGCAAATCCAGTTGTGTTGTATCTTGTCCCCTCAGAGCGATCTCTTCATTCTTGCATGTTCACGTGAATCCGAAGAAGAGTAGGAGTATAGCAACATCGACAAGAGAAGGCACTAGGATGATAGTTGCTTTGAAGTAAAAATGGCACGAAGCACAAGTAGGAGAGGGATGGTGCAAGTGAACTGGCTTGGCCTATGTAATTCCTAGCAGGGTCGTTGTAGCAATGATGAAACAAAATGATAAACAATAGGTACTCAAACAATGAGAAATAACATCTTCAGAGAAATACAACGAAGTACAAGTAGGAGAGGGATGGTGCAAGAGAACAGAGCTTTGCCTATGTGATTCCTAGCCGGATCGTTATCGGTGTACAGTGAGGCATAACTAAATATTCATAATTCTAGTCCATGCTAAAGATAAAATGATTCATAAACAAAATCTAGTACTGAGTATTGAAGATTGAAGCTCAAGAATGAATACTCCATACCAAAGAACCAAGACCATTTGCTTGTAAACAAGTTGCATATTTATAGCATTTGCAATCACCAGAAGGAAAGTTCAAATTGAACTCTCTCACCATTAAACAAAGAGAAATTACTATTTACCAGGTGGCTAAAACATAAATGCAAGCAAGAGTGGTTGAGAAATGTGGATGTAAATTGAATTTTTACATTTGACGAAATCATCGAACATTCTCAGTAAAACGCACACAGACCGCCGCCCGCACAGGAGGTGGTTACAGGACCGCCACCCTATCTTAGGTGACAGTTATAGGACCGCCGCCTTGGCGGGCGATGGTTATAGGATTGCCACCCGGCAGGGTGACGGTTATAGGACCGCCGCCCTGGCAGGGAGGCGGTCCTGTAACTAATGACAAAAATGCAAGGAAAAAGAGAGAAAAGGTTAGGACAAAACATGTAGAGGCTGGACAAGGATTTTTGGGATGCAAATGTATACTCAATGAGATTTTCTGGATTCCAAACACCTTGCGAAGAGATTTGAATCATCATTGGGGTTTCGTAACCAATTTACTTTATCGTATACAGTACATAAAATTTTGGGTACGTACGAGTTACTCTTATGCCAATCGCACTTTGTGAAGAAGCAAGCAATATCTAGATGTAGAATGTAGTAAATTTTTGCATGGAAACAATAGAATCCCCTCTTATGAAGTGTGATGTAGATGAAGCATCCTTGTGTGCTTTGTGATGGAGCTAGATGGATGCAAATATAGCTTTCAAAGTGCCTTTGATGGATGCAACTCTAGATGGTGACAAGTAGATGCTTAATGCTTGGTCGCTCATTATGGTCTCATAACTTTATATTTATATGGTTATCTTGATCTAATTTTGTAATTAAACCCAAAAATGCTAACCACCAAAAAGATAGAAATATCAAACGTCTAGAAAGTGCCCAAAATATGGAAGTAAATTACATAGAGGATCAAGGCACCCAGAGGGGACCAGGGTGCCTGGGGCACCCTGGTTAGGAATAGAAATAACGAAGAATGATAAAGAAAACTAGGAAATTACTATCTCGAGGATCAATAATGATGACAGAAAGAAAAGTAAAAAGGCCAAAGGACATGGGTTGATTAGTAATTTCTTCACTCAAAAACCATATGAATAGTAGTATGAGACTGGGACTAAATATTGACTCAAAGTGCATGATTTAGTGACTATAGATGGAACACATCTCCCGTTGCCTCACAATGAGAAGTATCTCAATTTTCTCGATAGTAGAGCATGTTTTCTCTTGCTCGTGCCATACTTTTACCTTTCTATTGAATGTTTCCCTTTCCATTTGGTTTGTTTGCTTTCAGTTTTTTACTTTTTAATTTTGTGTGTTTGCTTTGTTGTTCGTGTGTCTCTTTGTTTCACTTCTCTTTGACTCCATGGCCCAATGGATAGGCACTTGTAAATATGGGGTTCTCTTTCTTCAATTTATCTCAACCCAAATAAAATTCCCTAGTTAGAGCCAAATGTTACCCCAATTTTTGAATTCTATGATAAAATTTGGATAACTAATAAAAACGTTCCATCTTAGGGGCTTTTGATCTTTCTGTGGTCTTGGAAAATTCTGATTTTCAGCCTTGAAGTGAATTTTCCAAGTTATTTTTGGGTTTAAGGATCAAATTTCATTTTGACATGTTTCATGTCACATGTTTCCCGATCCTCAAAACCCAACACACTATAGTATTTCGTGGTTCGGGTTCTAAAAGCATCGGACGTTGAAGCCAAAAACATATGCTTCATTTTCGATGTCTTCCAAATTTTAACCCCAAACACTACAATATATTTGGTTTTCGGTTTTTTTACATCATGACATCTCGAGGTTTTTATGTAAAATGCTTGATGTTTTCCAATTCTAAAACTCAAGGTTTCTTTGTGTCGGGTTTTTAGGTTTTCTTGCATCGTAACATGAGGGGAAAAATCATTTTGAATGCATCATGTGTCCCGATCCCGAATCCTAAAAAGACACTTAGGTCTCTTTGTGTCGGTTTTGGGACCGGATTACATGATTGCATGACATGATCCCTAAGGTCAAACTTCGCTTCTAAGACAACACATTTATTTCTAGAATGGAGCTAGATTTTCACACGTGTCATCCTACATGTAATAAATGATACGAGGTTTATAAATACATGGATTTTCCATGTCATGCGTACTTGTATGAATTTAAATTTGAACCTGCGCTTTTGCTTATGAACTCTGAAAGCCCGAATTTGAATTCCTTGGCATTTTGGTTGATTTTATTTGATTTTTCTTTGATCCTGCCCCTTTTGGTAAGTGCTTTATTACTTGTTGATTTTATTGCTTGTTTTTGGGTGTTTTCCCTTTTTTTTTTATTTACCTTGATATGGAGTTGTTATTGGTTTTCTTTTCTTTCTTCTCCTCTCCTTGTTTTTTCTTATTTTGAGAAGAAAGCTAGAACTGTCAAATTCATGCTTAAATTCACTTGAAATTTTGACAATGGTGAACACGTCAAAAACTTGACATGAACTTGTCAGGGATTTTGACTTGTTCATCATAGTGAGAACCTCAAATCAATAATAAAAAAACACTTGGTATAAATTGTTAAGTCTTGAAATATAACTCTTAATCTTTAGGACTTTCCAAGGTGCAAAACAAGTTTGAATTTTTGACAGTGTGTCGGGCTTCCAAGTTAAAAAGTAGTTCCAAAGTTCTAGCTATATATTGGGTTCTTCACGTTGCAAAAAAACACCGGTTTTTGTCAATGTGTTGGGATACCACAATGAACAAGCTCAAATTTTTGATAGTGTGTTAGAGATCTAAATATGTAGAACAAGTACAAGGTTCCGATAGCCTATCAAACTTCTCGGGTGTCTAACAAGGAGAAAACCCGACATAAGTTTTTTTGGAATTTCAAGGGTGTTAATCAAGGCAAACTTCCTAGTTATCATTCCTAAGCATCCATAGGGTTCTCAAATAAATTTATTTAGTTCATTCTCCATGTCTGATCCAGAAAAGGGAAGGGCAAGGAAAAATCTTCCAAATAAATGAGGTACAAGTATTAAGGGGTCATTCCCCTTTTAACATTGACTCCAATGTTGATATTAGGGATACCAAATTGGGGCATGTAGACATGGAAAACTTCTAGATCAGGTTCAAGAGTACTTCATAGAAAACATGGATGCAATGCATCTGTAATAGTGGACCACCTCTTGCTGCATTTTTTCCCATATATGCTCAATGTTTAGAATTCATTCTCACAACAACCACCCACTACAATTTTAAATCAAGGGTGTTAAGAACCAAGATGGAGAGGTGGTGATCCACTTGGATAATGAGTATTTTGAGGAGCTCCTTAAACTACCCAACCTCATTGAGAATGTTAACACCGATCTCAAGAAGGCTCAATAGGCTTGGGACAACAATTCAATAGACCGCATCAAACATGTAAATAAAAACTATCTCTTGAAACCCAAACATGTGGTGAGTAGAATCCCAAAGACCTTTCCCCGAAGTGATTTCATTCTTGAAATCATTGAAACTATCACATTGTTGAACAAATGTTTTGGCCTTCCCGAGGTGAAGGAGTTCCAGGATTGATGTATATATTCATCACCATCATCCAAAAAATACCAATTCTTTAGATGGTGTAGCCTTTCTATTCACCAATACTTAGTCGGGTGTGTTGGCACATCACTCTGACTATGTCAAAGTGCTCACATGAAGCGCGTGCAACATACTAGGTCCCTCTTTATTTCATCATGCAAGATGTGTATTCATCATAAACCATTGCACATCATATAATGGAATATAAAGTAAGTAAATCATTACATAAATAAGAACAACACACAAAAGAGAATAAAACAATATTTGATCATTCATAAATAAATAATTAACAACGGTATTTGGATGCCCATTACACCTCATTCACATCTCCTAACCTTGGAAATCCATACAATATTACCCATTAAAACACATGAGCAATACCTCAAGATAAGTTACATGCCCAACAAAAATGTGCCCACCTTATCCAGACTGACTCACTCATACACACACTCTCTCATACCCGTCCACACCACTTACAATAGGTGTGACATACATATTAATACTCTGTGGGAACTTTTCCTTCACCATTGACATGATCTAGGTCTAATAATAGACCCCCTAATTATAGATTTTGTGCATTTTTAACTCCTATTTATTCTCCAGCTCATGTTATAAATAACTCGATCCTAATCCATACCGTGCCCTATAAATAAATGTTCACGCATGTGTTTTTTCCTTGTTGCATGTGCTTTATCCTTCCCGGTCTATTTCGAACTTGCCTTGACAATCATGCCAACTCTTCTTTTCTCCTACTTTTAGACCAACTTGGAATTTAGCTAACTCTTGAATTCTACCTCTATGAGAAGACCTCCACGCTTTGTTATCTCTATATCTTCCGCTCGCACCTTGACACACCCGTATTACTTCCTTTTCCTTGTGTGTACTCTTGTGTGATCCCTTATGGCCCTTGGTATTAGTGTGTACCCTTCGTAATGCGGTCTAAAATTTCCATGCATGGCTTATACTTAGCCACTTTCTCATCCTAACATTACCCCACACATTAGGATTATTGTCTTTCCTCAATAATATATAGAATAAAATAATATTCTAGAAGAATTAATTAATTAGGTAACACCTCTAATGAATCAAAGAATGAAGGATTGCTTCCTTGTGTGCATACAAGGTTTGGCTATGGTGATGGTAGGAGTTCAAGAAACTATAAGTTGATCCCATTCTCCAGTTGTTTCCACTCTTCTAACTCACTGGACACTTTATCTAGGGCTGCCTCAACAATGCCTAGAATATTTTATAATTTTAAACCATCAATCTTCTCCCACAACTCCTTTATTATGACATCCCACTATATAGAGATGCCCTCCAAACCATCTACCTTGCGCATCACCATTATTTGGATCTCACCAAGCCTCTTCTCAATCTCGTCACGCTTACTTATTTTAAAATCCTCTCGTGCTCGGCTTCATTCATCAATAATGAGGGCTAAAGGTTCTCGCACTTCCACCTCGTCCTCTCTACACAGCGAGCATCCAAGATCACTAAAATACCATGGAAGTTAGCAAAAATATTCTCGACTGTTGCATAGCCTCCTTCGATTCTGCGCCAAAGTGTTTTATAGTCTTCCAATGTTTACTCTACCTTAGCTTTATTTATGTTGGTCATCTCTTTTGTTGTAAGCCACCACCCACTTTTTACTTTGACTAGTAGTAGTGCACCAGTTCTTCCAAATACTCCATCTTTGTGTTATGATAGAGTTTGGCCTACATCATAAAGCATCTCGGGCATGTGCACGTGATATTGTTTATAATTTTGGTTTCCTTATTGTATGTGTCTACTATTCTTTTCTTCTCGTCGACCAAGTCCTCGGAAATCTTGTGATTTCTCTTGTTCTTGAACTCTATATCCTTCTCCATTACCTTTATGGTGTCCCCCTTATCTATATTTTTCCTTCCTATAGCAGCGGTCATCTTATTCAGAGCGTTGCTTGTTTTCTTTTTTGAGAATCAAGTGGATTCAATTATCGGAAGGATCCTAGTTCTTTCTTTTATTTCAGCTCAGAAATTTACTCTTTACTAACCTCAAACTCTGGCTCCTCCATATGAGTCTACTGGACTCTAGGAAAGTATCTTCCCAGTGCATGGATGGGCTTCAACCTTATTAAACATATCCCAACAAAATAGTTCTCTAGTGGGTATCGAACTCTGAAACCTTTCCCTTAATGTCTTCGAAGGATCATCTATATATGAAATTCTCTGCACTGTGGAGGTTGTCTTAGCCTTCTCCCTCTTGTGCATGGCCTTCTTGGTGTCTCTTGTGCAACATTATATTGCTCATGTCTTATTTATCTGCAAGTTCCTAACCCTTCTCCACCTCCTTTCTCATGGGATTCTTCCTCGCATACACATTTACATGCTATTCTTTTTGCTCTCCCATATTCTCTTCCTCACATTTCTCACGCGAATCCTCCTCATCTTGAGTATTTTATTCTTGCACTAGATTTCCCGATGTTTCTCTTAATGTATGGGTTGTTCCAAGTCTTCCTCCTCATGAACATTATGAATGACATGAGGCTTCTCCTCCTTTGTTGGATTTGGTATATGTGCATGTTTTTTTGGTGATAACTAAGGAGTGCAGAGGTTATTTCTTCTTGGCACCTTCTCTTCATTTTATTCCTTCTACTTTGATTGAGTGCAACCCACACATCTTCTTCTCCTTCTTCCTCTTCTAGAGGGGTTTTATCCCACCTAAGTTGAGGAACCTTCACCGTTGTCTTCTTCAAAGTGGTTTTAGAAGCTCGAGGTCACGTACATTGATCACTTTCCCATCCTTGAGCTTAGACCATACATAAATGTAGACCTTGTAAGCCTCTACGCCAACTAAAAGGTCATGATGGGGTTCAGGTCCATGTTATCCAACTCCATAGTTTTAACATATAGTGATTGTATTCATAACCATATGTCTTGCGTAATGTATAGTAGTCTCATCTACCATTTGTGCATTAAACTTTAATTGTTGTGTGTCCTTTATCATGTTCATTGTGTATTTTAAGTACATTTCGGTGAATGCAAATGGTATTTTTCACCATGGTCCCATCTCCCATGGTTCCATAAAAGTCTGCCAAAGGCAAGTGTTGCATAACACAACAAACTCTACATGTTTATCTATCAATGATGGCAACTCTCTAAGCGTGCACCACTCATTTTCAAAATGATCATGCATTCTCTTGTAGCGTCTTTCAATGCGCACCTTATATGGATTAGAGATGGCCCCATCGTAAATATACTTGGCAAACCTTAGCTTTGATGAATTATTCTTAATAGGGTGCTCCCAAATGTTGTCTTTTAGACCGTCACGACACTCCTATCTCCCAAAACACAATTAATAAAAGAATAAAACCCCAAGTAATTTTATCTCCTTTCTCTGTTTGAGCCCTTGCTTATTCTATGATTCCCTTAACTACATATATGGAAATTTTATATTTGGTCTTCTATTCCATCTTGTGCGTAATATGTAGAAACCTCTTATTCACCTCTCGTCCATCTCTTAGCGGCACTCAACTTATAACTAACTAGGCGTGTATCCACTTCCTATTTGGTAATGCAACTTTGAATTTTTCGCCTCTATTACCGTTTCGTCACACGGGTCAACTTATATCTCTTCTCTAGTACCACGCAACCTATTAACTTTGTTGATTAACTTGGCATTTAAATGCATCCTCGTGCTGTGAAGTAGAAGTAATCTTTTTGGACCATGATATTAACCATTTTTAGAGGCGCATGGGCTTCCCAAAGAAGGGTAACTCATATAATTGAAGTACCCCAACCCCTTCCAAGGTTTTGCACATTGTATCATCAAGGACTATCTACCCTTTAGTGGTCCTCTTACTTATCTCTTGTAATACATCCTTCTTGATGTCTACCTCATGTGCTTGCACCTAGGTGGTTGTATTCATTGATTTTACATTTCTAAAGCTATGACGCCCATGGTTTCCCTATAACTACTTCTTACCGATACTTGCATCTCGTAAAAACCATTTTTAGGAGACTCTTCTGTCTTCTTAGTCTTTGGTGTCTTCTTCGACGTCATTATATATCTTGTATTATACTTCATCTACTCTTACCCTCGAATATTTGAATCTTGTTTCCTAGGTGCCGAAACCCATACTTGATGTTTTCTCAAGTCATACCTTTAATGCTTCAATCCTTTTCCTTGATCAATCTGATTACATGCCCTAGCTTAACCTATGAATCAATTTGTACCCTAATTTTGTAGTTTCACCATCGAACCTTAGCTCTTTTGATCCAA
Organism: Taxus wallichiana var. yunnanensis; assembly: GCA_018340775.1. NCBI lineage: Eukaryota > Viridiplantae > Streptophyta > Pinopsida > Cupressales > Taxaceae > Taxus > Taxus wallichiana. The sequence goes on from CM031244.1 coordinate 530,223,342, forward strand.
CGTCACAATCCTTTCTTCAACCCCTTCTTCACTTAGCTTCCACTTCTCCAATCAGCTCTCTCTATGTAGAAGGATCTCTCGTTTGATTTCCTTATCCATACTTTGGTTTCCTCTAGTTCGCACTCATTCTCTCGGTTTACAAGATCTCTTTTAAGCACTACTTCTCAAATAGTACTATAAAAATGACTTTTCTAACCCTCCTTTTATAGATTTTTCAGTTTCGACTACATTAATCACACTCACCTACCACCACCGCCTTTTAGATTTAAAGTTTCCTTTCTACTTTCCTCTTTTATTTGTGTTTTCCCACCTTTCTCCACAATCCTCTTTCGCATGCATCAGTCCATAACCTTGTGCATTACTAATTCCTTGATACAAACTCACTTGTGTGCACATTCCTACATCTCACACATCCTTCCTTTATGCCACTTACCAAGTATTTTCCATCTTTATTTCCTTCCTCGTGTTATACTACTCGTTGTTTCATTCATCATGGTTTCATGTGAGAAATCTCACCAAGTTAATCATATATGAGTAATTCCACCAATCTCTACAGCACACGCATCATCGGTTGATCACAAGAACATTTTCCTCGCGCCTTTACATTTGTCATTAGTACGCACCTTACTTGTCTACCCCACACTTAAAATCATGTGTGGTCCTTTACGCATCATGATAAAACAAAATGATCACTCATGTGTGTGAACACACTTATTACAACAAAATAGAAATAAAAAATTGTAATGGGAACCTAATATAACTCATGCAATATTGCCTTATTACAAGCATAAAGAAAGAATATTATTTATAGTAGGGGTTAAACCTAATCCCATTAAAGTAACCGGAAACATGGTGCATCCAACGTATGTAACCAACATGTGCCTAATTCTAGTATATTGGTTACTTTAAATGGTCCCAACCAATGAATTTTGAGTTTCCCAGATGTCGCATAAACTTTGAATCATATAAAAGCACCATCTCACCAATGAAAAGACTTATTTCTAATATGTCTATCGTGCAATCCTACTTCCTTAATTTTTTTGTCTTTTGAATCCATCGTGCAAATGTGCATTGTTCATCCAATTGCATTAGTTTATCAATGTGCTCATCCACTTCTTTCTCATCATTAAGTCCTCCTGCACACATAATATATAGGGAGGGTAACATGAATTCCATAGGTAAAATTTCCTTTCTTGCCAAACACCAATTGAAAGGGTGTGGCCTTATTCAACCTCTTGTATGTAGTTTTGTATGCCCATAAAATAATTGATACTTTGTCATCCCAATCCTTTCTACTTACATCACATATTTTTGTCAATGTATGTCCCAATATCTTATTGAAAGCCTCTACAGTACCATTCTCTTGTGGATGATAAGGGGTAGACTTATGATTAGCTACCATAAACTATTCCAATAATATTCTAATTTTCTCATACAAAAAATGAGTGCCCATATCACTAGTAAGACTCAATGGATAACCATACCGACTAATGATGTTTTCCCATAAAAATCTTGTTTCGTAGTTGTAGTGTAATCTTTTGTAGGAGTTGATTCTTCCCACCTTGTTAAATAATCTATGCATGTGATAATATAACATGCACATGTAGTATTTTATTTCCACTTAATTGCCTAGGTGCATTGGTACTTCATCCAGATAGATCTAAACACTCACTTGAAGCGCGCGAAGCTACTAGGTCTCTCCTTTGTGAAAGATTGTCAAGATGTTAGCATGCATGTTCATGATAACCATTAATAGATCATATACTCAAGTATAAATCACATCATTCAACATCCCATAAAATAGAAAGCATAATAGATCAGATAAGAACTAAGATCAAATTCACCATATAAGTACCAAGCTCAAATACATCAATTACCAAAATCCAACCAAAATTATCCATTGATAACCAAAATATTACATAATAGAAGTTGAATACATCACAATAGTCACCAAAGAGTCATGCACGCTAGAACATCAGAGCAACATAACTCTATTACAATACGGATTCTAATACATGGTGTCCAAAACTATGTAGATCAACTAATATATATGGGGTGGGGAATTTCCCTTCATCGCCCATGCATCTCAAAATATATTGCATGCTCAAAATAGCCATGCACTAGTAATTGCATTCTTTATAAGAAGGCTAATAATAGATTAATCTATAAATAAACTCTTCTTTAATCCTATTATTAACATGATCCATGCATGACCTTTGATCTTCTACTTTGGTTCCAAAATAGCTCTTGCTTAGCCGCGAAGTCTTCTTGCTTTTATCTTTACTTGAGCTGCACTCCAACCGCTTTTCCTATTTTTAGCCCATACCATGCAAAATTGGCTAAGTCCTGAAATTGATCTTCCCGGGTGCGCACCCTACTTCAACCGACACTTTTTCACCTACGCGCCCCATTTCCATGTCCTCTCAATACTTAGGCAATTTGGCCAACCCAACATTACCCCACACTAATTACATTGCCACCCTCGGCAATGGGGTTGCACAACTTATCTCTCCAAAGAATGAAATAATAAAGAATAAGTTATTCCCTAATAAAAGAATGAATCAAATGAAAGAGTCACCGATTCATGTCAATCCTCGATCGGGAGCAGGAGTTTAGGATACTCTTTGTTTATATCAGCCTCCAACTCATTCCACTCTCCTAGCCCCTTCTTTGCTTTAGTAGGAACATCTCCAAGGACTTTCTCCATTTCTTCCAGATTCATATCCTGACCCTTTTGCTTCAATTCCTTTGTTACTCCTACTAACCCCTGATATAATATGATCCATAGGGATCCAGAAAAACACACCACTTCATCAGTTCCATCAGCACCAAGAAGGAGAAACAAGAAAAGTGAGAAAAAATGAGGTAAATGGAGGTTCGGATAGAACTACTGCGCTTTGTGCGGAGCGGTGGTTTCGAAACCACCGCCTGTAGGGTGGTGGTCTTGAGACTACCACCCAACCAGTGGTGGTGGTCCTGACACTTTCGAACAAAAAAGAAGAATGGAATGCGAGTGGACGCGTTCTTGAAGCGCCCAACCGTGTCTCTTCCCTTCCATGCCCTTTCACATCCTCCAGTGCATGGGAGGACATGGGAAGGCCTATAAATACATGAAAGGAGCAAGAGAATAGGCATTCAAAGATCCAGAGAGATTGAGAAGCAGAGTTTAATGAGAGCAGTGAGCAAGATCTTCAGTGCTAGAATGGAATTGTAGGAGCAAGGTGTAGAAACAAAGCAAGCAAGTAATTGGAGAGAAGGTTTACATTGTTGCTTCTTTTCATACTTATTGTAATATGTAATTGTCTATGTTAGACCAATAAAAGTGGGAAGAAAGAGTAGTTGCCCTTCCCACTGGTTTTCCTCCTTGGAGGTTTCCAGGATAAAATTGTTGGTGTTGAAGTTTGAATTATTTCCTTCTCTGCAATTTCCTTTCTATAGCACTAGATAATCAGTCACGAAGCTCTAATTTTCAAGAAATTCTATCATTTTCCAAAGTTGAAAGTAGAACAACATAGTTGTGTGATTCGTAGAGTTCCAAAGTAGAAGTTTACGATCATTTTGGTATCATATGTGATTATATATCCAAGACTATGGTATTTGAATCTTTCTTGTGATTTTGTATGATAATGACAAGGTCCAAAGGAAAATAATTTTTACCTTTTGATCCAGATATTTCTATGAAGAAGTGGAAATAGAGAGTTTGAGCTCAAATGGAGGAAGAGAACTTGGTCCATAGAGTCGAGATGCTAGAGACCATGATGGATAGATTGCATAGGAAATAAGAAGAGATTTCAGATCTACAAAAGATGACTTTGGTTAAGCAAGATTCCATGGACTCGGTGGTTTGAGCACTAGCCAAAAAATTTGGTATCGGAAAGAGCCACAAAGAGGAAGAATGGGAAGAGCGTGAAGAGACACCAATTGTAAGCGAGAAGGTAAAATCTGCACATACACCTTTTAAAGTTGAAACAAAAGTGGAAATAAAGAATTTTGAAGGACAAGTAGATGCAGAATTACTGGATAAATGGCTAAAACAATTAGAAGTCTATTTTAGTGTGCATAATGTCACTGAGGCACAAAGGGTCACCTTTGCACGTCTCAAAATGGAAGGTCATGCTCTAGTTTGGTGGGAAACCCATCTAGCCACTTGTGAGAAGAAGAAACATCCTATTATCAGTACTTGGAAGGGTTTTAAAGAATTTGATTAGAGCTAACTTCTATCCTATTGGCCATAAGAATGACATGATGATTAAGTGGCAGTACTTTAGATAGGGCAGCGGTCAAAGCGTGCAAGACTACACTAAAATTTTGGAGACAAGCCATGTTGCTTAATATGGACTTAGAGGATGAGGACATTCTGACCAAGTATTTGGGAGGACTTCACACTCACCTTTGGAGGAAGGTAATCTCCACGAAGCCCAAGGATCTCAATGAAGCTTGTGTACAAGCATACTACATTGATGACGAGAAGAAGCAAGGAGAAATAGAGCCAAAGGGAGACCAATCAACAACAACATGACAAAAAGAACAAGGGAAGACAAGTAGTAGAGGTAAATGGAAAGGTAAACATGCCACTACTACTTTGCATACTTGTAAAGATCCTAAGAATTTTTGTAAGAATTGTGATGTAAATGGACATACTGACGCCACATGTTGGAAGTTACATCCGGAATTACACCCAAAGCACCAAACCAAGGATTCCAAGAAATCCATGGCCACTGTGAAGACAGAAAGAGAGGTGGAGATTGAGGATGATTCGGATGTAGATGAGAGGCTGGGATGCATGGCCACTAACATGTACGGGGCAGTAGAAGAAGAAGAGATGAGTAAGCTATTTCAAATCAGAATCCAAATCAAGAAGACTAAGGTAAACACTTTAGTAGATTCTGGTTCTTAGTCAAATTTGATTTCTGATGTGGTTGTAGAATAACTTGGTCTAGAGACTTACACACATCCACATCCATACCCACTGGGATGGGTGAAGAAGGGTGTAGAAATACAAGTTACAAGGAAGTGTAAGTTTCAGTTTGGGATAAACACCCAATACATAGATGTATTAGAGGTTGATATTATTCCACTTGATGCATTTGACGTTGTCTTGAAGTCCTTACTTGTATATCAGGGATGTTGTGTTCACAAGGAGGGAGAACCGATATAGATGGGTCAAGGATGGAGTCAGTTTTAACATCCGGGCACACTAGAGAAAATCAAAGAAGGCTATGGTAAGTGCTAACCAAGCACCAAGACTTTTTCAAGAAAATCATCAATTTTGTTTGCTTTCATTAGAAGAAAATCAAAATGGATGTGAGAGCATGGATATTTCTGACCAAAGGATGGAGAATTTGGATAGCACTTGTCAGTTTTGTAGAAGAAGCCACCATAGAACTACTCATTCAAGGAGCAAAACAAACTTCCACTATGCAATCACCGTATCTACCTACGGATTCACTAGACTTGACCATGGGGCAGCAAGAAGAAGAGGAGATACAAGGAATGGTGGTGACTATAAGCAATAACATACTTGGAGAGGATTCAGGCCAATCCATCTCAAGAGACAAAGACAAGAAAGGACTAAACCACTACAGTATGGGACCTTCGCCATACTTGAGCAGGTTGGAGAAGAAACCTTTAGGCCATACTTCATGCAGATGCACATGATAGTAAGTTGCAAGAGCTTGCATCCACTAATGCCATCTATGCATGAAAAAGAAGGAAAGATACAGAAGTTACCTTCCAAAGAGGATTTTACTTGAGGAATCTCGAGAGGAGGATGTAGCACTGAACAACAAACCAGAGATCCATAGGAGTCTTGGTAGGTTGGATGAGAGAAGACACCAAGGCAGACCTAGTGGTACTCGAATGAGCACGAGAGGGAGTTGATTCCTCTACCACTCCCCCACTAAGATTTTGTGGGACCAAAAGCCTCCTAAGTAGGGGAGGTATGATCCATAGGGATCTAGAAAACACACCACTTCATCAGTTCCATTAGCACCAAGAAGGAGAAACAAGAAAAGTGAGAAAAAAATGAGGTAAATGGAGGTTCTGGATAGAACTACCGCTTTATGCAAAGCGGTGGTTTCAGAACCGCCGCCCTGTAGGGCGGTGGTCCTGAGACTACCACCCAACCAGGGCGGTGGTCCTGAAACCATCGGTCTGTATAGGTGGTGGTCCTAACACTTTTGAACAAAAAATAAGAATGGAATGCGAGTGGACGCGTTTTGAAGTGCCCAACTGTGTCTCTTCCCTTCCATGCCCTTTCACATCCTCCAGTACATGGGAGGACATGGGAAGGCCTATAAATACATGAAAGGAGCAAGAGAATAGGCATTCAAAGATCCAGAGAGATCGAGAAGCAGAGTTTAATGAGAGCAGTGAGCAAGATCTTTAGTGCTGGAATGGAATTGTAGGAGCAAGGTGTAGAAACAAAGCAAAGCAAGTAATTGGAGAGAAGGTTTACATTGTTGCTTCTTTTCATACTTATTGTAATGTAATTGTCTATGTTAGACCAATAAAAGTGGGAAGAAAGAGTAGTTGCCCTTCCCGACTGGTTTTCCTCCTTGGAGGTTTCCAGGATAAAATTGTTGGTGTTGAAGTTTGAATTATTTCCTTCTCTCATTGTTTACTTTCTATAGCACTAGATAATCAGTCACGAAGCTCTAATTTTCAAGCAATTCTGTCATTTTCCAAAGTTGAAAGTAGAACAACATAGTTGTGTGATTCGTAGAGTTCCAAAGTAGAAGTTTACGGATCATCATACCATCCAAAAAATCCATTCTTCGTGTAACCAAGGTGTTCCTAGCTCCTTTATTTGTATCTCATGGGGTCCCTTACGACCTTAAGTACATCGCGCTTCTTTGCTATAATGGCCAACTTTTCTTCCCTTCCTAAGGACTCATCTTTCTTTACATTGCAACCTCGCTTTCTTCATATACTTTATATGCCTTAAGGATCTTCTCAGGATCCTCATAGTTTTCCAGTGCCCAATTTTCCTTCTTCAATTCATCTCTTAGTGTTTGGAGTATGTCATTATACTCTATAATATGGTGTGTTATGGTATTCTTAGTTCTTTCTTTCTCGGCCTTTACTTGTTCTTCAATCTTATCTTATGTGGTTGGCTTCTCCTTGAGAAGAAGATGGACTCAATCTTGCACAAAATGCAAGGATGAAGGGTAAGTATTATTCGTCTATTCATCAAATTTTGGATGCACCTCTAAAATTTCACCTCCAATCTTTGCAACAAATTCCAGAATATCCCTCTTCCACTTCTCACCCCATATTTGTGCCTTAGTTATTTTCTCAATTTGGTTTGTCTTGTTCTAATTATCCTCAAGCAATGTCCTGAGTATGACCACTTTGTCCAAGTTCCTTCTTGCCACTTTTGTTGCCATCTTTGTCAAGGAATTGCTAGCTTGCTCATCTATGAAATCCGTCACCTTTATTGTCATATTGGGTGTTTGTGTTCTCTTCATCTTGCACCTAATACGAGATTCCTCCTTGAAATTCAACTTAGGTTTGTCTATGTGTGTCTCGCATGCTCCAGAAAGTTACTTTCTTGTGCGCATATTTACACCATGGGGATCTATCAACTCCCATCCATATAATTTTTCAGGCGCAAGGGTGTTCTAAAACCTCACGTGGATGATCTTTGAAAGATCATTAACATACCCCAAGTCAAGCATCTTCAAAATTTATACTCCTTTACCCCTACCAGTCTACCTTCCCTTGGGAATACGTGTCTCTGTATTCAAAATTAGGCCTTCACCTATTGCAACCCCATGTTCTTTAGAAGACTCACTTGATAACTCACCAACACTCTATTATCTTTCTTCATCTCCTCCCATGGGGTTCTCTTTCTCTTCGTGCTTACCATGCACCTCTATGTCGTTTTGGGATTCCTCATCTCAAATATCCTCTCCTCCTTCTACCTCAATTACTAGTGTATCCTCCATGGTATACGCAGCCTCATCTAAACTTTATTTCCTAGGCACATACTTGCACCTTCTCTTGGCCTTCTCCTACTGGCTTGGTTTGATGGGAGATATCTATGGTGACCTCCTCAATGGTTAAGAGGGTCCCACCCCAGTGCTTGGTGTTCTATTCCTTCTTAACACTCTCCCGAAACCTTGGTCCATCACGTCATATTCCTCTTTCTCTATCTCCTCAACATCATTCACCATCCTTACTTCCTCTTCTTCTTCCTTCTCGAAAGGAGTACTCTCATACGACCTATTCACACCTAAATTTGATTTACTTCTCATGTCATGATGCAATGTGCTAATGTCTTCCATCTCCTCCTTCTCCCGAAGTTATTCCTCATCTTTTTGCTAAGAGTGGGTTGATCCTCCTGCATGGTTCCAACTGTGTGTTTTCCCTTTGGCATTTTAGGGATTTTGAATTCATTCTCAATATATTTCCCATTCACCAACTTGGGCTTAAGGTTAAGGTCCACTTAAGCCATTCCCACCTTTCCAACCATATAAGTCATGGAACCGATAGCAATATCATTGTCTCAATGTATGTAGACTTACCCAGATAAGTATAGGTCTTCCGTAATGTATGGTACTCGAAATCAATTTTTTTACATCAAACCTAATCTTGCACACATCTAAAAATATGTTAACATAATCTTGAAAGTAACGCATGGTGAAAGCATAAGGGAACTTGCACCAAGGGATCCATTTAACATCCTTCATTCTGAAACTTTGAATACAATCATGTTGAAAGAATACAAACTCCGCTTGCTTATCCACCATGGCAGGTAAGTCCTTTTATATTCTCCACTCATGTTCAAAGGCCTCACACATGCACCTGTACTCAAATATCTAGCCTTTTTTGTATGGGACACTCATAATTACTTCACAAGTATATTTTGAAAACATCTATGCCAATGGATTCTTTTCCTCCGGAACTACCATACCTTATCCTTAGTGACATCCGGGACCCCAATCTCTACAAATACAATAGATAAAAGAATAGCACCCCAACTTATCTTATCTCCATTGTGTGCCTCTTCAATAATATTTTTAGCTCTAAACGTAAACAAGTTATACACAGGTCCCTTCATCATTTTCTTTACAATGTGGAGCCACTTCTTGTTCACCTAGCCCCAACACTCCTAGTTATTGAACTTAATTAGAAGGTGCATGACAATTTTGACCACAAGGTCATCTATCTTCACCATGTCCATTGTGCACCTCCTTTCGATATAAAAATTCAACAGAAGTTACTTCTACACCCACTTCATCATCCAAATCACTAGAAATTTCAATCCCTAAACTCCTCAATCCTGTCAATTTCCCAATCAAGGGCACGGTGAGGTGCACCCGTCGTCTGAAAAATAAAAGAAGTCCTCATGGAACCTAGACATTAACTATTGGTAAAGTCTCTCTGGTTTTCCAAAGTATGGAAACTAGTATATCTGCAAGACTCGGATTTCTCAAAGTCTTCTCTTGCCCATTGTCGTCATAAATGGGTTTATCGTCTTTAATTCGTAAATATGTCTTCTTCACTAGCTCTTTGTCCATCTCGGTATTTTCTTTCTTGGGTTTTGTGATTGTAATCACTCACCTTGCTCCTTCATATATGAGACTCCCAATCCAGCCCCATAATCACACCTTCAGGGTATTACATTTCAAAAATCATCTTTCAGTACGTCTTTGACTTCCACTTCAAGTTTGTCCTTATTCTTTCCCCTTGTGGTTACTCCAAGTGCTCTCTTTAGTGCCATGTCAACTTCTACAACTTATCATCATAGTTTGTTTCCTTTTACTTCCTCTGAACCTCAAACTTACATGCCCTAGTAATAGTTTTTCCTCTTCAAACCCTAACTAACTCCTCAAACCCTTCTTTCACACGTGTTGATCAGAGAATACTTGTTAGAGATCACACAAGAAGTCCACGTGGGAGAGAAGGCTAGGATCAAGGGCGTAGAGGGACAGGAAGAACCCACGCGTAGAGGGAAAGTTCAGTTTTGGGACTTAGCTAATTTTGAGCATGAAGACCTATTTTTAGAAGATGGCGTGCAGAGCACATAAACGAGGTAGAGACGTGTGCGCCACACATTGTCTATCTTTAGAGGATTGGATCGAAGTGTTTTACATGGAGATGAGCTAAGAATAGGATTGTCACTTCAATTAATTGTAAGAGGTCTATAGATAGCACACTTGCATGTGTGGCTATGCCTGTAAACGACGCGTGGCTATTAGTAGCATGCGGCCTATTTTTGGAATAGATAAGCGGTGAAGGGAAAGTCCCCACCCTATATATATGATGTGAATCACATAGTAGTATATATAGGTATATGCAGAGCGTAAGAGGTAAGCATAAAGAGATATGTGCATATGAATGGATTATTATATCATATCCATGCATGCATCGATATAGATTGCCATTATTGTAAGGAGCTTCCATGTTTAATAATAGAAGGAAGATATTGGCTAAATCTAAGTTTCATTCTGTGTGTAATTGAGTAGTGCATATTCTTGATTCAATCATGTTTATTGTTTAAGCTTGTTTGTTCCTAGATCTGAATATGGCATGCATTATAGAATGATGGATTAGTTATGGATCTATACTTTTTTTCCTTCATCACACTAACATCATGCTACAACAACCATAAAGAGGGACTTGGTACTTTTGCGCGCTTCGGGTGAGCGCTCAGTCTAGGCTGAGTGATGTGCCAACGCGTCTAGGGTGTTATCTCGGTGAATTTTAGGTTGTATTATTGGTTCCATTGTCGGGACCTCTTTTTCAATTGTTTTCAGGATGGTTCGCAATGAAGACGTACCGGTTAACTCTAGCAAGTATTGAGGAGTGGATACATGGTTTGGAGGTAGAATATGCATGGCGGTTCAATATTAGATCTCAGTTTAAGGCACGTAGTTGGGTAGAACAAAATCTGTATGACAACTTATATGAGAGATTTTTCACCATCTTCCCAGTAGAATTATACAAGTGGCTGATTTCTTATGCATCTAAGTGGAATTAGAGGTATCGCGCACTTGTCTGGATAAAGGAATAATTTTAGGCTCTTTATGATGTTGATCTGATCTGGACTCATGTTGTGGATACATGGTTTCATGGTGTTCTAAACAATTATATTCTGGAATATTCAATTTTGATGTATTCTTGCCCAGAGGTAGTTGAATTCCAATTTTGTGGTATCCAAGAGGAGCATATCTGTAAGGTATTCCACTGCGATCAAGATCTTGATGGTAACTTTGAACCTGGAGAGTAAACCAATGGCTAACTAAACTTCACCACGTGCAGACGGACAGAATAGGTTTGGTGAAAGATGGAAGACCTAGTGGCAGAAAGGTAGAGAGAGGAAATGTGGCTTAATTATAATGAGGCACGCGAGAGGGAGATAGAGAAGCAATGTACCATTGCAGAAAGTATGGTGTTGAGGAGAGAGATGGATCGTGAAGGATTTGAAGCTCACGTAGAAGATGTGGAGCCAGAGCATCAGGAACTCCCCATCTTGGAAAGCATGAAAGAGATCCCCCCTTGGCTTCACACATAAGTGCGCCAAAGAAGATTACTGGGCCATAGGCGCACATCTTAATCCACCTGGTGACCTAGCCCTTACACTTGGTTTTCCAATATCTAGTACAACAAGTAATCAACAAGTGAATTTGGGAAATAGGAGAACCGAAGTAAGTCAGAGAGAAAGTACATCAATGGTAGGACAGATGGCTTCAATGTTATTTGGAGGAAAAAATTTAGGTGCATCATCCACACGAATGCGAGCACGCAGAATGTTGGATTCACTTCTGGAAGTGGAACTACCTCACAGCATCGTAGGGGGTTCAAGTATAGTACTACTATCATAGACATGGGAGTACATCTATAGGTCCTATTCCAACTACAAGTGGAGGATCAGGAGGAATACGTGGTTCTAGTTCTCGTGGATATGGTGGTTCTGGAGCAGGGAAACACAGGAGGTTCGGATCGTGGGCAAGGTCCATACCAACCCCAAAATATGTATATGGAGATGTCTTTTCATCTTCCAAAGTATAGAGGCATAAAGGATGTTGTTGAACATGTACACATGTGTGAAATATTATGGCATGCAAAAGGGATCACGGCTTCTGAGTGCAAGGCAAGTCAATTTACTACTACATTACATGGGCATGCACATAGCTGGTATAAGAAGTTTGACCCTGATCAAACTTACGTGGATTATACAAAGATTGAAGGATGCTTTCTTAAAAGAGTTCTATATCCCGTGAGTTTGAATCAAAAAGTATCAATGTGCTCAAATATATCAAACAGGACATTATTGAGAGTGTACGTGAGTATGATGCCCACTTTAAGACACTTCTATCTAAGCTATCTTATGATATTCATGCTAGCCAGCATGCACAATGGTTTGTTGGAAAATTGATTACACCATTCAAAAGAGCGCTATCACATAAGACATATACTAATCCATGAGAAGCACTGGAAGTAGCTTTGCATGCTGAGGTAGTTGGAAGCATTGACACCTGTGTTAGTCCATTCTTAGACGCATAGATTGTATCCATGGAAAAATAGTTAGAGAAGTTATCATCCAATTCAGCCCATGAAATGCGCTTAGGAGTTTAGTGTACAGATTGTGAGTTGTAAGGTCATACCAAGGATAGTTGCCCTCACATATTTATACGTTCATTGTTGTTAGACTTTGAAATCTGTCATTTGAATCATGATGCTAGCCACTATCCTTTGTTACAATGACGTGATAAGGAAGAATGTATCCTACTTTTGCAAGATTTGCAGGTCCACGACCCATGATACTGAGGATTGTCGATTGATTGGTCAGATCCATGATGCTTTAGACATTGGGGTACGACAAATAAGTGTAACGGATAGCTCTAAGAATAATAACGAGCACTAGGATTATGATCATAATCAACCATGCTATGAAAGGAATGAGAGCCATTTTAAAGGAGGTCATGGAAGAGGATGCGATATCGAGGTGGATATAGAGGATGAGTTCCCTTATAACATGTTATACGTGTGGATCTCCGACCACTATAGGCATGAATGTCTCCAAAATGTTACATGTTCATTCTGCGGAAAGAATCATAGCTATGAGGAGTTCCTGGACTTATATGAGCATCTCAGTAAACAACATAAGAAGGAAAACAAAGGCGCAAGAATGGTTAGGATCCAAAGCACGTGGAGGAAAATCGGTGGATGCCCAAGATAACACTGAACTTGAGGCATTAACAGTGAAGATTACTACATGAGCTGAAGCAACGCACACAAGAGAGGCATTATAAAAAAACCTACCATCACTAAGGATGATGTCCTTCATGCCCAGTACCCAAATCCTGCCTATCAGAAGGAGGTTTATCAGGATACCATGGAAGTGCTAAGGAATCTTCAAGGTGAGATACAATACTTAAAGGAGTAGAAGAAAGCATCAGAGACAGTCCAAACTGATATCGATGATATGAGAGAAATGTGTAAAATGTTGCGCCAGGAGAACATCATTCCACTGTTAGGAAGTTGGTTAAAAGGTAACACTCCACGCACAAGTATTAAGACTGGATGGCAGATACCGCATGTAAATCTTCCCCCTGATAGCATTAACTATGATAAAGAGATCACTCTGAATGTTGTTGTAGATGGATGGTTGTTGAGAAATATTTTGATTGATACAAGTGCGGAAGTCAATGTGCTTACTTTAGATGCATGGGTACAAATGGGGAGACCTCCATTACAGCCATCATCTAATGTGTTGTTTATGGAAAATAGGACTAAGGCCACTCCCATAGGAGTTTTGAAGGATGCATCTATAACCATACAAGGGGCCAAATTCATTGGGGATTTTGAGGTATTAGCACTTGCAGAAGTAGATAGTTTTCCAGCCTTACTTGAAACCCTTGGTGTTATGCGAATAATGATGACTTGAGATTCAATAAGGGGTATATTAGCTTTGAGAACAAGGAGGAAAGGGTTGTGATACCTTTGATAGATGGGAAGTCTACACCATATGTTGAGCCTCTAAGTAAGGAGGACTTAAATAGAATCTATGTACGCACTATTCAGGACCCAGAGGTCAATGAGCCATCAAAGGAGGGAATCCTACAGTTGGAATATTCTCATTCTATTAGTGATAATACGAGTATTTCTTATGACAATTGGGCTCATGGTACATATGAAATAGTAGGGCGTGAGGTACCTTGGTGCGCAAGACTGGACTTCGTTTTGTTCGACGAATAGGTAGTGCAAGACTAGCCTTTGTATCTTTGGGCAAAAGATCTTCCTACATTTTTGAAAGCCATGGAAGCACAGTGAATAGATCAAATTAAGAGAAGAGATATGTTAGTATATACCTTGCGTGGGACAACAACGCGCTGGTGGGTAGTCCACAGAGATAATCTTATAGAATGGGAGGAGATTGGAGTTGCCCTATCTAGTAGGTTTTTAAGGAGCAATGAACCTACGCAGATCTGCACTTATAATGGTGATCAACCTATTTAGCATCACATCTAATAGTATGAGAGACTCTGGACAGTAGGACATGAAGCATTACCACCTTCACTCTGGGCATATAGATTATATTCTACTCTATAAGGATGCACACGCACCTAGTATGTATATGCATAACTACATTGAGAGACTAGAAATTGGTAGAATTTGACTAGGAATGATCCAGACCTTTGACTACTTCTCGACTAAGCCTCTAGTAGAAGAAGCATTAAAATTTGTCAATCATTTAACTATGGGATTAGTGTGGGGTAAAGTTGATCGAGAGAATACTTGTTAGAGATCACACGAGAAGTCCGCGGGGAGAGAAGGCTAGGATCAAGGGTGCGGAGGGACGGGGAAGAACCCACGAGCGAGAGGAAAGTTCATCTTTCGGGACTTAGCCAATTTTGAGCACGAACGAAACCTATTTTTAGAAGATGGCGTGTAGAGCACATAAACGAGGCAGATACGTGCGCACCATGCATTGTCTATCTTTAGAGGATCAGATTGAAGAATTTTACATGGAGACGAGCTAATAATAGGATTGTCACTTGGGTTAACTGTAAGAGGTCTATAGATAGCACACTTGCATGTGTGGCTATGCATGTAAACGACACGTGGCTATTAGTAGCATACGACCTATTTTTGGAATAGATAAGCGGTGAAGGGAAAGTCCCCACCCTATATATATGATGTGAATCACATATTAGTATATATATATATAGGTATATGCAGAGCATAAGAGGTAAGCATAAAGAGATATGTGTATATGACTAGATTACTATATCAGATCCATGCGCGCATCGATATAGATTGCCATTATTGTAAGGAGCTTCTATGTTTATTAATAGATGGAAGATATTGGCTAAATCTAAGTGTCATTCCTATGTGTAATTGAGTAGTGTGTGTTCTTGATTCAATCATGTTTATTATTTAAGCTTGTTCTTTCTTAGATCTGAATATGGCATGCATTGTAGAATGATGGATTAGTTATGGATCTATATGTTTCTTCCTTCATCACGCTAACATCCTGCTACAACAACCATAAAGAGGGACCTGGTACCTTTGCGTGCTTCGGTGAGCACTCAGTCTAGGCTGAGTGATGTGTCGTCAAAGACGATTAGGGTGTTATTTGGTGAATTCTAGGTTACATCAAAGACATCTCCCACTTGCTCAAACTTCCCACGAAAATGTTTTGTTATGGTTATGCTCAAATTCACTTAGTTTGATGATCTTTGCTTCAACACTCACACTTTATGCTTGGTCGCACTTCAATTCACACTTCTCAACTCAAAAAATCAAACATATAAGGTCGAAATGAACTCATAGGCACCCCTTTTATAGATTTCCCCAATTTTTGCATTAATTACTCCTCACCTACCAACATACTCTGTTTTAATTATGCTTTTATGTTTTTCCATGATTTTGCTACTTTTTCCGTGCCCAAGTTGTAACCTTCTGGCACATCTACTACTTCTCGACCACAGACCTCCTCAAGCACGCTTCCATACACCAAAGTACATGAACCTCTGTGCCTCATACTAAGTAGTTTCCCATGTTGTTTCCTACCTTGCATTACACTCATGATCATCCTTCTATGCATGATCTTCAATCTAACAATTTTTTTTTAAAACACTCTCATTCCGAACACTTGTAACACTTTTCTCCTTTGCACACCAATCTTCTAGAGGACATTATTCATATTCCAGCCCATTTGTATTTTTGTATAACAACCTGCACTTCGAATCTCATTCCAAATAGATCTCTTTTTCTTGTATCAACTCCACCCCATACTTATAGTATGTGCGGTCTCTACGCATGAACGCAAAAGATAGGAATCAAACTTCTTCCGTGCATATGCACTTATTTCAACAAAACAGTTGAACTAAAATTGACAAAGCATAGCAACGATGAAAAAACACATAAAAGGGAAATATAATCTAAGTGGCAATACTTCCTTATTACAAACACCAAGAATCCTTATTTATAGTAGGGCTTCAACCTACTCCCATTGAAGTAACCGGGCAATAAAGTGTCATCCAACACCTGCAACTGACAAGTGCTTGATTCAAGTATCTTTGTTACTACAAAAGGTCCCAACCAATGCACTTTCAATTTCTCTCTGGGTGGTGCATAAAATTTGAATCATACAAAAGAACCATCTTTCCAACCTCAAATGTCTTGTTCCTAATATGTCTATCATGTCACTCCTTCTTGTCATGCCTTCTCATTCTTTTGAATCCAACGTGTAAGGATGCACCTCTCATCTAACTACATTTTTTTCAATGTGCTCTTCAATAGCTTGCTCATCATCAAGTCCACCTACATGTGCAATACGTATGGGAGGGTAACATAAATTCAACATGTTATACAACCTTTGTGCTAAACACCAACTAAAAGGTGTGGCCTTATTCAACCTTTATAAGTGGTCCTATATGCCCAAAGTATAACAAACACTTTATCATCCCAATATTTTCTTCCAACATCACATATTTTTGTTAATGTTTGTCCCAAATCTTGTTAAAATCTTCAGCAGATACCATTGGCATGTGGGTGATAAGGAGTAGTCTTATGGTGTGCCACCATAAACTCTGCCAAAAATTCTTGATTATCTCATTAAGAAAATGAGTTCCTCTATCACTTTTCAAGCTCAATGGACATCCATACCTACTAATAATGTTTTCCCATAAAAATATTGTTGTTGTAGCTATTGTGCAATCCTTTGTAGGTGTTTTTCACCCACCTTGTCAGATAATATGTACAAGTAATAATATAGCACATGCACAGTCCTACGCACAAGTGGTGAAATAGGACCTACAAATCAATAGCCCATTTCTCAAAAGGTTCAACACTTGCAATAGGCCTCAAAGGCATCTCATCTCTTGTTCCAGGATTCCCAAGGCACTGAAAATGATCATGCACTTGACATATTCTTTAGTATCCTTGTACAAAGTTTCCCACCAAATTCCAACCATCAAATCTTGCACATGGTAGCATCCCCAACATAATGACCTCCTGCAAATTCCACCATGAGCTTCTTCCATAATAGCCTCACGCTCATGCTCTCAGAACACACTAGCGTAAAACTTCATCATGGCCTAGCTTGTATAAATCTCCACCAATCAATTGGTAAGGTGTTATGCGTATTGCAAAGTTGCTTCTTCTCTAATGTCTTCATTCCTTCAGTGCCTGTCTAATGCGCAAAAAGAAAATAAATATCCTCTAAATTTTTGGGCACGTAGTTTAACTCTAAAAGATGTGCATCTGGATTGTATCCTCAATGCTCTGTGTCCTCTCACCAGAATTGATCCTTGATAAATGATCAGGCCTTGAATTTCTTTTCCTAGTTTTACAACAACTATAAACTCAAACTCCTGAAATAGAAGTATCCATCTATAAATGTGCCCTTGCAAAATAGGCTTGTTGACCAAATACTTAAGCACCATATGATCTGTATAGAAAATAAATGGTTTCCAACAAGTATTTTTTTGAACTTATTGTAACGCGTAGTGCGTAGATCATGGACAAAGCCTCACGCTCAGTAGTTGTATAATTCCACTCTCTCAGGTGTCAACTTCCTGCTTGCAAAAAAAAATGGGATGATCTAAAATTCCTTCTCTTGGTTGCGCCAATACTACACCAATTACCATGCTAGAAGCATCAACATGAACATGAAAGGGTTTTCCCACAAAGGAAAGCACAAAATAGGTGTAGTAGTTAGCCTTTCCTTCAATGTTTCAAATGCATGTTGTTACGTGTCACCCCAATAGAATTTTCCTTTAGCCTTTCAATAATTCCTCCAAGGGTGCAAAAATATTTGCATAGCCTTTAATGAATTTCCTATAATAACTTGTATGTCCTAAAATCCATGTACACTTCACTTTGATTGTTAGGTTCTTCTTCCAAACCCAAGATCACAACTATCTTGGTTGGGTCTACCAACAATCCTTCCTTACAAATTATATGCCCAAGTAAAGTGCCAAAAGGTGTTGCAAAGATGCACTTCTTAATGTTAAGAGAGATGTTCAACTACTGCACCTCTCAAACATGAGCCTTATATTATCACAATGATCCTTGAATAAGCCATATACTATCCAATCATCCAAATACACCTGCAAGAACTTATGAATAAAGTCCTGAAATGCTTATACAACAATGCGTGAGAACACTACTGGTGCATTTTTCAGTCCAAAGGGCATAACTATATATGTAAAACTTCCCCATTCAAGTGGTGAAATTTTTCTTTTCTTGATCTTCCTTCATGATGCACACTTGATGATAACTAAAAACCCATCTATAAAAGAATATATCTCATGCCCAACAACTCCCTCAAGGATCTCTTCTATGAATGGGGTGGGAAAAGGATCAATAACACATGAAGCATTGAGTTCTCTATAGTCCACACAAATCCTTATCCTCCCATCCTTCTTAATGCTTATGACCATGGGGCTAACCCATTCAAATTCCTCAATAGGCTCAATTATACCAGACTTGAGCATTTTATCAATTTCTTCCTTTACCTTCATGCATATTAGGATTCATCTATAAGGCCTCTTCCTAACCAGGTGTGCACCTTCTTTAAGCTTGATTTTCATCTCACCTAAAGAAGGGTGTACTCCCTTTAACTCATGATAGCCCCATGTGGAAATAAGTCTTAGAATTCATGCAAGAGTTCAATAATCTTAGCCACTTCTTACTCTGACCAGTAATCACCAATAATGGCCTCCTTAGGCTCTTCCTTCTATGTCCAATGTTAACCTTCTTTGTTTTCATAGGGCCATGATACGCATGCCTTTCATCTGTTGTGTCCATCACCTTTGCATGTACCTTCAAAGTGTAGTTAACATCCAGTTATTATCCTCATCATCATCATCTATCATATACACCAATTTACCCTTTTCTTTTTTTTCTTCTAAGCGCGTGGACCATCTTTCTTCTTCCTCTGTTCTTCAAGATCAAGGCATGCCTCTAGATCAAGCTCTCCAAACATTTCTAACATAGTTCCTCAACTTTTGCACTATCTCCCAAAGTAAGGTGCTTCATAATCTGTAGTGCTTCATTGACTGGAGGCTTAGTAGAAAAATAATCAAAAGTATGAATCATACCTGAGGTCATCTCTTACCAATTAGTTGTTTCTCTTGTCAACTTTGCATGGACATACCATGCGCATGTGCATAGCTCTTAAGGTGGAGTAGAACTTATGCACCCAAAGTGATGGTGGTAAGGCCTCCTATCCCTCCATCCAAAGTCTCTCACAATTATGACGTGATGTGAGGCAAGGGACTTCCCATGAAATTCACATATTTGAGAAGGTACATTTCTCCTTAGAAACCTAGTAGAAAAGGTGATTCTCACTTCTCACCATTCTAAAAGTTTCTCTATGTGTTTCCCACCAGTGCATTGTTGTTGTCCCACCACACAAAGTATAGACCAACATATTTCTTCTATCTCCTTCATTCTTCCACTTGGGCTTCCATGGTGCACATGCGAAATACATCAAGATTTCCTCTCACTAGTGTACCTAGGTACTGGTTGTACCCCAAATGCCTAACCATGTGTGAACTTGATCATGTGAGTAATTGTGTTCTTAATTTCTCACCCAACCACTTCATATTCCATGCACTAATTGTCACAAGAAATACTTGTGGTATCACTAATTGAATGAGCATCATCCCACTATATCACTCCTTCCTTAGATGGCTCAGTTACCTCAGGTCTCTATTGTTGCATGCATATATCATGTTCAAGTCCTCTTCACTCAAAGGCTCAACATATGGAGCAGCCTTTGCATTTCAAAAAGGTATAATGACATGCTCTTCCTTGTTCTCAAAGCTAATGTACCCTTGTTAAAGCACAAATCATGCATTATTGGCATAACACCAAGGGTCACCCAAGTAGTGTTGGGAAGTTATCTGCTTCAAAAGCTCTAATACTTCAAATTCCCTAATAAACTTGGCTCCTCTAAATTGTAATAGTGCATCCTTTAGTACTCCAATAGGATAGCCCTAGTTATGTTTTCCATATACAACACATTCAAGAAGGCTGTAATGGTGGTCTTCCCATCTGATTCCATGCATCCAATGTGAGTACATTAACCTCCGCACTATGTATCTATCAAAATGTTTCTCAAAATCCATCCATCTATGACTGCATTAAGTGTAATCTCCTTGTCAAATTCATGATTATGTGGGGGCAGATTTATGTGGAGTATCTACCTCTCATGCTCGTAAACCAACCATGCATGGTACCTTTTCTCACAACCATTCTCCTAACAAAGGGATGATGTTCTCCTAGCAAACATTCGACATACCTCCTTTAAGTCATCTACATCCTTCTATGGGAGTTCAACCTTCTTTTCTCATCCATAATGTGTTCTACTCCTTCAAGCTCTGAATCTCCCTACAGATCCTCGATGACATCCATAGTCTCTTGTAAACCTCTTTCTGATGTGTAACATCTAGATACTTAGAATTTATCACTTCTTTCTTTGTTATAGTTGGCTTATACTTTGGAGGTTCATGTGTGTGCACACAGCCTCAATGCGTGTAGTAACTAAAATGGGTTGTAATTCAGAGTAGGTGTTACCTTCGACATCCATTGATCTTTCAACTACGTGCATTGTACCTTAATCATTCCCACACCCTTGTCTTTTTGTGATGCTTTGATCATGTGCTCATATAAGTCAGGACATTCTTCAAACTTTTGTTTCTTTCCACACCATGAGAAAACCACATTCTAAGGGCACTCACACTGATAATGATCAAGAGATCCACAAGTATAACAAGTTCCTCGAGGAAATCCTCCTCTACCACCACCATGACCTCGACCTCTATATCCTCCATGAAAATCCTCTTTCTATTATCCCCATTATTGTGCACCCTTCATTATGTTTTCCTTCATGTTCCTTAGATCCACTCACTTGCCACACTAGTCTGGCACACACCAGTCTCAATGGCTTCATGAATATGATCAATCAATCTACACAATCAAAGTGTCATGTGTATGGGTTTACAAATCTTACAATACATAGACACATTCTTCTTCGGATCACACAGTTGTAAGAGAGGGAATCTACTCGCATCATGGTCCAAATGAAAAATCTCACAATCCAACAACATGGCGCACACCGACTTGTGAGGGAATATATCCTATCCTTAGTATGTCCTTCAACCTCACATTTGTACACCATATTCCACTTGCATGTCTCATGAGCTGAATTAGCAAAGAGATTTTCCAACTATTTTTCCATGGCTAAATTGTGCTCTCTAAAAATGGACTTACTCCAGTGTCCACACTTCCAACTTCCTCAATGCACAAAGCTTCTTCTAAGGCATCACGTGATCTACAAAAGTCTTATGAGATAGTGCCCTTCTGAAAGGAGTCAATAATCCACCAAAAAACCACTTTGGCATGTTGACTTGGGATGTATATCATAAGACAAATTTGATAACAAAGTTTTAAAACATGCATCATATTCCCTTACACTCTCAAATAAGCCCTTGCTTAATGTCCTTAAGCATGCACTTGATACTTTTTCTCTCAAACTCTGGAATATGGAACTCAAATAGAAATGCAGAGCAAAGCATTATAATCCACCACAGTCTAATGTGGGTCATACTTTCTATACCAACTGTGTGCATCCTTGAAGAGTAGTAGAAAACTAACTTTTTTTCTATCTGAGGTTGTGATTCCTTTAGCGTCATAGCAGCTCACACTTGTGCACATGCTCTGTTGCATCTTCAATACCCCTATATTCTGGTAAGTGAAGAGACATCTCATAGTAAACTTGATGTGGTTGATGAGGGTGTGGACCTTTCCCACCAGATCTAGAACCAAATCCCCCACCAATATTTCCTCCACCTCTAGAACCCTAATCCGCTTGATCCCGATCCTCTTGATCCCCTAATCCACCTGACCTCCTACAGTGGGCACCAGACTAATGGATGTACTTCCTTGCATCCCAACTATAGTACTAAACTAAACTCCCATGGTCTGAAAGTTGTAGTACTTCTATATGTATTCCCAATATTTACGTGCCCACACTCTTGTCCTGATGATGCGCCATAAAAATATTCCTCCAATCGGACCCCCAAACAATGATGTCGTCTATGCTGCCATAGGTGTATGTGTTTGTCTAATGCACTTTTGTATTCAAAGGAAAATGATATCTACCTATATCTACTGGATTACCTATACTTTCCTACTTCTCAATGACTACTTCTGAACTGGAACACCAAACACAAGGGCTAGGTCACCAGGTGGGATTAGATGTGCACTGCTATGGTCCTCAATCTTTCCTCCTCTATGCACTCTCATCCAAAGCCAAGGGGATTCTCTACTACGCTTGCCTAAGGTTGGGAGAGCTTGATGCTCTAGCTCCACGTCTTCCACATGAGCTTTAAATCCTTCATGAGCCATCATCCTCCACAACTCCATAGACTCCTCAATATCACTTCTTTCACCAATTCCCTCTCTCATGCTTCATTATACTTGAGTTGTCTTTCCTCTCTCTTTCTTTCTACTACTTAGGTCCACCATCTTTCACCACACCTACTCCTTCCCCTGCATGTGGTGGTGGTTTAGCTAGCCATAGGTAGTTGCTCCAAACTCAAGTACCACCATCAAGATCTTAATTTCCAAAGGAATAACACATGTAAATAAGACCCTCTGGGCTCACAAGAATTCAAACTCAACAACTTCTTAGACAAGAATACGTAGAGATAATACTCCAAAGTGTAACTACCTATGTAATACACCAGCCCACCAACGATCTACAACACGAGTCCAAGCTTCATCTTGCATCAAAAAAGTCTAGTAATCTTCCTGCATCCAAACCCTCAATTTATATCCCCATCTTTTCTTTGATGCATATGTTGATAACCACTCATATAATTCTATTGGAAAAAGATGAAAATGTCTCATAGAGCTCATGATATAAGATGATCTTCCACCCACTTACGTGCATTGAAATCAGGTCCAGAACCATATCTCCATGCAAATTGATCTTGTCTATCTTCTACCCAACTTTCAATGCTCTCAAGAGTTAATCGATATGCCATTTGCATGCAACATCCTGACAATAGTTTGAAAAGAGGTCCCAAAAATGAAACCAAAATGTAGTCTTTTATTTCCACTCAATTGCCTAGGCACGCTGACACTTCATTCAAATAGATCTGAATGCTCACCAAAGCATGTGAAGCTACTAGTCCCTCCTTTGTGAAATCTTGTCAAGATGTTAGCATGCATGTTCATATAGCCATTAACATATCATATACTCAAGTGTAAATCATAACATTCACCATTCCATAAACATAAAAAGCAAACATAAATCAAATAAACCATTACTAAGATCAAATTCACCATACAAGTACCATGATTAGAGACACATCAATTACCATAATCCAACCACAATTATCCATTAATAACCAAAAGATTACATAATGAAGTTGAATACATCACAATAGTCACTAGAGAGTCATGTATGCTAGAACATCAAAGAAACATAACTCTATTACAATATGGATTTTAATACATGGTGTCCAAAACTATGCAAATAAACTAATATATATAGGGGTGGGGAATTTCCCTTCACTACCCATGCATCTCAAAATAGACTACATGCTCAAAATAGCCATGCGCTAGTAGTCTGCATGCTTTTACAAAAGGCTAATAATAGATTAATCTATAAATAAAAGTGTCTCACACTATAATCCAAGTAATATCTTGTGTGTTGTAGTTTCGCACATGGGCTTTGAAAATGAACTCTAAGAATTCCACCATATTCTTCTTACATGTTGGCTTCACACTCATCCTCCAAGACATACCTACACATAACTTCATCTCTACCCATATTATATAGGTCTCCTCTAATTAGTTGGTGGGGTGCATTGCGAACGAAGCCCGTAAGCTTGGCGAAACTTGGGGACATCCGAGCAACATTTGTGTACTTGTAACACAAACCAAGTTGGAGAACACTAAGTATGTGGAGAATGAGTTCGCGCTCCCAGGGACGCCAAAAGGTAAGCATACAATGCAAAATGTTCCAACGCCTAAGCCCACAAAAAAAATTCAAGTAGATGATGAAGAAGAAGAGCATGAAGATAGTGGTGGTTTGGAGCATAGGGGTAGAAGACAACCTCCAAATAAGGAAGAAGTTGAGCACACGACTACAACACCTCAGTCATAAGAGGTAGATGATGAGGAATTGGGTGCAGTTCAAGGAGAGCGTCGTTTTAAAAGAGTATTCAGGAGAACAAGGACCCAAGGTGTTACTCCACAAACAATGCACAGATCACCTCAAATCTCTCCACAGAAGGAGACAACTGAGAAAAGAAGAAGGAAATTAAAGTTGAATGAGGAAGTGGAAGAGTCTAAGGAAAGCATGCAAAATTCCCCTACACATCTAGAGAACAAGGATGAACCATAATATAAAGATATAAAGGGTGGAGAGGAAGGAGGAAAGGAGGCAGATGAGACAGCAACCGAGACTGCTCATGACATAGCAACACAAGTTCCAAATCTTGAAGCCCAAGTTCTTAAGCAACCTAGATCAAAAATAACAAGTGGAGAATATCTTCCACCATTCATGGGCTACACCGAAGACATAGGTAAGATTGTCCTCTCCCGTTTCTAAAGCACAATGACACAAAACGATTTGTATGGCTAGGAATTGAAGGATGATGATATGGCAACCATGCACACAAGGAAGCAACTATCATGGTCGATGCACACGCACATGGATGAACCATATTTTGATGTATGTGAAGATTCGTGTGTTTCTAAGGAGGTTGAAGAAGACACCTCAAGCTAGGCACATAACAGTAAAGCCTATTATTATGTTATGTCAGATGAACAAGTGAGCAATGCTTTGGTGAAAGTCTCAACAAAAGTGGCACGATGGAATATGGATAAAGATGCAACAATTAGGGCACTGAGGGAGGAGATCAAGACTAAAGATGAGTAAATATTACACCTAAAGCAAGAGAAATACTTGGCACGTATGAAGAACGTTGTTTTTATCAAAGCATGGCAGAGGGAGATTGGGGGCAATGTCATGAAGACTAGGCCACACTTAGGGCCAAATGTACCTAAGATGTTTCCTTTGGCAATACATTATGTAAGTACATTGGTGGACTTAGTGCTTGAAGATGAACCTCTGTGTATGCCAGTAACAAAGGATCTAGCACAGGAAGAAGAGCGGGAAAAGGCTTCAGTGATGCGGAAGATTGCATCATATGAGGGGTTTCTTTAAAGCTTGCAGGAGGAACTAAAGAAGGCAGATCAAGCATTGAATATTTGTACAACACCAAAAGTCGTTATAAGAACCAGGACCATTTTGGAAGACAATGAAGTCCTGAAGGCCATGAAAGATGAAACATTGGGCCGTGTAGAATGATTAGCACTTGTCAAACAGAAGCATGAGGCCCTTATAGCAACTCAAGAACCACACAAGGAAAGGCTGGATGAGCTTGGAAAACTCATCGCGTAAAAGATGGACTTACTTAGAAGGGAGAATGATTGTCATGTCCAAAATTGTGTTGGTCTTGCAGAATGAGAAAGGAGAGATTGCAAAGGATGAGTTAGAATCAATTGCAGTGGATATTCCAGAGAAGGAAGAGGCTACGCTCAATGATTGGAAAAATCTAGAGGTAGAAATAAAAGAAGAATATCTAGAATTAATTATTTAGGTTGAAGCAGAAGATACTACAAGGTAAAGATACTCTTTTATTCATCAAAATTCTTTCTATTCTTTATTTACATTCTTTGATTCATTTTGGAGACAACCATTTTTGGGGTGGCAATGCAATTAGTGTGGAGTAATGGTGGTCACCCAAATCTAGCACTTAGCAAAGGACATACAGAAGGTTCGCGTAAGAGAGCAAAGCACATTCAAAGGCGTGGAAGTATCGGGAAGGAAACGTGCGCAAAGAAGAGAGACAGATTCGGGACTTAGCCGTTTTCACGATGAGGATCTATTTTTGGAGATAGCATACGAGCACACAAACCGGTCAAATACTTATGTGACACACATTGGCTATTTTTGGAGGATCAGCTATGAAGCGCTTTGCATGGATACAAGCTAAGAATAGATCTACTATTGTCAGTTAACTAAAAGTAGTCTATTATTAGCGCACTTACATGTGTGGCTATTTTTGTAATGATGCATGGCTAATAATAACATGCGACCTATTTTGGGATTAGATAAGTGGTGAAGGGCAAGTTCCCACCCTTATAAATATGTATTGAACTGTAGCATAAGAGAGAGAGTGTGTGAAAATTGTGTTATAATGAGATTATGTTGCCAAATCTGATACGTGCATGAACGTATACTATTGTTATTGTAAGGAAGTTTCTGTGTATTACTGAATTTAATATAATGGAAACCGTGGATTGAATCAAGGTGTTATCATGGTTATGGTTCAGTATTGCATGCTTGATTTTATCATGGTTATATTTTAAGTCTGTTATTCTCTAGATCTAGATCTAAACATGCACTATAGAATGATATATTAGTCATAGATCTGAATTCCTTAAGTCTTCATCATGCTAACATCCTGCAATAGAGAACCCTAAAGAGGGGCCTGGTACCTTTGCATGCTTTAGTTGAGTGCTTAATCTAGGCTGAGTGATGTTCCAATGCACACTGGTCTTGTATTGGTGAATTTCTAGGCTGCATCATTGATTTCGTTCGGGACCTCTTTCTCAATTATTTTGAGGATGGTTCATAATGAAGACATACCGGTTGACCTTAGCAAGTGTTGAGGAGTGGATACATGATCTGGAAGAAGAATACAAATGGTGGTTCAACACTAGATCTGAGTTTAATGCATGCATGTGGGTGAAACAGAATTTGTACGATATTTTATATGAGAGATTTTTCGCTATCTTTCCAAAGAGAATTGTATGAGTGGCTAATTGCTTTGCATCTAATCAAAATTGAAGGTATCGCGCACTTGTCCTGACACGGGAATAATTTCCACTTATTCATGCCCAGAGGTAGCTGACTTCCAATTTTTACGATATCCAAGGGGAACTTACTTACAATGCATTCCATTGGTGATCAATATCTTGATGGTAACTTTGAATTTGGAGGGTAAACCGATGGCTAACTAAAACCCACCATGCGTGGGGGTAGGAGCAGTTTGGTGAAAGATGACAGCCTAGCGGCAAAAAGGTGGAGAAAAGAAAGGTGGCTTAAGTATAATGAGGCGCGCGAGAGGGAGGTAGAGAAATAGCAGGAGGTTGCAGAGCAAATGGCATTGTGGAGAAATATAGTTCAGGAAGGAGTGGAAGTTCATGCAGAATACATGGAACCTGAGCCTCAGGAACTCCCCCATTTGGGAAAACATGAAAAGGAACCCTCCTTGGCCTCATGTAGAAGTGTGCCAAAGATAGATGACCTAGGTCGTGGGCATGCATTTGAATCCACCTGAAACCTTGCCCTTGCACTTGGTTTTCTAGCATCTAGTACAACAAACAGTCAATAAGCTAATTCAAGTAGTGGGAGAGTAGGAGTGAGTCTTATAAGAGGCACAATGATGGCAACACAAATGGCTTCATTGTTATATGGGAGTACCTTTTTGGGTGTCATCTTGTATAATTCAAGTGCACAAATTTTTGACTGTCTTCTAGGAGTAGTAATCCTTCGTAGACTATCGTCAGTACAATTCAGGTTCTACTATTGGGACATAGGAAGCACATCTTTTGGTCCGACCCTAGCTACAGGTTTGGGATTAGGAGGCATAGGTAGCTCTAAGTCCGGTGGATCTGGAGGTAGAGAAAATATAGGAGGTTCATGATCAGGTGGGCAAGGTCCGCACCAACCCCAGAATATTTACATGGAGATGTCTCTTCGTCTTCTAGAGTATAGGGGCATAGAAGATGTTGCTAAACATGTGCATATGTGTGAAATAATGTGGCACACAAAAGGAATCACGGATTCTGAGCATAACACAAGCCAATTTGCTACCACATTACAAGGGTGCGCACACAGCTGGTATAGAAATTTTGACCTTGATTAGACTTGTGTAGACTATATAACTTTAAAAGATGCATTCCTTAAAGAATTTCACATCCTTGAGTTTGAGAAGAAGAGTATAAGTGCACTCAAGGATATTAAACAAGGCACTACTGAAAGTGTCAAAGAGTATTATGCCCATTTTAAAAAAATGTTATCTAAGCTTTCTTATGACATACACGCAAGCCAACATGCACAATGGTTCGTTGGGGGCCTAATTACTCCTTTTAGGAGGTTATTATCACATAAGGCATGCACTGATCCATGTGAAGCACTTGAAGCGAGACTTACACACCGAGGCAGTTGGAAGCATAGACACTAGGTGAGCCCATTTTTAGAAGCACATATCGCAACTATGGCAAAGCAACTTGGAGAAACTATCCGTAAATTCAACATGAGACGTGCACAGGATTTGGTGCACAGATTATGAAGTAGAAGGTCACAAAATGATATTTGTCCTCACAAATCGATGTGCTCGTTGTTGGATTGTGAGATATGTCATTTAAACCATGATGCTAGTTCTACCCCTTACTACAACGTGCGATAAGGAAGAATGTTTCAAGCTACTATAAAATCTATAGGTCCACGACTCATGACATGGAATATTGTCGGCTGATTGGTCAGATCCATGATGCTATAGATATTGGTGTATGACAGATAGGAGTCTCAAATAACTCTAAAGGAAAGAACGAGCATCAAGACCGGGATCACAATCAGGCACACTATGATAGGAATGAAGGGCGTTTTGATGGCGGTCATGACAGAGGTCAAGGATACCACGATGGATTTGGAGGATGAGGCCATGGTGGTAGAAGAAGTGAGTTCCCTCGTGGAACATATTATACTTATGAATCTCTTGACCACAACGGGCATGAATGTCCTCAAAATATTACATGTTCTTTATGTGGAAATATTCATAGCTATGAGGAGTGCCTGAATTGTATGAGCATCTTAGCAAGCAACATAAACAAGAAAACAAAGGCGTAGGGATGGTTAGGATACAATGCATTATGGAAAATCAATGGATGCCTAAGTTGGAAGCAGTGTTCAAGGCGTTGCAGGTAAAGATCATGACCCGTGCTTTGGCGTGGCACGCACTAGAGAAGCATTGCAGCGAAGTCTACCATCACTAAAGAGTAGGTACTACATGACCAGGTACCCAACCCTTCCCATCGAAGGAGGTTTATCAGAAACCATAGAGTACTCGGAATCTTTAGGTGAAATACGGATTTGAAGGAGAAATCACAAAAGATGGAGCAAAAGAAAGCATTGAAACGGTCCAAACCGATATGGATGACTTGATAGAAGTGTGCAAAATGTTGCGCCAGGAAGATATCATTCCACTATTAGGGAATTGGTTAAAAGGAAACACTATGCGCGTAATTGTTGGGACCGGATGGCGAGATCCTGAATGCAAATTTTCCCCCTCATCCTAGATTATGACAAGGAAGTCACTCGAATGTTGTTGTGGATGGGTGACTATTGAGTAATATATTGATTGATACAAACACGAAGTCAATGTTATTACTTTAGATGTATGGGTATAAAAGGAAGACCCCCATTACAGTCATCCTCTAATGTATTGTTCATGGCTAATCGGACTAAGGCTACTCCCATCATAGTCTTGACAGATGCATCCATTACCATACAAGGAGCCAAGTTCACTGGATATTTTGAGGTTTTAGCGCTAGCAGACTCAAATAGCTTCTCATCTTTATTGGGGCATCCTTGGTGTTATGTAAATAATGTTGATCTTTGGTTCAACAAGGGTTATATCAATTTTGAAAACAAGGAGGAAAGAGTTATTATCCCTTTAACAGATGGAAAATTTGTGCCCTATGTTGATCCCTTGAGTGAAGAAGACCTGAATAGAATTTATGTACACACCATTTGGGATTCAAGTACTTGAGCCATCTAAAGAAGGAATAATTTAGTGAGAGGATGCACAATCTATTAGCGATACTACAAGTGTTGCTTGTGATAATTGGGCTCATAGCACTTATGAGTTGGTAGGGCACGAAGTAAAGAGCATATTTCTTAGAGGAAATAAATCGTGTTATGTCAGGAGGATAGGTAATAACTCGGTACCTTGTTACACTTTGGAAAAGGATATCCTATGGTATTCTGCGCGCCATGGAGGAACAATGGATATACTCGCATTTGGAAAGAAGAGATATGCTAGCATATACACTATGTGGGACAACAACGACATTGGTGGGTGGCCCACAAGGATAATCTTATAGGCTGAAATGAAATTAGGATTGCTCTTGGTACTAGGTTCTTCAAGAGTAATGCACCTACTCAAATATGCACTTATCATGGTAATCAACTTGTTTAGCACCAGGTTCAGAAGTGTGAGAGACTATGGACAGAGGGGTAGGAATTTTTACCACCTTCGCTATGGGTGCACAAATTTTATTCCACTTTACAAGGTTGTGCACGTGTTTGGTATGTATATGCAGAGCTCTATAGAGAGACTAGAAATTGACAGGATTTAATTGCAGGAATGGCCCAGACGTTTGACTTCTTCTCTACTAAACCTTTGGTGAAAGAGGCATTAAGAGTCATAAAGTGCTTAACTATGGGGGATAGTGCCAAGGCTAAAGAACTCCTTCAAGAGTTATTGGATGAAGGAAACTTAGGAGCGCGTCTTGTTGAAGAGACAGAGGTTGATGCCACACTACTTCAACGTGCTTGCCTTGAGAAAGAAAAAGGAAAAATGGTCTACTTAGTGGATGACAAAGAAGTAGAAAATCTGGATGTAAACCATTCAACAGGTAGGCGTGAGGTGTTGGACAGTGCAAATAAGACAACGCGCACCTATCATGAACCTATGAGGAAAAAGAAGGTGAATATTGGATCAAATGTTGAGCCTAAGGAAGCCATAATTGGACACTATTGGTCAGACTTTGAAGTGACAAAAATCATAGAGTTACTAAGGGATTATCATGACTTATTCCCTAGGGGGTACCATGAACTTAAAGGCGTACATGAATCATTAGGGAGATGAAGATAAAGCTTAAAGAGGGTGCATGCCCAGTTAGAAAGAGACCCTACAGGATGAACCCCAACTTGCGCGAAAAGGTAAAAAAAGAGTTTCACAACATGTTGAAGTCCAGGATTATCAAGCCCTCGATTTAGTCGAATGGGTTAGTCCAATGGTGATCAAGATCAAGAAGGATGAACGGATTAGGATCTCGTGGACTATGGGAGTTGAATGTTGCATGTGTGATCGATCCCTTTCCTACGCCATTCACCGAGGAAATACTAGAAGGCGTTGTAGGGTGGAAAATCATTAGAACATAATGATTAAGTGGTCCGCCAACCCTTAATATATATGGGTCTATCACTAATATATAGGTTAATATTTAATAATATGAAATATTTATATTTATATTATTAAATATGCTAACCTAGGTATATACTTTAGGTTAAATATTTAATATCATAAAATGATTATATTTCTAATATTAAATATTACAAACCTAGGTGTATGTGTCAACCATTTTAGGTTGAAAAGGTGGGTCGAGAGACATACCGATCACCTTATATAAAAAGGACTTTAGGTCCTTATTTGATATATTCGGAAAATATATCAAGGTGTGCAAATCAAGTGATTTGGTTTTACCCTTGTAAATAGGGTTTCAAAGGAGGAGGTGATCTTCCGAATATAAAATAAGTTCTCTCAAGTAAAAGGTTATTTTCAAAGTAGTTTTTACCCTATTGGGGTTTTCCACTATAAATATTGTGTCACATGTGTTATTTATTTATTAGAATCCTCAAATTCTAAGATGGTAACAAAGTGAGGTAAATTAAATAAATTAAGATCAAATGTTTTGTATTTTATTTATTTAATTTGTACGGGTTTTTTCAACCAACTCAAAAGGGTATTTAAAAGTATGTAGTCCCCTTCATTTTTTTCCCAATTTATTTTGGCATTACATTTGTGCAATTAAACTCTCGGTAAATTTTTTAGGGTTTTTAATTTTAAATCCCTAATTTTTTTGAGAGGAAATGTAATATGATATGATTCTTAATTTTATTTACATTTTGTAAATTATATGGAATTAATGTTTGTTTAGAGATTGATGTGTGCACATGTGAAAAGGGCTTCAAATGTTTGCGGGTTAAATATTTGGGAAGGTAAATTCATATTTGTGTTATTTGGTCCCCTCTAAAATGATTTGATTTGAAAAACTATAGTTTATAGTTAATCTATAGTTATATCTTATATAATTTGGAAACTATATTATTATTTTTAAATAAAAATATATAATATAGAATAAGGTTTATATAATAATTTATATAAACATCATATTAAAATTTATATAGTTTTGAAAAAAACTATATATTAAAAGCCTTAAACCATATTAAAATTACATGGGATTGAGGGAAGAGTCAACAGACCATATTCTAAGCTTAACTTATAAATATAGGCATATATAGTTTTTTTTTTTTTAAAAAAAAAAACCTAAGTTTGAATCATATTTTATATATATGGTTATTTTAAACCGCTTAAAATATAAATTTTATTAGATTTGGTTTATATATGTTTTAAAAAAAACCAAAGTGCTTATTTTTTTAGTAAGGGGGCCCATGTTTATTTCTTGGCCATGAAGGGATTACTTTTAAATTAAAGTTCTTTTAACCTAGTCTATGTCCTTTAAACCCTTTAATAAGGGTTATGTGTTTTGTAATATAAAAACAATATACTATAGTTTATCATTTTTATGAACTATATATTATTTTTTATTTTCATTCTATAAATTATATACATTTTTAATTAAAAATGTATATATTTTTACATTATAAATTATAATAGGTTATTATAATGGGTTAAAATATAATCTCCCGATATTATACGAGAAAAAAATTCTAGAATTTTACATTCTGGAAATACACAACAAGTTTTGGCTTCATTAAATTTGACAGTCAAATGACCGTCATGGTAGACCAAACATAAGACAATATGACGGTCATTTAGACATCAAATTTAAGCTCGTAGGTTCTAGGAAACTTTAACTATGTTAAAATTGACGATCAAATGACCGTCATAATAGACCAAAAATAAGTCATTATGACAATCATTTAGACATCAAATTTAAGTTGGCTAGATTTTTGTCTACATTAATTTTTTTCAGAAATTTGAAGTTGTTATGCATTCTTAGGGGTCTCTTCTTCACTTCTATATGGTCGGAAATATTTTTTATATAAATCTGGGTATAATGTAGAGCCCTTTATAATGCGGGTTATTATTTTGATCATGGGAGGTTAATTAGTATGCATTGTAATGACAAAATTAGTTATGATCAAATAGTTTCTTTAGATCTGTAAAATTTAGATCTGATTCTATTAAAAGTGTTATTTTTATCGATAAATATGTATCTAAATCTGTGGTACATTATATATTATAATGAGGTGTGTTTTATAGGTTTAGGAAAATAATGACGTCTAACTATTTTTGTCTTGACAAAACCCAGATCTTGAATGAAACCAACTACAACATTTGGGTCAAAATAGAATTTATGGCAAGGAAACTCTAGACAATTATTTCTGGATCTGAGGTTGCTCCCACCAGTCGTCAAACAACTGTAGATAACATGAATACATTCTTGCAACGAATGTAAGATGTTCTTTCTATGCAATGTGAACGATGAGTACCTTCTACACATTGGTAATATCGAACATCCAAAAGAGGTATGGACACAACTAGAATCCATGCATGAAGGATACTTGGTATATCAAGGATAGTAATGAGAGTATAATAGCTGAAGGAATTCAAAGAAATGATCTATATATTTTGATGATTTCTATTCTACATCTTGTTTTATATTTCAGAGTTTGAATAATTCAAAACTATGGCATGAAATGTTATGACATGTTAATTATTGAAGCTTATATGAAATGTATAAATATAGTCTAATGAAAGGTTTACATGTGTTATTTTTTTCTTTTGAAGTTACATCAATAAATGCTTCTAAATGATGGTTTTGATTTTGATTTAGTAAATGGTCGTGATGATGTTTTGATGTTCTAGATGTTTCTGAAACTCTTATCTTCCTAGATAAGAAATTAAATTGGGCTCAATCTATGTTAGAAAACTCAAATCCTATTAACCTTTGAAAAATGACCAAGCCATCATATGTATCATGCATTAATTACCTTGTATGACCCCCGAGCCGTGAAGTATTATAGGGTCTAGGTGGATATATAAAGTAAAATATAATGGTGATGGTAGTATTAACAAACATAAAGCTAAACTTATTGCTAGAGGTTTCACTCAAAAACTTGGTATTGATTATGTTGAGACATTTCATGTAGCTAAAATGAGTACTGTTAGGGCCTTATTTGTAATTGTCGCTTAATTTAGGTGGGAAATCCACCAAATGGATAAGAAAAATAATTTTTTGAATTTCGATTTAAAAAAGAACTTTACATGTTTCAACCTAAAGGATTTGAAGAAACTGTAAAGAAAACTATGTTTGTAAGTTGAGAAATCCTTGTATGGTTTAAAACAAGATCTTAGAGCTTGGTATGCGAAAATTGTTTCCTTCTTTAAACTGTTAGGTTTTGTTAATTGTTATTCTAACAATGATATATTCATTAAACAATAAGGCTCGCATATTATCATTATATGTATATATGTTGATGATTTACTTATGTCTCAGTGACAATTTGATTTAATTCATAGCATTAAAGAGAAATTGAAGCAAGATTTGAAATGAATGAGTTAGGTCTCTCACATCATGTTATTTGTATGATTGTATTTCATTCTATTGTTATTTTTCAAAACACAATATGCAACTATTGTATTGAAAAAAATTCTTATAATTGATTGTAAACCATTTTCTACTTCAATGGAAGTTGGAATAAATATTGATCATAAATCTGCATATAAAAAAGTTGATCCTATTTTATATACGTTAGTTGATAGTTTGATTTATCTAACTATAACTAGATTAGATATTTCCTATACAAAAAGAATTACTTCAAGGTTTATGTAGGAACCTTTTTTAGAGATCATTGGAATCTTGCAAAAATAATTTTTAGATATTTGAAAGGAATAATCAATTATGGGTTGCATTATAATAAGAATGAAAATGTTATCTTATATGGATTTTTTGATTCTAACCATACTGATGTTGTGTTATAAAATATACTGGATATGTGTTCAAGTTTTTGGTGTAGGAACCATTACTTGGAACAACAAATACAATCAACAGTCTCCATTTTTCTACTTGAGGCAGAGAAGTACAATGGAAGAAGTAAAGAAGCCATGTGGCTGCAATGACTATTGGTAGAGATACACATGGAAGCTAAAGGAAGTATTTATCTTCTATGTGGTGGTCAGAGTTGTATTACTCTTGATTAAGAATCCAATTCAACATCAGAGGATAAAGAACATTGAGATACATATATGCTTCACCCGTGAGAAGGTGTAAAGTGATGAGATAAATCTCAAGTTCATGTTGTCCGACATCTTCACAGAGTCCCTGAGTGCTGCAAAGTTTTTTCACTTTCGTGAAAATATTGGATTGTCAGAGTTACCATTGAGGGGGAGTGTGTATGACAATGTCACCTCCTAATGGAACTTGGTTTTGTAAAAAGGTCTTCAGGCATTTGTAAAAGACCTTCGGGCATATATACCTCCTCGACTTATTTTTTAGAAAGAAGTGTAGAAATATCTTAAAGGCGGTATTCAGTAAACTCTTTAGTGCTATTGAGTTTACTGGTAAACATCCAGTACAAGCATATTGTTAAGGAGGTCCTTGGTTGTAAAAGACTCCTATATGCTTGGGTTCAATAACCTTTTATGAGAACCTGTGAGAACATGTAAAACTCACAAATCATACTTAGCCATTGATCATGGGATGATCTTTGGGATTCCAAATCCTTTTGTACCAAAAGGTAAATTGAGTATGATGAAGGTGTTATAATTCCTTCAACCGATATGCTAGCCTAAAACCTTTATGGTTTAAGGATTGTAAATCTTGTAGTGTACCACGGGCATGTAATTTATTGGCATATGTTATGTTATCCCACTTAACATTAAGGGGAGTGTTGGAACATAATGATTAAGTGGTCTGACAACCCTTAATGTATATGGGTCCATCACTAATATATAGGTTAATATTTAAAAATATGAAATATTTATATTTCTATTATTAAATATGTTAACCTAGGTATATACTTTAGATTAAATATTTAATATCATGAAATGATTATATTTCTAATATTAAATATTATAAACCTAGGTGTATGTGTCAACCATTTTAAGTTGAAAAGGTGGGTCGGGAGACATACCCGATCACCTTTTATAAAAAGGACTTTAGGTCCTCGTTTGATATATTCGGAAATATATCAAAGGTGTGCAAATCAAGTGATTTGGTTTTACCCTTGTAAATAGGGTTTCAAAGGAGGAGGTGATCTTACCGGATATAAAATAAGTTCTCTCAAGTAAAAGTTATTTTCAAAGTGGTTTTTACTCTATTGGGGTTTTTCACTATAAATATTGTGTCACTTTGTGTTATTTATTTCCTATAAGTATTTCTTTATTTACTTATGTCATGATGTAATTTTTATTTAAATATTTATTGTAGCATTATGTACTATGTAAGTTGCTTAAATCCGTATTTATTAGAATCCTCAAATTCTAACAAAATCTATTCGTTTATAGACAGTTCTCTGGGTATCAAGCAGTTAGGATTGCCTAGGAGGATCAAGAAAAGACTACTTTTACTACTGAATGGGGTAGCTTCACCTATACTATAATGTCTTTTGGTCCGAAAAATGTGCTGCTATATTTTTCGTGCATAGTTGTTCAAGCATTCAAAGAATTTATTCACAACTTCTTACAGTTTATTTGGATGATTGACGGTGTATGGGTTAGTTAAGGATCATTATGATAGTCTTTGTTTGATGTTTGAAAGATGTAGATAGTTGAGTATCTCTTTGAACAACAATAAGTGCATATTTATTACACCATTTGGGATACATTGTTAGGACACATAATCTACAAGGAAGGTTTGTTGGTTGATTTAGTTAAGGTTGTAGTTATTATAGGCCCAAGAGAGCCCACCAATCAAAGTGACGTGCATGGATTTTTGGTTCATACAGATATTATAGAAATTTTATCAAAGGATATGCCAAAGTTGCCACACCATTGGAGGAGTTACTAAAAGGGAAAGTTACGTTCTCTACTGGGGAGAACTACGATCACGCATTCAAGACATCAAGGAGAAACTTACTACCGCACCTATTATGCGTTTTCTTTTCATGGACCAACCATTTCATGTACATGTGGATGCCTCTAGCACGGCCATTGGCGCGGTGTTGAATCACCCCGAGAAGGTATTATAGATCATCCTATCTATTTTTATAATAGAAAGTTGACTCCTACAGAACAAAATTACATAACTACAGAGTGTGAAGCTTTGTCAATGATCTATGCGCTACATAAATTCAGAAAGTACCTACTAGCTACACCATTTGTATTTTTATACAAATCACATGGCATTGAAGTATTTGGTAAACAAGCCTCATTACATAGGGCACATATGTAGATGGGTACTTTTATTTCAAGAATTTGATTTCACAAACAGTGGTGAAACTAGGTAAAAGTAATTCTGGACCAGAACATTTATCCAGAATATAGTCAGGAGAAGAAGCACATGCAATTGAAGATACCATGTCGATGCACAGTTATATAGGTTACAACGAGCACCATCAGAATTAGAGGACATTGTTGTCTTTCTACGAACAAGTATGGCACCAGAAGGAATGAAATCCTTAGAGAAGAAACAACTTGTCATACGTGTGGCACCCTATATGTTGATTAGCGGTGACCTGTACAAATTAGGCCAGGATGAAGTATTGTGTCGTTGTGTACTAGAGCATGAGCATACAGATATTATGGAAGAAGCTCATGGTGGTATTGCAGGTGGCCACTATGCAGGTGACGCCACTGTGTGCAAGATTTTACTCACTGGATTATGGTGGGAAACCCTGTATAAAGATTGTAAGGCATATTACAAGGCTTGTGATCACTTTTAGTGCCTTGGAAAATTAGGACAATGAGATGAAATGCCTTTGAGACCTATTACTAGTGCAGAACCGTTTGAAAAATGGGCTATAGATTTTGTTGGTTCTATTTCACTAGCCACATGTAGGAATAGATCACGCTATATCATAACTTGCATAGATTATCTAACAAGATGGGTAGAAGCAGCCCCTACAAAGGATTGTACAAAGAACTACAAAGCAGCCAGTTTCTATGGGAAAATATTATTATGAGGTATGGATTCCCTTTAAGTTTGACCAAAGGATAGGGGCACACACTTTCTATATGAGACAAATCAAAAATTTTATTGGATGTATTAATGATTGCACACCATAAGACTACACCATATCATCCTCAAGCAAATGGGACTGCTGATGCTTTCAACAAAATTTTGAGCCAGACATTGACAAAAATTTGTGATGTTGGAAGAAAGGATTGGGATGATAAAGTATCTAATAGTACTTTGGGCATATCGCACAACATATAAAAGGTTGAACAAAGCCACACCATTTCAATTAGTGTTTGACACGGAAGAATTTCTTCCTATGGAATTCATGTTACCGTCTTTGCGTATTACGCGCTACTGGAGGTCTAGTTGATGAGCAAGAATTAGAAGAATGGGTTGAAAAGTTACTTAAGATGGATGAGCGATGATTCATAAAGACGTTGGAGTCAAAAACAATAGAAGTCTAGGCAGAAAGCATGGCATGACAAACACATCAAGGATAAAAAGCTTGAGATAAGACAGATGGTGCCCTTTATGATTCTAAATTTTTGCGCCATCTAGGCAAACTCAAGGTACATTGGTTGGGACCGTATGTTATCACTCACTCGAATCAGCACTTGTCAATTAGAGGCACTTGATGGAATATGGTTACCGTTACTTCAACGGGAGTAGGTTGAAGCCCTACTATAAATAAGTCTTCTTTGTGTTTATAATAAGGCAAAGTGTTGTCATTTAGATTAGGTTTTCCATTATGTATTTCCTTAATGTGTTTCCTTCTTTATCATTATGCTTTGTCAATTTAGTTTTTGTGTTTGTGTAATAAGTGTGTTTACGCGTCAGAAGATAATTACTATTTGAATAATTTTATGTGCAGAGGACTACACATACCCTTAGTGTGGGGTAAGCTATTGATATCCATGTACAAAACTGATGAAAATAAGTACACATGAAAGGAACTATCTATGGGTGTTATTTAAGGTTGGAGAAATTAAAAACAAAAGAGATTGCTTCGGACACAAGGACCATAGATAGAGAGGAATGAAGAAACAAGTATAACATGAGGTAAGCAGAGGTCATGAAGACTACCAATGGAAGGCACATTGACGAGGTACTCAAGTGCATGGAAGCACACTCAAGAGAAGTCTATAGCCAAAAGGTAGGAGGGCATGCTAGAAGGTTATAGCTTGGGCATGAAGAAGTACCACCGGAAAGAACGAAAATGGTTGATTAATGAGAGGATTGTTGGTAGGTGGAGGAGTAATCAATTCACTAACTTTTTTAAATTCTATATAAGGATAGGATGTAATTTCATTTTTATCATTGTAATTGATAGAATTTAAAAAGGGCTAAGTACTGAACAATCCGATCAATTGTGTTGAGGTGCGAAGAGTGTGAAACTAGACGTGGAGATAAGGGTTGTGCACATGAGAAGCTTATGTTCCCATAGGTGAAGGGTTTGAGTGAAGTAGACGCATTACAAATGAGCTAGGGCACATAATTTCCACTAGGGCACGAAGATTTAAACTAGGTTTTCAACTTGCTTGATTATAGAGGGAAGAAAAGAGAGATTTTTTTCGATGGCATCAAGAAAGCACTGCAACAGAAAAAAAAAAAGAGGGAAGAAGAAGGTTGAAGTGGAAGAAGAAATTTCTCTTGAGAGTAATTTCTTATAAATGCAATATCCAAAGGGCGTGATTGTGGGACAAGAATGGGATTCCCATGTCCGTCAATGTAAAGTCAACGATTACAACCATAGAAAATTAGATAATAAGGAGCTCGTTGCAGACCGCTGAGCACAAAAATGAACAAGCACACAACAGAAGATATGTCAGTGTACGATGACGTTGGTGAGAAGTTACTGAAGCAAAATGGAGTCTACCAATTATATGAGCTGCCATACTTTGGGAAGTATGAACCATTATATCGGTGGTTGATGAGCAGAGTCCATGAGGACTTCTTCTACTTCACAGGATGGAGGGTTAGAATCATAGTTGCTTTGATTTCAACAGTGACAGGACTAAGGGCCTCAAGAGTGGATTTGGATAGTGATTTAACTGATAAGGCCACAATCCTGGAGACAAGAAAGGAGTTGGGGTATACCAAAGGTCCACGTGGCATGGAAATTGACAAATTGAAAAAGTACCCAATAGTGCAGGTAGTTGCACATCTTGTAACAAAGTTGAATGACCAAGGAAGATGGTCGTAGGTAAACACAATGTGGCTACATGTTGTAAAGAAGATGTATCAAGGAGTGGTATATAATATTGCAAATAACATAGTGAAGACAATCATTAAAGAATCTTGGACAGTGACAATAAGCTTTGGTGTTGTTTTATCGTCTTTAGTATTTATGGAGATTGGAGTGCCCGATGGGCCAAAGGAGAAGATTTGGGAATACCCCACGAACACAAGTCACCTACAAAAATATTTGGTAAGTACTTGTGTGATGATCAATGGACAAACCATTCAAGCAAAGGGTGGAGATGTGGTATGATAGACTTTGTGCGGCATTTGAGGAAGAGTGGCACATACCCAAGGAGTTGCCTTCGGTGGTGGGTAAGGCAGTTCAATTTGTAGTCTACCAACATTTTTGCATCACGCAATTTGTGATGAAGGACAAAGCTCGGATCCCATGGTGTAAACTGCCATATGCCTTCACAATAAGGTATTTCTAAGCATCGCTTTACAGGGCTTTCAGATGTGTGTTGCCTA
Source organism: Taxus wallichiana var. yunnanensis (assembly GCA_018340775.1). Taxonomy (NCBI): domain Eukaryota; kingdom Viridiplantae; phylum Streptophyta; class Pinopsida; order Cupressales; family Taxaceae; genus Taxus; species Taxus wallichiana. The sequence continues at coordinate 530,264,814 of CM031244.1, forward strand.
ACCTTCAATACAGACAAGGTAGATTGCGACTACCACACTATGAGAAAGAAATATGTATATCTTGGGTGGAATGTCTACATTGAAAGGCTTATCTTGGATATTATAAGCATGAAGCCTGTAAGCTTGGCAGTTGGGGACACCAGAGTAGCGTTTGTGTACCTGCAACTCAAACCCAAGCTGGAGAACACTAAGTATGTGGAGAATGAGTTTGCATTCCCAGGGCTACCAAAAGGTAAGCATACAATGGAAAATGTTCCAACACCTAAGCCCAAAGAAATAATTCAAGTAGATGATGAAGAAGAAGAGCATGAAGATAGTGTTCGTTTGGAGCATAGGGGCGTAAGACACCTCCAAATTAGGAATAAGTTGAGCGCGTGACTACAACACCTCAGTCACAAGAGGGAGATGATGAGGACTTAGGTGCAGTCCAAGGAGAGCTCCATTTTAAAAGAGTATTTACGAGAACAAGAACCCAAGGTTCTAATCCACAAACAAGACGCAGATCACCTCGAATCTCTCCATAGAAGGATACAAATGAGAAAAGAAGGAAATTAAAGTTGAATGAGGAAGTGGAAGAGTCTAAGGAAAGCGTGCCAAATCCCCCTACACCTCCAAAGAACAAGGACAAACTAGAAGACGAAGATATGAAGGGTGGAAAGGAAGGAGGAAAGAAAGCGAGATGAGACAACAACCGAGGCCGCTCAAGACACGAAGAAAGACGAGTTCCAAATCTTGAAGACCAAGTTCCTAAGTAGCCTAGATCAAAAAGAACAAGTGGAGAATATCTTCCACTACCATGGCTACGCCAAAGACATAGGTAAGATTGTCTCGCGCCTGCTTTCTAAAGCACAATGACACAAAAGGATTTTTATGGTGGGAATTGATGGATGAGGATATGGCAACCATGCGCACAAGGAAGCAATCATATGGTCGATGCACACGCACGTGGATGAACCATATTTTGATTTATGTGAAGAGTTGTGTGTTTCTAGGAGGTTGAAGAAGACACCTCAGGCTAGGCACATAACAATAAAGCCTACTGTTATGTCAAATGAACAAGTGAGTAATTCTTTGGTGAAAGTGTCAACGAAGTGGCATGATGGAATATGGATAAAGCTGCAACAATTAGGGTGCTTGAGGAGGAGATCAAGACTAAAGGTGAGTAAATAGTGCGCCTAAAGCAAGAGAAATACTTGGCACGTATGAAGAACGTTGTTTTTATCGCATGGCAGAGGAGATTGGGGGTAATGTCATGAATACTAGGCCACACTTAGAGCCAAATGTACATAAGATGTTTCCTTTGGCAATACATTATGTAAGTACATTGGTGGACTTAGTGCTTGAAGATGAACCTCTGCACATGCCAGCAACAAAGGATCTAGCATAGGAAGCAGAGCGGGAAAATGATTCAAAGATGCGGAATATTACATCATATGAGGGATTACTTGAGCTTGTAGGAGAAACTAAAGAAGGAAGATCAAGTGTTGAATATACGTACAACGCTAGAAGCAGCTTATAAGAACTAGGACCATTTTGGAAGAAAGTGAAGTCCTCAAGGTTATGAAAGATGAAACATCACCGCATAGAATGATTAGTGCTTATTAAACAAGTGTGAGGCCCTTACAGCAGCTCAATAACCACACAAGGAAAGGCTGGATGAGCTTGGAAAACTCATCACGCAAAAGATGGACTTAGTAGAAGGAAGAATGACTGCCATGTCCAAGATTGTGTTAGTCTTGCTGAATAAGAAAGGAGAGATTGCAAAGGATGAATTAAAGTCAATTGCAATGGATATTCCAGAGAAGGAAGAGGTTGCGCTCAATGATTGGAAAACTCTAGAGGTGGAAATAAAAGAAGAATATCCAGAATTAATTATTCAGGTTGAAGCAAAAGATACTGCAGGTAAAGATATTCTTTTATTCATCAAAATTCTTTCTATTCTTTATTCACATTCTTTGATTCATTTTGGAGATAACCATTATCGGGCGGTAATGAAATTAGTGTGGGGTAATGTTGGTCAGTCAAATTTGGCACTTAGCAAAGGACATACAAAAGGTTCACGCAAGAGAGCAGAGCACATTCAAAGGTGTGGAAGTATCGAGAAGGAAACGTGGTCCAAGAAGAGAGATAGATTCAAGACTTAGCCATTTTCACGATGAGGATCTATTTTTGGAGATAGCATGTGGAGCACAAATTAGTTAAAGACTTGCGTGACACGCATTGGATATTTTTGGAGGATCAATTACGAAGCACTTTGCATGGATACATGTTGAGAATAGATCTACTACTGTCAGTTAACTAAAAGTAGTCTATTATTAGCGCACTTGCATGTGTGGCTATTTTGTAATGGTGTGTGGCTAATAATAGCATGTAACCTATTTTGGGATTAGATAAATGGTGAAGGGAAAGTCCCCACCTTTATAAATATGTATTGAACTGTGTAGCATAAGAGAGAGTGTGTGTGAAAATTGTATTAGAATGAGATTATGCTGCCAAATCTGATACGCGCATGAGCGTATACTACTATTATTGTAAGGAAGCTTCTGTGTATTACTGAATTTAATATAATGGAGACTTTGGATTGAATCAAGGTGTTATAATGGTTATGGTTCAATATTACATGCTTGATTTTATCATGGTTATATTTTTAGTCTGTTATTCTCTAGATCTAGATCTAAACATGTACAATAGAATGATATATTAGTCATAGATCCGAATGCCTTAAGTCTTCATCATGCTAACATCATACAAAAATAACCCTAAAGAATGGCCTAGTACCTTTTCACACTTCAGTGAGCGCTCGCCTAGGGTGAGTGATGTGCCAAAGGTGCTGCCGGCTTATATTGGTGAATTCTAGGATGCATAAAAATGACCCAAAAACTAATCTAATGAAAGTAGAAACCCTAATATGCAAGAAAAGTATGGAAATGACTTAGTTGATTAGAGGATCTTGTTAGAATGTGTCACATAGGTGACTAGAGGAACAGAAAATAGGAATGATTGTGCCAAGCACCAAAAAATATGGATCTAGAATAGCCGGACTGGAGTGCCTAGAGAGGGATTGGGGCACCTACAGCACTCAGTCCGTATAATGGGCTCCTAGTCTATGAAAAAGGTATGGAACTGAGTTTCACAGTCCAAGAGGTGGTCCAAAACCCTCGTTGTGTGTCGCATCGATTCTCTATCTTGCACTAGATGTCGCCAATAATCCAAGATGATGAAAAGACCTACAAGAGACCAAAAGAAGTATAAAAACCCTAAAAAGAAAAATGTAAATGAATGGGTCAAACTAACCTCGCTTAGCACAACAATGGGCTTACTAACTGAGTGTTGCACTACATTTCAAACCCAAATGTAGTTCTGGTGAGTGTGTGCATAATGTGCCCTAGGTGCTCTTATGTTAGTCGCACTTTGTGAAGTAGCAAACAATAACTAAATGTAGAAAATGTAATAGAATGTGTGCATGGAATAGAATAGAATCCCTCCCCCTATGAAGTGTGATGCATATGAACCAACCTTGTCCTTGTGATGGAGCTAATGGATGCAAATGATCTCCAAATGGATGCAACTTTAGGTGGATGATAGTAGTGACTAGTGCTTGGTCCCTCATTATGGTCTCATAAATTTATATTTATAGGGCTCTCTTGATCTAATTTCATAATTAACCCCAAAATGGCTAACCACCAAAAAGATAAGAAGCTAAAATGACTAGAAAGAGCCCAAAAAGTGGAGGGAAAGCTCAAGAAGGATCGAGGGGCCCATGGATTCCCTAAGAATCGCCTGGCACCCCATTCAAGGCTAAAATAACAGAAGTGACAAAATTTGACTGGGCATGTGGGTGTAAGAGGTTGGGAATGACAAAATAAAATAAAACAAGATGGCTAAAAGATGGGGGTTAATTATTACTTTCTTCACTCAAGAACCTTCTAAATAGTAGTATGAGACCAGGATTAAATAATATCTAAAGTGCATGATTTTGTGACTACATTTTCCCCCACTTTATGTTGGTGAGCGGAAAGCTCGGTAACATAAAGTAGATAGAGATGCATACCTGATGTCCATGAATATTGTAGTAGAAAATGTGTCGAAGGACTAGACAAAGTGTGGAATGACAAAAAGATGATGGAGTGTGGAAACTAAAGATGAAAATGTAGACACCTATTTTTGGTTATAGCGCCCCTCCGTCATCTCATATTCATCCAATTTCCATCCTCGCTTCTCTTTTTCTTAAATTAAATGAAATCCTATCTATTTTCTCACATTATTTGATTAATTATCAAATGGGCTCCATGTAGACCCATTTGATAATTCAAATTTTGGCATATCCCCATCCTTCACAAATTATTCAATCCATGGGTATTAATACACCCATCCGACACCCTTTTTTAAATGGAATATTTTATCTCACCCACCATGTCAATCATGCTCCCCACTCCATCTAATAATTCAAGTTGTGGTCCCCACATGATCACATCATATTTCTTAACTCAAGTTACTTTACTCAACCCTGGGTATCATTTAACCTATAGTTTAACCTCACATCCAATCTATAAATATGGGTTTTTCCCCATATTTCAAGGACCCTGACGGAGATAGATTTTTCGAGGACCCTGACCGATATTTTCCAAGAAGGATATATTTTTGAAAAGGGAGGAGGATATATTTTTCAAGAAGACTGGAGATACCTAGGCCTAGAGAAGAGAAGAAAGAGCTTAATTAAGTTCTGCCAGTTTAAGGAAGAAACCTTTGCCATGGTTCATTATCTTGCCATCTTGATGCCCGGTTCATCTCCATAACAGAGCACAAGCTAAGTTCCCTCGTCATTTTAGTTACTTTTTAGTTTTATATTCCATTACTACTATTCATGATTTGTTATTATCTTGTCTGACATGGGGTTGACATCCTCCAAGGGAGTTAAAATCCTCTTGGAACCGACATTGTCTCGAGAAACCCCACATATTATGATCTAATCTTATCTATTTCAGTTTTGTATATCTAGCTTCTTTATATCATACATCTATCTTATTTACGCTAATCATCCATCGTCATCTCCAAAGTACTAAGCCCTTGTATACTCGACGTTGTTTAGTGTTTCTTGATTACTTGTACACACATTAGGACAGAAGTTTCGGAAACGCAGATCAACAAAATGCGCAAAAAAAGTGATGAGAGTGAACCTAGGGCGGAAACGTGTGTGTAGTCTGCTAACATGTGCAATGTACCTACATGGTTAATATAGTGTGTTCTACCACAAAGTATTTTTGTTGATGTCGTTGTTTCCCCATTTGATCGCTTGTTTCTCATACGTTAGAACCTACAATGACAAAATGATCAAGTAGTCAAATATGTATGTATGTATGTGTAAAAATGAAATGTAAAAGACGCATGTAAAAGTGTGTATGATGAGTCCATAAAACAACTCATCATAGCATCTATATAGCTATTAAATCTACTCCAAAACACTAATCAATGCATGGGAATGTTCTAAATATTTATATCTAAAGTAGATTGTAATGCATTTCCCCTTATTTTGTCTTAAGTGAACTAATGACTAATGAAACTTCCACTAACTACTTTTTTGAGTAATTTGGTGACATATGCAGGATGATGAGGCACATTCTCTACCATTTTGATCAGTTATAATCAAAGGAGACCAAGTCTACAGCCATTACGCCATTTTGAAGACTAAACCATAATAAGCAATAAACTAGGATCCCTGTTTCCAGCAGAGTTATAGGACGTTATGGTACTTTTATGAATTTCTAATTGATTGCTTATAGTTCTCGTGTGTGTTGTAAGAATCTTGTCGTGTCTATAAGACACCTTCTCATGATTGTTTCTTAGTTAGTTTTTTTGGTATTACAACAATTAATAGATGGAATTTATTTTCAATTGCTCTCAGAAGTATGTATTAGACTCATTTTTTATCAATACAATATGTGATATTTTTAGGAAACATTTTATGTTAAGAGTCTCAATCCAAGTAGAACAAGGGCCCACTTGATCGAGGATATTAGAGGACTGGTACTTCAAGAAAATCTTTACATTTACTAAGTTCCACTTTAATATCTTGACTTTGATGATTATCTCAATGCATTTTTACATCTCTTTATTTCAAGTGAATTTTCTTTACTTGTCATTTCCTCGTACACAAGCATTTCATTTTAGCAAAGCATTTCCTTTAACAAGCATTTCATTCAATAAATTTGTTTTAGTAGCATAGATGTATTTGATATACTATGTTTTTCCATTTAATAGTTTAGAAGCTTTTTATATTCATTAGTTTAGACATTTACTCGCTTTCGTAGTTAGTAGTCTAGAGTAAGAAAATAAACACCAAACAAAACCCCCAAAAAGAGAACCACCATAGTGACTGAGTTGCATATCAACTTCTCTGTATACATCCTTGAACATAGCCCTAGTCTATAATGACATCAACACTTGAATAGGTTGATTAAATGATTGGAAGTTACAATGACCCATAATTTTTGGCATCATTTCTAGGGGACTACCATAAGCAAACCATGTCATTCTATTCACCTTTTGTGCTATGTGTGTTATTGAAGTTGATCCATGTAGCCAATAGAGATCCTAAGCCTGCCTTAAAGATAAATATTGATGCATATGCTAAGGGATGCTGGAGGGAGATATATACCTTGCAACATTCAAAGAATATCCTCAATAGGATAACGTATAGTGAACACTGATAATATTACTCCCGAGAGTGACACCGAATCTAAATCAACTTACACTCGGATCTAAATCAACTTGTCCAAAACCGAACAATTTATAGAAATGGGAGATAATGGAAACAATTGTGATATACCCTTGGATAGAACCTTTACTTATCCCATTGTCTTTAATCATGGAGAGGAAGCACCTATGAAAAACATTTCCCCATCCATTTTGCCTACCTTTCGAGGAATGCCCACAGAAGATCCAAACTAATTCTTGTTTGAATTCAAAGTTCTATGCCAAACATATGACTACAAAACAAATAACCAGAAACTCAAGCTCTTTCCTTCCACCCTCAAAGACTCTACCATGAGGTGGTTTAGAAGATTTCCCTCTAACTCCATTCATTCATGGGAACAGATGGAGACTACCTTTTTGGAAAAATACAAAGACTATTACAGGGGAAAAGATATGAGGGAAGAATTCTTTCAAATGGGACATAAGGAAGATGAAAATATGGAGGATTATTTGGACATATTTCTTTTTGTCGATAGGATAAGTGGTCATGAGTTGAATACAGAGATAAACAAGACAATCTTCCTTAAAGGACTTGATGATTAAGCAAAAAAATCCCTCCATCTTATAGGAGGAGGAGATGTACAAAAATCACCCCGAACAATTCATTGAGTTATGTAGGAGCTACTCTAGAACAAGGGGAGGCATTAGAAGAAAGAAAACATCAAAACATGCCTTTGGTACCTCATAACTTCTAGAGGAGATGGCCAATATGAAAATAGACATTTTGACACAATTAACTTCAACCATGGATGGGCTGAAAGCTAAGGACAATGTTGCAAAAGAACCTTAGACATATATTATCCTAGATGCAGAAAATACATCCTTTGAAAGAATGTCCTCTAGATATCACATAAATGTGCTTTGATCTGTGATGTCCCTAAACATGACACTAACCATTGTACTCTCCTACCTTAGCTAAGAGAAATATTAAACACTATGACTCAAACAAATGGAGAAGTAAACTTTGTTCAAAGATTAAATAATCAGTATGTTTATGCCCCTAGACTTGCTCAGAACCCTTGGATGATGCCATGGCCCAATCAGAGCCCTCCACCAACTTGGGGATAACCTAATTGGACACCAAAAACTGGATGGCCTACCCAAATCCACAACCATGGATTCCTCCATATAATCAGCAAGGCTGGACACCATCAACCAATGCACATCCATGGCCAAACCAACAATGGTCACCCCAACAGAACTATAATCAGCCAAGGAGGTTTACGCAACAACAAGATCTAATGCCACCACCACAGAAAAATCACCAACAAGGGCAAGAAACATAGACTCAACTTCCAACCCAACATGTCTCAAACCCCAAAAATCAATAAACAACTTTAATTAGTGAAGCAGGACATGGTGAGACAATGCAAGTTAATGCCATTAATAACTTGCACTTAAGATCTGGAAAAAAAGTGAACAATCCTCCAATAGTTATTACTGATGTACCTGAGGAAAGGGAGATAATCAAACATGTTCCAAAAACACAAGAAACTAGGGATAGCCGGGAGAAAGACACGAATGTGCATGCAAATCCTTTTCTAGAGAGATTAAAATAAATTTAGAATGGGGAAGAAACAACACTAGTTCAGGAGCTGAAAAAGTTGAATATAGAGGTCCCACTCTTACGAACAATAAGGGATATTCCTGAATTAAACCAAACCATTAGGAACCATTACATAAAGACACCAAGAAGGAAGAAGAAATACCAAAAATAGTCAAAGTAGAAGGAAATCTAGTTGACCTTGTAGCTGGAAAACTTCTTTCACCAAAATATGGGGACCCTAGGAGTCCAATCATTACTATTTTTATAAATGGTTAGTCAATATCTAATGTTTTGGTGGATCTTGGTGTTGTCATCAATGTCATAACAATAGATACATTCAATTTGTTGTCTTTGACATGATTATAGCCAACCAATACTATCCTCTAATTAGCATATCAATCTATTGTTATACTAGATGGAATAATTGAGGACGTTATGGTTATGGTTGAATCTTGGGAGTATCTAGTAGATTTTATGGTCTTATAGCCTAAAAATCAAAATATGGGATATCTAGTTATCTTAGGAAGACCCTGGCTAGCTACTTTGTTGTTGCATACATTGACTGTAGGTCAAGAAAAATGACTATTTCAAATGGGCAAAAGCAAAAAATATTTCTCTTTATCCTCCTGCCCAGCCATATGTGGATGTTTGTGAACATGTGTGGGTGGATTTTTAGATAATAACAATATGAGTCCTGCTTATTTGGCCACCATTGCAGTAAAAAATCATATGGAAGAAATTACAGAGACATACCTAGTGTTAGATAAAGAAGATACCGCATCTACGGAAATCAAAACTGTGGCTATGGAAACTGAAATGAAGGCTATGAAAATGACTGCTTTGAACTCAGAAAAGAACAACATCATCTTGGTGAGTGAAATTTCTATAGAAGGTTGTGGAGAGACCTATGATTACCATGAAGGAAAAACATAAACCGATTTTAATCGAAATGAAGGCTATGAAAATGATTGCTTTGAACTCAAAAAAGAACAACATCATCTCAATGAGTGAAATTTCTATTGAGGGTTGTGGAGAGACCTATGATTACCATGAAGGAAAAACATAAATTGATTTTTATCATCCTATAGCCGAGATTGTATCTTTTGAGAATATGACTATTCTCGCACATGCTACTGACCCCGTGTTTTCCCTTAAACTCTCTAATTGTTGTGACATAACTGGATATTTTGAAATACACTAAGTAAGAAACTACCGACATAGGTAGAAAATTAAATTTTGGTAACAACTTAGATGATAGACAAGAGACTCGGGATCATAGACATCCCGAGAAATCATTCAAATCTTTTGCTTGGGATTATATTGACATGAAGGGGATTCATCCAAGCATCTGCACTCATCATATTTATATTGAGGATGTCAAACTAGTCAGACAACCTCACTAAAGGATTAACCCAATACTAAGATACATTATCAAAAATTCTATAGAGAAATTGACTGAGTTGAGGGTAGGATTTATTTATCCAATATCCGATAGTCACAAGTGGGTATCACCTCTTGTTATATAGTTCCCAATAAAAATGGTAAGGGGAGAATATGTATAGATTATAGGGATCTTAACAAATACACCAAGAAATATTACCTTCCCTACCCTTTATATATAAGGTTTTAGATGATTTGGCGGTAAGAAATAATTCTCCTTCTTGGATGGGTTTAGTGGATACAACCAAATTAGTATAAAACTTGTTGATCAAGATAACACCACTTTCAATTTTCCCTATGGTACATTTGCATATAGAGGTCTACCATTTGAACTTTGTAATGCACCTTCCACCTTTGAGAGTAGTTTTAGCTATTTTGGCATGCCTTACCAATGACTATGTTGGAGTTTATATGGATGATTTCACAATACATGGGTCTACCTTTGAGGAGTCTTTGTGCAATATTAAAAAAGTGTTATCAAGATGTGAGCAACACCAACTCTCCTTAAGTCATGAAAAATGTTTGATGATGGTTGATCAAGGGGTTATTTTGGGTCATCATATCTCTGCTAAGGGTATCCAAGTTGATCCTAAAAAGATAGAAGTCATTACTAAGTTGCCTACACCAACAAATTAAACAGACATCAAAAGTTTCCTTGACATGCAGTTATTACAAATGGTTCATAAAATATTTTAGTAAGATTGTTGCACCAATGTTCTCTCTGCTAACAAAATACTATGTTTTTGAATGGAATCCTCAATGTCAACAAGATTTTGAAGTTATAAAGGAGAAATTGACCACTTCCCCAGTCTTGAGAGGACCCAATTGGGGCCAACCTTTTCATATTCACACTGATGCTTCCAACAATGCAATGGGAGTTGTTCTTGGACAGAAAGATGAGGAAGAACAAATGTATGCCATCTATTTCATTAGCAAAAACCGACCCTACAGAGAGAAACTACACCACTACAGAAAAGGAATTTCTAGCTTTTGTTTACTCTCTAAACAAATTCAAGACAATATATTACTGGTTATAAGATTTTTTTGTATACGAACCATTCGGCGTAAGATACTTAATGAAAAAACCAAAAGTAGGTGGAAAAAATATCAGGTGGTTGCTTCTTTTGCAAGAGTTTAACTTGACCATTATTGATAAACCTGAAAGGCTAATGTTGTTGTTCACTTTCTTTCATGATTGAATGTTTCAGGAAAAGGTGAGGCAGTTCAATATCACTTCCCGGATGAGCACTTGTTTGTAATATCAACATGTCCTTCATGGTTTGTTGATCTTGCCAATTATCTAACTACAGGGAAGTTTCCACTTATTTCACTAGTAAATAAAGAAAAAGATTAGTCAGAAACAGTGCTACATATAAGTGGTGCAATGGAATTTTATTTAAATGTTGTCCTGACATGATTCTTCACAGGTGTGTTCGAGAATATGAAATATATGACATACTGAGAGCATGTCATGATGAACCTGGAGGAGGAAACTACTCAATAAAGATGACAATTCATAAGGTCCTTGGAGCTGGGTACTACTAGTCCTCTCTCCACAAAGCTGTCAAAAATGGAAATGTGATGTATGTCAAAGAATGGGGAAGCCTACTATGTATTTTGAAATTCCCCTCAATGCTCAACTGGTTTTAGGACCATTTGAGAAATGGGGGATTGATTTCACTGGACCTATATACCCCCATCTTATGGAAAATATTACTTGTTGGTGTGCACCGACTATGTTACCAAATGGGTCGAGGTTCAAGCACTAACATCTGCCAATGAAGACGTTGTAGATGACTTTCTATACCACAAGATCATGCTAAGGTTTGGAGCTCCCAGAGCCATAGTATCTGATCAAGGACCTCAGTTTGTGTCCAACATGATTGAGGCCTTTTTGAAGATTTACCAAATCAAGCATAGGAAATCATCACCATACCACCCCCAATCTAATGGGCAAGTGGAAGTCACAAATAGAGAACTAGAAAACATCTTGACTAAATTTGTAAATGCAAATAGAAAGAATTGGGTGCCAAGACTACCTGAAGCAGTCTAGGCATACAACACAACCTGGAAAACCACCACTGGTTTCTCCCCATATGAACTAGTATATGGAAAGAAGCCATTTCTCCTAGTGGAATTTGAATTACAAACCTGGAGGACAACACTAAAGATAGGAATTGACTTGGATGAAGCTCAACAAGATAGGGTGATGCAACTAAATGAATTGGATGAGATGTGAATGGAAGCACAACAACAAGTTGAGATCCTTTAACATCAGAGGAAGGTCTGGCATGATTCTCATATCAAGACCAAAAGATTTAGAGAAGGAGACTGGGCCTATTGTTTGACTCAAAATACCAACACTTCAAAGGGAAATTGAGGACAAGATGGTTAGGACCTTACCAAATTGAGAAGATATATGATAATGGATCTATGAGATTGTTGCCAATTGATGGTGATAGAATAACTTTGTCAGTGAACGACCATAGAATGAATTTGTATCAACAACCATAGGATAAAGAAACCTTCATTAAGGACATACAACTGTGTGAAGAATTCAATTCAGTGGAAGACTTCAACTCTTTCAATCATGAGTAGTTTGTTAGGAATATGCAAATAAAGGAAGAAGACCATAATTTTGTTATTCTCTTCTTCCCCTATATCTAAAAAAACAAAAATATATTTTCTTTTATGCATGCAAATAAAGGCTAGAAGTGTAAATTATCAAAATGTATATTAACCATAATTGCTTTTCAAATGTAGGAGGTGGAGCGCCAATGGTCAAAAGTATGTTGAGCTGGTAAGGTGATGTGTATTTACTTTTTGCCAAAGGTTTTAAATATGTTTGAACTTCCCAATGCACTTGATTAGAAAAATCTAAAGGAGTAATTGGAGAGATAAGAGGTAATGACAAATGAATAAGGCATGATGTCACTCTTTTTGAGGGATGACATATGGCACGAGCGACAAGGATAGAAGTGTGGGAACCATGTGAATGAATTAAAAGCTCCCCACCTTCAACAATCACATCACCATCTTCGTCTTCATTCTCTGCCACCTTAATGCTATTATAAATTCACGAGTAGTTTGAATTCAAGCTACTGACATTTCACAAAACTACTCTTCCTCTTATAAGAAACCATTGCCATTTTTATGAAAATATACCTCCTCACCGCTTTTCCATTTATATTGAAACCATCATGTTCAATGGGGAAGAAGAAGAAGTTAGAGCCAGAATTTGTGGAACCACTACTGAGGAATGTCATCATCTCTCAGGTCTTTCATGACACATGTTGGTTAAATTTCATTCAAAATTTTGAAGGGTTTGATGAAGATTTGATTAAAGAGTTTCAGTCAAATTTTTAAGCAACTTGTTCCATAGTATGAGGGAAAAGAATTGAAATAGATGGCCAAATTATTAGCACAATCTCTGGTCTTCCAGATTTTGGACTCAAGGTTGTCACTAACTCTCCCCTCAAAGATCTGATAGCCCTTTTTCATGAGGAAGGGGAACCTCTTCTTGAGATAATAGTTAATCCCTGTGGGATCTAGAAGGGTATTAAAAGAGAAAGCTTGTCAAGACATCAAGCAAAGAGGTAGCTTCTTAGGTAAATAGGTATTTCATCTGTGACGGACAAAAATCAGTATTAGGAGGAGATACCCTAAAAATTTTGACCCATTTGAAGAAAGGCATGGAAAACCCTGCACTCAAAGTCAATCTCCCCGAATACCTAGCAAATGTCGTCATAAAAGTGGGGAAAAAGTATAAAAATGGAGGTGGTGACGTTGTAATTAAGCACCCAAGGCTTATTCAGTTTATTTGCATGCACCAGGCCTCAAGAAAACCCAAGAGGAAAAAAAAAAGATGACTATAGGAGAACTTTCCTAGCAGAAGAAGATCAAGGGGACTCCTACACCAATTTCTGCATAACCAACCCACAACTCTTAGCACAATATTCAATCCACTCCTTAGTCTACCCCCGTCGTATTCATTAAAGATTATACGAGATGATTTCAAGTAGCCACCTAAGCCTAAAACTTTGAGGAAAAAATATATCATGACAACCCTTGCTCAAATTTCGGCGAGAAAAAGAAGATCTAATTCAGCAAGGAAGGATGAAATTTCTAGACCTGCGTTATTTGATGAAGGTGCAACCCAGATTTTAGAAGATTGTGATAAAACCAAGACTTCCTCTGCCCTACAAGATCAGTCAAGAAATTTTGAATTTACTTCGGCAATTCTTGAAGAATGTAGCCATGTTGCTAAGGCACCTAAACTCATTTGGAAGCTTTGGAAAATATTCCTATAGCTCTGAAATTTAGACGGTATCTACTCAAAATTGTTGCACAAGGAATTGGTAATAAGGAATCACAAAGAGATGCTCTTCTTCACAATGATGAGGTTTTGAGGAAACACCAAGAGGAAATTGTTGCTCTAAAAGAAAAACTGAGAGGTATGGAAGTAACTCATTTGTCTCTTCAAAATGAGTTTGTGCAAAAGAATATAGAAAAAGATAAAGAAATAGATGTTTTGAGAATGGAAGTTACTAGTTTAAAGAGACAGAAAGATATTGGTTTGAAAGCATGGGATGATTTATCATCTCGTTGGACTCAACTTTCTCTTAAAAACAAGGAGTTGGTAGAAGAAAATAAAAAACTCAAGGAAGAGGCTAAATCCAACTCTAATGCAAAGACAAAATTGGAAACAATTTTTGAGTCTGTCTATCCTTTAGCTTGTAAACTCTTAGCTTGCTAGGAAACCATCTTTAGTGTATAGTCTATTTCTTCAAGAGAAATTTTATTCATGGAAGTTACATAGAATTTGTTGTGGAGAGCCTCATGAGGCTCCTAATGGAAAAACCTTTTTACAGATTTATTAGAGTTGTACTCCATAGGAATTTATCATGTGAATTTTATATCTATAACATCTTGGTCCCAAATGTTCCGAATTTTTCATAAATCATGTCAATAGAAGAATTTCAGCTTAAAATCTTTTTAGTCATTGATAAGAAATAAAATTGTGTGGGAAGAGTAAACTGATATCTATGCACAGCAGGACAAAACTATTGGTTTCTACATTCGACCCAACACCATAATGATATTTTGATGAAGAAATATTTTAGGTCTTTGTGTTACTAGCCCTAAATTGGTAAACACACCTCTAAGATCTTGCAGACTATGTCTAAGATTTTGAAACTTATTGTCGGCAAAACTTTGGCCAAAGCATGATAAATTGTGACAAAAGATGAGACACCTTAAATATGCCATCAAGAGAAGAGAAGTAATTTCTCCTCAGAATATTAGCTGGAGCATGAGAAGGGGAGATGCACTTGTGGAAATTATTTGGTAGTTGGCACAAAAAGGGAACAATGAGTATAATGATGAATGGGTTGGGATGCAGGTTAGGCCTCCTCTACTTCTCACCCAATGACTACTTGGCAAAACAATGCTCCTCAATCAAATGAAAGCTTTACGGCATGGGCAGAAACTATGTTTGCAACCCAAGGATGTAAGGGCACCAAGAAACAATATGCAGATCAATTTGAAGAGTATGACATGGCACAACAACTTGAACAACAATCAGGTCGAATATAGTTTGCAAAAGGTAAAGTGCGGGGAGATGATGAGTCCATAAAACGACTCATCATAACATCTATATAACTATAAACTTTACTCCAAAACACTAATCAATGCATGGGAATGTTCTAAATAGTTATATATAAAGTAGAAAGTAATGCATTTCCCCTTATTCTATCTTAAGAAAACTAATGACCAATGAAACTTCCATTAATTACTTTTTTGAATAATTTGGTGACATATACAGATAATGAGGCACATTCTCTCGCCATTTTGATCGATTTATAGTCAAAGGAGACCAAATCTACAACCATTACACCATTTTGAATACTCGAACCATAATAAGTTATAAACTAGGATCCATGTTTCTTGTAGAGCTAAGGGGTGTTGTGGGACTTTTATGAATTTCTAATCAATTGCCTATAGTTTTGGCATGTGTTGTAACCAGATGTAACTATAAGACACCTTCTCGTGACTGTTGCTTATTTAGTTTTTCGATATTACATCGGCTAATAGATAGAAGTTATTTTCGCTTGCTCTTTGAAGTATGTATTAGACTCATTTTTTATCAATGCAAGATATTATATTTTGAGGAAATGTTTGTGTTAAGAGTCTCAATCTTGAAGTAGAGCAAGGGCCCAATTGATTGAGGAGATTGGAGGACTGGTATTTTATGTAAAATATTTACATTTACTAAGTTCCAGCTTTTAATATCTTGGCTCGGTGATTATCTCTAATATAATTTTATATCTCTTTGTTTCAAGCGAATTTCCTTTACTTGTCGTTTCCTTTACACAAGCATTTAATTTCAGCAAAGCATTTCCTTTAAAAACATTTCATTTAGTAACTCTATTTCAATAGCATAGATGCATTTGGTAAACTTTTTTCCATTTGATAGTTTAGAATATTTTGATATTCGTGAGTTTAGACCTTTACTCACTTTCGGTAGTTAGTAGTCTAGAGTAAGAAAATCAACACCAAACAAACCCCCAAAAAAAGAGAACCACCACAAAGGATCGAGCCGCATATCAACTTCTTTGCATACATCCTTAAACACAACCCCTGTCTATAATAACATCAACACTTAAATAGGTTGATTAAATGATTGAAACTTTCAAAGACCCATCAATGTAAATGTAAAATACGCAAACGAACAAGTGTAAATGAAATAGGTGTACCTGATCCATGTCGAGAAAGAGAGTGTAAAAGGATATCATGTATTGTCGAGGTTTTTTTGGTGATTCAATGCCATAGGCCGAGAAGTTTAGGGTGGAATTATGTTGTATCCTCTAAGCTCTAATTGCTTCCCTGAATGTGTGTGAAGAGATATTTGTACGTCTTGGTTTTTTGGGCGATCCAATGCCACTAGCCAAAGAAGTATAGGGAGGAATTCTATTGTATCCTCCAACCTTTAATCAAGCTTTCCCAGAAATGTTATGGACACCATGTGCTATAAAATCCATTGTGTACGGGGTTTGTAGACTGGTCTAAACCCACTTGTTATATGTAACCCATAATGCCAAGGGCAAAAAGTGCATTGAACCGAACCGGTGTAAATGGGGTGTGTTAGTATGTAAATCCAAAATGATGCCCCCTCTTTGGGGGCACATGTAACATCACTGATAGGAGAATGCAGCCCCAAAGGAGGACCAACCGCATGAACTATACCATGGAAAGTGCTTGGTAGAAACCAAGGCACACACAAATAAGAGGCTAGCCAAAGGCAAGTGTTAATACAAACAAGCATGAATAGAGAAAATAATGTGTAAGCTACGCAAACGAAGGTATAAACTTCAAAGCAAAGTAGTAATGTAAACACGCAATAAGACAAGTAAGCCACATAAAGCAGGCTACAAACATGGGACATCACTCACGATGTCGCAAGACAGGAAAGGCCATCATAGCCACAAATAACAAAAAGTGTGCACACCAAACATAGGGCAAGGCCAACAAACAATAGCAGAAAATGTAACAAACAAGTATGGAAGCAAATATCCATGCATAAAAAATGTTGCATATGAAGCACCCATTAGCATTGTAGACACCCAAATTTGGGACACATCCTTTTAACCCCTTTCGATTCAATAATTTGACACATAAACCTAGTTATGGTCGCCTTCACCACATTGGTATTAATTTAATCACCTATAATTAAATTAATCCTCATCCTCATACTATTATTAATTTAATTACTTTAATTAGATTAATATCCACATCATCCCTCCACCTCATCCCAAGACCTATTCCTAGCCTATTGATTAACTAAGACTAAGTCCCTACTTATCCCAACCAACTGGGACTTAGTCTAGCCCTAACATTAATTCCCTATTTCTTCTCCAACAACACTCCTACTTATCTAAGCACCATTCTCCACTTGAGACTTGGAATGAGGATTCAAATCATGCCAAAATAGCAAAGATCGGGCTATTTCTAGCAACTTGGATTTATTCTCCTTAACCGACGCAAGTTATCCCTCGGTACTGCACTCGGTCACCTAACTACCATCAGTTAGGTTAAATAAGAGTTTCTAACTCTTTGTTCAGGTTTTGAATCTGACTTCTTTGGCTTATGCTTCTTGCATTCGCATGTTCAAGCACTCATGTGACCTTGTGACCAACCAGAGCCCCTCTCAGCATTCAAATGTCATTCGGTTCATTTAAAGGTTCTTCCGAGCTCCAACACATGCACTTAAAACCATCAGGTGTTGCCCTACTATCGTATTCACTCTAGATCACCACCTTCTGCAACCACCACCACCATCCACCTCTAGGCTACATTCAACAAGTAAGTGTTGTCTTTTTCTATCATTTTTAGTTGCTTAATTTGTTTTATTAAGTTATCTACCATTCCTTTTATTCCTACCTTACCCGGATCTAATCTCCAAAGGCCTCTGCCAACCGGCTATCCATTTAACCTCCCACACCTTACCTAAACCCTCATACCAACATCTCTGAGTCTTAACAAAAATCCCACAAACCTATCCAAATCCCCATCACTCTCTGTGTAATCATAGAGAGTGCCCAATTCTCGCTTTTGACATTACTACCGAATTGCCCCTACGACACCGGTCGCCCAAC
Organism: Taxus wallichiana var. yunnanensis; assembly: GCA_018340775.1. NCBI lineage: Eukaryota > Viridiplantae > Streptophyta > Pinopsida > Cupressales > Taxaceae > Taxus > Taxus wallichiana. The sequence goes on from CM031244.1 coordinate 530,283,207, forward strand.
CAGCGTCGGTTTATCCCCATACCAGACATCACCACCTAACCGATGTGAGTCTCTCGAGACCGGCAATTTTCCCTAAACCAACAGTTCACAACTTTCCCAAAACAACCCAAAACCTTGCCTAACTTCACCTAGAGTTCACCTACACCCTACCGCACTTTGTGGATTCAAACCAAGCCTAACCTTTCCTTTTAAGTTAAATTCATTTATTATACATTGTAGGAGATGCCTAAATCTTATAACTATAGTAGGATGCATTTCTCTATTATCTCTTCTTGCATTAATTTGTATTAAACACAAGATTGCTAGTTAGTCGAGGAAGCATCGCACTTCCCAGATCTAACCATCGCTAGGCATTCCTTTGACTCTTGCTATTTAATATTCTCTTGTGGTCTTGTTGTGATTTACAAGTAGTTTCTTCTAGCAAAAAAGGAAGCTCTCACATTGGGTTGATCGAAAGTCTACAACGCGCATAATGCCTTCTTCCATCTACATAACACAGTATTCCTCCTACGCCCATTACCTTCTTATTTGTTTTATCACATTACTTTGAGGTGAAACATTTTGGCACGCCCAATGGGACCCTATCATTTGGGTTCTTTTGCATTGTTCATTCTTAGGGAATCTTTGTGTGTCTATTTCCTTTCGAAAGAGTGCACATTAAACTTTCTCCCTGGGAACATTCTTCTTCTTCTACTTGTCTAAGTGAAATTTGTATTTTGGGTTAAAAAGAACACTTCTTTTTATTTTGTCTTGCATTTAGTGAAGGATCATCCTCTTGACCTATTCTCTATTTGCTACATCCAATTTCACTTTTGATTTGGGCTTTAAAATCTCTGCATTTCATCATGTGTATGTTGCATTTAGCTCACTTAAATTTATTTACAACCTATATACTAGAGGTCATGACTAGTTGATGGTTGGCGGGAATTAAGCGTAGCTCACTTCTTGCACACACATCCCAAACCAAATCACTGAAACAAATCACTCATTTCTTAAACATATTCCTACCCAAAATTATCGTTAACAATCAATAATCGGATTAGCGAAGGGATCTAGCCGGTGTTCCACTGTCATCATATCAAATTTGTACCACATATACCAAAAGGTATATTGGGTTGCTTTATCCAAAACAAACCTAAAACTAGCCATAGATTGCTTATAGGGCACCCTCATTGACCAAAAACTCTATTATACTTATAGTCAGTTCTAAATGGCATAAGCCACACAACATAAAAATCTATTACCTAGGATTTGGCATGTTTGCTAGCTTTTGCTTAATTTTTGTTTTGAGTTGTGAGATCGTTTCCCCTCTTTTTCTTTCCCTACACACTCTGTAATCATAGTTGGTGTATTCTCGACTCTTTCTACGTGTGTCAGGACTTATCATTGCCATACTCTCGCTTTACGTTTGGTGTTTATTTGGACTTAATCACTTTCAAATTCAAATTTTCATCATCTTCTCAAATTTCACAAGAATGTATCAATCCATCGACCGCACCTCGGTTACCTCTTCATACCGGTGTCGCTAACCGATCGACATCAGTTCCCAAGTGTTCAAAGTTATTTTTCCCAAAATAGTATTCAATTCACACCTAGATATCTTCCTTGAATTATTTCGTCATTTATCATAGTTTTGAGTCTCTCATATCACAAGCAGAGTCCAGCTCCACTTGATTTTCACCCTTCATCTCCATTTTTTCAAATTTTCCATTTATCCTTGGTAATCGATATCGGTCCAACAACCAACATTGGTTACCTCATCCTACTACGGCATCGGTTAGCCTACCAACATCAGCCTCTAAGTTTTGATTTTTCTATCAAGCAACGATGAATTCTCATTTTTGGATTTCTTCCATCATCCGCTTCTTTATTTTTGCACCATCAACAAAGCTCATATCACCTATCTTACCACTATTCACATGGTTTTGACTCATAGACAAGTCAACTCCTAGTATATCATCTCGGTCGTCACTGTTACCCCCTAGCCCAACACCACCTTCTATCTCCTTGGCTATGGACCCCAACGTACCTCTCGTTATACCTACAGGTGATGAGGAATTCACAAAATTCCTCGATCATAATACCGTCACCCTACAATATTACTTAGCCCATTCTTCCACTCGTGACTCATCAGGTCAACCTTTATTCGGGATGCCTACCTCCATGTCTTCTTCCTTTGCCCCCACTTATGTATCACCAATACTAGTGTAGCATTACCTGCTCCAACCTTCATCACCCATCATTTCTCATATTGACCCTACATCATCGATATCTACTACACCTATGAAATCTATCGCAGCTTTTACGTCTGTCACCCCTATGATGTCTACCCCTCCATCATCTATGGATCTTAGTGTAGGGATCCCCACTTCGCAACCTCCAGTTACGTCGACCCTTTTAAGAGTCTAGTCATGTCTATCCTAGCCACTTTGACACCTATCACTACGAGGGTCTCAACATACATTCCTCCCACCTATACCCTATCTCAGCCACCACCATCACCTACACCTCCCATTCAGGTATATGCCATCATCATCTATTGCCACCTATATGCCCCCTTCTTAGTTCACTTACTCGGCACCTCCATATATTGGTATGCCACCTACATCCTACTCATCGTATCCACCTCCTTATACCGCTGGAGGTGTACCTCAATCAAATCCAACCACATATTTGATCAAGATGATGATGGAAAAGATGCAGACCCTAGAAGCATCTATTTCCGGCTCCCGCAATTCTCTGACTTATGACAATATTTGTAATGAGCCTATTCACCCTTCTATTCCAATTCATCCATACCCTACACATTGGGAAATGCCAAAGTTTAACTGATTTAATAACAAGGAGGATCCACAACAACATTTGTGATCTTTTAAACATGTATGTTATCTGATTTCCCATGATGATGCCCTGCTTCTTTGAACTTTCCCAATGTCCTTGACAGAACTTGCCTTAGACTGGTATAGTTCCTTACCTAAGCACTCTATCTTTTCAATCAACTAGCTAGCTTAGGGCTTTCTTGATCATTTCTCCATCAACATCATCAAGAAAGCTACCATGACCAACTTGTATTCGATATGCCAATATGAAGATGATTCTATCGTAGATATTGTAGTGCATTGGCGGAGTCTTATCAACCAACTCACTTTCCAATTTCCTCAAATTGAACTAATAGAGTTGTTTACTAGGGCTTGTGCCAGACATATCTCCCCAACTCTCCAAGTCCAAACCTTCCGAATGTTTAATGAGGCATTCACAATGGCTTGGAAACTTGAAACCCATGCTATCGAAGAGAATAAATTGTAATTACACAACAAGAGTGCTCCCTTCAAACCAAATGAATCTTCTTCTTCTTCCAAACCACAAACCAATCATTCAAATCCCAAGGATCCACCAATGCAGTGGTCCTAAAGTTGGTCCATCTCATCCATCCAACCAACCAAAACCATCCTCTACTCTTTCTCCTATTCATAACTTTCAACATAAGTATGAACAACAACGATATACTCCCATAGGGGAACCTTACTCCTCTATGCTTTGGAGAAATTGTTGAAAGCAGGGGCTATCATCCTTCCACCAATCAAACCACATACTGGTTTTGATCCTCTAATCCTTTGCCAAGCAGTGGTATAAATAAATGACTATTGCAACTACCATCATGTTAGGGGTCATAGTGATGGAAACTGTAAAACATTCAAGAATATTTTCTAGGAGATGTTAGATAATGGAGATCTCGTCCTCGACAATCCTAATGCTCAGAAAACCAAAACTTGTAAATCTTTAAAAATCCTTTCCCAAACCACAATCAGTCATCAAACCAAATAGGTGAGACTTCTAATGCCAATGTTCATGAGGTCCACGCCATATTTGACACTGTACCTATCTCTTCTACTTAGTTACCTCTCATCCCCTCTATTGAGGAAATCCTTACGCGAGCTCCCCTACCCATGGAAGAGCCTAATCCTTCTACTCCTCTACCCATGGAGGAAATCCTCACATATATCCCTTCATCTATAGAATATCTTACCTCATCTATGTCCCAACTCATTGTAGAGCCTATCACACATGTTCCTCTACCCATGGAGGAACCAACTACATCTACATCTTCGCCTACCATTGAAACTATCTTTCCTATGCCTCTACCCAAGGAGGAACCCATTTCACTTGCTCCTCAATCCAATAGAAACTAACCCTATCAACCTTTCTACCCAAAGAAGATTCTATATCACATATTTTTCCATATCCTTGCCCCATTGAGGATCCAATCATATCTCTTCTTCCTGTAAGTGATGCTTCACCGAGGGTCTTCCAAGATCTTGTCGATCTTCTAGTGTCACTCTTACTCGACTAAATCTAAGGCAAAAGCCTTCCCTATGTCACTTAACTTGGAGTTTTGGACAAGTGTCACAACTTGTTCATCACTTTCTAAACCAAATAAATTCTCACGTTTGGTAGACCAATTGGAGTATGTCGATCACACCATGCTCTGGGGTGCCTGTAACTCCCAGTATCTACTCAAATGCAAATTTTTCCCATAGATACCTCCACCATTTATCCGAAGGTATTCCAGTCAACCAAGACCACAAAACCTAAACTAGTCATATCCATTCCTTCTTCATCAGCTTTTCCTTCACCCCAACCTTCACCTGTACCTAAATCCTCATCAACATCCAAATCTTCAACTAAACCCACCACAATGGGGTCCACCCTACGCCTAGTCTAGTGCATCCCATCGTCAAATTAGACCTGACTACTACACAACCGTCTATCATGAAGTCAACTTCCATGCCTAAGAAGAAGCCACATTCTCCTAAGCCTTATTTTCCCTCACCTCTTCCATCAATCTTAGGCCCACATCCATCAACCTTGGTTAATCAACCACTTCACCAAGGCAAGTCTAAGGTACGACAATCTACATCCACACCTTCACAGAACCCCTTTGCCCACGCCCTTACCTCTTCACCAAAACAAACCCCACGTGCGGCAGCCCACACCCACATCTTTACCATCATCACACCCTCAACTTGAACCTATACATGTACCTTCATCACCACTTTAGCCCATATCCATACCATTACCTATAATAAATTTTCAGCCCACACCTACACCCTCATCTTCATTACCCTTTTTGCATGCATCATCTATGTTACCTACTACCATGCCACTGCCAACATAGTCGCTTTCACCCTGGCTCTTCAAATTTCCTTCATCTTCTACATCCCCTTCTACCTCACATGCCCCACCTGCACCTTTACCCAAGAAGGTGCAACCTAAATCAAAACCAAAAAAACAAAATCTTCGTTACCTACCAAAAAGGTAACTCCACCTACACCACCTCAATCAACACTTGTTTCACAACCATCACTCATGCCTTCACCCAAACTCACTTTGAAATCATGTTGTGATCCACTGGAGGGATCCTATACTAATTTTCTTTCTAGGTTGCTAGAAACTTCGACTATCACATTTCCACCCCTTAAACCTTACGACCCTCTCAAACCCAAGCTAGTAGGGTTTGACAACACAAATATTTGTGCTTATCATCACTCTCTAGGGACATGATGTCAAGGGTTGTAAAGCCCTTAAGAATTTTCTCCTCTAGATTTTTCCTCCCGAACCCCCTGAGAGAAGCAAATGACCTATCACAGGTGGACTTTGTTATCAAGAATATGACCTATTAGACGAGGAATTCACTTCCCCTATCACCATATGACCTAAACCCATAACTATTCAATGGCCTTCACCTCCACCTCCACAGTCCTCTTTTCCTCCTCTAACCTTTGAGATTAATATGGTCTAGATTAGAGAGCTATCCCAACCCCCTCCAAAATGCAACTGCGCCATACTCATTTCACAAGGATCTTATCATGCATTAGGTTTTTATCCCTCCTACCGTTATACCTTTCACGATTCATCTCCCCTTTTCCTCAAATAAATATGGTTCAAGTTGCCACTCACACATAGAAAGACAAAGGAAAAGAGAAGATATGAAATCCATCCACTACACCTTTACCTAATATCCCATCTGCACCTACTCCCAAGGTAATCATCTGTGGGATGGCCTATCCAATTTCTAATGGCATCACACATCGCACCATGATCAAACAATTGCATCACCCCTTTTTAAAATGTCTTTGTATGACCTCATCCAAACCTCTAAATCTCATCGCCAGGCCCTTCTAGAGATCCTACAAACTATCGAGGTACTACCAATGACCCTTCACCCATTGTCACCATTTTCACCCCTCATCACATAGCCACTCTCACTACTCTACCCAAGACTTCTATTCCCACTACCACTCATCGATTTCTGTCGGCCTCGACTCGAAAATTTCTCCTTTCCATTCAAAGGATCTTGACCCCACCCTCTTCATCTATGTTCACATCGATGATACTCATGTTTGACACGTTATGATCAATGGAGGTGCGAGCATCAATATCATTTCTTCCCATGTATATGAAAAAATGTGCATACCTTCCCATTGCATGCATAATAACCCAGTTATGTTGCTCTTATTTAACGATGGCATAACCACTACCCTCGGCACTATCATTCTCCACATCTCGTGTGGACCCCCGCACCATTCCTGAATTATTCTATGTTCTCGAGGGAGAATTCCAATACAACATATTGCTAGGCTGACCTTGGATTCATGTCATGGGGTGTGTACCTTCAACTTTACATCATTGCATCAAGTTCGAATATGAAGGACACCCTTATACTATTCAAGGACCCTTCACCTTTTAAAACCTACAATATGTTGTACCAACCAAATGATGTTCTTATTCCAATTAAGTCATCTACCTCTATCATTGCCTCATCAACTACCATTTCCACCTCATCTACTATTGTCATGTTAGGAATTAGAGAACAATTATGCGGAAACAATTCCTTAAACCACAATAGTAAGAAACTATATAAAGAGTTATACTTGCAGAAATAAAACAACATAAATGAATAATGCACAAAAGAAGACAAGACAAGATTTAACATGATTCACCCAATGTGGGCTACATCCACCAAGAACTTGCTCGATTTTATTATCAACAAGAGTAAAACAACTCTCACGCCTTCTCTCGCTTATGAACTCACAAATGTAATTCCAAAGATGTTAAACTACAATTGACACCCAATTGCTTAACCTTGATCACTCTTGATCACCTCTTGATCTCTAAGACTCAAGACTTGAACACTCAAGATATCTTTAAGATACCCTAACACCTCTATTTATAGGATTACAATCCTTCTAAGAAGCCATAAAGCTGACCCTAGAAGATTGAAAGTTGTGATCTTTCAACTTCCCACGGCTAGAAAAATAGTCCCGACGTTGATGGGCCGCTAACAAGAACGCCACATGTTGCAGATGATCGCAGAAAGTTCTGGATTCTCCAAACTTAATTGTTCGAGCTCTAAGCACTTCAAAGACTGATTCAAGAAGACCAAAAATAGGCTCCACACCCCAAAAATCTCCCACTTGGAGATTGTTTCCACTGAGAAAAGTTATTAACCCTTCATTATCAACCATGAAGGCCAATCAAAGTTGAACACAACTTCAACTTCTCCCTTGTGACCGCCTTGGTCATCATATCCACAGATTCTAACTAGTATGAATCTTTTCTAGCTTCAACTTATCTTCTTCTAAAGTTGTCCTGATGAAATGATATCTCAGCTGAATGTGCTTTGTCCTAGAGTGGAAAGTGGAGTTCTTCGCCAAATGAATAGTGCTCTGACTATCACTGTGTAGTCTCCCAACTTCCTGCTTATGCCCCAACTCATCAAGCAACTGCTATAACCAGATCATCTCCTTGCTTTCCTTTATGGCAGCAACATACTCAGCCTCTGTGGTTGATAAAGCCACAACCTTTTGTAACCGTGAAATCCAACTCACCGTTGTATCACTAACCGTAAATACATAACCTATCGTGCTCCTCCTACTATCCAAATCTCCTACCATGTCCGAATATACATATCCACGTAATGTAGTGTTTGATCCACCAAAACACAATGTTGCTCCCATGGTCCCTCTCAAATACCGAAGGATAGACTTTCTTCGCTCGTCACTGCTTTCTACTGGATCACTCATAAACTTGCTCACTTCTCCCACTACATGGGAAATGTCAGGCCTAGTGCATACCATAACATACATCAAGCTACCAACTGTTGATGAGTATGGTACCCTGGACATTTGAATTCTATCCTCCTCAGTCTTGGGACTCTGCTCCTTTGATAATTTAAAGTGACCTGCCAAAGGAGTACCAACCGGTTTAGCATCTTGCATACTAAACCTCTCCAAGACCTTATTTATGTACTCTTCTTGAGATAATACCAGCTTCCTCTCCTTCCTATTCTAAGTTATTCTCATACCAAGGATTTGTTTTTCTGCCCCCAAATCCTTCATAGCAAAGGAGTCACCTAGCTGCTTCTTGAGTACCTTTATTTCCTACATGTTCTTCCCTGCAACAAGCATATCATCTACATATAGGCACATAATAATATAACTACCATCAAGAAACTTCTTGATGTACACACAATGGTCTGAGTGACACCTGAGTAACCCTGCTCCTGCATAAAACTATCAAACTTCATGTACCATTGTCATGGAGCTTGTTTCAGGCCATACAAGCTCTTCTTCAATTTGCACACTAACCTCTCCTTCCCTTTGACCTCATAACCCTGTGGCTACTGCATGTACAATTCCTCCTCTAACTCACCATGAAGGAATGTAGTCTTCACATCCAACTGTTCTAAGTGTAGGTCTTCTACTGCAACTAAACCAAGAACAATCCTAATAGAAGTCATTTTAACAACCGGAGAAAAAAATTCATCAAAGTCTATACCTTTCTTCTGTGTAAATCCTTTGACCACCAACCGGCCTTGTATCATTTCTTTCCTCCATCTTCCTCTTTGATTCTATACACCCACTTGTTTTGTAATGCTCTCTTGCCCTCGGGTAGCTCCACCAAATCCCAAGTCTAGTTTTCCATAAGAGATCTATGCTCTTCATCCATGGCCTACTCCCACTTCTTCCTGGCATCCACCTACACTGCTTCCTCAAAGCACTCGGCTCTCCACTATCAGTGAGCAATAAATAATTCAAATATGGAGTAAATCATTTAGGTTCCCTTCTTACCCTAGAAGACCTTCTCACCTCAGGAGTTTGGGGTTCCTGATGAGTAGGTACTGAACTGGCTGTGTCGGAACATGTTATACCTGAACCGGCCCCTTGACACCTTATTGTCTGCAATTTCCTCTAACACTATGTATTCTTTCTTTGATTCCTCTTTCTATTCCTACAACTGATCTTTATACATGATTTTTTCATTAAAGACAATATCTCTAGACCGAAATATTTTCTTGTCTTTAAGACTCCAAACACGGAAACCAAAATCATCTTCACCATATCCAACAAAGGTGCATTTCTCAGAATTAGCCTCTAACTTGGTCCTATCATCTTTATCAACGTGAACAAATACCTCACATCCAAATACTCTAAGAAATGAGCAATCAATTTTCTTACTGCATCAAACCTCCTCGGGTATACCTCCATCTCGAGGCCATGAGGGTCCTCTCAATCGATAAACAACTATGCTTACCACTTCCACCCAAAACATGAGTGGCAACCCCGCATGTAACCTCATGCACCTAGCATGCTCCATGATTGTCATGTTCATTCTCTCTGACACTCCATTTTCTTGTGGAGTATTTGGAACCTTCTTTTCCTATGGATCCCATTTACCGAACAATAATCAATAAATTCATTGCTGCAATATTCCCCTCCATTATCTGACCTGAGACATTTCAGCTTGAGACCTATTTCATTCTCAACCAAGGCTTTCCATCTTTTGAAAGTTTCAAACACATCAGATTTCTTTCTAATGCAATATACCCAAAATTTTCTAGTTGCATCATCAATGAAAGTGACGTAATAACATGAACCACCAATAGAGTTTACCTTAGCTGGACCCCATACATCTGTATGCACTAACTCCAACTTACCCTCCTTCCTGGTAGGTCCAACCTTGAGGAATCATAACCTCTTCTATTTCCCATAAACACAGTCCTCACAGAAGTCTAAATCTAACTCCTTTAATCCGGGTAGCCTATCCTTTATAATCTGCATGCCCTTATGACTCATATGACCGAGTCTCTAGAGCCACAAAGTTACATCTCCATCTCAGCAGCAAACTAAATTGCAATCATCAACACCACTGTTAAATACAAAGTACCATTTTTCTTACCTCTTGCAACCACAAGAGCTCCTTGTAACCTTCCAAGAATCCACTATAAAATTGGTGCATACACCATCACTACCTGGGCTTGTCCCGCTAATATCAAGTTTTGCCTCTACTTAGGCACATGCCTAACGTCCTTAAGTAGCCATGTGTTCCCATTCTACATTTTCACCCGAACACAACCTTTCCCTACTATGCTGCATGGTTCATCATCACCAAGATATACATGTCCAAAATCACCTTGAATAAAATCAGTAAAGTAATGTCTATGTGGGGTGGCATGGAAAGAAGCCCCTAAATCTAACACCCAAGATTCAAGTAATATTATCTAAAGAAAGAATTAAGGCATCTTGACAAACATCACCTACTGCCACATTTACCTCTTTAGTTTCCTCCTTCTTGTTCTTCTTATCCCGAAGAGCCCAACAATCTTTCTTAGCATGACCAACCTTCCCACAATGCCAACATTCTAACTTACTCTTGGACTTTGACCTTCCACGATCATTTGACTTCCCACGGTTACCTTTCCTCTGTTCTTTTGTCTCCCTCTGCTCTCCATCACAAAGTGTTTCCGTAAGTAAGAATCTCCTGGTGCTCTTCCTTCACATTTCCTTGCTTAGGATCACACCTATTACATCCTCAAACTTCAACTTTGAGTTATTAGAGACTGAATTACTTACAGCCATAACCAAGTTGTCCTAGCTATCTGGCAAGGAGCACAAAATCAACAAAGCCCTGACCTCATCATCAAAGTCAATTTTTACCGAGTTTAACATACTCAAAACCGTATTAAATTCATTCAAATGATCAGCAATAGAACCATTCTCAGACATCTTCATATTAAATAACTTTTTCATCAAAAATATTTTATTAGAGGCAGAGGGTTTTTCATATAACTTCCCCAACACACTCATGAGACCTTCCGTGGTCTTCTCCTGCGATATGTTGAAAGCAACCAAGATGCAAGACATAACCGAATTTCCCCGAGCACCTTTCTATCCAGCAAATCCCAATCCTCATCCGATATGGTGAAGGTTTCTTTTTGCTTTTCCAGCCAAAGGAACATGGAGGTCCTTCTGATATAAGTAATCCTCCATTTGCATCTTCCACAAACCAAAGTTCTGCCCATTGAAATTCTCAACCCTTGATTTTCCCTCATCTGCCATAGCTCCCACTCAAGCTAAACTTTCCCTATGATTTACAACTTCAGCAAAAGAACCACCAAAGCTCGATACCAATGGTTAGGAATTAGAGAACAATTATGCGAAACAATTCCCCAAACCACAATAGTAGGAAACTCATATAGCAAAATTATACTTGTAGAAATAAAACAACATAAATGAATAATGCACAAAAGAAGACAAAACAAGATTTAACGTGGTTCACCCAATGTGGGCTACGTCCACAAGAACTTGCTCAGATTTTATTGTCAAGAGTAAAACAACTCTCATAGTCTTCTCTCGGTTATGAATTCGCAACAGAATTCCAAAGATGCTAAACCACAATTGACACCCAATTGCTTAACCTTGATCACTCTTGATCACCTCTTGATCTCTAAGACTCAAGACCTCTTGAACACTCAAGATATCTTTAAGATACCCAAACACCTCTATTTATAGGATTACAATCCTTCTAAGAAGCCATAAAACCGACCCTAAAAGATTGAAAGTCGTGATCTTTCAACTTCCCACAATTGGAAAAACAATCCTGACGTTGACAACTAGTTAACAACATGTTAACAACAACGTCCGCAACAACGCCACAAAGAGATGACCGCAGAAAGTTCCTAGATTCTCCAAAATTAACTATTCGAGCTCTAGCACTTCAACACTGATTCAAGAAGACCAAAAAATAGGCTCCACATCCCAATATGTCGTTGCCGCATTTACTACCATTGTTGCCTCGTCGACCACCATCGCTTTCCCAATCTACCACCACCGCTACCTCATCTACTACCATTGCCACCTCATCTTCTACCACGGTCGCTTCATCTTTTGTCAATGCATCTTTTATCACTTCGCTATTGCACCTTCATCAACTAGCATACCTCTCCCCACTATAGCCGAACTTCCAAAGTTAACCCTTCCTCTTCTTCTTCTTCCATTCCCACCACCCAAGTACCTACTTCTAACCCTTTGGAAGGTGTTTTTCAATGCCTTACATTAGGGGAGTATCGCCTATACAATATCGATACCTTCCAAACTCCTTAAGAGTATGGAAACCTTCATCAACACCCGCATTATGACCGTTGTGTAGGAGAAACCTTTCCATATGGTCCCCTCACCTACACACCAACCTAAAATTTGGGGACTTGATCATCGCTTCCTATTCATCCGAACCACCTACTCAAACATGAACTTTTTCCTTCGAATTTTGTTACCTCACCAATCTTTGTTTCGCAAGACCTTTCTCTATCGCTATGCTTGGAAAGGTTTCGGCTTTGGTCTTTATGAACAAGGTTGTCACACAGTTATTCCTTATACTACCTACAAACATAAGGACTCGCCATGGTATTGAATTTTTTGAACCACCTAATCCTAAGAAAGCTAGAGTTGAAATCGTAGAGGAAGATCAACCTTCTTCACCTTCTTCACCTTCTTCACCTTCTTTACCATCTTCACCTATCACAACCGCCATCACCTACGAGTCAATGGATCCAGAATCCATACCTCCTAACTTTTTTTTTTCGTGAACACCATTTCCTTGGGACCTCTGACCTATCATCGTGATGGCGAGGCATCCTCTTCCCTTCCTCTTCTTTATCTTGACATGTTGGAAGAAGACACACCTTCTATCAATGTTGTTTAATGTCAGGATGATGATTCCATTCTCACCTATCTAGGTATGGAGGATTCTTACATTCACCGGTTGTTACCTTCTAAGACACAAACCATGTTGAATGAATCGACCATAGAGATCTAGTTTCAAACTTAGGATGACCTCGCATGTCAAGATAGGCCAATCTTAGATTCCACCAAACAAGAAGCCTTCACCTCTTTCGTCCGAGATCATAACAACACTTTTTCTTGGTCTTATGCCCAGTATTGACCCAAATAACATGGTGCACAATATCATTACTATTATTGATGCCAAACACGTGAAACATAAATCAAAAATGCATCCACGTATTGTTCTTCTCGTGAAAGAAGAACTCCAGTGTCTCATTTTTTTTGTTTCTTTCATTCTACCCATTGATTATCCACAATGGATTTCTAACATTGTTCCTGTCACCAAAGCAACAGGGGGACTCCACATCTACACAAACTTCTGTGACCTTAACCTCACTTACCCTAAGGATGACTTTCCTTTACCTAGCATAGACCAACTTGTTGATCTTACACCATGAGATGTTATCTCTCATGGACGGGTTCTCGGTTATAACCAAATATTACTCGTGTTGGAGGATCAACATAAAACCACCTTCATCACCCCTTAGGGGACTTTCTATTATCGTGTCATGCCCTTTGGATTGAAAAATGTTGGTGCCACTTATCAAGCATGTTTGTGACCTATATCTTTCATGATATCATGCATCAGATACTAGAGTATTACGTCGACGACCTTCTTGATAAGTCTAAAAGTTGTGCCAACATCTCCATTCCCAAAATCATCTTCGACCACCTCATCAAATATTGCATTCTCCTTAAACCAAAGAAATGTGTCTTTGCATTCCTCTCCGGAAAGCTCCTTGGTTTCATCGTCTCTTTGTGAGGCATCGAAGTCAATCACAAAAACCAACGCCATTTTAAAGATGCCTCCACGCACTAACCTAAACAACTCCATATTTTTCAAGGTGAATTATAATCTATTCAATGTTTCATTTCCCAATTTTTTGACAAATGTCACCCTTTTCATCATCTCCTTAAAAAGGACGTTTCCTTCAAATGGTATGATGAGTGTCACAATGCCTTTTAAGCATTGAAGAAATATCTTCGTCAACCACCCGTTCTCATCCCACCACAAGATGAGAAAGCTTTCTATCTATATATTTCAGCTACTGACCATTCCTTGGGTGCCATGCTCGCTCATCACGATGAGAAACATAGGGAGTAAGTGGTTTATTACATAAGTCATACGCTTTTAGACTATGAGACTAGATATACCCATGTTGAAAAGCTTTTCCTAGCCTTAGTATTCGTTGCCACCAAAATTCGCCACTACCTACTTAACCATAAAACCTTCATCATCACTAACACCAACCCTTTGCATTACATGTATGCCAAACCTTACCAACATCAATGCATCTCGCATTGGCTCATGTTCCTCACAGACTTAGATCTAGAGTTCATTCATCAAAAGTCCACAAGGGACGCACCATTACTGATAAACTTGTAGACTCTCCGCTTCCCGACACCAATCTTCAAACTTCGATTTCCCAGATGAATCTATCGCTACCCTTTCCATCGATGATTTTCTTGTTGACCCTACCATTTACCAAATGACCTTATTCTTTAACGGTTATAAATGTCAACATGGGGGTGGTGCAAGAGTCATCCTCATTCCTCTTGACGATGATCTTATGCCTTTATCATTCAAATTAGACTTTAAATGCACCAATAACATCGCCGAGTATGAAGCACTTGTCTTAGGTCTTCAAACTACCATCACCTTAGATGTTAAATCCATTAATATCTTTGGTGATTCTCAACTAGTTGTGAACCAAGTCAATGGTATATACCAATGTCATAATGAGGTCCTTCAAAAATATAAGTTCCATGTCAACTTACTTTTGACCACCTTTGACCATTTCCTCCTTCAAACCACTCCGCAATCCACCAAAAATTCACAGATACCATGGCTTGTCTCGCCTCACAAATACTGGCCTCACCTTCTAACTCAAAAATCTTTGTCACAATACAACGATTGTAATCACCTTCCTACATAATTCCCGACATTAATTTTGTGGGACATATCGAAACCGACCCACATGACATTTGGTATAAGTAGTATGCCAACTACCTTTCTCTTTCAATGCTACCTCCATAACTCACTCGTAATGGTTGGCATGCCTTCCTTCACAAGGTCTCCCATTACATCATTATCGAGGTCTTCTTTGTTAGGAAATAAGGGATAAAATATGCGGAATAATCCCTCATAGAATCGCAATGAAAGAAAACTAATATGCGAAATTATTACAGATCTCAAATAAAATTGCAGAATAAAATAACACAACACAAAGAGACAATATTTAATGTGGTTCACCCAATTTGGGCTACGTCCACCAAGAATCACTTGCTCAAATTTTATTACAAGCTACCGCTCTCTCAATACAATACCTGATCCGTTTGGAGATATGCTCAACAAACTCTACAGACTCACACCCAATTCAAAACACATCTCGCAATACATTTGCTTGTACATCTATCATATGCATAAGACCATATAAATAGACAAAATCGCTAAGCAATTTTACAAAACCGTGGGTATCAAAACCATGGAAAAACCCGTCCCATAAACCTATGGGTCAAAAACTCACCCATATGAGAAAAGCACGTTTCTGATATGTCGTGCATTTTTCGAGGCCAAAAAGCAAGGATACATGAAAATTGTACAAGACTCTTAGTGTAAAGTCTTCAACACTTTCACACATGGAAAAAATAGGCTCCACAACCTAACAATCTCCCACTGAGACTAGTTTTCCTCTAAGCAAGCTTCTCAACCCTTCACTAGTTTCTATGAAGACCAACCAAAGCCGAACACAACTTCGCTTTTCCTCAGGCCACCTTGGTCATCATGTCTGCAGAGAATTCTCTAACTAGTATGAATCTTCTCCAACTTCAACTTCTCTTCCTCCAAAGTTGTCCCGATGAAATGGTACCTTAATCGTATATGCTTTGTCCTATAGTGGAAAGCAGAGTTCTTAGCTAGGTGTATAAAGACTCGACTATCACTATGCAGCTTACATTCCTCTTGCTTATGCCCCAACTCCCAAACAATTGTTGTAACCAAATCATCTCTTTGCTTGCCTCTCGTGGCAAAAGCAACATACTCACCTCTCGTGGTCGACAAAGCCACCAGCTTCTGTAGTCGTGAAATCCAGCTCACCGTTGTCCCACCTACAAAGGTGTAAATATAACTCGCGTGCTCCTCCCCGCTGTTTACATCTCCAGCCATAGTTGAATCTACATAACCACGTAAAGTGGTGTTTGATCCACTATAGCACAAAACTGTCCCCATGGTCCCTCTCAAATACCGAAAGATCCACTTTACTACTTGCCAATGCTCTTTACCTGGATCACTCATAAATCTACTCACAGCTCCCACTGCATGGGCAATATCAGGCCTAGTGCATACCATAGCATACATCAAACTACCAATCATTGATGAGTAAGGTACCTTGGACATTTGGTTTCTCTCCTGCTCTGTCTTGGGACACTGCTCCTTTGATAACTTGAAATGGCTTGCCAAAGGAGTCCCAACCGGTTTAGCATCCTGCATATTAAACCTCTCCAAGACCTTCTTAATGTACTCTTCCTGAGATAAAGTCAGCTTTTGTTCCTTCCTATCCCGAGATATCCTCATACCAAGGATTTGTTTGGCTGCACCCAAATCCTTCATAGCAAATGATTCACTTAGCTACTTCTTGAGTACTTTTATTTCCTGCATGTTTTTACCTGCAACCAACATGTCATCAACATACAAACACAGGATAATATAACTTCCATCCTCAAATTTCTTTGTATACACACAATGGTTAGAATGACATCTGATATAACCTTTCTCCATCATGAAGCTATCAAATTTCTTATACCATTGATGTGGAGCTTGTTTCGTGCCATATAAGCTCTTCTTCGCCTTGCACACCATCTCCTCTTTACCTTTGACTTTATATCCTTCTACTGCCGCATATATAGCTCCTCCTCCAAATCGCCATGGAGAAATGCGCTTTACATCTAATTGTTCTAAGTGCAAGTCTTCTGTTGCCACTATTCCAAGAATGGATTCGATAGAAGTCATTTTTACTACAGGAGAAAAAATCTCATCAAAATCTATACCTTTTTTCTGTGCAAACCCCTTGACCACCAACCGGCCTTGTATCTTTTCTTGCCTCCTTCTTCCTCTTTGACTCTAAACACCCACTTATTCTGTAATGCTCTTTTTCCTTCGGTAGCTTTACCAAATCCCATGTCTAGTTCTTCATGAGAGCCTAATGCTCCTCATCCATGGCTTGCTCCCATTTCTTCCTAAAGATCTACCTACATTGCTTCATCAAAGCTCTATGGTTCTCCACTATCAGTGAGTAATAAATAATAAAGAGAAGGAGAAAAACATTCAGTTCTCTTCTTACCCTAGAAGACCTCCTCAATATAGGAGTTTGGGGTTCCTGTTGAGGGGGTTCCTGAACTAATTCATGTGTCACTTTCCCATCTGGAAGATCCTCTACCGTTGCATATTCTTTCTTGGATTCTTCCTGCTTTCCCGCAATTTCCGCTATACATGACTTTCTCATTAAAGACCACATCCCTAGATCAAATAATTTTCTTGTCCTTAATACTCCAACATTATATCCAAAGTCATCACCACCATAACCAATGAAAGTATATTTTTCTCGATTTAGCCTCTAGCTTAGTCCTATCATCCTTGTCTATGTGAACAAACACCTCACATCCAAAGACTCTAAGAAATGAATAATCAACTTTCTTACCATACCAAGCCTCCTCAGGTATGCCTCCATCCAAGGCACTTGAGGGTCCTCTGTTTATCAAGTACACAACTGTGCTCACCGCTTCTGCCCAAAAAGAAAGAGGCAGTCCTGCATGTAACCTCATGCTCCTAACACGTTCCATTATTGTTCTGTTCATCCTTTCTAATACCCCATTCTCTACGAAGTTCCCGAACCGCTTTTTCTTGCGGATTCCATTCTTAGAACAATAATCATCAAATTCATTGCTGCAATACTCCCCTCCATTATCTAACTTGAGACATTTTAGCTTAAGACCTGTTTCATTCTCTACCAAGGCTTTCCATTTAACAAAAGTGTCAAATACATCAGATTTGTTTCTAATACAATAAACCCAAACTTTCCTTGTTGCATCATCAAAAAAGTAACATAATAACTTGAACCCCCAAGAGATGATACCCGAGATGGCCCCACACATCGAATGCACCAGCTCTAACTTACTCTCTTTTTTGTAGGTCCAACCTTGAGAAACCTTACTCGCTTTTGCTTTCCCATATATGCAGCTTCACAGTAAAATCCAAACCTGCTTTCGTATATCTAGGAAAATTATTCTTTATGATGTTCATGCCCTTATGGCTCATATGACCGAGCCTATAGTGCCATAATGTTGTATCTCGCATCCAAGCCATAAGATTACAATCATTAGTACTATCGTTGGTTAAATACAAGGTTCCAACCTTCTTACCTCTTGCCACCACAAGAGCACCCTTGTAACCTTCCAAGAGTCTCACAGTAAATATCACAAGACAACCATCACTTCCCAACCCCCTGCCGATATCAAATTTCGTCTTAATGTAGGCACATGTCTGACATCCTTCAATAGCCAAGTATTCCCATTCTACATCTTAACTCGAATATAACCTTTTCCAACTATGCTGCAAGGCTCATCATCACCAAGAAAAACATGCCCAAAATCTCCTTGAACATAATCAACAAAATAATTCCTATGTGGAGTAGCATGGAAAGAAGCCCTTGAATCTAAAACCTAAGATTCAGTAATATTGTGCAAAGAAAGAATCAAAGCATCCTGACATACATTACCCATTGCCACATTTGCCTCCTTGTTTTCTTCTTGTTGTTTCTTCTTATCCCGAAGCTCCCAACAAATATTCTTTACATGCCTGTGCTTTCCACAATTCCAAAGATACAATCTTGTTCTTGGATTTTGACCTTGCCCGATCTTTTGATTTTCCACGGTTTCCTCTATTCTTCTCGTCTCCTCTAGTTTCCATTGTTAAAGCATTCCTTGAAGTAGAGTATTCCCAGAGCTTTTTCTTCGCATTTCCTCGCTTAGAATCACCCCTACAACATCCTCAAACTTCAACTTCGAGTTAGCTGAACCTAGTTACTTACCGCCATTACTGTGCTATTCCAACTCTCGTAAAGAGCACATAATTAATAAAGCCCTAACTTCTTCATCAAATTCTATCAGAATCAAGCTAGCATATTCACTACCATATTGAAATCATTTAAATGATCTGCTACTGAACTATTCTCAGACATCTTCATATTAAACAACTTTTTCATTAAAAATATCTTATTAGAGGCAGAGGGTTTTTCATACAACTTCCCTAATGCATCCATTAGATCTTTTGTAGTCTTTTCCTTTGAAACATTAAATAATACCGAAGATGCAAGACTCAACCAGATCATTCCAAGTGCCTTCCGATCCAACAAATCCCATTCCGCATCTGTCATACTCGAGGGTTTGTTCACCTTCTCAGACAACGGAGTATAAAGATCCTTCTGATAAAGGTAATCTTCCATCTGCATCTTCCAAAGACTGAAATTCTACCCGTTGAATTTATCAACCCTAGATCTTCCTTCATTTTCCATAGCTCCCACTCAAGCTAAAAACTTTCCCTGTGATTCAACACTTCAGCAAACCAAACCAGGATCTGATACCAATTGTTAGGAAATAAGGGATAAAATATGTGGAATAATCCCTCACAGAATCGCAATAGTAGAAACTAATATGCAGAAATTATTACAGATCTCAAATAAAATTATAGAATAAAATAACACAACATAAAGAGATAGTATTTAACGTGGTTCACCCAATTTGGGCTATGTCCACCAAGAATCACTTGCTCATATTTTATTACAAGCCACCGCTCTCTCAATACAATACCTAGATCCATTTGGAGCTATGCTCAACAAACTCTATAGAATTCACAGCCTGAATTCAAAACACATCTGCAATACATTTGCTTGTACATCTATCATATGCATAAGACCATATAAATAGACAACTACTTAAGCAGTTTTACAAAACCGTGGGTATCAAAACCATGGGAAAAACCCATCCCATAAACCTATGGGTCAAAAAACTCGCCCATATGAGAAAAGCATGTTTCCCGATATGTCGGGTGCATTTTTCGAGGCCAAAAATTTTACGCCTAAAAAAAAATTTCGGGGGTTGCGCCCCCAAACCCCAACGAAGGATACATGAAAAGTGTACAGTCTTCAACACTTTCACACATGGAAAAAATAGGCTCCTCAACCTAACATTCTCTACAAACATGGCTTTGATGGTATCCTACTCAAGTGCCTCACTAGTTCTGAAATTTTGTACACCATTAAAGAAATCCATGACAGGATTTGTGGTGGACATTTCAGTGGCCGCATTGTTGCAAACACATCCTTTGCCTTGGCTATTATTGGACAAACCTTAACCAAGGTTGTTGTGAATATGTCAAACATTGTGTGAAATTTTAGTAGCATGCTAACCTTCACCATACTCCTAGTCATGCCTTATAAGTCGCTAAGGACTTTTGGCATTTCTCTCAATGGGGTTTGGATCTCGTCAGAGAGATTAACCCTCATTCTTCTCAACATCATCAATGGATCATCACAACAACCGAATATTATACTAAATGGGTAGAATTCATCCCTCTCATTTCAACTAAAGCCAAGAAAATATGTGAATTCATCAATCACCACATCATTTGTCTCTTTGGTGTTCCTCATCACCTTATCATTGACAATGGAAAACAATTCAAAAACAAAACCCTATGTAAACTATGTGATACCTTTGGCATTCAACTAAGTTTTTCATCACCCTATTACCCACAAACCAATGGCCAAGCTGAATCTTCCAACAAAACCCTAAACAAAATTCTTATGAAAGTCATCGATGATACTTGGAAAGGATTGGCATACACACATTCCTTTCACCTTATGGGCTTACCATACTAGCATTCGTACCTCTACCAATGCTACACCTTTTTCTTTGGTTTACAGCATAGAGGTCGTCCTACCTCTCGAAGTCTAAATTCCATCCCTCTGCATCTCACTAAAAGATATGCTATCTGACGATGACTTTTACTAATAACGTTTAACACAACTTAAGCTTTTAGAAGAATGTCATTTAATTGCTCTCGACCATCTTCAAATCTACCAAAAACATATCAAACGTGCCTATGAAAAATGTGTTCATGAATGCACTTTCAAGGTCGGTGATCTTTTTCTAAAGGAAAATCAACACGTAACCAAAGCAGAGAAAAAAACAAACAGGGAAAATTTGCTCCTAATTGGCTTCGACCCTATATTGTTACCCATGCCTATGGATTAGGTGCTTATCATTTATCTTCTCTTGAAGGTAAACCTGAACTTGAGCCCCTTAATGCCTTGCATCTTCAACCGTTCTACTATTTAATAAAGTACTACATCACTTTATGTCACCTATATGCTCATCCCTTGAGTGAACCTCTCCTCCATTTACCTATTTTAAGGACCAACAACTAAACCAGAATTGTGTGATTATCCATCACCTTTCAGCCTTGTCTTCAACATGAGTACCACGACTCTACTCATGGCATGATTCTCATGGATACTTTTTGTTCTTTTCAGGATGGAATCCCATAGTCATTCATCACTTAAAACCTCTCTTTCATAGTTAACCTTTGTGTGATATGGTCTTGCCTTCACAAAAGAGGCCTATACTCCTTTATAGTCTTGTCCATGACTTCAAGTTCAAAATAAAAAAGCAAACATATACATGGGATAACCAAAAACTCAACTCCTTGAGTCAAACTTCTTGCAAATAGATGAATCCCTCAAAATGACATCTACTTCTCTTTCTTGCTGCTATAAGTAGATTGCTCCCTCGAAGGATAACTATAAAAAGCCAACCTCATATTGTATTTAGTCTATCCAAAAAAATAAGAAGAAGAAGGCTACCCTCTTATTTTTCAAAACAAAAAAAATTTATTCTAAAGCTTCCCGCATCGATCAACTTCACAAAGACCTCAAGGAGAACTTATTTATCCCATTATAGACTTCCCGCATCGATCAGTCTATATATACAAAAAGAAAAGAAAAAGTCAAAAAAAAAAAAAAACTTTTGGTCATGGACTTGCCTATTCTAGTTTTGGGTATCTTGCAGAAGGGGCATGTTGTCCCACAACAAGGTTACACTAAAAATGAACCCTTCCACCTTACCTGTTGTTTTATTATCTTCTAAACCAACTCAAGGGACGAAGCGTGTACTTTACACATTGTGATCACGTAACTTCTTTCACCTATAGACCTATCACATCATGCAATGTATCTAGGGACTTACGTTCAATGAGTCTAAGGATATGACATTTAGGGTCTTTTCCAACTTGGGGAATTTCACTTATATTCAGTTCACTCCTTTGTTTACTTATTGATTCTTCTACACAGACAAGGACCTTCGACACTTAGTTTCTGGGATTTCTTCTCCTTTCACCTACATTTACATTCATCTTCTACTTCAATCAACTCATCTTACACATGCCTAACCAACCTAGACACAACCATGCCTAATCAACCTAGACACAACCATGCCTAATTTACCTTACCCATTTAACCATACATAAAATCATCAACCCACTCACCTACCTCATCTTATTCTTCCCTATCCTATGGGAGAACTACATCATCCTGAGGCCCCTTTCGTAAGGGCTATGTAGGAAACACTCTTAGGGAATGGGGCCCTTTGAGGTTAGCTTAGCCACTCTTTTACCCATCATCATTTCCCCCATCAAACAATTAGTTTCCATAAAAACAATAATTTGGAAGTTAACTCACAAACAAAACCAAACACTACATAAGCACATTATCATTTATTTTTCATAATACCAATAACTTGGAAATTAAATCAAAACACATCAAATTTAACCATGCCTAAACATCTCATTTTCACACAATCAATACAGTGAAAATTAAACCACAAAAACCAATTTAACCATGCCTACATTTGACTCCACCATTCCTACATCTGACTCAACCATGCCTACATTACCTAATTTCCATGACAACATTAACTTAGAAATGGAACCAAACCATGCCTACATCTACTTTCCATGATAACAATACAATGGAAATAAAATAACATCATATCTATAAATATCATCATCCATCTACACATCGAAATGTTTGTATATCGATACACTGAATACACATATATAAACATAAGTATCTCAAAAAAATCATATACAATCTCGCCTCTAAGACGCAAGCCGGTATATATGTTAAAAATCAAAAATCAAAATACAATAACATCCATGCGATGGGTTGGCACCTTTGATTCTCTCACCAGATGCCCTCATCTAGTCGTGGTGTCTCGCTTGCTTATCATCTCTCCAAGACCCTCGTCCCGGCCTCGGCCTTCGTGAACTAGTCACCTCCCTCTGGCCATGCCCATGAGATCGGTGACTACACTCGTCATCTGGTACTACGAGTCCACTAGTTGGCTTCCTATTGGGCCCTATTCTTGGTGTATGTCATCACTTGAAGACCGTCATCCAATAACTTATCCTAATAATACTTGGCCTCACCACAAAATGCTGTGTACATGTTCATCGCTATAACTTTGGGAGGATCCATCGCTCTCGCCCCACCCGAGGACCTTATGCCTATACCAAAGGTCAATGCCCTACTATATGTAAAACGAGACCATGTCCCAGTGCTTGTACTGTCCAATAGGACCTGTCCCCCTGTTGGTGCCTGTGATGGTGCATGTATAACTACCTACGCTTGTAATGCGATCACCATGCCTCGTGATGTGGCCGATTCCCTTGTAATGTGACTATCTAGGCCTATAACCCTATCACTTGTGCTTGTAATGTCATTACTTGTCCCCATTTACTTTTAGTGCCTATGCAGGAACTCTCGAGTTTGTAACCCATCCACCTTCCCTTGAAGGATGACCACCTGTACATGTGCTCTGTGTGAGTCAGTAATTACAGTGGTCAGAATTGTCCCCTGTAGTGTGTCCCTTTGTACTCTAACTGTGGCTAAGTTTGGTGACTTGGCCTCAGTGGTGTTACCTGTAGTTGGGCTATCCACCAACACATGTATCCATCAATAACACATGCGTCATCAATACACCTATCGGCCACCTACTCCTCCCGACCCATAGGATCTGTTGGATGTGGTGGAGACAATGGCCTCTCCACATCATCCCTATGGTACCGTGGAAAGGATGGAGGCACATCTTGTCGCAACCCAAACGCCACTTAGCCTTTTCCACCGGTATCATCTCATGCTCCCGGACCTCCATCCTGTATCCACCTCGACCAACTACAACCTTTCCAGGCTCCACCGTCATACCTCCATAAGACAGAAAATCAACATACAACCGCCATATAATATCCAATCATATCAGGCCCTCAAATACACGCATGTAGTATAAAACATCTCGTGTAGCCTCACCCCCTCGGATGAGCTCCTACTAGCACCCATCTCCTGAAACTAGCCCTATATACTCCTCCATACCAGCTTCTTTCGGGGAAGGCCTACTAGACATAGACACACTATGTGCTCATAATCCCAACAAAGGTGCGGGGAGATAGGTGCAACATACATTGAATTTTTGAATCGTCCGATATGCCCATAACTCCCTATATAGCTGAACTAAAAAGGTTGGTTCCCAAGCAAAGAAGACTCGGTCCTCAATCAAATCTCGTGTAAAACCCTCATCAATGCCCCGGGATATCTCCACCCTCTCGAATCGGAAGTGCATAAAGCACCCAATCGCCACCGTCATCATCAAGCACTATTAATCTGGTCTCCTGAGGATAGGTTGCATACATATCCCCATAACTAATGCTAGCACTTGTGATCTCTCAACTCACCCATCACCTCTCAAAATACCGTAACTATGGGCTCAACTAACACATCTGATGAAATCTGATATATTGGCTCCCTAACAATCGGCAGCCACAAAATCTTGTAGATATCCTCCAGCATAATTGTCATCTCACCGGTAGGAAAATGAAAGGTATTGGTCGTTGAATCCCATATATCAATGAGAGTGACCATAAAATTGTGATCTCATACAATTCATTTGTATCGCCTCATGGCATCGAGCCCAACATCCTACATATGCTTCCACTCCTCATTTGTAACACTTGCCGTGCTCGTACCAATAAAAGTGGCACCCTATTTCGCATCGTAAGTTGTTGCCTCACCCGAATCATTACCAAAACACTTGTCAATCACTTCCCTCTTTTTAATCATCTATTCGCACCTACCCAGTCCCATCCCACACACAATTTTCCTAGCCTATCTATTTTCTACTCGAATTAACTCGCCTACTCTGATTCTATCTTGCCTAAAACACTCTCACATATTCTGGTTTACTACTTTCCTACCTTCACCAATTTGACACGACTTGCACCTAAACCCCGACCATTCATACCTCTATTCACTCAAACCCCACCTAATTCTATCAGTTTATAACACTTACTTTATCTACCACTACCTCCCCACTTCATCATCTATCCTACAACTCCATTCTTTTCATTTTTAGAACTTAGTTACTTTTTAAAGTGACCGACACCACCACCCCGACTAGACTGGTCACCCTTTATCCCCACCGACGCCGATTAAACCTTGACCAACATTAGTCACTAGTTCGGCCCTACGGTCAAAGCTCAACGTCCCATTTTTGTAAAAAAATAACGTAAAACTACCTAAAACCCTACCCCACACTACCCACATCTTACCCACATTCATTCACCAACCTATTTAACCTACATTTGGCCCTCCCCATGCCCCATTTCATCATTTTTTAACCAAAATTTTCAATTTCATTTTTATCCCAAATTCAATATTTTTCTATCTTCGTTTAATCAAAAGCAACAAATGGATTTCCGATCCTACCTCTACTCACCTCTGTCACCATGGTGGGATCTCCGATCTCCACTTTGACCGGCGGTCCTCCCACACCTTCTCCTACCTCGGTCCATGCCAAACCATACTCTCTCATGCTCTTAACCAATTGAATCTCACCAATTAATCATGTGGGACCGTCAATTACAATCTGATCGCTCTCAATTCGATTGCCAACTCAACCCAAAGACGTTGTTTTGTCATTTCTCTCGTTAAACAACTCTCTCATTTTTTTTTTACCAAAATTAGAAAATGCACAAATGAATGTCAAATGCGGGTTTTAAATTTTAAAATCCAAATTCGACTTCGACCAACACCAAAGATTGTGCCCTAATTGACCAGTCATTGCTCGGTTTCACATGACCAGACGATCGATTAGCCTACTACAACCCACTATACCACTTTTTCACATTTGAATACCAAAATCCATTTTCTCTTGCTACCCCACCCTTACCCAAGCCCTTATGGCTCACCATATCACCTTATAACCTAGCCTACGACCTTTGTTTCATTTGGGGAAAATTTTGCCTATACCACAACCTTACCTATCAACCCAACCCGACCTCGCCCATTTGACACTCGAATTCAGCAACTTGTTATACCTTGTGACGTTGTTACTCATGTTATTTTGCCTACCAACCTCACCTTGCCTTATGCCGTGTTGTTTATCCCAGTTTCCAAAACCTATTTTTGCCATGGAGCCCACCTAATGCTTGTTCCTACACCTTGCCTAGTTGTGTTTCAGGATCATATCCTATACCTTGGATACCTAAACCACATCAACCTTGTTTGGATAAACTATCGACCTTTGATGATGTAGAGTTTGTGAGCTCTTCATCCTAGGGCCTTGTTTCGTCTCTATATGTGTGTGTGCATTTGAATTCACCCGCCTATTACGTACACCCCAATAACCCTTGCTCGTGCCTCGAACCCTACCTTATTTTTCTTCTTCACCTACCATTTTATCAAACCCCTCACCGATTCAACCTACTACTTCATCAATTTCGGGTTTGAGGGGGATCATCTCCACCCATACCTGGGCAATTGAACTTCAACCCATACCTGGGGCAACCACTCTTGTTTTTGTTAGCATTGCTCATCAATACAAGCTACGTGAAAAAAGGGGCAAATGTAGACACCCAAATTTGGGACACATCCCTTTAACCCCTTTCATTCAATAATTCGACACATATACCTAGCTATGGTCCCATTCACCACATTAGTATTAATTTAATCACCTATAGTTAAATTAATCCTCATCCTCATACTATTATTAATTTAATTACTTTAATTAGATTAATATCCACCTCATTAATATCCACATCAGCCCTCCACCTCATCCCAAGACCTATTCCTAGCCTATTGATTAACTAAGACTAAGTCCCTACTTATCCCAACCAACTGGGACTTAGTCTAGCCCTAACATTAATTCCCTATTTCTTCTCCAACAACACTCCTACTTATCTAAGTGTCATTCTCCACTTGAGACCTAGAATGAGGATTCAAATCACGCCAAAAATAGCAAAGATCAAGCTATTTTTGGTAACTTGGACTTATTCACCTTTAACCGACGCTCTCCTCCTCACCAAAGACGGGTCACCTAACCACCATCGGTTAGGTTAAATAAGAGTTTCTAACTCTTTGTTTAGGTTATGAATCTGACTTCTTTGGCTTACACTTCTTGCATTCACACATTTAAGCACTCATACGACCTTGAAAATAAATAGATCCCCTCTCAAAGCATTCAGACATCATTTAGTTCATCCACAGGTTCTTCCAGAGCTCCAACACACACACCAGGAAGCATCGTGTTGCCCTCTATCGTATTCACTCCGGATCACCACCTTTTGTAACCACCACCACCATCCACCTCTAGGCTACATTAAACAAGTAAGTGTTGTCTCTCCTTTGTCATTTCTAGTTGCTTAATTTGTTTTATTAAGTTATCTACCATTCCTTTTATTCCTACCTTACCTTAGCGAACTAATCCCCAGTTCCTCTAGCCAACCAGATGTTTTTTAACCTCCTACACCTTACCTAAACCCTCATACCAACATCTCTGAGTTTTAACAAAAATCCCACAAACCTATCCAAAGCCCCATCACTCTTTGTGCAATCACAGAGAGTGCCCAATTCTTAGTTTTTGACATTACCACCAAATTTCCCCTACCGACACCTGGTCACCCAACCGGCGTCGGTCTATCCCCATAGTCGACATCATTCACCTAATCGATGTCGGGTCTCGAGACTAACAATGTTCCCTAAACCATCAGGCTCACAACTTTCCCAAAACAACCCAAAACCTTACCTAACTTCACCTAGATTTGATCTACAGCCCCTACCACACCTGCAGATTCAAACTAGCCCATCAACCCTCAAGACCAAGCCTAACCTTTCCTTTTAAGTTAAATTCATTTATTGTATGTTGTAGGAGATACCTAAATCTTATAACTACAGTAGGAATCATTGCTCTATTATCTCTTCTCGCATTTATGTATGAAACAAAGGATTGAAAGCCATTCGAGGAAGCATCACACTTCCCGATCTAGCCATCAATAGGTAGTCCTCTTGACTCTTGTTATTTAATATTATTTTGTGGTCTTTTTGTGATTTATAGGTAGTTCCTCCTATCCAAAAGGAATCTCTCACATTCAATTTGATTGAAAGTATACAATGTGTGCAATGCCTTCTTCTATCTACATAACACAGGTATTCCTCCTACGCTCGTTACCTTCGTATTTGTTTTATCACATTACTTTGAGGTGAAACAAACATGTTAGAAAGATAAATAGTATTTCAAAAGCATGTATAACCAAGTAATGTAAAGTGTTAAGTACAAAAATGAAACAATAGCACCTTGCGAGAGAAGAATGTGGATGCCCCTTGGTGACTAGTGTAGGAAAGGGTGAAGGCAAGCATCCATGTTGCATGCAAAAGACCTGTCTATGTGATCAAAACTAGAAAAATACATAAACGTGCATGTGTGGATGATATAGATAAATGACATACAAGTAATATTACTAGCATGTGTAATAAAGCGACCATGAACAAACAAAATTAGGCAAGAGTAAAAGTATCCATAATATGCAGTATGTTGTGGATGAATGGAATGGAATGCAAGATGGAATGATAGGAACCATGTGACCCCGAGTGAATGGAAATGTATGCAGTGAGGTTCATTTGGTTTTCCCCCTCAATAGTTAAGAATGAACTGTAAATGGGAGTGCGTCATTAGGAAATGGTCAAATAGTGTGTGAGGTGTCTAGCACGTTGTGATGAGTATGTATGCGTAGTGATGATGATACATGACATATAGAAGAAATGAGTGTGAACCTTATATATTAAGTGTATATCATGACAAGATGAACGTATGAGTGATGATTTAGCCTAAATCATATATCACTACTAGATGAATAGAGGGAGTGGTGATGTATCCTAAAGCATATACCACTACATGATGATAGAGTAAGTGACAATTTAGCCTATAGCATGTGTCACTATCCTATAAATGTCACATGAGGAAAGGTCAAATGATGAACGTGTGATGAATGTAACGTCCATTTGATTTGTAAACCCTCGATAGTCGAGTATGGACCGAGGAACTAAAGTGCGTTATATGGTAGTGAGTAAAATGTTTAAATTATGATATAATATAAGTGATGATGATAGACGACCATGTGATGAGCGTAATGTGTAATGTACGATATATAAGATGTATTAGACAATGTAGACTAACAAGTGTAAGATGCATGTGATGTAGTATGCAAAATGCTAGACTCGTAGATGATGAAAGCGTTGTATAGGTATAGTGAAGACTAGCATGATGTGTGTGTATGACATGAAAATGTGCAAGTAATCGAAATGATGTAAGATGTATAGATGTGCAAAGGTTAAAAGGATGTAGAATAAATACAATATGTATGATGTATGAATAAAAGTAGTGTGTATAGTGTAGTTTGTGGGGTTCATGTGTAGTAATCCCTCAACAGTCAAGTGTGAACCAAAGCACAAGAGTGTGTCATCGGGTAATGACGACGCTAAAACATGTGATGAGTATGCCTATGTGAGAAGATTTATATATGATAATTCCAAAATGATAGATGTTAGTATGAGTGTGAGGGGAGATGTATGAGATGCGATGCCCCCAAGTGTATGATAGAGAATATGACTATGCGCCGCTATCAAGGAGATCATCATTATCATGATCAAAACCAATCGAGGCAGCATCAGAAACCTGATAAGCGATAGAGTGAGGAGGGTTATATAGGGACCCATTGTGGTGGAGTGTGTACACATTCATTACATATTATTCATCAGTAAAGGCAATCGGTGGACACCCGTAAGCATGCCAATGAGATATATTTGGAGCATAAGCGGAGAGGAATCATTATGAATAGAGATATTACCAAAAGGCATAGGAAATGTGAGTAGAGAGTGATGAGTGTCTCATTGTTCGCCAATATAGTGAAGTCAAGACTGCAGTGTAAGTGGAGAGTCATGAGGGGTACACACAACAAAGACTGTCAAATGAAAAATGTGCAATCCATAAGCTTTGTCGTAATGTGAAAATAGCCATGATAAAGATGTGGCGAATGAAAAGGTGGTAAGATATCAATGAGTTTTAGGCCAAATGTCACATGTATAAATAATGTCTAAGCAAGTAGAATCAATAGGGATGTGTTGTCAAAAGGACTTGTTGATGAATAATGTGCATGTAAAAGGAGGCAGCGGAGTTGCAACCCATGGAGGAGAAGATGAATAGCGTCCACACTATTTACAGGACCTTCGGTATAGCACCATAACATCAGCAGAGGGAGGGGTCTTGAACCTATATTCACCGGGCCATCGACCACAAAGGTTTCTTCAAAATAAGAGTCATCTACGCCAAGAGGAGTAAAATCAAGTTGTCTTAATGCTTCATCTATAAGTTCGATAGTGTCAACTTCATCATCGAATCCTCAGAATCATCGGTGTGAACATCATCATGTTGTATAACATTATCAAGTATGTTGGTAGGTGGCACCGTAGATGGAGTAATAGAGGGTGCTGCGATGGGTGGAGAAGGGACATTAATAAGAGTTGATATCGTAGGTGAAATAATAGTTGTAGTGTGAGTAGAGATAACCGGAGTATATATAGTGATAGTAGGAGAGGGTGAAACACTAGGTTGATCGATGACATATGTGTCAAGGCTGTTATATGGAATACGTTGTGAAGGTGGTATGGGCATAGAAGTAATGGGATCTATGCAACAATATTTGAATGGCTCTGGATCAGCGGTGATAGTATGTTCATAGCCATCATGTAAGAACTTGACACATTGATGAAGAGTAGATAGAACCGTGTGCATTGCATGAATCCAAGGCCTTCCTAACAAGAGATTAAACTGAAAGGAGGTGTTGATAACATAGAATTCAGTGAGAACAGTCTTAGGCCCAACACAAATATGTAATGAGATAGTCCCTAGACATGAGCGAGTGGTAGAATCATAACTACAAATGAGGGTAGAATTCTTAGAAATTAAATTATCACTAATACCCAATTGCTTTAAAAGAGAGTGAGTGCATAAATTAATAGTTGATCCATTATCAATGAGGACTCATTTAATGCAATTAGTTATAATAACGATAGTAATAAGCAAAGGAGCACACATATTGCTTTTAGCAAAAGGTGACAGATCCTCATTAGTGAAAGATATAGCATGGGGTAAATTACGAAGAGACTGTATAAGATGTGTAAAAGCCTCAATGGAATTAACTCTTTCAATGTGAAGGGCACGAAGGGTAGCCGCTAGCGTGTTACGACAATCTGGTGCATTATGTAACAAGTCATAAAGAGAGATCTTAGCGGGCATATTTTTAAGTTGCTCAATGATGTCATAGCCCTTAGAAGTAGTAGGAGGAGGTGCCAAAGTAATGGGTGGAGGAATAGACGTGGGTGGAATCTGTAGGTAGATTAGGACAAGTATGACAAGTAGTAATTACATTGATGGATGGATCAACCCTAGGTGTGACAAAGCGAGGAGGATATTGGGTACACATGCGCATGAAATCAACAACAATAGGAATTATGTTTGAGACCTTAGTTGGTGCAAAGGTAGGATAAGAGGATTGAGCCATAACTTGATAGGGAGATGACATTGTCAAAAGGTAGTGTTGAAACGATCGGGTTCACCAAAATGATTAACTAAAATTAAGATATATGGGGATATAGTTAATATAATATAGAACGACATGTAAATGTAATAAATGAGTATGGAAAATGACCCAAACAACTAATCTAATGAAAGTAGAAACCCTAATATGTAAGATAAGTATGGAAATGACTTAGTTGATTAGAGGAGCTTGTTGGACTATGTCACAAAGGTGATCAAGGAATAGAAAGAAGGAACAACTGTGTCAAAGCCCTGAAAAGGATGGATCTAGAGTATTTAGTTGGACTGGAGCGCTGGAGAGGGATCAAAAGCCTACGGGTGCTCGGTCTATAGAATGGGCTCCTAGTCTCTGCAAAAGATTTGGAACTAAGTTTCACAAGTCTAGGAGGTGGTCTCAAAAACCATCGATGTGTGTCACATGAGATTTTTGTCTTACGTTGAGCATCACCAATAATCCAAAATGATAAAAAGACCTATAAGAGACCAAAAGAAGTATCAAAACCCTAAAAATAAAAAAGCAAATGAATGAGTCAAAATAGTCTCATTTATCACAACAATGGGCTTACTAACTGAGTGGTGCACTACATTTCGAACCCAAATATAGTTCTGGTGAGTGTGTGCATAATGTGCCCTAGATTCTCTTGTGTCAGTCACACTTTGTGAAGTAGCGAACAATAACTAAATGTAGAAAATGTAATAGAATGTGTGCATGGAATAGAATAGAATCCCTCCCCTATGTAGTGTGATGCAAATGAACTAGCCTTGTCCTTGTGATGGAGCTAATGGATGCAAATGATCTCCAAATGGATGTAACTCTAGGTGGATGATAGTAGTGACTAGTGCTTGGTCCCTCATTATGGTCTCATAACTTTATATTTATAGGGTTCTCTTGATCTAATTTCGTAATTAACCCCAAAATGGTCGGACACCAAAAATATAAGAAGATAAAATGGATAAAAAGCCCAAAAAGTGGTAGGAAAGCTCAAGAAGGATTGAGGTGCCCATGGTGGGACCAGGGCACCCATGAGCACCCCCAAGATCTTGACTGGGCACCCCAATCGAGGATAAAATAAAGGGAAGTGATGAAAGTTGACTGGGCATGCGCATGTAAGAGGTCGGGAATGACAAAATAAAATAAAATGATATGGCCAAAAGATGGGGGTTAATTAGTACTTTCCTCACTCTAGAACCTTCTAAATAGTAGTATGAGACCGAGATTAAATAATATCTAAAGTGGATGATTTTGTGAATACACCTCCTAGGAAATAGATCTTGGAAATCACACAATAGTTCTATTATTTTGGCAACTTCTGCCTCGGACCAATAGTCACCTATTATGGCCTCTTTTGGCACATCATCAGTCCTGATGTTAACTTTCTTTTTTTAAATGGCACATGATATGTGTGCGCTTGTTCATCTGCAATTTCAATACTTCATGTGCGCCTTCTGTGTGCTCAATGTTAAGGTCCTTAATCTCTTCATCATATATAAGATAGACAAGCTCCCCTTTCTCCTTTTATTTCCAAACACACTCTAACAGAGTCTTATTCATCTCTAACCCAGCCCATCCATGTTACTACTTTCTCCATGGTCCATCTCATCATACATCTGAGTCATGAGTTCTTCAACCTTCACACTATCACCCAATGTAATGAGCCTCATAATCTACAGAGCTTCATGAACATGAGGTTCTTGCCCTACATCCAATTCCTTTCACAACTTTATACATGTGCCATAGGGTAAGTCTTCCCATCATAACCCCGTATTTATGAAGGGAGGTTATTCATGACAAACCGTGTCAATAAAGTAACTCTTATCTCACATCATCTCACCAAGTTATCATTATGCACGGTCTATAAATGTGTTCGTGTCCCCTTAATGAATAAATTGGCATATTCCTTTTATCCCCCTCATTCTCGTATCTATGCCTCAATCATGTGTAAGAAGGATTGAGGATTTTCTTCCATAGTGTATTTTGGAAAACTATTCTTTCCCAACCGTCCTAACTAGTTGTGGTCAAATAAATCTTGTTGCTCTCCCCGAAACTCGCAACCAACTATCTCATACGTGTCATGAGCCCAATTGTCACAAGTAACACTATTAGTTTTACTAATAGACTACACATATCCCTACTTTGAAGCACACCCTCCTTTGATGGATCAACATTCTCTGGGTCATGCACCGTATGCGTGTAGATCCGCTTAAGGTCCTCTTCACTTATTGGCTCGATATAAGGTGCAATCTTAGTGTCATCCATAGGTATTACTACCCATTCTTCTCGCATTCTCAAAATCTGACATAATGCTTGTTAAAGCGCAAGTCTACATTATTTGTGTAGCACCATGGTCGATCAAGTAACGTAAGAAATTTTTATGCCTCTCGCCAATTCCAAAGACTCTCAAAGTCTCTATTGAAATTTTCACCCTGAAGCATGATGTTGGCATCCTTCAACACACCAATGGGCATAACCCTTGTCTTATTCACCATATATAACACACTTGAAGATGGTTGTAATGGTGGTCTTCCCATTTGATCCCAAGCATCAAGAGTGAGGACATTGACTTCCACGTAGGTATCAATCAAAATGTTACTTACCAACCATCCATCTATATCTAAATACAAGGTAATTTTTTTATCATACTCATGATCCTAAGGTGGTAAATTGGCATGGAGAATCTATTATCCCCTTTCTCGTAGTCTATGTAGTCACATGTGGCACCTTATCTCTCAACCATTCTCTTAAGAGAGGTATAATATTCTCATGCCCGAGCATTCTCGTAAACTTATTTGAGATCATCAACATCCTCCTGAGATATCTTGACATACCTTGCATGTTCTCTCTCATGCACATGTTCCTTAAGATGTTATATCTCCCCTGAAGCTCCCTAATGATGCCCATTGTCTCTTGATATACCTCCTTATGCTACCCAAAATCTGGATATTTTGTTGGGGTTGCTTCTTCCCTTATGATGAGGGGATTTGTTATTCCTTGATCATGCGCACGTGAAGCTTTGACACACGTGGTGACAAATAATGGTTGCTTTGTATCTGCAAAGGTCATAGGTTACCATTGTCCCTGTTGAGCGCTCTCAACATAAACCATTGTTGTGCCCTTAGTCCTTCTTATTTTTACACATATGCGTATATAAGTCTGGACAATTCTCAACCTTATTCTCCATACCACAAGGTATGCGTAGGAATGGTTCTTTAGAAATTCATGTTGTTAATGGTCCAGTAACCCACATATGTAACATGTCCCGTAACTAAATCTACCTCCGCGACCGCCACGTCCTCTACCGCGATATCCTCCTAAGTATCCCCATTATCGTGATCGCACCACAAGTTTTTCTCGTCTGGATCCAATACTATCGTTATCTCATTAACGCCTAGGAGATACTTTTGGTATTAGTTTGTCATAACCATGTCTTACAAAACTCATGGATATTGTCAATCAATCGATAATTTGTTATGTCATGGGCATCTCGCATAATAGATTTTATAATGCATAAACACCTTATTTTGTGTGGTGCGCTACAATAGTGGGAAGTCTTGAACATCATGGTTCTTATGGCATATTTCACATGTAAATATTAGCACGCGCAGCACTCTTGCATGGATAGTTATCCTTCGTGTGCCCTTTGGTGTCACAATCTATGCACCATAATCTACTATGAGTTTTGTGTGCTAAGTTAGCAGACAACTTATCTAGCCGAGAGGTCGTGGATGCAATCCGAGCTTCGAGGAATGAACTTACTCTAGTGTCTATGCTCTTGAATGATTTTCCGCATAGTGTTGCTTCCAAATCCTCGCACGGATTCGTGAACGCCTTGTGTGATAACAACCTCTAGAATGGTGTCAACAATCCTCCTACAAACCATTGTGCATGATGGATTTGATGGATGTCATAAGAAATCTTAGACAAAAAGTCTTGAAATGTGCATCATACTCTCTAACACTTTCAACCAAACCTTGTTTAATGTCTTTTAACGTGCTAATGCTTTGTTGCTCAAATTCAAGTATGTGGAATTCATCCAAGAAAGTGGTGCGTAATGCATCATATTCCACTATTGTCTAGTGTGGATCATACTTAATATACCAGTTATACATGCGTCCTTGAAGTGTGGTAGTAAATTTACTAGCCTTTCTATTTGGGGATGTTATTCCCTTGGCCCTCCATAAGAGTTCACACTTATGCACTTGTTCTATGACATCTTCAACTCCCCTATACTCTAGTAGATTTAGTGACATCTCATAGTATATATGTGGGTGTTGTGGTGGTTACCAAGGTTGTTATGGTCCTTATCCTGGAGTGGTGTTGAACCCTGATCCTAAGCCTCCACTAGGATTTCCTACATGTTGGGGGTGGGCTGAGCCTCCCGAGCCTCCAACTTCTACTTGAGGACATGTAGAAGTATTACCTTACATCCCCGTAGTAGTGTTAAACTACACACCAACAGTGTGCCCCACTATTCAACCTATAGGAGTACCTCTAACAAGTAGTGTGCCACTGCTATGTCCCGACATTATACCTATCATATTGCTCCCAAAAAAATTATGCCCAAACACGGAGCCTATTGCACTTCTATATGCACCGCCTTTATTTGTTGGGCCTCTTGTGCTAATATTAAAATGTGTCGACATGTATCTCCAACCTAACGTGGTGATCCTCAATTTCCTTCTTGCTCATTGTCATTATGATAATGTTTTATAACTACTTCCGAATTAAAAACACCAAGTGCAAGGGCTAGGAGTCCAAGGTGGGTCAAATGGGTCAAATGCATGCCAACAGATCTCATCCTTTCTTCACCAGCCTCACTTTCGCCATTTATCGAAGGGGTTCTTCTATTGTGCTTTTGTTGGAAGAAAAAACACCGAGGGGGGTGAATCAATGTGCATACAAAATTATCATTCACTTTAACCATTAACATTCATTAACCATTCAACTTAGATTATTCATTAAGATTGATCAATATAACACAACCATCAAAACATATGCAAGAGGAACACAATAACACATAGGCACAAGTTTTAAGTGGAAAACCCTCAAGGGGAAGAAAAACCACTAAATTTTTTTATTATAGCCATGTTTCAAGCTTATTTTACCACCAACCCAACAAGGAACACCGACCCCTAGATTTAGTGAGCCATTAACCCCACAAGGAGCACCAACCCCTAGTTTAGTAGAACACCAACCCTACAAGGAGCACCAACCTCTAGTTTAGTATAACACCAACCCTATGAGGAGGAACCAACACCTTGGATGACTCAACAAAAAAAAATCAATATGAAATGAATCCCATCTCTGAAATGTTTCTCATGCAATTGATGACGACTAAATGAATCCCACTCTTGTCCTCTATCTTCCTCAAAACTACTCTCTAGCCTCCATGCCCAAAACTTGATCCTTCAAGCTAAAGTCCACATCTTCTTTTGCTCTCCATCATGTGATATCTCTTTATAACAACATCACAACATCATTCCACTCTCATCAAATTCATAAGGTCCTCCATCACCTTCCTCAAACACCCTCTAGGTCGCACTTTTCCTCCTCTTACACAACTAGCTCAAATGAGCTTTCTAATATGCTTTTATACATGTCTTACGAACTGAAAACACCTGGTTCGGCCATCATAGAGAAAAATACATCACCACGTCATAATAACATCATAAAAATATCACCCATAGGACCATATAGGCTGTCAACATCACCTAGAGCCTTCTAGACTACCATTAGGACTCAAGAACTCCTAAAACACCAAAACAAAAACTTGCCACCAAGAGAATGTTCTAGAGAAAAAAATTCACCAAAGCATGGAACATACTTATAAATGTTTTCTAAGCCTTAAATAACCTCCATAAACCATGAAACACATTAGAACAATATCTCACCTTATGAAACCCTCATGAGACCATGCTCAACCAAGCACCCTCAAAATTAGTCCTCATAAAACAAACCATAACTTGCTAAAATCTCAACAAAAACTCAAGTTTGATATACCATTGGAAATCTCTTGACCTTGGGGTCATCATCAACCTCAAATTATGCCACAAAACTAATCAGTAGCACCTCCAAAACTACTCTACACTCAGATTGCTCCAAACTACCCAAAACCAATCATGCAAGATAGGGCACACTTGACCTCCTAGAAGCTCAACCATGATCTGAAACAATCATGTAAATGAATAAAAACTCCCATAATTCAATAAATGCTAAATTAGTCACCTATTCCAATTGACAACTTTGCCACAAACTGAAAAATATCCAAAAACAAGCATTTTTAAGTGGGGCCCACATACTAGTCACAACCTCTAAATTACATCAACAGAAATATGGAAGTCTTATAAAACATAAAATCATCAAATTTTCAAAAGCAATCAATTCTGGACTACTACAAGAAAGTTCTTCCAGTTCTACTTAGCTAGGGTTTTAAGAGGGTTTAAAAGTAGTTTACCTTCTTAACGATTGTTCATAAAAACATGATGATCAAACAACCTCATTCCACTTGGAAAATATTCATAACTAAACTATTCAACTATCCCCATGATCTTGGGTTCCCATGCAAAGCACACACTCTCCAACGAGCATCTAAAAGTCAACTTTAAGCTCAAAATCTCACCTTTGTGAACTCGCAGACTAAAAATCACATATCTTGCAAAATATTAAATTTTGGGACCTAAAAATTGGTCCACACCACTGTATCAGCCTTATACACATTCTACAATACTCATATTTTCATACCTATCTCAAAATTTTATCATTTCATCTCATTTATTTATGTTTTCTCGAGAATTAGGTCTAAGACATACCTAAAATCATTGTCTAACATTTGAACCAACACTCTAAGAAACTTGTGAGTGTATCTACACCTTATATAATTGATTCCCATTATCTCACCATGCATATACATCTTTTATATGTTTCATTTCATCATGACTTACCTCATTTTTCTCTCTAGGCCTCACAAACAAGCACCTAAAACATGTTTGTTTCACCAAATTTGATCTCAACACACCTTGGACAACCTTTCACACCCGTAATGACCTTCAAACACTCCATGACATCATCCTAGCATCGCCAAAACACTCCATCACCTCTATAATCCCTCAAACTCGACTCAAGACACCATGAATCACCACGCAAGACCAATAAGACTAACCTTGGCTTGACATTGCCA
Source organism: Taxus wallichiana var. yunnanensis (assembly GCA_018340775.1). Lineage (NCBI taxonomy): Eukaryota > Viridiplantae > Streptophyta > Pinopsida > Cupressales > Taxaceae > Taxus > Taxus wallichiana. Next base: position 530,322,592 of record CM031244.1, read on the forward strand.
ATCAACCTTCATGTTCTTTACCTCTTTTTACATTAATGACAACACTAACTACATCATGCTTTGACATCAATGACGACACTATGCCAACAATATCCCCTTTGTCGTTGATGACAAACCTATTGATGGCAAAAGAACACAAAACCAAATTCTCCCCTTAAGGAACACATACCATCACTAATTCTCCCCTCTGATGACATTAATGAAAAAGAAAAACATACTTGACACATATTCTCTTGATAACACAAAGGGCTCTCTACTTGGTTGGAAAGATCAAACAAACATGAAAATTTCCATTTCACCTTCTCCTTCTCAATTTTGATTCACAAGAACAACTCAATAAAGAACATAGCCCCCTAAGAAAATACACGACTTCAAATTTGATTCGACCTTGATCAAGAAATTATACACACAAGCGATGCCAAATACACATCAACCAATTATAAGAAACAACCTTTACCTTTCAATCATGTTTACATGTCCTTAGTATACCACAACTCTCATTGCTTTATCACATATCTCCCTTGCTTCTTGATCCCTCATACGAGATATTCATGAAATGATTTCATACAACACTCTGCCCTTCTTTATGTACCAAACTTCTTTGTCTCCTAGATACATAATGCATAACATGTAACAACCTTTATTTTCTTGACTACTTCTTGATCCCATACATGACTTGCTAGATATCACTAACTTCTTTGAGTAACAACTTGATAGTATTTATTTAGTAATCTTAAGATTTTTATCATACCTTTGATCTTCACTCACCTCTTTAACTTGTTTGTTGAGTTTTAGTCTTGGTTGACTCCCCCAGAGTCATACAACACTTCTTTGAAGCACACACCTATCATCTTCACAATCATAACTTGCCTTATCAACTCTTCTCGATGACACATCTTCATGAAACAGTCCATACTCCTCTCATAGCTTCCTTTCAAATGATCCAAGGGTCTTGAATCCTTTGAAGAAAATTCACCGTGCTCGTGAGATCAAGCACTCATATAACCAATCGCTCATCTCTTCTAAATCCATTGGCATGTCTTGAACAAGATTAAAACCTTCAAATCTTGCTAGTGAAGCTAAAAACACTCTTATGCAGCTCCCCCGACCAAATTTTCATGTGAACTAACATGTTTTCAATCCTTCTAAATATACAAGGCACACTTGAAACTTCATGGATTTCAAGGCATCAAACTCTGCTTATAGAGCTCATAAATACTTTTTTCACAACCCCGTAAGACCAATATAATCGTGAAAGATTTCAAAATTTTCCTTAAGTAAAAACAAACCCACAACTTCATGACTGATACTCAACTTGGCACAAATCATCTTACAAGGTGACAATAATACTTCTCAAACTATGCCAACATACCTCAACTCACACCTACCTCAACTCACACCTTCTTCTCACCCATCTTCTTGCAATAACATTCAGGACTCCTCGTGAGATAGTGCACCTACTTATTAATCATACTTCACTTGAGACCACACACATGCTTCTCTTTAAGCTCCAAATGTATAAACTCGGACCCATGCATGACTATAAGTATTCAATTACAACTTGAAACTTTGAGTCACATGTCATTAAGCTCCCCTACATCGACCTTGTGATCTTCAAGTCTTCAACCAATAACACATACCTTCAAGACATGAATTAGACCATTTCTAGATCTTCATGCAACCGCTTCAATGACTCCAAACTTATCCACTTGTCATAGACCTTCTTTCAGCTTAGTCAACAAAACACCTAACTTGATATAACTTGAAATGATCCTTCAAGTCTTTATACCCCGATTCACAACTTTTGAACCTTCATGTTTCATGAAATGCTACTAAGCAACTCTAAGCATATAATAACCTAAGGAGACACATCTAAGATTTTATCCTACAATTTTATTCTTAGACCTTTGAACATCTCTTAGATCATGTGACCATATTCTTAGCTGATACTGAGACCAATATTGGCCTAAAAATATATATCCAAAACTTCATGATGCTTATCCATGCACCAATATAGGTACTGGACATCTCAAACTCTCTAACCGACTATGTAACATGTTTTTCATGATTGTGACTGAGCCTAAATGATTCAACTAAGTAATCTTAGTTCATAAGCTTCTTTTATGACCATATACTACCATAAACCTACTCTCATAGTTGTCATCCAACTACACAGTCTTCTTGATGACACTTCAACTTGCACTTGTACGGACCTCTATCGACCCGATCCTTCAAGCTTGCTAACCTACCTTGTGGCCCTTGTTGACATATTTAACATGTTTGTCTCCTTCTTAAATCATAAAATCCCATTCGCAACATCTTCTTATTATATTCCTTGAACATTCTTAATGACAGGACATTCCAAGCCTTATGGGAAAAAATTACACATCACATAACTTTTTGATCTTCTAACTTGACATCGGGACTATGACAAAACTTCAAGAAAACTAGGATTCAAGCATACCTCTTTTGAAGCATATCATTATACCTTCAAACCTATCTTTTCACCTTCATAGTATGTACAAAACTTTGGAAAGATCTCCAAGCTATCAAGCCACCTTGAATGTTCAAGCATACTAACAACATTGTCACCTTTGATGCTTCAAATGAAGAAGTCTTCAAATACTTGTCCTAAATCGACCACTGCTATCTCTTCCCAAAAATCATGATTATTTCACTTCTTTAACCTGTATACAAGATCTTCATAGACCTTCAAAGCCTTTTCATGGTTTACTGATCCTTGTAGAATGTACCGCAAACCCTAACCACAAACATAGATCACTTTGTCTCATGATATGACCGTAATCATCCCTTGAACATACCCTTGAATAGATTCATTAGGATTACACAACTTTACCTAATTTATTTATCTTAATGACCTCGAGAAACCTTTCAATGCTCAAATCATGCTTGATACACTCTCATATGGTCATTCTATACACACACATACCTCAAGAAATCTCATAATCCTTGATATGCCTTCAATATGATTATAGTGACATTATCAATTCTTTGATCCTCTACCTTACTATACATATGTTTGACATAATAACTATGAAAACATCTACCAATAATATTTTGTAATGAAATTACTTGTATAATTCAGATTAAGAGCAATAATAGAACACCAAATAACACAATATTTCGAATAATGATCTCAATATGCAATTAGAATAGCTTCGCCACTTCGAGGGGCAACCTCCAAACCATATAATAAGACTCAAATGCTCAAATGATAATGAAATACTACCTATAATCCCCTATATATACTATTCATATGCTATGGCCATCACCAAGGCCAACCTATTAAGCATGAGAAAGTATCAATGATTTAATAAAATGATATGGTAAGCCACAAGTCAGCTACTCATATCCTAATACAAACAATAGGTTAAGGGCATAGCATGCCCTTCCCCTTCAAACCAACATTGTCCTCAACGTTGAATAATCTTGGATGTTGCTACAGAAAACCCTCATCCTCCCAGGTGGCATCTTCTATGCTTAGATTCTTCCACTTGATCAGATATTCCTTAATGTCTCTAGTTCTCAGCCTCTTAGTACGTGTTTGCAGAATCTTCTTTGGCTCCAAAATGATTCTTCCTTCCTCGTCAAGTTCTGGTAACTCTGTCTGGGCTTCAAATTTCTGTCCAATAACCTTCTTCAAGCATGAAACATGGAATACTGGGTGTATGTGTGAAGATGGAGGCAACTCTAGTTTATAAGCAACACTACCAATTTTCTGTAGAACCTGATAAGGACCATAATATTTAGGAGCAAGTTTGTTTTTCTTTTTCTGTTGCTTTAGGGACATATGTTTGTAAGGGAGATGTATAAAACCCAGTCACCAATTTCAAAATTTCTTTCACTACGATGTTGATCTGCTTGTTGTTTCATCCTGTTTTGTGCTAATGCTAAATTCTCCTTCAAACTAGCCAAAACCTGTTGTTGATGTTGAATGGGTTCCTCAACATCTCTGACCTTAGTTTGCACCCTCAAGAAGGAAGTGATAGAAGGTGGATGGTAACCATATAATGCTAAAAATGGAGTCATTTGAGAAGAGGTATGAAAATATGTGTTATACCACCATTTTGCTAGTGGTAGCCATTTAATCCACCTTTCCTACCAATGGTAGCCATTTAATCCACCTTTCCCGCTTATATGATACAAAACAACGTAAATACCCCTCTAAGCATTTGTTGACCACATACTGCTTGCACATCGGTTCGAGGATGATAAGATGAATGTGAGCTAGCCGAGTACCCAAACATGAAAATAATTCTGTCCAAAAATTACTTGTGAAAATAGGATCACAATCACTTACAATTATCTTTGGGGTTCCATGTAGCCTTTGAATCGTCTCCAAAAAATAGGCTGCATTTGATCAGATCGCTATAAATGGATGTGATAGGGCACAAAAATGGGCATATTTTGTGAGCCTATCCACAATCATGGAAATAAAATTCTTACCCTCTCGAACAAGGCAATCCGGTGATGAAATCCATGGAGACCTCCTCCCATATCTAGCTAGGAATTGGTAAGGATTATCAAATGACACAGTGTCTTAATTATTTCCCCTTTGTTACGCTGGCACACTAAACACTCGATACAAAATTTTGTGCATCCCCCTCGAGTCCTTCCCAAAATAATTCTATTTTTATTCTATGATATGTCTTCAAAAACCTAGAGTGTCCTCCAATAGGTGAGGCATGTAGCTCTGCAAGAATCTTATGCTTCAACTCAGAATCTTTACTCAAGTATAACCTATCCTTGTACCATAGGGCATTACCTTTCCACTCAAATTTGTTAGATTTCATATATCCTTGCTTGATATTCTGTATTAGAGATTGTGTATCCTTATCTTGATTCCATTCCAATCTTGCTTCATCCACCCAATCGATACATCAACATGGACATTCCACATAGTAAGGCATCTGCGGATGTATCCCTTCTGGACAATGCATCAACTACTACATTTTCTTTACCCTTTTTGTATATGATTTCAAAATCATAACCCAAAATTTTTGTTACCCACTTTTGTTGTTCCTCAGATGATAACCTTTGCTCCAAAAAGTATTTGAGACTATCATGATCAATTTTTACCTTGAAGTGTCTACCCATGAGATAGGGCCTCCATTGCTTGACCGCATGAAGAATAACCATCATTTCTTTCTCATAGATAAGTTTGAGCAGATATTTTCCTTTGAATTGGTGACTCTCAAATGCAATTGGTCTTCCTTCCTATATTAGAACTGCTCCCAATCCACGATCTTAAGTGTCACATTCAACAATGAAGGTTTTTGAGAAGTTGGGAGTAGCCAAAACTGCTGGGTCTTTGCACATGTCTTCCTTCACCGCTCAAAGGATTTAGTGGCTACGTCATCCAATGGAAGGAATCCTTATTTAGAAATGCGGTGAGTGGGGTTGTTATTCTACCATATCCCCACACAAATCTTTTGTAGTACCACCGTTAGTCCTAAGAACCCACGAAGATTTTAAAGATTTTTGGGCCTTGGCCATTCCACCATAGCTTTGATCTTCTAAGGATCAACTTTGACTCCTTCATGGGATACAATATGACCCAAGTACTATACCTCTTGTACACCAAAAGAACATTTGGATGGCTTTACATACAGAGTATGTTTCTCCAAAACTTCCAACACGTTATTTACATTTTGTAAGTGTTCTTCCCATGTCTTATTGTAAATCAATATGTCATCAAAGAAAACTAATACAAATTTCCTTAAAAATGCACCTAAAAATAGTGTTCATCAAGCTTTGAAAGGTTGAGGTGCATTTGTAAGACCAAAAGGCATTACCAAAAACTCATAATGGTCCTCATGAGTCCTGAAAGCCGTTTTATGAACATCTTCCTCTTTTATCCTAATTTGATGGTACCTAACAAAGATCTAATTTTGTGAAATAAACAACACCATGCAATTCATCAAGTAAATCATCAATTACTGGAATAGGAAACTTATCTTTTATGGTGTACTTGTTGAGTTCTCGGTAATCTGGACACATCCTACATGTTTCATCATTCTTACGTATCATGACCACTGGTGAAGAATATGCACTCTGGCTATGCCTGATGATACCTGCCTTCAACATTTCCTCCACCATTTTCTTGATCTCACTTTTTTAGGAATATGGGTATCTGTATGGTCTGATGTTAGGTGTTTGGCTCCCTAGAATCAATTGAATGGCATGATCATGATCCCTAACTGGTGGTAGTCCCTTTGGAATTGCATCAAAAACAAATGAGTGAGCATCCACAATCTTCTGAAGATCGGGTGGCATTGAAGACTCTGTATTTTGTACTTCTATGGAAAATAACTTTTCTATAAATCCATCCACTCCTTTTCTGAGAACCTTCTGCATCTAATGAGAGCTAATAATCTGTGGAGACTTAGCTACCATCCCATTCAATTGTATTGTCCTTCCATCTGAATGAAATCGCATGAACAATTCTTGGAAATTCATCTCTATAGTACCTAAGGTTGTGAGCCATTGGACCCCCAAAACAATATTTACCCCTCCCATAGAAATAACAAACATAGGTGAGTCTAACATGTAGTCTCCCATGGAAAGCTTGATACTATGGCACTTTCCTATACACTTGACTGTCCCACCATCCGCAATCATAACTTACATTTCTGGAGCTAGGTAAATAAAACAATTGAGGTGGGCAACTAAGTTACTATTTATGAAATTAAGAGTACTCCCCAAGTCAATCAACACCGTCACCTTCTGTTTTTTGAGATAGCCAATAACCTTGAGTGTTTGAGGAGTACTAATACCTGACAATGCATGGCAAGAAATTGTAGGTTGGTGATCCTCTACTTCATCTTCTACTGGTTCCTCAGCCTCTCCTATAATTTCATCTTCCTCATCATCCTCATTACCTCTGTCAATATAGAAAAACTTCTTCTTATCACATTTATGTCTTGGTCCATATTTGCTATCACAGTTAAAACATAATCCTTTTGCTCTCTTTTCTTCCATTTGTTGAGGAGTTAGTCTAATTGTCCTAGCAAATGAAGGGGAAGAGATACTACGGTCTCTGGTGTTAATGAAAGGTGGCCTCCTACTACAAAGGACTTTTTCCTCTGCATGATGTGCCATGATAATAGAATCAGAAAGCTTGATTGGATTAAACATACATACCTCATGCTCGATGTGGTCCTTAAGACCCCCAAGAAATAGGTCATTCAAATTCTCTTCCAGAATATTCTCCACCATTAAGGATAGGTTTTGGAATTGATGCACATAATCTTTGACTGATCATGTTTTCCGTAACTTTGCTAATTGACTAAAGTAGTTCTCTGAAACACTGGAACTATAGTGCAATTGCAACTCCTCGGTAAAAACTGTCCAAGTGACACCTAGACCATTCTTCTGCCTCTGAGCACATAACCAATGATACCAAACAAATTGGTCGGGTTCAAGATATAGGGATGCCAATGTCACCTTTTGTCTTGATGGTGTTTGATGTAACTCAAATAATTTTTCCATTTGATTTATCCAATTCAGGGGATCCTTACCATCAAATTTGCGCATATCCACTTTCGGCATCATGTTCCGTGGTTGCGAATAAGTTTGATTCTGATGGGACTGGAAAAGTGATCCAATATGGTTAGTTTGTCCATGATTTTGAACTGAAGGTCCTCCTTGGTTGATATGGGCTAGATTTGGGCCATACTGGTTACCCTTTACATGTTGCATGATATCATCCAACCGATGATTGATTTGGGCTATGTCTCCTTTAGAGGCCATCTCAAATTGTACATTTCGCAACTCATACTCAAGTTGGCTCACCTTATGATCAACTGAGGTAAACCCTAGTGTTGAGGAATTTGTATTTACCCCTTCTGACTCCATCTCTTCAATCACTACCCCATCTTTATCTGGGGTTTTACCAGAGTAATCGATTCTTTTTTGCTCTTGTGGAAGGCCCCACCATGATGTCAAACCTTAGGGTTTAGGGTTTCGATACAATTTCAGCTGAACAAGAAAAACATAGAGAAGATACTAATACTATTTTTTTGAGAGATTTCCGAAAATGTAAAGAACTTGAAAATTTTCCACAATTTGCACCCTAGGGAGCGATTTTATGAAAAACCCTAAATTTGTAATAAATTTTGCAAAATAAATCAAAAAGTCTAAAATTTTCAGGGATCCTTACTTGAAATGCTTTTCAACTTTGGTAAAAATATCTCTCATCAACTCACTCTAGTTCACAATATGTGTTTTGCCCTAATTTCAGCCCAGATCGCAACTCTGATACCACTTGTAATGAAATTACTTGTATAATTCAGATTAAGAGAAACAATAGAACACCAAATAACACAATATTTTAGAATAATGATCTCAATATGCAATTAGAATAGCTTCGCCACTTCAAGGGGGCAACCTCCAAACCATATAATAAGACTCAAATGCTCAAATGATAATGAAATACTACCTATAATCCCATATATATACTATTCATATGCTATGGCCATCACCAAGGCTGACCTATTAAGCATGAGAAAGTATAAATGATATAATAAAATGATATGGTAAGCCACAAGTCAGCTACTCATATCCTAATACAAGCAATAGGTTAAGGGCGTAGCAATTTCTAAGCACAAATTCTTCATGAATATGACTAACTTGATTGAGACACCTCAAATGACACCTTTGCCACTAAAGATTTTATGATACCAACTCAAGCACACTATCATGTCTATCATGACTTGCCAAGCCCCGATTTTTGTTATCTTGCTTCTTAAAGATCACAATCCTAAATAAAGTCACACACTATTATTCCAAGCTAGATCATACATTTCTCATTCTTCAATACTTGTCAAGCTTTCATATCCCATGTTGATACATACCAAATACTTATATGACCTTATTAACACATTGGATTCCCAAACCACAAAGTAAAACTTCTACTTGTAAACCCACATAGTCTATTTATAGCCCACCTTATGAAATCCCAACATGAATCCAAGACAGGTGATAAAACCTTATGAATGATACTCATACACAAACATACCTCAACCTTCTTTGCTTTAGACCTATACAAATCTTGTCAACAACAAAACATATCTAAGTGTCTCCTCTTAGTCTTCTTGGGTACTACTGGTTGAATTACGCTTAAACAAACATGACTCTTTTGGATCACAGATTTTGTACAATCATAAAGAAACATACCTTCTTGTAGATTTGAACTAGGCTTGGCTAATTTGAATTCATCTTCCTTAAATTATTTTGCATGATTAGGCTTCTTATCATCCTTGATTGAACTTGATTTCTCTTTGACTATCCTTGGCATCCATACTTCTTTAACCTTGGGAGCTTAAAAATTCTTGACCTACCTTGATGACTCATGAAAGTAAAACGTTAAAATATGACCCTTATGATGACAATTATGGAAAAAGACATCATGCATACCTCTTGAATGATGATACTTTGATATTTTTATTGCTTCATGGATACACACTACTGAAAAACCTCCTACAATCCCTTGTTGTATGACCAAAACCATTATAAGCATAAAAATAACCATGAAAAGAACTTGCATACCTCATAGCATTAGGTTGTCTTATTGATTTTGACTTCTTGATATTGACCTCACTTGTACTTACATCCTTCTTTTGATCTTTAATTGAACTAGGGCCAACTTCATGACTCGAGATCGACTTCTCATCACCTCCAATGCTCTTTTTGTGGTTTCCAATGAAACCAGGACTCGTCTTATAACCGATGGACCTTTGAAAAAATTTCATCTAGGGCCATAGTGCTTCTCTCCAACTTATCATAATAATTAACCTTGTTAGACACGTGCTCCAATTATTCCTTTAAAACCTTAATTTTGATTCATATCTAATGCAATCACCCTCTTTAGCCTTTAGGTTTTCCATCTCTGCCTTGAGCTTGACACATTCTTCTTCCTTGGTCTTGAGATCAACTGACAATCCTTCAACTTGAGATTCCATTTCCTTGATTCTTGACTTCAATTTGAGATTCTCCAATATTTGATGCACCAATTCAATATACAAATCTACTTCAACCTCTTCATTGCCAAGATTATCATAAGCACTCTTTGAAACTAACCTCTAAGGGGCATAGTTTGGACTTCAATTGGTTGCACTCATCTTCTTTTAAACTCAAACTTGTTCTTGCAACCTCTACTAGATGAATTCTGAGCCTCTTGGATATTTCTCCATCCTTATTTACAGTTGATCTTAACTCTTAACACTCTCTCTTTAATGGTTTAGCCATTTTGTGCTTCAAAGGATCACCTCAAACTTGTTAAACTTGCTTTAAAGGCCTACTCTGATACCAATTGTTAGAAGCACAAACATTGCGGGGTGAATCAAAGGGCATACAAAATTATCACTCACTTTAACCATTAACATTCATCAATAATTCAACTTAGCTTATTCATTAAGATTGATCAATATAACACAATCATCAAAGCATATGCAAGAGGAACACAATAACACATAGACACAAGATTTAAGTGGGAAACCCTCAAGGGGAAGAAAACCCACTAAAAAAACTTTATTATAGCCATGTTTCAAATTTAGTTGAACACCAACCCAATAAGGAGCACCAACCCCTAGATTTAGTGAGGCACTAACCCCACAAGGAGCACCAACCCCTAGTTTAGTAGAGTACCAACCCTAAAAGGAGGAAACAACCCCTATATGACTCAATAAAAATAAAAATCCAACTAAAATGAATGTCATCTCTAAAAATTTCTCACACAAATGATGATGACTCAATGAAGCTCACTCTTCTCCTCTATCTTCCTCAAAACTGCTCTCTAGCCTCTATGCTCAAAACTTCTTCCTTCAAGCTGATTTCCACATCTGTCCTAGCTCGTCATCACTTGATCTCTATCTATAATAGAATCAAAACATCATTCCCCTATCATCAAGGTCACAAGGACCTCTATCACCTTCCTCAAACAACCCTCTAGGTCACATTTTTCCTCCTCTTGCACAACTAACTCAAATGAGCTTTCTAATATGCTTGTATACATGTATTATGAACTTAAAACACATGGGTCGGACATCATAGATAAAAATATCTCCATAAATCATAATAAAATCATTAAAACATCACCCATAGGACCATATAGGTCTCCAACATCACCTAGAGCCTTCTAGACCACCATTAGGACTCAAGAAGCCCTAAAACACCAAAACAAGCAACTCACCAAAAGAGAATGTTCTAGAGCTAAAACAACTTCATCAATGTATCAAAAATACTTATACATGTTGTATAAGCCTTCAAAACCTCCAAAGAACTATGAAATACACATGTTGTATAAGCCTTCAAAATCTCCATAAACAAGCATTTTTAAGTGGGGCCCACATACTGTCACAACCTCTAAATTACATCAATAGAATTATGGAAGATTCCTCTACAACATCCAATCATAAAATTTGAAAAGTAAATCAATTATGGACCACTACCAACAAGTTCTTCCAGTCATCTGCTTTGCTAGTGTTTTAAGAGGGTTTAAAAGTAGTTTACCTTCTTAACAATTGTTCATAAAAGGATGATCAAATAACCTCTTTCCACTTGGAAAATATTCATAATTGACCTATTCAACTATCCCTAGGATCTTGGGTCCCCGTGAAAATCACACACTCTCCAACGAGCATCTGAAAGTCAACTTTAAGCTCAAAATCTCACCTTTGTGAACTCGATAGGACTAAAAATCACATATCTTGCAAAACCTCGGCATTACATGACCTAAAATTTAGTCCACACCTATGTATCATCCTTATACACATTCTCCAATACTCACATTTTCATACCTAGCTCAAAATTTGATCATCTCATCTCATTTGGTCATGTTTTCTCAAGGATTAGGTCTAGACAAGCCTAAAACCATTGTCTAACATCTCGAACCAACACTGTAAGACACTTATGAGTGTATCTACACCTTATAGACATGTTTCTCATGCCAAAGACCAGGAATTTCCACTGTTACATGCTTCGTTTAATCGTGAATTACCTTGTTTTGCTCTTTTAGGCCTCACAAACAAGCACTTGAAACATGCTTGTTTCACTAAATCTTATCTCAACACACCTTGGCCAACCTTGCACACCTGTAATGACCTTCAACACACTCCATGACATCATCCTAGCATCACCAAAACACTTCATCACCTCTACAAGCCCTCAAACTGACTCAAGACACCATGAATCACCATGCAAGACCAACAAGACTCACCTTGGCTTGACACTACCAATCAACCTTCATGTTCTTTACCTCTTTTGGCATCAATCACATCAATGACTACATCATGCTTTAACATCAATGACAACACTATGCCAACAACTTCCGCAATATCTTAGGGACATGGTCCTGTGGTCCCTCACCTTCTACAAGGTTCTCATCACTTGACTTAGTCCCATTCCTCTCATTCTTAGTGCCTCTTCAACTACCCTCTCTCACACATCATTATACCTATGTAGTCTCTCTTCTCTATCTCTTTCTTCCACTTGGACCAACGCCATCCTTTCCAAACTCGTTTCTTGCCCCTACGCGTGGTGGAGTTTTAGCCTACTATAGGTAAGTTCTTCATCCCGATTCAATCATTAAGATCTTCATAGCTAACAACAACACTTGTAAGTATGATCCTCTTGGCTCGCGTAAAAACCAGAACTCTCCTTCTTTTAGGAACAATTATGTTAAAATTACGTACTCCAGTGTAATTCTGTAGCACTCCACCCACCAATGGTCTACAACACGCATCCATGGTTCATCCAAATTAGAAAGCACTTGATACGTATCTTGGCTCCACACTTGCTTCTTTTCTAATTGGATACCCCTATTTTGTGTGTAAGTTGTTAACCACTAGTACAACTCTACTGGGAAGAAACTGAAATACGTCTTTAATAGTAATATCATATAAATTATCTTCCACCCATTTGTGTGCATTAAAATCTTGTCCCATGTTGTATCACTTTGAGCAAAGTCGTCTTGGTCATCGTGTACCCAACACTAAATATTCTCCAGTGGCATGGTCGGGCACGCCATGCACATGCCACAACTTGGTGGACATAATGAAAAGAGGTCCCGACAATGGTACTAGAATGTAGCCTTTCTATTTACCAATACTTAGTTGGGTACGCTTAACACATCATTCGACTATGTCAAAGTCCTCACCCGAAGCGTGCACAAGCTACCAAGTCCCTCTTTATTTGATCATGCAAGATGTGTATTCATCATAAACCATTGTGCAACATATATAATGGAAGATAAAGTAAGTAAATCATTACATAAATAAGAACAACACACATAAGAGAATAACAAGAGCTTTAATCATTCATTCGTAAATAATTAACGGTAGTATTTGGATGCCAATTACACCTCGTTCGCATCTCCTAACCTTGGCAATCCACACAATATTACCCATTACAACACATGAGCAATACCTCAAGACAACTTACATACCCAACAACAATGCACACACCTTATCCAGACTAACTCACTCATACACATACTTTCTCATACCCGTCCACACCACTTAGAATAGGTACGACATATATTTTTATACTCGGTGGGAACTTGTCCTTCACCATTTACATGCTCTAGTTCTAACAATATACCTCTTAATTATAGATCGTGCATGCTTTTTAACTATTGTTTTATTCTCCACTTGGGCTATAAATAAATTGTTTTAAATTCTAAAAAAATAAATATTTTCATGGTTAAATATGATCTCTAATAAGTGAATTGGTTTGTCGGGGTTTATTCATAATTATTAGTTGGTTAATCAAGTATCTTCGATTCACATATAGCTAGGGTTTAAGGGTTTGACGTCCCTAGAGGCCGATACCCTAAGAGGAAGAAAGTTGTAAGTCAGTAGGGCTTATATCGATTATCTACAACAACCCACTAATCTGATTTCAAGTTTTGCTTCTAAGCTTTTTCCCAGCTTCTCAAGGTGCCCCAAAAGGGACATTACATTTCTTATTTTGTATCCTTGCATCCCATTAATTTAAATGTATTTGCTTATAAGCACAATTTTGTTTATGGAAAACCATAAATGATGAAATAAACAATGAATGGAAAAGGATTTATAATCTTTAAGTAAAATTAGGGGGAAAAAACAAACAAAAAAATAATGAAAGCAAGACATTTTTAGTCCTCAATGAAATAAATTAAAAATAAGCAAAAATAGTTTACACGAGAGTATATGGTAGTTACTTATCGAATGCATGTTGGCATGTAGGGGTATTTAAATGTTGTGGTGGCAGTATAAGAGGTGTGTAGGAGTAAACCAAACCTAGAGAGGTGCATTATTTTTGGGAATTCAAATCCAAGTGTTTTAAAGAGAGTGTTACATTACTATTTTTACACTTCTTACATTACATATTTCAAATTTTTCTTACATTAACAAATTAGTATTCAAAAGTATTTAAATGTATAGACTCAATCTAACAAACCTTCAAGAGAAATCTTGTGCTTCAACAATCCAGTAGCTTATCAAACCCACCCCGTTTCCTTCCTTTCAAGTTTCAACTCTCATTTTTAGATCTATTTGAAGCTTCGTGTAAAGTGCCAAACTATTTTTATCTCGGGCATTGTATTTGTGATAATAGATTTCGTTAGAGGATTTTTGATTTAGTACTTCATATAGCTTCTTTAGCTAGTCATGCTTGACAAATCTTCATTTCGTAACACCAACCACTCAACTTTACATGTTCTATTGATGGACATCTATTGCTTTGAGTTTATCTAGATGGTTTAGTAACATGATGCACTCTATCAACCCCAAGGTAGTTGGTAAAAAAATTAAAATAAATGTTGGTAAGGTGCAATCCAAATTATTAATTGCATTCTTAACAAATAGTGGTCTTGTTAGTCATGGCATCGTCTTTGCACTAAGCCAACAAATTGCAATTGAATCCTCCATAAAACATTTAATACTTTTGATTTCCACAATATTTTATTAGTAATTTTAACTTTTCAATCTTCAAACTCGAATTTATAAGGAAAACATTGACGCTATTTTTTAATTACACTCTTAGCACTCTTTCTTGGGATTTGGTGATTGATTGTAATTTTAAATGTTGTTAGTTGATGGGTGACATTAGACGTGGAAGGGTATTTTGTAAATAAACCCTCTTTTGCCATTTTACATAAACATTTCCACTTCCATTGTATCATTTGATTTGTATTTTTGATTTTTTTTGAAGGGCATTTGTTTTGTTACACTTCTTTGACGGTTTAGAACCTCTTGAAGGGCTAGGACAGGTGCAATTTTGAACCCTACCTCCAACAATTTCCCTTCCCCTTCTTGCCCCTCTTATCTCTTTTTAGTCACCTTGCCTCCTCCTATGATGTTTCTCCATTGCTCCTCCTTACCATCGAATCCATAAAATCGCTTGAATGCATTTGCTAGTTTTAAGAGCAAATTATGGTTACAAATTTATGACAATTCCGATTCTAAATTGTGGTGATAAGAGTCTTGTAGTTCCCCAATATCCTTGAAGCATAGTACCACGCTGGGGCTTTCGCTCATATTTTTCTTTAACAAAAGGTCTCGTGAATTTTTTACAACCAACTATAAAAATAAAAGAATTTATCTAGGGTTAGGGTTAGGGTTAGGGCGTAAAACGTCACAACTTTTATCTAGGGTTTGCAGGGCGAAGATCTTAATTGTATGAGGTTTTATAAAGTGGCGATGTTGTTACTTGATTGTCTGGATAAAAGGGTGATGACAGCCGCCATAGGTATTTCGAGATCTTCTGATTGGGTTTGCGAGTCTGAAAGGATTTATTTTGAAGGATTGTCTGTTTTTTTTTTTTTTTTTGGTTATTTTATGGTAAAAATGATCAGATGAGGAGGAATATAACTGCAACAAAATGAGAAGAATGATTACCGTTATTTAAGTCTCTGATGATCTCTAAGTAACCGAGGAAAATGATGAATGCAATTTGGTCCGTGTTTATGACATTCACTGATTTTTACTAATTGCAAACATGTTCTGATTCCTGACTCAACATCTTTAATTTTTATGTTTGAAGCTCAAGGATTTGTTGCCTTACGGCAATATACGCTATGCTGAGATTTATTCCTTTGATGAAAGATCAATAAGCTGAGAGCTACTTTTAATTGCCTTCTTATTTTAGGGATTTCTAGATGTTCTTCAAACATTTTTTCATCCCTCGTGTGTCTGTTGATGGGGTTTCTATACTTGTAGGAGTTTCGTATAATTAGGGTGTCTGTCGAAATGGGTTTTTGTTGTCTGTGTTAACAGGGTTTCTGCATCATTAGGGTTTCTGTGTGCATGTTAAGCCATTTTTTTAGTTGCTAATATTGGCTTTTTGTGCAAATCTGGTAATGTTTTGTGGCCGTTGGTTTTATTAAAACATTCAATATTGGTGTAACAGTGTTTTGTTTTTCAAAGCTATTTGTTATTAATCGTTAACATTGACGGGGTTTCTGTATCAACAGGTTACTGCGATTATTTATTATTAGGGTTTCAGTTTTGTTTTTTGGGGTTTGTTTTACTCAGATTCAATGCAATGATGAATACTATAAAATTACACATGTTAGACTACTGAGATGGACACCATCGATGAGTAGGCTTCTTTATTCTGAGCATAACTACTTAGTGCATATCTGCCATTTCTTTCTAGTGGTGTGTGTCCACCCAAAATTTTGATTTTGCTGTAATAATATTCATGGTTATCAAAGTTTATTGAAATTTTGATCTTGTATTTTTGTTAGACTGCGTCTTGACATTAGTTTGTTAAGATGTTTTAAATTTGCAATTGAACTCTTGTCTCCTGATGATGTCAACAATGTGAACTCCATCTGATTCTCAAGATGAGAAACGCATGGCAAAAGCCACCTGAAGGATGCCCTTAATTGGCATATAAAATGTTATTTCAAAGACAATGTCTTTTTGTAATCACCATGTTGAGTTTGCGAAGGGATGTGTTCGAAAATTGTAATATTAATCGTGGGCTAGGATGCATGTGTATATGTAATGTTTTTAATCTATCTTTTTTCAGCTATTGCAGAATGTGGCGATGATGAGATATGTAATTCTTCAAAATGAGATTTCACAATTTCTTTGATTATCATCAAGCACTTTTGAGCCACATTTTATTGTATTGCTGAGATTATTTCGCTATGAATTGCCACTCTCTTTAAAAACCACTTATTTACAGTCGGAGATTATGAACATGTAATGAGTACTCTCAAAAATTTTCCCCTTTTGAGTAATCTTCCTCCCCTTTTTGGTGGGCCGATTCTTCATTTTTGTGGATTTCTGCATTTTGGCTTTTTCTGTCCATTAGTTGGTTGAGCTATCTTTTCTATTTTAAAATTATGGAAATGAGTGTTATTACCCAATAAGTAAAATGTAGATTTTAACTATTTTAGAGAAAATATGGTATTGAGTAATAGTGTGCATGGATATAGTTATAAGGTCAAGGGGAGAGATGTGAGTTATACTTACGATTGATAGATTGTTTTTTCTACCTCAATAAGTAACAACCAAGAGGAGAGATTAGGACTCCAATTTTGATTGTGGCTATTATTTGGTGAAATTAAATTGTGGGGAATTTGTGGTTCATGAAGATGGTTACACAATTTTTTGATTTCGAGGTTTTAGATCATTTTCTAGTAGGGTGTCACGAGGGTTATAAAAGATTTTTAATTAGTGTAACAATATTTGTAATGAAAGGTTGGGTGAGTAATGATGGAGGTAGGATTGAATATTCCTTCTCAATAAGGTTGGGAGAGGGAGGAAAGAGCTTGGTAATTGACAAGTTATTTAAAGTTTCCTTTAGGTTGATGGTCAAAATTTGGATTGGGGTTTGTAGGAGAAATTATTAGAGGGATGTGGTATGGTTACTTGAAGTATATATAACTTTGAAAAAATGTTTGGATAACTTTTTTTTTTTTTTGGTTAGATACCACCCTTACGAGCATAAGGTTGTATTCAAAACAATCCTCCAAAATGAAGGAGAAAGCTGACTTAGGTTTAGCAAATGTTTGGGTTTTTAGAGAATCTCATTAACTCTTACAATTTGTAGTGCATATGATAGATAGAAGCGGGGAAGAATAATTCATGGAATCATCATATATTGTCGAAGCTTAAAATATAAAAAAACCAATTTAAGCCAAGGAAATAATTTTTTTCTTTGAGGTGCAAACTCTTTTAAAAAATAGTAAATTTTAAATGTTTTTTTTTTTAAATTATTTGACTTTTCTAAATTATGGGAGTTTAGAACCCAGGATTGACAGAATCCCACCCTACAACTACGAGGAGATTTTAGAAGAAAGTACAATCCCACAACTAGAAAGGCCAAAATCGTTGGTAAATACAACTCGCTTTCGAGAGGAGGCTCCTTGCCAAACCCCACCGCTCCCATTCACTGGTTATTTGTCGCAAAAATACATCAAGATTGAATTTTGAGTAGACAATTTTGTAATGACCATTGTAGCCTCTATCAAAAACTAACATCGGAAGAGAAGCTCATGATCAAATTCAGCCAGGGCTTCAACCAGATTAACCCTATATTGCTCTTTCACATAAAATAAGGTAATAACCTTCACCTCCTCCACATTCTAATGAAGAATCTCCCAACTATTCCTCACCCAACACTCTTGAAAAAGCTTTGCATGTCTAATCCTCATTTGCCTGAAAATAATTCAAAGGTGAGATTTGGAAATTCCACCCATGTAGGCCATCTCCTTTTGACACCATGCTAGAAAATGAATAGAAGAAAGAGATTCGCCATCTTGCAATCTAGAAAACAACACCAAACCTCACCGCCAAGAAGAATTTAAGGACTTGTAGCTAGGATGTTAATTAATTGTGTCTTGCCTTGCCTTATGAGAAATGAAAGTTGAAAGGCCTTCCCCACGTGAGTTAAATTCGAAAATAATTTGTTCATCACTTCTAATGATGGCATGATTAGCTAAAAAATCTCCAACCTTATTAGCCTCTCTAAAAATGTGTTTAATTAGGAATTTTAGATAACCAATAAAGAATATTACAAAGGAAATTATCTAACTTCCAAGACAAGGAATTTCCTTTATGAATGACATTGATAATAACTTGAGAATCACCTTCGATTTCTAAAGCATCACATCCCAAGTTAATCGCCATTTTAACACCTTCAAGAAGAGCTTGAGCCTTAGTTTCATTGCTTGATCTTGAATTCAAGGGAAAAGACCTTGCCAACACCAAACTACCACAATCATCCCTAATTATACACCTTTCTCTTGGGTTGCCCGGATTGCCCTTAGGGGCTCCATAGAAATTCATTTTTCGAAAAGTAATGTAAACTCCATAAATTATGGTTTGGTCTTTAGCATATATTTATAGTAATTATGAGAAAAGTGTGTTTTATTTGGATATATTATTCTATGCGGTTCATGTTTTTGTTATGATAATATTATTATAAAAAGATATATTTATTTTTGTTAAAAGTATTGTAGTTGACCCCTTAATTGATTGTATAATAATAAAAAGATGAGTAGTTTTAGTGTTATTTAAGAAGGTATTATGTAGAGAAATATGAGAGTGTGGGGAGTGGGTAAGACATTCGACAAGACCCTTGTTTTAAAATTGCAAGTGCATGAATATAAAAGGATAAGATCTTTGAGGTAAGGAGGAGATTTTGATCCACTCTTATTTTGTTGTGTATTGAAAAGGAAGGCAAATCTTTGAATCCTTGTTTCGCGAAGGTTTTATCTAGGTAGCGGGAAAAAATGGGTTTTTTTAATGATGTTTCCTGAAAGAGGTTTAGTAGTCTTTAATTGGTAGCAAATTTAAAAAGAGATGTAAAGTGGCTTTTCAATATTTGAAAGGATGAGTAGAAGCTAATTAGTGTGGAAAACTATATTTATCAAATTTTCACCCATTTAAGGACTTTGTACCAAAGAAGAGCCAAGTTGATGGCATACATAGGAAAGTCAAAAGTGGGGCTTCTTGGTTGGTAATTGGTGACAAAAATACAAAATGAATAAGTAAATATATTACTAATATACTAATAATGCACATGAGTCAAGTTAAAAATTATTTATATAATATAATTGGTATAGATATTTAAAATAGGTTGAGATATAAGTATACTAAATAAATAGAAAAAAATAAATATAATATAATAAATATATGACTAGCAATCGCATGTGTAAGCATGAGGAAGCTATCAATATCAACTACAAAAATAATAACATATAATGAAAACATGAGAAAGTTAAAAATGAGAGAGAATGACGGACTATGAAGAAGGGGTTTGATGGAGAATTGGCAACTTGGTATATGTGTTGCCCCACTCATTTTGAAATGTGTCAAACATGCCTCCCATGATTTGGTTGGAGGAGCTTATATTGGTGGCTAGGACATAGTTTATCATAATTAAAAAATAATAAATAAAATAACTGTATTTTTGGGCCATGCGTCACATTGAAAGACAATCATTCAAACAAATAAATAAGCTCTGCAAGCTTATGCATATCATCTGATCTCAAATTTTTAAAAGAAAATCCAATTTGAAGCAAATTTCAATTAAAAAAATGTGAAACAAAAAAGTGGGTGATTATACACTACGTACAAAATACAATTTTTACTTAGAATAATGTTCAATTAAAAATGCCACATGACATTGAGTTTGGTTTAAGCATGTAATCCTCTCACAAACAGACGCCATTTGCCTCTGTGAAATACACAGATTTGAACGGAACAAGCTGATTGGTATGATAAAATGGGGATTTCATAATATGATAGATTTCGCTTGTACCAATGCCTGGAGCGGTGGAAGAGTATATTCGGTGTGCTGGATTTTGAGATCATGCGCCCACCACTAATGAATACCATGTGCCCTTCAAAATTCTATGCAGGACAAAGATTCACTGTAAGCCTTGCACAGGGAATCAAATGCCATGCGTTTGACTCCTTCCCAAATGCTACCACCTTATCCTCCAATAGTAACTTTCACCCTCACGCTAATAGGAAAATTCAAAATAGAAATTGTGAGTTGAGGGATATTTGCAAAATTACACATCTGGATGACAAGTAACATGCTTTGTTGTTGCATTTAACTGAAAATTGGTCTCATGCCGCCCATAAAGTTGATATTTGGTACGAATCCATACAATTTGCATGGGTATAATCTACCTTCGCTTATAGAGTGGAGCATTTGGTCCCTAGCTTAAGACCTCAATTTAGAGGGGCAAAATCTTGTCGGTTCTAAGGATAATCTTAAAATAGCTCAGAGTAGGATAAAATCACAGGCAAACCAACACTTCTTAGTATTAGTCTTATGGGTCAACTATAATCCTTTTTTTTGTATTTTGTTAGTCTTGTGGGTCGATTTGCTTTTTAGTTTATGAAGGCATACTTTTTTGGAAGACAACTATTTTTCCCACATGCTCAAGGCAATAGACTCTTAGAGAGGATTAGAGCATTTTGATAAAGCTGATTCTTGTATACAAATCTGAAGAATCTGTTGGCTCAAACACTTGTTGGCCCAAGCTAGTACTGTCTCAGACTGTCCCGGATTCAAAGCAAGCGTCGATAACTTAACCCTCATAGAATTCATTTTAATGTATTTTCTAGAAAATATTAAATTTTTGTTCTCCCTCCAGTTTGAAATAAAATGACAATAAGTTTCAGAGTTGAGCTTTTCCAGCTTTCCAAAATTTTCAATTTCATGATCTTAATAAAATTGAGAATGAGACCATCAAACTGAAAATTTAGAAATATTTTATTTCATTTCTAATTTAAAATTTTGAAGTTTCTTAACCCACAATTAATAGCATAAAAAGTTGTCGTCTATTTTAAGACCTGGGGTTTCAACCTAGGGTTTGCTGCAATAGCCAACTACAATTTGGTTCACAACAGGGACCAACCAATTCAGGAATGGCAGAGAGGAGGAAAACACGTTTTGTTAAAACAAGTTCTTGTGCACAATTCTGAAGACTTTGTTGGGCCAACAGAGTGTCTGTACTATCCTGAATTCATCCTAAGTCAGTATCTAATCCCTCAGGGGAGTCATTTATATGTACTTTCAAGCAATATTAAAATTTCTAATCTGTTTCCAACATTTAAAAAAAATCAGTTTCAACATTGGTCTCATTCCAACCACCGAGAGTAAGACCATGAAAATGAATACCTAGAAATATTTTATTGTTGTTTCCAGTAGATTTTGAAGGCTTTTAGGCCTAAAGTTAGTAGCATAAATTTTTTGGAACTGTTGTTTTGTTTATTTTCAGACCTAGGTTTCAACCTAAGCTTTGCAACAACAACCAACTACAATTGGGCTCACAACAGGGACCAACCAATTCAAGAGTAGCAGACTGTAATGAACCCCAAATTGTCTCAAAAATAAGATGACAATAAAGCTATTCTAGGAAAACAGGATGGGAAATGGAATAAAGCTATTTTAGGAAAAATTCATATAAGAAAATATAATATTCTAAGAAATGGACATGGAAACGGAAATAAGCTATTTTAGGAAAAATACGTGAGCAAAAAAAACCATAAGATTGTTTTGTCATTTCGAATAAAGCAAGGATTGTTGCAGATGAAGATTAGAGCAAAGCTTTCTTTAGGATGCATGCAAAGATAGATAATTATCGGAGAGGGTGTCTTTGCTTACAATATGGCAAGATTTATTGTAACGAGGATATGATTGTTTGAAATTGCATCAATTTTGGGGAGTGACTCGCCACCTGCAAGCTTGGCTTTGCAAAACTAATTCTAATCGGAACTCGTTTATATTTCTTGTTCCTAAAAATAAATTTACTTCTTAAATCTGCTTCCTCTCAAATATTATAAATTTATATTTCAAAATTTTACAGATAAATTTCTTTTTCCGAATTTTATCAATTTCTGTTAAAATTTATTACAAATAATTACAAAAATAAACCTAAAATTGAATGTGTAGAGTGCATCTGATTGCAACCAAAATGAGAAGCAAAGTTGCCTTTAGATTTTCCCTTCAAACCTTTTCATTATTGGGGTGAAATCAAAGGTCCACATTACAGACTATCTTTTTTCCATTGTTCTCACTGCTCTCATAAATCACCACATGCAAGAATAATTTTAGCATTCCAATATCCTCTAAGATTAACACCCCTTTGTTACGAACTGCAGTTTTAATTGATGGTCATAAGTTGTGACTTGTAAGGATAACAGGGAGACAATCTCACACTTTTGGACAAAATACTAAACATCAAGCTTGGTCTACACTTTATTGAACTGGAGGGGGTATTGTCGGTACTCCAAGCACACCTTGGTGCATGGTGGTCTCATTTCCTATAAGCTAACTTGTATTATAAGCACATGATTTTTTTTCTTTCTTTTTAATATAGTGTATGCTAAAGCTTCATTCTTAATATTTGGTGACATGTATCACCTTCAAGGCTAAAATACACCTTATAATGGTTACATGGAAACTTAAAAATTTAAACTTCAAACTTACCCCATGTCTGCCCCAATTAGGGAAGGGATTTGAAACTGAGCCATGCTCTTTCGAATATTAGAGTAATATTAAATTTTTTATCTTTTTCGTCCAGCTGGTACATTAAGATTCAAGTTTGAAATACTTATTAACAAATCTTTTGTTTCCTTCATATGCTTATTCCTTGCATTGTATTCAAAATTATTATTCACAGGAAGATTCTCTAATGATTCACTGTGGAGAATATATGATTCTGTTAGAGCCATAATATGTCACCCATATAACCTGCATCTGGTGATCAACTGTGTCAAGGCTGAAGTACTTACCTATTGGATTGTTTCTTCCTTGTACTTCAGTTCAAACTTTAATGCTTCAGGGTCAAAACACTCATCAACAATTTTTCTGTGTACTTCTTTTCTCTGACAAAGAAGTTTTCTAATGCTTCACGAGGTGACAAAATTATTATGTTAATAAGTAAAGTATCCATTCCCGGCTTCTGACGGTTAATAATGTTAGAGCAAGAAAATCACAGAACGGTATATGTTATTTGATTTAGAGGTATATGTTAACACTACCCTGTAAATTTTCACACTCCCATTGAAATTGAAAAAAAAATTGTATGTTGTACACACCCCAAGGATAGAAGATATCAAAGGGGAACCCAATCAAAATGAAGGCATGCCAAATGGCAAGTGAATAGTTTATAACTACAGCCACAATAGAAAAAGTGACTAACACAACCTAAGGCAATGGATGATACTGAGGAGGACGGTCAAGCAATACAACTTGATGGACAATATGTGGACTGCACTAAC
Organism: Taxus wallichiana var. yunnanensis; assembly: GCA_018340775.1. Classification (NCBI taxonomy): domain Eukaryota; kingdom Viridiplantae; phylum Streptophyta; class Pinopsida; order Cupressales; family Taxaceae; genus Taxus; species Taxus wallichiana. Next base: position 530,346,852 of record CM031244.1, read on the forward strand.
TTGAGCCGAGCAAGCTATAATATGAATATAACAGTGAGGTTTTGGGTGATGTCCATTTCAAAGTAAAACCATTTAGATTTGACATGATTGCACACCTGAAACTTCTCACGGTAAACTCCAACTACTTCCGCATGTGACAACAAAACATGATGGGTACCAATGTATGGTTCCACCTTAGAGTCTCCAACGCACTACAGTTGCCTGATAGTCCAAATGGATAAGAACAGGGCTGAGGTGGCCAGGAACCTCAGTCATAGCCAAAAACTATAAAAGCAGGCTCGTTGAAAGTTGTCCAGTACTTCACTCAGTCTCCAAATTCTCTGAAGCAAACTTCTGTATAGGCCTTGAAATCTTCTCTGCTCCACAACACACCATTAAAAGTATATTACATGTAACTTATTGAGGGAATAAGATGTGGAGTACAGTTTCATTGTACATACAACATACTACAGAGGAGATGTAAGATATAATCTGCCTGATTTTCTAGTATAGTATACATGGAAACAAATATTACATTATCTGGGGACTGAGCCATCCTCCATAGGCATCTTCCAAACTCGGGGCAAATCAAAGTGATATAGTGTGACATGTGGTTCGATGCCTACCAAAATGTACATCTATTATTTGCATTCAAGCTAAACGTTTAGCTCTGCAACTAATGAATAGCTCTAAGGATTTTGTTCAATACAAGTTTCCATTAAAGATAAGTTTAATACCATGAGCAACAAGTTCGTTGATTAGAGAGTTGTAGTACTCCAAACCCTTAGGGTTAATGGCACCTCTTCCATCTACAACATTAAAACACCCAATTAGTTTGTGAATTGCTAAACAATTATATTAGCAATTTTTTCTATGATATGTTCTAGACAATTATATTAGCAATTTTTTCTATGATATGTTGTTAGACAATTATATTAGCAATTTTTTCTATGATATAGGGATTTCTTTACTTTTTTTTTAAGTATTAGGTATTAGTCGAGACCATGAGATGGAAAACATGTATGCATCTAGCCCCATCTCGTACATGAGAAGAACATCCTCCTGAAAAAATGTATATCATAAATAGGCTCTATGAATCTAAACAGAATAACATGTATATACGATATCCAGCAGAGGGAAGAAATTGGGGCTACTTTATAGTGGTAATACTGATATGCAGAGACATCCCCAGTACTTCCATCAGGCGTTTTCCCTGTCAATGCACATTACCTCAATATATGCAATCATTCTGTTGAGACAATTTGTGGAAGTGTGGCTGAAAAAAAATAGTCATATATAAAAAGGTTTGTACATTGTTCACAATTTAAATTTCTTATTATCTCAAATGAGGGGAGGGCCAACCTGCATGGGTAAAAGTATCCCAAAAAATTTGATGATCACATTGGAAGCAAGATTATGATGGTTCTTTCAAAGGAGAAAAAGATGCAGTGATACAGTGTTTCTTTGTTTAAAGCATGGATGTGCTTTTGTTGGAATTTGGGATTGGTTTTACAAGTAAATATAACACCTAAACAACACAACTTCCAGCTATATTGACAGGTTGATAAATAGCACAAAGTCAAGGCCTGTACAGAGTATCATTTTTTTGAGGGTCGGAAATCATAGAAATATTAGGGTGAGTATTACAAAACAAGTTCGTCACATATGAGATGTTTGAAAGTTTTTGATTCCTACGATTGTCTTGTTCGAAATTTGGGGATTTACACAAAGATAGCAAACTGTTTGTCGAATTTCCTCATAGAAAAATGTTGAACATCGGGACACTGTAAATTTTGATGAGGCAGAGTTAACCAGTTCGGTTTTGAAAGGATGGACACTCCCAAGATATGTTTTCGGCAGTCATTGGTGCGCCTTCAACCTGCAGAGGGCACCCCAAAGGAAAAGACTAAATACAATATATCTTAACAAAAAAATCTTATTAAAGAATAGTATTTGTGGGGATCGATTGGAGGGGAGTATTTACTACTCAAATCATATATTCTATAACAGTAAGCAGGACTTCATGCTAGTAATTGATCCTCTTTGTCACTGTGTGACAGTGGAGATGGATTCGCTGCTGTGCATCGAGGTTGTTAATGGGTTTGATGGCATCTACTGCTCTGCACTTGAACCCACTAATATTGCCATTGAATCCTTCATTCTCCTGTGCGACAAGGGTTTTTTACTCCATTGAAGTGGCTGCCATACTGTCTTAAATGAGGAAACAAAACAACACCCAAGTCAAATAAAACAACGATAGACAACAATTTCCAGACACTAGTAAACTCGTCGATATAGATCCGTATCAATCAATTTGAATATAGTAAAATAAGGAGATAATTTGGGGTTGCAGGCATGTATTCATTGTCCGTAAACTTAAAACACCCATTTCAGAAATTTCATTCCTTCAGGACATTATGACCCTTGGGGTTTGTCTCTCTTGGTCTCGGTCACCATTTTAAGGGACCGGATCCTACATAGTGTTAGAGCCTTGCTCTTCAAAACTTCGTAGATTGTTAAAGGAATTACCCCCAAAATATTAAATTACTCATTTTTATGGAAGTTGTGTGTGTGTGTGTGTGTGTGTGTGTGTGTGTGTACACACACATACACACACACACACACACACACACATGTATGTATTATAACGTGTGGGTATGTACATATATATTATAATATGTGTGTATGTATATATATACACACATATACATATACATACACATTATAATATATGTATATATACATATAATATATTATAATATTATATAGGTGTGTGTATATATACATATACATATACATATACATGTGTGTGTGTGTGTGTGTGTGTGTGTGTGTGTGTGTGTGTGTGTGATAAAAAAGTTTTTAAAAATTGATCTTAAGGGTGAATGTGTCATGACGAATATCTACAATGTCATTTAAAAACTTTTTTAATTTTCATATACACTTATAATAAAGTAGTACCCAACATAGATATTAATATTAATGTGAAATAAGAATTCTACTATTTGAAAGGATCATATCAGTATTCAAAAATTGAATATATCTGAAACCCACAAATATCACATCCAAAAGTCGCTTAATAAACAAGGCCATGAAATGGCAAATACTGCCGAATGAGATGATTTTGGAGATGTGGAGAGGAAAATTATAGATGCAAAAAATTTAAACAAATTGAAAAGTAATTGAACCGAGAGTTTTAGGTAGATACATATGCAAAATGTAGAACCCTGCAAATTGAATGCAAACTATTTTATTTTTATATCTACAATATGTTTAATTATAATCCGTAAAAAAATTCAATAACTTAACACTGAATCTGCGCTTACACTCATCATAGAAGCCATATATGCGATTAATTGAGGCACACTCATGATTTCCCCTGAAAAGGAAAACAATTTCTGGGTATTTAATTTTGTAAGCAAGGAGGAGGCATATTGTCTCTAGACTCTGTTTTCCCCGATCCACGTAGTCCCCCAAGAATAAGTAATTTGATTGTAGTGGTAAACCACCATATTCAAAAAGCCGCAGAAGATCAGAGTATTGGCCATGAACATCACCTACAAAATCAATACATAAAATGAATATAGTTGGAAAGAGAAAAGCAGCAAAGGCTAACCACAGTAACAATTTAAATAAGTACAATAACATTATACCAGCACATCCACATTCTAAGGCGTACATTATTAATGGTAAAAAACCATACCCATTGTTTGTGATCTCAGTATGGGATAAATGGAACAGTAAAAAGATTTTTAAAAATCCCATCAATAAATAGTTCAGATGAGTTAAACTTGGCCATGAACAATATGGATGAATAAATCATTAGTGGGAAAATATAGCACTATTTCACCCGTGGCTTAACTTTCTATACCTAATGCTTAAGCTAGTACAGTGGAAATTTGATTATCAAAAATAGGTCGTTACTGACAGAAACATTTGGTTGTCATTGGATGAGTAATTGAAAAACAATTCCTAAACATATACTCGGGTAAAATAAGCTTAGAATAGTTGATAGATTACACTATTAATTTATTCTTATAATTGGGGGGTAACAAAGGAAACAGATGGCTCCATCTGCCTTGATAAAGCAATCACTATAGAACTGGTTTAAGTAAAGTAAGCCCTCGGATGGTGTGCTTTAACAATGACTTCAAGCTAAGTAAGCAAGCTAACAAGGTCAACGAATAAAGAAGCCAATGGATACTCGACCTGAGGCTAGTTTGCACTGTTGAAGCTTGATAACAACAGAGAAATTTTCACGGCCCTAAAAGATGTGATTGTTGTTAGGGAAAACAAAGCTCTTCAAGCTAGACATGGGAAAGTTAACTCTCTAGCAAGCAAATATGGTGAAGTTCCTTAACGCTTTCTTACATTTCAATCTTTGTCTCCCTGCTTACAAAATAATTGCCATCAAAGTTCGTCAAGAAGTGGTGCTAGTGAGCAAAATACCAAGGCATAACTCTCTCTGATATCCCTCTTCAGTGAGTTTACAAAATCATTCATGACAACAACCGATGAGAAAGCTGTTCGCATTAATTAATTGAAATATGAATTTTAGAAAATACTTGTCACTACATTGGTCTCATCTTTTTTTATTTTTTTGTTTTTATTTATTTATTATTAAACGATTTTTACTAGAGCTATGAACCGGGGGTGGAGGGAATCCACCAGAACAAAGAGAAAGGGAGTCGAGAAGAAAAAGACAGGAAAAGAGGAATGCGTAGGAGAAAGGGGAAGAAAGGGGGGACCTTGAGGGAGGAGAGGACCGAAGTTGAGGAAAACGATCCAACACCGGAGCAAGGAACAACGCCGAGCACAGGAGATGCTCTGAAGTAGAAGCGCCTTAGCGGGAGGAGGTGGCGTGAAGAAGGAATAGAAAATCCACTGAGGCCTGTTGCGAAGCTCGTTAAGATGATCAATGGTAGAGTGAATAGGGAATTGGGCGGCATTGATATCCACCACAGGCAGCAGGTTACGATCCAGACGACCATGGTGGAACAACAAGTCTACGCTTTTTGCCAGATGGAGTAGATCACGGTACAGCCCACCGAGCCACTGTATCCCGCGACCCGAGCCAATCGCCCACTCATCAACTTCCTCGATCCAAAGCAATGGATCCGGCATTACAAAATCGTCCAATTCATCACGGAGGCCGATGCGATGCCCCGTAGATAAGATCTTTAGCGACGAGTTGCACCTCCACTCGGACAGGGTGAAGCAGAAGGCAAAAGGATAGGAAAGCGGCTGAATGTCTGGGAAGGTGTGGGGCCGCCTTTAGAGGGGGAGCGATAAACATCACCAAGAATGTGTTCAATGGCCTCCGCTTCCAAGTAAGAATTGTATTGGAAGACATGAGAGAGCCTGTACCGATCAATTGCATCCACCGAGGCAACTTGTGGTTCGACTGCGAAGAGAGATGAAGGGGAACCCGAAAAACATTGCAAGGCGAAGAAGGAAGCTTGAAAAACAGGAAGCCGGACCAAAAGATATAGGAGGAAGTTGAAAAGACCCTGCTGCAGACGCGATTTCATCACCCACCGCGAGAGATTAGATCGTCCAATCCAAGCCATGTAGATGATTCACTGGAGATTTTCATAGAAGAGGGACTGTCATGGCATGATTGGCAAGGTGATCGGCAACGGAATTCACCTCACAAAACATGTGAGATATGCGCCATGTGCGTACTTTGCTGAGCCAGAACATGATGTTGTTGATGCACGGGCCTAACAGCCAGGTAGACGGTTTACCTTTGATGACGGCTTGGATGACGACTTGCGAGTCGCCTTCAATGCACAGGGAATCGCAACCCCGATCGATCATGCGAGCTTCACACCTTCCAGAAGGGCCATAGCCTCTGCGTGGTGTAAGTACCAACCGGGAGTGGAAAGGAGCTTGCGCAGACAAGTACACCCTGTCATTTTTAAGGATGCAGCTGGCCCCTGATTTGCCCGGATTGCCCCTGGATGCACCGTCGAAGTTAAGTTTGATGAAGCCAGGAGGTGGTGGTTTCCATCTTGTGGATTTTCGAATCAGAGACTTTGTCAAGACATTGAGATCGTGCTTTACTAGGGATCCGAGGGAGGGGATTTTAATCAGAGGCCAAGAATCATGGATGACGGCGTCTGGAAGAGAAGGCAAGATTGTTTGCACTGTGAAGGCTCACATTCTCAGAGATAGCAACCTCGAGCTTGTTTAGGAAACTTTGAATATCAGAGGGCTGATCCCTGAAAGAGGCGAAGATTACATTCCCACCAAAGATGCCAAACAAGGAAGAAGGGAGCGATAGTCCAGATAGAGCTAAGGGAGCTTTGTTTGCCCTTAGTAGGCCAGCTCAGGAGGTTGTCTTTGATGCTTTTGCCATGGACCCAGGCGAGATTGAGCTTATTGAGGAGCCACGACCACCCCAAATGGGAAAACGAGCGAAGAGAGGAGAAGGTGATCCGCGTCCTCCTCCGCAGTGTTTGTCAGCAAAGCACACATTTGGATGGACCAGCATAGCCCCAAGAGCGCCTATGAAGCTGGGTGAGAATTTTCCCATGAAAGACCAACCACCCGAAGTGAGCCACTTTAGGAAGAAGAATAGAGTTCCAACACAACTGAGAACCAGGACAAGGAACCCCGTTGAGGGAAGTGAGAAGGGAGTAGCCATCTTTGGCCGAGTAACAACCCGAGGGAGACCCGAGCCAAATAAGACTGTCCTTTGAGGCCGAGTGGGAAACATGCCGAGAAGAAAGAGCTTGGAGAAAGGCCGTGGCTTCCGCTTCGGAGGCCCCTAGTAGGGTGACATCCTTCCACACCCAAGTGGGAGAGCCGTCAGGGTTCGGGGAACCGTAACATGACACCGTGTCTCCCCAGGAGAGCTTAGAGAGATGCATGATCCTATTGAGAGAGGGGTTGAGATTAAGCGACATTTGGCCATTCCAACAATCCTCCCAAAAGTTGGCGGAGGCTCCGTTGTTGATGAACCACGAGACCGAATTGGCGATGAGCGAGCAGTTGTTCCGCAAGAAGTTCCAGATATGGGACCCTTTGGGAGGTCAACATAAGAAAGTAGACGGTCAGGACTTAGCTCAGCCAAAAGGTACTTGTGAGAGAGGACTTGGTTGATGAGCTTTGTAGGATCGGTAAGGAAATTCCAAACCAATTTGGCACCCATAGCCTGATTCTGAAGTGTTAGATCCATGATGCCCAAGCCACCGAACTCTTTCGTTTTTTAAGGGAATCCCATTTAACCAGATGGAATTTACGATCTTCGCCAGAGGTGCCCTACCAGAGGAAGGTTCTGAACAACTTTTCCAACTTACAACATATTTTGGAAAGGACAAGACTGAAAGCATATAAATGGGCATGGTGCTTAGGACCGATTTGATAAGGAGAACACGCCCGGCGAAGGAAAGCCACTTTCCTTTCCAGATTGAAGCCGCCTGGGAGATCGAGTTCACCAAGTCATCCCACAGAGAGGATCTACCTTTGCCCAGGAAGAGGGGGATGCCCAGATATTTCTGAGGGAGGACACCAATTTCAAATCCAAGAACGTCCCTCAAACAGTGTTGAAGATGGGGTGGAATGTTGAAAAAGAAGATGATGGATTTTCTGAAGTTGATTACCTAACTGCGGCATGGAGTAGGATGACAGAATGTTGTCCAAGGAAACAACTTCCTGCATGGTAGCCGCACCAAGAGGAAGGTATCATCCGTGAATTGAAGATGGGAGACTGGTGGTAAAGAGGAGGTGATGCAAAGACCCAAGCGAGCCCGAGGCAAGGCAGGTTTTGATGGACCGGCTCAGTGCTTCCGCGACCAGAAGAAAAAGGAAGGAGGATAAAGGGTCCCCTTGCCGAACCCCCTGCTACTGCTGAAGAAACCTTCAGCCGACCCATTAACGAGCACGAAAAAGTGAGCCGAAGAGATGCAATTAAAAATCCAATTGCAGAAGTGAGTCGTAAAGCCCATTCTTTGGAGGGAGCAGAGCAAGAAGCACCAATTAATTCTGATCATAAGCCTTACTGAAGTCGAGCTTGATGAGCATACCCAGTGAGAAGACTGGTGAAGGGAATGCATGAGCTCATGGGAAATGATGATGCCTTCCGAGATGGACCTGCCAGGGATGAAGCCGCTTTGTTCCGGGCAATCAACTTGTTGAGGAGGGGACTCAGACGCGAGGAGAGGGCTTTGGAAATGATTTTGTAGGCGACATTGCAAAGGGAGATGGGATGGAAGTCATCAAGCTTATCTGCAGGGGAGGATTTGGGAAAAAGGCAAATGAAGGTGTGATTGATGTTGCCGAGAATTTTCTGGTGTGTCGCGACTCCTCGGCAAAGAAACCAAACATCTTCCCCGACGACATTCCAAAAGTCCTGATAGAAGGCCGCCAGGAAGCCATCGGGGCCCGGTGCCTTGTCCCTGTCCATAGAAAGCAATATGCCGATATCCTCACGCGAGAAAGGGAGAGAGCCATGATGTTTTCCTTCGCCGATATCACAGTTGAATGCATGCCGCGTAGGGGTTTTGATCATTCAGGGAGGAGCACAACTCCTCGTTGAGCAACTTCTGGAAGTATGAGACGACTTCAATTTTGATGAGATCTTGAGTGTTGGCCACCGTGTTATCCTCACGTTTCAGGGAGGAAATGTAACTGAGATTCCTTCTTGCTTTCACCGAGGCGTGGAAAAACTTGGTATTTTTGTCCCCATCCTTCAGCCAATTCTCTCTCAATTTTTGATGCCAGAAGGATTCTTCCTTGAGTAAGAGAGTACCCAATTCTTTGAGGAGGGATTTTTCTCTGGAATAGCTATCTTGATCCATACCCTTGAGGAGAACCTGTTCATTTAAAGACTTGAGTTCCATTTCTACATGTTCCTTTTCATGAAAAATGTTCTTGAAGGTGGAGATGTTCCATTCCTGCAACTTGCATTTAAGCAGAGAGAGTTTACGAGAGAGGATATACATCTTGGTGCCTTTGACCGAAAAAGAGCTCCACCAGGACTTTACTAGGTCCCTAAGAGAGACGTCTTGCATCCACATGGATTCAAACTTAAATGGGGATCGACGTGGCGGCATGTCGAATAGAGCATTAAGAGCAATAGGGAAATGGTCCGAACCTGAAAGAGGGAGGACCGAATGGAAAGAAGAAAATTCTGCTGGAGCCAATCTTCAGACACCAAGAACCGATCGAGTCTGACAACCATGTTACCAAACCCGGCTCGACGATTGTTCCAGAAAACCATCCAGAGCTGGGTTCAACATCGAAAAGGTGGTGCTGTGCCACGAAGTTGATGAAGTCTGCTTGAGCCCGCGGTTGCCATTGAAGCCCACCATGCTTATCTTTCTCGAGAGAGGGAGGCGTTGAAGTCACCCGCCAGGATTACCCTCATAGAGGATGAGCTTAGAACCTCGGACAGCTTGTCCCAGAGCTCACGTTTACTAACTAGAGAGGAGGGGCCATAAATGTTGCAGAGCAAGAAGGAGACCTCCATGTGTTTGATTTTGACTTCAGCCCACTGGAAACCAGCTCGGAGGAAAGAGGGGAAGAAAGGCAGGAATTGGATTTCCAGAGGAGGCCAAGTCCTCCAGAAGCACCCGAGGAAGACACGAAAGAGCCTTCCCACCCTTTCCAGGAGCGGAACCAACCTGTTAGATAGGCCTCGCTGGTCATTTTGGTTTCTTGGATCACACAAATATCAAAAGCATATTCCTTGACGTAGCGCTTTAGCAGGCGCTGTTTGTCCGGGGCATGCAGGCCCCGAACATTCCACGATAGAATTTTCATATTTTCTTCGAAGAGGACTGGCCTCTTCTACTGAAAGGAAGGAAATAAGACTTAAGCTGCAACTGCTTACCTGCAGCAATCTCTTTCCGAGAGAGGGTGGTCCTGGAAGGTCTGCCCACCAGGAATTTGGGGCCACAATCCACCCTGAGCGGGGGGTGGGGAGAAGAGCCCCTTCGGAGGGGATGAGTTCATGATCTGCCGCAGGAGCCTGGATCAACTCAAGACAAGGTGAAGAGGGAGCCTCTTCCTGGTAGCCTTCGGAAACGAACCTGTCTCGATCACCAACCCATTGTTTCAAAGAGGTGGAGTCCCGGCCATGGCTCAAGCAATGCCTTCATGGAATAAGGAGAGAATACGCTAAGATTCTTTCACCACCGAGGCCATTTCTCTAACCAGGGAGAAAGTGTCTGGTGAGAGGGCGGAAGGGGCAAGAGCAAAGACCGAACCAGGATGAGAGCCTAGAACACCGGGTCCGGATGTGAGGGAGGGGGCGCGAGGGAAGGGGGGAGCCGAAATGCTGGGAAGGCCCGCCGAGGAACTGGGTGTAGAACAAGAAGCGAGGAGAAGCGGGAAAGCACGCTGAAAGTGCCCATGCTGTTTACACTGGAAACAGGCCTTGGAAATCATCTCATATTCCACTTTCTGAGTCCACTTACCGCTGGAGGAGGAGATCTCAATGGATTCCTGAAGGGGCAAGATGGATCGAGAAGGACGCAAACCCGGGAAAACGAAGACAGTGCCCTCCAAAGTGACAGGGTTGATGTGGGAAACCTTGCCTAAGCTTGAACAAATTTTTTTAAGGGTATTGGGACTCCAGTATTCGTCCGAGTAGTGAGTAAAGTCGAATCCAGACAGGAGATAACTCCAATCTAGCCTGCTGCAGGGTCGAAATGGGCGCACCATTTTCGGAGATGAACACCACAATCGGACAGAAGTTGATCTTTTCTTTCCAAAGTGAAGTCTCTCAGAGCACCACTTCTGAAAATCACCAAGAAAAACTCGTTAGGAAGGAAACGTGTCGTAGGCCACAACCCCATTGTTTCTCGCACCAATTCCGGACGCCATTGACGGAAAGGCACCTGCCAGGGAATTTAGCGAAAACAACTCTTTCTTCCAGGAGAAAATCTGAGCGGGAAGGCCATCTTTATCATCGAGGAAAACCGACACACCCAAAGGAGGGGGTTTTTAGAGGGGTTGATGTTGATGTTTTGCCCAAGGTCAGGCCCGCCCCCTCCTGGGACCCGGATGATCGAGCATGGCGGGGAGAGACCCGACTGGCCGGCAACTCGCCACTTCGCAGTATGATCGATGTGCGGGGATCCGTTGAGATTGTTCCGTTTGAAAAAAATGACCGTTCTGTAGAGTCCGACATCGCGCCCTTATATACATATACAATTACTTGACTCCACCTATATTAATTCTAAAAATATTGGTGTCATCTTATTAGAAGGTTGGAAAAGGAATTAGAATCTAGAATCTAGATGTCCTTGATCAATAATAGAAAGCACAGATGCATCTCTTAGCCAAATATGCTTGGGAATACAGCCAATTGAACATGGTAAGAATTTGCCCTTAAAATAGAAAGCAACCTTCTTTTAATCATTAGAAAGGAGCAAATGGGCTTCATAGATAATATACATATCCTACACCAGCTCATTGTTGTCTCGGAAGGCGTGGAGTTGGACATTAATCCTTAGAAAATTAAATCCAGTAGGTAATCAACTCTCAAAGCAGGTGTCATATTATGCATCACCATAACGAAAACCAAAGAAGCATGTAACAAATGCAAGGAAAAAGGAACAATTAAGTCCATGGGGCAGCACGGGAAATGTCTATACAAAAGAAATGCAATAATTATCACCTAACCATACTATAGATATGCCAAATAGATTTATATGTGCATATAAATATAATCAGACAAATTAGAAGTTAGAATAATAAATATTCCGAGTATTTGAGGAAATTATGGCCATTCTCTATGGAATCAAAGGACTTCTAGATGTCTCTGGTTTGATGTTCCTTGTGAAATCGGATAAATTCTAGACATCCTCAAATCATGAAAGGCCAGAGGATGTTTCCAAAGAACATGACTCCAATTGACCATGGGGACAGAGAAACATGACTCCAATCGCTAACAACATGTTTCCAAAGAACATTTTTAAAAACACTGCTAGAAACCAAGCTCTAATTATCACCCTAAAGCCAGTACAGGTGGTCATGGATAATGCTTGGTTGAGTGCTTACACATTTGTATTATTAGTGATCCCACGGAGCTTCTTGTTTTGGTGATAACAATGATGCAGGTATCATGTTTGCATGGATTGAAATGTAAGACATTTTTTTCTTATTCCTCACTATTCTCGACACACACAGGGATTGATAGTGTCCATTGTCTGTGAAACTGCAGCTAGTAGGAGAAAACCCATTCCAACCCAATGAACATTTCCAACAACTTTCAACATGTCTCTGCTTGTCTGTTTTTATCTCCAGAATGTTCAGATATGTTCCCAAACCACAATAAAAATTTAAAGCAGGTAAGAAAAAGAGGGAAAAAAATGTATACACGCCTGTAAAATTTCCCTTCAACACTCAGATCTACAAAATCTTCCCCTCCGAAAAATTAAAGCTATATAATATTATTTTGAAGACCAACTTATATAGTATGGAATGTACCTGGCTGGTAATTCTTTTGACATTTTCAGATACACCTTCTAAGAATTTAGAGGTGTTTGATGCAGAGGGCATGCCACTTGCCACCGAATTAACAAACTCATGGGTGCGACTTCTTTTCTCCTGCAAAAAAAAGATCAAAAATAAATAAAAAACGGAAAAAAAGGCAATAAAATTATTGATTCCAGAAGTCATTAAAAATGAAAAAGGATGTTGTTGATACCTATTGATTGTTGTACTGATGGAGAAGAATGTCGGTTATTGCCAATTGTTGGAGATCAAACCCAGGTGCATTCTAGGAGAGGATGCAGATTGCAGATTGTGGGAAGAGAAACTGCAAATACAGGAGGCAGAACAATGAATTGCAGGTTATCTGCGAGTAGTTGCACCACTTGGAAACACAAGAAAAACTCATTGATGTTGACTTGTGGGGATCGGCGCATTGTTAGGAAGAAAGGAGACAAACGTCAGACCTCCAGCCCAGTAAAGGAATTCCATCGCATAAAACAAGCCAACTTTTTGTACAGTGAGGAATAAAGGCTCTGACCAATAAAATTGAAGCAAAAGGAAAAATTGCATTATGAAACTTTAGTAAAATGCTTTTTAAATACATGTGGCATTCATTGTTTGGATTTTGTTAAAGTGACTATTTGCTGTTGTGAAACCGATACATGTGGCATTCATTGTTTGGATTTTGTTAAAGTGAGTATTTGTTGTTGTGAAACCAATATACTTGCCTTCGGCAGTATAATAAAACTTACATAATGTCGTATATATATATAAGTGTTTTAAAAAAGAAAATGAATTCTTTCGCTCTCAATGTGAGCTTCACTATTTGTTATTTCTAGAAATCCATTTGGCTTCGTGAAACTATAAATTGCGCATAAGTAATGTTTATTATTTTCGACCAGAAAAACTGTGGATTAAGTAAACAGGGAAATAAACCCTTGAATGCTTTGGATGAAATATTACGACATTATCCACAAAAACGAGCGGAGAAAATATTCGGACACGTTATTCTCAATGAGAGCCCGTCTGCCATAAAGTTAACGTTTTTATATAACCCAGAATGTTATAAAATAAAGAACACATTTAAGAATTCGACGGGGATGTAGCTCATATGGTAGAGCGCTCGCTTCGCATGCGAGAGGCACGGGGTTCGATTCCCCGCATCTCCAAACATCAAAATCAGAGCGTTATAGGTTATAGATTTTTAATTTTGCAGGGGTGTGTTTAATTGCTCTACGTCTTCTCAACATACAAATCTCAAGAGAGTAATATAAAACATTTTGGAAGAATTTGACAGAATGAAAATCCAAAATGTTGGATTTGATGTTTGTCATTCAAAATTTAATATGCATGTCAAAATACATTGAGTTAAATTTTATATAGTAGATGTTTTTTTGTAATATTCTTCCATAGTTACGCGACTTTATTTAATTTTGTATAATAGATTGGACTAATCAATTTCAAAGTTTTTCACAATTCATTATCTTTCCATAAAATTAATGTTGCACTAATTAATTTGAAGATCCATAAACATCATTAAAATTTATGATAATATTATAATAGAATTTCAAATGGTGAAGAACATGTGCTTTTGAAATAGAGGTCACAAGTTCAAATCCTGCAGGGGGTAGGGTATGTACGCCTTGTTTGTAGCAAAGTTAGTTGCCTCCCGCACATGAGTACAAGGTAGTCCCATATACTATAAGCCGCTTGTAGACCCAAAAACAGGCCGCCCGGCATCGTGGACTGTAAAAACCATTATTATTATTATTATTATAAATTACAATTTAAAACATAAAGTATTTAAAAAAATGATAGAAATGATTCACTTAGTATCACTAGTACACACTTACAATTTTGTAGAAAATGAGTTCCATCTTCCAACTTCCAACTTCGAGGATTACAAGTTCCATTTCAAAATTCACCTTTATTGTAAAATACCAAATCCAATGGGTCTAGTCCTTCATCCAATTTCCAATTATAAATCAAAATCAATAAAATAAAGCTAAACAAGAAATCAAATATTTAAAAAAAAAAATCAAACAAAACTAATTAAAAATAAAAATTAATGGATGTTTCTATTTTATCAATGAGATATGAAGATGTTTATATTTCATTAATAAGATATTAAGATAATTCTATTATTTTAATTTTATTTACATTCCAAAATTTCTATTTTCATTTATATTATATTTGTCATGAATCTCACAAATTTATAATGTATAGTGTCGTGTAATATTTAACTTATTAACTTTATTTATATATGTGTGCATGTATATATATACACATACACATGTATGTATGTATATATGGGTTAAATTTTGAGTATACATGTTATATTGATGTTTAAATTATATTTTCGCACTTTGTTGATCATAACGGTCATATTTTAAAAGTGGTTGTATTTTGACATCTAAAATGACTAATAACATCTAAACACCTTGCAAAATTTAGCACTTAGCATTAAAAAGAAAAAATACTCTCTAAAAATATAATCCGATATATTTTGGAGGAAATATGCAATGATTTACAAGATGAATAAAGGTATATTTAAATCGGTGACCACCTATAATGGGATATCCACTCTCAAAATCACCAAAACAGAATCTTAGCCTCAACAACTTTGCTATTTTTAAGCTCCCCTTACAAAAAAAAAAAAAACAACTTTGCGTCGGCCTCAAAAATTAGAGTAATTCATTAAATTCTTCACCACCTAAACCAGTCATCTTCGTCGAATTCACCGACGCAGCAATCACATATGGTCGAGTGATATGAACCATATAACATTTGCTTGAATTTAACCAACCAATTTCAATTCCCCCAATGACTTGTGCAAGTCACTTATTGCAATGTTTACATTATGCAAATAAACACAAACAAAAATAATATAAAAATAAATTCTTTGTATAATCTCTTCCAACATTCGATTCTTGATGTTTGTTTTAATCTTGACCACAAAGATCTAAATAGGTGGTTGATCACAAAGACATTCAAACACAAGGTATAACACTAGCAATTGCATGAAGCATGGGCAATACAAATGGTGATACAACAAGAGAAATGAAGACTAATTCAATGAAGAGGGTGTGAAGATAAGGAATGTGGTTGTTGCTCTTCTTTTTCCTAAGGTATATTTACGTTCCATCTAACATTCTTGCATATTTGTCAAAAGAGAAAGGATATGAAATATGAAAATATGGTAAATAGTGCACATTTGAGATTAGAGTGAAAAAATTAGCCATCTAAAACATTGTCACCTAAAAACAATTCATTTTTAGAAATTGTATAAGGTGGTAGGAATTCTTCACACTTTCGAGTTTTCAACTATTCTTTCAATAAGACAACCAATGTCTACAAAGATCTTCTAGAAAGGTTTGTATAAAGGGCATGTGTAGGGAAATGGAGAATCAAAAAGTGGCCAAAAAGCTAAATAGAGGCATTTTGAACATAACACACTCACATTATGGCTCAATCATGTTATACCATGGCCGAGCCATAACGTGAGCTCATTATAACTCAAGTGCATTATGGCTTGGTAATTTCAATCCATAATGCTCTCACGTTATAACGAGAACATTTTTGTGGTGTAAAAATGTTTTTCATTGAGAAAAGTGTGTTTTTGCAATGTAAAAATGCCTTTTCATTAAGAAAATAACATGAACGTGTTATGTTTTCTTTGGCTTGGAAATTACCCACCCTTTGGCTTGGATATTTAATGTATGGTGATATGTTTTAGATTGGTTCTTCTAAAAAGGGCTATACAAAATAAGTTCACTCCAAAACACAATACATAAGCAATAGATTTTTTTAAGGAATTGCAAATAACCAGGGGCAAAAAAACAATATTCTATGCTTCTTTTATTTTCCAATTTCCCTCATGGTGATTTTTTCATATGACCAATCACTTACTACTTCTATAAGTGATAGTGGATCTAATAGAGGAGGTTGATCCATATATGCATCAATGAAAGATGAAAGTAGAAAACAAAACAAATACACTACAAGAGATGCAACTTAGAGTAGTCTTACCAACATTAAATGAAAAAAGGATCAAATGTACAAAAAGAGGGAGTTTGGTAAAATATGGAAAATTTCATATTTTTCCTCCATGGAAGCCATTAAAACCGACTTCTGCTCTATGTTTCTAAAATGGTCTTTTTCTCATTGTCGGTGATCTCATAGTCAAAAAACCTTGAAACTTTGCCAAAATGCTCCATTTGAAAACACCTTTCAGATGCTCTATCACTTGGGGGCGGTTATGAAATGATTTATTTTTTGTTTCAGAAAGAAGTTTTCAGCCAAGAACTCCATTTTTGCCCATAACAGCTGAAAATGTCTTTGCATTTTCCCGATGATCCAACAAGCCAAATTGCTTGAAATTTGGAGCAGATGATCCTCATAAATTAGATTTCATTTGAACCATTTCTTACATGATGAGGTGGATTATTTTTGGAGATATGGAGGACTGATTTTTCTCTCAGTATTATGTCGTCTTTGAATATATTTACATTTTCTTGTCGATCCACTAAGCTAAATTGCTTGCATTTGGGAGCAGATGATCCCCATAAATAAGATTTCATTTGAGCAATTTCTCACATGATGAATTGTAGTATTTTTGGATATATGGAGAACCGAGTTTTCTCTCTCGTATTTTGTCCTCTTTGATAAATTTTTACTTCCCGATGATCCAACAATTATTTATCCAACAAATTGATAAAGATTTTTTCAACCAAGAACTCCATTTTTGCCCGAATAGCTGAAATTGTATTTGCATTTTCCCGATGATCCAACAAGGAAAATTGCTTGAAATTTGGAGCAGATGATCCTCATAAAATTAGATTTCATTTGATCTATTTCTTACATGATGAAGTGGAGTATTTTTGAGATGTGGAAGATTGATTTTTCTCTTAGTATTATGTCGTCTTTGAATATATTTACATTTTCGAGCAATCCACCAAGCTAAATTTCTTGCAATTTGGAGCGGATGATCCCCATAAATCAGATTTCATGTGAGCCATTTCTCACATGATGAAGTGTAGTATTTTGGGATATATGAAGGACTAAGTTTTCTCTCGTATTATGCCCTCTTTGATAAAGTTTCAACTATTCTTTCGATAAGACAACCAATGTCTACAAATATCTTCTAGAAAGGTTTGTACAAAGGGCATGTGTAGGGAAATGGGGAATCAAAAAGAGGCCAAAATGCTAAATAGAGGCATTTTGAACATAACACACTCACATTATGGCTCACTCATGTTATAACATGGCCGAGCCATAACGTGAGATCATTATACCACGAGCGCATTATGGCTTAGTAATTTCAATCCATAATGCTCTCATGTTATAACGAGAACATTTTTGTGGTGTAAAAATATTTTTTCATTGAGAAAAGTGTGTTTTTGCAGTGTAAAAATGTATTTTCATTAAGAAAATAACATGAACGTGTTATGTTTTCTTTGGCTTGGAAATTACCCACCCTTTGGCTTGGATATTTAATGTATGGTGATATGTTTTAGATTGGTTCTTCTAAAAGGGCTATACAAAATAAGTTCACTCCAAAAACACAATACATAAGCAATAGATTTTTTTAAGGAATCGCAAATAACCAGGGGCAAAAAAACAATATTCTATGCTTCTTTTATTTTCCAATTTCCCTCATGGTGATTTTTTCATATGACCAATCACTTACTACTTTTATAAGTGATAGTGGCTCTAATAGAGGAGGTTGACCCATATATGCATCAATGAAAAAGTAGAAAACAAAAATAATACACTACAAGAGACACAACTTAGAATATTCTTCCCAACATTAAATGAAAAAAGGATCGAATGTACAAAAAGAGGGAGTTTTGGTAAAATATATAAAAAATCATATTTTGCCTCCATGGAATCCATTAAAACCAGCATCATGCTCTATGTTTCCAAAATGGTCTTTTGCTCATTGTTGGTGATCCCGTACGCAAACAACCCTGAAACTTTGACACAATGCTCCATTTGAAAACGTCTTTTAGATGATCTATCACTTGGGGGCGGTTATGAAATGATTTATTTTCTGTTTGAGAAAGAATTTTTCAGCCAAGAACTCCATTTTTGCCTAGAATAACTGAAAATGTCTTTGCATTTTCCCGATGATCCAACAAGCCAAATTGCTTGAAATTTGGAGCAGATGATCCTCATAAATTAGTTTTCATTTAAACCATTTCTTACATGATGATGTGGAGTATTTTTGGAGATATGGAGGACTGATTTTTCTCTCAGTATTATGTCGTCTTTGAATATATTTACATTTTCTGGTCGATCCACTAAGCTAAATTGCTTGCATTTGGAGCGGATGATCCCCATAAATAAGATTCATTTGAGCAATTTCTCACATGATGAATTGTAGTATTTTTGGATATATGGAGGACTGAGTTTTCTCTTTGTATTCTGCCCTCTTTGATAAAGTTTGCACATCCCCGTTGATCGAGACGAGAATTGTCTAAAATTTGGAGCAAAGCATCCTAGAGTGAAAACAAAAATTTTGAGACCACTTTCATCTCATTTCGACATTCAAAAGACCACTTTATAAAAATAGACATCCGGGGTAGGACCTACTAAAAATAGTAAGTGTGGGGATTTTTGTTAAATTGTTCATATCCATCAATCTCTCGTCCATTTCACTAGCCTTGTCATCATGAAAACCAAATAATCATTTTTGAGCCAATGATAGATGGGTGGGTGGATAAGAAGGTTACAACCGTAGTGGCTCAATTCAATAAAGAGGTCAACGGAAAGGAGTTCATCCTTGGAGAATTTCCATAATGTTCACCAAGAGCAACTTCCTCTTCATCATAAGCTTCTTCATCCTTAGATTGATCACTCTCTTCTTCTCTCTCTTCTTTCCTCTCTCTCTATATTCTAATTCTTCATTAGGAATGTACTTTTTGGATTTTTCATCTTATTCACTTAAGTGACCTTTTTATTTTTCATTGTAAAAGTTCTTTTTCATAAATAAGAAAATAACTTATTTTTATTCCTACGGGGATATGAAAGGTCACAAGTGGTAGGAATATGAAAAGTCACTGGGGGAGAATAAGAGACACTTTGTAAGATATATATTGGGATGGATTATCCATTCCAAGGGGTGTTGATATATTGTGTTCTCCTACTGCAGGAAAGAAGTTATTTCTTCTATTTCCTTGTCTATGTTCTTCTACTTCCTACTTTCCAACTATGCAAGCTTTGTAATCTTGAACAACCAAGAAATAACCTTGTGTCTTTGAGGAATAAATCAATAGAAATTTGTGTCTTTGATTTTTTAATCTTGCTATTGCTTACACAATTGTTTTTTCATGTTGAATCTAGAAATACCTCTGGTTAATGTTCATGAAAATCTACAAGTGCCTATTCACAACCTTAACCCTCTCCATATTCTCCTCTCCCATTTACCTCTCTCCAGGAAAATTCCTCCCTTGTATCCCATACAAGTAATTTGCCACATGTTTAGTGGAGTATTTCTGTGTGATCCATGACATAATGACCACCCAAATATCTTATTATTTCATGCATTCAATAAATGGGAGTCTCCCATTCCCAAGAGTAGGGACCTAATCTTGTGACCGTTGGTGAAAACCTCTAATTTTCTATTGCGACAAATTATTTCACCAAAAACTTGTTTGCAGGAAATTCCCTATGTTACTTGAGTGTTGTTTATGTGCCTTGAGTGCCTCGATTATCGTACCAAATTCAGTGGTGTCCCAGTATGTGGAATGTTATTTTCCATGTTATTATTTTTGTGTTTCCTTGCATGCTTTTGCTTACATATATTACATTGTTTTCTTGTTGCTTATGTAGGCACCTAAATTCCACTCTTGCAATCTTATTGCCAAACACGTACAAATCACTCTCATTCTTACCATTTCCGTTATAATTAATGATTTCCACTAATTAACTAATGTTTCTTACCATTTTGGTCAATTAACAACACTTTGTTGATTACCTAACCCCTTTCACATTCAGGATGCCACTTTACGACGAATCGTAAGTCAAAATCCTCTTCCAAACAGATAATTAGCAATTATTAGCTAATTAAGCCTATTTAACCCTTGTTTTGGTCAATATACCCTATTATTGGCTCAGACCCCTCTTCCAACCACTCAAAATCATCCACTTCCCTCTCTGATGTCTCAAAGTGAAGCTTCAAAAGCTTACCTTAGCATTCTAATTGACCCTAAGTGATTGATTAAGGCTCCTTACATCTTAATCACTTGTTAATTCACTAATTATGATTAACAAAGCTTAATCATGATTAGAAATTCTTAATCTAATTTTTGCTTTTAGTCCCACATGCACCAAGATGTTAGTTTTCCTCAAAGGAAAAACTATAAAAAGGACTCACCACATACCTTTAAACTTTACACCATGCTTTGAATTGCATATCATATAAGAAATATGATTTATAACCAAGCTCAATCCTTGCCTCAAGTCTTCAATGGGGTTAGTAGATGGGTATCTAATATGATCTTGTAGTCATTTTTGGAGATACCATCTCACCTTCCTTGGAGTAGCAAAAAAACCCCAATTTGATTGCTCCTAGATCTATTTAGGTCTATGTTAGCTAGCAATTGAACATACTAGTAGGCATGCTTTAGCTAGGTTTTGAATTATATTCATGTTAGTTTTTTCAAGCATTCCATTAAGCTTTTATCTTTGATGTAACTATTGTTAGATTCAATAAGCATTTGCTCAATTAGACTATGTGGTGTTAGTCTTAGATTTTCTTGAAACTTTTAGTAGTCTTCATTTGGCATGCCCAGTGGGACATTACCCCATTGCATTCATTTTTAAAGTTTTTAAACTTAGTTTCAAAGTTTTTCATTTCAAGCTTTCTAGATTAGTTTCAAGTTTTCTAGATTAGTTTCAATTTTTCTAGATTAGTTTCAAGTTTTCTAGATTAGTTTCAAGCTTTCTAGATTAATTTCAATTTTTAGAGTAATTTTCAAAGTTTTGTAGATCAATTTTCAAGCTAGATAGTTGTTTCAACTAGATTAGTAGTAGAGGTTGTATTTTCATGTTCTTTGTAGGATAAAAGGAGGTGAAGTGTTGTCGAAATTTCCTCAAAAGGACAAAGTTTTGATATTTTTCAAAATTCCTTATCAAAAGTTGTATTTTGATCACCTATAGGAAGGCTTGCGCTTGTGCTTCAAAGGGTATAGCCGTGCTTCAAAGTATGTGCCTCTGCTCTACTGGACACACCTGTGCTTCAAAGTTTGTGCACAGCATCACCGCCACGTCATGCATTAAAGGATATTTTCCCTTTGTGCAAGACTTGCACTTGTGCATCAAAGTCCACGCCCACACCTCTTTGGTCGTGCATGTGCATAATTGACTATGAAAAAATGACAAAGGCGTTCATGTGTTCTACTGTATGCACATGTGCTTTAAAGCTTGTATCCATGCTCGATTGGCCGCGTTTGGGCATAAAGATGCACGCTGGTGCACTCATGTAAATTTTTCCCAAACTTCACAATTTCAACTTCTATTTTTTTAGTATTCCTATCATTTTTAATGATTATTTAGGTGTTGTTAGTATTGCTTGGGTTCGATAGTCAACAAAGTCCGCGATTTTGAGCAATTTTAACCTCGAGCTCGGGGATGAGCACATCACTCCGAAAGTAACTCATGAACCGAGTTGAGACACGCTTCTTTTGAGTGAGTGGCAATAAAGTGCTCACGGTGGCACAAATATCGGGTCGAGTTAGGCCCGTTGGAGAAAACTCACGAGCGGCTTGAACTAAGTTTTAGAATGCTCAAAAAAGTAATGCAAATGATAATGACTTGGTTGGGTTGCTTGATCGAGTTAAGGTGAGTAGAAAAAGAGCTCATTTGTGAGCTCGACAAAGTTGTTAAGAGTTGGATTCAACACGACCATGACATAAACGAGCCAATGTACCTTGATTCATGGCCAAGAATTTATGATTTCTCCTCTCTTCCCTTACATGAATTTTCTATAAATGTAAGTTGGAAATTCATTCCAAGGGGTTACACATTGGTTGCAGAACTTAGACGTGTGACACAGGTTGGACAAGTTAGACATCTTAGACAAGTGTATATTTTTCAAGAATTCTCTCTCTTCTACAAGTTAGCTTTGTGGATTAAGGGAACTTTCAAGCCTCTTTTCTAAGACTTGTAATGGAAACCATTTCCTCTTCTAAATGTAATGATGCATTGTGCATGTTGTTGAAGTAATAAAGTGTGTGTTTTGTGACTACTCTTAGTCCTTTCATCATTCTATACTTCTTTGTTCCTTTCTCATGCTTGCAGGTACACTTTGTGTAAGTTCAAGTTTCTATTGTAGGTTCTTAGAGTTCTATGCTTATCAAGTGGTGGAGTATTACATGCAGTTGAGTTGTGGTGCTTGTTCACCCTTCTCAAGTTCATCCTTCTTCACTGGAAGACTGATATATTGTTTTTCTGATTGAGTTTTAACAAAGGGAACACATGCTCTTTATTTTTGGTATTATGTTTACCCTTTCCAAGTTACAGTAGGTGAAGTTGTCTTGTGGTGCACAACACCCTCTTCAAATTAACCCTTCCTGAGTCTAGAAACACCCTTTATTTGGTGCATCACCATCCCTAATATAGTTTCATTTCTTGCAAATCTCTTTCCCTAAAGCCCATGAAAATTTTAGCATAGGTCTAGATAACCATTTTATCGCACTAGGAGTAGTACAACACTTAGTTTAGGAAGAGGAAGCCGGCCTTCTCTAGAGGTTCACCTCGAGCCCAAGTCCCATAGCTTGAGAGGTGATCCCATGTTACCCAATCACACCGAATGTCCTGTTCACATTCTGGCCATTCGGAGGGTGCAGTGATTTGGCGATAACATTTTGGCATGCCCTGTGGGAATACAAGAGTCATATCTTTCACAGGTGTGTGTATTGTGTTCACTTCATTTCATTAAGTTGTTGTGCTCTTAGTGAAATTTCAACCTTAGGAGGTATACCCAAGCACAACTGGTGACTCCATTGGTCAAAGTAACCCACTCTCTATGTTACGAGAATTTCATTTTTACCCATTTCCATCCAGTTTTCTTCCATATCTTTCCATTCTTTTCTCATTCATGAAGCGGTGCAATCATGGCTTCATTTCCACAATGGGATTCCCACTTGCATCAGCAACAGATTCTTTCCATCTTTAGGCTATTATAATCCACCTTCAAAGAAATTTTATGATGAATACGAGTTTAAGCATGCATGTCCACATGAGCAAGATGCGATAAATTTGGTCATCCACCAAACTGGGGCTACTAAATAACAATGGCATGTAAATTTTGAATCTATCCTACACCTGAAGAAGACCACTTGCAGAAGAAGGTTCGAGATTTGGAGTATAACATGGTACAAATAAGAATAAATGAAATGACAAAGGCAACCTAGATTGGCTTCAACATTCCATACCCATGGACTGGCCCTATACCATGTGAGTTTAATCCTCAACAAAAGCTTCGATTCATAATAAAAATGATGACTCAAGTTGGAGAATGGATCAAGAAGAGAGAATCTTACAAATGTAATGTTAGTCAATCATGTCAATGGGAGGTCCCTGCATTACTACCTATCAACCCTCTTCCCATGTTCCCATCCATGCAGTTTCAACTTGAGCCTCATAATCCTAACCTTCTAGTTGCAACCCCTATGGTGGAATTCACTGCTTCATCTCCTATTCCTCCATCCCATCATGTATCTTCCATTCCTCATTCTTCTAAAGTTCCTTCTTTTCTACAAGGGCCATCAAGACAAGAATTTGAATCTCTTCCACTTCCTCCAATAGTGAGGGAATCAGTTGAATCCCAACTTGCCCCTCCTCTTGTAGTCCCAAACCCATTTTGGGAGGAGCATCATCAAGAAATGAGCAAAAGGGAGGAGTATATGGTTGAGGAGACTAGTAAGGAAGAGCTTGCAAACAAATTGAAGGAGTGGGCTGCAAAACTTAACATCAAGAAAACTCCACTTCTAACCAAACCTTCTTCTCGAAGTTGAGGCTTAAGAACAAGCAAAAAAACTAGTTTTGTACTAGAAACAAATCCAGAGATGAAGGATGAAGACCAACAGTCTACCCATTCGAATTCAATATCCATATTGGTTCCATATCATCAGAGGAGTTCAAATCACCACAAGTGGAAAAACCAAGTTGTAGAAGAGCAAGAGTTAGTCCCAAATCTTCCAGAGAAAAGCATGTGCAAGTTGAAGAAGGAATACTCTCAAGTGTACAAGGTAATTCTAATGAGTGCAGTGATCCCAACTGCCATGCATGTCAAGAGCTTGCAGAATTTTTGGAATGTTGCATTATTCCTCCAAAGTCATTACCACATACTACAACTAGTCATGAAGAGCTTCAGGTTGTGAACAAATACCATACAGGTTCAAGGGTCTCCTATGCAAGTTCAAAGGTTTCAAATCCTCCCCCTCTTCATCTTTGCAAAAATCTGATTTCTTAGATGGATTTGATCTTTCTAATTTCATGTTTGAGAATGAGGACTATCATGGTGAACAAAATCCCAATTTGGAGATCACCATGGTAAAGGAATTTGAAACCTTGCCACAACCAGGGGGAATGAAGGAGAAAGCTATTTGTCAGATGTGGAGGAATTGAATCTCCCATATGGCTCATTAAATGAAGAGGAAAAGGAGCACATGGGAAAGACTAAGTTAGATTCAGAAATCTTGTGCGGAGATGACATCATTGAAAGTTTCTTGCTCTCAATTGGGGAATCTAACTTAGTTGATGAACCAAGTGATGATGGAAGGTTTTATTTTGAATAAGGAGATTAATAGTGCATGTCAATCAAAGGAGGAATAATTCTTAGATGAGCAACACATTTTAAACATTTGCAGTGGTTCAACATTGGAGACTGCAAATAATCCAAAGGAGTTGCATGTTGTGGAAGAACTCCTTATTGCCAAGGAAGAAAATGGGAATGAAGAAGACATCACTTTCATACCATTTATTCACAAGGATGATCAGTTATTTGTAAATGGGAAACAAGAGGGAAATCAGATCATGGAAAAGCATCTTTTTCAAGGATGTCTTCAGCTAGAATTTCTTGTTAAAGTTGAAGTTCAGAGCAGCAGGAATATTCAACGAGGTTAGACCATGTCCCATAAGGTATTTGGCTTCATTGAAGCCAGAGGAGAAGCCATAACTAGTCACATTCATTTCAGAATGTGAGGATGAGTTTCACAATCCCGAGGATCGGTTGCAATGCCTCTACAAGACAAATGCAGAGTAACTAAAAGAGGAATTATTTCTATTCCCAGTTGATGCCTTGGTGGACCAGGTGAAGAGTTGGGCTTGTTCTAGTTTTTCACTATCATTTTCAGCCATATCCATTGCCAAATCATTTGCATGACTACCCATTATGAGGAAAGGGAGCTATTTTGCACAACTAGTTACAAGTTTTATTTAGTTCACCTGTGCCTTTAGTTAACCTAGAGTATATATAGGTTTATTTTTAGTGGAATAAGTGCTTGTAACACCCTGCATGTTTCCTTGAAGCATGTATGGTTTTTTAGTTTCAGTGTGTGTTGGTTTCCATTGTTTCTCTTGCACAATGTTTCATCATTGAAGGTTGTGAAGGAGGAAAGATTCAAAGTTTCAAAGGGATTTTCAGGATATTCCCAAATCCTTAGATGTTTCATTCAAAATTCCACATTGCTTATGTAGGTGTCAAACATTTTTCAAATTTAGTACTTTTCTTGCCTAGTGTTACCGCATAGTTCGTAATCAATAATACCAAGGAGACTTTAGAATGTATCAAATCATCTTCAAGATTCCAATATAGACTCCATTTCCAATGGATGATTTAAGGCTACTAGAACCATGCTTAGCAGACAATCATCCCTTGGAGGTCACCAAAAATGTTTTCAACTTTTACCCCTCGGGAAAAAAGTGGATAACGAGGTAAATTGTACCCTTAGACCGAAAATTATTTCATGGAGAGTTCAAGGTTATCATGGAAATTTCAAGCTTAAAACATTAGTGTATAAAATGTTCATCAAGGTGGCGAGCTTTGTGAAGAAGTGGCCAAGTTTGGTGTTCATGTCGGAGGAGAGGGATCTCAACTCGGTTCATGTAAACGACAAGGGCCAGGCCTAGTCCATGGGAGATCACATCCTTAGCGCAAGGCCAAATACGAAAGATATCTTAGCAAGATTTGACTCACTCGACCGATCCAAGCCCATGCCAAGTTTTTATTGAGATGAAGAGATAAAATTGATTCGTAAATGGATTTACTCCGGTCGACTCACAAGATATATATCGGGTGAGTCGTCGAAGGACTCATGTTCGTGTAAGGACTCATAGTTCTAGTCGTGGAGATTGTGGAGTTTCGGGTTCTTCGTGCCAATGGGCCATGTCACATCCAATGTGGGGGAAAATGTATGTTGGAATCCTGAGCACAAGGAGCCAATAGTGGAAAAATCTTAGGGAAAGACCAGGGCTCATCCTCAAGCTAGGAAATATGACATGTCGAGTCTGAAAAAGTTACCACCTCGAGTCGGAGTGGCCACAGGAGGCGGTTGATGACCGAGTCATGGCAAGAGAACCACCGTGTAAATAGGTGATTAAGATACGATGTCAAAGGTGGAGGATCAAGTCAAGTACCAAGTGAAGTGGAAATAGTTGGAGATAGTATGGAACATGCTTTGGCTTGCAAGAGGAGTAGCTCATGACGAACTCAATCATGGATAACATCGCAGGATCGACATTGAGAAGATGGTGCTTGACTCAAAGAATGGTATGTCAACATTCAATGAAAGGCATCTCAATGTTTCATCGAGCCTAGCATGAGATGGTCACCCGAGAAAATGATGTATGGCTTGGCGTGATGGATCGTACAAGTTTGTCAAAGGCACAGAGGTAATGTCATGTAAGTTCCCAAACATTTCAGATGAAGCATATAGGTAGATTGAAGGAGATTCAACCACTAGAGCTTGTGGTAGGTAGGTGAACGTCAATATGGACTCAATATATGCAAGGAAGAAGAAGCTCATCGCTTGGGTTTGACAGTCGAAAAAGTCTGTGATTATGAGCGAGTTCAACCTTGAGCTCGGGGACGAGCACATCACTCTAGAAGTAACTCATGAACCGAGTTGAGACACGGTTCTTTTGAGCGAGTTGGCGGTGAAGTGCTCATGGTGGCACAAATATTAGGTCAAGTTAGGCCCATTAGAGAAAACTCACGAGCGGCTCAAACTAAGTTTCAGAATGCTCAACCAAAGTAATGCAAAGGATAACGACTCGGTTGGGTTGCTTGATCAGTTAAGGTGAGTCGACAAAGAGCTCATTTGTGAGGTTGACAATGTTTAGAGGTGGATTCATCTCGATGCGACATAAATGAGTCGGCATAGGTATACAACATCGAGCGGTTCAAGAAGGGGCTCGACCAAGTCATTTTAAGATAATAGGATATCCACATTGTAAGCTCATTTTAGATTGAGCTTTATGGACTGAGGGGTGAAGAAGACTAGAAAGCTCATATGGAGTGACTCGTAGGAGTTCGTGAACTAACTCAGCGGGATGAATTGAGCCAAGGATTAGAGCCCGAAAGTGAGTTCACTGAAAATATGTTGTAGAGATCATGTGAAGAAGCGACCAAGTCGAGCAAGCCATAAAGTATCTCGATTAATACGATCTCATAGATGGTGAGTGGTTCGAGCTTAGGATTGGTAGAAGCAATTAAGGAGATGTCGAGCCAAAACCGGTTCACACAAAGTTCAACGTAAAGAATAGCCGTGCCCAAGCTCAGTATGTTACAGGAGTATCGTGAGAAGATCCTGGAAGGATGATTTGTGTCGGCGGATGGAGAGTTTTGGGACGAGTTGCTTAGACGTGATGGATTAGATCTAGTGGATTTGTAAAACATGAAGGCAACTCGGGACAGGACCTTGGCATGTCGCGGAAGTATTTTGGTGTGAGCTTGAAAGAGTACTAGCTCGAGGTAGTGGGAAGTTGGTGAATCAATACAATGGAGTGAAAGGGGTAGACATGAGCTCGAAGGGCGAGAAGAGTTCATTGTCGAGAAAGAAAGAATGAAACTTAGCATAGGCCGAGCTGGTATAAAATGCATCAAGACGAGCACAAGCCACCTTTGGAATGCTCAGTCGGGTGTGAAGGTGATTTGATGGGGCTCGGCGTTGAGTCTAATAGATGGGGATTTGTTGGCCAAGTCATCCTTAGGAGTTTTGAGTTGAGTCACGCAAAAGTGAGCGGGCTTAGATGGGCTCAACGTGGCATAGTGATGGAGATTGACTTGGCAAGCTTGTGAAGACATAAATCTGGGTCGAGTTAAATGTGCAATACATGTTATGTAGGATAAAATTGTCACCTCCAGGGTAATCTCCAAGAAAATATGGTCTCGTCGTCTAAAATTTCCCTCATAAACCTCGGAGTCACGCATGTCACTCCCGCATCACTAAGCATGTCCAAGTTCACTGCGCGGAACCAATCAAGTCAATTATTATGATCTTTGTCTTCTATTCTACCATATAATTTTTCTAAGTCTAGTTTATCACATTATTCTTCTATTCTATCATTAAATTCTTCTATAATTCATCTATTTCTTCCACCTAGGGTTTTCTAAAACCTTAGTTTTCTCCTAAAAGCAATTTAAAATTGTCTTTTGTGCATGGGTACACCCCTGAGTGCACCAACGCACCTCCTCATGCATGAGTGCCTTTTCTCCAGCAGGACACCTTTTCTCCCACATGGGTAACTTTTCCTCTATGTGGGCACATTTTCCTCCACAAAGGCATATTTTCCCCAGTGTGGGCGCCTTTTTCTCAACATGGGCACATTTTCTCACTTCTCCTCATTTCCCTACAAGCGTAAGGGCACTATTCTCGGCATAAGTGCATTCCCTTTGTGCGCTTGCAGATGCATGCTCATGTGCTAAATAAAAACAAAACCAAAATCCCAACAAAAAAACTACATGATGCATAAGTGCATTTCTAAGAGCATAGATGCTTAGGCGCCCACACTTGACATTTTGCGATTACACATTGGCGCACTTCGCATGCATCAGCACATAGGCACCCCATTGTAAACAAAAATTTAACATGCTAAAAACAATGCAAATGCATAGGTGCATTGGGTTGTGCATAGACGCATGGGTACCCATGCAGCCATCAACGTAGGCACACCCCCTCTTTTTGCCCTAAATTTTCCCTAAAAACATGCATTTTAACCAAAAATTAAATTCTTTGAAAAAAGAGGGTAAGAAGAGCAATTTTGTGCACGTGTGGTTCATCCACTGGGAGCCGCATGTAGTCCCTCGGTGGTCCACATGGTGCCTCCGGTTCAGTACTCTTGTCATTTCCTCTCATAGGTCAAAGTTAAAATCAGTAGTAAAATGGTAAGTGAATGTGGTAAATAACTTGCCGTGATGGCTTATATACATGTTTCTACCTTCCGCGACATGTTTCTCACCCTCGAAGTGCCTTGAAATATATGTTTTCTTCTAAAATTCTTCTAACAATTTTTGTGGTAGTTTTTAATAAATAATTATTTTCGAACATTTTTACTTCTCTACACTTGGGCATATTTTTGCTTATAGGCGGCCTTTTCTACTACTCCGGTGCATTTTTGCCTTGTTACTTTTAACGTTGTCTCACGACTTTGTTATTTCTTCTATAATATCAAAAAAATCAAAAAAATCAAATCAATCACAAATTTTCAAGAGAATTCACTTACTTCACCTCAAACAGGGCAAACGTGAGACAACTATATTCCACTTTTGCAATCTTATTGCCAAAACACACACAAATCACTCTCATTCTTGCCAAATCCATTATAATTAGTGGTTTCTGCTAATTAACTAACGTTTCTTACCACTTTAGCCAATTAACACCACATTTTTTTATTGCCTAACCCTTTCGCATTCATGATGCCACTTTACGGTGAATCATAAGTCAAAATCCTCTTCAAAACAAACAATTAGCGATTATTAGCTAATTAAGCCTATTTTTCCCTTGTTTTGGTCAATATACCCTACTATTGATTCAAACCCCTATTCTAACCACTCAAAATAACCCCACTTTCCTCCACAACGTCTCAACAAACTTCAAAATCTTATCCTAGCCTCCTAGTTGACCCTAAGCGGTTGATTAAGGCTTCATAACTCTTAATCACTTGTTAATCCAATAATCATGATTAACAAAGCTTAGTCATGATTAGAAATTTTAATATAATTTGGGGCTTTTGGTCCCACATGCACCAAAATATTAGTTTTTCTCAAAGTGAAAACTATAAAAACAACTCATCTCATTCCTTTATACTTTACACCATGCTTTGATTTGCATCTCATATAATAAATATGATTTATAGCCAAGCTCAATTCTTGCCTAAAGCCTTCAACAAGGTTAGAAGATGGATATCTAAAGTGACTTGATAAGTCATTTAGAGAGGCCATTTCACCTTGTTTGGAGTAGCAACCATCCCAATTTTATTTCCCTCTTAGGTCTATTTAGGTCTATGTTAGGTAATTGAGCATATTAGTAGGCATGTTTAGTTAGATTTTGAATTGTATTCATGTTAGTTAAGCATTCCTTTAAGCTTGTATCTTAATGTTACATTCCTAGACTTAGAGCCTTGACTGTGTTAGCCTTCCTTAGTTAGTCATGCAATTTTCTTTCTAAAGTTTAGGGTGCTTTCACTATGAATCCTCAAATCCTCTCTCATCTACTAACTTGGGCCTCTCTTCTTTTCAAGTGGTTTCCCGACTTGTTCCTTCGCGCCTAGCCCCTAAAGGGGGCATCATATCACCATCATAACATATTCTCTTATTTTTCTTTGAAATTTCATTGCTCAACAATAACACTTCAAATAGGGGCAAAATGTAGACATGTAAAATGTCGACACGATCATTTAGCAAATAACATGCTTTATTATACAAAGATTAATCCCTCCCCATCACTAACCATATAATAATTAATCATAATATTAATTATTATTATCCCCATTATCATGTCTCAATTATTTATATTATTCACCCCATAATCCCATCTTATCATTAGTCATATTAATACATCATTAATATTTCATTACCTCATTAACTAATCCCTATTATCTATTTTCTAGGAATTTAATATTCCTATGTCTACCTACCCACCTACCCTACACATCCCTACACCTAGCTTCTCCATCTAATCACTCCACTAATCACATTTAATTTCACCTAATCCCAAAACAACCTATCCTCCAAATCTAGAGGCTTCTATTTATAGAAGCCTCTCTAAATTTCCCTCTTTCATATTTAAAAATTCAAATATTTCCCTCCCTCCATTGAATTTTTAATTCAATGGAGGCTTCTTCTAATATCTAGAATTTTCTAATTCTATATCCTTCTCCATTCTCATCCATTTTCCACCATTGATCTACTTCCTACATGGAAAAATCCCAACCATCCAATCCTCCACCCACAAACTATAAATTGAGCTCTCCTCCTCCATGAGACTAGCTTAGAATAATCTTAAGAATCCATAACCAAACTTTGCCATTTTTATCACCCAATCAATCCATCCACTCTATCAATTCATCCTTAATCATCACTTTATCATTCATTCAATCCAATCCTTCATACCTCATCAAGAAATCAAAGGAAAAATCAAGGGAGGTGTTGCCCAAGTGTCTCCAAAATCTGAAGCATCCAACAAACAATCCAAGAGAAAATCCACCACATCAAAGGAGGAGTTGTGAAATCTTGTAGGTAAGTGCAGGTATTATATTCTCCTTCCTTTCCATCTTTCTCTATCTGAGGTAGCAATTAGAAGTGTTAGTTTAGGAATTAGTTTGGTTAATTTCTTAGTTTGCATTTGCATACTAACACCTCTTTTTTGTTTACAAGTTCATTTAAAACATTTCCTCAAGATATCGTGTATAATTCATAACCAATAATTATTGTTGATATGTTGCATTGTATAGTGAGTGTAAAATACATATTTAAGACATTGATAAGTACTATGGGATAAAGTAATCTTACAGAGGACACATATGATTCACTTAGATGTGTAAATAAATGATACTATACATGACACATGCAAGAAATGTAGAGAGAAATATCACACTCATTGTCCACTATCATGTCGGTTACGTTGCATTCAAAACCATGGGCGCGAGTAAACAATGATATATGGCATCTATTTTTGTGTTGTAAAATGCATGGAAACATCTAAATATGAGAGAAGTGGATTATTTTCTGTTGATATCCCAAACTGAATTCTACTGAAAGCTATAGGAAACTATTTTTTGAGTATGTGCATAGGAGGTTTATGCAAATATAAATCCAAATGTTATTTAAGGCTGAAAATCTTTAATAATTATTAACGACCATACCTTTTTTTTGCATGTAGTGGTTACACTCAACCTTTTGCATGTTATCCTCTCCACATGGAGATCATTACACATGTCAATGGTGTTATTAAACTTTGCATTCGTATGAGAAATAGATCCCCATTAACATTGATGTTTGTATTTTTCTTATGTTTTGTGATATTATTTTTTTGAATTAGTTAATCTTAACAAGATATATTTGTATTGTTTCTAGATAGGGGTTATTAAGGTGAAATGTTTTTGTGAAATATTCATATTGGCAAGAATTTTTCAATGCCCCTACCTTTAATAAATCATGTCATTAATAAATTAAAAAAATTGATGACAATTTTGTGTTTGAAAAATGTTGCTATAATTTGCAAGGCATGATTGTTTACACTATTCCATTGGGCGAGAATTGTTGGCTTCACATCTTTGTGACACATTTGCATTGTTAAGTCTTGGTATATGATATTTTTATAAAATTGTATAATTGTGTCTTTATGTTCATTGCAAAAACCTCTACTTGGAAGCTAATGAAATGCATGATGAATTTCTCTTCTTTGCAAAAGTATGCACATCTTGCATCATTCGAAGAAATATCATTCATCTACGTTTATAATCATATGTTGTCATTTGAAGAGAAAATTTTGGAGTGGGCATGGACCAACATAACACAATTCAAAACTATTTTTGTCTCCATCATAAATGCACACCAATCTTCTCCTTAGACATATCAACATTCCCATTGTACACTTTGGTGCAATTGCTAGTCATATTTTCTTCTTTATATAGCTAATGTGGGATATTGGGTGTATTTTCCATTTATATGTTAATATACTTCATTGATTTACTCTTAATATTGTGCAAGATCTAAAATATCTAGGGAAAGCCGGTAATTTCATTGAACCCATGCATGCCAAAAAAACTATAGCATTTAAATGATCTTTTATTTATTTTTCAATTTATGTTTTAAGAAATATTTTAAATTGTTAAAATTTTCAGTTTTAAAGCTTCAAAATGATCACTTTTATCTTTTAAAATAAATAAATATTTTAAAGTAAAAAATATTTCGAGTTTCATTCGTAGATAATTGTATTTCGAATATTGAAAATAATTACAAATAAATTAATGAAGAAATAACTTGATTATAATGTTAAGAAAATTTTCTAGTTTTGATAAAAATATACATCTGAATCTACATTGTAGATTTGTATATATTTTAGTGATATATATATATATATATATATATATATATATACATATATAAAAGGGGAGAGAGTGTGTGATTAATAGAAGAAAAATTAATTAAATAATGAAAATATTAGAAAAGAAATGATAATGTTGGGATACATTTTTAAAAAAACTCAAAAGAATATAGAAAAATTTTAAACAATGAAAAAATGGTTTGATTAAAAGGTTATATAGAAAAAAATTCTGAAATTTATTTTAATTGTAATAAAAAGTTTCTTTTTTATTTTAAGAAATCGCACTAAAGTATATTTTATTCAACTTCCAAAAGGAAAAACAAAATTCTAAAATATATTTTATTATTTACTTCCCGAAAAAAGTTTAAAAACATTCCAAAATATTACATTTGATGTTAAATAATTAATTGTTGAAATAATTTCTTTAATACAGCTTCATTCTATAGATATTTAATAATATAAAAACTAAAAATAAAAATTTATTGTAACAAATTATAGTCAACTATAAAATATATACAATTTATTGACAATATGAAATTTAGGTTTTAGATAAAATTTAATCTATTATAATATATGGTTTAATTTTTTTTTTGAAGTTATAAAATACAAAATTAAAATTGGTTGTTCCACAAACCATCATTTTCTTCTGCTGATGTAAGGGATAATTATGTGCATTTATAGGTTGATGAAATGTGGGCGGGTTTACTATTTTAATATTTCCATATGTCATTTGAAGTTTGATTGTGTCACTAGGTCTTTGAAAAATATCTTTCCATATATTTCCTTTTAGATGTGGAGTTTGAGTGTTTTTTCATTATTAACTAGCACCATATTATAAATAAAATTAGCATCAACTTCATATACAAAAACCGAATAAATCTATCCGACTTATTAGTTTCGATTGATTACTACCATAATTTTATCATTGTCAAAATCTTTGTTAAGAATTATATTGTTATACTTGAATTTTAACAATCACATGTTAAACATCCATAAAATTATAGTTGAATTCAACAAATTTAGTAAAAATTGTAGTCGAATCTTGTAGACACAAAATCACGCACTTTGGGTAAGTATTTAGTCCCGTACCATACTACTATTCATATGGTTCTTGAGTGAAAAAGAGTACTAATCAACCCATGTCTTTGGCCATTTTACTTTTCTTTTTGTCGTTAATTTAAATCTTGCACCCGCACTTACCTAGTCTGTATTGTCATCCGCATTTTTCTATTGCGAATGAGGTGCCCATCCATGACTCGGGCACCCCAGCGCCTGGTCCCCTCTCTGGTGCCCCGGTCCTATTTGCACTTTACTCTCACCTTTTGGGCACTTTCACTGCTTTGTTTGAGCTTTCTATCTTTTTGGTGGTCACCTTTTCGAGGTTAATTACCAAATTAGAATAAGAGAATCATATAAATATAAATTTATGAGACCATAATGAGGGACCAAGCACTAGGCACTTGTTATCACCACCTAAGGTTGCATCCATCAAAGGCATCTAGAGCTCCATTTACATCCATCTAGCTCCATCACAAGGGACAAGGATGGTTCATCTACATCACACTTCATAGGAGGGGAGTTTATTCTATTCCATGTACCATTTACTTACATTCTACATCTAGTTATTTCTCGCTACTCACAAAGTGTGACTGGCACAAGAGCACCTAGGGCATGATTTCCACACACACCTAGAACTACATTGGGTCTGAGATGTAGTGCAACACTCAATGATAAGTCCATCCATTTGGAATTTGAGGACATTTCGACCCCTTCATATGCATCTTTATTTTTAGGGTTTTGATGTTTTTCTGGGGTTTTGCAGGTGATTCCTTCATTGTAGGTTTATAATGACATCTAGCGAAGTCCAATGACATTCACGTGAAAGGAAGAGAACATAGGTGATCATTCAACGTCACTTTAGAGGAGGTTTCTTGGTCATTTCCATAGACCAAGGTGCCCATATCTCATACTAGGGTGCCCTGGTGCCCCTATCCATCTCTAGGCTCCCAGTCAGCCAAACAACTCGGATATGCATTTTTATGACTCCTTGTGCGACAGCTTTCCTCCTCCTATCTAGCCTGTCTCACCGTGACACATCCCCAAGACATATTTGCATTAGCTAAGGCATTTTTAATCTATTTACAAATTAGGGTTTCACATTTCATTTGTTTAGTTACTTGGGTCTATTTACTACATTTTATTGTCATTTATTTATTGCTTCTATAGCATCTAGATTAGACTACTATATTCCATTTTAGTTTAATCATTTTGGTGAACCCGTACTCGACCTTCACACTTTTAGGATTCTCATTATTTTCTTGTCGTCCTGAGTCTAATCATCATGAGTATCTCAATCAATGATTACTTTCTTTCCAATCCCGATTTACGACATAGAGTGCAACATCTTCTTTCTATTACTGCATTCATTTTGGTATGAATCCCGACTCGGTATATAAAACATTCGTAGATGTATTTTCTCAACACAATATTCAAATCTAATCTTCCCGTTGATCTTAACAATTTCGAAAATGATCCACCTTTGCATATCATGTGTCACATTCACAATGTGGGTGTCAAGCACACTTTAATTAACATGGATTTGAACTCAACTTATGTCTCATATCTTTCATTGAAAAGCTAGGTATTTCCACTCATAATGTTAGTCCATCTTGTCTTTCACTACGTGAATATGATGGTTCTATCCGTCCATGTGTTGGTCACATTACTCTACCTATCACTGCAAGGCCAAAAAAATTCAACAATGTCTTCTTCGTCATTGACTTTCCAGTCTCCTATAATTTTTTTATAAGTAGGTCATGGCTCCATGTCATGCAAGCCATTGCTTCTATTGTACATCATTATGTAAAATTCATACATGAAGGTGTTGAATATACTATTTTTCATGACCGTGACCCATTCCAATATTGTGACCAAGATCTTATTACTAGTTTTCCTATTCCACACATTGATACTACAGATGATCCTTAACCTATAGATGAACCACCTCATTTACCACCACTTGAAGGTGTTATTTCTTTAATAGATGTAATTTCTTCCACTCTCTCTCCCCCACTTGCTACTACTACTCATTGTTATGATTCTTTACCGGGGTCTCTGTCCATTCTACGGACGTCACTCTATCTCATACACCTTCATATGTGCCTCCTTCATTAGACATGCACAATTTTCATGAATGATTCATATTGGGAACATATTCCACTTGATCCTACTTGCGATGTCACTATATGTTCACATGATGGTCTAACTCGACTAGGTTTTGCTTTTGAGGACCTTTATCCTCCACCATACGATCCTCATCTATTTTATGGGTTCATTTGTATTACCGCTGCTTATGGTCTTGAGTCTTTCATCTTACAGTTTTTCTTGCACGTGCTCCTTCCACTGATCCACTTACATTAGGACAATCTTGGCTTGATTATATTGGGGGCACATTAGATCCTGACCATACAGACATCTCATTTCCTATGCCATTTGGCCTTGTTTTCATTTACAATAGTTCTTTCCTTGGCTATACACCAAATATCACTCGTTGGTATGTACGTGGTTTTCCATTTCCTCCATTCATTGATGAGGAATATGCCATGGGTATGTACAATTTACATTTCAATGGCTCGTTACATGATCAACCCAACACCATTGTTTATCAAGTCTCTAATGCTTATTCATTCGACTTTTACCTTGACAATGACGACCTTCTAGATGACATTACATGATTGAATTATTCATCTTACACACTTGGGGGGAAAAAAATCCACACATTACCCCCATCTTAAAGCATCAACACATCTCTCGCATTCACATTATCACACATCAAACTCCTAACTTAGGCATCGTCATCTCCACTTTAACATTGTTATTACACGATGACAAAATCTTGTGCTTCGGTTCACACTTGACTAATTCTCATGTATTCTCATGTAAGGGTGCATGGCTATTATTAGCATGTAGCCTATTTTTGAAGGTGTATGGGTGGTGAAGGGAAAGTCCCCACCCCTATAAATATGTATTGATTTGCATGGTTTAGGTAGTTTGATATTATTGTAGTGTTATGTTGTGAGTTTGTTAGCGCACATGACTATGGTGACTTTATGATGTATGTAAGAAGCTTATGTGTTTTACAATATTAATATAATGGATCTTATTGGTTGGATATTGGTGTTGGATGTAACTAAACATGGATCTTGCATGGTAAATCTGATTATAGTAATTGTTTAGTTATTCCTTCATATGGTTTAGATCTAGATCTAGTTTATGCACTATGGTTTAATTGATTATCTATTATGGATCTGAAATATACATTCATTCATGCTAACATCTTGAAAAGATTCTCTAAAGAGGACTGGTACCCTTGCGTGCTTTGGGTGAGTGCTCAATTCAGGTTGAGTGATGTGTCAATGCATGCCTTGGGCTTTTGTGGTAAAATCTAGGCTACATCATTGGTTCCATTTCGGACCTCTTTCTCAGCTATTTTTTAGGATGTTGCATGATGAAGATGTACCAATTGACCTTGGCTAGTATTGAAGAGTGGTTAGATGATCTAGAAGAAGAGTATGCTCATATATTTAGCATTGGACCTGAGTTTAATGCACGTGTGTGGGTTGAGTAAAATCTATATGACACATTGTATGAGACTTTCTTTTCCATATTTCCTATAGAGTTGTATGAGTGGCTGGTTTCTTACACATCTAAGAGGAATTAGAGGTTTCACACACTTGTTTGGACACAGAAGAATTCTAGGCCTTGTATGATGCAGATCTAATTTGGACACACTCTGTGGATGTTTGGTTTCATGGTGTTTTGAACAACTATATTCTTGAGTACGCAGTTTCCACTTACTCTTTCCCAAAATTTGTTGAGTTCTAGTTCTTACACGAGCCCAAGAGGATCTTACTTTGCATGGTATTCCTTTGGAAATTAAGATCTTGATTGTGACCCTAGATTTGGAAGAGAAACCTATGGCTAGCTAAACCCCACCACGCACATGGGGGAGGAGAGAGCAGGTTTGGTAAAGATGGTGGACCTAGCTGAGAGAGAGAAAAGAGAAGAAAGGTGGCTTAAGTTTAATGAAGCATGCGAGAGGGATCTGATGAAGCAACGAGAGATCACGAAAAGAATGGTGTTGCGGAGAGAGATGGCTCATGAAGGATTTGGAGCTCACGCAGAGGACATGGAGCTAGAGCATCTAGAACTCCCCCATTTGGGAAAGCATGGTAGAGAACCCTCCTCGACTTTGGATGAAGGTGCATGTAGAAAGAAATATTGTGGACCATGGGTGTGCATCTGAACCTACCTAGTGACCTAGCCTTTGCACTTGGTTTTACAAATTCTATGATAGTTAACAATAAGCAAGCTAGTGTGGGTAGTAGAGTTACAGTAGATAAAGTCAATTTATAGTCAAGTTCAGGAGTTAATCAGGTAGCTTATTCATCTATGGTGGCGCAATCATCATCTATGTTATTTGGAGGTCCAATGGAGGTATCTTTTCTTGTAGCATCATCAACACAAAAACATGGGCATGTAAAATGTTGGTATAACATCTGGAAGTAGCAAAACTTCACAGATTATGGGAGTCTAGTTTAGCATGACCATTGGAACACAAGGTAGTGCATCCTCTAGTCCATTTCCTACTTCAGGAGGAGGATCGAGGGTCAGGTGGCTCGGGCATTGGTGGATCTAGTGGCTCTAGAGGTAGAGGAAACACAAGAGGAAATACATGTATTGGATCTAGTGGGCATGGTCTCACACCCCAAAAATTTATATGGAGATGTCTCTTCATCTTCCAAAATATAGAGGCATTGAAGATGCAACCGAGCACATGCATATGTGTGAGATACTATGGCATGAAGGGGATTACTACTCCAGAGGCAAAGGCAAGTCAATTTGTAACTACATTGTAGGGGCACATGCATAGTTGGTACATAAAATTTGACCTGACCAGACTTGTGTAGATTATACCACATGTTGCGGGATGCTTTCTTGAAATAATTTTATATCCTTGAGTTTGAGTAAGAAGAGCATCAACATGCGTTGAAAGACATTAAGCAAGGCACTACTAATATGAGAGTGTTCGGGAGTATGATGCATGGTTCAAGACCCTTTTGTCCAAGTTATCTTATGACATACATGTGAGCCAACATGCTCAATGGTTTGTTGGAGGACTTATCACACCTTTTAGAAGAGTGATTTTCATAATACTTTACATATCCACGTGAGGCACTTGAAGCAGCTCTACGCATTGAGGGTGGTAGGGAGTGTAGACACATAGAGTGAGCCCATTTTTGGAAGCTCAGATTGCAGCAATGGCTAAATAGTTAGAGAAATTATCAGCTAATTCAGGCACATGAGACACACAATGGGATTTGGTGCACAGATTGTGAAGTAGAAGGGCATACTAAGGATAGTTTTCCTCATAAATCAATGTGCTCCTTGTTGTTGACTATGTGAGATCTGTCACTTGGACCATAGTTCAAGTTGGTGCCCATTATTGCAACACGATAAGAAAGAATGTGTCCTGTTACTACAAGATTTGTAGTCTACTACTCATGATACTGAAGATTGCAGGTTGATTGATCATATTCATGATGCCATTGATATTGGCGTGTATGACATGACGGTGTTGCAAAATAACTCTAAGGAGAAAAGTGAGCATCATGACCATGATCATAATGAAGGGCACTCTATGGAGGCCATGGTAGAGGTCGAGGTTACCGAGGAGGATTCAGAGGCTGAGGTCACGGTGGTGGAAGAAGTGATTTCCCTCATGGAACTTGTTATACATGTGGATCCCCTGATCATTACAGTGCAAGTGTCCTCAAAACATTGTTTTTTTTTTGTGGAAAAGAATCACAACTATGAAGAGTTCCCAGACTTGTATGAACATTTGAGTAAGAAACACAAACAAGAGAACAAGGGCATGTGGAATGGTTAGAGTGCAACATGCATGGAAGATCAATGGATGCCAAAGTTAGCATCGGATCTTGAGTTGGTACCTGTGAATATTACTACACACACTGAGGTTGTTTGTGCACATGCACAGGGAAGTTCTCAAAATATAAAGCCCTGTCATTACTAAGGAGGAGGTTCTACATGCAAAGTATCCAGACCCTATGCATCAAAAGGAGGTTTATCAAGAAACCATGGAGGTGATTCAGAAATTTATAGGGTGAGATACAATGTTTGAAAGAGTAGTCATGGAAGTTAGAACAAAAGAAGGCAACTGAGCTCCATCAGATAGATGTTGATGATCTAAAGGAGGTTTGCAAGATGTTGTGCCAAGAAAACATCATTCCTTTGTTGGGAAACTAGTTAAAGGGAACACTCCACGCATGCTTGGGATTGAGCATGAAAGGATATTTTACATGCTAACCTTCCCCCTCATAGCCTTGGATTATGACAAGGAGATCACTCTGAATGTTGTTGTGGATGGTTGGATTTTGAGTAATATTCTAATTGATACAAGTGTGGAAGTAAATGTACTCACTTTGGATGTGTGGGTTCAGATGGGTAGACCACCATTGCAGCCATCTTCAAATGTTATGTTTATGGAAAACATGACTAAAGCCACACCTATTGGAGTTTTAAAGGATGCATCAATTACTATATATGGAGCCAAGTTTACTTGGGGACTTTGAGGTCTTAGCACTTGCAGAAGACAATTTTTCCAGCTTTACTTGGGTGCCCTTGGTGTTATGAAAACAACATTGATCTATGCACTTTTCAACAAAGGGTATATAAGTTTTGAGAACAAAGAGGAGCACATCATTATCCCCTTGATAGATGGGAAATATCTGCACCTTATGTAGAGCCCTTAAGTGAAGAAGATTTGAACATAATTTATGTGTGCACCATTCGAGATCCGAAAGTTCTTGAGCCATCAAAGGAAGGAGTTCTCCAATGGGATGATGCATAGTCCATGAGTGATACTACAAGTGTTGCATGTGACAAACTGGGCACATGACACTTATGAAATGGTTGGGTGTGAAGTGAGAAGTGCAGTTGCATGCACGTAAGTAAGCCACACAGTATCATTTTGGGCAAGTAGTCAAGTACCAAGGTACATTGGTGAAGAGAATCTTGAGGTATTCCTACTTGCTATGGAAGTTTAGTGGGAATGTCAGTGGAAAGAAGGAATATGCTAGTTTATACTTTGTGTGGGATGACAACATGCTTGGTGGATGGTTCATAGGGATAATATTTTGGAGTGGAGAGAAGTGAGGATTGCTTTATCTACTAGATTTCTAAGGAGCAATGCACCTACTCAGATATTGTGCATTTCATGGTAATGATCCTGTTCAACACCACATTTAGTAGTGTGAGAGACTCTTGGATAGAGGGGTAGGAAGCTTTACCACCTTTTTGTGGGTGCACAAGCTCTATTTCACCTTACGAGGTTGTGCACACGTGCATGGTATATCTATGCATGAAGTTGAATAGAGAGACTGAAATT
This sequence comes from Taxus wallichiana var. yunnanensis, assembly GCA_018340775.1. NCBI lineage: Eukaryota > Viridiplantae > Streptophyta > Pinopsida > Cupressales > Taxaceae > Taxus > Taxus wallichiana. Next base: position 530,389,299 of record CM031244.1, read on the forward strand.
GGCAAAGAACTTACTGTAGGTATGATTCAGACCTTTGACTATTTTTCCACTAAACCTCTAGTGAATGAGGCATTACAGGTTATGAAGTGCTTAACTATGGGAGATAGTGCAAAGGATGAGGAGCTCCTTTAGATTTTTAGGTGAGTCAGACCTGGAGGCACACTTTGAAGAGGAAGAAACAGATGTTGAACAACTTGGGGCGTGCACCTTCCTAGAAAGAGAAAAGGGTAAGATGGTCTATATAGTTGATGATGAAGAAGTGGAGAACCTAGGATATTGAGCATACAGAAGGGTACACATGAGGTCTTGGATAATGCATATGAGAAGGCATGCCTACCACAAACCTATGAAGACCAAGAAAGTAAACATTGGAATGGATGTTGAACCAAAGGAGGCCATCATTGGAGATTATTGGTCTGACTCTGAAGTTGCTAAGATAATTGAGTTGTTGTGTGACTTCCAGATTTTTCCTAGAGGCTATCATGAATTGAAAGGGTACATGAATCTTTGGGTGAAATGAGAATCAAGCTAAAGGAAGGTGCACCCTAGTTCGGAAGAGGCCTTACAGGATGAATCCAAACCTACGTTAAGGTGAAAGAAGAAATTGACAAAATGTTGAATTTTGGAATCATTGAGCCCATCGAGGAGTCAGAATGGGTGAGCCCTATGGTGATCAATATCAAGAAGGATGGAAGAATCAAATTTGTGTGGATTACAGGGAGTTAAATGTTGCATGTGTAATTGATCCCTTTCCCACACCATTTACTAAAGAAATCTTGGAAGGCGTTGCAGGGTGCGAGATCTACTCCTTCACTTGATGGATTCTCTGGATATCATCAGTGAGGATAGCTAAAGAGGATCAAGAAAACAAATTTCACCACTAAGTGGGGAAGTTTTGCATACACAGTTATGCCCTTTGGATTAAAGAATGCACTGCCTGTAGTATTTTTGCATGCATTGTTGTACAAGCATTCTAGGATTTTATTCATAAGTTCTTACAGGTGTATCTAGATGATTGGATAGTCTATGGGCTTGTGAAGGATCACTTGTGATAACTTAAGGCTCATGTTTGAGAGATGTTGGTAGTTGAGCATCTCGTTAAACATCAAGAAGTGTGTTTTTCCACACCCTTTGGAATTTTGCTAGGACATATCATCTATAAGGAAGGTTTGCTAGTGGATCCTACTAAGGTTGTTGTTATTTTGGGCTTAGAGGAACCAACTAGCCAAAGTGAGGTGCGTGGATTCTTGGGGCACATAGGGATACTACAAAAATTTTATCAAGGGTTATGCCAAGATCATTGTGCACCCTAGAGGAATTATTAAAAGGAAGAGGCAAGTTTTATTGGGGTGAGGCACAACAACACACATTTGAGACACTAAAGGAAAGGCTTACTACAACGCCTATTCTATGCTTTCCTTCATGGACCAAGCCTTTTCACATTCATGTAGATGCCTCTAGCATGGCCATTGGCATGGTATTAGCCCATCCTAGAGAAGGGATTGTTGATCATCCTATTTGTTTTGCAAGCAGGAAGTTGACTCCATAGAACAAAATTACACCACTACAGAGCACGAGGCCTTGTCTATGATATACATGCTCCATAAGTTTTGATAATATTTTTTGGCTACCCCATTCATCTTTTATACAAACCACATGGCAATTGAAGTACTTGGTGAACAAAGCCCATTTTATAGGGCACATATGTCATTGGGTTTTATTATTCCAGAGTTTAACTTTACTTATGGTGGTTAAGCCAGAAAGAGTAATTATGGTCCAGACCATTTATCTAGGATTCAATCAGGAGAGGACACACAGAGCATTGAGGATACAATGTCAAATGCAATAGTTATTTAGGTTAAACCGCATGCCCTCAGACTTAGAGGATATTGTTGTCTTTTTGCGAACAGTGTGGCACTTGAAGGTATGAAGGCTTTGGAGAAGAAACAACTTGTTATCGATGCGCCCTTACATGTTGATCAGTGGAGACTTATACAAATTAGGTCGGGATGAAGTTTTTCATTGGTGTGTACTTGAGCATGAGCGTGAAGAAATTATGGAGGAGGCTCATGGTGGAATTATACAGTGGACACTATGTGGGAGACGCCATGCATGTAAGATTCTATTAGCTGGTCTATGGTGGGAAACATTATACAAGGATTGTAAAAAGAATATTGTAAGGCATGTGACCATTTTCAATGCACCTTGAAAGCCTGGGCATAGAGATGAGATGCCTTTGAGGCCTATTGCTAGTGCAAAACCTTTTGAGAAGTGGGAATTGAATTTGTGGGTCCTATTTCCCCACCCATGCATAGGACTGGATCACACTATATTATAACTTATACAAATTATCTTACAAGGTGGGAAGAAGTGGACACCTACAAAGGATTACACAAACAACTACAAAAAAAAGTTTATGTGGGAAAATATTATCAGCATGTATGGATGCCCTTTAAGTTTAACAAGTGATAGGGGTACTCATTTTCTTAATGAGACCATCAAGATACTATTGGATGAATTTATGGTTGCACACCATAAAACAACACCCTATCATCCTCAAGAAAATGGAACTGTTGAGGCCTTCAACAAGATATTGAGCCATACCTTGACTAAGATTTGTGATGTTGGAAGGAAAGACTAGGATGATAAAGTTTTGTTGTACTTTGGGCATACATGACAACCTACAAGAGGTTGAATAAAATAACCCTTTCAGTTGGTGTTTGGCGCGGAGGTTGTTCTACCCATGGAATTCATGTTACCTTCTCTTATGTATTATTGCATGCATTGGCTTAGTTAATGAGCAAGAACTTGAAGAACATATTGAAAAATTGATGTAGCTAGATGAAAGGTGTGCTATAGCATGATGGATCAAAAGGAAGAAAAGCCAAGAAGAAGGCATGACATGATAGGCACATCAAGGACAAGAAGCTTGAGGTCGGATAGATGGTACTTCTATATGATTCAAAGTTTTTACACCACCATGAAAGCTTAAGGTGCATTGGTTGGGACCGTATGTTATAACTTATATACTTGATTCATGCACTTTCCAGTTAGAGGCGTTGGATGGAACATAATTTCCTAGGTTACTTCAATGGGAGTAGGCTGAAAGCCCTAATATAAATAAGTCTTCTTGGTGTTTGTAATAAGGCAGTGTTGCCACTTAGATTATATTTCCTTAATGCATTCCCTTTATATGTGTTTCCTTTTATTGTTGTTATGCTTTGTCAATTTAGTTTAGTGTTTTGTGTAATAAGCGCGCTTACGCGCACTAAAGATGATTACTATCTAAGTGTTTTCATGCACAGGACCACACATACCCTTAGTGTGGGGTGGATAAAGAAGGATTGACTGGTGCCTTATTTTAAATTGTGGTGCATGATAAAAAAACTCACAGGTGATCAGAGAAGGGATAAGTTTAGAAAATAAAATTTCAAGGAAATTTCTCAAATTCAAGACCATGTGTGGGAGGATGGATGCTCAATATAACATGAGGTAGGTTGCAAGCATTGGAGACTACTTAGGAAGAGTCACATTGGATAGGTACTTTGGCACAGGGAAGCGCGGGTAGAGGAGATATGGCAAAGAAGTAGTGGGCATGCTAGAAGGTTATGACTGAGGCATGGAAATGTGAGGCACGAAAAGAAAAAAAATGTGGATGTGGAATTAATGCCATATGTCGGTGGTAGTTGGGAGAAATTAATGTGAAGAAATTTTGAAATTCACTATAAGGTCGGTGTTTGTAACATCATTGTTACCTTGCATTGTTGAAGCTAACGAGTGTGAAGTGTGAAGAAGAAAAGGACAAAGAAGTAATTTGTAGATTGAAGCCAGTTGAACCTATGCCCCCACTTAAGAAGAACTTGTACCTATAGGCTTGGAGAATGTTTCTGAGTGGCATTGGTAAGAAGAACAAGCCGATAACACATAGTTGGACCATACACGAAGGATTTTACGTAGGAGGCATATGTCAGGAGATACTAAAGCTAGGACATCATAGCCATCAAGAGGTCACCATGTGTAACACCAAGTGAATAATGTCAAGAACAAAGGAAGAAGCATCGACAATATATACCAATTAAAGATAACGATGAGGATAAGTCCTCACGACAAAGCACACAGATGATGTGGCCAATACAAGCCTATAAGTATAGGAGAATGAGGAGATAGGTGAGAAAATAACATCTTAGGAAGTTAGCCCTAGTGTGTGTCCTAATAGAACCTATTGAGGATCAAATCAGCACTGGTGGAGATACACAAATTATAATGTGTCCCGTGTAAGATATAGAAAAATAAACCGAGGAAGGAGATGAAGTAAAATAAAGCATGGGCATTGAGGCATAAGCAGATGCAGTTACCATTACATAAGAGAACATAAGAGAGCATGCTTAGTGAGCACAAATAAGATGAAGTGGTGAGAACATGGAACCTGGGATACACTGATGATGAGACCAAGATCATTCGCACCCGGTTCCAAAATACTTTTCCTAGGGAGCAGTTATATGGATTGGGACTTAATGGATCTAGAAATGGTGAGTACGTGCACGTGAAAAAGTTACCTCGGAGCATGATAATCACATGGATGAGCCTGACTTTGATGTTTGTGAAGAGTCATGTGTATCATATAAGATGAAGAGGGTGCCACATACCCACCATATTTTTGTCAATCCCACACAGCTTTTGATGAGCATGTAAGTGATATGCTAGTTAAGGTGTCTACAAAGGTTGTGTGTTGTAATATTGATAAAGCGACAACTATTCAAGTGCTTTTGGATGATAAAAAGGATGTAGCTACAGAGATAAGATGCCTTATAGAAGAAAAGGAAAAAGATGAGGTAAAATGTAGAAATTCCTTAAGATGGCTGAACAAATTGCTGACGAGGTTATGGAGAAAAGGCCTGATTTATAGGATAAGGTGCCAAAAGAGTTTCAGTCTTCTCTTCATTATTTGCACACAATAGTTCAATTTATTTTAGAGGAGGGACTCGTGCACATGCCTGACTAAAGGATGTTGCGAAAAAGCAATGAGGTCCAAAGCCATTATTGTGAGGAAGATTACAAGTTATGAGGCTCTGCTTTAGACTTTAAAAGATGAATTGAAGAGGGAAGATCAAACATTAAATTTATGTGCGGCCCCAGATGCAATCATAAGGACAAGGACCATTGAAGAGGATAATGAGGTCCTCAAGGAAATGAAGAATAAAACAATTGGGCATATGGAGAGACTTGCTTTAGTAGAAGAAAAGTGCAATGCACTTGTAGTAGCCCAGGATCCACATAGGGAGTGAATGAAAGAAATTGAAAAAATTCATCACACAGAAGATGAATTTTATGGAAGGATGGTCTCTAGCATGGATAACATTATTAGAATATTACAGAATGAGAAGGAAACTATTACTCATGATGAGCCGAAGCATGGTTATAGATGTTCCTCATAAAATTGGTGAGGCGCTAAGTGATTAGAATGCATTGGAAGTAGAGATTAAAAATGAATATCCAAAATTAATCATGTCAAGAAAGAACTAACACACATAAATATTAATTCATTTTTTATGTATAGGTATTCTTTCATTCATTCTTTGTTCTTGTATTCATTTATGGAGATATAAAATGGATTACAATTTGCCGAGGGTGGAAATCCAATTAGTGTGGGGTAATGTTGGGCTAAGAAAGTATAGCCTAAGTATGAAGGATGCATAAGGTTTGGGCACGCAAACATAGAGTGCATAGGTGCACATGAGAATGTAGCATAGCAGGGCGCGCCCATGAGAAGGACTTAGCCATTTTCAACATGGGGCTATTTTTGGACATAGAGTGTGGAGCACACAATGATATGAATACTTGCAGAGCATGAAAGGCTATTTTGGGATGAGTAGGAGATCGAGTGCCATGTAAATTTTTGGAGCTAATAATAGGATTATACTATAGTTGTATTATTAGATAATCTATTATTAGCGCTTGCATGCTTTTATATTCTCATGTAAGGGTGTATGGCTATTATTAGCATGTATCCTATTTTGAAGGTGCATGGGTGGTGAAGGGAAAGTCCCCACCCTTATAAATATGTATTGAATTACATGGTTTAGGCAATTCGATATTATTGTAGTGTTATGTTGCGATTTTGTTAGCACACATGACTATGGTGACTTTATGATGTATGTAACAAGCTTCGTGTTTTACATTATTAATATAATTGATCTTATTGGTTGATATTGGTGTTAGATGTAACTAAACTTGGATCTTGCATGGTAAATTTGATTATAGTAATTTTTAAGTTATTCCTTCATATGGTTTAGATCTAGATCTGGTTTATGCACTGTGATTTAATTGATTATCTGTTATGGATCTAAAATATACATTCAATCATGCTAACATCTTGAACAAGATTCTCTAAAGAGGGACCTAGTACCCTTGTGCGCTTTGGGTGAGCACTTAGTTCAGGCTGAGTGATGTGCTAGCGTGCCTTGGGATTTGTGGGTATATTCTAGGCTACATCAAGCATCCTATACACATGAACCCCGCACATTACACAAAGAGACAATACACATTACATATCTTCACACATCTCACAAGACATCCAGGATACTACATCTTACAGTTACTCTACATCATTTGTATTTCAACATTTGTGCATCTACATATCGCACATATTCTACACACCATATTATTTTTCATCGGACATGTGTCACATCCATGTTGTCTATGCATCTTACATCGTGCATACCCTCATGATATACATTACATGCGCATAAATTCTATACAATTCACACGCTTTATACCATCTACACATTTTTTCATTGCCTACTATACATCGCACATGGCATATTTTACACATCACATGGTCATCTCTCATCATAGCATATACTATGCACATCTACTTGTACGTGTTGCACTCATTACCCTATGACACAACTCTAGTCTCGCATCCATACCGAATCAAGCGAGGGTATACATCTCCAATAGACCTCATCAAATTCATGCATTCATCATTCAACCTTCTATCATGCGACATCCCTAGGTTAGTTACATATGTTATAGGTTAAATGGTCACCTATTTCATCATCTTGTAGTGATATATGTCGTAGGCTACATAATCACTTAATCTAGTATAATCATCACTCATTCTACTTATCATTTAGTGATATACGCTTTAGGCTAAATCATCACTCCTTTAATCATCTTGTCATGATATACGCTTAGGCTACAGCGTCACGCACACTTCATCTCTATGTCACATGTCATCACTACACATTCACCACAACGCACTACACACAACACATATTTTGACCATTTCCGATGACGCACTCTCATTTTTGGTTCATTTTTGACTGCTTAGGGGGCATAAACAAATGAACCTCACTACATACAACTCCATTCACTCGGGGGCACATGGCCCTATAATCCATCTTACATTCTATTCCATCCATCCATAGCATGTTGCATATCTTGGTCACATTTAATTTTGCTTACATTTGCTTGTACATGGTCATCTTATTACACATGCTAGATAGGTATCTTGTATGTCATTATTTTTACCATACACACATGCGTGTTCACGTCCCTTTCTAGTTGTGATCATAGATATAGAGCTTTTACACGCAACATGGATGTTTGAACACTACCAAATCCCAAGCAATGTACCTACTCGGGGGCATCCACCTTCTATACACTACATGTGCTATTGTTTCATGTTATACTTAACCCTTTACAATATTTGGTTATACATGTTTTTTGACATATGGGTTATCTTTCTAACATGTTAAAGGGTGCTTCATGCGCAACATTTTTTTTGCATGATTACTTGCTTCCATGGCTATCTGTCTATTTGTTTGTTCTTGTTTGTCATTGTTTGCTATTGTATGTGGGCCTTGCCCTTTGTTTGGTGTGCACACTTGTTTGTTTATATGCGGCCACTAGGGTCTTGAGTTTCTTGTGACATGGTGAGTGATGCCCCATGTTTGCAACCCACTTTTCGCGGTCTATGATTGGTTCTTGTATTTTTAGTTGCATTTTAGCTTACACATTGTCTCGCATAGCTTACACTTTTTCTATACATGCATGTCTATCTTTGTTTGTACTAACATTTATCTCTAGCCACTTGTTTGCATGTGCCTTGGTTTCTACCAAGCACATTCCCTCCCCCCGTAGGGCACAATTTTTGCAATGGTCTTATTTTGGGGCCATATTCTCCTATCTCGCGACATCGCATGCACCACCACCAAGAGGGGATCATCATTTAGGTTTACATACACTACACACCACAAAGATCGCACAATTCAGTTTTCAGTTTCTATCCATGACACATTGAGTGGGTCGCACCAATCTATAGAACTCCATACACAATGAATTTTACAGGGCGCATTGTCATTAGCATTCGGGGGAGCAATTCATGTTGGAGGAACATCGACTTTCCTCCCTATACTTCTTCGGTCATTGGTGTCAGATCACCCAAAAAACCAGGCAGTACAGATATCTCTTCTCACTCTTGGGAAGCATTTACAAGTTGAAGAATGACACATCTTTCTCCCTACACTTCTTCGTCCAGTGGTGTGAGATTGCCCAAAAAACTCGCACTTCATCGACATTTATAGGATTCTTTTCAACACCCTTTTTCTCATCACAAATCAAGTGAACATGTTCCTTTTTTGTTTTCTTACTTTCATTATATGATTGTTACATACATACATGCGTCTTTTTACACACGATTTTTACACATATACATGTGTATTTGACTACTTGATCGTCTTCTCTTTTGCAGGTTCGTTCATATGGGAAGCAAGCGATTAACAACAACAACTACATCACTTGGCATCACACACAACATAATAACATGCAAGTACACCACACACAAAAGGCATCTACACATGCGTTTCTACCCTAGGTCCACTCTCATCACTTTTACATGTTTGCATCTTCAATCTTCATGTTCCATCTTTTTATCATTCCACACTTTTTCTAGTCCCTCGGCACATTTTCTATATCATTCTACACGAGTATCGTATGCATCTCTATCTACTTTATGTTGCTGAGTGTTCCGCTCACCAACATAAAGTGGGGGTAAATGTAGACACAAAATCACACACTTTGGGTAATTATTTTGTCCTAGTATCATACTACTATTCATATGGTTCTTGAGTAAAAAATAGTACTAATTAACCCATGTCTTTAGCCATTTTACTTTGCTTTCTGTCGTTACTTTCGATCTTGCACCCACACTTACCTAGTTTGTATTTTCATACTTTTTTTTCCCTATTTTTGATTGGGGCACCTAGCTAGAGTGGGGCACCCCAGCACCCCGGGTCCCCTCCTGGGGGCACCCTTATCATCTTTACACTTTACTCTCACTTTTGGGCACTTTCTAGCCATTTAAGCTTTCTATCTTTTTGGTGGTCGGCCTTTTCAAGGTTAATTACGAAATTAGAACAAGAGAACCATATAAATATAAAGTTATGAGACCATAATGAGGGACCAAACACTAGACACTTACTATCACCACCTAAGGTTGCATCCATCAAAGGCATCTATAGCTCTATTTGCATCCATCTAGCTCCATCATAAGGGACAAGGTTGGTTCATCTGCATCACACTTCATAGGAGGGGAGTTTATTCTATTCCATACACCATTTACTTGCATTCTACATCTAGTTATTTCTCACTACTCACAAAGTGTGACTGACACAAGAGCACATATGGCACGATTTCCACACACACACCTCGAACTACATTGGGTCTAAGATGTAGTGTAGTGCTCAATGATAAGTCCATCCATTTGGCAAAAGGACAATCACCCCTTCATATGCATCTTTCTTTTTAGGGTTTTGATGATTTGTTTGGGATTTTGCATGTGATTCCTTCATTGTAGGTTTACAAATGACATCTAGCAAAGTTCAAAGACATTCACATGACAAGAAGAAAACACAAGCGATCATTCAACGACACCTCAAAGGAGGTTTCCTGGTCATTTCAGAGACCAAGGCTCCCAGAGATCATACCATGGCGCCCTAGCGACCCTATCCTTCTCCGTGCACCCCATGCAGACCTGGACAGACAACCCAGATCCACATTATTTTAGTTCCCTGTGCGGCAGCTTTCTCTCGCTATCTAGCCGAGTCTCCACCGCAACACAGTCCTGTGCATCTTCAAATCATCTAATGCCTTCTTAACCTCTTTGCACATTAGGGTTTCACATTTCATTTGTTTAGTTGTTTGGGTCTATTTGCTAAATTTTATTTTCATTTATTTATTGCTTTCTATAACATCCTATTAGACTACTACATTCCATTTTAGTTTAATCACTTTGGTGAACCCGTACTCAATCTTCACACTTTTAGGATACTCATTCTTTTCTTGTCATCCTGAGTCTAATCATCCAGCGATTTACTATTATTATTTACATGGGATAGCTTGGTATCCGTGCTTGTTGATATCACGATATTATGTGTGCAATGTATGCGAGGCGTCAATTCAATGCCACCATGCTCCACGTGCAGTCAAGCATCCCTTGTTTCGCTCTCAGTAGCTTCTTCGAATCGCTTATAGCCATGACCGTCATTATTTTGGTAAATTCATTTGTCAAACCCTCACTTACTATTAAAGTAACATGAATTATTTTTTGTTTCCTCGGTTTTCTTTTCTTTTCTCCCTCTTCCAAAAATTGTTGAATGATTTTGGCATCGTTGTTTACTCTTCCCCCATTGTGGCGTCGTTTGTTTTTATGATTTAGTATTTATGTACCTTAAATTCAAGTGTCGTTGTCTATGCTTTAGTATTAACTCGGTTTTATGCTTTAGTATCTACAGGGCTTCTTTACTAGATGGATGGGGGATTCTTCTCGATAAGATTGTTTCCAATTTAAAATATTTCAATGCAGAAAGTTATTTTGTCGGGAAGCGGTGAGAAATGCAACACACTATTTTCCTTTGCTCTACTTGGGGTTGTATTTGCAGATACATGGCATAACGTGTGGTGGGTACTGTATCCTTTGGAATTGTGTTTCGTGTGTTTCCTATACATATTTTGGTTCCCTATGTTATAGGGTGATTCTTGTTGTGACTTGTGCTACTTACGAAACAGGGTTGGCTAAAGATTAGGTTTCTTTGGGTTTGGAGAGATTCGGAGATTAGGGCAACGAGAGTGAAGCCAATGAATGGTATATTTGTACTTAAGTTACTATGTTTGTAGGCTAACTTATTTTTCTTTTGGGTTTGGGGATGTGTGGATAAGGGTAATACTTGCTAAAACGTTCTTTGCCAAATATTTAGCGAATTTACTGTAATTCAAAGTTCTTCTACCTTGGTTTGGGAATGAGGGGTTTTCACGTCAGTAATAGTAAAAATTTATGTCCGGAAGATTTAGGGAGTAAGGTTATTGTTTTTGTAATTAGTTTTTATCCGGAAAATTAGTTTCTTATAGGTGTTTAGTGAATTCATGTGTTGACAATGTAATGACTATTTTTAATTGATTTCGTGATGTGGGGATTTAAGTTCGGTATTGGTAATATCAATGTCGTGCATCTTTTTGTGAATGTTATTCCAAAGATGGTGGCAATTTTTGTTTGGTTTAGGGATGTGGGCATTCAAATATTTTTATGAAGTATAATCATTGTATAGTTGATATGCATTGAAGTTATCTTGGTTGTTGTCTAAGCGGTATCTCTTTGGCCTAGTGATGTGTGCAATTAAGGGTTCATTTGGTAATATCAATGCCTCGACAGTCTAATGTATCTCTTTGGCACATTTTGTGAAAATATTACCTCGATAATATGACTCATTTTTATTAAAGGTTGTGCATATGTCAACCAACTGCAAGCCCACGTGGGAGACACATGTGTTGGTGTTATAGGTGGGTGTGCTTTCAACTCATACATATCTATATCATAACATAGATATGATATTTTTCCTCAAGTTGAGGTGTCAATTCTTATGTTCTTATATTTAATTTTTGGTGTAATTGTCACTTCGTCCACACCGCCTACATGCAAATGAAAGGCGTAAATTGTACCTCTCCAATAGTAAAAGTAAATAAATATAATTTTTCTACACCTTATTTGAATTTATTTTTCATTCGACAAAATATATAATGAGGATGGGCTATTAATGTATTTGAAAATGAGATAAAACACATGGTTGATGTTCATATTTAACACGAGATATATATATCAATTAGTTAATGTTCATATTTACAATAGATATATCTCAAATAGTTATTATCGGCATTTTCCATAGTTAAACTGTATTAAGTAGCTATTGTTTATATTTTTATTCTTGAATAGTTGAGCTCATGGTTCATGGTGGTTGTAGATGGTTCTTTTTCTTGTAATCTTCTATAAATAGTGGCTTGTTTTTACCACAGTGATGCTTCTTCAAACTTGATATAGGCCCATACATAATTTATATTCACGCCGAAGGCGTTCCAAAAGGGAGTTAACGTCTTTCAAGTAAACAAAAATTAATTTCCTTTCTTTGCCTATTACTTTTAAATTAAGAAAATGATGATTTATGATGTCCTAAGCTTACACAAGAAAGGATTTCATGTGAAACAAACATGTTCAGGTCCAATGTAGCATGATGGAAAAAGAAAAGTCTAATTATTCATCAGAATTCAAGAACCACACGTGTTTGGTGTGCTAGAGCTTTCAAAGGGAGGCATTGAATAAGGTAAAGTTGAAGGATTCAAGGTCAAACATTGGACAGGGGCATATTTTTTATTTTGGCTCCTATAAGCACAAATTGAACTCATGTAAATAATGCGAGCAAGCTTGAGATGACAAAGTGTAGCATAGATAGAAGATATTATTTAGGTAGGAACAATATGAGCAGTGGAATAGGTTTGGGACATTGCGGGCATTTAATTCCCACAATTTTCTATCCAACTTTCCATTCATGTCTTCGTCTTATCTTACAAATTTTTCAATTTCTTTTAGTTGTGGAAGGGCCACACTATTTTTTGAATAACTTGACTCATGTTACTTAATACTTCGTTCATCATATTCACCAACCACCCCAAAATATTCTCTCGATTTTTCCTCATAATACAAAATATTTTAATGAGCAACCCCTCCCTATGGATTAAAATAGACAATACAACATTATTCTTAAACCCAATATTATTTTTTATTAAGTTGACTCAAGTTACTCAATGCTTACTTCATCATATCCACCATTTTCCCCAAAAGATTATCTCCTTCACATTTAGTTTTTTTATCCTTGCCATTTCATAATTTAAACCCATGGAGATTGTTTCTTATTTGGTGTTACGTGGATTTTTGATGGACTGTTTTGCAACTTTAACATCCTCTCTCATTGAAAAAAATATTGCAATGAATGGACCCAATATAGTGTATTATTGTTAATGTTGACCAGCACACCCAAAAGCATTTTAAGAAAATAAAATAAATTTCTTTACTTTGGGTGTTGTTCTATTAACAAAATGATATTTTATGATGTTCTAAGCTTACTCAACAAAGAATTTCATGCTAAGAAAATATGTTCCATGGTCAATCTAAGTATTTATTGCAATTAACAATGACACTCACTCACCACTCAAGCTTTTGATAGGCAAGTGTTGAAGAATGAAGGATTGAAGGTGAAACATTGGATGGGCGAAGAGTCGTGATGAATATAGGGATTTTGCCAACATTTCATGTATGAACTACATGTCACTTTTTCCTACTATAGTTATATCATCTATTTAACGCAAGGCAGGGATGTGTTAGGCAAGGGAAAAAAACATGTCATAAAAACATATGCAAGCTTCCTTTCTACAACCAATGGTGATTGAGACTTAACAAAGCATATAAGGTTGGGGAGAATGTGAATTTCAAGGTCAATGGCATGAGGATTACCCTCTTAGGCACGAGCCATTGTTGTCCCTTGGTGGCCTACGAATAGTTCAGATTTGGAATTGGGTTTGACATTTCGAGATTGTGTTGCCTCCTCTACTAGGCTTGTGCATTGTGGGAACATTTTTGCATTTTCAAGAGGTCTTTTGTTGGTCATCATTGTTAGAGAAAATTGTTAGGAATATTGATGATGAAAATCCTAATCTCTACCTTAATTAGTAAATAAAACCCTAATCACAAATTCATATGAAATCAATGACACAAGGAACCTAAAACACAAAGTTTTCATATCTAACATAGGTAGAGTTCAATATTTAGACATAGAAGTTTCCATTCCAAGTCTTTATCGCCTCAACAAATTGTACACCAACCCTTCTATCTCGTTCAGATGATTGAAAAGAAATGATTGAAATATATGAAGCGTTCAACAAAGCTCTGCATTTTACAGCCACTGGTCTAAAAGCCCAAATATACAGGCCCCAACTTTTCCCCCAAATAAACTCAATCACACCATTGACAATACCTGCATTCCACTCAAGAACAGTACACACAAATTTGATGATAAATCTTCCTTGAGAAAATGCATTCTCGATACAGAAAAGCAAATCTACAAAATGTAATGGGATCTTGGAAACCCGAGACAAAATTTCCCAAAAATGAATTATGATATCAAAAGAATAGTGCTGCAAAGCATAGACCAGTATATGTATCCGTATCTCACGGACCTTTAGAAGATCAATTTATTTCCTAAATGGCCAAAGAATAACCCCGTAAAAATAATATTCTGTAAAACCTAAACCCGTCCATTATCACACAGAGAGATCTAAAATAACAAGCCGTGCATAATAATATTAATAGATCCATCCGATGAATGATCGTTGGAAAAAGCATGCCAAAATTGCGATGATCGATCCGAGGAGAAGAGGCGCTAGAGATGGAAGCATCGGCATTGATGCAGCCCCTGCAAGCATGGATGGACTGGGTGCCTCTGCCTCCTCCGCTCCAAAAACAGAGCACATCATCATCGCCATGATTATTACTGCTGAAACTGCAGCATAAGATGTTTTGGCTGTGGCTCCTGCCATTTCCTCAAATGATCAGAAAGATCTGCGGGTGAGGATGACCTCTAAATGTGGGTTTCCTTCAAAAAAACAGAAGGGAATGAATGCATAGATTGTTCGGGGGATCGATATTTATGATGCATTTCGCCATTACTGTGTGCAGCGGATTCCAAACAGGCAAACGAATCGTTGAGGGCCCATCTACGGCAATGTCGCGTTGGAGCTATGTGTGTGCTTTGTAATATGTACCAGTGGTATGATCAGGTTATGCTGTGACCGTTATTTTAATGACTGGGTTTTCCTTCAAAATTGTATCCAAAGGGTTGCAAGTTACGCCGGATAGGGAATGAGATTTGTGTATGCAATATAGTATGGGTACAAAGTGAAGGTGCTTTGTGTTTGTATTGCATTACAAGTGGCGTTTGCATATATTTGTGTACAACTCTTAACTGGTTTGCTGTTGGAGTTCACCAATGGGTCCTAGATCAGGGTTTTGTTTTGTGCACATGATGGGGGAAGGAGTATTTCCATGCCTTGTCCGCCGTGTGACAATGATGCGTTGAAAAGTCTTTTCTCCTCCTCCTTGCGTGGTTTTACGTTCTTGGTATATCTCATTCGTGCGTAGCGTTCAAACGTAAATGCTGGTTGGATTTGTAGATCGGTGATGGCACGAACTCTTGACATTGCTGTGAATGTTAGTCCTTGACGGTCAACGTTTCCGATGTCTACCGTGGCCTCACAAGGGTTAGGCCCCGTGATTTGTGGATGGTAAGGCCCCAAGACATTTTTAGTGGGATTTGGCGCGACGGTTTCCACGTGTGACAGAGGTAGGGGCAAGTGTGTTGGGTTGAGTATGTCCCATGGGGGCCCTTGGTAGTGTTTGAAGTTGACAACAACAAAGGATGGCAAGTCCGGTGGTTGTGTTTCTGGGTTGTACACGATATCTGTCACTTGCCCGAGTGCACCATTAACCAATCCTGAGCTAACCCATAAGTTAGATGTCAACATGACCTCTTGTCCTGTGCATAGGAAAACTACCGGGTCTAGTTGAGTGTCGTTGATGTCTGAGTCAGAGTTATGTTTGCTTTGTTCTGCGATGCTCATTGCAATGGGTACATGCAAGGATTTTAGCATTTGTTTATTGTGCTTGTTTGCTAGGTCCTTTGTTGCAAATAGGTGCTTCTCAGTCATGAACATGGATTGCTCTGAGGTAGACATGCACGACTTGGTACGTGACATGAGAAGAGACCAATCCTTAACGGTGGCTTCTGCGTTTCTGATGTTGGTCAACATTTCTCTGAATTCAAGTTGTGTGGAGTTTAATCCTTGTTGCCTGAAGTTTGTGTCCAAGGTGATCACGGTATCAAATGCATGCCAAAGGGAGCTTCCTACTTTGTTGCCTACATATAATGGTACATCGTTGACCGGGGGGAGCTGGCCTAAGTCTCCCACCAAAATCATTGAGCAGTTACCGAACGCGTGGTTACTATGTCGGGGGAATGCCTCACGAAGTCTTTTGTTGATGTTGTGTAACATTGTAGGACCTATAAAGCTCATTTCATCTATGAGTATATAACGTATGGGACTCATACGCTCTTGGAAGATTGCTAGGGCTTGTCCTTCGAGGGGTTTCATGTCGGATATGGGTATTCGAAGGGAAGAATGTATAGTGGATGATTTTATATCAATGCATCAATACCAGTTGGGGCTAGTACAAGGAGGGGGAAGATTTTAATTTGCTAGCCATATTTTTAAGCCCATTTCTTATGCATCAGTATGAGGTATGATTTTCCTGTACAAATGCGGTCCCTGAATGATCATCTTCAATGGTGGGTGTTCTCCTTGTTGAGTTGCATGTGAAAGCACAATTGAGTAGGCAAGGTGTTGGTTTGATGATAGTTGCAAAGTGTCTAAATGGGTAGGTGGAGTAACAACTGGTGGCGAATTTTCAGTGCGGGCGATGTCTATGAATTTAGGTGCACTTATTTGTAAGGCAGCAGGGATTGAATGAACCTTCCAATCGTGGATAATGTCAAAGTCACGGAGGCCTATCATGTCTAGATCATCAATTGTTGTATTGAGTGTTGGGTGCATGCGGGATATATGCTCCCATTCAAATAGTTGTGCGTGCAGTGGATCAGATCCTTGCGAGTCATTGTCGTCGCTACTTGCCCCAGGTGCAGTTTCTTCTAGAGTAGTGGCTCTATTAACATGTTTTGGGGCGTAAGAGTTTTTCATGTTTTCCCAATGGTTAGTTATTTCAGATGTGGAGATGCCAATGTCTGTTTGGATATGCCGAAAGGGCTTATAAAGTAGAAGCTCTGTCCAGCAGAAATCCTCGTAGTGCATCGCATCTGGGGTTGGGACATCAGTGTATCGTGGGAATACGCGGACGACAGCAGGGGTTATTCTTTGTAGCCATTGAGTAACTTTCCTTTGGCTGTTGTAGGACCAGGAACGAGCAGCTTCAAAGAGGGAGGTGTGCTCTAATTGTGTAGGGCGTTTAATGTATGCATCTATGAACGAAGGGAATTGGAATGTGTTTCCTAGGTCTGGGAGGACACGTTTGAATACCTGCTTACCAACGGATAGGGTAATAAACGTGCGGCTACAACTGGAAAGGGGGAGTTTTTGTAACATGTGGCATGTTTCTTGTGCACCAATGTCCCGGTCGACAATAGTCTCAGAGAGGAATTTGCTGTATGCCGTCTTTGCAGGGTGGTCGATGCTAACTTCATTAGATATCCTTGTTAGCATGTGATGGTAGCTTTCTGATTTCTTCTCTGCCTTGGCTGCATATTTTGCAATGTATTGTAAGACCGCATGTCGTGACACAACGGGCTGGCAGTCAACATTGGCTCGCCATAGTGCTAGCATGTCTGAGTTGTGTATGTTGACCCGTGCATCATTGCGTGCAGGGGTGTACTTTTTTTTGCCGGTTTCATCTAAGCCCAAGCTCGAATACTCTTGGAGTGGCCAAGGGGCTTTATATCTACATTGAAGTGTCCCATTTTTTTCTGCAAGCAGGTTGTCTCAGTACATTTTGTGTGGCGTTGCACGCGGTTCAACAAGTTCTCATAGTCAGCTACTGGGTTGTTTGTAAGTATCCCGTTTGTGTCTAACAAGCACGGGTCATCTTCCTGTGAACGATGTATCTGACGTTCTCCACTCGCAGGGCCCCTTGGATTCCATGCAGTTACTAATTGGTCGAAGTAAGTCTTTGCCGCATCAAGATCACGGGGGTTGTCCCAGTTTAGGTCCTCCATGTTTGGTGCATTTGGAAGCCATATAAATCCGTGGATATGAGCCGAGCCTCGGTGTTGCCATTCGTACCTGTATTTTGTACAAAGAGGGTCTAGCTTGGTAAATATGGTAGGCGGGGTATTGTATTTAAATCTAAATGGTAGGGAGCTCACCTGTACCAGTAGTCAGTGCAATGCATTTTTTTTTAAGCACCTCCTCGCAAAATATTGTAAATCTTTTTTCCATGTATGAAGAGACGATATGGGGGTGCATGTTCAAGTTCGCGTTTCTCCACTGCTGGCTTGTTGTTGATGGTGGCGTTGGTGTTCCTGGCATTGCTTTGTGTAAATCAGGCCATTTAGTATCTGCTGCACTTAAAGTGAAGAAAAGTGTAGGGCTTTCTAGTTGGGTTATCATATCTGTGAGTTCATGTCTGCGCTTGCACCAAAATGATTTAGTTCCTCGCAGGTTGGACCCAAAGCGCATTAGTTGCTCTGCAATGTGGGCATCCGGGTAGTGTGCAAGTTGTTGGCGTAACATCGAAACTGTGGTAGGCAAGTTGTCGCCTATATTTTTTTTTGTGAAAACAGCAGATGTTGATTGGCTTCTGTGGCGCAACATAATGTTGAGAATGAAGTAACGAAAGCGCGGATGGCTTCCAAATCTATTATCATGGTAACGTAGTAGGTGTAGTGCGTATTCATGCATGTGAACCCTCTTGATGCGTGCTTGGTGGAACAATGCAACCCCTGTTGGGAACAATGTTGGAAAAGCCATAGATAGCAAGCCCTCAGTGTCGTATTCGCTGACCGGGGCTGAACCAATGTGTGGCCACTCAATTGACTGTAGCGGAGTTTTTTTCCTGCCTTCGATGAAATTTGTTATTTGCTCAACTTCTGAAGTGGCTGGAGGGAGGGAGGACACAAAAGATGATGGCTGTCGCTCGTGGGTATTTGGTGGGGAGCTTGGGTGAAGCTCTGCTTCTGGTTGTGCTTCAGCATTGTCGGTGATAATTGAATTGAAGTGTGGTAGGGAAGTAGATATATCAAGATCTTGTGATGTGGTAGGGAATGCAACGCAGGTGGTCTAGGACAACATCCTTGTAGTAAGGGTCATGAGCTATTTTGAATTGCAGTGCAGCCAAAACACGAGATCTGCTTACAAAGCAATCGTAAGCTTTATTTGTTGCTCCGATTCTTCGGATGATTAAGATGTCCAAGTCTTCGACGCGCCGAGGCAAGTGTTTAGTTATGGATGAAACTTCTTGGGGGAAGCATATGGTGTGGCCCCTATATTTGTATTGGCCACCTACAGCGTGTGTCACTTGCAATATTGGGTTGACCCTTGCTATTAGCATTTCCTCAACTTGTGTAAGTGAAGATAACACCTTAGGTTGCGGGCCTGGGTCCATGTTATTCCAACTTGAGAAGCGGCGATCATCCTTTTCAACAATGCATCTGTGACAGGTGTGGGCACCTTTGTAAACCCTTGTACGTAGCCCAACATATAATTCATTACAACATGAACATGTGTTCGGAGGCGGGAGGTGATCTATTCTTTGGCGGAATTGGCGTTGTGTATCTTGGAGTGAAGGCGTATTTGGTGTGTGATCTTCGAGCAGGTTGGCATGGTTGGCCATATAGACTGGTGCCTTTGTGTTCAGCTTTTGTCGTTTCATGCAAGCTATATGGCGGCGTTGCTCATTGAGGTTGTTTTTGTTGGCTGCATACCTCAACCGAGCCTTTGCATTTTTCTCAGTCCGTGTTAGGCCTACAAAAAATGAGTTAAAAAGGTAACAGTAATTAGGTATAGAACGTAGTTAATGCGAGCAAAAAAGAAAAGTTCTTTTGTTTGTTTGGAGTGAAGTGTAACAATGTATGTTGACAGTATTTGCATTGCTAGTATAAAGTGACTTTGATTGCACCCGAATATGTGTATTATAAAGACATATTAAGAACACAGAGTGGTGTATAAATATAGGAAAACTTGAGCACAACATGCGTTAATATTAAAGGTTATGTAACTTATGAATGCAAAAACCTATATGTGGAGTAGGTGGTATGGTAAGTATGTATTGGTAAGTTGCGCATATTGTGTGGGTACAGTATAATATGTTTTCTGAGGTAGTGTAGGATCTTTTTGATGAATACATAGTTAAGGTGTTGCGAGGAATGCATCTAGTGGGGATTCCTGCATGCTGGAAGTCGTGTCCTTAACTGCAGCGACAACAGTGCACTGGGCTTTCTCTTCTGATCTGTAGACCTCTAGCTTCGCGGATATTGTGAACATGTAGCGGTGGAACAGAATTGGCTTAACAACAGGCCAAAACTTGTCAGGTGTTGGTGCAAGAAGTTGTAGCTCTTGTGCTGATATACCCATGATTGATGTAGCAACCTCATCAAAAGCAGTTACCCATGTTGTTGATGTGCCATCCTCAATGATGAAGTGTAATGCATATTTGTAGTCACAATGAGAGACGTCGTGCTTGCATTTTTGGCAATACCAAGAGGAGTTTGCAGTTTGATCAAGTTTTTTCTTGCATTGCTGGTTGTTAACAATTGATGTGCATGCTGGATAGCTGAAGGAGGACATATTAATGTGTATAATTGTTGCTACGGTGGAGAAGGTGAGCGGTTTACCTAGTTGCGAGGAGGATTTGATGCCTGCAATATCGGTTTTCTCAATTTTTCCAATACTCACTGAAGGGTATGCAGTTGTAGAGGTGAGCGAAGTAAACCATGCACGCAATGCATGAGCCTCAGGTATATCAGGATCTATGAATATTTGTGTATTAGGGCCTGTGGCCAATGTTGTTCCTTTGAAAGTTGTAGTTTTTGCTCTCTTAATTGCTAGAACTGGTCGGATTGATGTCTGTGTAGCACATAATTCACTTAGAAGTTTTCCCTCATTGTCACTAAAAGCGCCCCATAACGTTGCCTCAATACATAGTGCCGAGTTATCACTTAGTACGACTGTGCGTTTGTGGCTGAAAGTGTTATCACTTTTCCTGATAGTGGAGGGGGCGGTAATGGATAGTGCAATAGCTAGTAGGTCAATGGTGGATTTGGCGGGGGTGGAGTTGATTTCTGCTATTGTTTTGAAGCGGAAAAGATATTGCGGTATGTTTACGGACTGGTTTGTACTAAGCTTTACAGAGGATTCCAAGTCTAGGATGATGTCCCAAGGAGTTGTGGAGTTGTTGTAATCTTTTTTTGCAGGCCGCAAGGTGCCTCCTTTGATTGTGTATGTTTTACCTAGTTGTATTTGGTTGTAGTAAGAAGTTGCAGCTAGGTCGAAAGAAGTCACCACTATATCTGAGTTGCTTTTGTCGATAATGTCGAAGCTGAAAACCTGCCCTACGCGTTTTACCGTGTTATAGTTGTTTAGGTTTCCTTTTTGGATGACCCTGCCTTCAATAGTCCAATCGCTTTGGTAAGGGTTTAACGATTTAATTGGTGTGAGTTGCATGCAGTGCGCAGGGCGGCCTTCACGAGTAGCCGGCGCCAAAGTATCTGTGCAGGATGTCGGCAGGTGTACGGCCAGTTGGGGAGGAACAACGTTGGGGACAATGGAGTCTGCGATGCTGGTGGTTCCTAAGCAATCAAATAAAATGGAAATGAATTAGCAAATGGGGTAATGTTAAGTATGAGGGAACATGTGCTAAACCATAAAGTGGGGAAACCAAGTTATGCCCCACGTAAAGTGTTTTTTAAGAGAATAAGCACATAAAGATATGTATAGAAGGGAAGATGTTTATATTACACAATAGTTTGTATGCTCATTTTTTAAGTAAAGTACGAAACATATGTACAACAACTCTATTTTATATATCGTAATTGGAATTACACAAAACTTTTGACGACGGTTTCAAAATGGAACATGTACACCATATTTATGCAAGTATAGGTTTATCAAGTTAGGGCTTCAAAAAGAGATGACTGTGGGGTAGGATGAAAGATGTGGGCATATGTATGAGCAGTGCAAGGTCGTAGTAGGGGTGAGGTAGGGACTTAAATTAAAGGGATGCAAGATAAGCTTCGAATGCAGCTCTAATGGAGTGTTCCTCGCCGCCAGAGTAGTACTGGTCGTAGCTGAGCGTACGAAGGAAAGTGAACAATGCGTCAAGCCTAAGGTACGTTGCATCTACCTTGTGCATCATGTCTAAGACAGCTGTTAAATCACTATCGAGAATCATTGCTGATGGGATGAGGGACTCTGATATTCTACCAGAAATGGTCGAGCATGTAGCTGCAACAGAGGTAGCCAAAGTATGGACGGAAGTCGCAAGCGATGGCTGGACACTTTGAATTGAGCTTTCATTGGTGGTTGCTTGGGTTGCATATGACTGTGGTGTTCCATTCGTTTGAGCGACCAGCCTCATTGAGGGCTCCCGACAATGGCACCAGAGGTATCATCTGATATTGTGATAATGGATGGGCTTCCACTTGGAGTGGCCATAATACCTGGGGAAAACAACCAACTTTGTTAGTATAAATTTAGCTTCTACTGATTAGTACAGAAATATATATACATTGCAAAATACATTGGCTCACTGAAACTGAAATTGCAACTACATCGATTAATCATATATCATATATTTTATTCATAATTCTCTGTATGCAACTATGGAAATGTCAGATATGCTCATTGTAGTTTTCAGCAGAGCTTACATAAAGATTATCACTAACAGATTAAGAGCCTTTGAACTATCATCAGCAAAACATATAGACTGTGCTCGATGAGATTGATCCTAAATCAGACATCATTCATCGGTCTTTTTTCAAAGGGTAATGTAGATGATCAGTGCTGAATCCTAAATATCTTTCAACATGTAAAGTGGTTATCTATGGTTGATGACACACATTGGTCCTCTCTCCACTTGACTGGTATACGATGCATAATTGGAGGTCTAGGTGACCCGCACAATGTGCCAGAAAGCAATAAAACACAATGGCCTAAATAAAAAATCACTATATGCCTTAACCAAGCCTTTACACTGACGTAAAGAAAGGACATAAATCATAAAATTGGTCATCTATAAGATCCCTAAACATATCCGGCATTCTGGTCTTCTTGTGAGGCTTAACTTGTGAGGGGATGTGCATATGCATATCTAAGAAAATACAACCATCATAATTGTGTCATATTACGGTAATGTAACAATTTAACACAGGTCACAGGCTGCTTTAGCATGCCACCTAATAAAGCCAGCTCATAAAATGACACAGAATAGTTGTCCAAACTTGCGCCATGCCAAATTGCATTAGAATCTTTCCTTGATAGGCTAGGTCCACCACTAAATCTCATCCCCAAGGCAGCACAATAATATCTCTAAATTGGCTGCAAAACAGGAGTACAACGCTATAGATTCGTTCCAAACATGTTTGGAAGTGCTTATATATCCTACTAAATGATCAAACTTTACTGGAACTGTAAAAAAACAACAAATTTAGAGGACCCACTAAAAGATTAAAACCAGACAAATTACATGCTACCCCAAAAAATTGCCTGTACATATCATTATAATTTATGCATAAAAATTTCTCAGGCCTAGTCTCATAAATACTATGCTAATACTATGCTAATACGTATAACCTTTTTTCAATGAAGATTTATTGAGCAGAAAAGTTAAATGGCGAAAATAAGGATTACACTGACTCGCTGAGGAATCCTCTGCGTTAGACAAAGTACCGCAGATGCCTCTATATTAATAATTACTTATAGGTTTTTTTAATTTTTTAATGTTCCAGATTTTAATTGTAAATATGAAAAGAATCTGATAGAATTGTTTAAGATTTTGGATGCTTCTCAAATACTCTAAATCATGATAAAATTCTGAGCCAAATTTTCATAGAGACAGTGTCAGACCGCATGCATTCGTGTATTTCTGCATACATTGAACGTGTTAGCAAAATCTAGACAAATACCGGGGATTCACTTGAACGATTGCTTCATTTCTTCATATTTGTTATGTATTTTGCAAATTCATCCACATACAGCAGCTATACTTCAACATAAACCTAATATCCACCATTACTCAGACATAGAGAGCACACCTCTGGGCAGACTCAAATTGAACAAAGCAGAAATCAAGTTCCATATGCAGGCTCTTAAATCAGTTCTATTGCTTATTCTACTGTATCTAATTTACCTGTATGAGAAAGGAAGAAATGCTGCTAAAAACTGATCCGAAGAAGTTGAAATAGCAACAGAACAATACTTTGCAAGCGCTGGTGCAGGATGTAAATTTAAAAGAGCAGGGGTGTATTTATAGAGTGATATAGTTGAAGCAGCCTGTAAGAGGAGGACAACACGTACACAGGAATGACCGACTCTGTAACAAATGCAATTACTCCTCCAAATATCGCTCCAAAGACACCGTGTCCGCGTGAGTTTCGCATCATTCTGCATCGCATGCGGTTTCAAGGAGTTATGGCGGAGCGGTGGACATGGCGACAGGAAGGGATTAACAGCGTCACGCAGCATGCAAGTTTTTAGCTTTCTTTTTCCTCCCGCCCACTACGTAGTATCTTATTAATGCCTTCACTGTTCCGGCTGTTCTGCTCACGTATCAAAGTATTATTATTTTATGTATTTTATTTATTTGCATTCATCCGCCCACCCTGAAGCATATGCACATGATTCAAATTTCTAAAAGACCATTCCATTAGCATCGTGGGGCGACTGAACTGAACCAGAAGCCAAAAGCAGACCATATACTGTTGTATTATATATATAATACACCACATAATAGACATGGATGTTTCTAATTGTTATATCAAAATCTGAAGAAACTCTAATTATCTATTTCCTTCCAATTAAAGTTTTTAACGAATTAAAAGTGGGTATATAGCTCCGATTTACAGTGAAGATACATGGTGGAAGGACAACTATCGAAACTCCGGGGAAGCCGATGTCTTTAAAACTTTGGAGTCCTTGTTCTAGAAATCATTGCAGGGAGAAAGATCATAGATATATCACTTAGATCGAGCTCAATGGACAACCTTTTGGAATTGGTATATATGCATTGTTTCTTGGTTCATACAAACTAAACTATGCCATCATACATTTCTTTACATATGAAACTGGTGTCATAAATCATTATTTGCATACATAAATATAATGTCGTAGGATATATTCAAGTAAACAATACCGGCACACCTTGGGAGCAACAAAATCTGTATAGAGTGTAACTGTAATGAAGTAGAGGACGAAATGAATTATTCAAAGCGGGTAGCCGGAAAGGGTTGGCTAGAAATTGTTGCCGGAATTTGACACTTTCCAATGAGGCCTACTTCAAAGTAAACGCCTCCGCGAATAAATAATAATCGTATTTAAAATATGTGATCGAAATGTTGAAGGGGACACATAAATGAAATTAAGCTTCAAAGAGTGAAACATCAAAAGAGAGGGGTAATAAAGAAGGGGTTTAAGGGAGGAGAAGTCTAACATAGGAGAAAATGTTGGGGGTATCAATACAAAACTCTTCTTTCTTGTAAGCGGGCACATATGAACCACGTGCCATTTTTGTCAATCGTTTGAAGGAGAAAGGGGTGCAGTGTCTAGGTTGTTGAGACACTATACTTTAGAGATATATCAAAAAGCAAGGTGTGGTCGGTGAAAAATTACAAGGAAACTTGCATATTTTAATCCCGAACTCTACATACGTTAGATACCAAAACTCTGTGTTTATGATTCATTTTCTCATTGATTTCATGCGCATTTGTGATTAGGGTTTCTCTTTAGCGATTGGGGTTTCCCCTTATCGATAGTCTTTATGACACTATCCATCAATGACCACCAACACAAAACCTCAACCTTCCATTTCTCCAATGCATGTCAAGACTTGACACATAGGCTCCCATTTGGAAACACCTATCAATGGAATTAATGTTTGAGACATTGAAAAAGAGGAAATTTACTTTTAATGTGTGTGCCTAGGTCCTCCTTCAATCCTCTAGCTCATCTAATGTTATAAATAGGGAATGTTTCAGTTTGAAGATTATAATTTGGTTGATCGGTTTGAAGATTATAATTTAGTTGATCGGTATAAATATTACAATATGTTGATGAGCCAACAAATTGGAATGCATGGATGTCAGTCGAGGATAGTTAGAAGAGATGTGAACTTGTATGTCGAGGCACAAAAACATGTGTAGCCTCGCATCATCTAGCCATTTGGAGAGATGACCAATGCAATTTTTAATCACTGCATGCAAAGTGAAAAAATGGGCGAGTCAATGGAAGATGCAACAAACAAGGGTGATCTTGTCAATTTGGTGTGAGGAGCTTGTAAATGTGAGCAAGTTTAAATTGAAATACTAAATACAAGATCCATGATGCAATACAATGACGAGCTCAAATGACCCTCATGCAGATATCGATGCATGTTGATCCCCAAACCAAATACAAATCAATACAGATTAAAGTTAAGGGATCAAGTTGAGCTTGATGAAAATACAATCTTCAATGAGAGCACGAAGCCAAGTGAAGTGTAAAGGAGAGATAAGGATTTATTTTATAGGGGTTTGGGGAGGAGAACAAGTCGAAAGATAACAAAAGGTGCATTCCAAGGTGGAAGGAGGAATGTGAGACCCTTAAGTGGGGCTTCTTATCCTAAATGATAAGTTCTCTAAAACCACGTAGAAGAAAGCCACGATAATGACCACTCAATTTGGTGGAAGACAATGACATGTACCGATCGTGGACATTTAAATAAGAAAGATTATTCTCATTTATAAATTATGAAATAGTTTAGGCCACTTTGACACACTTTTACGCATAATCCTATACCTTCCACATGCCACATGCATTTTAAACTTCAAATCTTAATGAATCTACAGAGGGATTCATTTATCATCTACCTTAAGTCAATTTTTTAACAACTAATGGTTAGATAACACGTAGACTAGGACAACATAAGTTGGAGTGGCAGTCCTCCTACCGCTCATGACATGTTTTTCCTTCAAAACATCATATGGAAGCATGTCCCCGCAATAGATAGCCAAAACACATGATTGTGAGAAGAATTGGTGTGCCAATTGTAATGAAATTACTTGTATAATTCAGATTATGAGCATAAATAGAACACAATACGCAAATAAATGATCTCAATTATGTAATTAAAATAGCTTCGCCACTTTGAGGGGCAACCTCCAAACCATACAATAAGACTCAAATGCTCGAATGATCATGAAATACTACCTACAATCCCCTATATATACTATTCATATGTTATGGCCATCACCAAGGCCAACCTACTAAGCATGAGAAAGTATAAATGATATGGTAAGCCACAAGTCGGCTACTCATATCCTAATAAAAGCATAGATTAAGGGCGTAACATGCCCTTCCCCTGCAAATCAACGTTGTCCTCAATGTTGAATAATCTTGGATGTTGCTGCAGAAAACCTTCATCCTTTCAAGTCGCATCTTCTATGCTCATATTCTTCCACTTGATCAAATATTCCTTAATGTCTCTGGTTCTCAGCCTCTTAGTATGTGTTTACATCATCTTCTCTAGCTCCAAAATGATTCTTCCTTCCTCATCAAGTTTTGGTAGCTCTGTTTGGGCTGCAAATTTTTGTCCAATAACCTTCTTTAGGCGAAAACATGGAACACTTTGGGTGTATGAGTGAAGATCGAGGCAACTCTAGTTTATAAGCAACACTTCCAATTTGGTTGTAAAACATAATAAGGAACATAATATTTAGGAGCAAGGTTGTTGTCCTTTTTATATTGCTTCAAGAACATCTACTTGTAAGGCAGTAGACGTACAAAAACCTAGCCACCAATTTCAAAATTTCTTTCACTACGGTGTTGATCTGCTTGTTGTTTCATCTTGTTTTGTGCCAATGCCGAATTCTCCTTCAAACCAGCCAAAACCTATTGTTGATGTTGAATGTGTTCCTCAACATCTTTGACCTTAGTTTACACCCTCAAGGAAGAAGTGATAAATGGTGGATGGTAACCATATAATGCTAAAAATGGGGTCATTTGAGAAGAGGTATGAAAATATGTGTTATACCACCATTCTACAAGTGGTAGCCATTTAACCCAACATTCCTGCTTATCTGATACAAAACAATGTAGATACCCCTTTAAGCATTTGTTGACCACTTCCATTTGCCCATCAGTTTGAGGATGGTAAGATGAACTGTGAGCTAGCTGAGTACCCAAACATGCAAATAATTTTGTCCAAAAATTACTTGTGAAAATAGGATCACAATCACTTACAATTATCTTTGGGGTTCCATGTAGCCTTTGAACTGTCTCCAAAAAAATAGTTGCGACTATACTAGCTACAAATGGATGTGACAGGCACAAAAATGGGCATATTTTGTGAGCCTATCCACAATCACCAAAATAAAATTCTTACCCTCTGAACAAGGCAATCCTATGATGAAATCCATGGAGACCTCCTCCCATCTCTAGCTAGGAATTGGTAATGGTTGCAATAGACTTGGTGTCTTAATGGTTTCACCTTTGTTCTGTTGGCACACCAAACACTCTGATACAAACTTTTGTACATCCCCCTTAAGTCCTTCCCAAAATAATTCTCTTTTTATTCTATGATATGTCTTCAAAAACCCAGAGTGTCCTCCAACAGTGATGCATGTAGCTCTGCAAGAATATTATGCTTCAACTCAGAATCTTTACACAAGAATAACATGTCCTTATACCATAGGGCATTACCTTTCCACTCAAATTTGTTAGATGTTATAGAGCCTTGCTTGATATTTTGTATTAGAGATTATGTATCCTTTTCCTACTCCCATTCCAATCTTGCTTCATCCACCCAATTGGCCTTCAATATGGACATTGCACATAGTAAGGCATCTGCAGATGTATCCCTTTTGGATAGTGCATCAACTACTACATTTTCTTTACCCTTTTTGTATATGATTTCAAAATCATAACCCAACATTTTGTTACCCATTTTTTTGTTCCTTAGATGATAACCTTTGCTCCAAAAAGTATTTGAGACTATCATGATAAATTTTTACCTTGAAGTGTCTACCCATTAGATAGGGCCTCCATTGTTTGACTGCATGAAGAATAGCCATCATTTCTTTCTCATGTATGTGTTCCTCGGCTTTCTCCTATAATTTCAGCTTCCTCTTCATCGTCATTTCCTCCTTCACTATATAACAACTTTTTCTCAAACATATTTGTCCTAGTCCATATTTGTTGTTGCAGTTAAAACATAATCCTTTTTCTCCTTTTTCTTCTATTTGTTGAGGAGTCAGTCTAATTGGTCGAGTGAATGATGGGGAAGGGTTACTACGGTTTCTGGTGTTAATGAAAGGTTGCCTCCTACTGTAAATAATTTTTTCCTCTGCTCTATGTGCCATGATAATAGAATCAGAAAGCTTGAGTGGATTAAACATATGTACCTCATGCTAAATGTGGTCCTTAAGACCCCATAGAAACAAAGTCATTCGTTCTCTTCTGTAATATTCTCCACCCTTAAGGATAGGTTATGGAATTGATGCACATAATCTTTGACTGATCATGTTTGTCTTAACTTTGCCAATTGACTAAAGTAGTTATCTGAAACACTAGAACTATAGTGCAATTGCAACTCCTCAGTAAAAATTGTCCAAGTGACATTGAGACCACTCTTCTGCCTCTGAGCACATAACCATCGATACTAAAAAATTGGTCTGGTTCAAGAGACAGGGATACCAAGGTCACCTTTTTTCCTGATGGGGTTTGATGTAACTCAAATAATTTCTCCATTTTATTATCCAATTCAATGGATATTTCCCATCAAATTTGTGCATCTCCACTTTCAGTATCATGTTCCATGGTTGTGAATAAGATAGATTCTGGTTGAGCTAGAAAAGTGATCCAACATGCTTATTTGGCCCATTATTCGGAACTGAAGATCCTCGTTGGTTGAGTTGGGACTGATTTGGGACATATTTTTTACCCTTTATATGTTGCATGATATCATCCAACCACTGATTGATTTGGTCTATGTCTCCTTTACATGCCATCTCATATTGTACATTTCGCAGTTCATACTCGAGTTGGCTCACCTTATGATCAACTAAGGTAAACCCTAGTGCCAAGAATCTGTATTTACCCCTTCTGACTCCAACTCTTCTATCACTACCCAATCTTTATCTGGGGTTTTACCCGAGTGACCGGATTCTTTTTGGCTCTTGTGGAAGGCCCCGCCATGATGTCAAACCCTAGGGTTTAGGGTTTCGATACAAATTCGGCCGAATAGGAAAAACAAAAGAACATACTACAAATTGCGACTAGGGAGCAATTTTATGAAAAGACCTAAATTTGCAATAACTTTTGTAAAATAAATCAAACAAGTCTGAAATTTTTAGGGAATCTTACTTGAAATTATTCTCAACTATGGTAAAAACATATCTGATAAATTATCTCTAATTCACAAGATGTATCATAAACAAAAAAATTAGGGTTTTTGCTCTAATTTTGGTCGGGATCGCAGCTTTGATACCACTTGTAATGAAATTACTTGTATAATTCAGATTATGAGCATAAATAGAACACCAAAGAGCACAATGTTGTAGATAAATGATCTCAATTATGCACTTAAAATAGCTTCGCCACTTCGAGGGGGCAACCTCCAAACCATACAATAAGACTCAAATGCTCGAATGATCATGAAATACTACCTACAATCCCCTATATATACTATTCATATGTTATGGCCATCACCAAGGCCAACGTACTAAGCATGAGAAAGTATAAATGATATAGTAAAATGATATGGTAAGACACAAGTCGGCTACTCGTATCCTAATACAAGCAATAGGTTAAGGGTGTAACACCCATGAGAACTAAACTCATATGGATGACACTAATATGACCATACAAAAAGACCAAAGAAGATGGAGTGATATAATATTTGTGCCTTGTTAGAATTTTCTCACATTGGTCTAGTTTCAAAAAATGGCTATCAACATAATTATGTGGTAACATTACAAATTTAATAACCAATATCATGTAGCATTATTTGTGGATAATTCATTGTTGACCTCTTTTAATTTGTGTATATATAAGTGATGGTGTATACTTTTACAATTTGCATGTTTACAACACAAACGAGGATCTTTAAATTATGGGTTTGATTATATTGTTCTAAAGGAACGAAAAATAGTGGAAGAAAATATTGGCTCCTAGGTCCTTCCACCCCATCGCTAACAACCACATTTACAAAATCCGCCTTCTATCAAGCTTTGATGGTTTCTTATGACTTTTTCTATACTCCCATATTGGCGTAATTGGGAGAATGGTGACACCGTTTTATAAAGTGTTGCATAGAAGAGAAGGTAATAAAACATCATGAAGTGGAGATACTATCACGCAAAACAACAGGAGGACCTCAAACATAACCATAAGATGTTATGAATGAGCTCACCAACATTCCCACCGGAAAGTATAATTATTTGTACAAAGCACATGTCTAGTAAAAGAGGCAACACGCTCAACATGTCTATCTCAATTCCAAACTCGAGTTCTTCGCAAGCTATCAAGGTACCACGATGACCTATGCTAAAGGGGGCAACCCTCTCGCTATCAACCCTAAATCCACATTCTCCTCAAAATTAGAGGCTTTATAGAGTCTAATTTACCACCACCTATAAAAGGAATCTTGTGCATTTTTTTAGTCCAACACACTTTTTCCTTTCTCATCATGCCCTCTAACTCATCTTTGGCATCCAACTTATCCTCTCTATTATGAGACAACATATCGTCAAAAACCAATTAGTGTCGTCATTGGAGTTGTGGATGTCCAAGCCCTTGAGTCGTGCTCCTACATGGAGTATATACCATGTTTTATTTTCTCGTTTACCATTTATTTTGTTTGCCTTCTATGCCTAAGTTAATAAAACACATACCAATGTGATTGCAGTAATCCCTAAAATTTGTAAATCCAATTAAAAGTAAGGATTTTCAAGTTGGCAACTATTAAAATAGACATAATGTTTAAAAAAACATTGCATTAAATAAATGATGTGGTGATGGTAAGAAAACGTGACATGTGGTGTATATCTAAATTTTCACGAGAAAATAGAGGATTGCCTAAGTTTCCTTCAATAGATTCCACATCTTGAAAATTATCCTCATTCAATCCTCTTCTTCTTCACAACTCTTCCCCGTCCAATATTTCACCTTTAATCTTTCAACTTTAACTTCTTCAACGCCCAATCAATGGCTCTAGTATATTGCTCGGTTGCGATTGCTAGTTATAATGAATAATTAGACTTACATTTTCCATCATGGTAAATTAGAGAAGAGTGTGTTTTTGTTGTCATGAAATCCTTTTTTGAGTAAGCTTAAGACATCATAAATCATTATTTCTTAATTGAAGGATAATACCCAAAGCAACAAATTTTTTATTTTTATTTTCTTCAATGGTTTTTGGATGTGTAGGTCAACAACAACAATACACTAATATTGCAGGTCCATTGATGAAATATAATACAAGTCTAATACCACTTGATGAAAATAACATTGTTCCAAACTAATAATTCTTATAGCTCCAAACCAATACTATGTTTAGCTCGAGACCAAATGTATGGGAAGATCCAAACCATTCATAAGTCTAGCTTCGGACTAAATGTACTACCACTCCATACCAAATATACTACTAGCTCTAGACCAACTATACTACCAACTCCGGACCAATATACTCCTAGCTCCGAATAAATGCATGTCTCGGTTAATATACTTCAATTCATCCAAATTATTCTACTAGGCCAAACATTTCTTCAATGTACACTTTCATGTAAATACCTTCTTAAATAATGGCAAATAGTAAAGATAAGCAAGGAATCAATTCTTATGGTTCATTTATTGCAACTTCACCATTAAGATGTCTATCATACCCTTCTTGTGGTCTTAGACTATTGTTTGAACTCATTCATTTTT
The DNA here is from genome assembly GCA_018340775.1 of Taxus wallichiana var. yunnanensis. Lineage (NCBI taxonomy): Eukaryota > Viridiplantae > Streptophyta > Pinopsida > Cupressales > Taxaceae > Taxus > Taxus wallichiana. The sequence continues at coordinate 530,422,359 of CM031244.1, forward strand.
CTTAACTATGACTATCATCATTCACTCCACTCGAATTCAATAAATGCACATATTATACACCTCTTTCATCCTTTGACTGCACAAGTTCCATTGAGAATGATGAGAATTCCAATTGAGTTATAACACTACATAGTTATCATTCATAAATGAGAGAGAACCTAAATATGACTATGTATGTATGTATGTATGTATGCATGTATGTATGCATGTATGCATGTATGCATGTATGCATGCATGCGTGTATGCATGCATGTATGTATGTATGCATGTATGCATGTATGCATGTATGCATGTATGCATGTATGCATGTATGCATGTATGCATGTATGTATGTATGTATGTATGCATGTATGTATGTATGCATGTATGCATGTATGCATGTATGTATGTATGTACGTATGTATGTATGTATGTATGTAATTTTTCCTATTTGACCATGATAAACTCATTAATTCCTCGAAGGTGTTACAATATGATCCCTCGTTCAACAAGTAGTTTCAACAACTAGATCAATGAGATTCTTTACTCATCTTATCCTTTACATGAGAAAGGTTATTCATATTCCATTCTAGGCTAAGGACCGAGAATCAACATATAACAACCTACAATAACACGGTCCTTCTAATAGGAAACCAATTATAAAGCATTTAATCAAGATCTCCCTTCTTTGGATAATTCTCTATTTTCTTTGTAGCTTACTAGGCCTGGTTTAGGAAAATTTGGGTCTAAATCTCACATAACTCACTCTTGAAACTTTGTAAGGATTTTCAAATACCCTTTTCCATGTTTAGGAATATTGCAAAGTTTTATTTTGACTATTCCCACATTAAAAGTAAATTTCCTCTTTTTTCAATACCCAGTCCACATTTATGTAAAAATAATTAGGCCTATTGTGGATAAGTGTCTTGCTCCAAGTGAACTCATCGCTTAAATCTTAAACCAGAGGAATTTAAACTTCATGAGACCTCTAAGATCTTGAAAGGCATCCTCTACAAAGTATTTTTTCTAAGTTTTAGCTCCTAAAACTCTATGATAATAAAGATATGCAAAATTGAGTCTAAAACCTTAAATCAGGGTTTCTATAAACCCAATAAGAGTAAAACCACCTTATCTTTCTCCATCAAGTCTTGCCTCAAATCATGGGTTTGTTATGAGGATAAGTTGTCTTGATCTCCTCCTACGTTGGCATATCTTCTTGAGCTGGATTTACATTGTCATGGAGGTAAAAATACAATTACAACACAACAATAATGCCTTGTGACCATTTCAACATATTTTAGGCTTCTCACATATGCCCATTATCCTTATATCTCGTCTAATTAATTAAAATTTTCAAACTTACTCATTTTGAGGGGAAATGAGGTTTTACTCCTATAGACTCATCCTAAAAAAATTGACTCTCCAATGAATTCTAAAGACTCTTCATACCTTATTTCATCACTTTAGGACATATTTACAAGTTCTATATAAAGTTCTTATGATGCTTCGCATCATACTCCCTAGTGTGGGTTGAAATCTTAGCTCCTGCTCAAATGCAACATGTAATTTCTTCTTCCTTTTTTATCAAATATTTTGAATTAGTACAATTCTTATGATTTCATTTATGCTCATGGTTCCATCCTTGAAGATGAGGATATCTTCTTCTAGCTTCTTCATTTGAACTCTCTCAAGATCTCTTTCCTCTATGTTCTTAACTTCTATAAATAGCAAACCAATACACACACAATCAAATGAACCATAAAACACAAAACATTGAGACTTTTGAGTCTCATCAAGTGCTTCTTGTAACTTCTCCGATACCAATTGATCTTTTCCCATTTGATCTACTATAAGCTCCAATCTCTCTAACCTTTATTTTAACTCCATTTTTATTTTTTTCAATTTCTAAATCTTCACTCTTTATTTTCTTTCCCTTCAATTCTCTCTTTTTCTCAATACCTCACCTAGGTATTTTTCACCCTAGTATTTTGGTATTCACTAGAGGCTGATCATGCCTCCTTCTTGAGTTTCAATGAACTCTTCTTCATACAATCTTCAATGAGCTTCTCTTCTTCTTCTCTTCAAGCTACTATGACCTTACTTTAGGGAAACTTCTCTTTCATTAACTATTGCAACTAGTCTTCTATGGAGTTTTCTAATGAGAGATACATGTATCCAACTTAGTTCAATATCAATATTGAAAAGAAAGAACCATAACCAATTGAATCATAAACTCACTCAAACTAATAAAAAAACCCTATAATTCTTTATCTAAAAGCTTTAACCACCTTTGATACCAAAATGATGGGATACAACACAAGTCTTATACCACTTGATGACAATAACACTGTTTTGAACTAATAATTCTTATTGCTCTAGACCAATATTATGTCTAGATCTAGACCAAATATATGGAAAGCTTTAGACCATTCATAAGTCTAGCTCTAGACCAAATGTACTACCATCTCCGGACCAAATATACTACTAGCTCTTGACCAAATATACTACTAACTCCGGACTAAATATACCACCAAATTGTGGACCAAGATACTCTTAACTCGAACTAAATGTATGTCTCATTTAATTTAATTAAAGTCATCCAACTTACTCTATTCGCCAAACATTTCTTCAATGTACACTATCCCGCAAATACCTTCTTAAAAATGGAAAATAATAAAGATAAGTAAGGAATCAATTTTTATGGTTCATTTATTGCACTTCACCATTAAAATGTCCGACATACCATTCTTGTTCTCTTAGACTACTGTTTGAACTCATTCTTTTTGTGCCAACATTTTTATTGGACGATGTTTCATTTATTAGATAAGATGAAGTAATGAACAAAAAAGCGGAAAGAAAATTATGGTACTTAAATGTAGGGATTAAACACATACATGTGTCACACTTATTCCATGACTTGTATTGTTCCTACCCAAATAATATCTACCTTTTGTCTCTACTTTATCCTCTCGATCTCTCTCACATTATTTACATGAGTGCAATTTGCACTTGAAGGGCTAAAATGAAATATAGGGAAAATCCAATAGGTTCCGGTGTTTTAAACCCAACCACAATATTGGCTTCTTATACCACTTGGTAGCCCCACTTTCAATTTTAAGCTCCACTAATTGTAGGAAAATAGGAAATGCGTAAATAATGAGTGATAATTGATCCCCTCTAGTGGTTGGTCCTATGAGTGCTAGGTGGATTTTATTCTTTAATCGAAATTTTTAGACTGAAACTCCATACAATTTCTTATGTCATTGAGTCTAATTTGCTCTCTAATTTACAAGGAGGGATTTTTACCAATACAATCTTCAAATTGCATCATACTTTGTTTCTTATGGCATGTGTTTATATATGCCTCAATATTTTAAGGAAGAGAGACGAGAAAAATATGTACTAAAATTTTGGGCTTGGGCAAAAAAAGCGACCAAAAATTTTGGGCTCAAGAAAAAGAAATAGACTTAAATTATAATCTCGAAAACCGCTTGAGAAACACGAGAAAGTATTCCATTGTGTTTTCCATCCCTCTTGTATTTTTCCTATCGTCATTTTTCACTATTTCCTCTCTATGTGGCATCATTTAGAGTAAGTACATCATATCTTAAATTAAGAAATCAAGGAATCTCTTTCACACCTAGACATTACATGTACACTTTGATGGTTTTATTCGTAGCACAAAATCTCATAACCCACATTTCTATATATTAACTCTATATCTAGGGTCCCCCAACCTAACCTTACCTAACCTAACCTTGTTCTTATCACTCGGTTGGCCTATGATCCTGTAACAAATAAAAACTTGAGATACATTAAATTTTACACAACATTTTATCAATTTATTACAATCTAAAAATATGAGTTTAGCTAGATTCATACAATTTTCACAAAGTGAACTAATTTCTCGATTGTTAAGATTTTAGATACCCTAAAGTATTGGCTTCTTCGATTGGTTCGGAAAATTCCAAAATCTTGATCACAAGATCGTGGTGATTTTATCACATGTGCACCCCAAATCGAGATAACAAAGTGGAGCACATATTACATTTATTAGATGGGCATGCTCTTCCACCAATTTACTCATTACTTAACATCCAATGTCTTTCCCAAAACTTCTTATGTTGTAATGTGGAAGGCTACAAAAATTTCATACTTCAACAACCAAAATGATCGTAATCATTTGTTCCTATGGCATGTGTCAACGAAAATGGCCTTCAATCCAATTTAGCAATGAATTTGGCATAATTAATAAAATATTTATGGAATCAACATCAAGTTTTGACATCATTAACACCAAGTTATATGGTTCTTCTATTGTTAGATTTTATGTCATATTTTATTTTGGGGGATCTAGAAATTTGAAGAGATACTTAATTACAAATCACTAAAAATACATACAAAGCTCTCATAATTTTCCCTAAAGTAGCAAAAAGCATTAAGAGAAACCTTCACGTAGCTTTGAAGCACTCTCACCCAGGATTAAGAGTCAAGCTTCTCAAGACAAAGGTCCTCGAAATCCATGTCAAGTGCAAGTAAGCCAAGCCATTACAAAGCATTATCGAGTGATCGAGTTATCATATAAAGTTACATCCATACGATTATATCTCTAGGTGAATAACTACATGTAGTTTGAGGCCTCTTTAGAATAGTGTTAACATGTGTAGTGTACAAATTGCACTTTAACCCAAATACTAACCTTTTTAAAGGGGTTTTACCCTAAGTTAGATTTTTGGGTGAAATCAATCAATGTTATAAAGGGTTTAACACATTGTTAAGACCTAATATTTGATAGTGAAATATATTCTAGTCATTCACACAGAGGTGTTAGAAGTTACAGAGCTGCACTAGTATCCCAAACAAAATTATTTAGTAAGATAAATTCCTTAAAAGTTTTGGTCGAAAATGAATGGTTCATTCCAATATACAAAGTGTGTAGAGCTAGAATCGAGACAAAGTATTTGCAAGGTATTTAAATTCAATTCATCACTCACACCTAGATCAACTTCCAGACTAGTCAAATAGCTAAGTGCACTCACCTTCTCATGATTTACTATATTTGACACATGTTTTAATTGATTTACGTTTAATGATCTATATATGTATATTTTGAAATGAATGGTAGTACTAACTAGTAATCTAAATATACATCTCATTTTAATGTTAACATGAATTTAAATAAGTAAAAGGGTTCTTTCCCCTTTCCCATGCTTTTTTTTTTTTGGTGTAATAACTACTCGAAAAACTCAAAGACAATCAAAGTTTCTAGGAAACACGATAAGGGGCTAAAATGTTTATGTATGTTTTAACTTATTTTTGGCTAAAAATGTCATCAAATTTTGTGAAATTGTTGAGAAGATATCTAGACCATTTTGGGTAAAGAGAGCAATGTATTTGCATTGAAGACTACTTACTATGCTTTGTGCAAATATAAACATTTCCCATTTTTTGAATAATTCTTTTAATTAATGATAAAAACATTCACAACATCTATATCGTGCAAATATAGGATATATGTTCAAATCACACTTTTAGTAGTTTTGTGTAGCATGTTTAATGTTTAATGTTTTTACCTGTAATTAGGTATTTCTAACTACTCCCATTCTTAAATCAAGGTGTTTTGAGTTCCCACATTCATAGAGGTAACATTTTTGGGATAAAACATGTCAAATAATTTTGTAAAATTATTGAGAATATGTCTAGATTTGGATAATGAGGGCAATAAACCTTCATTGTAGACCAATTAACATGATATAGACTTTACTAGATTGTTCTTGGTTATCAACTTTAAAAATTAAGTTAGCTTAGTATGGGATGTGGACATTTTTAAATGGGTTATTAGAATTTCTTATATAGGGTTATGTGGATATAATTTTTCATTAAGCCCAACCCATATAAGAATATAAAATTGAGAAATTACCCCTTGAGTGGTTTTAGTTGAGACCATTCAACCCAAGACTAAACCATTTTTGGTTCGGTCTTATTGGATAGTTTGGTCCAAGAGAAAGCTACAATGCTATAAAAAAATTTGCACGACAATAACGGAAGTGGACAACTTATGACTGATATGAGATTTTTCTATAAGTGATTGAGTAGTATAAAATAAGGAGAGAAAGTATTGTAATAGGTCTAAATATAGCACATAAGTCATGATTTAAGGATTAATTTTATATCGACACTATTAAATGGTAAATTAGAAATTTTAAGTGTCTACAAATGTTATATAATCTCTTCATTTTAAGATATGCAAATGATGCAATGGTGGAGATAATTTAGAGAATTTACTATGAAAAATATTGAAATAAATATGAACTAACCCCACACCAACTTACACATATTGCCCACCATGACATACAAATGCAAATGACAATTTCAATTCTTTTAGGACATAAAACAAGCATATTTATATACGTGAAGTTGAAAACAAGAGAAAACAATATTAACGTAATGTTAATTGAATAAATATTAGCATGTATGATTCCTAATAAATGATAGTACATAATGATATCCTTTAGAAACACCAAATGCATAAATAGAAGAACCAATCTCTTTTTCATAATTCTAAGTGTTATTTGTAATAACCATTTAACCCAAAATGATAGTTTGTCTTAAAGGACAAGGTGACCTATGATACAAACAAACATTGGAATATTATACACATTAGAGCAAATGATTAGCAATATTTTTTTGTGAACTAGATTCCGATTAGCTTAACACATTTTCCCAAACACTTCATACATCCAACACACGAAAAATTGTAAATTGTATCTTTACACATCATTTCAAAATTATTCATCTAGGAAGGGTTATGAGTTTATTTCACTAACATTATTCATGGTGGTTAAGCTTAATTTCCTTTGGTCTATTCATTCTTTTATGCATTATTTTTTTATTATTGGTAAATAGATTTTGGGAGGGACCATACCCCAACAAAATAAGGTTCACAAACCAGATAGATAGAATTACATCAGTGGTTTTTTGAAAAGTGGGGACCACACCCCAGAGAAAAAGGCCTAAAATCCAAAATAAGAAGTACAAAACAAAAGGATGGAGCAACCTACTAGAATAAAGAAAGAAAACAACCACACTACAAAGACCATCAGCAACCATGAAACCGCTAGAAACCAAAAGAACAGAACATAGCAGAAACCAAGAGCACCTTCACTTGAGCACCTTGTTGAAACATTTTTTGACCTCCTCCAGAGCATTAAATTGAGGGCAGTGATTTGTGAGGGGTCGTCCATATTGATGGTGGAAGTAATAAGTTTCTTATCTTTTCCACCTTTCCATATCCCATGATGAATATTGTTGAGATTACACACCTGTTTAACTTGAATTTCAATGAAATCCAGGAAGGCCTTGTGCATGGACAAATGATCAATTTGCTTGTTAATAATGTGCCCAATAGAATCCTCCAAAGAAGCCTGCTTCTTATAAATTTCCTCAATTTCAGCCTTAAGTGAATGATTGTTGTCAAAATCCTTTTTCCCTTAGTACCTTCGTGTATAATTGATCCATGTCATTTCTCAATTCCCCGATCCTTTCTTCATGCTTCTTAATTTGTACCTTTAACCCATAAGGGGTAAAGGGGTCATGAAAAATTTGACCAAAGGATAGAAGGCTCTCAACAATAACAAGTTCGGTTCCTTTGTCACACTGCTACGGAGGATACACTTGGGCCGTGGAGGAGAAGAGGCGGGGGTATGAGATTATTATTCTTCACCTTACATTGTATAGGGGACTTAGGAGGAGGGATAATGTGGGTGGGGATGTTGGCTGCAATGGTGTAGCAAAGAGTTAGTGAAGCGGAGTATGACTCCTTAATGCGAGAGGAGGCCACGCTAGTGGAATAAACCTCTTAAATAGATTTTTCAAGGGACTGCAGAATATAGTAAGGAATTCTCACTCTAGGGCTCCTGTGAAAATGATTTAAAAGGACTAAATGATGCAAGGGAAGGTTTATGAAATGGCCCTCCAGAGTGACATAGCAAATAACCATGTGGGAAACCTCATCATAAGGTGCAGGGATAGAAGAAAAAACCAAACCAACTTTGACAAAGGTAAGGGTTTCTATTCCCTCAACAAATTTCTTTTCCTCAACACCTTTATCAAATTTATTTCTATAAAATTGTATACCCTCCATTGTAAGGCCAATAAAAAAATTAATAAGGTTCTCGGTGATGGTGAATTCCTTACCTTTATATGTCACAACCCTTTCTTTCTAGTTCTTAGAAAAAGATATCAAGATATGTTTGTAATGGCCTTTGATTCTCTGCATGAATTTTGTGAAACCATCAACACTCAGCGCCCTCCAAAGATATTCATTGTTTTTCCAAGCCGGGTCACAAACCGGTTCAAATCTATAAGGGGCACCTCCCATGGCGTGAAAGAAACAATGAGGGTCATTAAAAAACAAAAAAATGTCCTCTGATGTCACCCAAACGCTTCACAAAGAACCCGATAACCAAAGGGATAAACCAAACTCTGATTTTTGTGATTAAAAATCTTGGATGAGTCATGGTATAAGTGTGTGAAGTCATCATGATTCCATAACTTCACATTCTCACCCCGATTACAAGTAATAAGCCTTGGTATAGATGGCCTTTTCTTCATTAATGATGATATCATTAGAAATTTGGGGATTTTTTTATTGGCATGCCAATAATTTAGGTGCTTACTAGTAACCCCAAAGTTAGCAAAGGAATTAGCCAATTTATTCCCTTCTCTATAGGTGTGGCAAATTTTGTAATTGGAAAAGGTATTACAAATGCTAGTGGCCTCCATGATAAACTATTTTATAGTCCAACTAGGAGGGTAGATTCCATTGAGATGGTTGATAATATTTAAAGAATCCCCCTCAATAATGAGATTAGTAATGTTACATTCCTTAGTAGTTCTTAAGCCCCAAAGAGTTGCAAGTGCCTCTGCATAGTGATTGGATTGGGTGCCCATAGGACCTGCATAAGCAAGCAATAAGATGACCATGGTGATTTCTAATGATTCCACCACCACCACCAGCACTTGGATTTCCTTTAGAGGCACCATCAAAATTCAATTTGAACCAATTCATTGGAGGAGGAATCCATTGAACTATAGAACGATCAATGGAAGGAATTATGTCCTAAAGATCTCCCATAATAATATTCCAATTTAAAAAAAATTTCTCCTCATCTTTGGGAAATTTCTAATTTTTAGGAGGCTTGAATTTGAGGACATTTTCCCTAACTTCAATAGTGAGATATTTAAGCAATCTTTTGTGCATTTTTAGACACACAAATTTACCACTATTTGGAATATCATTATTGAACCCAAGTTTACTCATTTTACTTGGTGTTTATTATAGCAATGTCTTTCCCTTAGCCTTAAGGTTATAGACAAGTAGGAGTCTCGCAATGGCAACACCCTTTCTATAGTTACATTGAGACCCTCAATGCACTTTTCTCTCGGTTCTGTTAAAAATCTCAAATTTCTTGGTCTTGGATTCATGATTATTTTCAAAAACAAATCCTTTGAGGAAAGTGGCCTTCCAAACCTATGGCATTTACCAAAATTTAGCATATTTCCAGAGTGAAAATTCTATTTTTCTTATGGAAAGAGAAATTCAACTATTTTTTTCATACTGATGTTGTTTGTAATCTACCAACTCATAATAAAGATATGATTGTTTCCGATGTCTTTTTGCATATCTAGGTGCAAGCTTGAAAGGTGGCTCATCTCCGCACCCTTGTTAATCATTGGGAAATTCTCCTTGTATTATAGCTTGGGTCATGCCTTCGTTTACCTCCCGTAATCCTTTTTGTAGAGGAAAGGGTGTTTTCATAATTAATCTCACTATCGCTCTCGCAATGTTGCTCAAGGTGGTGTTCTCTTCCTTTCTACCATTCTCCTCCATTGGCTCAACATGAGGGTTGGGGCTCACCATCATCACGGTATAATAACTAGGCTTCACCTTTTTTTTTTTTATGGACAAGGTCTCATTGGAGCAATGTTCCCTATATCGTGGTGAGGTCTTTCCCTTATATGCTTCTCACAATCCTTTTCCTAGAGGAAAGGGTGTCATTGCAACAAGTCTCGATGCCACTCTAGCAACTACTTGAAGTGGGGTTCTCTTACTTTCTGCCACTCTCATGCATTGGATCAACACGGGGTGGATCTCACCACCACCGATGTGTAACCATGGGGTTTTTCCTTCTTCCATGTTCAAGGTCCCTCATTTGGCCCTGGCCATTCCTTTGACTTAAGGCCAAGAACACGGTGACAAAAGAAGCAACAAAAGTCACTAAGAACACAACTATTAGTTGGGATCTAATACCAGTGGATTGAAATTCCAACTAATGGTTGGAGTAAGCTAGATGATATAGAGCCTGCTCCATTTTCTCTCTTAGCGATTCTTTACTACTAAATAACCTTGTGGTTTATTTGGTTGTTTTGATGTTTTTGTAAGTTGTTCCTAGACTTGTGGCCTAACATGTCATTCTTGTGGCATACTTCCATAATAATAACATTTTTGGTGAATAATTGTACTATTTTATATCCTTCCAAAGATTGTGAAACACATTGGCAAAGTGATATGCCATGAACAAGAGCATTTTTATGTTCGTCCTAACAAGTGAGTTTGTGTCAAAGTTGACCTCGCGAAATATCTGCGAGACTATTTGGATATTCAATTTAGGTGATTGCGTATCTCTCAAAAGGTAGTTTACTTTAACCTCCCTAACAAATGCTTTTTCTTCTCAAGCCCTAGACCACCACATTCACAACTGCCCTCTCTTTATCCCGTTCCAAGCTAGCGGTGACGTAATCCTTGGTACCCAAGCCCAAAAATGATCTGTTGACCGATGATTGGACTACATGTGGGAATCAAAAGGGATCTTATGCGAAACCCAAGCCATGGTGACTCTTACCCCTCTCCTTCCCCCTTTTTCCAAGGATGATTCGGGTTCGAGATACTCCCCACTCGTCATTTTCATTCCATCCAAATCCTCGCAGAGTCGAGTTGTTCCTTTGTAGTCAAAGAATACTGGGAATCTTGCTTCAACATATCTTCCTCTGCAAAGCTCTCACACCCACCTCGGGAGGTGTCCCATGACGTGCAAGGAGATAATGGTGTTAAAAATGGTCCATTCATGTTGAGCATTCAAATTCAGACCAGATTCTACATGCTAATAATTTTTACATTCTTGGCTCAAAGGATGGTGTTCTAAATGGGCAAGGGGATTTTGATATGTCGATTTTCATGAATTTCATCTCATGGAATGGTCGGGTCTTACGGAACCCTCTTACAAATATTATGTTCAATTAGCTTACCATTGTTTCAATTGCCTTGATATTATTTGTTTACAGAAATTAAGATTTTGGTTTTTTTCTTCAGAATACGCTAACTTGTATTGCCCCAACTTTTTCACATTTTCATACTTAGCACATTGATGGAAAAGGTGGTGTGAGAATTTCCATAGCACTGAAATTCTCGGCCTTAATCACCTCCTTAGGCCAAGATCCTTCAAATCGATCTGTGTGGGTAATTATGGCAATTAATTATCTTTCTTTTGGTATTCTTAATGTTTATGCTTCTAATGATGGCTTTGAAAGAATGACTTTATGGAAATGGTTAGGTGATAACTTACCTTTAGCTTATTGGTTAGTGTGTGGTGACTTTAATATGATAGAGCATCCAGATGATAAATTAGGTGCCCTCCTATGTGTTGATGTGTCCGCAAGTGTGTGGCCTCGATATTTCTTTAAAATCCATTTGGGAACTTTCTAATCCTTTTCTCGATTGTGGCAGGAATTTAAGGCTCAAGCTTAGTATACTTGGACCAATCTTCGAGAAGGATATGATCAGTATTTAAAATACTTGATCATGTACTTCTCTCTTAGCATACTATTTTTATTTTGACACACAAGGCTCATCCCCTATCATGGTGTGGTCAGATGTTCTTTTGTCAGATCATCATCTAATCTCTTTTAAGATTATTTGGTGCGGGGCCCATTCAAAGTTCCATCTAATCAATTCTTTCTTAATGTTTCTTTATTGAGTCACCTAGGGTGGTCCCACTTATTGATAAGGTTTGGAACATGGTGTCATATTCTCCTTTTACTGCCAAATGGAACGAGTGGTGGGAAGCGGCGATTTAGTGCACCACCTGTTTCCTCCATCGGTTCGGTAAGCAAGTTGCTCAAGTTGATAAACATGTAGACTTAACTCTACACAAATAATTCTTAAGGATATCGATTGTGTTTGAGCCAATCCTTTTGACATACCTCTTTATTTACCAGCCACAAATACTCGGCACAAGCTCAAGCTCATTGAATCTCATTCGACCTGTGATGCGCAGATCTTGTCAAGATTGCATTGGCTTAAGGTGGGAGATAAAGTGGCACAACACTTCTTCAAATCCCTCTGAGCCAAGCATACCCATCAATAGATCAAAGTTATCCAATATTTGCATCAGCGGCTCATGGATTTTCCAGAGATCTCTAATGCATTTATTGAGCATTATCGGTTATTCTTCCAAGTTCAAGAGACTACAAATGAGCAAGTTACCTCTTTGCAAAAATGTATAGAGGTGGTTCCAGTCAAGCTTTCTTAAGCGGCAGCATGACCGTTACAATGCTCATCTTTGCTTGGATGATTTGTATGTTGCTCTGTTGTTCTTTTTAGATGATAAATCTTCGGGATTGGATGACTTTCCTTATGAATTTTACAAAGCAACTTGGTCATTTATTGGTCCCGATCTGCTTCGATGTCTACAATGAAGCTCTCCAATCCAATTCTCTTGGGAGTTTCATCAATCAAGGAAACATCAAATTCATTCCTAAGGATGATGATCTAGATTAGATTACTAGTTGGAGGCCTATCACTCTATTAAACGTATCTTGCAAATTTCTTTCTAAGGCTCTAGCTCTTCGTATTGTAGATCTTCTACCCAAGATTATTTTCCTAAGCGCATTTAATTTTATCAAAGTCCAATACATTCTGGATAATCTTATAACATTATGGGAAGGAATGGAATGGGCCCGAATATCTTTGCAATGACTGTTATTTTTCAAATTTGACTTTGAAAAGGCTTGTGATCATATTGAATAGCCTTTTATTTTGGCTATGCTCACAGTGTTAGGTTTTAGAGATTTTTCACCTCGGCGGTCCAAAATGTGTTCTCCAATGTGTCTTCTTGCCTAACCATCAATGGCCATAAGTCTACTATGATTGGCCTCTTCGCTCTATCAAAAAGGGGTTCCCTTTAGCTCCCGCTTGTTTGTTTTAGTCAACGACACCTTAGGTTATCTTATTGCTCACCATGTTGATCATGGTGTAGACAAAAATCATGCACTTGGGTACATTTCTAGGTCCTAAAAGCATGAGGTAAATACACCAAGTTGGGGGCAAAAGGGGTCTTAAATGGACACATTTTTCGAAAAAATAAAAACTTCAACTTGTACGAGTTTTTAAAAATAGTTACACTCAAAATTGGAATATGTTTTAGAACTATGAATCATAGAATTTTGAGTCTAGTTTCTAAGCTACTAAATTTATTTGTGTTAAAAACATAATAGAGTGACTTTCGTTCCCCCCACCATTTTTTGAGCACCATTTAGTATTTTTTAAAACCCTTTGGTAGAAAAATAGTTAGGAGCATCTAGTTTGTGTTAGAATTTTTTTAGCTAGTATTTTGTTAATGATTTTTCTAGTAAAAAAATTTATGTTTTGAAAAATAACATAGCTCAACCGTGCCCCCAACTACCTCAAAAAATATCAAAAAATTATTATTTTTAAAATATGTATAGAATTACTCCTAGTTTGTGCCTAAAAAAATTATTCAATTTCGATTAGTCAAAAAAACGATACATGACAAAAGATAGACATGTTTAAACTTTAAAAAATAGCTATAAAAAGGCATAGTTAGAAAATAAATAATATGGAAACCTTATATTTGTTGGAAAATTTGAAAAATAATATGGAAACCTTATATTTGTTGGAAAAATTTGAAAAATAATATTTATACAAAGAAGAAACTCTACTTTACGTCGTCGTATATATTTTTTAAACGAAACAATCATTTGATGTTGATTTATCATGGCGAAGTTGGATTTTACATTTTTTTGCAAAAACACATGGTTTGTTGTGTTTGTGCAGGTCCATGCCTCAAGCTTGGGGATCTAAACCGGATCCCAAGCCTTGAGGCATGTGTTGGAAAAGGAAAAAGCATAACACATACGCATTATAATGCATACATGTTATGCTTTGTTTATATATTGTGGTCCCCCAACGTCCCTTTCATCTCTTTCACGGGATTTCTGCATACATTCTGTTTGGTCTATAATTTTCTGTACATTCTTGCACAATTTTTTAGTAGTTCATTTTGTCCCCTACCCCACTAGTTGATTTTTTCTAATCATGGGCAATAAAATTTGAGCTAAGGACAAGAGGAAAGTCAAGAACAAGACAAGGAGCAATTGGAAGAGATGAGAATAAAGAAATTGAAGAGAATGCCAAAACTTCGTGCAAGGCAAGGTACATTTGTTATATCAAATGTAGCTAATGTATTAGAAAATGGGGATGAAATACATAATGAAAATGTAGAGAATAATGATTTTGCAATGAATAATGATATTGAATTGAATGATAATGTTGGTATGGATGAAGATATTGATATGAATCCAATTGTTGAACCTTTACCTGAGAATCCAAATGTTAACCCCAAAATTTGTATGAAAACACTAAATGAAGAAAGTAACCTTGTAAACGAATCTTCACCTCCAAGAACACCTCGTAAGCTAAGAAAAATACACTACTAACAAGAAAATAAAATACCAATAATCGTACCCCCTCCTTCGCGTTCCGTAGCAAACCTCAGAATGGGCTAGGAAACTTGGATTGAGCCCTGATTTTGTGATATGTAGGTGCTTTTCTTCAAGACGGAGCAAGACCTTCCTGCAACAACGATCTTCTTACTTTGCACTGGATGGGAAAAAGGATTATGAGACTATTTTGGCATTAGGACTAGGCAAAAGGATGTTCTTTGCTCAAATGATGCAAGAACTTAGATATGGCATGAAAGCTTATTTTCCGTGTGTTTAGAGGGGAGGGGTAAGGTTGTATTTATAGCCTGGGGGAGTGATTAACTTAGATTAATTTAAGTAATCATGGTTTGAAAATGTGGGCAAGATTAGGTGAGTGGTTTGAAAATGTGGGCAAGATTAGATGAGTGGTTTGAAAATGTGGGCAAGATTAGATGAGTGGTTTGAAAATGTGTGCGAGATTAGGTGAGTGGGGGCCACGAAGAATGGGTGAGGATTTGAATTATATTTTTAATTCATAAGTGGAGGATTTTAGGTGAGTGGGGACCACGAAGGGTGGGTGAGGATTTGAATTTAAATTTTTAATTCAATAATGGAAAAACATGGAGAATAATGACATGTGATGAGGATTAGATTATTTTTTGGATTTTGAAATGGATAATTAATCAAATTATATTTGATTAATTCAAATGTATTTTTGTGGGAAATGAGGAAGGGGAATTAATTGATTTAGGATAGATGTGAAATTGGGGTGTCTACATTTGCCCCTCTTTGGAAGGGTACTATGAAAGTAGTGTCCTTTCAAAGAAAGTAGATGGTATGGGGGAAGAATTCAATCTAATTTTTAAAAGGTAGAGCGAATGTTTGTTGGAGAGAATAGAAAGTGGTGAGTGACGGATGTCATAGTATCCTCCAAGACAAAAATGTCATGAGAAGATGTGATTATGGATAGATGTGGTGATGCCCCCTCGAGAGGACTGACGAGAATGAAATATATGACAGAACTCTTGAAAAGAAAGGAAATGGATTCGGCGGAGAAGAGGATGATAATGGAGTGGAAGAGACTGGAATGACCGCACGACGCAAATGGAGAAAGGATTCAATCGACCTTGAATGCTAGGTGTGAGGGTGTGTGGGAAAGAGAAAAGGGAATGGATAGGGTTGGGGGTTGATTATGAGAAGAGTAAGGGAGATAGGGGAGGGGAAAAAAAAGGAATGAAAGAGGTAGAAATAAGAGAGAGGGATGATAGGGGAAGAAGGGAATGATGAAGGACAAACAAGGCAAAAAGAGGAAAATGACAGAGTAGAGGGTGAAGGGATGAAATAGAGAGATGTGCAAAATGAAGGAAGCAACAGAGATAGTAAAGAGGGATACGTGGAAGTGAAATAAATGAGAGAGTGAAGAAAAGTAGGAAATGGGAAAGGATAAATAAGAAGGAGAAAACGAGGTGGGAGTAGGGGGTGAAATGGAGGAAATGGAAAGAGGACAAAAGAAGAAGTAGAACGGAGAAAAAAAAAAGAAACTATGAGGGCGAGGAAAGTGTGAAAAAGAGGAGAGAAAGGAAGAGAAACATATACGAAATAAATGAAAAGGTAGGGGTGGTAGAGAAAAGGGGAAGTGGTCGGAAAACGTGAAAATTAGGGAGAGGAAAGGAAGATAGAATGAATACAAGGAGAAGATTGAAGGAATCACGTCATTGCGAGGAAGACCAAGGCAAAGAATATGGAACAGGACCGTATGGAGATGCATGTGGAGAGTGGGATGATAAAAAAGCAGGACAACGGCCGAACAACCGAGGTTATCGATGGGGATGTAAGGAGGAAACGTGATGGAAAAAGGGGAAGAAGATGATATAGGGGAAGGGAAATAAGACGAGGGTGGGAGAGAGAAGAGGATAACAAAGAAAATGATGGAGAAGGAAGGGAATACGAGAAAGGGGGTAATAAGTGGAAAGGAAATGGTAGAAGGAATGTTTAAAGAAGAAAGAGGGGAGGAATGACATCGATTGGAAAAGATGTGGAGATGCATGAAATAAGGATACTAGGATGATGGGAAAATAGAAAAAGGAGGTAGGATGAAGACAAGTAAAGATATTGAAGAGGGAAAAGAGGAGATGGAGAGATGGGTAAAAAGTGACAAGAAAGGGTGGGAGTGAGGGAAAAGAATAGGAGAGAAAAGAGAATGGGGGATAGAAGAGGTAATGCCAATGAGGGGACGTTAGGGAAATCATTGACAATGAGTGGTGGGGAAGGGTGAAAGAAAAAATGAAAAAAAAAAAAAAAAGCGGATGAGGATGGAAAGGGTAACGCCAACAAAGGGACGTTAGGGAAAACCCGTTGCCAATGAGTGGTGGGCTTAGAGGAGGGAAGGAATGAAGGGAAACTCTAGAAGGTCCAAGGGAGTGAATGAGGTCGTGCGGAATGAGGATTGATAATTTTTAGGGAAAACCCGTTGACAATTATGAGTGTGGGAAGAGAAGATGATGATGAAAGAATGATATAGGAGTATTAACAGTAATGGCGAATATGTGTGTGGGTAGAAATGTAGGGGGAATGTGAGAAGATGAAGGGGAAAGAGTGAAGAAGATGGGAGGGAGGAGTTGGGACGAAGTGAAAGCGAGGAGAGGATGGGGGTGATGAGGATGAATGAGGTGAGGATGAAGAACCAAGACATGAAAAGAATGGGAAGAAATGGTATGAAGGATGATGGATCAAGGAGGGAGAATGGGGAAAAGAATGTGATTGTAGGTGGAAGAGATGAGGTGTATGTTGTAAGAAGATATGTGGAGAAAGGATAATAGTAGGAGGAAAAAGTGGGTAATAGGAGATACCAGGTGGAAGAAACGATCAATAAAGTGAACTAAGAATGAGGCGGGGGAGAAGTTCACGATGACAAGTTAAGTGTAGGGAGGACCCTAACATAAGATTGTCATGTGACGGAAGTGGTTAAGTAAGATTGCCATGTGAGAAAAACTGGAGATGACAAATGGTCAAGCGAGAAGTGGTGTTTGCGAGAATCGAAAAGGAGGTGAAAGGATGTGATAATGGGGAATGCCGAGAAAAAATGAAGGGTGAAGGGTGGGTAGTGATAGGGAAAGGCAAGGAGACAGATCATTCTTAAGAGGGACTCTTAAGTGAGATCGCCATGCTGGGTGAGTGGTTAAGTAAGATTGCCAAGCAGAGGAGGGTGATAGTGGTGGTAAAAAGATGTGATGATGGGGAATGAAGAGGAAATATGGTGGTGAGATTGGAGAGTGATGGGCGAGTGTAAGATGACATGTCATGCTTAAGAGAATCTCTTAAGTAAGATCGTCATACTGCTGGAGAAGTTTCGTAGGGTCACCCAACCGACAGGGATGATATGCAAAGAGAAAGACAAAATGATATTGGGGATAGGGGTGGAATGGTAGGGTGAAGAAGATGATCGCGATGAGAGGTGGGAGAAATAAGATGGGGGAAATATGATGGGATGGGGGAAGGCCACAGGGAAGATCAACCTTAAGTGGAAGTATTAAGTAAGATTGCCATGCGGCTGGAATGGTTAAGTAAGATCGCCAAGCTGAGGAAGAAGAAGGATGATGTTAGAGTTGGTGGGAATAGGGTATGACAAAATGGACTGAAGGGGAACCCTCAAGTGAATTTTCCATACTACGAGAGCGTGTAAGTAGGATGACCAGGCATAAGGTGGATTTGGGGAAGGATGAGAAAAGAGTGAGTGAGGTATGCCTAAGTGGTATATGATATGAGATGAGGTGATAATAAGAAAGAAAGGACACAAAGGAGTGTAACATGAATGGATGAAGGAATATATGCAGTGGAGGGGAATCCTTAATTGGAATGCCCACGTGGTGAGAGTAATGATGCGGGAATGGGAAGTAGAAGAGGTGGAGATGGAAGATGTGTTTGGTGGTGATGGTTATGTGATGAGAGGCGGGTGGTGAAGAAGCTTCTACAGCGGGAAGATCTTAGGGAGAGGGTAAACCTCCACTGAGGATTCCATATAGAAGGGGTTATTAAGTAAGATTGTCAAGCGGGAAGAAAAAGGGTGAAAGGAAAGAATACCAATGGGTGAGAGGGGACAGGAATGGTGAGAAGGGTAATATGGGTATAAGCGGCGGAGGAGTAAAAATGAGAAGTGAGAATGAATGGATCAAATACATGGTGATCATGGTGGGGGAGAAGGAGCTGTTGGATAGTGAATGCTACTTGAGAAAGATCATCAAGTAGGATTCGCAAACCTAACAACAGTGATCAAGCGGATTCGCAACCGGAGAATGCATTAGTATGGGTGAATGGATGGGGTGCAAAGTAAGATGTTGATCATGCAGGAAGATACTCACGTGACGAAAAGCATCTTAATTTTAATATAGCACATAACAGGATGCATCATGATATAAAAGATCAGGATGACTAGACTGTAATATGTGTGATAGCATAGACAGGGGCCATCAAAAAGGTTTGATGCCCCAGTACGATATGCAAATGGAAGAGAGCATAGAAAGAGGCCATCAAGAAAGTATGATGCCCCAGTACGACATGCAATCAGATAACATAAGAATATTACAGAGAACACGAGGATACATAAAATCAAGATGCCCCTGTAATATATCAAGATACAAGAAAGCAATTAATAATTTGCCACTAATAATGCAACATAAGAACCAGTAAACATGTCCCTAACGTGTTCCACAGTGATGATTGATTAGATGTGCCCCCAAGTAGGGGTACAAGGGATTGGGTCAGTCTCCTCAAACAAGGAAACAATGAGAGCCGGATTTTCCCCAAGCGAGGATTCACGCGAGGAGAAGTGGTTTGAAATTGGTAGTCATAAGGTGGTTGGACCATTTGTTTGGGATAATAGTTCAAAGGATGAATTGTGTTGCTTATTGAGTTTTTACGATTTTGTGGATGTTTTTGGTCTTTTGAAAATTTTACAAATGTTTTTGTATTTTAGATATTTTCTAATGTTTTTGTTTTTGGATTTTAGATTTTCTAATGTTTGTTTTTGAATTTTATAATTTTTTTAGATTTTTTGGAGATTTTTGAATGTTTTTTTTTTTTTGAGGGATTTTTATACTTGGGAATTTGACGATTTTCAAATGTTTTTGGATTTTGAGATTTTTACACTGTTTTTAGATTTTTGACGATTTTCAAATGTTGGTAGATTTTTGACGATTTTCAAATGTTTTTGGATTTTTGAATTTTTACACTGTTTTTAGATTTTTGACGATTTTCAAATGTTTTTGGATTTTTGACGATTTTCAAATGTTTTTGGATTTTTGATGATTTTCAAATGTTTTTGGATTTTAAATTTTTACACTGTTTTTTGGATTTTTGACGATTTTCAAATGTTTTTGGATTTTTGACGATTTTCAAATGTTGGTAGATTTTTTTACACTGTGAGTGGCAATTTATGGCCCAGAGTGCAGACTTATTTTTGAGAGGTGATAAACCAGGATATTATTCGTATGTAGTGTGTTCAGTGTGGTAACTTATGCTCAGAATAACACAAATTCTCTTTCCATTGGCAGGATATGGTGGTGATGATATGATGAAAAGAATTCCAGCTCCATTCTTGACTCCACACAACTAGTAAGATGTGTGGGCTCATCACCGAGAATCAAGAAGGACGCAGGAGATAGATAATGAATATAGAGACAAATGCTAACAACAATCCCTTTGGGAAATTGTGACTCCATTCTTCATAATGGTAATTGAACCGCCTTCAAAAATTGCTTTCACTTTATGAGTCACATGCTTAGACTTAGACAGGTTATGTGGCACTCTTTGATTGATAAGATATGAGGTTAAGGGATAGTTCTCTCTTCACTTAGGCATCTAAATTACGTGTTTGAGGATTCTATAATTTGTAAGCACTGTAAGATTTTATATTTTTGAAATGAATCCCTATGCCTTGCCCCATGCTACTAGTGAGAAGCAAGGGCTCATCACCGAAGGCAAAGTATAGGCGAGTGAATTCCTTTTGGTCTTTTTTTTTGTTTTGTTTTATTTTATTTTTTTGAATATTTTGCAATGTTTTTATGCTTGTATGAGAATGACCCTCTACGCTTTGCCCCATGCCACTTGTAAGAGGCAAGGGTTTATCACAAGACAAGACGTAGACGAGTAAGGGCACCTTCCTCCATTCCCAATCTCACACTACTAGTAAGAAGTGTGGGCTCAACACCAAAGACTATGAAGGACGAAAGATGTGACAATGAATTATTCATAAGTTATTGAATTGATGGATTTTTTTACAATAGTGCTTTGTATTTGGGAAGAAACATCGCCCCAATCGCACCCCCACGTGACTAGTAGGACGCGAGGGTTCAACACCGAAGACTGAGATGGACGACCAAACGAACTGGGTAACGAAGTTTAGAGCTTTGTTATGAAAGAGAGAATGTATTATAAGGGGATATATTACCATCAATAAGCTTCTAGGTATGACCATAGAGGAAAGCGACTGAAAGTGGAAGAAGTATGATGCTCACAAACTTAATAGGATTTATATTAGCACTTGTCTCATGATGATAAATATGAAGATGTGATTTTGATAATGAAAATGTTTGCCAATGGAAATGAATAAATTTGAATTATTTGGAGATAAGCAAGACAAAAGGAACAATGTACATGTTGTATCCTGGAATAGTGAACATCTCAAGGATAAAATTTCTTTAAATGAACTGCATTCATTGGTTCATCAAGATCTTGACCATCTGTCAGTGGCCAATTTATAGGCTCCAGAGCCAAATTTACTATTACATATGGTCCTAACCAATTAGGCTCAAATTTGTCTTGTTTGTCTCGTTCTTTGGGTGTGTTCTTTCGATTTTCTTTGAGAATGAAATGATTGACCTTAAATTTTCTAGGTTTGAATTTTTTATGGTAGCTATGTCGTAGCTGATTTTGATATACTTGAAGATGATCTAGGGCATTAAGTCATTTTTCATCAAGAAGCTCGAGTTCATTAAGGCGTGAATGTTGATAATAATATTTATTGATTACGTCTTTGAGGGATATTCTAAAGGATGGGAATTCAACCTTGACATGTAAAATATATTCCCCACCATAAACAAGGGAGAAGGGAGTGGCCTCAGTTTGCATTGTTTGATTTTTTGCTTCTGTTTGTCCATGAATTAATTGATTTGACGATAGATTCAAAATTAAAGATGGAAAAGGTGGCATAAATATATTCCTAGGTATACATACCTCGTAGAATATATGCACATAGAAGTCTTGATAGGTGAGAATCATTAGTGATGAGATGCCTGCAAGATCGATCGTTGAAAGCATGATGGACATGACAGGTTGCATTGTTGCAAGTGTCCAAACTTGATGTGGTTGTGTTTCGACAAAAAGGCTAGAGATGTTAGGCATAAGAGCCAATATTGGAAGAATAGAATCAAACTTAATGGTACCTGTTGATGGAACCTCGTCTGTAGTGTCTACAGTAATATCAAGGTTTGAAAGGGAGTCTTGAAACAAGATCAAGGTCTCGTTAGATGTTGGAAGAATGTTGTCACCCAAAACAGGTTCAATATATGTTTGGGCTGAAAGAGAGTCTTGAAATAAGTTCAAGTGCTCAGTAGATGTTGGAAGAATGTTGTTGTCCAAAACAGGTTCAATGTATGTTTGAACTAATGGAAGGAAATTTGAAGAAGATATGGATTGGTTTGGAATTAGAGAGTCTTGACTATTGTCGTCATGATCTCGTGGAATTTTAGTATATATAGGAGTTTCGACAGTAGTCAGATCTTCATGGAAAGTTGTGGTATTGGATGTGTCATTGGTTGCAAGAGCATTGTCATCAAGTTCTACAGAGATGACGTCGTCGTCAATTAAGTCTTGGACGTAATTCTTAAATCGTACACATTTATCTATGTGATGACCATCAATGCGATGAAAGTCACAGTATGTGTTAGGTTTGTACCAACATGGCTTAGCTTCCCCTTTGACAAAGGGTTTTGTAATTGGATATCTTATCAGTTTAGCCTCTTTTAGTTGATGAAAAACACTAGAGAGACTTTCTCCAAGGGGGGTAAACTGACGTTGGACTTTACGTGAACTGATTTCTTCGTGAGGTTGTATGATCGGCTTTTTGGGTGATCGCTCACTGATTTGGGTAGCCATATGAGAGAGTTGTGTTGTCATCTTATTAATTTGTTCTAATAGCTCATTGTGTGATGTTTTTCGTGAATTCTTCATGTTTGAAAGAGAGGGAGAACAAAGAAAGGTGCGATGAAGAAATCAACCTATTGATTGTGATTTTTATTTTGGCTCAATCGAGTTTTAACAAGTAAGGCTATAAGGAGAAAGCTTTAAAAAAAAAAGCTACTCGGGATACAAGTGGGATATAACTCAAACAAGTTATGACGAATATCTTGATTGGTTTGGATTAAACAAGCTTAGCAGACGAAAATGTAAGGAGTGCACTCAAACAAGGTACTCAATACAAGTGGGATGTAGCTCAAATAAGCTATGATGAATATGTTGATTGGTTTGGCTTTAACAAGCTCGGATTTTGATAGGAAGAGTAACTCAAACAAGTGACTCAACACGGTTGTGAACTCAAAATTAGTTTTGAAGGGATTTGTGTCGGATGGGGTTTTGTTAAACTGTGATGGTGATGAAATAATGAGTGAACTCAAACAAGTCACCCAATGTCATTTTGATATAGCTTGAAACAAGCTAGAAAGAATGTTCTGACAATTGATGAGATAAGGAGTGAATGATCAAGTCACTCAATATCTATGGATATAGTGAAGACAAGATATGACAGATGTATTATTGTTGGCTAGTGAGCTAATGAAATTGGTGTGATATTTTGGTCCGTGTTGTTGGATTGTTTGGATGTTTTCGCTTGGTATTGAATTGGTCGAGAACTGATTTTTTGTGGAACACAACTAGGTCTGAACTTTTCTGAATGAACACATTGATATCAACCAAGTTTTATGATAAAATAATGCTAAACTATTGTGTTTTCAAACAAAAAAGCATCATGTGGATTCAATTGTTTTGGCTTATGAGGCAACTTCTTCAGAATGATCATTGTTTCATGCGAATCATACAAGTATGTTGTGAAATGGTGGATGCAGCTCTTATTACTCCAAGAAGATGCGTCCTCCGATATACCCTAGTCCCGATATACCTAATTTCATGACGGGGACGGGGGTACGGGAGCCCTTAGAGCACTTTGGAGGAGACTCACCATTCTTACTTGCACTTTCGGAGTGAATCACCACCTCCGAATGCAGGTTTGTGAAAAAAGGTGGAAGGTGATGGAGGGATGAATGTGTATGGTGTCCTTATAACTCTCCGAAGATTTACAGAGGACGATGCCCGTGCTTCATTATTACAGACTATTTAGGCGTGACTCGCATGCACTGATAAAGCATTACAACATTACTTGTAAGTGAAGAGCAACGGCAGAGGTAAATACTTGAACGTTGTGATGAGACTAGGTCTCAAAGTGCAATGCAGATGCAAATGCTTGTTTGGTGCGTGGTAGTCAAGTCCACGTCACTAGTGTAGCTTTGGTGGTGATGAAATCCACCTTGTCTACATGCTAAAACAATATGATGAAGTGATTAAACGTAGGGTTCTTTCGAATTTGAAATAAATCACTAGCAGAAAATAATTACGCGTAGCATACTGAATTTTCGTACTTTTTGTTTTTTTTTTTACAATTGTCTTTGAATGGTGATATTTTTCCTACAAACGGGATTTTGTTGTTTTTGTTTTTGTTTTTGATAATATTCTAGTAATGCGGTTTAATAATATGAAAACAAATTAGTAGTTATCCCGAAAACAAAATGAAATGTTAGAAAAGTGATCGTAAAAAATATTGTTGTTTTTGATTTGCCGATCGCTCAAAGGCGCAAGAAAAGAGCATACGCGGATACAATTGGAATAGTTTTTTTTTTTAAATGTTAATAATTATTGCAATTAATCATGATTGCTAAATAGCGATAATGATTATTTTCACAAAAAATAAAAACGATGAAAGAAGAGGGTGAAAACGTTACCTAGAAGTGTTGTCGTGGAAAAGTTAAATGTAAGGCAAAAAATTAAAAATAAAAATTATTTTCTAGAGCTCGAGTGGCCTCACGTTTCTGATTTCCAAGATCACTTTTGAAGTGCGAGGAAAGAGCATACGTGTGAGGATGTTTCGTGAAATAAATAAATAAATAAAACTATAATTTTGTTGTTTTTTTGTTAAAAAGACAAGTGTTAGAAGAAATGAAACCAAATTTTTTTGTAAGTCTAAATCTAAAAATTATTTTTTTATTGCATATATCTTTTCAATACCTTTCCGTTAAAAAAATGAATTCATTCCGAGTTCGGGAGCAAAAGTTATGGCTTCCGGAAGATGGGCTACGGTAGCACTCTGAATGAAAATTTTGGACGTGAGAAAAACGTCCCGGGAGCTAGTTTTTTTTATTTTCTGACTTCTGTACTTCACCTGAGAAGCTAAGATTTTGACAGCAAGGTTAAAAAATAACAATAATCAGAAGGAAAGAGTTAGATCATAAAATGATTGACTAAAATAAAAGAAAGAAAAAATAAATAAATGATTAACTTCCTACAAAGCAGTTATTTTAGCAAAAGGAAATAAATAAATATATTTTCCGGATTGGTTGTCCCATGACAGTAAGATGATAAACTAATGGATAGTTCATATGTTTCTACAGATGACGAGTAAATAGCAAAGCCAAAACTGTCAACTAAACACCAAGCACCGAGGAGATCAAAGACAAGATGAGCTTCAGAGTTTCATTATTGCTATAACCTGCAGATACACCACAAGACACCACACAACAAAAATACTACCCAAAGCGTGAAGGTTAACCAAAGAAGACCATAAGGAACAGAAAAGGAAATAATAATGAACAATAATAAACAAAGAACAGATAAAACCACTAATTGGGAAATTAATGGTAATAGATCGAAAGTAACCGGGCGTGCCAGAATGTAAGCTAGGAAAAATACACTACTAACAAGGAAGTAAAATACCAATAATCGTACCTCCTGCTTCGTGTTCCGTAGAAAAAACCTCGAAATGGGCTAGGAAACTTGGATTGAGCCACGATTTTGTGATATGTAGGTGCTTTTCTTCAAGACGGAGCAAGACCTTCCCGCAACAACGATCTTCTTACTTTACACCTGACCGATGGGAAAAAGGATTATGAGACTATTTTGGCATTAGGACTAGGCAAAAGGATGTTCTTTGCTCAAAGGATGCAAGAACTTAGATATGGCATGAAAGCTTATTCTCCATGTGTTTAGAGGGGAGGGGTAAGGTTGTATTTATAGCCTGGGGGAGTGATTAACTTAGATTAATTTAAGTAATCATGGTTTGAAAATGTGGGCAAGATTAGGTGAGTGGTTTGAAAATGTGGGCAAGATTAGATGAGTGGTTTGAAAATGTGTGCAAGATTAGGTGAGTGGGGGCCACGAAGAATGGGTGAGGATTTGAATTATATTTTTAATTCATAAGTGGAGGATTTTAGGTGAGTGGGGACCACGAAGGGTGGGTGAGGATTTGAATTTAAATTTTTAATTCAATAATGGAAAAACATGGAGAATAATGACATGTGATGAGGATTAGATTATTTTTTGGATTTTGAAATGGATAATTAATCAAATTATATTTGATTAATTCAAATGTATTTTTGTGGGAAATGAGGAAGGGGAATTAATTGATTTAGGATAGATGTGAAATTAGGGTGTCTACAACCTCCTTCCATTTTGAGAAGAAAATCAATTCACTTAATTGAAATTGATGAAAACATTATAAAACCAATGCCTAACAAAATGTTTGAAAGAAATGTGAGAAGAAAAGCTAGTGGAATTTGGGATAATTACTTTGAGAATTTAAATGACACACAAAGATGTCAATTATTTGTTACATTGATGAAATTAATTAAGATGATACCTATAATGAAGACCCTGGGGTTAAGAACATCTAATGTTGCTTTGATCAAAATGCGTCAATTGTTGAAAACATACATAAAGCATACCAAACTATAGGTGGCAAAAAGACGCACCAAAGATACTACACAATGTGCATTTACTAATTGTATAGTAAGTGATAAAATTAATAAACGCTTGATTAGAAAAACAAGCGAAGTGCTTTTGAAGCTAAATAGAAAAACACTAATGAAAGCAATAGAGAGACGTAAATATCTTAAGTCGTCAATAACACTTGACTATTGGGCTTTCTCTGCAGAATTCCATAGAAAGACAAGAATACATCTAATATTCTAAAAAATTAATTGTAAAATTTTGAAATGAGAACACAAGGGTGTCACTAAATAGAAGAGATACAATAAAAAAAAAATACGTTCTTGTGATCGTGAATCGTGTGCAAAAAAAATTCTTAGATATGACTCAAACATTCTCTAAGTTTAAGAATGAAAATCCACAAATTAATATTATCCAAAGATTCTTTGAAATGAGCAAACCCTTTTATGTGAAAATCAATCACTCACGTATCACTTGTTGTTGCGGGCATCATGTTGAATTTTCAATGCATTATGATGCTTTTGTCAAATACATCATGTTTTGCATACGACATCATGTTGCAGGAGTGTGGATTAAATGTCCCACCAAAATATTCAAGGGAATTTATTCCGAAAATATTTTTTGAAAAATCAACTAGACAATTTTTCTATAACAAAACATGTTTGGATGGAACGTGCAATGTATGTGGTGGCTTGCCAAATATGAAAAATTATATCCATGAGGAGAGTATAGATTCAATAGGAAAAAAATTGGTTGGTTTCAAAAATATAAATCGGTGGCATATCAATTAAAATGTGGAAAAGATTTTAAGAGTGTGAGCTTATTACAAAAAATTACATGTATTAGAATATATGGTCAAATTCAGAGAGGAAATTTTTATGAGTATGCAAGGCACACACATAGAGCTCGATGGTTGGATGAAAATTCAAGTTAAGAAGGACACATTCCCACTTGGTACTATTGTTTTATTAGTTGACTTCGCAGATAATTACATATTGCACCACAAATGGAGGTTCAGTCTCAATATTATAACTTAGTGCAAGTTGTTATTTTCGTGCATATAACATTCATGCACTCTCCAAAAAGCACTAAGAAAGATAAAAAAATATTAAGAGAGTATCATTTCTACATCAGTGATGATCGAAACATTCTACAAAATATGTACAAGGGTGTTTCCAGGTGTTTTATGTGAACTTGAATGAGAGGAACATTAGTTTCAATCAACATTACATTTGGTCAGACAATTGCACATCACAATTCAAGAATGCATAGATGTTTTATTGGCTAAGTAGGATGCATAAAGAAACAAATGTACAACATATCTGGAGTTTTACTGAGGTAGGGCATGGAAAAGGAGAGCATGATGGTGCAAGAGCATGTGTGAAAAGAGAACTTGCAAGAGAAGAGTTAAAGTTCAAGGATGGTGCTAAATTTACAGATGCAAAAAATATTGTTGATTGGTGTGTCAAGAATATGGGCCATGAATCTCAAGAGAGATCAAATGGTTTGTAGATATTTTTGGTTGATAGAGGAACAACATCTAGAAACTTTGAAGATAGTATGAAAATTGCAGATTAAATGATATGCACTCATTCATAGTTCGATGCAAATGCTTAGGCTATTTATACTAGGTGCATGGCATGTTTTTGTATATCATGGATCGCTTTTGCATGGAATGATTGTGAGTCACAACAGTGGGTGGATGAATGGACTTGTAAACCTCTAATTCCACTCAACACACATCAAGTTCCATAAGCATTACAACTTACAAGGTCTTCGATCAAATGACAAAAACACTAACTTTGACCAAGTCTCTGATTTAGTGCAACAAGGTACATACATATATGTACATGCCATGTTTTATATTTATAAATTATTAAATGGTCAACTCTTAATGTATTTTAAATTTGACTTCAGTTTTACTTTGTGATGTAGGGACGTTTTTGCAGTTATTGCGATGAAATTTAACAAAGAGGGAACACACTACTTCTTGTCTCATTGTGTAGAGGGAAAAAAATTGACTTCCACAGTCATTGATGGAGAAGACCTTGAGTATCCCATTGGGTCAGTGGTAGTCACTTTAGAACTTTTTCGACGATATCTTATCAAAAAATCAAACATTTGGTTGTTTGAAGACTACAAAGTACATCGAAAGATACTTCAATATTCACATTTGGTTCTTGCAAAAAAATATTAAATTGATCAAATATCGAGGTCACCATTAAACAAGAATCATGGAAGGTTCATGAATCGATCATAAAGCAATTCTTTGATACATCTTTGTCAAGAGTAGCTTTGATCCTTGTGGTTCATTGGATTGAATTTGCAACGGTATATTCTTCGGGAAGTTAATTTGAATATTTACTTTAATGATTTTGTTTAAATTTTGTATGATTCAAAATTATATTTAATTGTTTACTAACATGTTTATGTAGGTTAGTCTTGCCAAAAATCTTCCACCTTCACGTGGTTTACACTGTCACAATACATAATTTATTATTCTCGAAGCCAAGTGAAGCTAAGATAAATTAAATATTAGAAAGGAACAACAAAATAAAAATCTCATTTCACCACCTATATTGTAAAAATGTCTTATTAAAATTCTCATTTCACCACCTATATCAGATGAACCACCTATATTATTCAGGTGATTGGCAATGGACAACCTTACATTGACTCGAGACTACAATATTTCACGTGTGTTTACAAACAATAGGATATGGAGAACACCAAAATGAGATGGATAAAACCTCAAGAAGGATTTCATGAGGTTCCCCAGGTGGAGGTTTCAGATTTAACTAGACATCTATAGGTGCCACGAAGTCCAAGAAATCACTAGTCGGAGATAAAGAGTGTTTTGGTCTCGGGGCTCTTAAGGGACTACACCCTAAAAGGTAGTCCTGAGAAGCACATGGATCATAGGGAACCAAAACAAGGCCTCCACTAGTGTTCACATGTCATTCGGATGTGTTGACATAGATGGTTTGGTCCCATAAGCTACCGTTTGCAAAACATAACATCTAACAACCTTACAGAGACTCGAGACTACACTATTTCGTGCATGTGCAAAGAATAGGACATCGAGGTCACCGAAAGGAGATGGAAAAAACTAGCATAGGATTTTGTAGAGGGCCTTGACATGGAGGTTTCGATCCGACAAGCCATCTCTAGGTTCCACGAAGTCCGAGAAATCACCCGTCCGAACATATAGTGTTTTTTTGGTCTCAGGGATCTTAAGGGACTACGCCCGGACGAGGTAGCCCAAAAGCACTGGAGATTTGGCCTTCTTGACAACACCTACTATGGCATTTCCTGGCTATCCCGATGTGTTGGCACGCATCGGTTAAGTGCAAGAGCTTTTGTTTGCAAAATATTGCATCGGACAACCTTACACTATTGTAGAGCATTATAGTAAATGAGATGGGATAGAAAAATTTAGAACTATTATTTTCTAGAAATTATGGGAGATGATAGATGAAAGGTTCATGATGCTTTCTACAAAATTTTCAGTCAATTTTAGGTCATTTGTTTAAGTTATATGATTTTTATAAAATAGACTTTTTGTTCAAGGTCAGTCCACCAAAAATACTATATCTTCGACAAGTGATTTCTCGGACTCGTGGCACTTAGAGACGTTTCATCAGATCCAAAACCTCCACATCAGTCCCTCTATGAAATCATGTTCTGGTTTTTCATATCCTTTCGGTGTTCTCTCATTGTCTGTTTTCGCAAACACAAAAAATAGTGTAGTTTCGAGTCATATAAGGTTGTTAGACACTATATTTTGCAAATGATAGCTCATGGGACCAAACCATCTACCCAGATAAAATCAGATTGCCTAATGAATGCTAGTAGAGGCTTTGTTTTGGTTCCCTATGCTCCTCATGCTTTGGGCTACCTCGTCTGGGCGTAGTCCCTTAAGAGCCCTGAGACCAAAACACATTATATCTTCAAGGTGATTTATCGACTCCATGGCACCTAGAGATGTCTCATCGTCCAAAACCTCCATGTAAGGGCCCTCATGAAATCCTCTCATAGTTTTATCCATATCCATTCGGTTCTCTCATTGTCATATGGTTTGCAAACGTGTGAAATATTATAGTTTGAGTCAGTGTAAGGTCATAGATGCAATATTTACAAATGGAAGCTTTTAGCCCAAACCATCTATGCATACACATTCTAGGATGTCTTAGTAGATGCTAGGGACGTGTTGTTTTGGTTTTCTACACTCCTCGTGCTTCCAATACCTCGCCTCAGCGTAGTCCCTTAAGAGCCCTGAGACCAAAACACACTATATCTTTGACAGGTGATTTATCTTGGACTCGTGGCACCTAGAGATGTCTCGTTAGATCCAAAGCTCACATCATGGCCCTCTAAAAATATTCTCATGGTTTTATCCATATCCATTCGGTTCTCTCGATGTCCCAATGTTTTGCAAACGCGTGAAATATTGTAATTAAAGTCGGTGTAAGGTCACACGCAATACTTTGAAAACTGGAAGCTCTTAGCACCAAACCTGACTACGCAACATGTCGGGGTGGCTAGGTAAACACTAGGGTGGTATTTTTTCGTTCCCTACGCTCCCGTGCTTTCGGCTACCTCGTCCGGGCGTAGTCCCTTAAGAGCCATGAGACCAAAACACGCTATATCTTCGACAGGTGATTTCTCAGACTTCGTGGCACCTAGAGACTTCTCGTTAGATTCAAAACCTCCAATTCAAGACCATCTACAAAATCCTCTCTTGGTTTTCTCCATCTCCATTCAGTTCTCTCGATATCATATTGTTTGCAAACGCGTGAAATATTGTAGTTTGAGTCAATGTAAGGTTGTTAGACACAATACTTTGCAAACGGAAGCTCTTGGTGCCAAACCGACTACGCCAACACATCCGGATGGCTTGGTGAATACTATTGGAGGCTTTATTTCATAGGCCAAATCTCTCGTGGTTTCGAGCTATCTCGTCTCGCATAGTCCCTTAAGATCCCCGAGACCAAAACATGTTATATCTTCGACAAGTGATTTCTTAGACTTCGTGGCACCTAGAGATGTCTCATTAGATATCAAAACCTCCATGTCGGGACCCTCTATGAAAGCCTCTCACGGTTTTATCCATCTCCATTCGGTTCTCTCGTTGTCCTATTGTTTGTAAACATATGAAATAGTGTAGCAGTTTGGATCAATGTAAGGCTGCCAAACATTATACTTTGCAAATGAAGCTCATTGGCACCAAACCGACTATGCCAACACATACAAATGGCATGGTGAATGTTAATGGGGACCTTTTTGGATTCCAAAGCTCCTCGTGCTTCCGGCTACCTCGTCTGGGCGTAGTCCCTTAAGAGCCCTGAGACCAAAACACACTATATCTTTGATAAGTGATTTCTCGACTCTGTGGCACCTAGAGACATCTCGTCAGATCTAAAACCTCCATGTCGAGATCCTCTACAAAATACTCTCATAGTTTTATCCATCTCCATTCGGTTCTCTCGTTGTCTATTGTTTGCAAATGCGTGAAATATTACATTTGAGTCGTTAGCGTAAGGATGTCAAATGCTATATTTTACAAACGAAAGCTCTTGGCACTAAACCGCCAACACATCCAGTGACCAAGTAAATGCTAGGATAGGTGTAATTTTGGTTTTTGTTATGCTTCCTAATCGCTTTCGGGATACCTTGTCCCGACATAGTCCATTAAGAGTCCTGAGACCAAAACACGTTATATCTTCAACAAGTGATTTCTCAAACTCGTGGCACATAGAGACATGTCTTGAATCCGACACCTCGCCCTGGGAGTTCTTATTCAATGAATAGATTGGATTAATTTGATAGGGAATGTCTAAGAACACACGGGAATTATCAATCACCTAGTAAATCTTTCTTGTTTAGTTCCAATGGGAGTCTTGGCCTTGGCTTAGTGACCTTCCATTCATTGATAATTTATGCTATGATAAACCCATGGATGCTTTCAAAAGTTCCTTAAAAAATATAGGGTAGTCATCAATCCTAGTTAAGGGTGTGATGTGTTTTCCAAATAACCTCAAATGCCTACACATTTAAAGGTAATAACAAATTGACAAAATTAAACAATAAAGAATCAGGAGGTGTTTTTTTTTGCCTAATGTCATCAGTATCTGAGACATTCTCGTCAAGCATCCAGTAATGATATGGAGAGACATTCTCAAAATATCAACAAATGAAAGGCATCAAATCATGATTTCGACTCTGGTGTTTTAATAGGAGAAGACTAAGAAGCATTGAAGAATGTAGTAGGTACATGATAAGATAGAACCCGAATCAAGAAAAGATTATCTTAACACAAGTAAGGTAAATAAACATATACACAATGATAAATTGAATGAATAATTACTTAGATTAGGTAACTCTTTATATACATACATTATATAAATATTGATTTCCAAAGTTTGATGCATATTATACATTGAAAACGCTAGTACATGTATGATGCGCCCGATTAAATTCTAACTTTGACAAGGTCATATGAGCTTGGGTGTCCGTTTGAGTCCATTCCTTGAAAATGTTTTGATGAGACGATAGAGGAAACCATCCCTACCAATTGGGGCAAGTTTTGACACGTTTTCGGGCCCTAAATCCGCCATCTTGAGGCTGAAAATTAGGATTTAAGTTATAGTTTGTTTTTTCCTATTTTTGAGCATTAGTTAATTTTAGTCTATTAATTGCATTGTGAGTTAGAAAGTTGATTTCCTCTAATTTAGGGATGTAGAAGATTTCAAAGGTAGGAATAAGCATGTGAACTTACTAAGAATACTAGGTTTAGTAAAAATCAAAAATAGTAATTTCCGCCACCTAAAGTAGATTTAGTCGAGTTAGCTAGAGTTTACTTAGAACTCGAGTTGGGAGTTATTTTCCTATTTAGGAAACATTGTAATTCATTATTTGATAAGCGAAGAAGGAGATCTATTTTCTTTGAGTTCATTTTATTGCGATTTATCTGGTTGTTCTTAATTTGGCTACATTATATACATCAAATATTCTTAGATGCCTCAAATGTTCTTCTTTAGTTTTACTAAAGATCAAGACTATCATCAAAATAAACAACAAAAAGGTTACCATTATACTCCCGATAAGATGGTGTTCATCAATCTCATAAAAGTACTATGTGCATCGATAACTTCGAATGGCATCACCAACCACTCATATAATCCATTTCTGTCTTGAATCTTTGTTTTCCACTCATCTCCTTCTCTCGATCCGAATCGATGATAATTTAGATTAGGTAACTCTTATATACATACATTATATAAATATTGATTTCCAAAGTTTGATGCATATTATACATTGAAAATACTAGTACATGTACATCACCAATAAATAAATAAAAATCCATAATGTCTTAAATATTGTCAAGTGCACATCATATTAGTTTCATGCAAAAATAATCTCAGAAATGTAAGGTCTCATACAAAAATATCAAGTTCCAAATAGTATTTTAATGTGCATAATAAATATAAAAATGCCCAAATAGGTCATATACCATCAAGTTCAAATGCCATATAGGCATACATACAATGCCATGCACATAGGCATACAAAAAAAGTCATGTAAGACATATATATTTCCTAATCATCAAAATCTATCCCTCTCTTGGCCTTGCTCAAAGAAGGCCCTCCCTTAGATGAAGATGGAGATCTATGAGATGACTTTGGATCATCTGAGCCCATGCTACGAGTCCTCTTCCGCTAATACTAGCCTATAGATGAACCTGTAAATGTACACAATGTTTTTTTATCAAAAATTAATTTATATATGTTTTCAACATGTATTTAAGACCATGCTAGAATACCATATTTACATAAATTACACAAGTTGTTTACACAAAATTACCACAAGTTTTCGATTACGCCGAATCCGCATCTCACGCCGATGAATCATCGGGAGCTCCTGAATACGAACGGGGTACGAAGACAACGAGATGGAGGATTCTATGCCCTCAAAGTCAAAATGGAGGGGGTTGAAGTTCCCTACATACACATAAGATCACAAAATCTAACATCGAATTAGCCAAAATAGAACTAAGTACATGTATGTGTAATGACAATATTTTAACTAATTTTATCAATATAGAACTATTGTTTTTACCCCGCCACGCCTGTGAATCAAATGAACAGGGCTACTACCTATCACAAGTAACTCCTACATATACACAATGAAAGACATTATTAACATAATTTAATAATTCTACAATGAAATACATTACTAACATGTAATTTAACAAAATATGAATTACACTTTGAGCAATTTAACGAAATTTACATGTTGTTTGAATACCTCGGTGAGTTGTTTGCGTAGATGAAATCGCAAGCAAGTAACACCTTTCTCTACTTTCGCAGAGATGGTGGGGTGTATAGTGAAGTCAAATCTTTATCAAACATGTATCACGTGAGTTAGATGAACATACAAGAACATACATATATTTGACTTCAAAACTATATATATATATTTGCATGTATGTGAAAATTTTACATAATTAACATTCTAAATTACCTTTGTGAATGTATGTGTATGCATGGTGCTCGCCACTTGTGGTTGGGATGAAGATACACCTCCCACTGTTGTAATATCAATGCATGTACATGTACAAATACAATTATTTCAAAAATTTAACATATATAAGTAAATCAAGTACTCCAAACTTTTTGTAACACACATAATAAAACATAACAAATACCTGTGAAGGTGACACCGATGACTGTAATCCAAATGTCTCACTCAAAAAGGCATATGACATAGTGACATTATTGTGTGCACCCCTAGCACCAACTCCACCAAAATCAGTATGCATGAAAGTATCGTCCTCCTCGGGCCCCAAACATATGCTACCACATGACGAGAAAATATGTGGCCTCATGCTAGTACTCCCTAAGGGAATACTTTGTGTACCTCCACGAAGCATCTAGCTCATAAATATCCCTCGTATGTCAAACAAGAGTCGCATGATAGCCCCTAAAGTGTGTGGAGTGTATCAATCTCTAATGTCTCCTTCACTACTGAAAGACAATCTCAGGGTGAGGGGGCTTCTGTGTGGGGACTCTACCCTGCTAAATAGGTGCACATTGTGCACCTAGTCGATCCTGTAGATCCTTTTACTCGGCCCTAGAAATCTTGGAAATCAAAATAATTTGGGATCTCGTTGAGGATAAACTCACAATAGAGTTTCCTCAAAAAGTATAGTGGCACCTCATTGTTATTGCAAGGTGGAAAATCAAACACCATCCACCATCGGTCCCAAAAATTATTTTTAATCAAATTATTATTGCACTAATGGATGGGAAACCGTTTATGACAAAAGAAACATGAAAATTAGTGTGTGGGTCCATGAATAAGGTGCATATGAGGTCTTTTGTAATTTATTTTTTTCTTTACATCCACATATGAAAATTTGTTGGAATAATAAACCCTACAACCCTCTCTGTAAGTTGTCCAATGATCAATTTTCCTCATTTCCACATGTCAACTTGAGCAAGTAATGCCTCCAATGTGTTTACAAGAGAGGTGCGGTGGGGGTTTTGTAGATTGTGAATCCCTCATTCTTTTGATTAAATCCTCAATTTCAATTTTGTTTTCAACTATGTGGGATGTTAAATCTTCTTGACTACTCGGGGATGTTGAGCAACTATGGGAGGGTTGGGAGGGACATGAATAATAGGGTTTGGTTGTGGTTGATTCCCTTAACCTTGAACTGTAGTAATAAAAAAAATGTATTCAATTCAAATTCTACTCTATAATTATCATATTTCAATGCAATTTTGAGAAAATAATTGTGCCTACCTCTTCTTCATGGTGCCATCGTCGATTCAGATCTTCTTAGTGATCTAGAGATAATCGTTTGAGCTTGAGATCCAACTGAATGAAAAACGTGAGGGCATGGTTAAGCTCTGAAACTTACATTTGAGGGAGATAAAATGATAGAGTCTCGGGCCTCTTTTTTATTTATAGCAGACATAACGCATATGCATTATGGTTTGGTAAATTCCAAACCTAGGAAATTAAAACACGATCGCGTTATAATAGAACGCGTATGCATTTTTCTTTTTTCAAGTTTTTGTCCACTTTTTGGCCCCCAACTTCGTGCACTTACCCCAATGTTTACATGATTCCTAAGCAAGAAAACTAATAATTGACAACTCCCTTTTCCTTTTCCTTTATCTTCACACTTTTATTGGCTTGATGCATCTCACATACTCTACCAAAGATTTGACCATTTTATTTTTATATGGCTTGAGACACGGCGCCCAGTTCCGTGACATAAGAAAGATCGGGCACTTTTGTCCCTCTTTATCTTTTCCCTACCCCTTTTAAGACCCTTTCACTTCTTAATTTCATTTTATTACCTTAGAATGGCCTTTCGGTTGCCAATTATGAAATTCAAACAAGAGAATCATATAAATACATATTTATGTTTTCAAAATGAAGGACCAAGCACTAAGCATTACTACTATCACCTAAGATTGCATCCAAAGGCGCTAAAGTATTAAAAATGAATCCATCTAGCATCTATATAAGGGAAGGCTGCATCATATCTACATACACCGCATAGAGGGGAAGCTAATTCTATTCCATCCACACACTCTACTACATTCCTACATTTTAGTTACAACCTACTATCATTTGTGCAAATTCCTTAAGGGCATCCTAGGGCACAATGTATACACACACTCACACAAACTACATGGGGTTTGAGATGTATTGCATCGCTCGGTCTTAAGTTCACTCTTCGGGTGATTGTCGTGGTCAGTTTGACTCCCCATTCTACAGTTTTAGGTTTGATGTGGTTTGTGGGATTATGTAGGTGAACTTCTCTTTGTAGGTTACTGGTATCTTCGGCGATCTAAGAGTGAATATCGATGATCAATAAGAAACAACTATGAAACCCTAGCGACATAGAATAAACCAAATTCTCGAGCATCTTCATAGTCACCATTGTCTAGTTTCGATATTCAAGACACTTAAGCACCCCCTGTCTGCTGCTGTGCCCCCCTGTCGACTCTGTTCTGCACTCCTAATTTTTAGTGAAAAGTGATGACCTGTTTGCATTTTGTTCAAGCACTCGCACTTTCCTAGATCACTTC
Source organism: Taxus wallichiana var. yunnanensis (assembly GCA_018340775.1). Lineage (NCBI taxonomy): Eukaryota > Viridiplantae > Streptophyta > Pinopsida > Cupressales > Taxaceae > Taxus > Taxus wallichiana. Next base: position 530,460,272 of record CM031244.1, read on the forward strand.
CTCTCCATTCAAAAATCTGCTAAGTCCCCTTACTTCTTCATCTTGCTTAGGGTTACATACTTTGCATGCTTGTTTTCTTGTGTCAATACTATATTTTATCATAGATACATCATATATTACATGGTAGTTACTCTAAATATAGATTTAATTAATTTCAAATTAATTTGAATCATAACATTGCATTAAATGGAATTTTCCTACGAGATCATGGTACACAACTTATTAATGGTCATTTTGCCAATGACTCCTTTCTTACCAATGTCGAGTCCGAGAAAAATGTAGCTACTGTTTTTTTTATTTTCTTGATACTTTCTGTCTTGCTTTAGGATCCAACATTTAGATGGCTAAGACATTAGGCTATCTATGCAAACCTACTAGCCTATGCCGATCGTGGTTAAAATCTTACCCCTGAAGTGGATTAGAAGAGGTGAACAATTCAAATTCTTGGGAATTCCTTTTGCCTTTGAAATTGATTTTTCCATGCTTTTATAGTATGTGATTGACAAAGTTGAACATAAATTTTCTCAGTGGTGTGCCAAGATCCTTGTAGCCACCCATGTTTATTATTTTTCATTTTGGTGCCCTTCTCGGGCTTCCTTCACCAAGCTTTCCAAACTGCTTCAAGACTACCTTTGGTGTAAAAGTTCTAGCTCGGTTGGCTTTCATCGAGTGGCCTGGGAAGTTTGTTGTCTTCCTCATGATCAAGGTGGTATGGGAATTATTGATGCGCACATGCAAAGCATGGCTTTATGTTCTAAATGGTTCATGAGATGTCTTTTAGGTAATCAAGCTGGAAAATATTGTTGAAAGATTGTATTGCTTTTTGGTGCTCCCTATGGAAAAAAATGTTGGAACAATATTGGGCTACACACCTTGATTATCACTAGGTCCCGATCAAGATTTCTAACACCTTTGTTGCCAAAATCATATGGAAATCTTTTGAATCGGTGAAACCCCTACTGCATTGGATTGGCGATGGCTTTCACACCGAGCTCTCTTTCAATTCTCAGAATATCTGGTGGTCTCCCATCATCACTAATGATAGTCTTCCACTTGTAGAAACTTTGGGAATCAAAGCTCTTCGACTCTCTCACAAAGGAATTCACACCATTCTAGATTTGGTCTCCCACAGAGACTGGGTGCCATGTTTCGAAATGAAGATGAAATCTTGCCAATTCGGACCTCCCGAGTCTATCTGCGAGAATTTAAGAGTTGATGCCTGACGTTATGCTTCACAAACTCGGGCTTAAACCTCCGTAAGTGTGGTGGTGTGATTGAAAATGGAATCATGAAATTACCATCTTATGCCATAATTTCGACACCATTTACCAAATTTTGAGCCCCATCTCTCTGCCATTTCCAAACTCAACTCTGGTGGGTCCTACGTTACGCACATTCCACCTAGCTACGTAGGCTCTCTCGTGCTTGAAATTCTCTTCTTGAGCCCAAACTTAACCATTTTCTATGTTGCCTTATTTATCAAAGTTGTTCTATCGCTAATGATTAAATCTTATTGGCATCCCAATCCTAAATGCCCTTTCTGTTCCAAACTTGAATCTTTTAAGCATTTTTTTGGTCTTGCCCCCATGCCCAGGCCATCTAGTATTGGATTCATTCGTTCTTTCAACCCTTCCACCTGAATTATTTCATTGGTGTTTGGCTTTGTTTGGAGATTTCATCATGTGGCCTCATTATGTTGATCCTCTTTGGAAATTTTTTAGAGCTTGCATTCTATTTCATATTTGGAAAGCTCAAAATCTATGTTATTCCAGAATGATCAATTTGTTGCTTTTTTCCACTAATGATAAAGTGGTTATATTGTCTCTTTGTATGAATACGTGATTGAAGCTCAAGTGGAGAAAGTTTCCTGGAATTTTCTCATTTGTAGGAATTTCTTGCACACTAGGGGAGTGTGCCATGCACGATGAGTCGGGTCCCTTTGGACCCTTTGCCACCGCCACCTTGGCCATCTCCGCCTCGGCGGCCTCCCCACTAAGACCGTGTCACAAGATCCACTCTCGCAACCATCACTTTGCCTCTCCTTAAGGTCTCCCTTCGCCGTCGTCCTCTTCGATGCGGGCCGGAGCCCTCCTCTGGGGAAGGGCACGACTAGTTCTCTACGGTGGGCCTCTCCTCCGTCTGCGGTGTTCGACACTTGCTAGCTCTTCGCCCCTTGGTTGGGGGATTATTGTTCCTTTACAGATGCAAATTCCCAACCATGATGGTCGGCAAGTGGACCATCCTTTGGCAGGTAATCAGTGGATTATACATCCCTCCTAGGGATGATCTTCCTCCTCCAAGAGTTGTGACATTTACCTAGTGTTCTTTGTTTTTTTATAACTCTCATGCTTTCTGCTTGCCCTTTGGGCATTTTTGTAACCTACATGGCATTTTTGTGGAATCGTGAGTTATTTGATCACCCTTACTAATGTAACTCTCTTATATTTTTATTAATATAATGGGCAATTCCAATAGTAATTTCATTAAAAGATTGAATCCATATTATTTATAGTGATTAAGCAAATATTAAATTGTATATTATTTCAGAAACAAAGTTTTGGATGTTTTGAAATTTATGTACCGAATTATTTTACACTAATAATGCACTACCATTACTCAAAAACATTACAATCAAACATAATCTGTACAAAATAATATTTTTAAAAATTTAATAAACAATTAAATGTGGGTGTAAAAATTTCAGTTTTTTCAAAATTTTAAATAGAATCATGACAATTCGGAGAAAATCCAGCGAAGAAGGAAAAGTAAACCCAAAATCGGGGATCTCTAAGTTAGAGAGCTCTAATTACACCGAGGCGTTCTTGTAGTGAACTAATACATGTTTGAGTTCGCACATTCTAGATAATCGAGGGTGGAGAGGAGTTTCGAAGAAGGGCGTTGAAATCGTAGGGTGTTGAATACATTGAAATCGAAGGGTCGAAAATGCTCCAGGTCAAGGCGATGGTGGGCCATGAATCGCCAGTTGTGTGCGTTGAGAAACTGAAGGCTTTTTTTTTGTAAGAAACTAAAACCTGTCATGTTTGTCAATAAATTGATCTGCAGCGCTACTATTCACTTCAATCTTTTAAGAAATGAATTTATGTTTTTACTGTCGTGTACCTTTGTCATATCACATGTCATGCCACCATTAATGGATTTAAGCTCTACAAAGATGGCGATTTGATTTCCCATCAATGATATATGCTTAGTTCACAATTCACGTTTTAATCCGCTATGTTAGGTAGGTACACGGGGGCAAGTGGCAACTGTTCTATTATCCATGACATATGGGAATTGGTGACCACCAACATGTAAAATTAATACCGTTTGGTGATTGCCTACGTACTTAAGTAATCTGATGATTTTCTTTGTTTCCTGCGATGAAATTGATTCTGGCGAGGCTGTGATTTTTATTATGGTCGGTGAGGTAGGCTCTTTCTGGGACGTCGTAGGCCTTGGCTGCATCTTCAGCTGTGTGGAATGTTCGAGCCATATTCGAGCTGCTTTCTTTGGATCGTGAATCTCTGCGGCCCATTTACCTCAGGGTCTTTGTCTCTCTCCTCTGTAATGCATCTTCCTCTACTGCTGCTTCAGCAAGGAGCTGGAGTTTCCTTCGACAAATGCAGGGATCTCAACATCTTTTTTCTTCAATGTCTGTGACAGTGGAAGATTTGATCTCTTTTTCTTTAGGGTTATAAAGTTTCCCACCGAGTGCCATGAAACAACAAAAGTATAAGAACATCATATTCATTTTCAGGTTTTCAAATCAATTGTTTAACTGACTCAAAATTTTCAGGCCATAACATAAGTATTTGTTTTTTCCATACCTTATGTTTTTTTTGTTTGTAACCTTGTTTTTCCCTCACGTAATGGGAATTGACGTATCATACAAATTATTTATTCAATTAGTTAAGTAAACCACCATTGTTAATAGCTTAAACACCCACAAATACCATTGTAAAGTAGTCATAAGGACTATGACTATGCTTGTAAATTAAAACACTATCAAACATTTCTAATTTGAAGATGGTATCATGAGATTTCAAGAGGTTGTATGATGATTTGAAGACATTAGAATGATATTCCTCTCAAACAGTATCACGTACATGATTAAAAAGTATAGTACAAAATTATTTGGATTATGAAAGCATATAGGAATATATAAGGAGAAGCCAAAGAAATAAACATACTAGCAAAGGATGATAGAACTTATTTAGATAATGAAAGCACAAAGGAATAGAGGAGAAGCCAAACAAATAAGAATATTAATCAACAATCCTAGAGAAGGTCACTCCTGTTGAAACATCACCGTATTAACATAAGGATGATAGGTGTAACTTAAAAGATGAGATAAGAAATTTTTGATGACGAGGATGGGTTCTAAATAAGCCGTTGTAAGTCACATAAAACTATGCATGTTAAAATTTGAATAATAATTGTCTTAAATTATATGCATGTCAACAACATGAATATATAGATCAACTGTTCAAATTCAAATTTCAACAATGCGTATTACACATTCCGAAGAAAGGTCACTCTCTCATCTTCAACTCAAGATATAGAAAGAATGAAACATATCCTTAAATGCCGTTATTAGAGCATATTGAATACATGTGCTTCCCGAAGAGGCTTCGACACTATGTTACCAAATGCAATGGAAAGGCCGACATCTTAATCTTTTCTTCAGTACTAAAAGAAGAACTTTGTAAATTCATCCAAACATTTAACCTGAAAAATAACACTCAAGACATTATTGATTGGCTTTATCGTATTCTCCCAAAAAATGTATCGCAATACTTAGTGTTTAAAATTTTATATCCCATTTTTGGATCTCATAGCATTGTACTGGAGGTGTTCATGGCATACATGCAAGAGGAAACTCTTGTTTTGATTTAGACAAATCTATGTCTACTTTTCCTAGTGTTTTTTATTTTGTTATAATAGTATAAAAAGACCTTATTCTACTTTTTGAGATTAAATTATCTACTTAGAATGTTAGTGGCGTAAATGTAGTACGGTGCGTATGTGGGTGTCTTTTGGAATACACGTCAGTTGTAACTTTAAGCATGGAATGCGATGTTTGGGGTTCGTTGACATTATAATGATGGTTTGTTTACTTAAATTTATTATTTTTCTTGTCCACATTCTTTGGTTGAGTTGTAGAAAATAATAAACATTGAATAATGCATGTTTTATTAAAAAAGTATAGTTTTTATTTTGAGGAAATAGATTTTATTTTTTCAAAAAGTTTGATGTAAAGTAAGAAGTATTTTAATTTGGAAGTCACTTATATCGATGTCTCTATAATTTGGTTCGCTTGGTTGAGGCAATTAAAATCACTAATATGGTATTTATTCCCTCTCGGGGTTCCCAAGATTATATCACTACGTACCACTAGTGTAGCACGATAACTAATGGCTGGTATAATTATGAACTATTTGGCTATCATCATATTGTGGGAAAAGATCAGACTTGGTAAAAATATTTCAACATATGGACCCTTTCTTATTGTAGTTTATATATTGTAGGGAGCCTTTGTATAAGTAGTGTTTTGTATCATCCAATTGTCACTACGTTGATCGACTGGTTTCACATTAGAAAAACATAAGCATCGTAATGATAATGTTTGTTGGATAACTCGACCAAGAACGTGTCCCACAGACCACTTATGGATGTTTACATTTTCAAGGTCTTTAAGTAACCATTGTGAGATGTCATCAAGATGCCAAGAATATTCTGGGGCCCCAGTTAAGCACAACTTAAAGTCACGTGGAACCTATTATATTTCCCCTGATTGTTATTTTACCCTGTTTAAGTGCAAATTGACATTGATATGGTAAACTAGAGCACATATAGTATATATTATTTGGGCAAGAACAATTTGAGTCATGGAAGAGGCGTGGGGCATGCATGTATTTAATCCCTACCTTTTTCATTCCAAATTTGCATTCACATGTTCGTATTATATAATAAATAGGAACATCATATAAACAAAAATATTGATGCCATTGTAAAAATAACAAAACCCTTTTCCCCATTTTTCCTAAACAAATGTGATTCTTTTAGTTGAATAATGACTAGGTGTTGATGTCAAAGAACTAATGAACAAGGTAACACCTTTGACTTAACAAGCCCTTCGTATGGCTTTTAATATATGCAGTGCAACGTTATTCTTAACTTCACTACTGTTTTTGAATAGGTTATAACTCATATTACATTTTGTAGATGTACTTGTTAGCTTTGTGGGTGGAAAGACCCTAAGTGCACATCTTTTGATCCACAACCTACAACTTGCTGCAGAATAATAGAAACACTGCCACAACTAAAGAATTCTCTATTGTGTCAAAACAACACATACTATAAAAGTAGACACTATCACTTGTATATTTTCCTTTCCTTATGACCATATTTGTCTCATAATACAATTTTTGAGTGCTTGTTATTTAGCGAGAGGAGGTCCCCTAGTAGGGTCCCTCGTTCCTCATTCCTCCTTGGAAAACACCTTTTGTTATTTTTCCTCACTCGTTCTCCTCTGCGCACCCCTGTAAATTGATTGCCTCATCTCCATTTGTGCTTCAGTAGGGATAATGCTAGCGTTAATGATTACACTTTCACTGAGTTCAACTACATCTGCTAAATTTATTCTGTATTGCATTTCGTTAAGTTTTAGAATCGTTATGCATCAGTCTTTGCATTTTCGGTCCTCCGATGAGCTCGAAATTGTATTTCATTATGCAACATGTATTGCGAATGTGATCCATTCTTGCTCGCATCCAACATCTCCTCGCACCACTTGCCTGGATCACTAGATTTTGCATCTTCCTTCATCTCAACCATCATTATGCATTACATGTGGTGCTTGAACATTGCATTGGTCGACTTCCCAAATAACTAGATGATGTTAGATGTTCATGTCCCTATGCCTTCAAAATAGGAAACTCATCTCCTCCAACTATCCTTCATCGAAACCCATGCATTCAACATATTTCATGCCTTTACATTTATTGGCTCCTTATTAGATTTTACTCTTCCCATCGAGTTTCCAAATTATAATTTTCAGACCATCCATCAAATTATAATCTTCAAATTCAAATGTTCCCTTTTTGTATCCTTGGATGACTTTGACGATCAAAGGAGGAACTGATGTGCATGAAATTTAATTCCATCTTTTGCTAATGCCTCAACCATTAATTACATTAAAAATCATTTCCAAATGCAAGTTTCAATAACTATGTCTGTCAAGCATTGCAAAAATGATAGGTCAAGGTGTTGTGTTAATGGTCATTTACAGACAATTGTTTCTTATACGTTTATTCGTAAGCAATAAGATTTAAGCATAAGTTCCCCCAAAATTTATCACAATCCAGAAATTCTCCTTCAATCTCCTTCTTTGTCACTCTCCTCCTCCTCCCTTACTTATTTCCCTCCATTATAACTTTTTCAAATCATCCTCTTCGGCGTTTTCATCACACATTCTATGTACGGATAAACTTACCACCATTGATCCTTGCACATTTGTTGAGTTTCATCTGCAGAAAAGAGGATAAATAAGTCTTAACAAATTTGTACACCTGTGTGAGTGGCGGTGCCTCTACAATGTTCTATTTTCTTCTCGCTCACGCATACACAACCGATTTTTTGAAGGGGTATGTCAGATTACAATTGTTGTGGCAGAGATATGTCATGGATTTCTATATATCAGACTTGCGGTCTGCCTTCAAAGCAAATTATAGGTGTACTTTTTGGTGGATGACTTTATGTCCGGGTGGATTATGGCTGGGACCGCGCAGGTGTGGAGGTATTCTATTCCTGGGTGGCATCCAGGGTGATTTTTATACACACCGCTCAAGAATCTTCTTCAGGCAGAAAATGTTCAGCATAGAAGAGAAAGTGCATTGTAAGTAGGTTGTCTTTTATCTTTTTCCGAGAAATGCTTGCAATATTTTGTTGCTTCAATTAAAGGTCTTGAGATTTTACAGTAACTGAGCCTTATTGTTTCTGGTATGGTTTATGTTTTATTTTATCCACAAGATTCAACATGTTAAATTGCCTTGTCACTGAATCTAGCATATTTAAGTGCAAAATTATGACTGCCTAGAAATCGGAAAAGGTAAATACAAACTGAAAACTACTGGCAAAAAATTGGAAAATGAGCTTTTAGTTTAATTTTTTCTAAATTGACTCGTACTCAATATTATTTGAAATTAGATCTATAGAGGAAAAAATAACAATGACTTTTTTGTGGGAAGGTGTAAAAGATTCATGCCTAAATCCAGGACTATATGGACGCTACCTAAGTGAAAACATAGTTCCAGAGTGGTGCACAAAATTACATAATTTGCATACCATGTGCTACTTTGCACCCATCCCCAATAGCCCCACGGTACCATGGGGAAGAAGTGGGGATAGGTGCCAAAGACATCCTAATAACTCTTAGGGTTTTGTACTTGAAATACATATTGTAGATGTTTCTAGTCTTATCTAGCAGCAGAAGCCTTGCACCAGCCAAAGGATGGTCTGCTCTCCTTGAAACCTCTAAAACCCTTATGTAATTATGTTTTCTTCTAATTTTGAATAGCATTTTTACATCATCCACATATATTGCATTGTCACCATTCTTGTTCTTAGGTTGATCGCCGCCACCCACACAAATGTAGTCCTACTTTTCTTTCTCTTTGTCATTATTTTCTGAGCTCTAACACCACACATCTCCGCCTCATGACCCAACACACTATGATCATATTAAGATCAATAGACAACTTTGTTTTCTTCTGGTCCAGTTGTCTTGAAGAAGGGTAGGAAACCATTTTTACACACATGTATAACTTAATTTTAACATTTTTTCTTGCACTAAATTATGCGTGATTGAATGGTTCTATTTATTCAATTCTCTTTGAATGAATCATTAAGAAATAACTATCTGAGATAGAAATCTAAAATAGAAAAAGTTTTATCTGGAACGAAATATGAAATACTTCAAATCGCTATGTATTCATTATTTGTTTTCATAGGTATCCGTTTAAAATTCCAGGAAGAATGATTTAGTTGTTGTTGGAATGGAATTTCAATAAATCGATAGAGATTCAGATATTTCATTCAATTTTAGGATTGTAGATACATATTTTATGGAAGTTAAATTTGTAAGTGCCATTTCCACAGTTACATTCAGGCTTCAGAAATAATGTGGGAAATAAGGAGGATAAATAATGTGCCAAATATATGCAATGAATTTAGGGGTTTTCCCTTGGAAATAAGCAATATTTATTTTTGTTGTTATGTGTACTTTAAAAGTAGTAATTTCTTTGAGTTATATGGCTAGCCTCTAATAACATGCACATGGCATTGTTTCTTTAACATGTACATCACATGAGGAAGTGAAATCAGTGTAATGGGTGTAGTTCAGCATATTGATAATGTCCTCATGATTGTTCCTCTGTCTAGGGTCAAATGAAATTAAAGCTTTCATTTGTTAGAAAATGGCATCATGTTTTCTTTTAAAATGTAACACAAAACATCTTTATATACTAAATATTAAAAATTCCTTAACATATTTTATATATTTTAAATTTTGCTAACTCTGTTACTAAGTTTTTACTTTCTTCTCAAATTATATTCTACAATTACATACTAAAAATACATTAAAACACAATTCAAAATGAACATGTTTGTCAAGGCCTCAAAGTGGTGTATATCAAACCAAAACTACATGTTTGAAGAACATTGATAACAAGCATAAACATTAAAGAGGTACGTGGACCGTGAAAATGGAGAATCACAAAGTTCTCATAACCAAAGTAGATATCAAAATGGTGAAACATAAAGTTCTCTTACCCATAATAATTGTCATCCTGTCATTTTCTACTTAAATCATCTTTCTAGGAGATTCCTCAAATGAGGCTTCCCATTTGGATGCTTTCGTTGTCATTTTATACTTCAATCAATGTTTTAGGAGAATCAAAGGAACCACCTCTTTATAATGTTTACATTGAATGATGTTTCCCAGTTGGATCAGTGGCTCCCCTGTCTGACAGTCGTTAGAGAATCCATGCTTAGGAATTGTCGAGAGTGTGCGTTGATGCACGGATGTTCGGGAATCGTCCATATTCAAAATTTGGTTTGGATTTTACTAAATCTGTTATTCTTTATATCAAATTGGCCTACTTTCTTGCTTTCATCATGCTTGAGAATAATGAGTTGCATAGTTGTTTGACATTCTAAAAGTTCGAAATAGGTTCCACTTTTACAGAACATTTCCTTGTATTGTTGGAATACCAACACACATTTATATTATAGTCATCGTTATATATTATCAATGACGTTTAAATCTTGTAAATGGCAGGCACTTTTCAATTTATAAAATCATAGAAGCATGAAAAGATAATTGTATTGTATAAAATTTACACATTAGGAGTATCTATCAATACATCTTACGTTTTATTTTTTCATATTTCTCATGTTTAATATTCATGGTATTCTTTGTGCTAATTTCATTGGTGCCTTTGAAAAGATCAATCACGACCAATGTTAGAATTATTCATTTTATAATCAAAATCTACATATATTATAAGCATATATAGTTGTTTTCCCTAATAGTCAATTGATCTTGCACCTGACTCAAATGTGTTATTAGTATTTCACAAAAAATACTAAAACCTCCAAATGATAATTTTCAGGTTGTGTCCCTCACAAAACATGGTTGTCAAGCTGATATTTTCGTACTATATTGCCAACATGCCCACCACAATTTACCCCCTTTCCCAATCACACATTCGAAAACAAGTACACATGTTACATTTGTCCATCATCATAAGACAAATCTCTTCCAAAAAAATGGTTCCACCCAATATTTTTCTCTCCTGGTTCTTTCTCCTACCCCCAACCCTATATTCTACACCCCTTTTCCTCCTTTCATGTTTTTCTTCCTCAAAATAGACCTCTTCATAGCCTAACCCTTCGGCGTTAACATTGCACAATTCACGTGCGATTGCTAGTATTAATCGCACAATGAAATGTGTGCCTAAAAAAACAAGAGAAGAAAACTTGATGAAAATTAGGTGAATGCATATAAAACCATGAATGAAAAATTTGTAATTTTCAAGGAGCATCCATTTATTAATTTTGAATTTGTTAAGTTCAAAAGCAAAAAGAAAAGAATGCACATAAAGTTAAAGGGTATAGCAGGATATCCATCCATGTTTGCTTTCATATTTGTGAGAGTATTAGTTTATATTTATATATTAACTTAATTACTTTGTAATATCGCTATATGATGTGCTTACTCTCGTTGTAATATTATTCTTATTTCAACTTTTGTTTAAAATTTTAGGGACAAAGGCGTGTGAATATAAAATATTTTTTTAATAAGTAATAAATTTATAGGTTTATTTGTTTTTAAATGTATAATTATTATTTTTAATATGATTTTTAAAATTATGTTTTAGATTCGAGTTCGGTTTGAAAAGGTCTATTTGGAGGTGGAGCACATCCAACCCTTTCTTGATCATTGAGCTTTAATGTCACTTGTGTTGTAAGCCGTGTGTTTGGTGATTCTCCCTATTACCACTCACCTACTCAAGGTCGTGGAATGGGATTTCAAGGGCATCAAAGCTCAAGAAGATGACTAAGATTTCCACATCGGTGTTCACTGACAAAGGAAATGGAGGTGGTGTGTTTGAAAGACTTGGCGGTGGTAGTTGAAGGTGTCGCCGCTATGCTACACCTTCTTATGAAATATTTCCCAACTTGGCACTTGCCATTACACCACTAAGTAGGCCAAGGAAGAAAAAAATGATAATAATGATTGTGAGCCCATAAATTTCCCCCTCATTTGGCTTCCATGTTTATTGTTGGGTATTCATCCCTCCAAATTAAATTTAAAACAAAAAAACTCTACCTTTGAAAATAAATTAAATCAAAAGAAAATTTAATTGATTTGATATCTTGTTCCAAAATATCGGAGATATTTGTTTTAGCATTGCATCTTTTTCTTGGATTCTTGTTTTCTATGAAAAAAACTCAATATATAATAATTAAAAAGAACATTAGGGACTGAAAGGGACATATGGTGTATGTTTTACTTGCAATTTGATTTAGGGAATTAAAAATAATAATTTCACATAATGTTAGTCTTGTTTTCAACACTAGTTACAATACAAAACATTGTATTGTATGACGTTTCTATTCGAATACCCGAATATCATCTTCGATTTCTCCCTCCCTAAACCTTGCTATTATCTATACTTTGTCATACGCTCATCAATATCATCTTCCACTTCATTATAATTCCAAAATGGCATTCACATTTTCAGGGAGGAAGCCTTTGAGGGAGAGGGAGAGGGAGAGGTTTAGAATTTCTGGAAGCCTTTGAGGGAGAGATTTAGAATTCCTGGAGCCTTTGAGGGAGAGGTTTAGAATAGGGAGAGGTTTATAATTCCTGCAAGCTTTGAAAATGGGGAGGCTGCAGACATTGCTGAAGATTGACGAGAAAAGGATGGAAAATATGGCCATTCCTCCTGCTAAAAGAGGAGGATTTTCGACAGGACAAGGTCTGGTCTTCAAGGATTTGTCGTACACAGTTACGAAGAAGATCCAGAAGGAAGATGGCAACATTTCTAAGGAAGTGGATCTGCTGCATGAGATAACAGGACAGGCTCTCAGGGGGAGGTGACAGCAGTCATGGGCCCAAGTGGAGCTGGTAAATCCACATTTTTGGATGCTCTTGCAGGCAGAATTGCCTCAGGAAGCCTCGGAGGATCTGTCAGCGTAGATGGCAGACCGGTAATCAACTAGAATGCACCGATCTTTTAATCTCAATGCCTATGATGCCCCATTACAAGTCAAATCCTACACTATTTCATTCACACATGCGTTTTACAGTTACATCTCTTCCATTTTTCTTTCATCCTTAATATCTTGATATTTTGTTTGTGCAGGTGAGTACGAGCTACATGAAAATGATATCGGCATACGTAATGCAGGATGACCAGCTCTTCCCCATGCTCACCGTTTACGAAACACTGCTCTTTGCCGCTAACATTCGCCTCCCTCCTTATGTCACCAAACAAGAGAAAGAAAAGCGAGTAGAAGATCTCCTTGATCAGCTCGGATTGAAGGTGTCAATCATTGATTTCATCATGATTAGATCATTAATTAGTAGCGTAGGCGAAAATTAACTTTGTAAATTTGTTATTTCGAACAGAGTGCAATGCACACTTACATCGGAGACGAAGGAAGCGCGGAGTGTCGGGGGAGAGAGGAGGAGAGTGTCGATTGGGGTGGACATAATTCATGGGCCGTCACTGTTATTTCTAGACGAGCCCACGTCGGGACTTGACTCTACCAGTGCCTTCAGCGTGGTGGAAAAAGTGAAAGACATTGCTAAGAGTGGCAGCATCGTCATCATGACCATCCACCAACCTTCCTTCAGAATTCAGATGCTCCTCGACCACCTCATCATCCTTGCAAGGTCTTAACCTAAAAACTTAACTCTTCCCTCTTCATTATTCCAACTTTCGCGTAAATATAACATGAGTTTGCAACGCTGACTGGTCATTGTTTCTTCATTATTTGTGAGGAAGAGTAACTTTGTTTGTTTTTATAGGGGGAATTTGGTGTACACAGGCAGTCCGAGAGTGGTTGAGGAGCACATAACAGGGTTCGGAAGACAGGTACCGGAGGGTGAGAACAGCATAGAATACCTCCTGGACGTAATCAAAGAATACGAGGGATCCACCGTGGGTCTCGAACCATTGGTGGCCTACCAACGAGAGGGCACCAAACCTAGCGAGGCGGAGAAGACGCCGCTGCCCAAAACACCCGCCCGCGCAAAGACGTCGCTGCCCAAAACGTCCGCCCACGGAAAGACGTCGCTGCCCAAAACGCCCGCCTGGAAAAGCGCGAGCGACCTCTACAGAGTCGACGAAGACTCGGAAGAAAACCTCGACCACTCGCTGGAGCGCAAATCCACCCTACACAGCATCGTGCATCCCAGCCTCGCCTCCGACTTCTACAAGGGCTTCAGTTCAGTGCTCTGGCGCACGCCCAGCCGCCCGCCGACGTGGTCCACACCCGCCCGAACCCCAGGACGCACACCCAGCGTGACCTCCGGCAGCTCCGCGATGTGGTCCGCGACCTCGTGGCGCACACCCGGCAGGACGCCGGTCTCCGCCTTCCACCTCAAAACCCTCAACGAGCCACGCCCCTTCGAAAGGCATCCGCACTGGAAGCCCCACCCGGCCCCCGCCCGTGTTAACCCTCGACAAAGAAGCGCAGTTGGAGTTCGCGAGCTCGAGCGACGTCGAGCTCGACGACGAGGAGGAGGTGGCGGAAGCGGAATACCTGTACCGCGGATCCAAGTTCGCGAACCCCTGGATCCGCGAAGTATCTGTCCTGTCGTGGCGCAACCTCCTCAACGTGATTCGAACCCCGGAGCTGTTCCTCTCCCGAGAAATAGTCCTCACAGTCATGGCACTCGTCCTCGCCACCCTCTTCAAAAACCTGCACAGCGAAAAGCTCATCCACGACAACGGCATTAAAAACGTGAACCACATTCTGTCATTCTACATATTCGCCGTGTGCCTGGTCTTCTTCTCCTCCAACGACGCGGTGCCCACCTTCATTCAAGAACGCTTCATATTCATCAGGGAAACCTCCCACAACGCCTACAGGGCCTCCTCCTACGTCGTCTCCTCCTTCCTGGTCTACCTCCCCTTCTTCGCCCTCCAGGCCCTCACCTTCGCGCTCATAACCTACAAGCTCCTGCTGAATCTCCAGGGCTCCTTTCTGTATTACTGGCTCATTCTCCTCGCCTCCCTTGTCTCCACCAACGCCTACGTCATGCTCGTCAGCGCCACCGTTCCCAGCTACATCACAGGCTACGCCGTCGTCATTGCCACCACCGCCATTTTCTTCCTCAACTGTGGATTTTTCCTCAAGAGAACGGCGATTCCAAAGTATTGGCTGTGGATACACTTCATCTCCGCTATAAAATACCCGTTTGAGGCTCTGCTGCTGAACCAGTTCAAGGGAGAGGACTGCTACAACTATGGCATGCCTGTTCCGCAGCCCGGGCCGCTCGGCCAGATTAAATATGAGCGCGACATGTCTGCCATGAATGCGACAAATTGTGGGTTGAACGGAAACGACGTGCTGTTCACCATGGATATCCAGGAAAAGAGCATTTGGGTGGACATTGCGATTCTTCTTGCATGGGGTGTTCTGTACCGCTTTATGTTCTATCTTGTCCTCCGTTTTTGGAGTAGAAACGAGAGGAAATAGGCATCCCTAGTGCTGCAACAGGATGAAACATTAATTTCTTTTCCTAAGCTCTTGCACCACTTAATCTTTGAAAAGATAAAAACTAGCTGTTTTAAGTTTTTAATATGAACAAAGCTGTTCTATTTATTTTTAAATAAATGCCACTTCTTAGAAAGCTAATAAAAAGATGTTCAAGTTTTTTTAAATGGGTAGGTAGGTTACTCTCTCGTCAACATTTTTTCCGTGAAATAGTTTCTATATTTCCAATAATATAAAAGTTATATTTTAAGTAGTATAGAAGCACGCCTCAAGTTTAAAGTAGTCCAAAGATATAACTCTTCGTTAACATTAATTGCCATCTTCTATCAATTCTTTATACTTTTTATTTTGATTGTATAGACATCAATATCTTTAATGATATTTTGTTATGATTTTACTTTTATTATCCTGCCGAAGGCATGGATATTGTCTTCACTTTACCAATTAAACATTTGCATTGTTTTCAATCGTATTGTGACATGTGTATTTAAATGAGGCTGGACTATAGTTTTAGCTTTTGATTTTTTTATTCTGGCAACATTTTATTGGTCGTTGGCTTTATGTGCACTGTTGATTGAAAAAACGTAGCAGTTATGAAACATTAATGCATTGACTGTCATGTACAGATTAGGTCGCTTTTGACAGTTTTGAGTGGCTCGAGGAAAACGCATGTTTGTTTCTTACACGCTGTGTAATTTCTCATTTTCATCTGCGCGCCAGGAGGTGAAGGACTCTGAAGAGCAAGGTGAGTTTTCATGGCAAGGCGATTTAAGCTCTCTGTTCTCATGTTTTTGCCTGCTGTTTATCTTTTAGTTCGAGTGGTTATTGTATTGATTGACACTGTGAAAGTTCGACGCAAGGAAACAGTCAAAGAGACAAATCTTGGTCGGAGACAATAAGTACTCCAAGTAAAAGATAAACAATAGTTCCTGAAAATTTCAAGTTCGTAGTTAATCTATTTGCTAGAACTATAACAATGCAAATCTGTGTCTCCTGTCATTTATGAGAAGTTCCCAGTGCTAAAATTTGCTGCGGATTTCATATTTAAATTGTTCCAATGCTTACAAGAGCAAGTTTTGTGGTCGTCTATTTAAGAGGGTAGATAGTTTTAAGGATTAAGAAGTATCCATTCTGTTAAATTCATGAAGAACAAGAAAAACATATGGAAAAAACTTGGTGCAGTATTTTCAACATCACAGTGTCACAAAGTGATACATTCTTATTTTGGGTAATATTAGATTGCAAAATGGAACTTGTGGCTACAAGCACAAAAAGGAAGAAACAAAAGATACCAGTCCATCTTCTTTGCGGATCTTGTGTCTGTTAGACAAGCAATACATGTTGCTATAAGAGGTCCATAGTTGACAGATGACATATCTGAGAAAAGAGACCAGTAAGATGTGGAAGCACCAATTGTCTGCTTCTTTTCCTCCATAGAAGTTGGTGTGGATTGCTTTGGCTATCAAGGGCCCATACAGGACATACTACAATAAAACCAACAGAAACACATAAAAATGGGATCACTTTTCACTGTGCAATCAATCATTCCATTCCAAACTTTTTTTTGTCACACTCCTTAAATATATGTTTTCACATTGTTATCAGTTACAATATAAGAAACAATAACAACAAGAAGAACAAGAACATGCCTTAAGACTGCCCAAGTTTGTCCATGGCCAGTCTGCCAAAAAAGATGATCTGAACATGATGACAACTTGAATATTATATGCAATGTGAGCCTTCTCTCTGAAAAATGAACTTGGATGGTTGTCTTCAAATATGCTGAACTTCCAGAAACTACTAGCTAATTTGGCAGTGGCAATCAAGAATGAATGAGCTTCTACTTGAAGTTGGTGTATCTTGAAGGCAGAGAATTCACTGAGCATACCGAACGAGCCAATTAGAATAATTAATGTATAACAACTATAATAACTAGTTGGAAATACAGACACCAATTGAATGACATGCAAGTTCATGGTGTTCCACTTCCCTATATTCCATTGTAAATGTACAACTACCCTATTTAATATTATAATATTAATGGCATTGTCTATAGTACAAATTTAAACCACGATCACAATACTGAGAAATACCGTCACTAAAATAATTTTTGACGGGCATGGGTAGATAGTTTTAAATTTGATTAAAAGAAAGGGAATGAATACCAACCCTGAGTCCCGCCATGGTTGTTCCATATTTCTTGTACACTTCTCTACAAAACTCTGTGACTTTGTTCCTGTCAACTCCAAGTCTCTTAACCGCATAATCTGTCATACCCACAATTCAGACTTCATCATTTCATTGAAAAGAAAGCAAAAAAATAGAGCAAGAAATCATCACAACTTCTGAAGAGGAATAATAAATTATGAAACGTATATCATAAAATGCAGTTACCAATGAGTTTTTCAGCGCCGACATTAGCTCCAATATTCTTGGTGCATGCTACAGTGAGTCGTGAACTTAATGGGTGTAATGTATCATCAAGATCTTTAAAGAAAACACGAACCAAGTCAGAAATTGTCTAGAAAAATGGCTACAAAACACACTTCAAAGTGGGTATTGCTTTTCCAAAACAAAGATTGTATTTTTCTTATACGCACCGAAGAGAAGACAGTCATAACGAGGCCTCTTGCCTACCACGTATCTCTCGTCGAGCTCCATTGTTAAAATACAGAACAACAATAAATCCACCAAAAGCAATGTGATTATAACCCAAAATTAAAAAATTAGTTGGCAGATCGAGGAGTAGTTGTAATGGAAAACATATATTCAGAGCATAAATGAAAACCCGTGTTAGGTTCCTTATAATTGTTGTGCTATTTGCCTCTATGACAGTAGTAGTATTAATGTTCAGCGTTTTATCTTGGATCAGACAAATAAGAGTTCTCAGACTTTAGCAAAATAAAGTCGCAGTCGCAACAACCCATAGCAATTGTGTATGTGGATAGAGTAGATATATATATATATATATATGGTTTATCCATCAAAAACATATTGGTTTTTCCATCAAAATGCTGGGAATAGCATATGACATCGATAATATCTTTTGAAACCAATAGATTCAATGAAAGCCCTCTGAACAAAATGGAAATACAGAAAACTTCGTTTTTGCCTGCTGCTTATCTTTTACTTCGAATAGTTATTGTAGTGATTAACACTGTGAAAGTTCGACGCAAGGAAACAGTCAAAGAGACAAATCTTGCTCGGAGACAATAACTACTCCAAGTGAAAGATAAACAGGAGGCAAAAACAAAATGGTGGCCACCGTCTACTGCAAGAATGGTGCTGCACATGTTGCAGTGTGCATAGCGGAGATGCTCAGAAGCAGAATAGACAAAATCGATACTATAACTGCATAGTGAAGATGCCTTGTCCATGGTCTATTTTCAAAAAAGCCATTAATGGAAAGCATGGTTGGACAAAAATAAACTGCCCAGATTTATAATTAAATACAAGTAGGATACTAATGTAACGAAGCGTCTTTAGTCAGCATCAGAGACATATGCCAAGAGATGTACCTTCTAGCATATTTATGAAATTTTTGAACCATGTCTGAATGAATACATTTGTCACAGTCACAAAGACTTTTACAAGTATCTAAAATGTTGTAACAGTTTTATATTCAATGGAAAGCATGGTTGGACAAAAAATAAACTGCCCAGATTTTGTAATTAAATACAAGTAGGATACTAGTGTAATGAAGTGTCTTTAGTCAACAGCAGAGACATATGCGAAGAGATGTACCTTTTAGCATATTTATGAAAATTTTGAACCATGTCTGAATGAATACATTTGTCACAGTCACAAAGACTTTTACAAGTATCTAAAATGTTGTATACGCATAGTTCTATATTCATTTGTTGAATCGATCTTAAGCTTATAGTGATCACCTGGTATAAATAAATATAAACTGAAGCGAATCAACAACAACAAACAAGGAAAAAAGCATGCGCATCAAGTTGATTTTGTCATTTTCATTGCCACATTCGAAGACAAGGTCAAACTGCATTTGCTCAAGCAACCTAGAAACACATTTGAGGAAATGCAATTGGCAGGTTTAAAGGCGGAAAAATAACATTTTTTGGATGTCATGTATAAGAATTCCCTGCTTCTTATGTATACCGCGTGTAGAAGCATAGTGAAGGTACGTTGTCTAGTTGATAAAATGTAAGCATATCGAAGCGAACTGAAAATGATTTGCTGCTTAAAGTGATTCTTTAACAAAATGAGTTCTGAAAACATATCATATTTGAGCTACATTCTGTCAATCTTAAGCTTGTAAAGAAACATTTCTTCACCTTAGATACTTTGCTTTCTCTATCAAAAAACTTGTGCACAACATGTGCATACAATATTGTTAAAAAAATGCTTTAAGCAGCAAGTTATTTGCACTTGACACTGGATATATTTACATTTTATCGAATAGTTTACGCACGTTGACTATGCTTCGACATGTGGCACACATATGAGCAACGCAAAACTGTATTTGCTTAAATGTGTTCCTAGTTGCTTCGGCAAACACGCTTTCACCTTGCCTTTGAACCATTGTGATGCACATGAAAGTGTAAAGATCATTAAACCTGCAATCATTTGCATTTGAGGAGCCTATATTCTGTGTCTTTCACAATACTCGAAATGAAAGGTAAAGAACAGGAAAAACAAAGCGGTAGCCATGATGTACAGCTAGATGCAATGCATAAGATCCTCATAATTGTTGTGCTATTTGCCTTTAAACTTGCCGATTGCATCTCCTTAAATCTGTTTCACAAATTTCATAAGTATGTTTGAAGGCGCATCTCTTCGTATGTGTCTGTCTTGCCATGGTTTTAATTAATGGCTTCTTTTAGACTAGAGCATGAAAAAGACATCTTCACTATCCACTTCCAGTATTGATTTTGTTTATTTTCATGTTGGGCACTTGTGCTATGTACACTGCAATGTTTGAAATTTTGACTCGCTATTCTCACAGATGACAATGGTCATTCACTTTATTTTAGCTACTCTTTATCTTTTATTTTGACTAGTTATTGTATTCATTAACATTGTAAGAGTTCCACACAAAGAAAGAGTCAAAGAGACAAAACTTGGTCAGAGACAATAAGTACTCAAGAGTAAAAGATAAAGAGCAGAAAAAAAAGTGCTGGCCACCATCTATTGCAAAAATGGTACTGCACACATTGCAATCTACATAGCGCAGATGCTTTGATGCGGAATAGACAAAATCAATACTAAAACTGGATACTGGAAATGCCTTCCCCATGCTCTAGTTTCAAAAAAGTCATTCATGGAAAGCATGGTTAGACAAAAAATAAACTGACCAGGTTTATAATTAAATTCAAATAGCATGCTGCTCTGACAAAGGCTCTTTAGTCAGCACCAAAGACATCTGCCAAAAGATGTAGCTTCAAACATAACTCTTTAGTCGACACCAAAGACATGTGCCAAAAGATGTAGCTTCAAACATATTTACAAAATATTTGAACCATGTCTAAATGAATACGTTGTCTGAGATGTCCTTTTCAATTTAAAAAAGTATTGGCAATTACCATCGATTTTTGCTTCGTGGTGCTCTCCTCAACACTGTGCTTAATCGGGTTTCCATAAATGCAGGATTTGTAACATGTTGCTTGATATATGCACTGGACATATGGTATCTTCGAAAATGAATACGTTGTCTCCGTTCGCACAAAATTTGTTTCTTTTACTCTGTGTACGCATAAAACCCTGTGATAAATTATTTGATTAAGAAGCCGATCCTATACAGCATATTCATTCACACATGGTTCACAAACGCTGCCTAGACAAGCTTCGCTACACTAGTACACTACTCATATTTGATTCTACAACTGCTCAGTTTATTTTTGTCTTGCTGTGCTTTCCATTGATGACTTCTTTCAAACTAGACCATGGAAAAGCCATCTTCGGTATACAGTTTTAGTATTGCTTTTGTACATCATGGCTACCACTTTGTTTTTTCTGCTCTTTATCTTTTATTTTGAGTAGTTCTTGTATTGATTAACAATGTCAGAATTGCTTTTCCTGCTATTCTGCTTTTGTCTCTGAACAAGATTTGTCTATTTCACTCTTTCTCTGTGTGCAACTTTCGCAATGTTAATGAATACAATAACTACTCAAAATAAAAGACAAAGAGCAAGTAAAACAAAGTAACAAATTTGTCTGGATCAGCCTCTGCGACAAGAATGATGTTGAGACATTACAAGGACATAGCCCAGTGCCCCCAAAGCAATAAACAAAATCAATAATGAAAACCATGGTAAGCCTGGCACATACCAAGAGATACGCCTTCAAACATATTTATGGAATTTGCGAAACACATTTAAGGACATGCAATTGCCACGTTTGAAGCCAAAGAACGCAACATTGATGAGCATCTTCTACATTGGATCTATATGATAGAAGGCAACCATGAATTTTTGCAACTTCTATTACTTAACATTTGCATTCTATTCATTTGGACACCACTACAACAGTGTTTTTTGCTCTTTATGCACTCTACATTTGATAAAATTCAATTTTCTTCTACCTCGTTGCAAGATAGAAGTTACTTTTCAAGATTATTACAGTTTCTTATTTCACTTTCTCTCCTCACCAAAATACAATCTATGCACACTCATTTGAAACCTTCTAAGAGTCAAAAAGTCTCTTATAAATATCTAAAATAACACTGGCCAAACAAACGAACAATTGCTTAAACATTCTTGTTGCATTGCATAGTCGATTAATTTGCATTGCGAATGTTTGTGGCTGACTCCAATCACTCGTCAAAATGCCTTTGAAACATTTTAGCGTTTGTGCAACTTTCTTAGCTTGTGCTAAGGGCATTGTTGCATTTAGCCTTGACTGCATGAGTAGACAGATCTGTTTCATGCTCTAAGATCAGTTTTCCAAAAATCGGCATCTGCAAAAAACGTTTCTGCTTAACTAATTTCATGCTATGCTTCAAAGCACATGGCTTACAACATTTTTAAATGAAAGCTTCTGGGTCCTTTGCTTTCAGCATTCGAATATGCTGTTATAACTATTCTAATTTCTTCTTCCTATTTTCAACGCTCTACTAAGTTTATTGAAATACATGTTTTCCCTGCATTGCTTGTGTATTTGCATGGAGCACAATATAGATTTAGTTGATTCTACATGGCTCCAGCTATAAATGGCTACTTTTTCTTGTGTATTTCATTGCGCAACTTGCTTCATTGTATGTACAAAGATTCTTTTCGTCTCTACTTTGGTTTGCAACATTCACTAACTGCATAACATGTGTTGTGTGCATTTCAGATTCGTGACAAAAGCAAAATCACAGAACCAAAGACATTTCATTGCTATTTGCTTGAATTGCTCCTGCTCCATTGCAAAAGGTATAAACATTACTCTTCTTTTCTATATTCTGCTCAGAAAAGTTTTTTTAAATAGAGATAGAACAAACCGAATGCAAAAGAACATCCATGCCTGCCACGATAGTTGATGTTGAGCAATATACATTGTCAAACAACATCGTACAAAGCATAGACAATGTCTTGCATAGGTTCAACCTTTTCCGAGACTATGCTTTCAAGTACGGTGTCGGTGACTGCTTGTTTGATTCCTTTGCAGTACTGCTTCATTTCCGATACACATCACTTGAACTTAAGAAAGCGCCCATCAACACTTCCGCACTTTGCTCTCTCTCTCCAATCCTCGCAAAGATTGGCTTCTCTACAGCTTAGAACTAGATCCCGAAAGCCTTTTTCTTATGCACAGTGTTCATAGCTGGGAAACATACTTACATCGCATGAAACTGTCTGCAGTGTACTCGCCCGAAGCTACTGAACAAGGCCTATGGGGCGACGTCTTCTGCATAAAATGGCTTTCCAAATGGCTGAACTTGCCAATATGGGTTTGGTCTGCAACAAGAGGCAGAAATTATCTCCAATTCATCCCAAATAGCCAGATACTACCATATTGTATTCTTTTTCATGATTCCAACCCTCTTAGTGGCCATTATGAACCCTTATTCTGGAAAAAAAATGCGCCTTGCCCTGAACCAACAAACAATGCTCATCTAATGTCCCGTCAAAATTCTGTAGAAATGCTTTGGAGCAGTTTATCTAATCAACTACAACAACTATGCCTTGTTAGGCTAGAGACAAATGACAATATCAATGCTGATAGCCTTTTCAGTTGTTTTTGCCGCATTCACAACAATGAATTTGACCCTCGCTGCCTACGCAGATATGCTGCTCAGGCTTTTTGTAGTTCTATTCTTCGACAAGATCATACAACTCTTCACTTCCTCCATACCTGGCTTCATCAGAACCCCATAACAAACATACAAGACATCGGGCACATGGCAAGGCCTTGTGATAAACATAGCCACTTTCCATGACCACAACAATATACACACAGACGACTTCATTATTCATTGGTTATGCCTACTTTTTAAAATAAATATTCAATTGTGGGACTCGCATCCTTTCCAAGTTTGTAACATTTATTCTAGCAATGCACGACTTGGAAAAGCATATAATCTCATCCGATTTTCGCTTCCCGAACCAAATTTCCACTACAAACTATTGGCTACAAACCCTCGCTATGTTCCAATACTTGGTGCCATTTATACATCAGAATATACAACTGTCCACATGCATACAGAAACTCAAAGCATAACTTCGCACACAAATGCGCAAACCGCTATGCAGAACCGAAACAAGAAACCGTCAAGAAATTCACTTCGCTCGATAAAGAGAGATATATGCAAGCGAGCACACATAAAAAGTCAGTACCATCCCAATGTTATACATTCCCTACTACTCAAAGGCAATTCATGTGCCAATTTATTCAATGCCAAAATAGCTCTTATGCCCACATCGCTTAAGACTGCAATAGATGGCATTGTCTCAGCTGAACAGTCGAGCGAAAAGCAAAAGACTCTTCGCGGCTGCAAATGCCATCCACCATAAAACAATGCACCCAGCAATACTGAATTATCCTCACGAAAGCTAAAAACAATTATGCATAAAAATACACAATAAACAAGCAACTCTGCACAATTCATTGCCCGTTTTCATGCCCGAACAAATGACACACCAATCCATACATGCGGTATTTGTAACCAACTCCACTTCAAGCACAATCTGACATATTTTACAAATTCAACTAAAAACATATGCTCAATTGACATCAACAAAAACAATGCCAAAGTCCAATACAATTTGTCGACCATGTTCAACAAGCTTGTTGAATGCCAAGTTGCCAAGATTGACATGCCCACAGCGAATTGAACTGATTCCAATGCTTCCAAATGTGGCAATGCTTTCTAAACTTGAAGAGAGACTCGTGTCTCTGCGACTTGCATTTGGTCAGATACGATGCCAAAGCCATAAACGTCCCCAATACACGTTAAAGGGAGCAATAATAAATGTTCCAACAAATATTGACATAATCCAACAAGCATTGCCAAGATACCTAGAAGAAACAAAAACAATTGTTGTTGCACTTAAACGACGCCTTGAATACACAAAAGCATATCATTCAGGTAATGTGCGCCCCATAATCATTATGGCAGCTCTTAAACAATTATGTGCAACAACATTATATCTTATGCATAAAATCAAACTAAACCATGACTGGGATCAAACACTGTCTACAACAGTCAACTTTGAAACAATTAACAATGAAGAACATGAACATATCTCCTCCAAAAACAGCTCATCTGATGATGACATCGATAATGACAATGCACATGACACACTAATTCATGGTTTCACTGACTCCTCCACTATCCACTACCTTAAAGACAAGATCATAAATGTTGCTCCTGCAGAAGGCTTTACACCATTGGGTATTTTTCAAGACAAGTTCTCAGAAGAGATGAATTTCCCAACTTTGTTTTTTGGGCAACCTCAAAATGAAACAACAACAAAAACAATCACATATCAAAAAATAGCGCAATGGGAGTTAATGCACTCAGATCGTAGATTTTCTTATCACATAACAAATATATTTTTCAAAGCGATAAAAATACTAATTGACCAAGTCAATCGTTCGATATGGCTTAGAATCAGAAAGGGCCAATTAAAAGGTCGAACACTATTTTCCAAAGACGTTAAATACAAACCGAACCTAGAAAACATCTTAAGATCTGACATTGGATACATCGATTTCAAAAAAATATGCATTTCCCCGGACTACATGCAACAAACAAGAAAAACCTTTTTGCAATGATTCGACAACTCGGCCCACCTACTTTCTTTGCAACATTCTCAAGTGCTGAGCATTGTTGGCAGCCACTAACCGAGGCCCTCAATAATTTATACACCCAATATCAGAACAATGTCCCTTTACAAAAGCCAACACGTTCAGATTGCAACAACTCTAACTTTCTTGTTAAAAACGATCCCGTTACATGCACTCAAGCATTATAAACATAGACTCTATGCATTAAGACAATTACTTTGCAAAGAAAAATCCTTCTTTGGCCATATAGAAGATTTCTTTTGGGTCACGGAATTCCAAAATAGGGGAAATGCTCATAGCCATTGGTTGATTTGGACAAAAAATGCACCGGTCTTTGGAAACGATGCCAACGACATTATAGAGTCGTACGTTGACCAATACATTACATGTGACACTAGCTCGTTCCCTCAACATATCGCTCAATTGCAATGCCATCACCACACACAAAGCTGCAGAAAAAAACAATCCAAGTGCAGATACAATTTCCCCCAGCCTCCAATGGCTTGTACAAAAATACTTGAACCTGTAGAGCAACCGAAGCAGTAATCTACTATTGCACCGCACATTCGATTTTCTTTGTTCTCGAGAGCAAACGATACGATACTTGCATAACACATGAAATGTTCCTCCATGAACTAGGTCTTGACGAAATAACATACATACAAGCAATACAATCAACACTCAAACAACCAACATTGCTGCTCAAAAGAAAACCAGCTCAAGCATGGAATAATAGCTTCTCTAAGAAAATGCCAATGGTTTGGCAAGCAAATACCGATGCTCAGTATGTGCTGAATGCTTATGCAGCAACAACATATTGCTGCTCCTACATGACCAAGATTGATCGAACAATGACAAAAGCATTTGCCAGAATTCGTGCTGAGCACCAAAAGATGCACCTAGATGCTATTCAAATGATACGAAGCCTAGGCAATGCAATGCTAAATACCCACCAAATGTCTGCACAACAAGCAGTCCACATAGTTCTTTCTATCCCTTTAAACAATACATCACGAAAATGTGTTTTCATAAACACTTCAAATCCCGAAGAGCGCACTTTCATTCTAAAACCTCCAACTGTACTTCAGCAAGAACCAGATGAATCAACAAACATCATGTGCCGCTCTATCATAGACCACTACATAGCACGACCTCATTCTTTGCATTCCATTTGCTTAGCTGACTTTGTTTCCATTCACAATGGCAGCAAAAATAAAAAACCTCGAACCAAGCCACTCATCATCAGATCTGTCAACTATAGCAAATATCTTGACGTAGACAACTATTGCCGTGAAAAGCTTTTGCTTTACATCCCTTTTACAGAAAATGAACACAGCCTAAAAAACAAATTTGCAACTTGGAAAGATGCATATGCATTTCACAAACACACTATCCATTCCAATGAATCCAAATACCACTACACTACTAACAACAAATGGGGTGACATGGACACAACAATTCACGATGTGCAATTGTCTCTTGAATCCTCTGAGAAAATGACAAACATAACTACACATAAACAGCCCCCCTTTGAAGACTATGACATACAACATGATTTACCTTTTCACAATCGACATCAATATTCGTATATCAGAAAGAAACAATTTCAACTAGCAAAACACCCTACCATCCAAGACAACAGAACATATTTCAAACAAATGCAACTTCTCAATAAGAAACAACAAACCATTTTGAAAGACATCTGCTTTAAGAAAAATAAAGACCCATCAATTCCTATCTACCTTTTTCTCACAGGAGGTGCTGGAACAGGTAAAACATTTGTTGCAAAATTGATATTTGAAACATTGGCTCGTATTTACGATAGCTCCATGCATAGTGACCCCTTGAAAATCAAAGGCTTGATCTTGGCATTCACGGGAAAAGCTGCTTACAATGCCAGTGGAATAACACTCCATTCTGCTTTCCTCTTGCCTTTCAATCGATCTGAACTACGCCCACTAAGCAATGAACGATTGGATTGCTTGGCAA
The DNA here is from genome assembly GCA_018340775.1 of Taxus wallichiana var. yunnanensis. Lineage (NCBI taxonomy): Eukaryota > Viridiplantae > Streptophyta > Pinopsida > Cupressales > Taxaceae > Taxus > Taxus wallichiana. The sequence continues at coordinate 530,487,788 of CM031244.1, forward strand.
AGCACTACCAACAATTACAACTTGCTCTAATAGATGAAATATCTTTGGTCGGAGGTCAACTTCTATACTTCACGCACTCAGCGAATGATCGCACAAATAAAACACATGCCCACAACTTGGTTTGGAGGGATTGACATGATCTTCTGCGGAGACTTCTACCAAGCACAACCAGTCAATGACTGTCTTGTGTTTAAAAACCCCAAAATTTCCAGAGAATTGATTGCCTATGACTTCTGGAATACACATGTCAAAATATATGAATTGACTGAAACAATGCGTCAGAAAGATGCTGCCTTTGTCTCTGTCCCCGAATGCACTCGCATTGACAACATTTAGACTCTGACCTTGCATACCTCAACCATACTTGTATTCGGCCAATCCCAGTTGATCCAACACTTCCATTCCTTTTCTACAAAAACATAGATGTTCTCCAACACAATAAAAAAATGCTTGCACTTGCTCCAGTGCAAAAATTGTCATTGACTCTATCAATGAACAAGATACAACACTAGAACAAATGGAAAGCTACTCTAAAATCAAAGGAATCCACAACATATAGAACTCGAAAGTCAACATGCTAATTGAACTTTTCGCAGGAACTACGACATCCAAGACGGATTGGTCAATGGTTCTCGACGAGTTTTCAAAACATATACAACAACAAATGGCTTTGATGCAAGATGGATAAAATTCAATGATCCTTGTATGAAAACAACAAAGATCAAAACATCCGCAATTGACAACAATGGCAATAGAACTAGATTGGACTCCTATTGTTCGAGTTGCTAGACCCTTGCATAGAACATCATTGAAGACACCAGTCACAATAAGAAAGCAATTCCCTGTACAACTTTGTTCAGCACGCACAATCCACAGAGCACAAGGCCTCACACTTGAACGACTTGCTTTCAGTCCCCTTGGCGTGTCGTCCCATGGATTGGCATATACTGCTCTATCGCGAGTCAGAACCATTTCCAGCCTTTACTTGTTGTCCCCGCTTACGAAAAAAAAATTCAGCGTCAAACAGACCATCAACACAGAAATGGAACGACTCCGAAATGAAGCTAAATGGAATATTCAGCATGAATTGTCCACAGCTGATATTTCTTCATCTATTATGATTGCTTCGCTAAATACCCGAAGTCTTCATGCTCACAGAGAGGCCATTCTACATGACCATGAATTAATGCAATCTCACATTCTCTGTTTACAAGAAACTCACATTGCTTCCCCCATTGCAATTGACTACCTAGACGGATACCAATGCTTATCTGCACACCATGTCCATGGTCTAGCAATTTTTATTGCAAACAATATACCTTTTGTAGAAAAACATTACTTTCACAACGCACATGTAGAGTCACTACTGACAAAGATATTACTGCAACACCAAAGGTGCATCTATCATTGTCAATGTCTACGTTGCGCCAAATGCAAATGAAAACATTTTCATTGTTCTCGACAATGTGTTCCGATCCCTTAATTTAAGCATTCCCGCCTACATTTTTGGAGACTTCAACATCGACATGCAAAACAAAATAGGAAAACAACAATGCTTTTAGCATTTATTCAAAAACAGCTTTCAGCCTATATACATCATTCAAGTGTCTTCACTAAAAACATGATCGACCATATATGGTCAAACACAATCCTTGAAACCTGTAATACATTCGAAAGATTTGCTTATTGGACTGACCACCCAACAATTTTTGCTCTCTTCAAAAACACCAACAATAGCACTGCACAATTGTAAGTGCATACACACTGTTCTATTGAATCAGCAAAACAAATATCTAGTTTCTTCATTCTTTTCTTTCCTTTTTGTTTGCGCTCTACAACAACCATTTACATATTTGAATACTTTGCAGATAGTTACAACCACAAAGACATGGAACACACCTCCAAGAACAAGGACATTGACAGCAACGATATTTTGCAAGAATCCTCTAAACGGTAATCTTTTTCTAATGTTTCTTTACTTTCTTTTCATTATTCATTTATTATCAGACTTATTCTTTCAATAAAAGCATCCTAACCCCATTGTAAATGCAGTCCAAAACCAGCAACACAGCAGCCATCCTCCATACTTGACATTTGTGCAGGAAAGTTGGAACTGTATTTGAAGGTGATATACTCGTTGTCTATGGTCCAGCACATGCAACCAACATCTCCCCCTCAAAAGCCGAAATCCTCCATGCTGATTTAGTTGACAAAAATGGTCAAATGACAATCACTTTGAACATGAGCAACACCTTCGTGCACAAATTTGCATCCACTGTAGTCGCTGGCTGCGGCCTGTGTGTTACTGGTTTCACCATCAAAGAGAAAACAAAGTATGAACGAGGAGATGCAAATTGTTCTTTGTCCGCAAATGCAACAACCACCATGGAAAACATACCCACGGTTTGCAAAACACGAAAACTTACACCTGACATGACAATAGAAGAGCTTCTACATTCAAATGCAACATTCTCTCATTGGGTCATTTGCCGCAATTGTAACAGGAATCCACCACATCAACGACCTTTTCACCCTCTACGTTAAAGACTCTGACACTGAAAATGGAAAAGCAACAGTATTGACACACTCCCTTCTTTCATTTTTATATACATTGCACTGCATTATTCCCTTCAATTTTAACTACGCACCATGCTTTGTCATTGCAGGTACATTTGGGAAACTTTCATGTTCCATTGTGTCATACAATAAGAGATGCCATTGCAGCAGGCAACATACCACTATTGCTCTTCAAAAACTTTATCAGACAAGGAATATAGGGTTCGCGTATTGTACGTGCAGGCCATTCATCCTTCATTGACCCATTAAATGATGAATCTACAAAACATTTTTACAGCTTCTCATAAACACAAACACAGAGGCAAGTACACCGCAATTTCTCTTTTTAAATTATCTTCCATCGATAAATTCAAATCTATCAATTATGTCAACTTCATCTTCCTTGTATAGATTGCAGGTATACTTCGCACAAAGAACATATACCTTCCTCCTTTCCAAGCATTCTGTGTAGAATGTGACCGTCTCACAGAACCTGATCCAGATGACCTGAAACAAATCTCACTTTGTGCAACTTGCAATACATCAAAACCATACAAATATAAGCACTTTCTCCATTGCTCCTTGCAAACAATAGATGACTCCTTGCACTGCACATTGTGAGAGCCATTACTGCAAAAAGCCTTCCCTCTCCTTTGTCAAACACAGTATGAAGAATATCAACAAGACATCTCAAAGACTGTATTTCTTCTCCGTCAATTCCAAATCAAAGGTACATTCACTTTGACAGTTGACAACTCAATATCCACAATCAAAGAAACATAGCTTCCTCTTATCTTTGGTAAGTATCTGCATTTTCCATTTCTATGAATTACACATCAGTTTAATTCTTTGTTTCCAGTCTAACATACTCGTTTTCTTCTTTCAGATTTCTGGAACATTTTTGCAAGCCACTCACATACACAAACAAATTTGATAACAGGCTCCGCGTATAACCGGCAACAATCAACTATTACTGTCTATGCTTTTGACAATACCAACAAACAATGTTGCCTAGTCTACTTGTTACATATTATAGGCTTTGCTTTTGTTTTAGCATTTTTGTAATTACAATACTATCAGACAATTAATACAACTCTTTTTGTCTATTTTCATTACTCTTTACTTTCCTGCCATTTGCTTACATATCCAACTATTACTTCATCAGAAGATACCATGTTTTTCACAAGATTTGGATACAAGCATCTAATATCTCTGACTTTCTTCTTTTTATATCAAGACATTAATTCTTGTCACCTATTTTTTACTATACCGCCTACAATTGTTTGCTATATCTTACAAATTTGTTCTATGTCTACTATGACCTGTTCACTGCCTCGCTTTGAAACAGATTATGTAACCAGTTACAGTAACTATGCCTTGTCACGCTACCAAACCATGAATACTCTAGCAACATATGTTGTTTCTGTTTAAATCAATATATATGCAACATTCAAAAGCATAAAATTGGAGTTTCAAATAATTGAATATGTTACAACTATGGGGTTTAATATTGATATCGTTTTTGTAATCCTTTTGTTTGGTTTCTGAAGAAAATATTCTATAACATAGTAAATGTGTTGTCATAGACTGTAGTAATTGCAAGACATGCATGAAATGGATATGCTGAAAAGGCCTTGAAATTTTTCAAGTAAAATCGATTCAAAACAAATGTATATTTTCCTAGAACTCAATCTCTTTAAACTCCATGCCAGTAGTTGTAAAAAAATTATTTACATTGACAACAAATGAGACCATACTTGGAGTTGACAGGAACAAAGTCACAGAGTTTTGTACAGAACTGTACAAGAAATATGGAACAACCATGGCGGGACTCAGGGTTGCTATTCATTCCCTTTCTTTTAATCAAATTTAATAATGCGCCTGATTTTTATTGATGATAAGAATACGGAAATGTAGGATTGAGTGTCGTAGGCGACCACAAAACTTGCTCTTGTAAGCATTGGAACAACTTAAGTATGAAATCCGCAGCAAATTTTATCACTGGGGAACTTCTCATAGGTGACAGCAAACACAGATTTGCATTATTATAGTTCTGGCGAATAGATTAACTACGAACTTGAAATTTTCAGGAACTATTGTTTATCTTTTACTTGGGGTAGTTATTGTCTCCGAGCAAGATTTGTCTCTTTGACTGTTTCCTTGCGTCAAACTTTCACAGTGTCAATCAATACAATAACCACTCGAACTAAAAGATAAACAGCACATAACAACTGTTATTCTCCTGAGTTTTGTTTATTGACGGCCATGGTCAAAGCTCTGTTCCAAACTTCCTGTTTTGCTAGACGCTGCCAAGATGCTCACAAATCTCATGCAGCTTGCCTTTAAACATGCCAATTGCATTTCCTTAAATATCTTTCACAAACTTCATATATATGTTTCAAGGCGCATCTCTTGCTACATGTCAATTACAGTATGCTTTCGATTAATACCTTCTTTCAGCCTAGATCATGGCAAAGGCATGTTCCATATTCAGTTCTACTATTGATTTTGTTTATTCTTTTTCAGAGCACCTGCACTATGTACACTGCAATCTTTGCAACCCTATTCTCGCACTACACAGTGCCTACCACTTTCTTTTCACTCCTCTTTATCTTTTATTTTTACTAGTTATTGTATTAATTAACAGTGTGAAAGTTCCACACAGACAAACAGTCTAAGAAACAAACCTTGCTCAAAGACTCCAACTAAAACATAAAGAACAACAAAAAAACAAAGTGGCTGCCACCACCGCCTCCTCGCAATAATGATGCTTTGCACAAATTGCAAGCAGTGCATACCATCATTGCTCGAAATGAATAGACAAAAAATCAATACTAAAAATGCACACTGCAAATGCCTTTTCCATGCTCTACTTTCAAAAATCCATTGAACAAAAGCATGGTAAGACAAGAAAAAAAGCCACCGGCTTTATAATTAAATACAAGTATCGCATTAGTGCAGCCACTATTGTTTGGCCTTGCAATACCTTAAGTTTGAAACAGCTCAGCTGTTTGAAAGAAGTCATCAACAGAAAGCACAGTAAGACAAAAACAAACTGACCAGTTGTACAATCAAATACAAGTAGCGTACTAGTGTGGCGAAGCTTGTCTAGGCAGTGTTTGTGAACCATGTGTGAATGAATACACTGTATAAAATGTCCAGTGCACATACCAAGCAACAAGTTACAAATGCCGCATCTATGGAAAACCCAACAAGCACACTGTTCACGACAGCGCCACGAAGCAAAAAAACGATGGTGATTGCTGATACTTTGTTTCATTGAAAAGGACATCTCAGGCAGCGTATTCATTCAGACATGGTTCAAATATTTCATAAATATGTTCAAAGCTACATCTTTTCGCACATGTCTTTCATGGTGACTAAAAAGGCTTTGTCATAGTAGCATGCTATTTGTATTTAATTATAAACCTAGTCAGTTTTTTTTGTCTAACCATGCTTTCCATGAATGACTTTTTTGAAACTAGAGCATGGAGAAGGCATTTCCAGTATCCAGCTTTTAGTATTGCTTTTGTCTACTCTGCGTCTAAGCACCTGTATGCTATGCACACTGCAATGTGTGCAGCACCATTCTTGCAATAGATGCTGGCCACCACTTTGTTTTTTCCTGCTCTTTATCTTTGACTCTTTCTTTGTGTAGAACTTTCACAATGTTAATGCATACAATAACTAATCGAAATACAAGATAAAGAGTAGGTAAAACAAAGCAACAGCCATTTCCTGCTGAGAGAACAATGCTACAAACATTGCTTATAAAGAATCACTTTAAGTGGCAAGTTACTTGCAGTTGACATTGGATATATTCACAAGTTCTTTGCAGGTTCGCATTGGATAGATTGCCAACTTCTTTCATGGTTGAAACTTTAAAGGTGATTGTGCAATGCAGCAAATGCAAATTTTTGAAGGAAAACAATAAATCAACACTCATTCACATCAATGTCCTTCTCTTGTCACTGGTAAAACAGATTTCACAAAAGTGCTACAGCTACTCTGATATGCTTTTAGCGTTTTCAAGGCTTATTTTTGCAAATAAATTATTTTAACTTTTAAAACAGATACGGCTATAGATGCCCCACATACCGTATCCAGCTGTATACGATACAACCCACTTACATGTTCAAGTGTAACTGTGGAAAAATACGGTATCTGGGCACTGTCCAAACCACACCGTCCCCGCACTCAACACACAGATTAACACACCTACTGCCATATACTGCAACCCTGAATAACAATACACAAATTACTGTATTTGGATATAATTACATTTCAATTATTTCAATAGATTCTTAGATAATAAGCTCTTCATCTAATACACACGAATCCTAAACCCGCAACCCCAAAATCATCCTCGTCCGTCTGTCATTTTAAACAAAACATATCTTCGCCTCCAAATACACTCACAGAGCTAAGCACACACAATCCGCATAAATTAATCGCAAAGATTGCCAAACCATTACATGCAACTGATTAAGATACATAACCTATCATGTATTGCCGTTAAAACTGCAACCGTCATATTGCTTTACAAACATTCCCATCTCCTACAATGCCAAGTAAAATTTTACATGCTCACAATTAAATGCAAATAGTAGAGGCTAAAAAAGATCAATTCCTTACAAACACAACCAACAAATTTACTAATCTCTTTTCCCTTACGATAACACTTGCAACGACATCTAAAAACGACTGAAAAAAATTGAATTTTAAGCTTTCTCTGAAAAATGGGTATTCCAAAATTCTGATATTGCTTATTTCTGTATCAACTAACAATGTTATTCATCTGAGCTACTGGATAATGTTACTTACACCTTACTCTTTTTTGACCGCACATCCATCTCTAAACCAAGACCGTATTCTCCGTCTACCTGCATCGCCCATGACAAATTATATATAACACGAACCAAACTACAAATACAAAACTTCTTCAATTTACCCAGCCATTGATACGAAATTAAGTCTAACCTCGTTTTCAACTAAATGCTCTCTGCAAACTCAATCTAAGTCGCGAAAAACACAATACAACTGCACAACAAAATAATTTCAATGTCTTCTATTTAGTGACTCTAAATTCAGACAATGGTAAAGCACAGAGACAGATAAAAACTCATCTCTACGATTATACTCTTTCCGTCCCCTGCAAACACAACTCCACAATTCCGCCATTGCCACGCCATAATACCAAAAAACAAGTTTTCCAAAGCACAGCCAAAAACAAGGCACAATAACACGTATCTAGCCTCTCCCAACACCTGTCATCACCATTCCGCCTTCTGCGAATGACAATAAATCCCATTACAATACAAGCATGCGACTATTACTCCCGCCTTAATATCTACCTAATCCATCGCAGCCTTCTGAAATATCACCCAAAATCCATATTGCAATTAAAACAATAATAATCTTCTTCTTACGTAACTTTCAAACAAATATAAATACGACCTATAAATAATCAAATCCACATCTAATTCATTTTTGCCAAATTTATCACACTTTTTGGTATGTTTTGTACCATTATAAACATGAATTTTCAGTTTCATTGATTTTCTAAAGGTAATAGCCATAAAACCGTACACATTCATGAAATTTCACAAACTAACGAAATGTTGTATTTAGAGTGTAGAATACATATAAATTTTTTTAAAAAAATGCAAAAAAATGGTCTTTTTCTTAATTTTATTCATACGTTGTTTCTTATGTTATAAAAGAGGAATGACTGTCCCCGGGTGGTTTTTTTGAATGAAAATTTATTTTTTCACCATGAAATTTTAGATATATGTTCAAGATTTGAATTTTGAGGTGCTGTCAAATTTTCATATTTTTTGGAATTATATATATTTTTAATTAATTATTTAGTAAAAATATTTTCAAATAAATGGCGTACAAATGTTTATGCCAATAACTTTTAAGATTTATATCGAAATTGAATTTTTTTTTCACAAGTGAGAAGAAGACTTCAATAAATAGCAATTTTAATTTTTTCAAATTTTTTGATATTTTTTGCTATTTTTCAAATTGGGTTGATTGTGTACGATCGATTGTCCTAAAATACCATATGTTAGAAAAATATAAAAAATAAATAGTAAAACATATTTTTAAAAATGAAAATTATATTTTTAGAAAGCTAATAAAATTCTGTATTTTGTGTTAAAATTTTGTAATTTTATTCATTCGTTAACACTATTTACGTGGCACCTAAGTGGCACATTTTGGCATAAAATTATCCTCCAAATGGATTTGGCGCCAAAATGTGCCACATAGGTGCCACATAGGGGGTTCGCGTGAAGGGGTTCACGTGAAGGGGTTCGCGTGAACCCCCCTTCGCCCAAACTCCCCTAAACCCTAAATCCACCGCCCAAACTATATAAATATCTATATATAACTCTTTGCCGCCAAAATTATTTGAATTTGAGGGGTTCGCGCGAAGGGGTGTTCATGCGAACCCCCATTCGCGCGAACTAGTTTCTTCATCCTACGTGGCAAGTTCGTAAGCGAAGGGGAAATTCACGCAAAGGGTCAAGTTCAAGAGACATAACACCCTCGATTTCTGATCCCGTAAACTTGGGACTAACGTTTTTGGGACATAGAAGTGGGACACAATATATTCTTATTGAATGCATCCCTTTATATATTAATTGTTTTCAAAATATTATACTACTTTCAAAAATAATATGTATCACAAATACCATATTTAGACTTAATACATCTCTATTCAAAACCCTTGAATCATTTAAAATTGTGTAAACAAAGCTATCTCTTTATTTTTTTACAAATCCTAAAACCAATCCCGCACAACATATTACTTCTAAGTACGCACCTTATAACAACTAAAACCAACATTTATCAACAACATCTTTTATTAATCCTTATACTCTACAACGACCCTCATTTTCAAACATGTTTCTGCAACATCGATCTAGTACCCTAAATTTGAATCCAACATACTTGCCGCTTGTCCTTTCCAACTCATCCTCGCAACAAATTACAGCCACATTATCGAATAATGCTTCGCCAATAGTGTTTGCCATCTTCGACCAACAACTACGCTCCATTGTACAACGAGTACTAGCAACCATGCAATCACACAATACTTCGCCAAAGACATCTCCATCTTAACAAAAAGAAATCAACTTGCCCTTGAGAACACCCCCGCCCAACTCTTTTCACTTTCATTATGATACACCCTCTTTTCTTGAACATGTTTGCATACATCGATGTAGTTCCCTAAATTTCAATCCCGATAATTACAACTTGTCCTTTCCAATTCATACAATCGCATGGCATGAAGGATCATCAGCACAACAAGCAATAACAACCATGCATTCACACAATACTACAACAAATACAATAAAGTGAAGTACAAACCAATAGTGTTCCCCATCTTCGACAAGCGACCTAGGTGACGCTTTCATTGAAATAGATCGAGTACTAAAAAAAAGATAAAAATGAAACAAAGCCTTCGGGTTGATGATTTGCCATATCATGGCCTTGTTTATGAAGGGTTTTATGTGCTTAATCATCACTTAAATTTAATAAAATGGATAAATAGATTTGCATTAAATTGTGACTCAAATTCCAAATTACTTATTGATGTGACATCGTCAAGTCTATTGAAACAAATAAAAAATGAGTATTCCAACACCATATTGATTATAAGAAAGCATGAAGTAAAATACCCCACCATGTTCTTTCATACAAATAAATGGTTGTAAATACCAACATATATAGAAATGCACGCATGAAATCCATCATACACATATAGGAAATGTAATAATGTTTGAAAGTAATAAAATGATTTTACTAAGTTTTGAATTGGGGGTGTGTATTGAATCAAAAAGTGAATATTTTTTCGAGGAAGAGGATGAAGTGCCCTTATTATGTAAGGATGATAGTGATACTCTGAAATTTATCATTGGCCTTTTGAGTTCGCTAGATGGATAATGAGACTATTGAATCAAACATATCACCAAAATTCATTGTTGCATCTATCGATCATGGACTATTCTAAAAAGAAGTGAAGTCACTCATCAAGAAGATCGATGTTACACGCATGAAGATAATTTCCACACACTAATATTTGCAAATGGATGATACATCGACAAGTTTTCAATTAGACAAAGTTGGAAATGTTACCTTATTGTTGATTTAAAAATCAAAACAATCTTCATGAGGTTGGCCCATTTTCCATTAGGCTTCACTACTTATAAATTTGACAATAATTAGTCTTTCCATATCGCCTTAGTCTAGTGGCACTCACTTAACTTGTTCTGATCACTTACTCCGGGAACAACGTTGGTCTCTTAGGTGGTATATTTACATTTTAACTAACATCTTAAATTTGAGGATTACCATTGCATAACAAACTTAAAGGTGTGATTAATTGAAGTGTTAAGGAGTGTGTTAATTTATTTTGTTGAATGTTATGTTGATTACAACCTACATGTGCGCTTCTTGAGACTAGTCTTCCCTGAAGATAATTTTATCCAAATAAACAAATATGAGGGAAGACATACTTCACAAAATATTTGAGAAAAATAGAAATTTGAGAAATAACATACACAAGATAACACATTACACAATATGTCACGAGAAACCCTTTCGGGAAAAAACCTAGGGCAATAACTTATCTCCTTATTGTATTAACTCAACCATTTTACTATACATCTATTAGTTCCTCATTTTTCATCTATCTTACTACATGTCCGTTATTGGTAAGCACATTAGTAGGTAACTATTCTAGCTCACAGATTACAATATAATGGGTAAGAAAACCATGGGCCAAGAATGGACAACCCACAATGGTTTCCCATAAAATGATTTATCTATCCACTCATAATAACATAGATTAAATCACCTCTATTAGCCCAAAATATACTATAAAGGGGACCCCAAAAATATCATATCAGGGGCTTCGGACCCTAAACCCCAAATAGGCAATTCCCCAAACCCCATAAGCCATCTCGGGTTATACATTCTTAGAGAGTATAACTCGTGGAAAATACACGACACATTCCAGCAATCTCTACCCTACTGAATCTACATTCAACATTTCCTTAGATACAGGTTTCATCAATCACCATAGAAGTCAAGGCCCATGTCTGCTACCTCTTGACACCTTCCCTCGGCTTATAATCACCATCCCTCGTGTCTTCCACTACGTGACCTCATGTTTTGACAATTACAAATAAGTTTTACTCACCCATGTTGGAATTGACATTATATGACTCATTATATGATCCATATGACCATCTTACATGACATGAGATTTTTTACTTTTTAATTTGTTACATTGATAGCCATGTTCTAAATTAGATTATGAATAAGGGAAGCCAAATACTAGTGAAAAAATATCCAAGAGTAAAAATTCTAAATAAATTTGTTTGGTTTTTTTGAAGTATGTCAACCTTATCACAACCATCTTCTTGGCTCCCAAAAACATGGGAGGAAAGGATGGTTTAGCCGGTGGGTATCTCGCCACAATCAAAATGGTTGTCTCACTTCTATAGTTCTAACACACACTTTACATATACACAATATCTCTCCATACAAACATGGCATCTCAATAGATCCATGCCAATGTCCACCAAGAAACAATAATGGGGTTGAAATGTAGAGGTCGATCGTGCTTCCCTACAAGTTTACTAGACTAGCGAATCGCTCCTCCGGTGGGGTGTAAGGGTACACCTTGTAACTTAAAGAGTTGAATTTAGTATTTTATATGGCTACTAGGTGTAGGCCATGCAATGAGTAGAGGTTGGTTAGTAGGAGCTTTGTAAAATCATTATCTGGAACCGAAAATTAGGTTAGGTGTGATAATAGTGTTATGCAACGTTGTTAAGTATTTTAGTTTAAATTCATGTATGAATATGAAGTCAGAGAGCAAATAAATAATTGGAGAAAGATAGAGAAGTCTATGAATTAATAAGTAGGTAATCATATATCTGGTATAATTACATAATTTAATACACCGATGTATGGGGATTGATTTTACCTTCATTCATCCCGACATTCAATATGCATACAAGAGTTCATTGCTACGCCCTTAACCTATTGCTTGTATTAGGATATGAGTAGCTAACTTGTGGCTTACCATATCATTTTATTATATCATTTATACTTTATCATGCTTAAAAGGTCAGCCTTGGTGATGGCCATAACATATGAATAGTATATATAGAGGATTGTAGGTAATAGTTCATTATCATTTGAGCATTTGAGTCTTATTATATGGTTTGGAGGTTGCCCCTTCGAAGTGGCGAAGCTATTACAATTGCATATCGAGATCATTATTCTAAAATATTATGTTATTTGGTGTTATATTGCTGCTCATAATATGAATTATACTAGTAATTTCATTACAAGTGGTATCGAGTTGCGATCCGGGCACAAAATTAGGCAAAACCCTAATTTTTGTTTCCACAATATATTTTGAACCAGAGCGAATTTGGTAGGAGATGTTTTACCAAAGTTGTAAAACATTTCAAGGTTACCTAAAAATTTCATACTTTTTTATTTATTTTGCACAAGTTATTACAAATTTAGGTTTTTCATAAAATCACTCCCTAGGGTGCAAATTGTGGAATTTTTCAAGTTCTTTACATTTTTGGAAATCTCTCAAAAAATAATATTAGTATCTTCTCTTTGTTTTTTCCTATTCGGCCAAATTTTATCAAACCCTAAACCCTAAGGTTTGATATCATGACGGGGCCTTCCACAAGAGCAAAAAAGAATTTGGTTACTCCGAGTAAAACCCCAGATAAAGATGAGATAGTGATTGCAGAGATGGATTTAGAAGGGGTAAATACAATTCCTCAACACTAGGGTTTACTTCAGTTGATCATAAGGTGAGCCAACTTGAGTATGAGCTACAAAATGTACAATTTGAGATGGCCTCTAAAGGAGACATAGCCCAAATCAATCATCGGTTGGATGATATCATGCAACATGTAAAGGGTAAATAATATGGCCCAAATCCATCCCATATAAACCAAGGAGGATCTTCAGTTCAAAATCATGGACAAAATAACCATGTTGGATCACTTTTCCAACCCCATTCAATCCAACTTATTTGCGAACCACAAAACATGATGCCGAAAGTGGATATGTCCAAATTTGATGGTAAGATCCCCTGAATTGGATAAATCAAATGGAGAACTTCTTTGAGCTACATCAAACACCATCAGGACAAAAGGTGACTTTCGCATCCTTGTATCTTGAATCGAACCAATTCGTTTGGTATCGATGGTTATATGCTCGAGAGGCGTAAGAATGGTCTCGATGTCACTTGGACAGCTTTTTACCGAGGAGTTGCAATTGCACTATAGTTCCAAAGTGTTTTGAAGAACTACTTTAGTCAATTAGAAAATTTACGACAAATAGGATCAGTCAAAGATTATGTGCATCAATTCCAAAACCTATCCTTAAGGGTGGAGAATATACCAAAAGAGAATCTGAATGACCTATTTCTTAGGGGTCTTAAGGATCACATCGAGCATGAGGTACGTATGTTTAATCCACTCAAACTTTCTAATTATATTATCATGGCATGTCGAGCAGAGGAAAAATTTATTTGTAGTAGGAGGCCGCCTTTCATTAACACTAAAGACCGTAGTATCTCTTCCCCTTCATTTTCTAGGCCAATTAGATTGACTCCTCAACAAATGGAAGAAAAGAGAGCAAAAGGATTATGCTTTAACTATGATAGCAAATATGGACCAAGACACAAATGTGTTGAGAAGAATTTGTTCTATATTGACGGAGGTAATGAGGATGATGAGGATGCTGAAATTATAGGAGAGGTTGAGGAACCAGTAGAAGAGGAAGTAGAGGATCACCAACCTAAAATTTCTTGCCATGCATTATCGTCATTAGTACTCCTCAAACACTCAAGGTTATTGGCTATCTCAAAAATAGAAGGTGACAGTGTTGATTGACTCGGGAGTACTCATAACTTCATAAATAGTAAGTTAGTTGCCCACCTCAATTGTTTTATTTACCCAGCTCCAAAAATGCAAGTTATGATTACAAATGGTGGGACAGTCAAGTGCACAGGAAAATGCCATAGTATCAAGCTTTCCATGGGAGACTACATGTTAGACTCACCTATGTTTTTATTTCTATGGGAGGGGCAGATATTGTTTTGGGTGTCCAATGGCTCACAACCTTAGGTACTATAGAGATGAATTTCCAAGAATTGTTCATGCAATTTCATTCAAATGGAAGGACAATACAATTGAATGGGATGGTAGCTAAGTCTCCACAGATTATTATCTCTCATCAGATGTAGAAGGTTCTCAGAAAAGGAGTAGATGGATTTATAGAAAGTTATTTTCCATAGAAGTACAAAATATAGAGTCTTCAATGCCACCCAATCTTCAGAATATTGTTGATGCTCACTCATCTATTTTTTATGCAATTCCAAAGGGACTACCACCAGTTAGGGATCATGATCATGCCATTCAGTTGATTCCAGGGAGCCAAACACCTAACATCAAACCATACAGATACCCATATTCCCAGAAAAGTGAGATCAAGAAAATGGTTCAGGAAATGTTGAAGGCAGGTATCATCAGGCCTAGTCAAAGTGCCTATTCTTCCCCAGTGGTCATGGTACGTAAGAAGGATGAAACATGGAGGATGTGTCCAGATTACCGAGAACTCAACAAGTATACCATCAAAGATAAGTTTCCTATTCTAGTAATTGATGATTTACTTGATGAATTGCATGGTGTTATTTATTTCACAAAATTAGATCTTCGTTCGGGGTACCATGAAATTAGAATAAAAGAGGAAGATGTTCATAAAACGGCTTTCATGACTCATGAGGACCATTATGAGTTTTTGTAATGCCTTTTGGTCTTACAAATGCGCCTTCAACCTTTCAAAGCTTGATGAACACTGTTTTCAAGCCATTTTAAAGAAAATTTGTATTAGTTTTCTTTGATGACATATTGATTTACAATAAGACATGGGAAGAACACTTACAACATGTAAATAAAGTGTTGGAAGTTTTGGAGAAACATAATCTCTATGCAAAGCCATCTAAATGTTCTTTTGGTGTATAAGAGGTAGAGTACTTGGGTCACATTGTATCCCATGAAGGCGTCAAAGTTGATCCTCAGAAGATCAAAGCTATGGTGGAATGGCCAAGGCCCAAAACTCTCAAAAAACTTCATGGGTTCCTAGGACTAACAGGGTACTACATAAGATTTTTGCGGGGATATGGTAGAATAGCAGACCCCACTCACTGCATTGCTAAAGAAGGATGCCTTCCATTAGAAAAACTTAACCACTAAATCCTTTGAATAGTTAAAGGAAGCCTTGTGCAACACCCCAGTTTTGGCTACTCCCAACTTCTCAAAAACCTTCATTGTTAAATGTGATGCTTCAGGATCAGGATTGGGAGAAGTTCTAATGCAAGAAGGAAGACCAATTGCATTTGAGAGTCACCAATTCAAAGGAAAAGATCTACTCAAACCGTCTATGAGAAAGAAATGATGGCTATTCTTCATGCGGTCAAGCAATGGAGGCCATATCTCATGGGTAGACACTTCAAGATAAAAATTGATCATGATAGTCTCAAATAATTTTTGGAGCAAAGGTTATCATCTGAGGAACAACAAAAGTGGGTAAAAAAATGTTGGGTTATGATTTTGAAATCATATACAAAAAGGGTAAAGAAAATGTAGTAGTTGATGCATTGTCCGAAGGGATACATCCGCAGATGCCTTACTATGTGGAATGTCCATGTTGAAGGCTGATTGGGTGGATGAAGCAAGATTGGAATGGGATCAAGACAAGGATACACAATCTCTAATACATAATATCAAGCAAGGATCTATGACATCTAAAAAATTGAGTGGAAAGGTAATAACCTATGGTACAAGGACAAGTTATACTTGAGTAAATATTATGAGTTAAAGTATAAGATTCTTACGAGCTACATACGCCTCACTTTGTTGGAGGACACTCTAGGTTTTTGAAGACATATCATAGAATAAAAAGAGAATTCTTTTGGGAAGGACTCAAGGGGATGTACAAAAGTTTGTATCAGAGTGTTTAGTGTGCCAATAGAACAAAGGGGAAACAATTAAGACACCAAGTATGTTGCAACCCTTACCAATTCCTAGCCAGAGATGGGAGGAGGTCTCCATGGATTTCATCACCGGATTGCCTTGTTCAGAGGGTAAGAATGTTATTTTTGTGATTGTGGATAGGCTCACAAAATATGCCCATTTTGTGCCCTATCACATCCATTTGCAGCTAGTACAGTCGTAACTATTTTTTTGGAGATAGTTCAAAGGCTACATGGAACCCTAAAGATAATTGTAAGTGATCGTGATCCTATTTTCACAAGTAATTTTTGGACGGAATTATTTTCATGTTTGCGTACTCGGCTAGCTCACAATTCATCTTATCATCCTCAAACTAATGGGCAAATGGAAGTGGTCAACAAATGCTTAGAGGGGTATCTACGTTGTTTTGTATCGAGATAAGCGGAAAGATGGATTGAATAGCCACCACTTGCGAGAATGGTGGTATAACACATCTTTTCATACCTCTTCTCAAATGACCCCATTTTTAGCATTATATGGTTACCATCCACCTTATCACTTCCTCCTTGAGGGTGCAACTAAGGTCGAGAGATGTTGAGGAACACATTCAACATCAACAATAGGTTTTGGCTAGTTTGAAGGAGAATTTAGCATTAGCACAAAATAGGATGAAACAACAAGCAGATCAACATCGTAGTGAAAGACATTTTGAAATTGGTGATTGGGTTTTTATACGTCTCCAACCTTACAAACAGATGTCTCTAAAGCAACAGAAAAAGGACAACAAACTTGCTCCTAACTACCATGGCCCCTATTAGGTTCTACAAAAAATGGCAATGTTGCTTATAAACTAGAGTTGCCTCCATCTTCACACATACACCCAGTATTCCATGTTTCATGCCTAAAGAAGGTTATTGGACAGAAATTTGAAGCCCAGACAGAGTTACCAAAACTTGACGAGGAAGGAAGAATCATTTTGGAGCCAGAGAAGATTCTACAAACACGTACTAAGAGGCTAAGAACCAAAGACATTAAGGAATATTTGATCAAGTGGAAGAATCTGAGCATAGAAGATGCCACCTGGGAGGATGAAGGTTTTCTACAGCAACATCCAGGATTATTCAACGTTGAGGACAACGTTGGTTTGAAGGGGAAGGGCATGCTACGCCCTTAACCTATTTCTTGTATTAGGATATGAGTAGCCGACTTGTGGCTTACCATATCATTTTATTATATCATTTATACTTTCTCATGCCTAATAGGTCGGCCTGGGTGATGGCCATAACATATGAATAGTATATATAGAGGACTATAGGTAGTGGTTCATTATCATTTGAGCATTTGAGTCTTATTATATGGTTTGGAGGTTGCCCCTCAAAGTGGTGAAGCTATTACAATTGCATATCGAGATCATTATTTTGAAATATTGTGTTATTTGGTATTATATTCCTCCTCATAATCTGAATTATACTAGTAATTTCATTACATTGCAACATGTAAGACATATGGGATGGAATGTAATGTTTGCAATAAAATTCAATCCAAATTATTAATATATATTTTTTAATCATGGTAAAGTGTCTAGAAATAAAATAAAAAGATGTTAGCAACACATAAAAGTTTAGAATGAAAGTGCACTAAAAAGAATTGTAATCCCACCAACATAACAATATTGCATCAATAAGAACATTGAACAATCATCTACCAACATAGAATTATACTAAGATCATACCGTAAATGTTTTACCTAGTGCTAAAATTAGGCCACCTATAGTTTTTCTTAAAGAAAGATGCACCAATGTAATGGCCTATCTAAATTCTTCATGCGAAGTCGTTCCAACCTGCTAAAAAAAAATGGCACAAACTAATTGGGTTTAATAAAACACATTTCGAAGTACTATTTTGGTTGAGGCTTTGGTATGATTTTTCTTCTGTCGCTGTATATGAGGACTGTCTGTAAGAAATAGTAAATAGAATCACAAAAAAGGAATATTTTCAGATTAAAAAACCTCCATGAAAGAAAAATGATAACCAAATACTGACATTTTGTTAAAGTTTCTACATAAGTATTTTTTAATAATCTATGAAGGCACGTCAAAAAAATTCACTAATTCATTAAAAAAATGGTTTTCCTAAAATATATCTTCAACTACTTTCGTAGTTTAAGAACTTATGGATATGGAAGATGACCAACCAGATATGGGCATATAAGGTACTTTAACTGCTAGTGTTGGAACAGATTACAAGATGTACCATTGCATGTGAAAGCGGAAGTTGAAGAGTAGCACAATTCTCCTTCTTTTGTGAACCGATTCGTTTTACAGTACGTATTGTGAATCTTTAGAAGTTATCTTGACAGAGAGAAATGATTTAAACAGGTCGGTGTTTGAAGAAGTATTTTGTTGGGGTCATTTGAGAAATATGATTGTCTGTGAAGGCCGAAGGACAGGAGAGTTCAGCATGTTAAGATGGATATGTGGAGAGGTTTCTTCAAACAAGCGGGATTTAAAGAAATGGGGTTCAGCTATCAGGTTTGGTATCAGGCCAGATTATTACTGAACGAATTTGGTCATGGAGAATGTTACAGTCTTGAGCCAAATGGATCTACAATTACTTTAGGATGGAAAGGAACACCATTGCATGCCGTTTCTGCATGGACTGTTAAGGGAACCCACAATGCTAGGTAAACGTCTGCGTCACACCAAACCTTTTGCTTCTCCACGAAATTATGTTTGTCTTATATTGAGGAATCATTGGTTAATAAATGTTGATTATTATTTTTTATTATTGAAACCTCCATTTATATTAATAATACAAAAGAGTTATAATTATAGGGTGATTTAAACTTGTGGATATTGAAGAGCAGTTTAAAGGTCTTCATGTATACATGTTTAGTTCAGATGTCGTGATATAAGATTTGTAATTGTGTATGAATGAATTTGTAACAAATTTAAATGTACACATAGAACAAATCAATGCAATGTTTCATCTATATTCCTATAGTACCACTATCAAAAAGTGCCACGAATTTGTTAGTACTCGAACAGAAGTGCAACTAGCCTCATGGATGTTAAAGATTATTTAATTCTTTTCTTTAGTGGCTATTTTCAAGTAGTAGTAGTACACTCATATGTTGTCGCCTCTAATTGTATAAGGTTCCACAAGAAAAATAGTTGGATCAAATGACACCATGTATGGCTAAGGGTTTGAATCTTTATTATTTCAGGTTTCATCCTTTGTAATCACAGTTCAAATCATGTATTTGTGCATAATCATGTTCTATTTTCTACAATATTTTACATGCTCTCTTTTGGCTATTCTAATCTCATTCCAGTCAAACAGTGTTTTGTGAAATCACCTCACCAAATCTCACAAACAAATGCCCATCAGAAGTGTTGCTTGTGCTCCCTGTAACATCTTTGTGCTTACCACACCTCACCAAATCTCACAAACAAATGCCCATCAGAAGTGTTGCTTTTGCTCCCTATAACATCTTTGTGCTTACCATCTGCATATTCATCCTAATACCTCATGTAATTATTACTATTCCATGGCACCCTTACCTTTTAGATGGGTGTAAACGCCAAGAATATAGGATTATGGCATATGTATCTGTAAATTATGCAATATATGTATTGTCTAGCCTCGAATTTGACACAGAAGTAGTGGTTTATGGGAATATAACTAAGGGTTTGAATTCCTTGTTAATCATGGCTCCCTCAATTGCTAAGTATTTTCGATGACCTTCACATAAAGCTAAGAATTCCAACATTATTATTACTCATTCAGATAACTTTAACTTTGTTGATAGAAGGCCTTCATTTACCTGAAAAACTGATTGCATACATAGTTTTCAAGCAAACTATAGTGGGCCAATCTCTTCAAGGTAGTAAATCCATAAACCCCCATTTACTTATAAATCCAATTATAGCATAAGAGCTTGAATAAATCTATGTAAGGAATTAGCAAGAAATAGGAATTGGTAGTTGTTTGAGTACCATGTTTGCCAAAATATTGTATGATTAAACTCAGTTTCCTTAGTGTAGATTCTTTTTATGTATATGCAATCGTATGTACAAAACAAGAACACTAAATTCCATCTGAGCATCGCAATTTAGTTCTCTTAGACAACAATGGTACTGGGAATGGTGACCTCTAAGAAACCCTGGTGTTGCACCCTTTTGCACATTCCAGTCAAACGGAGCCTTTCGTAAATGCCTTTGGATGATTTGAAATCATGTCTAGCCATGTAAGTTATATAACCTTGCTCCATTTTGTTTGCAGAGAGCCTTTCATAAATGCCTTTGGATGATTTGAACGGTACAAAGCTATACTTATGCACAATATTATTACTGAACCCAAAAAGATGTAAACAATTTCCGGTTTTGAGATGCATGTTGTTTAATTTCCTCATAATTGTCTTTCTTTCGAAGGAGTTATTAATCTTTAATTATATATTGTACTTTTTTGGGTTATTTAAGTATTTACTTTAGTGGTTATTTTCAAGTAGTAGTAGTACACTCTTATGTTGTTGCCTTCTCTAATTGTATAAGGTTCCACAAAAAAATAGTTGGATTGTTTGTGTTGATATAATTTTTACTCATGCCATTCTAAGCATTTGTACGCAAGACATACAATGCCTTGTTACCATTCCCATTCTGAGAATACCCTGCAATCAACACATTCCATGAGGTTGTATCTGGTTTTATACCTTCCTATTGCATTAGATGAAATAGTTCCAAAGCCTTATCATGATGCCCATTTTGAGCATATCCCGAGATTATTGCATTCCATGTAATCAAATTTGGCTTTGTCCCTGCCAGTGGCATTTGATGAAAGAGTTCTAAGGCTATGTCAAGATGCCCATCTTGAGCATAACTTGCAATCATTGAAGTCATAGAAAATGAATGCCTACTGACATTTATGTTCAAAAATCCATCATTCTGGTCATTGAATTGCTAATAGAGAACACAAATTGTTGATGGTGAGTGTGGTTGTATGGTAGGTCGTCGATCCGCACTGAGCTAAACAACATGCACTATAATTGTATTGCCACCACAGTTTTTTCAATGTCTGTCACAACAACATTTACTGGACTTACCTCTTAAGAACGTAATATCTTTGTTGAATCTGCAAAGTAAATTAAATTACAAGCATCCAATCAGACCATCTAATGTCTTTGAGGGGACATATCTCATTCAAGAACAACAAATTATTTGTGAGTTTAAGCATCATATAGTTGTCAACATCTTTGGAGGGGTGTATCTCATCTAAGAACAACAAATTATTTACAGCTTGGGAACATCATATGGTTGTCTAGGCAACTAAATTCAAACTTATCATGATCTAAAAGTGATTTCAACATGTGGACTTTCTATCAACACTTTTAAGACATTTTTAGACATTTTTTACCAAAATCCGTTGTTGTTCCATATGTGTCTCACTCTCAGGAACCTCTCTATTTATTCAGGCTTGACATTTTAAAACAAAAATAACATAAATTTATCCCAAAAAAGAAATTTCTAATCCTCAAAAACATAGCTAATATAAAAATTCTATTATATCTAGCTCCATCAGTATACCGATTTGCTTAACTCCAATCAGAGATTATCTAAAACCTCAAATTCCTCAATTGTTTATGTGCATATCGTCTAGTGCTTAGACCAGAAAAAATAACTTCAATCCAGAACATGACACTTTGTTCATGTAGCTAAGTTGCAGTTTCAAAAATTATTCTTCAATATGTCAAATACACATAGAATAATATGCTTATTGGGTTTGTGTTCTCTTTAAATGCTTTGCTTACATGATCTCCAGGTCATGTTGACATGGAAAAGCTTTTAGAATCATTAGTTGTTCCTTTGTTTTCAAATTATTGGTAGCTTTCTTTCCAAATTTCAACTTTTGTGTCCTGATTATTAGTCTGCAATGTTCCATCCTTTGTGGAAAAACAAATATATTAAGTTGTAAGTTATCATTCTATATTGAATTAAAATTTCTGATAGCCATGTCATTAATACCTTTTTTTAGTTTGCTAAAATGAATGCAACACAAAAATTTCTTCTTCTCATATTGCAAATGACATTTAGAAAGTAGAGCCTTCTTTTGAATTTTTAATATGAAGGGGTTATTTTTGTTTCTTGTATTGAAGGCTTCAATGAGATGGAGATATAGGTGGTTACCGATTTCAAGGATTACAAATGATCATTCTTTAGCTATGCATTTTGGGCTTTGCTCTGAAACATATGCACATTGTTTGAATATCAACTAGCTTAGTGTCATATAAGCCCAGTGCTATGGGTATAATGTAAGATGGGATCATTTTTGGACACATAGACTCAAAACTTCCTCTTGTTCATCCAGACAGTGGTCAGTGATTTACCCTCTACTTTGATAGCACCCCATTACTACTTTACTCAACACTTCTTGTATCCAAAGAGACAATTCCGTTTATGGGGTATTAAATGTATTCATGTTTAGTGCAAATAAATTGGCCACAAAAGGCTACCACTCATGATATAAAATCTGCAAATGTACGGAAGTCTTCATGTATTCATGTTTAGTTCAAATAAAATAATCCGTAAAATGCTACCTTTCATGATATAAGATTTGAAAATGTATATGTATGAATTTGTAACAAATTTGACATGCATCGATAGAACCTTTAAATGTAATGCTTCATCTATAATCCTACACTTACAAAATCAATCACACCCCTTATCAACATCAACTACAAAAGCAATAATTGTCCCTCTAAATCAAATAACATATATTGTTCGGCATTCACATTGCATTATAGACATGCAATTGCTAGTATATTACTTACCTTCGAATATGAAAATTAAGAAATAAATAGGAATACTCAAACATGTTTGCCGAATAAAAACAAAATTCACGGATATAAAATATTTATAATAGTTTATGTTCAATATTTATAATTCTAGATATAGGTTTAAAATAATAGAAATTATTTTCTTGCAAAAAATCAAAATGTAATCTTTGTTTTTACCTTTGAATATAGAAAACTTGTGTCTTGTCGTCGGTAGTTGTTGGAAGACTCCTTTTTTTTCCTTACATGCAGGCATAATTGCAGCAAAAAAATCATGCACACACTCATCTCTTACCAGTTCAAATGTTACGGCCGACTCAAATGCCCTTCAATAACGTGATAAGCTACTACCGTCGATCATGACAAGTTTGGTCTAAAACATGGTTATTGGAAAATTATTAGATTTGATGAAAGAGTCGATGCTTTTGGCATGTTGGGAAGGGTACAGGATGTTTCCCTTCGTTTGCATGCTTCCACCTCAAGGATGATTGACATTGTTTCACCGAATGCAACGAATAGGTGTCTAATCTGATTAGTTGACCTTTGTTATCATGTTACTAACTTGTGCAAAAATGGAGCTTCGAAAGAGGGTGTGAATATTTGATAAAGCATTATGAAAAAGGGCATCCCACATATGTTTAAGTTGCAAGTGTCGTAGCAAATATGTCTACAAAAATGTTAAAACATGTAAACTATTCAACAAAATACTTGAAAAATTGTGTGGTCTGATGGACTACAATGATTGTGGGATATGCACAAAATGGGTATGTTGAAAAGACCTTGGAAACATTCAAGAAAATGCAATTGATATGTGTAAACCCACAATTCACAATCATTACTAGCATCTTCTCAACCTCTTTCAAAATGGACGATTCAAAACAAGGAATTTCCCTCTCGTCAAGAGCCATCATTTGCTTGAGATGTGAACTGCATAACAATGCCTAAATATGGTAGAAGCGGAGTGTTAAATTCTTACTTTTTAAGTTTTAGTGACATCCCAAACCGTCTTATGAAAAGAATAAAAAAATGAAAAACAAAAAGTCACAAAAACTACTTTCAGCGTATAACCAAAAGAGATTCAAACAAAATAAGTTGTTGGCAAAATGTTAATATAACTTATAGTTAAGAAAGCATCAAAATGATTAAACCCCTAATTAAGAAAGCATCAAATTTATAAAACCACAAGAAACGTAGCCACAAAGCACAATTGACCTATCAATGATGTTGATATCAAGAAAATTGCTCTAAAAATAGAAGCATAATAGAAACACAATTTTATTTTATTTTTAAGCATAATACTTCCATTAATCATCAAAAATGTGTTACAAATAGATACAGTGCCAAGCAGTGTAACTAATACACCATGAAGCATCCTTAGAGATACCATGGTAACAACTTAAAGCATAGTACAACAAGAAGAAGTCATCCATGTGATTCATCCAAATGAAGAATTCGGTGAAATGCTTGGCTTTTCTCCATATACCACCCTATAGGAATATGACCTATCACATGAACATTTTCCTAATCCAAAGCCCAGTTGGCCAAAGCATCCGCTACTTTATTACTCTCCCGAGGAGTATGAACATAAAGAACTGTCTAGAAAGCTTGAGCCAAAATACCAATATTTTCTTGGATCTGTGAAATATGCCAATTAGAAGAGTGAATGGTGTCTTGCTTATTAAGCAGTCGAATAATCGTTTGAGAGTCAGATTCAATAATAACTTTGGTCCACCCCAATCCACCCAGTGTACCCCATTTTGGTTGCCTTCTTCAAAGCATATTGAATGGCAAGGATATCACCATATTATTTGTGGCAATTCCAATTTCTTTGCCCATAACAAAATGGAAAATTATCATTTCTAACAACCACACAAATATAATCCCCAAAAATTATCAAACACAATTTAATTGTTGTTGGGAACAAATAATTCATAAAACGAACATTAACAAACATAAGTTAAATATATTTCCAATACCACCTATTCCACTCCAACAAATATATAAATAATTCCTAAAACTGAAAATTACCAAACATAAGTTAAATATATTTCCAATACCACATATCCCACTGCAACAAATATATTTCTTACTAATATATTAATATATTCCGTGACCACCACCCTTACTAATGTATTCCTTGACCACCACCCACACTTTATATACAAACCACACAGATCTTACCCACCCGTACTTATTGTGTAATAATTTAAACTTCCTCTCTAGTATTTTATTAACAAAACCAACGACTAGAGAGCTACCTAAGCATCGCCGTTCATTACTCCAGTATTTTCCGCATATTTACTATATTTTAGGGTTAGATCTCCATTGTCCAAACTTGGTTACGACATCTTATATATTAAAGTTTTAACTTCTTTAGTTTCTCTCTCGTAAATGTGGGACTATGATGGTTTTTTAATGTCATATGTTAATCTGTTCTCAATGAAACCTCTCCTTAAACGTTCACTATGAATTTTTATATTTATAATATTTGGTTTATTTCAGTTGAGTACGTGTAAAATTATTAGTGCTTATAAAAGGTTTTAAATCTTGCTAATTACATAGTATACATTGTAATCACTTGAATAAACTTTTCATTTTATTTGATACCTATAATGAAAATGTTTTTTCCACATTTTACATCAATGGTAATTAAAATATTAGAGACACAATTAATCCTGACATCTTTCAATTAATATAAATATTGACAACTAATTCAAATTTTAAATGGCAAAAATGTGAGTCATTAGTCGAAGGCATCAAAAGGTGTTATAGCTCTCAACAAAAGGTGTTATAGGAGAAATGTTTCCTAGGCATCAAAAGGTGTTATAGCTCTCAACAAATTCTTAGAAATATGAAGATTGAAATTTTACTTGTGAAGAATTGGGGGTGATCAGTCCCCAATTGGTAAATCAGAGTTATGAGAGAATTGGGTGTCCTAGCACTAAAGAAGGATGTCACAAGGCTTTATAATAACCTCAAAAAAATTCCTTCCCAAAATAAAGTGAGAGATAAGTTTCAATACAAATTTCTAACCACCTAAATTGTTCCACTCATAAGACCAAACTACTATAGACAGATCTAGGTCCCACATTTGAAAACCCTTGCAATATCGAAAGGGAATGACGTCTCATGCCCCCACCATGCATTTAATGGGTGTTGATAGTGAAAGTAATATTGTCATGGTTAATTTTGTCAATTTTCCCCTTCATTCTCAATAAATATAGGGATGCTTACATTTTGATTTTAATAATTTAAAATTATGTGCACAGTTATAGTTGGATTTGACCATTCTCTCTTTGTATGAGAGAGGGTGGCTTGAATAGCAAGCCCATATGTTTCCCCCTTTGGGTGAAAGGGACCAAACAAAGTGAAATCATTTGAACCAAAATAAATTGATAGTACTAGTTGGAGTAAGTAGAAATGGTAGCTTGTATCACAATAAGTTAGTTCTTCGAGCAAGATAAAAGTGATTGTATTGCTTTATAATATATAAAAATAGAGTTTGGATTGGATAAAATGTGAAACAAAACTATTAATATTGTAAAATAGGGTGAAGTCTCATGATAATGCAAAAGTAGGTGATACAATAGTCCTAACACCACTAATAGTGTAAGAATATGATCAGTGGCATTTTAGATATTGCCTTGACAAGATCGAGACATTAAGATCTTAATTGATAGTTGAGTGAGTAGTGTAATATTTGGTTTAAAGGTCAATATGCTATAAATAATAAAGTTGAAAAATAAAAACTAATTTCATCTAAACATTAAGTGACAACGACTAAATCTTTAAGTGAGACATTATGTCATGAACTAAGTGGTGCATGTCATCTAGAAAGAAATTCCTAGAAATCTGATGAGCATTGAAAAATGTGATTTTAGTTGAAATTATGAGTAAATTTTGATTTTTTTGTAAAGCTTAACTTGTAGCGGAGGATGATTTTTTTCTTACGGAGTGGAACCATCGGGATTGGGATAGTTTTGCCCCTCCCCAGACATTATTTTCCTTGTCATATCATCTTCTTATATGATTTGTTTCCAAATGAGATGGTTTGTTCCATAATTACGCCAGAGGCTTTCTTGTAGTGAGAAGGGATTGGGGATTCTGACATCCGTCAGAATTTAGATGGCGAAGATTGTAATTTCAGAAAATACGTTGAAATCAGATGGTTCTTATTAGGCTTCTGACACAACAATGCGTTCGATAAATACTGCATTATTCCCGACCTCTATACCAGTGGGAACAATGGGAGTTTTAAGCCTTTAGGGAATTTATCATGACGCAAGATGTGGCTTTGGAGTTTGGAATCAAGGGCTCGGCTTGGTAACCAGCCGACTGATGAAGAACCCGATGCAGATTTTTGTGGAAAAATGGAGTAATTTGCTGCAACAGTATGGTTTTCCTGTGCTTGTTCTCCTTTATGGAATACATGGACGATGACTGAGGAGGGGGTTTCATTCTCGCCTTTTAAATCAGGTCAAATTTTCAGGATGGAGACTCCAAAACCCCATATTTTGATGGAGAAGTATGAAGTCGGGAAGCATTTGGGACAAGGGACCTTCGCCAATGTTTACCATGCCAGAAATCTCAAGACAGGCGACAATGTCGCGATTAAGGTGATTGAAAAAGAAAAATCATGCAGATCGGCATGATTGAGCAAATCAAGCGGGAAATTTCTGTCATGAAACTGGTACAAAATCCTTATATTATTGAGCTCTACGAAGTCATGGCGTCCAAAACAAAAATTTAATTCGTCATGGAGTATGTCAAAGGCGGCGAGCTCTTCAACAAAGTTTAGAAGGGAAGACTGAAGGAGCCCGAGGTGAGAACATATTTCCAGCAGTTGATCAGCGTGGTGGATTTCTGTCACAGCCATGGGGTTTATCACAGAGATCTCAAGCCAGAAAATATGTTACTTGACGAAAACGAAGACCTCAAATTAATTACGAATCTGTTGAACCCAAACCCTAAGGCACGGATAAGCATACTGTGGTTAATGGAAGTTCCCTGGTTTAAAAGGACTACAAAAAGAATGACCAGTTGTGCAGGAGCGTGAAATTTATCTCGCTGACGTGGCCTCCGCGTTCAATTTATCGCGGGACGAACCAGGGGCCCACATCAGCAGCATCCTAATATGTTACATGATTTTCTTTTAAGTTAGCTATACGAAATATAAGAATCTCCAATCAACTTAAGAGATTGTTATCGTGGGGGAGGTTTTTGTCCACCTAGCACAACATTCTCGCCATCTATAGTTTTTACGCCAAAGGCATTCCCCCTATGGAAAAGGCACTTCCGGACGTTTCTACAATGTGCTAAATTTGACGTCTTGACGATCGTTTGGAAGTTTTTTTTTGCATGTGCATGTTTTTGTTGTGCTACGGGAATCCAGATCGAAAATTTTGTATATCCTAAAATTTAGAGATATTAGGGTTACATATTTATAGTGCATGTATGATTTAACCCATAATGGGAACAATGTATCCGACGGCATCTTCTGGCTCAGACCATTTCTTCTGCATGGCGGTGACAGTCACATTCTACATAATTTTCAATGTTTTCGCCAGGAAGTCCGTCATAATTAGGTTGAAGCCGTTTGTTTGAAACTCAAGAAATTTAATGGTTGAATGCTCTGTGGATTTGCTGACAGTTTCCGTTGCTTCAATGGATGCAGAGGACTTAGAGGGCAGTTGTATGTGAAATGTGGAAGAATTGAGAAAGCACGCCAACTGTTTGACAAAATGTCTAATTGAGATGTCATCTCATGGAATGAAATGGTCACTCGATATTTCAAGAATGTGTTTTCCAATGAGGGCGTGTCCTTATTTGATCAAATGCAAGTGAGAGGTGTAATGTCAGACTTGTATCCTATGCACGTATGGACATGCAAGTGAGGCCTTGAAACTCTTCAATGAAATGCTTTTCTCATATGCCTGCAGCGTCAGCAACGGATATGAAAATTTGATTATAACTCATGTCTAACTCGATGAGAGACATGATCCCGCCTTATCGAATCCAATGCAGTGTTGAAGCGATCGAAATTGTAATCGGCGTTTAGGATTTAATTACAAAACTAAACGTGATGTCTCACATAATACGAGCACTCGAGATGATGGCATGTACACATTGTATATTTGATTATGGCCTCGTTTTCCTTGTTTCTGTTTATTCCAGGATTTGATCCTATACTTAAATTTTTTTCCTACGTAAACAAAATGTTGAAGATTCTGTGGAGGCTTGAAGTATTGTCAGGTGTTGCGAGATCTTGAAACTTTTGTGGATATACACAATGCCAGGTTTGTTAAATCAGATCTGGGTATATACTTGTTTATTTTGTGCAATGTCAATTATTTACATTTATTTTTAATAATCAAGTTTAATACATTTTGTGGTCATTTCATGTCCAAAGTTTAGGGTATCTCTGCAGTGCATTTGGGGTATGCCACACCCAGCAAGTTTTATCTGGTATTT
This sequence comes from Taxus wallichiana var. yunnanensis, assembly GCA_018340775.1. Taxonomy (NCBI): domain Eukaryota; kingdom Viridiplantae; phylum Streptophyta; class Pinopsida; order Cupressales; family Taxaceae; genus Taxus; species Taxus wallichiana. Next base: position 530,517,712 of record CM031244.1, read on the forward strand.
TGCACAATTTCAACCGAGTTAGATGTAGTATTTTACCCAATATCAAGACAATTATATATAGTTCCAACGTATATTCTTTCCCTCCCTTTTCTAATATTTTAGAAAAAATGTATCTTGTGTGTTTGTGTGTAGGGATTATTCATGTCCATCTGACCATTGACAAGCAATTTTTTCATTTTTATATTGTTAGGTAAGTCCATAACATTATCAATTAAGTACCACAGAGCTTTGGTATTTTTGAAACATAATTCGGATGCATTACTTTTTCTTTGGCTCAAAGAAATGTAGCTTAAGTTTAACTAATAATCTGAATAAAACAAAGTGTTTGTAAGTTCCAAGAGACATAATCAAAAGCCATTATACAACAAATAAAGAGTATCCTATTGGATAAAATGGATCTTAGTGTTGTCAACATTATAGTATTGTACGATCTTTCCCTTCATTAATCATCTATTTCAACTTATCCTGAATATTTAGATCATGTGCATATAATGTGTACATCATTTGAGTCATAACTTTCAAGAAGACGATTCATGTTGTGTCTCATGGCTAAGAGAGAATTATTGTTTTAAATAAATGGGATTTTGTAGGGCATACAAGAATTCCAAAATATATTGATGGAAGAAGAAAATAATTAGTCATATTTTACTCCGAGATACGAGATACAGAGCGAGATCAATCAATTTGTATATATCCGTTTCTAAATATTGTTTTTCCTTGTTCTACAAGACATTTATAAACATTATTACCGCAGTGGTAATCTTACATTGCAGGAATTCATCATTTTTTTGGAGTTTATGAGTTGTTTTTATCTCAATTTCCAGGTATCCCTTCCTTAAGTTGGGTGAATGCAATTTGTACATTCAGCACCATGGGATTTTTTGCCATAGCTATTATCTGACAATTGCTTTAGGGAAGAAATCACTAGCTTGTCTCCCAAGAAAGTTAGTAAAAATCATGGAAGAGTGTATAACTCAAGTACATGTTTGTTATTTACTTTCAATGATTTGCCAAAATCCCTATACAGAGAAGCATTACAAAGTGATTTAATAAAATGTCCTTTATATTGCATAACATTCTTGGAAGTATTTCCTATTGGCATGATCTAGCAAAAGAAATAACAGAAACATAATCACTGATATATTTCCTATTGGATGTGTTGTGTAGAGAAATTGATCCTTTACATCAAAATGGAAAGCAAAAGGCAAGCCTTCCTGCATCAAAAATTGAGATTGAAAATGAGAAGCAAGAGCATTATAAATTTTTTGCAAATATGTCGTGTAGAGAAACTATACCTGCACAAACTGGTATGATCCACAAGACAAACCAACAACTTTTAGACACAATCTCTCCAAAGCGGATGAATGAAGAAACTGTTCATATACAGTCAACTGAGATTCAAAAGGGAAAACATTAGCTTCTCGAAATAAAATTTCCTTTCAAACTTGAGAAAGACACAAGAAAAGGAACGATTCCCTCTTATTTTAAAGATCCCATGCCAAGCATTCCCATAAAAAATGACAATGTTGAACAAAAGATACAAGCCAAGGGTATTCAAGATGAGGTTGCTGGTCCTTCTCATGAACATGGGGGGCTTGTATGAAGTCTTTAAATTTCCCACCAATTGGAGATCCCATGTCAAACACTTATGTACTAGAGGATCTAAGTGAAAATAAACGGAGGAAACAGAAGTCATCATATATGAAAGGCATATGGAAGAGGGCTACACCTGAAAGCAAAGGATTTAATGTTTTTAGAGAAGATGAGAAAGATGGAAAGAGATCAATCATTTACCCATAGGTGTGGGAGCCATTGCCAATCATTTGTATAAATCCCAAGTATAGAGAAGAAAATAAACAGAGTGAGGAAAAATTACCAACTTTGCAAGAGGTCTTACAGAAGAATAATCTTGAATGCTCATAATCCAATTTTTCTGATGAACATGAACAAGGTAGAGAAAATTTAAGGAATTTGGTAGAGGTTAGAAGGCCCATCTCATCAAAATTTCATTTAGATCTGAATCACAAAGAAGAACAAAAAAATGCTATAGGGGATCTCTCAACTAAATCTAAATATGTAAAATATTGAATCCAACCAGCATATCTCCAAGATTTTGTTCAATAGGAAAAGGGCATTCATTGATGAAATGCATGCAAACACCTATCAACCTAAATGTCTATTTTGTTTTATGATTCAATGATCAACTTAAAGGAAACCGAATTGCAGTCTATGTGGATTAAATGAAATGATTGGAATGCTATCTTTCAAGGAAACATGTGGTTAAGAAAATAAAACAACTGTAAATGCAACTGCAATGATTGTTCCTTTGGATGGCATAATGTAACTCAACATCATTATAAAATTACATAGGTTAGATCTAGAATAAAGCAATAAGTAACCAAGGACTGCTATGATTGTTGTAGACACTTCAAAGGTCACTCTATCTGTCATGTAACTGTTAGAAGCTTATACATATTTTGCCATCAAACAACAAACAAAAAAGAAATTTGATTGCAAGTAGAGCTTATCAATTATGATCTTATCTATTTGGCAGTATTATGCCTTGATTTTGAAGGAAGGATTTATCTGAAATTTGAAGCAGAGAATATCAAAAATCCCCCTGATAAATTCCCCAATGCATACTCTACTTGAATACCCTTCTTTACAATACCACTTATTCTGTAGAAATATTTTCTGCATCAACATTTTCTGAAATAAGGAAAAGAAGGGCACATATAAAGAGATTTATTGGTCACATCGCATGAATATAAGTTTTCATGATTTGCAAACAAACTGACACATCAACAACCTTCTAAAATAATATTTAGCATGTGTACCCTAAAGAATAAATGGCTTCCTTGGCCAATTCCCGACCCTTCATTGCAAGGGCAACTGGATCATGTTTCAGCATCTACTTTATCTTAAATAAGAATATCCACCTTGGAGAACCTTTCCCCCTAACGTTATAATATATCAACTGTATCCTAATCCTCAATCTTCTTCTTCTTTTTCATACAACAAAGAAAATAACGGCTCAGAGACCATTGAACCCACTCGAGAAACACATACATAGCTAGATCAATAAATATGTATATAGTAAAATGAGGAGATGTTAGGGTTATAGATTTATCTCCGTTTCCAGGTCTGATTTAACCCATAATGGTGCTGATTTTAGGACTGCATTGGTTGTTAATCTATGTTATTTAAAAACTCAATGTTGCTGCTTCAGCCGATATATGCATGTGTATTCAATTGCTTCAATTTATTTTCATTATATCTTGTTTTATTGAAATCCATTATTTTATTATTATATTTACAGTTTTGAATCACAAACCCAAGGACATGTTTGTTATTTACTTTCAATGAATTTCCAAAATCCTGTACAGAGAAGCATTACAAAGTGATTTATAAAAATGTCCTTTATATTTCATAACATTCTTAGAAGGATTTCCTATTGGCATGATCTAGAAAAATAAATTTATCAACATTTTCTTGTAATCAAAATAACTCGAATCTCTAATTTCAAATCACGATTCATGTCTTCTTCCATAGAAACATGCTACAAAGATTACAGTGCACGTGGCATAGGTGCTCACAAATAGAAAAAGAAAAATCAATACAACTAGATATTACGCCCGAAATGAAACACATCCTAATCCTCAATATTCTTCTTTTTCTGCATACAACAAAGAAAACAACGGCTTAGAGACCATTGAACTCGTTTAAGATACAAATACAGAGCTAGATCAATCAATTTGTATATAGTAAAATGAGGAGATGTTAGGGTTACATATTTATCTTTGTTTGCAAGTCTGATTTAACCCATAATGGTGTTGATTTTAGGATGACATTGTTTTCTCATCTCTGTTTTTAAAAAACCCAATGTTGTTGCTTTAGACTAAATATGCATGTGTATTCAATTGCTTAAATTTCTTTTCATTGTATCTTGTTTTATTAAAATCCATTATTTTGTTATTATATGTATCTTATTTTTCTTTATCTCACCATTTGACATCAGCCAAGAAGGGAGGTGATGGGGTATCCATTATGTCAAATTTGCTTACAACTCAAACCTAGCCTCATCCCTTTTATGGAATATCCATTTACATGACTGATTTAACCCATAATGGTGCTGATTTTAGGACGACATTTTTGTTCATGTATGTTATTTAAAAAACCCAATGTTGCTTTACTTCAGCTGATATATCCATATGTATTCAATTGCTTCAATTTCTTTTCATTGTATCTTATTTTATTGAAATCCATTATTTTATTATTATCAGTATATGATCACAGGGTTCCATTTCCATCAAAGATGTTATTTCATTAGACAAGCTTTTGCTTTGTCTACACTAATTTGACAACAAAGCGAGAAGGGAGGTGATGAGGTATCCATTCTGTCGAATTTACTTGCATGACTCAAACCCAGCCGCATCCCTTTATGTAATATCTTGGGATTTGTACCTTGGGAGTTTTTCCTTTCTATGTGAACCTGTTATAAATATTAGTGTGTGTCGTTGTAAGTAGGAACACAAAGGTAATGGGATTTCTATGGAATGTCGATTGTCTAATTTGACTTTGCGGTTCTATTTGGTAGTGAGTAATTTGGCTTGGGGATTTGAATTATTGCCTTGCACTTCACTATGATGAGGCTAAAAGACTGATGGAAAAAAATGACTGGGATGCTCTTTTGGAGAAAGATCAAGTATGTACATAATCTTCATATTAGATATTATATTGCACTACGTGATTTCCACTATAGTTTAACACAAACTTGAAAATTGAATTTTCTTTAGAACTCAATAGTGGTATCTATGGACTGAATATAAATTCATAATGTTCCATGGCAGCTTCAAAATGAGAATAAATCAAGGCGTGTATTCAAAGGATGGCATGAAGGGACTAGACAACATAATTCATATATGTTGTATGTCAATGAATTATGATATATCTCATCCTATTTTGATCAATGATATGATATTATTCCATGTTCCACAAACATCAGTCCTAGGTATCCCTCATCCTCAACCCAAAGAAAACAATTTAGAAAGCCACCGTGGCGGCCAATGCAAAGATGTTTGTGCTTTCTTTCATTGTGTTGGATATATTTGAATATGTACAAATAGAACCTTTCAATGTAATGTTTCATCTATATTCCTACACTTCCACTATCAATCACACCTCTTATCAACATGTTATCGAAAAAACAAAAATACGTTTTCAACAAAATACCAACCACCATCTCAAACACGTTGCAACACTAACATAATTTCCCCAAATAATTACAAACCACATCAACTACAAAAGTAATTAACTATATAAATCAAATAACATATACCGTTCGGCGTTCACATTGTATTGTACACATGCAATTGCTAGTTTTATTTTTAGGGGGAAATGTATTCTTTAATTTGCCCCGCATTGGGAAGTGTACACAAAACTCAGCTTTCAAAGGCTTTTAAATTTGATTAAATAACATCGGCTCAAGTTCTGTTAATGTCACTTTACTGGCACTTTGTTGAAATTTGATTACTTGTGTGGTAGACAAATAGACATTCCCTAAATAGTTTTATTTCTATTATACAAAAATTTCTATTTAATGATAGAATAATAAACCTTTCACCAGTTTGGATTAAATAACATAAAATAATACTTACTTTTTTCATTATTTGACGATGCATACACTTACACAATGTGACTACATGCTTGGTCTCTAAATATTTTCAAACATGAAATTAAAGTATGGTTTATTACTAACTTAGGTGACATAGTAGAACATTTGAGTTTCAAACCTGGGACCAATTGTATTTTCCCCATTTTTTATTTTGGCCCTTTTAAGTGCAAATTACATTCAAATGAATAGTGTGAGCTAGATCAAGACGATAAAGTGGAGCACATATAACAAATATTTTTGGGCGTAAAACAAATTGGTTTGTGGAATAGGTGTAGGAAAATCAAGTATTTAGTTTGCACCTTTTTATTTCCATCTTTCCATTCATGTCTATCTTATCTACTAAATTAAACATCATTCAATCGATAACCTTAACATCATAAAAAAGACAACAAAAATAGTTCGGTAGATAAAATCTACTTGTCGCTCATGTGACCAACCATTGGAGGGGCTCAATCATTGAGATTGTTTGTGCATCCCATGTTTCCCTACAACTGGTCAAGCTTAAAATTGAGAAGGGGTACTACAAAGTGCTACAAGAAGCAAGCAATGTGGTTGGGTTTTGAACCTTGAACCTATTGGATTTTTATTTTTTAAAATTTTGACACCTTCAAGCTCATATTGCACTCTTGCAAATAATGCAAGTAAGATTGAGATGATAAAGTGGACCACATGTAGCAAATATTTTTTGGGTAGGGACACTTTGAGATGTGGTGTAGGTGTACGACATGCATGTATTTTACTCCCACCTTTTTATTTCCAACATTCCAATCATGTGTTCATCTTATCTAACAAATTAAACTCCAAATCGATAAACTTGATGCCAAAAAATTAAAATAAAATAAAAGCAAAACCCTTTTTTATGTCGGTGGTTGTGATGTCACCATTGGATAACCCTTGGCACATGTTGAGAACGTTTTTCCTCATTTCCAATCAAAGTATAGATAGAACATATGCATGAAGGACATAGGAGCCATTTCTTCCCAAGCCATGAACAAGGAACATCGTATGTTGTATTCATGAGGTTGGGTTTCATACCCATAACCTATTGGATTTTCCCCATTTTTTATTTTGACCCCTTTAAGAAAAAAATGGACTCTCATGAAAAATACAAGCGAGATGGAGACAATAATGTGGATCATGGTAAAAATAACAATACCATTTTATCTCAATGGTTATTGATGGAAAACTCTATCAAGATTGTTGACGAGGAAACCTTTCCCGTTACCCTCATAGCTAGAGAGATTCCCTGATCACAAATGTGCATGGAATTGCTACCCTTGGATGTCAACTCTATTACACATATCCATATCTCTAAAGTGTCTCGTGATATGCGCAAGTAAATTCCCTTTACACTTATGTGTGTTCTATCTACCCTAAAAACACAAGGACTGAAATTACAAACAACTATTGACATTAGTAGTATTGATCGACCACTCCTTACCTTCTAAGATATCTCCAAAATATGTTGCCTTGATATCTTGAACACCGCAACCCTTTTCTCCTTCTAACAATTGACAAATAATGGCATGTGGTTGTAGGCCAAAAACTTTTGGCATCGGTCCCCTGCAACACTTTCCATGTCCTTAGACTTCTCATCCCTCTACCCCTTCTTTATCGACCCTCTTTCTCTTCCATTATTCCAGCCCCTCCATTTTCACTTCTTTGATACATCCCCTTCAGTGTTTCCATCATACATTTCACGTATGATTGCTAGTATAGTAATGTGCTTTCACTATAAACCAACATGATGCCCAAATCTAGGTGTGCGAAGAGCTTCCAATAATATGTAGGAGTGATACATTGAATTGATAAGCTCTTATGACTAAAATATTCATTGTAAGTAAAGTATATACAACACAATAATCTTTCCTACATAACAACAAGATTCAATATTATTATAATATCACTTAACTTTGAACATTGCGAAAGTTCGGTCCAAGAGATCCATCATTTCTCTTTCTAATGCATTCTTGGACCCTTTCTCTCTTTCATTTAATTGGAGATATCACTTCCCTTCTCGAACTTCATTAGGGCATTAGATGTTGTGACAGGTCTCTATGTGTAGTGTGTGATGGCTCCAATTTTAGTAGTGTGGATGGTGAAGAGGGTGTTCAACATTGGGTTAAAATGACAAAGCTTCTTAGCAAAGCGGTGGTGGTGCACGATTCATGTTAGACGTCATACGTCAAGGTGGAGGAAGGAGATTGTGTTTGGGTTGGAGTGCTCAAAGTAGGATCTCTTATTATTGTTGATGGTGCTAGAGAATATATTGTGGCTGATGGCCACCATGGGTGTTAACCATAAGGCCTTCATTTGAGGAATTTCTCTAAGACAATATCATTAGCTTCATATTGACAAACAAAGTCACCACCTTGGTGGTTCTCACCTATTTTTCTAGCTCCTATCCTCCTATCTCCATGTACAACATGTAATTTGGTAAGAAACCGACCATTTAATCATTAAATGTCTCCTAGAAGTAAGACCTAATGGTGTTCTATTACGAAGATTTGTAGTCCATTGACTACCTCCATGCATCATTATGTGAGTCCACATAGTGCTACCCACTGGTTATGTGTGACTCCAAACATGCCCTCAAAAATACCATTCTACCTAACAATACATTTGTCACTAAGGGAATGCATGTGACATGTCACTCGTATGCCTTGGGGCAAATGAAATCCATCCTGGGACCGATTACTTGGAATTAAAATTTGATATGTGGCTAGATGAGAAAGGTCTATACACCCCATGAAACCCTTTAAAAAAATTAGTTTTTCAAGGTGGCATTCACATGTGACTTGGGAAGGAGATGGCTTTCATACAAGTGAAATATGTCATATATTTTATATTTTTTTGAATTTCAAACTACATCCTATGGGTTCCAATCCCACACCCAAGTGTATTTCATATGTTGTTGTCGGTTCTTTTATTTTCATCCATATGATTAATACTACCTAATGCATTCAAATTTTTTATCATGTTTCGATCATATTGAGATCCTTATTGAAACATCTTGATTATACATTAATGTCTTCTCTTGAGGGTTATATGCATACATCATCTTTGATAGATGGTTGTTGGGTTTGAGTAGTTGGGGGATTTTAACTAGGATGACCAACTCCCCAGACTTCATATGTTAGATCCATTTTGTCTCCACTCGTATTGTGTGCACCTTGTTACATGTGAGTGGCATAATGTAGGGCACAAATTCTAAAATCTCAAATCATCAATTTTTTCATTGTCTAATGTCAATTTCCAAGAAATGTTACCAATTCTTTCTTAATTGGAATTTCATCAAATATATGTGAGGCTAAAGATACATCTAATGCACTATTATGCTCATGTGTAACCCAAAATCTTAAACACATTCATGATATCAAAATTATAGGCTCTCAGTATTAGTTTGAAAAAACCTTCTATAGAATTTGAGGTCCCACTTTTAAATGACAACTCCATAAAACTTCAAGTCCCATATTAGAAACTAATTTTTGGGGGTTATTCTTGTACGTGGTCTTCAATATATTAAGGTATTTGAGAATTTATGGGCTTTCAATTAGGTTGAAAACCCACGTGACTTTGTTTATTAGATCCCTTTTGACTCCACTAGTATTGTGCACACCTTGTTCCACATCTGAAAGACTTCATTAGAAATATAATGTAGGGTGAAAATTCTCAAATATCACATCACCAAATCTATCATTGTCTAATGTCATATCTGAAAGACAATATGTCTCATGAATAGCCACAACCCTCATGAAAAATGCATACAATTCATAATATTAGAAAACAAATCAATTTGTTTTTTTTTTTGTAGGATATGTTATAGAATCTTCTTTGACTATAATGATGATAAATTTATTTATTGTAACATCTGTGTTACTAAAATCAACTACCTTTCCTATCATTAAATGTATATATACTATAAGAAAATCGCATTTAATGAATCAATGATTAGTGCATCTAGTTTCAATCAATATGGAAGATATAAACCTTAACTATAGCGGCAAAGTCCATGTCCTTGAATGAGAAATAAGAAAATAATAATAGAAATTTTAGGTCATGTTTTCAAACCTTGGTGATAACATTTCTAATAGTAGATAATTCAAGGAAAGCATGGTAGTTGTGATAACAATGCAAGATATAGAAAATATGTGTTGGTTTTTCGCTCACACCATTGACAAAAATAGGATGTGGTTCATATGTGTCTTCTCGGAAGAAAGAAGAGTTTCAAATATTTTCACCTTAAAATTTTCCCTAGTCCTGGACTCCTCCCTCAATATCCTTCTTTAGCACCCATGTTCCCACTAAAAATTTTCACTCCTTCAACATTAATTTCTTCCACACATTCTTATTGTTGTCCCTATTGCCGATTGCATGTGAATGTTAGTAGTGACAATTGTACACATAATACATTGGGTATACCTCATTTAATATTTAACATTGATATAGAGATAGTGTAGACACTAAAATCTATATAAAATCATCATTACATCATGTTTTTGGAAATTTTTATATATGTGGGTCTTGAACGATGAAACTAAGCCTTGGTGGTGTAAGTCTTTGTTTTTGCTCTTTCAATGCTTGATTTATGATGTGATTTATGACTTATTTCATGATTATTCATGTTTGTGACCTATGTCATAGAGATCTCTGCCTTTTCAATTGTTTATTTGAATTTTGTTAATGTTAGAACAAAACCATACAAATTGGTCGACTGCATACTACGATCTTGTCTAAGATGTATTCTCTTAACCCTTTTAGGGTTTTGGGTTCTTTCTTCTCATTGAGTCTCTTTGTCATTTGTTTTATCTTTAACGTTTTATGTTTTTGGTTGAATTTCCGCATCACTAAGATTAAAATTTCAATGTGATAGACTCGTGTGTGTGTGTGTGTGTGTGTCTCACTACTATATAATCGGGTCATTTGAGACAAAATTATACTTTTGTCTCAAAATTCCCTCTTTTTTAACTTTTAATATTTTTAATGATTGATTTTCTTTATCAAAAACACCCGCACCTAACCAAAGCATTTGATTTTTCATCTCTCTCGTCGAAATTTCTCCTTAACCCTAATCGCATCCAGAGCATAGCGGCAGTGCAAGGAAGGTATTGGTATGTCTCGCATCCTGATAGGAAGATAAATTTCTGCATATGGAGGTGTGGTGGTTGTGGCCTCTACTTGGATTAGGGTGCAAGCCCCGTCCCTTACTCCACTTCTCTGGGAATCTATGATCCCAAGAAAATGCTTTTCTCTCATTGTTTCTTCTTCGCAAGTTGTCGGGGTTTTGTATAGGGAAATGGCCGATCTGGTTCATTCTACTCCGAGTGACTTTCTAGTGTTAGATGGTGGGAAGTGAGGTTTTATCCCTATTTTATTTCTCTATTTCATCTGTATTTTTGATGTTTCATTACTTTAACGGAACAACTCAAGGAGAACAAGAGATCGAAGCTACCTGATGATCATTGATGCATTAATTTTTGTTCCAAGCATTTTGAAATCTTTGTGTGTGTTTCGTGTTGAGGTCACATTTGATAGTGGAGGCGGGAGAAGCTATGTTTTATAATTAGGATTTTATGGACAAGTGTTTGTAGAGCCACATTTATTTTTTTCCATACATACCTTGGTTACAATTACGCAATTAGGGGAGAGGATCCTATAACCGTGCACCTAACTTTAGGGGCATGCAAATATATGTAGGAATGTCGGTAGCGTAAAAAAATAATATCATTGTGTAGCGTATGATCATGCCATATTGAAATTTTTGTTCGGGTGTTAATTTGGAGGAAAAGTAGTTTTTGAATTGATTTAATATGAAGAAAATCAATATAAAGCATTTGAAAGAGGGATCAATGACCGAGCGCCCTATGTGTCACATTCTCATTAACTCTTAAAAAGTGTAATTAACCAAAAAGTGAACAACTATTGGTGTTTTTGTCAACAACCTATGGTGAAAAGAGATGTACATGTTTTGGTACCCGCTCGGTTATAGGGTCCTCTCCCCTATACAAAAGTTAAAGTGGAAATGTTGGGTTTGGACATTTTTTATCTATGTTTGGAAATATTTGTTACCAATGAGTTTGAAAGTATTTGTTTCCATAAGATTAAATTTGATACTAGAATTTGGTACCAATATTTATGGCATATATTTTGAGCTGAAAATGTCATGAAGAGCCACTAAATTCTCCTTTGATGTTTTACTAGCTAGAGTTGTGAGAGGTTGAAATGCATCAAGCCTTTACATTAGCTCGCTCAAATAGGGATATGTAAAACTTCTAAATCTTTACATATGTCTATTATGTGACAAATATTCATAGGTTTTTTTGTGTGTTTTTCTACATAGGGCATTCCTTAGAGCAAGCATTCCATCAGATTAGGACATGGTGGCACTGCTGAAGAAACATAACATTACCCAATATCCACCTATTTTTCTCCTTGTAACATCAGGATAAATTTGCAAGGATTAAGCAAGGCGCCAAGGGAAACCACAAAGGCTTAAATAAAGAGGAAAAAATAGGGATGTCCAGGCATGTTACCCTTACTAACCCTCATGATCTCTATTTGATTTACAATCTTTCCTTGCCTTTAGTATTGTAACAATTGGAACTTTTTTGTGGTTTTTTGGGATTCCTCTTCTAGTTATATAATATTCACTTAACACGTGATTCAAAATAAAAATCCATCTTATGCTCTACCCTACTTGGTTCTAAGGGAATTACAATAAAATTAGATTATTATCCAAGTATTTTATTTTAAGAGGATTAACATTAAATAAACCGGTGTCTGCTTTTCTTTTCTGGAAATACTATTTTCGTGCTTGATCCAATCATAACTGAAGGGAATTTTAAACCAAATCAGACCACACTCTGTTATTTGATTTCAAGAGAATGATGATTACATAGAATGTTTTTTCATTGAATTGAGATTTCTCTCATTTTTTGGGGTTAAATTCCCCACAGGAAGACCTATTTTCATACCCTTAGTTCATTGATTGTAAGAAAAAGTTAACTCATTAAAATGTTTCCCACCAATTGCTAGATTGTTTTTTAAGGTTAAATGGTCATGGCTACATTTCGTTGTCATGCTCTAATTCAACGTGTTACGAGGATCTTGTAAACTATTTAGATTATTGTTCATAACTTGTAAAATTATTCCCATTTCATTGGGGTTAAAATTATTTTCATGCTTTATTTTAAAACAATTCGAAAGAGGATGTATAAAAGGAACGATAACCGAGATCATACAAATCCAAGAACATAGATGCTAATCAAACACCATGATCGATCGATGAAAGCAATTCACCGAATAACTTTACATAAACATTTTCAAACAAATGAACAACTATATCATATATTATTATAGAACGTAATGAAATACAATGAGGATGGGCCTTGCTTATATAGGCAAGGAATAACAATCAAGAACCAGTCAATGTCATAGATCAAGCCCTAAATCAAGGAAATAATTGGTCATCAAAGAACTAGTCAAGACCATAGATTTAGGAAAGAACTAGACATCAAGGATCTATTTAATACCATAGATCAAGGAAAGAACTATACCTAATAACTAGACAATATCCCCTAATATCTAACTAAGATAAAAGAAATATCCACACACATAAGTGAGTGAGGATAAATACAATAAAGGTAAATAAAGTACCTAGGTGAACATGAGCTAAGGTAAATACCTACTCTAACACCCCCTAAAGTGAATCTAGGGGCCCAAAACTAGATCCTTGATGTCTAGTTCTTTTCTAAATCTATAGTATTGACTAGTTCTTTGATGACTAGTTCTTTCTTTGATTTAGGGCTTGATTTATGGCCTTGATTGGTTCTTAAATTGTTATTTCTGCGCCTATATAAGTAAGGCTCGTTATCATTGTATTTCATCAAGTTCCATAATAATATATGATATAGTTGCTCATTTTTTTGCAAAGGTTTATGCAAAGTTATTCGGTGAATTGCTTTCATCGTATTGATCGCGTGTTTTATTAGCATCTATGTTCTTGGTTTGGTACGATATGGTTATCATTCCTTTTATGATTAGCTTTGATACCATGAAAGGAATGATAAGAAGATTGTTCCAAGCCACGATATCGATAATAATATCACACCACATTAGATTTGCAAAATGGAAGATCTAAAATACCATATATGGAAATCCATCATAATCTATAATGTTCAATACATTACAATACAATGAATTGAATTACTCAATAAGAAATATGTACATATATGAGGAGGGAAATACAACTACTACCTAAATCAGTGGTGAAGAAATCCCACTAACTGATATTGGTAGTTAACTCTAGAAGACTAGTAAGCTAACTCCACATAACTGAGAAGCTAACTCAACACAACTAGGAAGCTAACTCCACACAACTAGTACACCTAAGCAAGCTAACCCAAAAAGTGTAAAACAAGTGTAAGGCTAACACAAGTTAAATAAAAGGATAAATATTAACATACACTAACACCCTCCCGTAAGCATAACTTAGGTGGGTGAAAAATAAGGTGGGTCCCGCAACAAGATCTGATGAGGTACCCACGTATAATAACTGGGAAAATTGGACACCACAAGGTACCCAAAACTAGTAATAACAAAGTAGAGAGAGAAAAATCCTATTGCAAGATATCCTAAGAAGCTCAGCTCCAAAAAATTGTACAATGTTGAAGAATTTTGGTGCACATTGTGGTCTAAATCCACTGCTCGATCATAGAACTCAAAAATAATTGACACTGGGCTTCACCAGAATAGCTCCATGTAAGGATACTGTCAATGGAGTGATGTCAAAAGTGAAAAAAACAACAAACATAATTTGATCAACTACTACAAATAGGTGTGCCACGATCCAAGAACAACCAAGACAACAAGGCAAGGACACGAGATCCAAATAAATAGGAGTGCCACGATCCAAGAAAAGCCAAGGTAACAAGGCAAGGACACAAAATCCGAAGAAGCAAGATCAATTGCTACAAATAGGTGTGTCACGATCTAAGAACAATAACCAAGGCAACAAGGCAAGGACACAAGATCCAAATAAATAGGAGTGCCACGATCCAAGAAAATCCAAGGTAATAAGGCAAGGACATGAAACCCGAAGAATCAATATCAACACATAACAAGGCAAGGACACAAAACCCAAAGAATCATGATCGACACCACACCCTGTCATATTGCTAAATGGGTAGAGTGACACCACAGATCAAGGAAAGAAATAGTCAATACCATAGATCAAGGAAAAACTATACCTAACAACTAGATAATATCCACCTAATATCTAAATAAGATAAAATAAATATCCACACACATAAGTGAGTGAGGATAAATACAATAAAGGTAAATAAAGTACCTAGGTGAGCATAAGCTAAGGTAAAAACCTACTCTAATAATGTAAACACTTAAATTGTTGCCCATTATCTATTGAGTTGCCTTGTTAATGCTAGTTTATTCTATCTGTTTGACCTCCAAATCCTTATTTATGTTACTTTTCATGTGGACGAATCGATAACTTTTCTTTTTTATTAAGGCTAATTTTTCCATTATCGTGGTTGTCCACATCGGTGTGGTAAAGAGCTTGGTACACTTCCAGACACTATTCATGCTGATATAAAATTTATTTTAATGACGAGGGTGGTTAACTTTCCCTACAAGTATTAATGGCACTAAAATTTCCTAATTGAAATGAATTTCAAAATGAAAAATTATAGGATTATTTTGCTTCTACATCTACCTATGCCAATACTAATGTGTTTTCTAAGAGGTTATTGACAAATATTCAATCATGTCACAAAAAATTATCAAGTGAATTTGTTGTCAAGGTGGAGATTGTTAGATATGTGCCAACAAATTTAAATTTTGGATCCCTTTTGTGGCACAATTTGTACCTCAATTTCCAAAGGGGGTGTGGGGTGTTTCCCCACTCATGTCGCACGGTGGGATCCGGGGCGGCGACATTTTATGGAGCCCCCTGCCGAGGGTTCAAGAGCGGAGCCCTCAAGCAAAAAATAAAGGATTCAATCCCTTGTTTCTAGAAAAACGAATTCAATTGAATTCTATTTTTAGGAAGGAAAATCCTAATGGAATTTTTCCTCTCTATTTTTAGGAGGAATCATAATCGTACTCACCAATTAGGTGTATATATTTTTGTGTAGATTTAAATTTACTCATAACAAGTTTGCACTTAATTTTTTTTATCTTGATTTAGTAAAAGCTTGATATCTTGCATCATGGATGTTTCCCTAAGCACCCAGTTGGGGTTTTACCACATAAATCTAGTGTTCATCTCTTTTATGTTTAGTATTTTGTATATTTCATTTATCTCTATCTATGTAAACTATTATTTTGTTATTCAACTTTCTATGTATTCATTGCTATAAAATTTGTGGTTTCATAACATCTATATCAATACTAATGTGTTTTCCAGAAGTTATCTACAAATATCCAAGCATGCAATAACAAATTCATCATTTATTTGATGAATAGAGCAAACATAACAAACACATGTATTGTTGATTAATGCCAAACTTAATCAACCAAAGCTCCAATTTACATAAAACCTCACCTTTTAGATCTCCTTCTTCGTAGGAAGCCTTCCTCACCAAAGATCGCCGATGACACAAAAGTAGGGGGAAATAACTATATGTAAAAATGTAAATGGTGGATGGAATGGAATGAATACAACCCTTTCCCCTATGCTTGTGTGATGTAGATGTAGAAGATGCCCAAATGTAGTCCCTTGCCTTAGTAGATAGTTGCCCTTGATAGTAAGATGTCCACCCATAATGTAGTGAGTATGCTATGTTTATATAGGGATATCTTGTTCAAATTTTGACACTAGTGACCCAAAATGCCAACTACCACCTAGGGGAATGAACGGGGTAATGACAAAGACCGACCTCGAAGAAAAAAATTAGGACCAAGAGTTACGGAAACCAAGGCACCTAAAATCACGGATCGGGTGCTCCGGTGTAGGACCAAGATGACAATCAAGAAAATTACGACACCTAAGACTCCCAAAAGATGTCCAAAACTGTAAAGACAACTGACGACTATACCAAACAAATAACAATGACAACCAACTAACTAACGACATGACTAGGGGATAGGTCACTAGTGAATACTTTTATTACACAAGATCCATATATAAAATGACATACCCAATGATATAAATGTACTAGAAAGTGCTTGATTTTGTGACTACATTTACCCCCACTTTATGTTGGTGAGCGGAAAGCTCGGTAACATAAATAGATAGAGATGAGAAAAAATTGAAGAATCCCATGTTGTAGAAGAATGAGTAGATATGTAGTAGAAGTGTGGCGATAAAACTATAAAAGCATGTCAAACCATGGATCAACGGGTTGATCCATGTAACATAATGAAAAATCATAAATTTCGTGATGAAATGTACTAAATTAATGTGATGACTAGGATGTATGATGATTTTGAACACATGATAATGATGAATAAGTTGGTAAAGAGTGATCAATTCCCAACCCAAAACTTGTATACGAATGAGTAACCAAACGATTTGGGCATCCTTGTGCTAAAGGAAGAGTGTAGGGAGAAAATAGTGTTATTCTCCAATCTTTAACTATATCCTCAAGATCTATCCACTGCAGATGGACTCAGATCAAATTTGGCAGTTTTCTGGATCCAAGTGATTTTGATCAAACAGTTGACCCATATAGGAGTGATATAGGAAGGCACTCTTATCCCCACTCCATGGGTGTCACCACAATAGGATGGCTTCCAAGTTAGGTCATCTGGAAGCAAATGCAAAATGAATGCCAGCTTCCAAGTTAGGTCATCTAGAAGCAAACATGAATTTGTGAGAGAGCTTCCAAGTTAGGTCGTGTGGAAGTAAACGTAATATGTAGAATAACTTCCCAAGTTAGGTCATCTGGGAAAAGTGATGAATGTAATCTCTCAAGTTAGGTCATCTAAGAGGCCAATTGTGTTGAACTCGTATTGATTGAATGATGTTGATTTGTTAGAAATTTTGAATGCATTAATTGATCGATTGTTTGATTGGTTACTCGTGGAGAGATTTTATGCAAGTTACCCCCAGGTTAGGTCATTAGGGAAGTCAATAGAAATTGATGAAATGTCGTGTGAAAATATTTTTAATCACTTTTTTCCCCCAAGTTAGGTCATTAGGGGGAATGATGAAATATCACATTAGAAAAATTTGTATGTTTGTTGCCCCCAGATTAGGTCATTAGGGGGTTTAATGGTGAATTGTCACGCAATGAATTAGTAAATGTTTGAAAAATGGTGATTTGGTAGGTTTAACTAATCATGTGTAATGTAAGGGGGATTATAGGATGACCCCAATGATATGCCCCCTTTTGGCGAAAGGGGAAGTGATGAAAATAACGAATGCTAAGCCAAAAGTAAGCACGAAATGGATAGAAAATGGTAAAAATCACTAAAACATGTATAAATTGAATGGAATACAATGTATAAAAGAGGTAATGTGTGCAAAATATGTTCATTACAGTGGTAGGTGGAATTTTAAAAATAATTCCGGAACCAAGGTATAAATCAGAGTAGAAACGCTTAAGATATAACGAAAATGGTGCAGTGTGTATTAGTTGTGGAAATAGACGCGAAATAATGACTATAGTAAAGTAAGTGATGAAAAGGTAGCTATAAGTAGTGAAGTGAAAAAGTGTTGAATCACTTCATTTTTTTGTATGCGATTGTGAGAGTGAGCACGAAGTGGGTGAAAATGTTGCAAGCGAGAGCAAAGACGTCCTAGTCAATTTGAGAGGGTGGCAACCATTGTAGCATCACGTACGACCATGGAGTTGGTAAGTGCATCATTTTTCACAAAGTGTATGGTGTAGTAGTTGTTTTGGTTGAATTTTTTCAAATTTGAGATTTTAATTTTCTCGGCATTTGAGACTTAGACAAAAGCGGTGAGGGTGTTAGTGACCCCTAAGACAGAAGCTACCAATCGGGCGCTAGTGTCTTGCTCTTGGGCACCCCAGACCAGAATGTGTGCATTTAGTGTAGAATGGTGAAAAATAGGTTTGTAGTGTCATAAGTGAGTGTATTTGGTCTTGTATTGTGTTCTAGATTTACATGTGTTTTCGTGTAGTTGTGTGCATAGGATATCCACTAGAGGGAGTTCTGTGGTGGGCGTCATATGAGTATGTTGCTTGGATTGGGCCTATCAGATGATGATTGGGATGTGATGGACCGTTTCATCCTGTGACATATAGTACAGATGGGGAATGTGCCCCATAATATGCCTTAGTTGACTGCATTATGCGAGAGATGGTGTGCAAATACATGCACATTTTGGTTACCTACGGAGGAGATGTCTGTCACATTGGAGGATGTATATCGCATATTGCGTTTACCAGTTGTTGGGGAGAGAGTACAAGTTATGCCAGTAGAGGATATGGAGAAAAAGATGAGAGCGGTGAGACGATATTTTATGGGGACTCGCATACCTACCAAGGCCCATATCATTTTGTATGTTATATTATGATTTGGAGTTCTGCACTTGCAAAATTTTATAGTAGTTGCGATTACTTCATTTATAGTAGTGGAGGGGGGAGGTGTAGGCATCTTGTATAAGATACATGACATATGTCAGTGGATAGAGGAGGAGGGTAGTAGATACGCGTGGGCACGATGTGTGTTGGCCCATCTATATAGAGATTTATATCGGTTTACACAGATGAGCATGGTGGTAAGGTAGAATCCACCACATTGATGCATGTTTTGGTGTATGAGCACATAGCCATATTGAGACTAGTTTTAGGTCCACGAGGAGAGTGGGCTAGGCCCGAGATATATGCACGACGATGTGTTGAAATTCATGGTAGGAAGATAGATACGGATACCTACAGAGCACTTATAGATAGGATAGGACCCAAGGCAGTTATATGAATGCCATACCATGACTATGGGGGATGGTCGGAGGATGTGATAGAGTTACAATGTATTCGGAGGATTGTGTGGCTAGAGGACCACTTTCCAGGTGTTGCGAAGCTTTTTCAGGTTGAGAGGGTATCACGACAATTTGGGATGGCTCAGGATGTGCCCCTAGAATTATATATATGGTTGAAAGCTATCAAAGCATCTAGGAGGGACAGAGCTAGGCCGGGGCCCACAGCTAAACAGTTAGTGCCACCGGGGCCAAATGAGATAGATCTGCCGATAGAGGTTGTTGATGGAGATGACACGGGTTTCACCGAGGAGTACCGTGTATGGTGGGTAGCTCATCGGTGGGTATTGTTGTACCTATTATTTTTAGTCCTATGGAGTTACTGCGTGGAGGAGGATAGGGGAAGCACATGCCCCAAATCATATAGCATTGGTCGTTACTAAGCATAAGTATTTGTGTATGCACATTTGGTATTTGATGGTTTTCCTATGTTGGTAGATATGGTTATCTAACACATTGTGCTATTTTTTGTTTATAGGGGATGTGTATTGGTCATTAATCATGGATACATCCATCTACACATTAACGTGGAATGTGCCAAATGATGCACTATGTGGAGGTATACTAGAGCGTGTGGATAATATAGTGAGTAAGCATGCACATCTATTTGAGCCAAAGGCCATAGTAGCGGTGACATGTATTATGTTGCTTAGCAAGAGGGATAAGGAATGTGAGGAGATTCGATAAGCCAAAGAAGCGGTAAGTGGTGTTCCCTTAGCCCAGGACATGTTTGTGTGGTACGTAGATTTGCAGCAAGTGTCGATTCACGGAGTAGTCTATAAAGATGACGTTATTGCGAAGGCGGGTTGAGTAGTATTGGGGCCGCGAAATATGACGCCGCATTGGTGGAGAAGCATCTAGTTCTAGGGCTCTCGTAGTACATGAGATCGATAGTGATGATGAGGTCTGATTGGGACTATTATATATGATGTGGGGGCCTTGCCCCCCAGTTGTGAGAAATTTTTGTGATGATGATTGTATTAGCGATATATGTATGGACACCTATTTTTGATATATGATAAATCTATGTTGGAATGTTTTTTCGTCATTTGCGATGTAATGGATGTTGTATGATTCTATGGTTATTGTCCTAGTATGTGTATTTTTCGTGTTTGATGAATATAAATTTGCATTATAATGTTAGTAATGGTAGATAACGTGTGTATGGTAAATGAGAATAAATATCAAATGGAATGTGAGTGATGAAATGTTTATTGAATGGAATGTGTAGCGATAGTTGATATAATGATGCTAGTAGAATAGATGAGAATGTATGATAGTAAAATGAAGATATTGTAATATGTTATTATGATGAAAGGGGAGGATTGGTGATGCCCCCCAGTGTGTGAATGAAGAGGCTCATGTAATTAATACCCCTCAGTAGTCGAGTATGAGCCAAAAATCAAGAGTGCGTCATCAAGAAATGATTGAATGCGCTAGATGAGATGACAGAGCGCGTGATGAAAGGTTCTTAGAAAAATCCTCAACATTCATGTAAGAACCATAAGAACACAAGTGTATCATCGGGGGTAAGGTGATATAAATCACCTACGAAAGACCTAGACGGTGTGAAGCGGTGGAGTCATTTGGAATGGAAGCAACATGTGAATATGTGCCAAACTAAATATCATATGGAGTTGTGGTGGGATGTGTGAAAGCAGAGTGTTGTGGTGGCCAATGCAAAGTAGCAACATGATGTGGTGGATAGCATGAATGCGATGGGTGAGGTGGATGCAATGAATGTGATGGATGTGGTGGAGAATGCATATGAATAGCAGACTACAGTGGATACATCATAGCCAAAGCATCATATGTAGGAGAAGACTCAATCATAGGAGAAACTCTTTATCAAGGTAGAGGAGATATGGATCACTCATGTGGGTGAGAACCAAAGGAGATGATGCCCTTATCCTCTAATTTTTGTAACCTATCTTTAAGGGAAAGATAGTCATTGTCCTTATGGCCATTTATGTGGTGATAGTTGTAATAAGGTTGGTCATGCTGACATTGTAACCGATGTTATGGATGATGTTGGTTGGAAGGTAGGTGAATTAACCACTTAATAATAAAAATATGTAGCACATCATGTGGTCAAGCATGATGAGAGAAATGCAAAGGTTGGCACGACTAGGGTGGAGTGGTAGGAGGAGTATTTTGTCATAGAGCCGACAAGGAGTATAATTTTGTGGTGAAGAGGGTTGAGTTTGTTTGCTTTTCTTGGGAGGAAAAGATGGAGACTGTGTAGGATGCTCAACTCGTAGGCTCTGGCGGAGAACTAGAGGAGGCACTAGCCGTAGAGGTGTGTGGGGATCTATGATGTGTGTGGAGAGAAGATCTTATTCTAATTCAATAACCTTATAACATAGGAGAATGAATGACTCACATGTATCATATCTGTAATCATTTCTTGAGTGGAGGAATAAGGCCATGATAGAAAATAAATTGCTTCTCAAGATCTATGGGTTGAAAAACAAGTTGATGGATACAAGAATTGAATCTAAGAATATAATCTTTAATAGGTTCTGCGGAGCCCTAATGTAAAGTAGGTAACCGGTCATAAGTAACCTTAGGACCATTGTTGATTATAAACCGACAGAGGAAGGTGTCCTCCATGTCATAAAAAGTACTAATGGATCCAAAGGGGATATGAGTGTACCATTGTAATGCCTCATCGGTAAGACTATAATGAAAAAGCCTTGAGTAATAATCTATCATTGGAATAGGAAGCCATAGCCCTACGATAATATAATAGATGAGCATGAGGGTCACTCATACCATCAAAACATGTGAAAGTAGGCATGGTAAAGTCATGAGGGAATTTCAAATTATGAATCTTCTTAGGGACCGGATTTCCATGCAATGAATTGTTGTCAATAGAAGCATAATAAGCCTTACTTTCTAAAGTGAGAGATTGAACTTGTGATTGTAATTGTCCTACAATGTGCATGAGAGAAAGGATATCTTGTGAAGGGATGGTAGAAGATGGCAATAATGTGTTGAGAGGTTGTAATTTGCCATTATGAGTTGTTGGTGCTCAAATTAGTCTCGCCCCATTTGTCATTGAAATTCCCTCGGTTGTGGCCTCTCGTTATGTTTTTTGTCTCCCTGTATTGGTACTTGAAATCTATGCCCTCCATTCATTGCCACAATCAGTCCCTTCCTCGTGTCAAGGATCACTTAAGCATAGAATTTGTTTTTCAATCCTCTATCCATCCGAAGAGTCTCAGAATTTGGGCGTAAAACTCGAGTTTTTCCTTTCCTTCCGTTTTCCACAAACACGTTTTGTTGTCCCTATCATTTTTGTCCCAAATACCTTTGGAAACGTGACTAGATGTAGCTTAGTGGATCATATTTGAGCCTTATAACATTTCCAAATTTTCTCGTCCTCAAGAAAGATTCATTGTCGGGCTCAAATGGAAATTTTCCCGCATTTTGACGCTTTAACGGTGTATTTTTCCGGTCAAATTCACATCTCAACATTAGTGGAAACGTGGCCTTTTTTGGGTAGATGTGGCTCAGCGGGGCACTCTAAAAACTCTAATTCTCACTTTAACCCAAAACTTGTCCATGTGGACGAACGATGCTCGTTTGAAAATTTACCTTTTGGTTTAGCCATGAAATTGCATCGGGGAGACATGTGGAGGTTTCTGCTACCTTGCCTAGACTTGGACAAATTTTTCATGTGGCCAATATAGTTTTGGTGGACCATGGACATGTGGAGGGGCCCCGCTTGTTTGGGGTCTTCACTTTTAGGCTATATATCAAAGGAACGCCGAGGGGACACATGGGGGCTCTAATCATTTTTTCTATAATTAAAGATTTTATCAATCTGCGGATGTAACTCTGTTAGGTTTTGAACACATGGTGGGTTGGCACTCATTTGAGGATCTGCCTCAGGGTCCCACCTTAACAATTGTGATAGGGAGACATGTGGAGGCTTCCACGACTTCGCTTTGTACTTAAACTTTTCAAAGCAATTTTCTAAGGCCTGGGACACATGGTGAGCTCACGCTTGTTCAGGGTCTCTGCTCTTGGGCACCATCTCGAAGTTATGCCATGAAGACACGTGGAGGCTTCTGTCGAGGTCTTCCCATACTTAGACTTTTCAAACAATTTTGAGAGGCCTGGGACACGTGGAGGGACCGCGCATGTTTGGGGACCGGCCCCTAAGTTTTATTTTGAAGAAGCACCAAGAGGACACTTGGAGGCTTCCGCTCACTCTTCCCTTTTCTTAGAATTTTCAACGGCGCCTTCCGTTGAACCTTCAACTTTTTAACAGACTCTGCCGATCGAGACTAAGACACGTGTTGAGCCCGCGCTTGTTTGGGGTCTCTACTTTTGGGACCATCTCAAAATGCACCATTAACAAACGTGGATGCTTCAACTCCTTTGTACACCGAGACTTTGCAAAGGCCAAATGGCATTTTTGGGCCCGTGGCACGTGGAAGGCTCGTGCTTGTTTGGGACTTGCCTCTGTGCTTCTCCTTTGCAATTATGCCAAGGAAACACGTGAACGGCTATGATATAAGGTGGAGAAAGGGAAGAATCAATGGTTGTTGTGCATCACATCTATTTTTTCGTAATTTTTGCTCCAAGACTCTTGGAGATGCAAATACGCACTATTTTTCATCAATTTTTGATGAAATTTCTTGTCGTATCTGTATACAAAGTGCCATTAAATGGATTTGAGATTTAAATTGTGAGTCCATATTTTAAAGGTCGATATTTTAAAGTTGTAATTGTTCGTGCACTTCCAAAAATAGGAATTACTAGAGGAGATGGATGCGGGGCGAGAATCAGAGAGGAAAGAGAGGGAAAAGGGATGAAATGATGAAAGTGCAGGCACAAAAGATGAAAAAGGTGTTGCCTCGAAAGTGAAAAAGATTACCTGTCATATCCAATTGTGCAGAGTCTCTAGAAAATGATTAAAAAGGGGATTTCTCACATGAAAGAATCAGAATAATTAGAAGGATTGACTAAAAGTTGGGGCATGGCATCCTAGTCATTAGTCGAGGGCCCAAGAAACGTGATCAGTTCACAATTTTTCCACCTGGTAGCTTTCATATCTGAATTTGTTAAACGTCACTTTCTGAATCAAATTGTTACTAAGCAAAGGTCCCTCAAATATTCTTCTTTTGGGGGAAAAATTGAGTGAGTAAAATGTATAAATGCAATGAGAATACTCTTACAAAGGGTCAGAGTTTGAATCCCTAAGAAAAAATTGAGAAATTCGTCTTCGTGAGAGACAAAAGCTGAGATAACATGTTATTTTCTTCTATGTTAGATTTTCTATCATGTCAAGTGGTTACAGATGTATAGCCATTAACGAGCACTGAGATTGCTCTGGAAGCTTTCCCTTGCTGATGAATCTAAGCAATTTTGAAATTAATTTGTGTCCAATCTCTAGAAATTTTTGTCTTCTTTGTTTCAAAATGTCTACAAATAGTTTCTTTCATTCCTATTGCAATCTTACATTGAAATATTTGTGAAATCACACAGGATCTCATCCCTATGACAGTTTAATGGTATTTGCAATTTCATTTCAAGAAGAGCCTTCATCTTGGATGAGATAAACAAATTTAAAATCAATTCACTGTCATTTGTTGATAAAGATTGTCTGTAAGTCTTCGGGTGTACCTTAGGCATGATTGATTAGAGACTTTGGTGTTTAATTGATTCTTTCAATTCAAGCCTTCGTGTTAGAGTCTCAAAGATTATGTGAAAACATGTTGATTTGGGCCTCCATTAAGCACACCTTCTATTTGAAGGAACATCTTAACTGTTTTGAAGCTTTCTATTGTTGAGTTTCTCATTGTTGTGAAGTCCCTTTGAAGATCTGGTATAATAAACTTTATCCTACTTCATCTCCCACCAAAATCATTTAAAAACCATTGATCCATCCTGAACTACCCCTATTTTCCTTGTGTATCGACAAAGGAACATAATCTATTTTCAAAAATATGTAAAACAATCAGATTTCTTAATGTCTTCAGTAACCTTAGCCTTGTGTTGAAAGTATCTCCATCATTTAGAAGTGACAACTCTTAAGAGTTAAATCATGGAGTATTGATCATATTTTCCCAAGGTTCTCTTCATAGAATTTGTGAAAAAGAAGGATATCTCCATCTCCTTCATCAAACAGAGGTTACACTAAGGGTCCTCTCACCCTGGTCGAAGAGGCACAGCCTAAAGTAGTGAGGACAGTCAAATCCTCTTAAAGGTGTTATCCATCTCTCCACAAATATGAGTAACAAAGGGCCAGTTAGATCCCATCCCTAGCTACAAAATGACACACATCATCATCTATCTGGATCTAAGCTCCGTGCCCAATCTATGATGTTGCTCAGATTGAAAGGGAGAACAAATTTGGATACCAACACTAGTGGCGCCATTGCCGGGAATCTTTGAAGAATTTAAAGTTTTCCAAACCCTGGTAATGTTTCTTGCAGTTCTATGTGCAAATACATTTTGTAAACATCATTCTCTGATCAGATCTGTAAGAATTGAACAAAGTTATAAGTTCTGTGTGTAGTATTTCCAATTTTCCAGCAGTTATTGTACTAAGTTTGCCTCACCATTGATAAATTTGGGTGAAGGAAGGTCTGATTTGTAAAGCTTTGCATGATTTTTAGTGTTGACAGACATTTGACAGATTATTTTAGTGCATTTGCACAACTAGGGTGAAAATCCTTAGTGGCGACTCCATGTTGATTTATTTTGGATAAATGCCAGTGTCTTGACCTCTGTCAATGTGAATTTGTTACTAATATTTGCAAAGCTGGAAGGAAGAAGATCTTTCTTTGTTAAGGACCCTGCTAGAAGGTTGTTTCTAGAGCTGGGAAAATCAAATTTTGAAGGAAGAGGAATTTGGAAAGTGGTTGGAGATCATGTTAGAAATAATCTAACACTTAATTCACCATATGTGGATTAATGTGTAATTATAATAAAGTAATTATTTAATTACTTTAGTTAGCTTAGTTGTTAGTGTGTTGTTATCATCCCTTAGATTGTGGAGGATGTTCTTTAGTTAGAATATTGTTCTCGGATGATTTCCTGTAGAAGCTTTTTAGGGGCAATATGCTATTTCTGCATATTTGCTTTGTTTAGGAGATTTGTTCCATGTATTGTGGAAGAGATAGAAGTTGTCCAATATCTATAAATATTGCAGCTCTCTCTTTTGGTTGTAATGCTTCATTTTATATTAATAAAATCACAGCAAGCTCCGCCTTGTTTTTGCAATTTAATCTGGTTTACAGATTTCATTTGGTACCAGAGCAGGTGAGTTAAGGCTGTAGATAATTGTTGAGGAAGTGTTAGAAGATTTGAGGAAGGAGGACTAGAAGCCTAAGCCAGGAGGAGCCATAGATGCCCCCAGCCTCTTCACAGCCCCTGCCCCTTCTCCACACACTCGGTAGCAGTAGAAGCAACA
This sequence comes from Taxus wallichiana var. yunnanensis, assembly GCA_018340775.1. Taxonomy (NCBI): domain Eukaryota; kingdom Viridiplantae; phylum Streptophyta; class Pinopsida; order Cupressales; family Taxaceae; genus Taxus; species Taxus wallichiana. The sequence continues at coordinate 530,544,778 of CM031244.1, forward strand.
AGAATAAAAAAATTGGAAGGGCAATCACAGGCCAGAACACCTGGATGCACCTCCCAACTCCATTATTGTTTTCCAGATTTGCAGTAGTGAATAGACATATGGAGCAGTGAATCGAAATTCAAAGAGCCAAATCCAGGAGAGGACCACAACCAACGTCCAAGAAACGCCGAGCCAACCTCTGTCTGGAATCCAAACGTCGTTCCATAAGCAAAACGTTGTCCAAAGTTCTGAAGCAAAGCCCTGCTAAAACCGTCTTAATGCCACTTGAAAGCATTAAAAAATGGCAATAAAAAGCGAAGGAGAGAATGGCAATGTGGAAGAAACAAAGGGGCGGCGGGCAATACAAGACTGATCCACGCCAAGTAAGCCCTAAATCAGATTTTTTTTTTGTAAAAAAATTCCATTTTTGGACATTGAGAAAAAAATTAGGACGAGAAAAAAAAATTCCATTTTAGGAAAGGGGTTCGAAAGATCATAAAATCAAAACTTGTATTTGTCATTACTTTCACTGGTACCTCGGATTGAGGTGTTGTTTTTTTTTAAAAGTATATGTTTTTTCGAGCTCTACGCTTTGGTCTAGTCAAAGAGGCCAAAGACCCCAAAACTAAATTTGTAAGGGAAAAGAGGCCAAAGTGCCCACAAATTTAAAAAATTGTGAAAATATTAATTTTTCGTAAACAAGAAGGGGGGGTGCAATTTTCTTTTTCTATTTACAAGATGTTTGTAAAAACGGCCGATAGTGCTGAAAAATCATTGTAAAAGGCCAAAAAGGAGCCCACACTCAATAAAAATCAATTTTGGGGGTGTACTGATTTGAGGGGGGATTTGTTTCATGTTTGATTCTCTATCTCTCTTTTCTTTCATGCACAAATGGCTAACAATGCGCCCAAATTATTTTTGCCCGATTCACAACTCCTATGAGGAGATAGTTATGCTACATGGAAAATGAAAATTAAAACTCAAATTGAATTTGAGGACATAATTGGTGTAGTTAATGGCTCGATAATGAGACCAGAAAATGATATTGCTTAACAACGTGTGTTTGATAGTGCTAATCAAAAGGCAAAAATTATAATTTTGTTTGGTGTAACTAATGATGTACAACCTCATATTTATCAAGTGAAAACTGCAAAAGAAGCATGGGATAAACTAGCAACTGTATATGAAGCTAAGAACAAAAATGCTATTTTGCAATTACAAACACAACTCCATTGTCTCAAAATGAATTCTAATGAGTCTATTGAAGGTTTTCTAAAGCGTGTTGCTATATTGAGATCATCTCTCCAAGCTTTGGAAGTAGAGGTCACTAATGAATCTCTTGTCCCTATTGTATTGAGAGCTTTACCAGCCTCATACAAAATATTTGTCACAACTCTCAACATTATGGGTCCAACTACAAGTTTTGAAGAGTTAGTGAACATGTTACAATAGGAAGAGTCCATGAACAAACCTGTAGAAGATGAGGAACAAGCCCTCTCTTCATTCCATAAGGGAAAGAAACAGATTCATACAACTGGTAAGCAACACAAGCAGCATTCTCAACAGAATAATCAAGGGAACACTCAGCAAAAGCAGTGTCAGATTTGTGGCAGAAAAGGACATGACTTAAAATATTGTTGGTATAACACATTTCAGAAGGGTTCATCTAGTGGAAAGAAGCCAAATTTTCAACAATCTAGTCAGGGTTATCAAAACAAACAACAAGGACAAAGGAAAAGTAACTGGAAAAAGAAAACACCACAGCACGACAACATTGCTGAAGAGGAAGATAACTCACCAGATGAGGACTTCCTATTTGCTGCACAATCAACTCAAGAAATCAATTCACCACAGTAATTTGGTATGTTGACTCAGGAGCAACAAGACATATGACCGGGAGAAATGATTGGTTCTTAGAGTTAAAGAATACACCTAACAAAGACTCTGTTTCATTGGGTGATGATTCATCGTACAAAGTACAAGGAATTGGAAACATCTCCTTACCTCTTGGATCAAGAAAGTGCACAATAAGAGATGTTCTATATGTTCCTGGATTGACAAAGAATCTACTTTCAGTAAGTCAGCTTTTGGAGCACAACTTAAAAGTGGATTTTGATTGTACAGATGGAAAGAAGATGTGTTTAATCAAAGATAAGTCTAAAAACTCCAACATTGTTGCACGAGCTTCTGGTGTAGGTCGTATGTTTCAGTTGGATTTTGTTCAAACCAAAAATCAGGCCCTTGTAGCTAAGGATACATCATCGGCACAATTATGGCATCGAAGATTTGGCCATGTAAGTTTTGGCTATCTTGAAACACTTCGAAAAAATAATATGGTAAGAGGACTGCCAAATTTCAAGAAAATTATAGACAAGTGCACAAATTGTTTGGTAGGAAAACAACATAGAGCTTCTTTTCAGAAAAGCAGTACATTCAGGGCCCGTGGTAAACTTGATCTGGTGCATACCGATCTATGCGGACCTATGAGACCTAGTCATTCAGGTTTTAATATTTTATGCTCTTTGTTGATGATTACTCACAAAAATGTGGGTATATTGCATTCGCACCAAAGACCAATCCTTTGAAACTTTCAAGAAATTCAAAGTAGCTTGTGAAAATGCAACTGGTAAGAAAATAAAAACACTCCGCTCAGATCAAGGGGGTGAATACACCAGTAATGAGTTCAAATATTTTTTGGAAACACATGGAATTCGTCGGCAAATGGCACCTCCATATACACCACAACAAAATGGTGTAGTTGAGAGAAGAAATAGAACTATAATGGATATGGTAAGGTGTATGATCGATGATTCAAGCTTGAGTAAAACATATTGGGCAGAAGCAGTAAAAACAATAGTTTATCTATTGAATAGAGTTCCCACTTCCGCACTTGATGAAATAACACCACAGAAGCTTGGTGGGACAAACCATCTATAAAACACCTTAGAGTTTTTGGATGCAAGGCAAGTATGCACATTCCTAAGAAAAAGAGAACTAAACTTGATATGAAATCAGAACAACTTATATTCTTGGGATACAGTGAGGAAGCCTTGGGATACAAGTTAATGGATCCAAAAACAAGAAAAAATTTCACAAGTAGAGATGTTGAATTTTTTGAAAATAAAGAAGCAGATGCTCCTTCCATAAAATCACAAAACAATCCTACTAATAAAATAGAAGATGTTCTTGATGAAGATAATGATGATGAGGATAAATCAACTCCTCCATCTACAAGAACAACTAAACGTATGCCTAAGTGGTATACTAATCTAATTCGAGATGCTAAGTTGGATAGTGATCCTAACACATCCACTTCAGGACCTAGAACTCGTAGTATGACTCAAAATGAGGTAAACTTAGCCTTAATGAGTACAGTAATTGAATCAAGTGAGCCCACTATAGTTCAAGATGCCCAGCAGTCAAAACCTTGGTTAGATGCTATGAATTCAGAATTCAACTCTTTGATTAAGAATAATACATGGCAACTTACAGATCTTCCACTAGGGAAGAAGGCAATAGGTTGTAAATGGATATTTAAAACAAAGTTCAAATCAAATGGAAGCATTGATAAATATAAGGCAAGATTGGTAGCTAAGGGTTATGCACAAAAAGAAGGCATTGATTATGAAGAAACATTCGCACCAACATCTAAGATCAAAACAATCAAGATGATATTTTCTCTAGCTACACAATTTGGTTGGAAAGTTCATCAAATGGATGTAAAAAGTGCATTTCTCAATGGGAATTTATAGGAAGAAGTCTACATGACTCAACCAAAAGGTTTTGTCATACCAGGTAAAGAAGGAAAGGTATGTAGACTCATAAAGTCATTGTATGGTCTCAAACATGCTCCTAGGGCATGGTACATAAAGATTGATGAGCATCTCATCAAACATGGATTCAAAAGAAGTCCATATGATCCTAATCTCTATCTCAAAAAGCAAGGGGGGGAGATAGTGATCATAGTAGTATATGTCGATGATCTAGTCATCACTGGAAGTTTGGTGAAGATGATTGAAACAACTAAGGAAGATCTAAATCGATCATTCGACATGACAGATCTCGGGATTCTTCATTATTGTCTTGGACTTGAAGTATGGCAAAAGGAAAATCACATCTTTGTTACTCAACTAAAATATGCCAAGACAATGCTCGAGAAATTCATAATGATGGATAGTATACCAATGGCTACACCTATGGAGACAAGGCTTCAATTGTCTCGCACAGATCCATTAGAACAAGTAAATGTTACTCTTTATCGACAGTTGATTGGGAGTCTCATTTTCTTAACTTATTCTAGGCCGATATCAGCTATGCGAATGATTATCTTTCTCGATTTATGCAAGAACCAAGGGTTTGTCACTGGAAAGCAAAGCAAAGAGGGTACTGAGATACATCAGAGGAACCATGGACTTTGGCCTAGAATACAAGAAGAATGATAACTTCTTCTTGATAGGATATACAGATTCAGATCATGTAGGGAACGTTGATGATAGGAAGTCCACTTCAGGATTTGTGTTCTTTTTGGGATCTGGACCTATTTCATGGGGGAGCAAGAAACAAAATTGTGTTTCAAGGTCTTCCACAGAAGTAGAATATCGCATAGCAGGAGGAGTTGTCTGTGAAGTGATTTGGCTCAGACGGATACTTGAAGGATTGGGAATTCCACAGGATCATCCAACAATCCTACATGTAGACAATGAAGGAGTAATAAAACTTGTTCGGAATCCAATTTTTCATGAACGCACCAAACACATTGAGGTGCAGGTACATTTCATTCACGAACAAGTTTAGAACAACAACATTCAGCTTCAACATTGCCCGACAGAACATCAACGATGCGTAGATATCTTCACAAAATCTCTTGCACGTCCTAAATTTGAGGCATTCAGAGTATTTCTCTCCTGTTCACTTCATAATATGATGAATTAAGGGGGGGAATGTTAGAAATAATCTAACACTTAATTCACCATATGTGGATTAATGTGTAATTATAATAAAGTAATTATTTAATTACTTTAGTTAGCTTAGTTGTTAGTGTGTTGTTATCATCCCTTAGATTGTGGAGGATGTTCTTTAGTTAGAATATTGTTCTCGGATGATTTCCTGTAGAAGCTTTTTAGGGGCAATATATTATTTCTGCATATTTGCTTTGTTTAGAGATTTGTTCCATGTATTGTGGAAGAGATAGAAGCTATCCAATATCTATAAATATTACATCTCTCTCTTTTCAGTAATGCTTCATTTTATGTTAATAAAATCATAAGAAGCTCCGCCTTGTTTTTGCAATTTAATCTGTTTCTGATTTCATATCGACTTTAAGAAAAGGGACCTCCATTATTGAAAGTGATTAGCCTATCATTGAAATTTGCAGCTTCTTCCTTAAATGCTTCAATCGGTAGTCTTTCTCAGATCTAAAATCTCCAACCTGGAGAGGGTCCTTCATTTGTATTTGAAAAGTTTGAATCTTATTTTGTCCATGTGCTTTCCAAATCTAATAGTGTCTGCATGTGAAAAAGATCCATTAGGGGATATTCATTTTGAAAATCATATTGCTATTCCTAATGCAGACCCTCGTCCTCATCATCTTGCAATTCCTTCAAGATCACCTCCATAAAACAACATGGCTCACCCCCACCCGAACTCCATTTCTTGTTAATACCTTTGGTCCTATCAATTTTAGAGGGATGGTTGGCTATCCAAATGTTGTGCCATAGGATGTAAGAAATAGATTGCCTAAGTTTCAAGGGAGTAATGCAATAATTAGTGATCAACACCTGAAACTCTTTGTCAATATGATGGAGGATTTCAAATAGAGTTTGAGGATGTATACATTGAATTATTTATTCATACTCTAGAAGAAGATGCAAGGACTAGTATAAATCTCGTCGAGATAATTCCATCAATCCTGATGAGAGATGAAAAATGATTTTAGAATGCGATGTTGATAAAACAGACCCTAGTTTTCTTTTATCGAGTTTGAAAATATAAAAAAGAATCCTAATTAATCGAAGCATGATTTCAACACTAGATTTAACAAAACATTGAGAAGACTGCCTGTTAATTTGAGGCCATGTCATGAATCATGTTTGATAAAGTATTTAGATGCATTTGATAAGAAAGTTGCTTACTATTTGAGGGATAAGAACCCTCAGACTTTGAGGCAGGCATTTACCATGGCTCTGTAAGTTAAGAACAACATCAAAGCAGTTGGAAACCCTCCTAAGAGGGAGGGTGTTAAACTGATTAGCCTTGAGAAGCCTCAATCAAGTAAGGATGTAGATCTTGAGGAGGTTGTAAGGACTTTGGCCGGGGCAGTCAAAGAAATCTCTTACAAGCTGGCCATGGCAGAGAAAGGAATTAGACAAGGGTCTTAGAGTTAGCATAGGCAAAAAGGAAAGGACAGACTTGTAAATCATCCTGGAAACGATCAGAGGTCTAATGACAGAGGTAAAGGACCCATGGGAGCTAGACAACCCCAAGATAGGGAGAATAGAGTAGTGTCTGATCCTCTAAATGCCGAGTTGTTGTTGAAGAGATAAATCAAATGGATTGGTGTGAAAAATGCTTCTTACCCCACCCGCCATGTGAAATAGATCAGCAAGTTGAAGAAGCTGATGATGATGACAACATTGATGATGATGCATGCATGGTGGACTGCTCTACAAGCTCACAACAAGGAGCAACTTCAACTGAGGTAATAAGTGCAAGAACTGCTGCAAGTTTTAGGACTACATTCACCGGTACCTCTTCTTCCTCCCTCTCATGCTTTAGAAATAGATATGGTACAAGCATTTGAACTTCCTAATAATGATTTTGAGTACCTAAGAGCTCTAATGATTAAGAAGTATGATGGAGGAATCCCATTAGAAGAGGATAGACAACTGTTAATGAATATTTTTGTGACCCAAAAAAAGGAGCATAACATAAGAAGTAAAGTTGTGAAAGGGGCAGGGCCTCAAGCCAAGCCCAAGACCCCAGTTCTCACCAATGTCCCAAAAGATACTCCAAAGAAAGATACATCTGGCAAAGGCCCTGTTGTCTCAAGTAGAAATGGTGTTCCCATCCATGCCCAAAATGTTGAAAACCTTGTTCCATCTGATGAGTTTGTCAATCTTTCTCCAAATGCTTCTTTGCCCAAGTACATTCCCTATGACATTGCCCAAGTCTTGAGTCAGATCAAGATTTTTGTCCCAATTTTGGAACTACTTAGGATTCCTGAGCATAAGAAGAGGGATTTTGAGTATTTGGGATTGGAGGAAGATAGGAGTGCCCAAGGTAGAAATATAAATAATGTAAATACTCCTCCTCCAACCATTATGCACCTAGAAAAACCACTAGCATTAGAGGAGATAGGTGAACCACCTGAAGTCTACTTGGGGACATCTTTAGTTGAGTCTCAGTTAAATGTTGATCCATTTTTTACAACACTGATTATTAAAGATAGACTACTGCACAATTGTATGTTTGACTCCGGAGCATCATGCAATGTTATGCCTCTAGAAGTCATGAATGAATTGAACATTAAAGTGACAAAAACTTATGGCAAGTGTACTGCAATGGATTCTAGAGAGGTCCCAGTTGTAGGGTGTGTGAAGGGTTTGGTGGTACAACTTGCAACTTATCCTAGGTAAGAACCTAAAACTTGATGTTGTCATTGTTGATTTCCCTACAAAATGGGGCATGTTGTTATCAAGAAAATGGGCTATAAGTGTTTGTGGAAGTGTTCAGATGGATATGTCTTTTGCCACCATTCCAATTGAAGGCAGCCTTGTAAAGTTGTATGGAGAGAAGAAAATGTTGCACCTCATTGAAGATCCAAATAATGCTTCTTATGAAGTGTTATATGCTGATGTAGATGTAGATAACTTTGTGGGGTTTGTTGATGGCAAGGAGCACAAGATTGATCAGTGTAAATGTCTTGAACAAGTGGGTTTACCTTGGACCTTGTTATTTGATGGAGCCTATTCCAAGTTTGGAAATGGTGCTGACATTGTTCTGATTTCTCCAAGCCAAGAATATTTTGTCTTTTCTTTCAAACTTAACTTTGAATGCACTAATAACATTGTTGAGTATGAAGCATTGCTATTAGGCTTGAGAATTACATGGAAATATGGTATAAGGGATATCATTTTCAAAGGGGATTCGAAATGATCGTTAAACAAATTAGGAAACTATATGCTACTAAAAATCGATGATGAAACAATACAAGCATGCGATGGGATTTGATTGAAATGTTTAACTCTTTTAATATTGTGCACCATGATAGAAATTTTAATGTTGTTGCAGAGACAAGTTAGCGGTGCTAGGATCCGATTTGAGAATTGTGCAGTGTCTCCATTTTGTGAGTATGATGTTGAAATACTAATAAGACCATCCATCCCGAATAACGTTAAAAATTGGCAAGCGTTTGATGATGATGCCTAGGTGAAATGGTTTCTAAAACCAAGGTGAGTTTTCTAACCAAATTATAGATTGGGAACCAATGGTGTGTGTTGTTGAAGGAAAGGAAACTTTATTCAAGCAAAGACATTATCCAATCAAGACAAAAACAATTCCCAGAGGCTTAGTGACACTAGAATTGAACTTTGATAATGTTGATTGCATTATTAAAAGGAGTATATCAGTTTCAAGAGATGTGGAAGAGCACGACTTGGGCACAAAGGAAAAGCCACAAAAAATCTGGTTAGGAAGCAGTCTTAGCAAGGAAGAGAAGCAATCCTATATTCAATTGTTGATGAAATATCAAGACTATCTAGCTTGGTCTTACTCTCAATTGAAGGCATACATGGAAGATTTGTTCCAACATGAGATTCCTCTTGAATCTAATGCCAAGCCTTTCAGAAAAAAATAGAGGCCCATCAATCCACTCTTTTCTTTAAATATGCAAGAAGAACTGAAGAATTTGAGGGATGGATGGATCATTCACCCACGAGGTATTCATCTTGGGTTGCAAACCTAGTGCCTGTCAAGAAAAAGAATGGTGACATAAAGTTATGCGTAGACTTCAGGAACCTGAATAAAGCATCACTAAAAGATAATTACCCTCTGCCAAACATGGAGAATATGCTACAACTGGTAACTAGTTCTGAATTGTTATCTACTCTAGATGGTTTCTTTGGCTATAATCAAGTTGTTGTGAAGGATTCAAAGAATAAAGACTTCCTTTACTACTCCTTGGGGAACTTATGTCTATGTCAGGATGCCTTTTGGCTTAATGAATGTTGGAGCAACTTTCCAAAGAGCAATGGATGTAGCATTTATCTGGTTATATCAATGATTTCATTGTTGTTTATCAGGATGATGTAACTGTGTTTTCCGTGAAATGAAATGATCACTTGCAACACTTGGAGAGAATGTTGATAAGGTGTAGAGAGTATGGCATATCATTGAATCCCAAGAAGTGCCACTTTGGAGTGCAAAAGGCAAAACTACTTGGTCACATTGTATCAAAAGAAGGGGTCATGATAGATCCAGAGAGAGTGGAAGTCATTAGCAAGGTTCCAATTCCAAGAACTAAGAAGGGAATTCAATCCTTCTTTGGACAAATAAACTTTATCGAAGATTTGTGTCTAACTTTCTTTGAAATGACCATCCCCATTACTAATATGTTGAATAAGGACTAGGTAATCAAATGGGAAGAAGTTTCCATTCAAGATTTCAATGGGATCAAAGAAGCACTAAAACATGCCCATGTTCTGACAGCCCCAAATTACAAGAATCCTTTTCAAGTGTTTTCTTTTGCTTCAGAAAACACCATTGCATCTGTTTTGTTATAGAAGGATGATGAAGGGTCTGAGAGACCAATTGCCTTCTTCAGTAAGGCATTACAAGGGGCTAAGTTGAAGTACACCATCATGGAGAAGCAAGCATTTTCCTTGGTGAAAGCAACAAAGGTTTTCAGACCCTACATCTTGAGCTCTAAAGTTGTTGCTTATGTTGCCCACACCATGGTGAAAGACATCTTATCATAGATGGAGGTCTCAAGCAAAAGATGTAGATGGGTGAACAAGTTGCAAGAGTTTGACATGGATATCCAAACCACGAAATTGATAAGAGGTTTGGGCCAAGCTAATCTTATGGCTGAGAGCAACCTACAAACTATTGAGGTGAATGAAGTATAAGGAGAAAGGTTGGATGTTCTTGAAAAGTTGGTAAGTTCTCAATGGTACAAAGATATAATATTTTATCTCGGACATCTAAGTTGCCACTTTGAATATTTGGGTAAAAATCAGAAAAGAGCTCTTAATTTAGCCTCTCAAAAGTATATCATTACTGATTTTGGGTTAGCTTGGAAGAACCCCGAGGAGTGCTCTTGAGATGCATTACTGAAGATAAGGCCCCCAAAATAATTGTTGATCTCTATGGAGGAGTTTGTGGGGGACATTTTGTTGGAAGAGTTATAACACATAAAATCTTGAGGGTTGGTTATTGGTGGCTAACTCTCTTCAAGGATACAACTCTATTGGTTAGGAAATGTGAAAGTTGCCATCATTTTTTTGGAAGAATGAAAGCTTCAGGCTCCCTTCCTTTACAGCCTGTGTCAGTTGGGGCCCCATTTAAGCAATGGGGAATGGATTTCATTGGCAAAATTTCAGAGCCTTTTAGTGCTGGTCATAAATGGATTCTTGTAGCCACTAACTATTTCACTAAGTGGGTGGAAGCAATCCCCACCAAGAAGGCAACACACCAAGTTATCATGGAATTCATGCTAAATCAAATCATATGCGGATTCGCAGCGCTGCCGACTAATATTATTGTTGATAATGCCATGATTTTCAGAGCCAAACCTTTGGTGGCAATGTGTAAGGAGTATGGGATTAATTTGACATATGCTTCTAACTACAATCCCCAAGGAAATGGACAAGCTGAGTCTAGTAATAAAAACTTGTTGAAGATCATTAGAAGAACCTTGGAGCTGAACAAAAGGAAGTGGGGTGAGAAACTGAAGTTTGTTGTTTGGGCTGACAAAATCACTGTCAAAAGAGCTACTGGTAAAATCCCGTTTGAATTGGTATATGGAACTCAAGCTCTGCTTTGCCCCTCCATTTACAATTGTCTTCATTTTAATTTGTTCAACAGATTGAAGACCAAGAAGTTAGTCCATATGATGCTCGAATCAATCATATTATTGAGTTGGATGAAGAGAGAAGGGCATCCCATCAATGGCATGTGAAGTTTAGAGAAAAGTTGAAGAAGCTATTTGACAAAAAGGTGACACCCAGAGATTTCAGCATTGGGGATCTTGTGCTTTTATGGGATAGCATGCATGAAGATAAGGGCAAGCATGGTAAATTTGATACATTTTGGATGGGCCCTTATTTAATTGATATTCAAATTGGTGAAAATACTTTCTTCCTAAAAGACTTAGATGGGGAAATACTTGAATTGTTTGTTAATAGCAGGAATTTGAAGCATTTCCTTGATTGATTTCTTCAAATCAAGGTGTACTCCATTTAGGCAAACAGTATAGTTCTTTGTTCTCATCTTATTTTGTGTTTTTGTTCATTTTGGTCCTTGTGACCTCGGTTTTGCTGGTTTTCTCGGTTCATTTTGGAGGTTGGTTATGGTTTTTTTGCTCGCAAGCTTATTCCTAGACTCCATTGCCCAATGGTCTATTTTTGGCACTTGGTCTATTATTTGTTCTTGTAGCACTCACAGGGATTACCCATGTCTGATTCGAAGCCAATGTTGGTGCTCAAATTAGTCTCGCCCCATTTTTCGTTGAAATTAATTAGTTTACGACCTCTATTATGTTTTCTGTCTCCCCGTATTGGTGCTTGAAAGCTATGTCATCCATTCATTGCCATGATCAGTCCCTTCCTTGGTCGAGGATCACTTAAGCCCGTAATGTTTTTCGCTCCTCCGTCTATCCGAAAGATTTTGTAACTTTGGCGTAAAACTCGTGTTTTTCCTTTCCTTTCATTTTCCACAGTCACGTTTTGTTCTCCCTATCATTTTTGTCCCAAATATCTTTGGAAACGTGACTAGATGCAGCTTGGTGAATCGTATTTGAGCCTTATAACATTTCCAAATTTTTGTCCTTGAAGAAAGATTCATTTCCGGCTCAAATGGTGATTTTCTTGTATTTTACGGTTTGACGGTGTATTTTCCCACCAAATTCACATCTTAAAGATCGGTGGAAATGTGGCCTTTTTGGTTGGATGCGGCTCGGTAGGGCACTCTAAAAACTCTAAGGCTCGCTTCAACCCAAAACTTGTCCACGTGGAGGAACGACGCTCATTTGAAAATTCACCTTTTGGTTTGGCCTTGAAATTGCGTTGGGGAGACACGTGGAGGTTCCCACTGCCTTGCCTAGACTTGGAAAAATTTTCATGCGGTCAATATAGGTTTTGATGAACCATGGACATGTGGAGGGCTCATGTTTGTTTGGGGTTTCCACTTTTGGGCTCCATATCAAAGGAGTGCCGAGGGGACAAGTGGGGGGATCCGCTCATTCTATCCATACTTAAAGATTTTATTAGTTACTGCGATGCAACTCTGTGAGTTGAACACATGGTGGGTCAAGGCGCTCATTTGAGGATCCACCTCAGGGTCCCACCTTAACAATTACGATAGGAGACATGTGGAGGCTTCCACTGGCTCCGCTTTGTACTTAAACTTTTCAAAGTAATTTTCTAAGGCCTGGGACACGTGGTGAGCTCGCGCTTGTTTAGGGTCTCCACTCTTGGGCACCATCTCGAAGTTGCGCCATGAAGACACATGGAGGCTTACGTTGGGTCTTCCCATACTTAGACTTTTCAAACAATTTTGAGATGCATGGGACACGTGGAGGGACCACACATGTTTGGGGACCAGCCCCTAAGTTTTATTTTGAAAAAGTGACAGGAGGACACTTGGAGGCTTCTACTCACTCTGCCCTTTTCTTGGACTTTTCAACGGCGCCTTCCACTGAACCTTCAACTTTTTTAACAGACTCTGTCAGACTGAGACACGTGTTGAGCCCGTGCTTGTTTAGGGTCCCTACTTTTGGGGACCATCTCAAAATGCGCCATTGACACATGTGGAGGCTTCCGCTGCTCCTTTTACACCGAGACTTTGCAAACGCCAAAAGTCATTTTTGGCCCAGTGGTACGTGGAAGGCTCGTGTTTGTTTGGGACTTGCCTCCATGCTTCTTCTTTTTACAAATGCACCAAGGAAACACATGGAAAACTATGATATAAGGTGCGAAAAGGGCGAATCAATGGTTGCTTTATGCATCACGCCATTTTTTCTGCCATTTTTGCTCCAAGACTCTTGGAGATGCAAATACGCACTATTTTTCATCAATTTTTGATGAAATTTCTTGTCGTATCCATATGCAAAGTACCATTAAATGGATTTGAGACTTAAATTGTGAGTCCAAGGATTGTTAAGGTCAATATTTTGAAGTTGGAATTGCTCAGGCACTTACAAAAATGGGAATTACCAGAGGAGATGGATGCGGGGTAGAATTGCAGAGGAAAGAGAGGGAAAAGGGATGAAATGATGAAAGTGCAGGTGCAAAAGATGAAAAAGGTGTTGCCCAAAGCAAAAAAAGATTACTGTCATATCCAACTGCAGCAGAGTCTCTAGAAAATGATTAAAAAGGGGATTTCTTGCATGACATAATCAAAATAATTAGAAGGATTCCTAAAAGTTGGGGCATGGCATCCTAGTCATTAGTCGAGGGCCCAAGAAACGTGATCAGTTCACAATTTGTCCACTTGGTAGCTTTCATATCTGAATTTGTTAAACGTCACTTTCTGAATCAAATTGTTACCAAGCAAAGGTCCCTCAAATATTCTTCTTTTTGGGGAAAATTTTGAGTGAGTAAAATGTATAAATGCAATGAGAATACTCTTACAAAGGGTCAAAGTTTGAATCCCTAAGAATTTTTTTGAGAAATTCATCTTCGTGAGAGACCAAAGCCGAGATAACCTATTATTTTCTTCTATGTTAGATTTTCTATCATGTCAAGTTGGTTACGATGTATAGCCATTGACGAGCACTGAGATTGCTCTGGAAGCTTTCCCCTACTGATGAATCTAAGCAATTTTGAAATTAATTTGTGTCAAATCTCTAGAAATTTGTATTCTGCTTTGTTTCAAAATGTCTACAAATAGTTTCTTTCAATCCTATTGCAATATTACATTAAAATATTAGTGAAATCACACAGGATCTCGTCCCTATGACAGTTTAATGGTATTTGCAATTTCATTTCAAGAAGAGCCTTCATCTTGGATGAGATAAACAAATTTAAAATCATTCACTTTGTCATTTGTTGATAAAGATGGTCTGTAAGTATTCAGGTGTACCTTAGGCATGATTGATTAGAGACTTTGGTGTTTAATTGATTCTTTCAATTCAAGCCTTCATGTTAGAGTCTCAAAGATTAGTGAAAACGTGCTTTGATTTGAGCCTCCGCCAAGCACACCTTCTAGTTGAAGGAACATCTTAACTGTTCTAAAGCTTTCTATTGTTGAGTTGTTCATTGTTGTGAAGTCCCTTCAAGATTTGGTATAATCAACTTTATCCTACTTCATCTCCCACCAAAATCATTTAAAAACCATTGATCCATCCTGAACTACCCCTGTTTGCCCTGTGTATCGACAAAGGAACAAAATCTACTTGCAAAAATATGCAGAACAATCAGATTTCTTAATGTCTTCAGTAACCTTAGCCTTGTGTTGAAAGTATCTCCATCATTTAGAAGTGACAACTCTTAAGAGTTAAATCATGGAGTATTGACCGTATTTTCCCAAGGTTCTCTTCATAGAATTTGTGCAAAAGAAGGATATCTCCATCTCCTTCATCAAAAAGAGGTTACACTAAGGGTCCTCTCACCCTTGGTCAAGAGGCATGACCTAAAGGAGTGAGGACAGGTCAAATCCTCTTAAAGGTGCTATCCATCTCTCAAAAAATTTGAGTAACAAAGGGCTAGTTAGATCCCATCCCCGGCTACAAAACGACACACATCATGATCTATCTGTCTCTAAGCTCCGTGCCCAATCTATGATGCTTTGCTCAGATTGAAAGGGAGAACAAATTTGGATACCAACATGAGTGATCATAGGGATATCCAAAGGTGATGGAGAAGGATCTGATGCTAAAGGCACACTAATAGTAGGTGTCGAAGAAGGTATAACATGTGATATAGGTGGAATATCCATGGTAATAGTTGGACTAGCATCAAAAACCTCCATAATAGGTGAAGCACTTGGTGAGGAAACTTGTATAGAAGATGTACTAAGAGGAGATGAAATAATAGGTGAAGAGGAAGTAGTAGATGGTGGTGACTCATGAGTAGCACTAGATGCAATCTCAGGGGAAGATAGCAATGGAGTAGGTGAGATACACTCTGCAAAGTATGGAAAGAAGGAGACTCGTGACCCTTATCTGACTCATCAGCAGTAGATGGAACAAGGTTGTCGCTAAAAATACTATCAATAGGATCATCAACATAATATAAAGGAGAATGTGAGCTAGAATGAGATGTAGGGGGAAGCAATGTCAGAAGATGTAGGGCCATGAGAAGGATCTATATCAATGGTTGGAATAATAGAAGAAGAATGATTGTCAATACCTAACAAGTAATCAATAAGGGAATCATCTAAAGTTTCTTGTGAAAGGTCAAAAGGAGGATCACAAGTGACTATATGGCATGGTGTACAATGAGTAAATGCAATAGGATCATCAACAATGCTAATGCCTATAGGAGAATCTATAAAACTAGTAGGCACATGTTGTTGGCCGTCTAAAATTTGTTGTTGGATGTGAGTGGGTGTAGCAAGCGGAACACTATATAAAGCCTTGAGTTCAGCTATGGCAGCCTCATCATAAATAGGATTAACACTAAAGTGAGACATGATGGGCGAAGAAGATGAGGGATTTTTTTCCATTAGGGTTTGAGTGGATCCTAGGGAAAACTATTCGAAAAGATGGGTTCACCAAAATGATTAACTAAAATAGGAAAATTATTATTATTATGGGCCTAATAGTTAATCTAAATAGAAACAATAATGGAATAACTGATATGAATTGAAATACTAATGCTAGATGATTTTTATTTGATTTTGAATGAAGTAAAGTAAATGAAATAGAAGGGATGAGATACTAACTTGAATATAACTTACCTTACTGTGTGTTGGACTTGAATAGGCTGATATGTAGGCTAGATTGGGTATGAAGATGTTGTTATGGAAACTACAGAAGTTGGATATTTGACTAAATTGGGGCACCTGGGAGAGAATTGGGGCACCTGGGGCACTCGGGGTCTAACTTGTAGGTGCCCTAGCTAGTTTGCGTAAAGGCTCAGGATCTAGTTTCGATAGTGTCGCTAGATCTTCGTTGTATCTTCATCTCTGTCACACAGTTGTCATTATATCTTCACTTATGTCACCAATAATATGATGTGAAGATCTACCTACAAAACCCCATACAAAGCATCAATTCCTAAAAAATAAAGATGCAAATGAAGGGGTCAGACTGACCTTAGCTACCACAATGGTGGACTTACGACTAAGCGTTGCACTACATTCTAGACCCAATGTAGTTATGTGTGTTTGTGTGTGTAATTTTGTGCCTATGGTGTTGTAGCGTCAATGTCACTGAAGTAAGGGGCAATAACTATATGTAAAAATGTAAATGGTGGATGGAATGGAATGAATACAACCCTTTCCCCATATGCTTGTGTGATGCAGATGTAGAAGATGCCCAAATGTAGTCCCTTGCCTTAGTAGATAGTTTCCCTTGATAGTAAGATGTCCGCCCATAATGTAGTGAGTATGTTATGTTTATATAGGGATCTCTTGTTCAAATTTCAACACTAGTGACTCAAACGCCAACTACCACCTAGGGGAATGAATAGGGTAATGACAAAGACTAACCTTGAAGAAACAAATTAGGACCAAGAGTTACGGAAACTAGGGTGCCTAAAATCATGGACTAGGGCACCCCAAGGCACCCCAATGTTACCTTGGGTGCCCTGTGTAGGTAGGACCAAGAGAGACAATAAAGCAAATTATGACACCTAAGACTCCCTAAAATATGTCCAAAACTATATAGACAATTGACAACTATACCATACAAATAATAATGGCAACCGACTAACCGATGACATGACTAGGTGTATGCGATGGAAAGTTGCAAAAGCTATGGAGTGAGGCTAAAGAACCTCAAAGCTTTGCTAACTCAACCATGCACCATCGATTAGAGCTAAACAAAAGAAACTAACATAAAAGTATTATAACTTTGACAAAAACATCAAAAACTAACATGTATACTACTCTACTACTCTATGAAAGCTTATTAAAATTGAACCTAGTTTAGATCCTAAGCAATCAAATTTTGTGTTGTTTACTCCCAAACATAGTTAAGAGATCTCTCCAAGTTGGCTATATGGCCAAGATTTAGATCTTCCCTTACTAACTATATTTGGAATGGATGGATGCAAGATGGATGAGCTCTTAACAATGGATTATGGCCAAGATCCAAATGTTTTATAGCTTAAAGCTATCACAAATGGTTTCTAATGCCTTTCCAAAGTGTTTGAGAGTAAAGTTGTAAGTCCTAATGGGAGGGGCAACCCTTCTATTTATAGTTTTCCACTTGGCAGAATTTGGAATTTGGGTGCATGTGGGACTAAAGCTCTTTTAGATTAGATTAGGATAAACATGCTTTAGGCTTAGTTAAGCTTGGTTTAGGCTAGTTAACTAGGGTTTAGGCTAGTCAAACTTGATTAGCAAGTGATTAGAGACCCGTTAAGAGTTAGGAGGGGTATGGATAACCAATTGTGACTAATATGTAGCCTAGGAAGCCAATAGAAGTGGTCTAGAGAGAACTAGGGAGATTCTGAATGGTTGAAAGGAGGAATGTTTAGCTAATAAGAGAGATATTAGTCAAACAAGTTGATTATAAGAGGAATGTGACCAAGAAGGTGTCGTAAATGGGCATCCGAGAATGGAGCGAAGAATGGGGAATTAACGAAGTATCGTTAATTGACTGAATTGGAGGAAATGCTAAGTGTAAGCATATTTTAGGTGTCTACATTTGCCCTCTTTGGGATGGCGTAAGCGACGCCACTTCAAAGAAAGTAGACAAGCATAAACAAGTAGAAAATTTTGAAGGGATAGAAGAAAAAATGAGTAGAATGAAGGATGCCCCCTTGATTGTCGATGGGGTGATAGAAGAACTCAATTGATGATCAAAAAGATGATAGAAAGAGAATAGAAGAAAGAATAGTGTGATGAAGAAGAAAAGAAAGGGGATATAGAAGAAAAGGAGTATGAGGAAGGGGGAATGAGCTAATATCCATCCAGTGCCTTTTAAACAACTTTATTTTTCATCATATTGCTAAGGATCTTCATCATCGGTCCTTATTAAAAGAATGAACAAAAGTGTAGTATGACATGAAAAGCCATATACGAACAAATGTTCATTGCCAAAAAAACACTAACTCCAAAGAACATACAAAATGCAATGCAATACAAGAAAGTAAAATATGCCTAACTCCATGAAACATACATAATGCAATACAATACGAGAAAGTAAACAAGCCAAATTTAACAAAGAAACATAATGCAATGTTTTTGTTATCAAGCTTCAGTTCCAACCTATTCGAATTAACGACAAGGGTTAACGACGGTGCCCCAAGCAAAGATACATGCGAGGGGGAATAATGGAGGAAACTTTGGTCCAATGGAAAAGCAATGTGCACTACTTAAACAAGCACTGTGCAACTCGTTATGCCCCGTAGTACGAGGCGAAGTAAGCAGCCTAGCTTTTGTTGATGGAGGAAGATCCAAATGATCTCATGAGTTGCGCACATGAACAGGTGAGAACCAAAGAGTGACATTTTGTAAGCTGATTTATATTGTTTTTTATGTTTCTTGGAACATATTTGAATGTTTTGATTTTTATTTTGAAATTTTTCTGAAACTATGTACAGGAAGACAAAGAAGCGTGGATGCCCCTAGCGATAGATGGGATGTACAAGGGCGAAAGGCCACGTGCATGTGCAAGAAGGTGAAGATGCAAAATTTCCCCAACGATTAGGTGGGAGTATTCAAAGGAAAACTCTTCACGTGTAGAAGTGGGACCCAAGGCCATTATGGATAGGTTCAACATGATGATGAACGTAAACCAATGAAGTGCTAAGAGGAAGCAAGGATGCCCCCAGCGTAAGTTGGCCTAAAAGCACATGATAGAAAGGAAGGAGACGATTGTCTTTGTGAAAGGGGAAAAAGGTGTCTGCAAACATGTCAAAAAAGGTTATCTTATACACATGAATGTTCTGAATGAAGCAGAAGAATGATGTGAGTGATATGAATGTAGTTTAGAAGCTTCGTGATGAAGAAGCGATTAGCCAAAGGCACAAATCGTGAGACAAGATACAGACTAGAGTAAGAGTCTAAACAAGGTCCAAAAAAGACACTTGGTAACATACTAATCTTGTTTACTCATAGAGATCCAGTGTGTGAATGTGGAATTAAATTACCTCTTGAAGGAAAGATTTAATAGACAACAAGTGAAGACACCCTAGCCAATGTGTAGGAATGATTTATTTCGAAAGGTGATTTGTGAATGGAGGGTGGAAGGATAGCCGTACATTGCTCCGCTGCCACCAGTGTCCATAGCCCCTGACAGAGATGCATTTGATTCTAATTGCAACATTTCTCTACTACCAATCAGGCATCCATAGCCCCGATAGAGATTATTGGAAATACCCTAAGAGAGAGTTATATATCAATTTTCTTTTTCTTTGTAGCTTTTAGATTTTGAATTTTTGATTGATTTTGATTCTTTTGCTTTCTGAAAACTTATTTCAGCTCTCTTGTTTGACAAGGGGTTAAGAACCACTAATGGCTTGATGGAAGGAGGTGGAAGTGATTGTGATGACGACATTGGCTAGTGTCAACAAATATGTCCAAAATTTCTTTGCAACAAGTTTATTAGATGTTGAATGTGATAGGATCTCTAAGAGGTCAATCGCTCTTTAATTTACCAAGGTGATAAAAGACCAGGGTCAAACGGTTACCATAGTGATAAATGTCACAAAATACGTGTGAATAGGCTAACCAGGATATCACCGAAGGGATGAAAATGGTAGGAAGACTTGCAGAAGAAGAGCAAGAAAGGGAAGAAATAACATCCATGTGTACGCAATACCTGATTGCAATGTTTGATCTTTGAACCTTTGATTTTTATTTGAAATGTTTTCTCATGTTTTTGTATTTTTACATTGTTTTGATTTTTAGATTTTTGATAGTTTTTGGAAAGGTGGGACCAAATAAGTCACTCTGCGTGGTAAGATCCAACAACGATGTCTACGAGTTCCTTAATAAGGGAGACTAAGTGTGATTGTTTATCAAGAGTCATGTTATCTCCGATGTCAATGATTGTGGTGAGCTCATACTCAATAAAAGACTGTGATTTATCCTGAAACACGATTTCATATGCGGGAGTTGGAGTTCCCTATCCAGAGGTTTATGCACTTTGTGCCATACTTGATGGTTATGTTGATGTGCGTTCTTGAATCATGTTTGATTTTTAACCTTAAGATCGTTTACTTTGTTGGGAGCTTTAGAGCTCTTGGAAGTTTTGACTTGAGCTTGATAATGAACCTATTTGGGTTTTTTATAAGCTGACGCATGACTTGTCTGATCCCGAGAAGGAGAAGAAAGCAAACATTTATGATTGATGAAAGGAATGATAGAAATGGTAGTGGGCTTGCCACAAACATTGATAGAAGAAAGATGTGATAGATGAAAAGGATATGGTCCAAGAATTGAAGAGGATGGGCTACCAGGAGGTGAGCCACCGATAGAAGATGATGAAGGGCTGCTAGGATATGGCCCTAAGATGGAAGAAGTTGGGCTACGAGGACATGGTCCAAGAATAGAAGATGAGGGTGAGGGACTACTAGGGTGTGGCCCAAGTATCGATGAGTAGGGGCTACTCGGAGGTGTCCCATAGATAGAATAAGATGAAGGGCTACTAGGACGTGGCCCAAGAATAGAAGGTAATGGGCTACTAGGAGGTGACCCACAAGTAGAAAATGGAGGGCTACTAGGACGTGGCCCCAAGATAGAAGAAGACGATGGGCTACCAGGAGGTGAGCCAAGGCAAGATTTTGATTGAGGAATGATGATAGATAAGGAATGATTGGGAAATGAGAAGATAGGCCATGGATCAATGCTAGACTCCAACATCTCATCATGTTTAGAGGAAGGTGAAGATGGAATAACAAAAGAAGAATCAAGTTCCATGACCTTAGGCTCTTCCTCTATGTTCTGATAAAAGGAATCAAACTCTTCCTCCCCATACGCGAGCATATCGAGTTCAAGAAAGAAACCTTGTTTGCAATCCTCTAAAGGGATATCTTCGTGTAGTCTGATTGGTCCTTTATCCTGAGATAAATCAATCAGTAGAGGTTGTTGTTCTTCGACCATGGGGGTTGACTAGAAGAAATGGATCCGCTAAGCGGGGAAGATTGATTGACAGAAGAAGATGACTCAAGAGAGGAAGTAGGCTTGGAGGTAGGCATTTCATGAATGGATGATTTGGATTTGGACCTAGGTCATTTTTCTAGAAGACAACGTAATGTAGGTTGGAAAGTAGGATCACATAGCCATCCATTAAGTTACGACGTAGGATTCGAATTGGATGAGTGACTAGAGGTAACCCGAGTCGTGGAACTCTTCAATGAAGGAAGAGGTCGTTGAGATGACTGATGAAGGAGGCCTTGCGAAGAAAGGGAGGACCGTGACTCAAGAACCGAATTAGATGTTTGATCGATGGAACTTGGAGTCACACGAGTCTTCAAAGGAGGAAGACATCATTGAGGTGAGTTGGAATAAAGGTCCTACGAAGGAAGGGAGGACCATGATTCAGATTTGATCTATGGGTATCCGAACAATAGTTGGGATCCAAATCTTCCAAAGAAGAGTGGGAATCCAAATGGTATTTTGGATCTGAATTGAAAGAAGAGTGGGGGGAACCTGAATAATAATTTGGATCAGAAGCATCCAAACCATACCACCGACTATGAGCTGAAGGTGGGGAACAGGTACCCAGTGGGAATTCTAGCGTGAAGAACCAAACGAGGTTTAGTCGTAAAGGGTATCTTTTGATGTGAATGCCTAAACCTAGGTTCCACACTTGTCGTAAGCGTGAGGAACCACGCGATAGTCAGTCATGGTTGGGGTCATTTAAGCACAAATGTCTAGACCTAGATAGTGCAATCAAACTTCTTCAAAGTGAAGAAGGCCCCATGCCGATTTGGGTAGCACAATGGCAGCCAACTAGACATTCAGTACATACGGAGACGTGTGTGTGATTTTTCGAAGAAGGTCTAAGGAAAATAGACATCATGATGATGCAATCTTGATGAGATCAAAAAGGATTGTCCTAGAAAATAATTTTTCTGAATGAATAATCACAAGGAACAATCACGCAAGTGTGAAACACAAATCCAATCAATAAGGAAATACTCCCTATGTAAAATGTGTGTGCAAAATGACAGCCCAATGTAAAGATGATCCACACAATGTCAATACTTATGTCAAGTTTGAAATGAACAAGGTGTAAGTAACAACAAGGAGCCAATCACGACCTCCACACAAGGTATACCTAGTACTAACTCGAGTATCGACGAAAGCTAAGTGTTTTGAAAAGTGGACGTCGCAACTAGATATATCGTAACAACGCTATCTAGATATCTCAACCAAGCAAGCAAGGTGTCAATATCAAGACAACATCATGGCGGCATATATAATGTGGTATCAACACTCGTCAAGAAACCCAGATGATGTCTAAACTAAAATCAAGTAGAAGGTATAACAAGAAGTTTGTGGTAATGCAAGTAGCGTAACCGTGCAATAGAGGGATTTATACTACGTGCCCAAAGAATGGGAGATGCAATGTAAATACCAATACTGAATGACCAGAATGCAAGCAAAAGTTGACAAACTAGGGAGAGACAGAATGACAAAACTGACCCATAACAATGACGAAGATCCTGAAATCAAGATCGTAGGACTGCCAAAGACACAAAAACGTACCCACCCGCGTTAGTCGTTTAACACCCCAGCCGCAAACATGGATGAGTGTAAACGTACAAAAAGTAGTTAGCACTATCTTTGACATGACACGTAAATTATGCCTTTGTTCGACGTCCAACGGGGAAAGTATGAATGCATGGGTGTAGATCAAGAATGTGTGAAAATAGACTTAGTTTTACCTTGGCGAGCTTTGCCTCGTTTGAAAAACAAGAAGGAAGCTAAGTTAAGTAATATGTTTGTCTAAATTCATGATGAAAAACACTTAGATCCAACTTAGAATGGGTTCGTTACCGTGTTCGACAATCAAGGTGCTGAATCCAAACAAGTTATCACTTCGTGATGGCAAACGACGTGAATGGACTAGTATAGTTGGCCTCCAGACAAAAAGGTTTCCTTAAAAATCTCTCTCAACTAGGTGTTACAAGGTTGTCTTAAGCAAACACGATTTACCCAAAAAGTCACACTGACTAGTTTGGGAGTATCTCGGCTTTACTTTACCCCCTTAAGAATAGTAGGCAACTAGTGTGTCTACGTGTACTATCACTAGGGTCGCCACACGAACAACTGGTAACGCTATCTCACAAGGTGTACTAGTCAAGTGGGTAAGCGAGGCGCTTCCTGTTTCATCCACGAGGTTACTCAGTGGTGGAATCCTTTGGGGTTCCTGGAACCACCCCCATTGTTATAGCTTAAGGCGTTATGCCAAAGGGGTTACGCGTTCGATTAAGCGAGAGAGGACTTACCCTTTTCCGAAACTCCGCAATACAAGCTGATGTGTTGAGTATGGTGTGTTTTTTTATCTTTTTTAATCTTAATGTGGTTTCAAAAGTGGCACACCATTTGGCAATCTGCAAACACACGTGTATTAGAAGTTTTCGCTTCGTTCTTAACACCTTTCTTTGACCAACGTTAGGTCCTATAGACAACAAGTTGGTTAGTAGTTTTCTGTTTTGCTGATTGAGGTAAAAGAGAACTCACACTTGCTTTTGATTCCTAAGATCGCCCGAAAGCACGAAGGAAGAGCATACGCAAAGTGGAAATCCTACTAAAAGCACATAAAAATGTTACTTTATCCTTTAAAGAGAAAGTGTTTTTAACATATAAAATAGATTTTGTGTAAGTGCTTTTGATCTCCAAGATCGCTTTGGAAAGCACGAGGAGAGAGCATACGCACGTTTCACAAATCCTAATTTAAGCTAAGGAATGAAAAACACTTAATCATGCAAACTGAAATTTTTAAAGAGTTAGCCCTATTTTAAAACTTGTCAACCTTTAGAAACCTGCATCAAAATGTCAGAGAAACAACTAAAACAGATTGTAAATTTTTTTAATTTTGACAGTAACACTGCGCGCCTAAACCGACATGTACGCGCCCCAACCAACGGGTACACACCTATACCAACACCTATGTGGGTCTATTAAGATCAAAAATAGTCACCAACACCTACGCACCCTAATCCAATGGGTACGCTAGGGTTTCAACGTGCACGTGCTCCTACCGACGGATATGCGGCCCAAGTAAAAAGAAGTCTAAGAAAATTTTACATAGTGATATTAATTACACGACGCGTCCAGAGAGATGGAGATACGAGACAGTTAACGAGAGATGCGGACGCGTCCTCAGAGAGAAAATTTCAAAAACACAGAGGACACCCTGACGGGTATGCGGCCTTCCGATGGAGACGCGCGTATATCAACGTGTACGTGCCACCTTAAAACACCTACATGTGCCCTATAAAAAACTTGCAAAAACACGGATTTTCAAAATTTTAAGAGCAAACAGGTTATTGGTTAGTCAAAGCTTCCTATTTCTATGTTAAACCCACAAATGCATGTAAATAGAGTTCATTAATCCAAGAAAAGAGGAAATAACAAGTGATTTAAACTAAAAAACTTGAAAAATGACTTTGAAGAACTCAAAGGACCTCCATTAATGGAGGATGGACATAAGTGTCCCACCGGGCGTGCCAAATGTATGCAATGGAAAGTTGCAAAAGCTATGGAGTGAGGCTAAAGAACCTCAAAGCTTTGCTAACTCAACCATGCACCATCAGATTAGAGCTAAACAAGAGAAACTAACATAAAAGTATTATAACTTTGACAAAAACATCAAAAACTAACATGTATACTACTCTCTACTCTATGAAAGCTTATTAAAATTGAACCTAGTTTAGATCCTAAGCAATCAAATTATGTGTTGTTTACTCCCAAACATAGTGAAGAGATCTCTCCAAGTTGGCTACATGGCCAAGATTTAGATCTTCCCTTACTAACTATATTTGGAATGGATGGATGCAAGATGGAGGAGCTCTTAACAATGGATTATGGCCAAGATCCAAATGTTCTATAGCTTAAAGCTATCACAAATGGTTTCTAATGCCTTTCCAAAGTGTTTGAGAGTAAAGTTGTAAGTTTGAATGGGAGGGGTGACCCTTCTATTTATAGTTTTCCACTTGGGAGAATTTGGAATTTGGGTGCATGTGGGACTAAAGCTCTTTTAGATTAGATTAGGATAAACATGCTTTAGGCTTAGTTAAGCTTGGTTTAGGCTAGTTAACTAGGGTTTAGGCTAGTTAAACTTGATTAGCAAGTGATTAGAGACTCGTTGAGAGTTAGGAGGGGTCTGGATAACCAATTGTGATTGATAGATAGCCTACGAAGCCAATAGAAGTGGTCTAAAGAGAACTATGGAGATTCTGAATGGTCGAAAGGAGGAATGTTTAGCTAATAAGAGAGATATTAGTCAAACAAGTTGATTATAGGAGGAATGCAACCAAGAAGGTGTCGTAAATGGGCATCCGAGAATGGAGCGAAGAATGGGGAATTAACGAAGTATCGTTAATTGACTGAATTGGAGGAACTGCTAAGTGTAAGCATATTTTAGGTGTCTACACTAGGGGATAGGTCACCAAAGTGAATAATTTTATTATGCAATATCTATATATAAAATAACGTACCCGGTGGTATAAATGTTATAATAAGTGTGTGATTTTGTGACTACAAATACACACAACTTGTATCGTCATTACCCTATGACGTACTTTTGTGTTCAGTTCACACTTGACTGTTGAGGGCACACTATATACATGAACCTCACACACTACACATTTCACGCTCCGCACTTTACGATACATGTTTCTAGCACTCTATTCTCACACATCACACTACCCTATGACGCATTCTAGTTTCGCGGTTCATACTCATCTGTTGAGGGTATAAATCTGAATTGAACCTCACCCTATCAGTATATTTCATGCTCTGTGCTCTAGCATACACACATCTTTCAAACCATTTCCCAATGACACACTCTTGTTCTATGGTTCATTCTTGACTGATCGAGGGGTCTTTTATAAATGAACCTCATCTCATACATATACATCCGCTCGGGGGCATGCTGCTCCTATCACATTCACATTTCATACCATTTCATCTCACTCATTCACAAAGATATTGCATTTCTTGGTTGCATTTATTATTGTTTGCTTATACTCACATGTACACTTTACTTACTATCTTAGTCAGATATCTAGTATGTCATTATATTTATCATGACACATGTGTTTTCACTTGTTATCTAGTTTTGAATGTAAACTTTATATAGATATTCACACGCAACATTGGTGTTCGGAACTGTACCTCTTACCACTCCCATTGAGGCTCTTGGGGACATCTACTTTCGTACACACTACAGGTGTTATTGTTTCATTTTATATTATTTCCTATTTTTACTAAAGACACTACTCTATTGATACATACACATATTGACATACTTTTAATCTTTCTAACACACTAATGGGTGCTTTTTTGCAACATTTACTTTAGAACTATTTTACACCATGGTTGTTTAATGTTTTGCTTGTTATTGTTTTCCATTATATGTCATTATTTGTGGGATTTGCCCTATGTTTGCCTCGCTCATTTTTGTATGCTTTTGGTTGCTTCACTTTCGATTGGCTTGTGACATTGTGAGTGATGTCCCATGTTTGAAACTCACTTTTGCAGTCTAATTTGTCCGCACTTTTGCTTGTTTACATTGTCTTCTATAGCATGTTTGTCATATTTTCTACTAACACGTGTTTCTATCCACTTTGTTTGCATGTGCATTGGTTTCTACCATGCACATTCCCTCCCCTAAAGGGTTTCAATTTCATATCAACATACGGTCCTCTCTTTTGGGCCGTATACTCCTAGTGATGCTTTGCATGCACCCCAAATGAGGGGGAATACATTGGGTGAATCAGTCACCCAATATTGTAGCTTAGAGCTTCACTACATGCCAATACAATACATGAACATAACAAAGTTACAGTTTTAGAAATAGACCAGACTCTGACTTGGGTCCTCAGTTCAAAGACAAACACCAAAGGTGCCTAGATATATACACTAGCGCCTAGGCGCTCCTAACCTTTCCTGTGCACCTATGATTAGGGGAAGTTATAGTTACTTTCTCAGATTGACACAATTTTTAGTAGTTCACGGAGCAATTTTCACAGTATGGGAACAATTCTCAAGCAATCAAAATTTATTCTATCTCCTTCTTCTATTTCCTTGGATTGAACTGGAATGAGAAAAAACAAAACAAGATCACACCATCTGCAGTGGTGTATAAATTTTGGGAAGTAGTCAATGATGGAGAATAAAACTAGACCTTTCTCCCCAACACTCTTCAACCGTGGCGTGAGATCGCCCAAAAAAATCATTCTTGGCGTGAGATCACCAAAAAAACTCACTCTTGGCATGAGATCACCCAAAAACTCACTCTTCTATAACATTTTAAGGACATTTTCTATCTTTTTCACTCATCATGGATTAGGTGCACGCTTCCTTTTACTACTTTTCACATTTTTACATACTTTTACAAAGTTTTCATAACACATGACTTTGACTACTCTTTTTCTCTTCTTTTATAGGTCTGTCCTTAATATGCAACAAGAAGCAATCCTTCATCACACTAAAATGACAACAGGTATAATACGGCACAACACATACGCTTCACCCCTAAGGTCACTTCCTCTTCCTTAGCTTTCACGCTTCATTTCTATCACTTCACGCTTTCACTTGTCTCCTCGGCACGTTATCGCCATCACATTCTACATGGTTATTAGGTACACATCTTCTATCTACTTTATGTTATTGAGTATTCACTCAAAACATAAAGTGGGGAAAATGTAGACACAAAATCATGCACTTGGGTACATTTATAGGTCCTAATCACATACCACTATTCATATGATTCCTAAGTGAGAAAACTAGTAATTGACTATTGTCTTTGGCCTCTTTTATGTCTTTCTTGCTTTCTCTTTGGTCTTACACACCCCACAACCCAATCTGATCTTCATTTCTTTATATTTTATGGACACCAACTCCCAACTAGGATGTCGGCGCGCTCAGAACCCTTGTCCCCTTTGGGCCCTCCGACCTCTTTGTATCTTACTCGCCTCTTTTGGGCCTCTTTTATCTTTTGGGCATCTTGTTTTCTTATGGGTCAGCCTTTTAGTTGTCAATTACAAAATTCAAACAAGGGAATCATATAAATACAAAGTTATGTGACCATAATAAGGGACCAAGCTCTAAGCATCTACTATCATCACCTAAGGTTGCATCCAAAGGAATTCTAAGAGCATCAAAGGCATCCATCTAGCACTCACTCAAGGGACAAGGGACTACATTTTTACATATACACATAGGAGGGGAAGTTCATTTTGTCATCCACACATCTATTTACATTGTTATATCTAGTTATTTCTCGTTATCAAGTGCATCTTGCACAAGAGCTTCTTAGGGCATGATTTCTAAACACACAATCAAGAACTACATGGAGTCTGAGATGTAGTGCAACACTTGGTCATAATTTCACTCTGTCGGGTGAGCGTCATGGTCAGTGTGACTCCGCATTTGTATATTTTTTGTTTTTAGGATTTGACGTGTTTTGGGGATTTCCAGGAGATAATTTGTTTTGCAGGTTACAAGTGAATTCTGGGGACATGGTGCGACATACATGCGACCAAAAATGAAGGTTAACGACCACCTTGCAACACTAGAAAAACCAGATGCCAAGTATTTGTGTAGTCACAGGCACCTAACAGAGGTCTCGGCACTTAGGCGCCCTCGCCTCAATCTAGGCTCATCGACGATTATAGAATTTTCGAGCGTGGTTACGAAAATCTCCTCCTCCTATTCATCATTTTTCTAGTCTAGAACACTTCAGGGGTTAATCAAATATCATCTAAGTCCTATATTCCCTCTCTTACACGTAGGGTTTGTTGAACCTTTGTCATGTGTCATATGTGTTGTCATTGATGTCAAAATGTATTGATGGCAAAAGGAGTGAATTATTAAAGTGAGCAAGTTTGAAAAGATGAAGGTTGTTTGGTAGCGTCAGCTCACAGAGGCATTAGGATGACTAAGGATAAGTTCTAAAGGACTTAGTCAATGTTTGTGCAAGCCACGAACTTAAGGAGCTATCCGCCAAAGACTTGAAGTAGATGTGAATCTCTAGAAGAAACCGCAGAAGGCAATTGAGTGTCACGGGTAAAGGGATGACGTCAAGAAAAAAATGGAACCAAAGGACAAACCATAAAGTGAGATAGGTGAAGTTGTGGATGTGAAGGAAGAGTCATGAAGGTGAAGGAAAAACCATGAATAAAGAGAGAAGTCGTGAAGAACTAGAGAAGCCACTAAGGACGGAAAGATAGCCGCGAAAGACTACAAAAGCCGCAAGTAAAAGAGATAGAGTTGCAGACATGGAACAAAGTCACAGGAAGGAAGCAGACAAGGAGGAATGTCGCGTGAGATTGAGAAATCCGCGAGAAACATATAAGAGCCATGGATAATTAAAAAGCCACCAAGGAAGGAGAAATGTCACTGAATAAAGGCAAGTGTCGCGATACAAAGGAGAAAGTCATAGGAGCAAAGGAAAGCTGCAAAAATGATGGAATATGGACTGGACAAGGGTCAAGGCAATCAAATTGATTCAAACATGTACAAGTGAGAGTTGGTTCTCCAAAATTGATGGTGATATGATTTCCAGGTGATTGTGGCTAGATGCACGACTTGAACTCCACAAAAAATGAAGAAATCCACTATTCCAGTTGCCAACATTTAATGTTTATTGACTTTGTGGAAATGCAATTACATTCTCTATGAGATCCCGAGCTTCAAGGAAGAATAAAATATTGAAGAAGAAAATGGCTCACTCATCTAGGTCACATTGCAAATTCTAAAAATATGGGAAAATCTATTTTTAGGCACAACTAATAAATTACTCTTGCACATGCATGAAAAATGGTGTAATCAAGTTGAATATAGAAGAAACAAAATCTAGAGTTAGATATATTCATTTAATAGTCTGAATTCTTAGGCGACAGAGCATGAAGATACACGACACACAAATCGAAGGAAATAAATAGTTCGATTGATGATATAGTTTTGAACAAGGAGTTATTTGAATTAGTTGCTCAAGTAAGAAAAGAAGCATTCAAGATAAGGAAGAGCTGCGAAGAGAGATAATATGATGTAATCAAGCTAAGAAAGAGTGATAGAAGAAAAGAGAGAGGAAAGAGGAGAACAAATCGATGAAGCAAAGATTCATCAGATGAAAAGAGTATAAGGGTGGTAGATTGATTGAGCAAAAGGATTGAATCAGATGAGAAGAAGAGAGTGAAAAGAAGAACACAGATAGATATAAAGGTGATCATAATCTATTGCAAAAGTAATTGTTGTAACTAGATGATAAAAATGTATATGTAAATTAAGTCTAAGTTGTAGCTTAACATATTTTGGGGTTGGTGCTCCTTGTGGGGTTGGTTCCTCACTAAATAAATCTCTTGTGATGCGTAATATTCACTTGAGTTCTTTTTGTGTGTAATATCAACAAAGGTGTAAGGGGTTGGTGCTCCTTGTGGGGTTGGTGCCTCACTAAAAAAATCTTATAGGATGCATAATATTCTTGCAAGTCCTTTCTTTGTGTAATATAAGCAACGGTTTTGGTGGGTTTTTCTCCCGAAAGGGTTTCCCATGGTAATCTTTGTGTTTAATGTTATTGTGCATGACATATGTTTGATTGACTACTCATAGTTTAAATCACACATCATTAAAGGGTTTAAAATTGGCA
Source organism: Taxus wallichiana var. yunnanensis (assembly GCA_018340775.1). Classification (NCBI taxonomy): domain Eukaryota; kingdom Viridiplantae; phylum Streptophyta; class Pinopsida; order Cupressales; family Taxaceae; genus Taxus; species Taxus wallichiana. The sequence goes on from CM031244.1 coordinate 530,575,913, forward strand.
TTAAGATAAAAAAATTTAATCTGCATTGATTCAACCCCCCTCTCAGTGCTTGTGATCTATAACAATTGGTATCAGAGCGACGTCCTTATAACAAAAACTTAACATCTTCAAGGATATCCTTTTATCACAAGCATGGCAACAAATTAGGCACAAGGTAGTTTATCACTATCAAGATCACCATCTATGCAATCTAGATAATAAGGATGAATACATATTTGATGTCACTTGGTTTTGATATTTGGGAATGTGTTGAGAAAGGATACAACCCTCTAGCCACACCAATTACTACTTCATGGATAAGGAAGAATATGAATGTAACTCAAGAGCAATGAACGTCATTCTATGTGGCTTGACTGAAACAAAATTTGTCAAAGTAATGCATTGCACAACAACAAAGGAGATATGGACCAAGCTGCAAAGTATCTATGAAGGTGATGAAAAGGTCAAGCTAGCAAAATTGCAGACCTATAGAGCTCAGTTCGAGAATCTAAAGATGAAAGATGATGAGAGCATAACGCCTACATGCAAAGAATAGATGAAGTCATAAATATGATCATAGGTCTAGGAGAGAAACTAGAAGAATCTTTCATAGTGTAAAAGATTTTGAGATCTCTAACAGAAAGTATGATGCAAAGGTATCAACTATAGAGGAAGCCAAAGACATGAATACTCTCACGATGGATGAATTACAAAGCACTCTTTCAGCATACAAGATGAGGACTATTGGATCCAAAAATTCTAAGAAATAAGTAACATTCAAGGTCAAGAAAGAAACCCAATCCAAACAAGAATAAGAAGAAGAATCAGCTTCAGGAGATGAGTTGGATGATGAAAATATTGAAGCAATGTTTGTGAGAAGACTAAAAAGAGGCTCAAGTAAGTATAAAGGAAAACTCCCCTTTAAGTGTTTTACATGTGGACAAGTAGGTCATTTTGTTGGAAAGTGTCCAAACAAGAATAAAGATAATCAGTTTGAACATGAAGAGGACAATCATAAACATAGCAAGAAAGAGACTAGATATATAAATAAAAATAACAAGAAAAGGTTCTTCAAGAACAAAAGGAATTTCTATTCAAAGGAAGAATCAAGTGACTCTGAGTCAAGCAATCCTGGTATTTCTAAAAATGAAAATGAAAATGATGAAGATCAATTAGAATGTTTGTTTATGGAAATGGATGCAACTGAAGAAAGAAGCTCCAAAGGGAAGAACACAATTGATTTTGAAGACTCTGATGAAGAAGAAGCTGAAGTGAATCTTGAAGCAAAATTAGTATGTGCCCTTGAAGAACTAAAATTGTGTAGAAAAAAGAATCAGAAGCTGAGATGCACATTAAAGTATTATGAAGAACAAATCCACATCCTTAAAAGAATACAATCTCAAAGAGAATAAGAAGAGGCTAATGAGCTCAAGGAATTGGAAACCCAGCTTGAAAAGATTTCAAGTTCTTACAAATCAAAAGAAGAAGAATGCACAAAATTGAACTCAGAAAAGGAGAAAATAAAATCGAGATGAAACAACTAACCAACATAATGACAATGTATGAAAGCCTAGAAAAATTTCAAAGTGTTTTGCTCAACATGCTTAATAGTCAACATGACACAAGTGATAAATCTGGAATTGGCTTCAAGGGAGAAAGTAAGGAAAAGGAGCCAACAAAGAATAAAGAAAACAATACTGTATAAACTATTATCACCTCATCCGCCATAAACAAGAAGGTTATCAATGCTATGAAAAGAAGAACTTCTACTCCCAAAATTACCTATGCTATGAGGTACACACATTCTTTTTATGGTTATTGTTATTCATGTAATCAGTTTGGACATAAATCGCCAAGTGTAGAAAATTCTCTAGAGGCTATAGGAGAAACTTTGGCCCATCTTACACTAGATCAAACTATAATGGTGTCCAACATAATTATCATAAGAAGAGTAATGTGGTTTCAACAAACAAACAAGAACCACCCAAACAAGGGAAATGGATGTATGTTGTAAAGAAAGATAAGAACAAGAGAGAAGAGTCATGCTCAATAGTACAAACTGCATTTCATGTGTAAAATGAAGATAAAATATGGTACTTGAAAAGTGGATGTTCCAATGTTCATATATGATAGAACAAAAGTAAATTCATTACTTTGTCTAATAATGCATCAAGTGTTGTGAGATTTGGTGATAACAACTCAACAAACATAGTTGGAAAGGAACCTTGAGTCTAGATAATGGAAATACTATAACTGAAAATGTTTTATATGTTGAAGGTCTTAAACATAATCTGTTGAGTGTGAGTCAAATGTGCAAGAGGGGATACAATGTAATATTCCATGACAAAGGTTGTGACATTATAAATGGAAAAACATGAAAGAAAGTAGAAAAAAAAAGAAAAAAAGAATAACATGTATGTTCTAAATGAGATAAATAAAGAGAAATGCTTCACAAGTAAGATAGATTATAACTGGTTATGGCACAGAAGATTGGGGCATGTGAGTTTTGAAAATCTTGTAAAGCTAAGTGCAAAAGGTTGCATCAGACATATGCCAACCATTTGAAACTCGTGGATACGCTATGCAAGGCTTCTTTTACATGGCAAACAAACAAGGAGATCATTCAAGACAAAAGAGTATTCTACAACCAGACCATTAGAGTTGATTCATATAGACCTCTGTGGACCCACCAGAACTGAAGGTATAAATGGTGAAGTATACTTTATGCTTCTAATAGATGATTACACTAGAATGACATGGGTAGCATGTTTGAAGCAAAAGTCAGAAGCCTTAGATAGATTCAAGAAATTCAAGGCACTGGTAGAAAATGAGAAGAACAAAAAGATCAAATGCCTAAGATCAAGATGAGGCAGAGAATTCTAGTCAAATGAGTTCGATGAATTCTGTGAAGAAAATGGAATCAGGAGACAATTCTCAGCCACAAGGACACCTCAGAAAAATGGGGTTGTTGAAAGGAAAAAATAGAACTATGCAAGAGATGGCAAGAACAATGTTAAATGAATCCAAACTCTCATACATGTATTGGAGTGAAGTAGTTTACACCATGGTCTATCTTTTGAATAGAGCTCAACTAAGAATAAACAGTGACAAGACTCCTTATGAACTGTGGAAGAAGAGACCAACCAATGTAAAGCACATAAGAGTATTTGGAAGCAAATGCTATATCAAAAGAGATGAAGAAAATTTGGGAAAATTTGACTCAAGATGTGATGAAGGGATATTCCTTGGTTACTCAATGGTCAACACGGCTTATAGGTGCTATAATAAGCGGTTACAAAAGATTGTTGAAAGCACCAATGTGAAGGTGGATGAAACACAATACGCCAAAGTTAACACCCATCACAAATACAATCATGAAGAACAAGAAGATGATGAAGAGTGGACAAATCCATGAAGAAGCAGATGAAGAAGAAGAAAGACCAGACACTAAGGCACCCTCTCAAGAAAGTCAAAAAGGACCATCCTTCTAATCGATCATTGAAACAAAGATGGCGGCATTCTCACAAGAAGAAGGCTAAAAGAGAAACAAAATCATGAAGACATAGCACTCATGTCAATGATAGAACCCAAGAATGTTACAAAAGCAAGCAAGGATGAGCATTAGGTAGATGCCATGAATGAAGAACTTGATCAGATTGAAAAGAATGAGACATGGGAACTTGTAGCTAAACTGTGGAACAAGAATGTGATTAAAACCAAATGGGTATTTAGGAACAAATTGAATGAGAAAGGAGAAGTGACAAGAACAAAGCAAGGCTAGTGTGCAAAGGATACACACAAATGGAAGGAATTGATTTTGATGAGACATTTGCACCAATGGCAATAATGGAAGCAATAAGACTATTCTTGGCTTATGTGGCATACAAAAAGATTAGAGTGTTTCATATGGATGTGAAATCAACCTTCCTAAATGGTTTTAAATGAAGAGGTATACATTAAACAACCTGATGGATTTTTGCTAATCAAAATAAAGAATATGTGTGTGCGGTTGAAGAAAGATTTGTATGGATTAAAACAAGCTCCTAGAGCTTGGTACAACATATTGGACTCATACCTCATTAAGCAAGGATTCAAAAAGGTGTTTGCAGACAACAATCTCTACATCAAGGAAAAGGAGAACATCTTCTCATCATTGTAATAGTATATGTAGATGACATCATATTTGGTGAGACCATGATAAGATGACATATGAGTTTTTGACATGATGAAAGAAGAGTTTGAGATGTCAATGCTTGGAGATCTTTCATTCTTTATGGGTTTATAGATCGTTAAAAAAATCAAGGTATATTCATATCCCAAACTAAGTATATCAAGGAGATGCTAAAAAGATTTAGAATGGAAGAATGCAGACCAATTGGTACACCAATGGAAGTTGGATGCAAGTGAGCAAATATGATGACTCACCTAAGGTAGAAAAAACATTGTACATATCCATGATAGGAAGTCTACTTTACTCCATAGCATCAAGACTTGATATCATGTAGGTGGTAGGACTAGTTTGGAAGATTTCAAGAAGATCCAAGGGAAACACACCTCAAGGCGGTCAAGAGAATCCTGAGATATCTAATGGGCACAATTGAATATGGATTATGGTACCCCAAAAGCAATGACTTCAACATAAAAGCATATACAATGGATATTAGGCAAGTGCATTGATAACAGGAAGAGTACAAGTGGTGGAGCATTCTTTGTTGGAAATTTCTTAGTATCTTGGTTGAGCAAAGAAACAATCATTAATGGCTCTCTCAACATGTGAAGTAGAGTATATAGTTGTCGTGATGTGTTGCACTCAAGTTCTATGGATGAAGCAGACATTGGAAGATTACAAGGTAAAATCTGAAAATCTAATTCCTTTGTTGTGTGACAATACAAGTGCAATAAGTGTCTCTAAGAATCCAATGTTCCACTCAAAGACCAAACACATTCCAATTAGATATCACTTCTTGAGGGAACAAGTAAATGACAAGAAGATTAGTCTAGAATATGTGAGCACTAAAGAGGAAATTGTAGATATAATGACCAATCCGCTACCAAAAGCAACATTTGAGCACTTAAGGAATGAATTGGGGTCATTCCTGATCCCACCAATAACTAGAAGGTGTGCAAAAAAGGAAAGGGAGAATTCTCGGTAATATCAACTCCTAAACAATGCCAAAGTAAGGGGGATCTAATCTATTAGCTCAAATTTATCAAAGTATGCATCATCTTAGGGGGAGCATTGTCATGGAGATACACCGATCAAGTGGATCGAAGCATAGCCTAGGGGTTCTTCTTCTTGAGGTAAGAACATGTTGTATCTAGCTATATGTAGCTTACCAACATATTTAGCTAAGGGGAGAAAGTGGTCAAGTCGGCCCTTTATCATTGTTGTCAAAGGGGGAGAAAAGCTGAAGTGAAACCAACTTCTCATAAAGTTAGAGGATGAGAGTAACCAAGAAACTATATAAAGCAAAAAAATGAATGTCAAATGGAAAACCATGATGTAACAACCAAACATAAGAAGTCGGTGTTACCGAAACCAGTATGAAAAATATTTTTCCATCAAAGTTGCCGATTTGATGTAGGTGCATTAAGGTGTTGCCATCAATGACAAAGGGGGAGATTGTTGAACCTTTTTCATGTGTCATTGATGTCAAGCTAGATCAATTGATGTCAAGTTGCATTGATGGCAAAAGGAGTGAATTGGTAAAGTGAGCAAGCTGAAAAGATGAAGGTTGATTGGTAGTGTCAGCTCACAGAGGCTTCAAGATGACTAAGGATAAGTTCTAAAGGACTTAGTCAATGTTTTTTCAAGCCACGGACATGAGGAGCTATCCGCCAAGACTTGAAGTAGTCACGATCTCTGAAGAAACCACGAAAGGTAATTGAGTGTCGTGGTAAAGGATGAAGTCGCCAAAGCAAAATGGAGCCAAAGGACAAGCCACGAGTGAGATAGGTGAAGCCACGGATGTGAAGGAAGAGTCACGAAGGTGAAGGCAAAGCCAGATAAAGAGAAAAGCTGCAAAGAACTAGAGAAAAGCCACTAAGGACGGAAGATAGCCGCGAAAGACTACAAAAGCCGCAAGTAAAAGAGATAGAGTTACAGACATGAAATAAAGTTGTGGGAAGGCAACAGATAAGGAGGAACACTACGTGACATTGGGAAAGCCATGAGAAGCATAGAAGAGCTGGATAATTAAAAATATGCCAAGGAAGGAGAAATGCCGTTGAACAAAGGAAAGTGCCACATATAAAGGAGAAAGTCAGAAGAGCAAAGGAAAGCAGTGAAATGATGGAATTTAGACTGGACAAGGGTCGAGGTCAATCAAATTGATTCAAACATGTACAAGTGTGGTTCTCCAAAATTGATGGTGATACGATTGTCAGGTGATTGCGGCTAAATACACAACTTGAACTCCACAAAGAACGAAGAAACCAATTGTTCCAACATTTAATGCTTATTGACTTTATAGAAATGTAGTTACATTCTCTATGAGATCCCGAGCTTCAAGGCATGATAAAATATTGAAGAAGAAAACAACTCACTCATCTGGGTCACATTGCAAATTCTAAAAAGATGGAAAATATATTTTTAGGCACAACTAATAAATTGCTCTTGCACATGCATGGAAAATGGTGTAATCAAGCCGAATATAGAAGAAACAAAATCTAGAGTTAGTTGTATGCATTTAATAGTTTGAATTCTCAGGTCAACAGAGTAGGAAGATACATGACACACAAATCGAAGGAAAGAAATGGGTCGATTGATGATATAGTTTGAACTTGGAGTCATTTGAAGTAGTTGCTCAAGTAAGAAAAGAAGCATTCAAGCTAAGGAAGAGATGCAGAAGAGAGAATATGATGTAATCAAGCTAAGAAAGAGCAACATAAGAATAGAGAGAGGAAAGAGAAGAGTAAATCGATGAAGCAAATATTTATCAAATGAAAAGAGCATAAGGGTGGAAGATTGATTGAGCAAAAGGATCAAATCAGATGAACAAAAGAGAGTGAAAAGAAGAACACAGACAAATACAAAAAGGTGATCATAATCTATTGCAAAAGCAATTGTTGTAACTAGATGATCAAAATGTATATGTAAATTAAGTCTAAGTTGTAGCTTAGCATATTTAGGGGTTGGTGCTCCTTGTGGGGTTGGTGCCTCACTAAAGAAATCTCTTGTGATGTGTAATATTCACTTGAGTTCTTTGTTGTGCGTAATATCAACAAAGGTGTAAGGGGTTGGTGCTCCTTATGGGGTTGGTGCCTCACTAAAAAAATCTTGTAGGATGCGTAATATTCTTACAATTCCTTGCTTTGTGTAATATAAGCAACGGTTTTGGTGGGTTTTTCTCCCGAAAGGGTTTCCCACGATAATCTCTATGTTCAGTGTTATTGTGCATGACATATGTTTGATTGATTGCTCATAGTTTAAAGCCACACATTATTAAAGGGTTTAAAATTGGAATTAAGTGAAAATTTTTAATCTACACTCATTCACCCCCTCTCAGTGCTTGTGATCTCTTTCATTTTATCTAGCTTATTGTTTATGCCAAATATGTGCTTCATCATTTATTTATCATATGTGACTCGAAATATCTAAGGTTTTACAAATTTTATTTTTGTTAAATCACATAGTGATGACCATTCAAGGTTTTGTTGTTGCAAAAATTTTAGGACCTAGATCCTCCAACAATGGGGTAGTCCCACAATATGGGAAACATTATCTAAGGGGCAACTAGGATGCCTTGGGACACTCTCCCTTTGGCGATGGCACACAAGGGTTTCACAGGAGAAAAGTAGCATAGCCCGCTATTAGTGTGGAAGCACAAGGGTAAAGCTAGGTAAAGGGTTCTAGATTGCATGCACATTTGCACAACACACTAGGAGAACTACACTGAGTCTAAAATGTAGAGTAATAGTCGGTGACTCACAAATAGGGTGACCGTCAAGGTTAGTCTAACTCAATCATTTTTATTTTTATTTTTAGATATAATATGTGCTTGAGGTTCATCCAAAATACTATGTTTGTTTTGTAAGTATAGGTGTGAAAACTAGGGCTATAGACAAATCTGAACATACAAAAGTGTAATATAGGTAACAACGAAACAACTCGGAAAAATCAAAGCTATGTGATCAAACTATCCAAGATAGTAGAATAGGGTCGATTGTAGACTCTAATCCCGAATAATCCTATGTTCATGATCTTCCATGACGTTTTCTGAAAGAACATTTAATTTGGGTTCACTCATAAGTCTTCATACATCCCAAATCTCGCAATGACACAATCTTAAAGTGATCCGAATCATCTAAGTCATCCTCTTAACCCTAGTTTCATTTCTAATTACCATATCAATTTGACATGCTTACAAATAACCTAATTGCTATTATATAACTATAAATAAATATATTATTTTATACCTTATAACATGTAGTAATCAATCCTAATTAAATCAATTCAATTAATGTATTGCAATTAATTACGTTGAAGGCGTGTTTTACTGCTTAACATATATGGAATGAACCCACCCCATTATGATAGAATGCAATCAACAACGTTATATATTTTTTTATTATTTGAGAGGACACACATCAAATGTGGTTGAAGTACATATTGATTGTAATTGAAATGCAAGAAATCTATCATATAACATCAAAATTGACAGATGTTTATTTTATTGAAAACTGGCGTTGCAGACAAATCTACTCAAATACTATGAGAGAGGTTCGCTGGTGTATCAAATGTGGTGTTGGATAAAATTGTAATATGACATCACTACAAATTTTTATTTAAAAAGATTACTCAATACTTATTTGATCATATCCATGCTCGAAAGAATCTCCTTATTTTCTCTTCGATATGGAATGTATTTTAAGAAGACTTACATATATGTCAAAATATCTTCCCAAATTTGTCACCTCTTAACAAGGTAAAAAATAATTACGCGAGCTTGAATTGGAGGGGTGCAAGTAACGATGATTGCTTGTGTATCGCCTATTCTCCCACAATTACTCGAGCTTAAAACTGAAAAGGTAGCCTACAAAATGCTACAAGAATCAAACATTTCAGTTGGCTTTGAACATAGAACTATTGGATTTTTGGCATTCCCCCCCCCCAATTTAAGCACAAATTGCAATCATGAATAATGAGAGTGAGATCAAAACGATACAATGGATCATAGATAGCAGATGTTATTTAGGTCGAAATAATCTAAGCCGTGGAATAGGTGTGTGACATGTTGGGTTTTAATTCCCACTTTTTCCATCTTTCCATTCATGTATTCTATGTATCTAACAAATTAAATTTCGTCCAATAAAAAAACTTGATGCCTAGTAAAAAGTAAAACAAAAAAATAGCAAAGCTCTATTGGTAGATAAAATCTTCTTGTCACTCATATGTCCATCCGCTAAAGGGCCTCAATTATCAATGATTGTTTTTGCATTGCTGGTTTTTGTAATTACTTGAGCTTAAAACTGAAAAGTAGGCCTAAATGCTCTGCAAGAAACAAGGAGTGTGGTTGGGTTTTGAACTTGGAACCTATTGAATTTTCACCATTTTTTATTTTGGCCCATTTAAGCTCAAATTGCACTCACATGAATAATGCATGCAAGATTGACATGATTAAGTCAAACACAGATAACAAATATATTTTTTGGTAGGAACAATCTAATCTGTGGAATAAGTGTGGGACATGCACGTATTCAATTCCCACCTTTTTATTTCCAACATTCCTTTCATGTCTACGTCTTGTCTATCAAATTAAACACCGTCCAATTGAAAACCTTGATGCCATGAAATAAAAAATTAGCAAAGCTTGATTGGTAGATAAAATCTACAGGGGCTCATATGACTAGTCGATTGAGGGGCTCAATTATTGATGATTGTTCGTGCACCACCTATTTTCCTACAATTACTTAAGCTTACAACTGAAAAGGAGGCTACAAAGTGCTACAAGAAGCAAGCATTCCAGTTGGGTTTTGCACCCACACCCTTTTGGATTTTCCCTATTTTATTTTGTCCTCTTTTCGAGATTGAGTCGATAAAGTGGAGCACAAATAATATATTATTTTTGTAGGAACAATATCATCTAAGGAATAGGTGTGGGACATGCAGGCATTTAATTCCCACCTTTTATTTCCAACTTCCCATTCATGTCTACATGTTATCTATCAAATTAAATGTCATCCAATTGAAAACCTTTAAGCCACGACATAAAAAATTAGCAAAGCTTGATTGGTTGATAAAATCTACCATTCTGATATGCCCAACCGGTTGAAGGGCTCAATTATCGATGATTATACGTGTCGATATTATCCTTTAGCAACTTACAATTACAACTGGAAGGGGAGGCTACAAAGTGCTAGAAGGATCAAAGAGTCTGGGTTGGGTTTTGAACCCAAAACTTTTTGGATTTTCTCCGTTTCTTATTTTGGCCTCTTTAGGTATGAAGGCCCATTTTATGTCGGTTGTCGTGTTGCCTCAAACCTAGAACCTATTGGATTTTCCAGTTTTTTACTTTGACCCCTTTAAACGTAAATTGCACTCACGTGAAAAATGCATGTGAGATGGAGACAATGGGGCATGCAGGTATTTAATTCTCTCCTTTTCATTTCCAAGTTTATACTCATGTCTTCATCTTATCGAACATACTAAATGCTCCCCAAATGAAAACCTCGACACATCAATTTTTTTGAATTTTTTTACTAATTGACAAAAAAACCCTCGGTTGTAGGAAAGAAAAGTTTCGCATAGGTTCCCTACATCATTTTCCCCGCCCTTCGACTACTCCTCTCTCAAACCCCTTATTCTTCGCCGTCTTCCTTTATAGATGTCTCTACCCCTCCCGTTTCACTTCTTTTATTCATCCCTTCAGCATTTCTATCGCACATTTTGTGTATGATTTGCTAGTTTATGGTTCATACATATAGACATGCACAATTCATTATCATTACTAATCTCCCCTCTCATTTTTAACTTGATTATTATGATCATTATTAATTTGTTGCCGTTTAAAACTTGTGTGGGCCCCAAATAAGCAAAATCGATAAGGAATACGAAAGGGAAAGGTACTAGAAGATCACCAAGGTTTTAGTACATCGTCTCCCAACAGTAAAATATACGACAAACCCTATAGTAAGTAGCGGGTTTTCTTTGTCGATCAGCCAGGGTTCCAACCTCCTCAGCAGAGAATGGACGCCGAAAAGATCAAGCAACTGAAGCTCTTCATCCAACAGTGCGACGCAAATCCTGCTCTTCTTCAGGATCCATCCCTCAAATTTTTCAGGGACTACCTTGAAAAGTAAGTATATTTTTCTTTCTCCTCGTTTAATTTTAATGCGAGTAAAATCTTGACTAATTTAATCGGTGCAGGCTCGGAGCTAATTTGCCCTCATCTGCATACGGGAAGGGCGAATCTGCAAAGAAGCCAGATGTGGTATGTTGTTTTTCTTTTCCTCAAATTTTGTTTCTTTTCTTCGCGTTAAATTTCAGTGGAATTTTCTGAACCACTGTAACCCAAATAATAAATCACTGTTTTAACGTAGTTAGTTAAGATGTTAACCCTAACAATAAATAACTAGACAGTACTGGAAATAAAATGAGTGAGTTCAGTGTGTACTTGTGTGCCTGTGCCTGTGCCTGTGCCTGTGCCTGTCATATGCGCCCAACCTTCTCCGTTGGGGTACTCTGTACCCAGAGTTGAATGTGGTACTCAATTTCAATACTTCGTCTGTTGGGTACGCCATGACCAAAGATGAATGTGGTGCCTAATTTCATCTTTGATGACCTCCCATTTAAGCTTCATCGCAGGACTTCCTTTATACTATTAATGTTAATTAACTTAAAGCGACTCATGTTGAATATCATCGGTATCCATGGGACTTCAGGGTTTGAATTGGGCTTGTTACCTCATAATGGGTCACTTTGTGCTTTTTGATTTTCATAGGAGTGGTGGGAAATATGTTTGGTGAATTCAATGGGGCCAAATTAGGATTCCATGGATTCCGGCCTATTGATTATTTTTTCATTTTTTAATGTTACTGTTATTGTTTTATTTTTCTGTTAAGCATCGAACAGATGTGTATCGATATGCTGTGTGACTATTTGTATGTGTCTCTGGTCAAGTATATTGACTGACATCTTGACTGTAAGGCATCTCTGTATCAAAACAAGTGCAACCAGAGTAAAATACTGTAAAAAATGAAATAGTTAAATGCAAGATGGTAGCAAGTTCACACACAATTATAACATATTGGGGAAATCTTCTCCAAACAAGGTAAGATGTGAATGAAAAACTTCCTTACACAAAGGGTGGAATGAAATCTTTAACTTCTGGGGAAAATTCTTACTTCTGGTTAGAAAAAAACAGTGTTACATGGGGACGTGTCCCCTAGATTTTGGTGACATCCCGGACGTCTCGAACGTTTCGGGACTTGGAGGGGCGTCCCCAATTTTTTTAATCTTTCAAAAGTTTTCTAATGGTTTTACTTTTAAAAGATGTTATTTTTACCAAAAACATCAAATTATAATCTTGAAAGTACCTAAAATACATTAAATACAATTTAAATCCCTAAATGTCATTGAAAAAAGTTCAAATATTGATATATATTAATTTTTATGTATTATTTTTAAAGCCGCCCCTCTGCCATCCCCAAAATTTGGGAATTTTTTTGCCATCCCGAGAACCCCGTCCCTCCGTACCCTTGTCCCCCGTCCCCAAGACTTAGGTAACTATGGAAAAAGATTTGAACCTCAAACCTCTTTATTACAGCCCCACCCATTGTATTAAAATCATTCAGTTTTAAAGGCAGAACAGCAAAACGCGAGCATTGTTTTTAGTATTCGCTTGAAAAATTAGTTTGATTAGGGTTTGCAAGAAAGGTGTCTCTCTTAGTGGAGTTAACCTTCCAAGTATTATCTTCTTTTGCTTTCATTCCGTTGGTTCTCTGGGATTTTCCTCCTCCATGGCTTGTGCTAGTTATTTGTTGGTCACTGCATTTATGTACATAGGTTGCTCTTTGCCTGGTTGAAATTAGAAGTCTATCTCCAACATTGACCCGTTTTGCTAGATTTAAAGAGCATGGCATACCCATGACTAATATCTATTAAGCGGGGTGGTATTTGAGCCAAGTTTTATGGAGTGGTTAAGCATCACAATGACACCATGTGGCTGAATGGAAAAGACTAGAAATAGTTGAGATTCATCTTTCAATAATGCAATAAACTTCAATTGATATAAAAACCAAGATTCGTCAATCAATCTATGGTGTACTGGAGAGTTGACTTAGCTGTTATACAACCTCCTTGGGTTATATTCTTGCATAATTTTAAACCTTGACATATTTGAAATAGATTAAGCTGGGTGGAACTCCCAAGTATATTTTGACAAACTAATTACCCGTCAAGCCTTGATATGTAAATGTAAAGAAAAGAAGCAGCTTTTAGTGTTTGTTTCCCTTAAATCTTCTAAGAAAAAAGAACAAAATTTAACATATTATGAAATGATCTTTAATTATCTTCATCAAATTTCATTTAAAAACATCCACAACTGTCAAAGTGGTCATGTTTGTGTATGATCTACTAGAATTCCATTCTTGTGTATCCCACAAGGGAATGAAAAGCATTTTGCTTGCTCTTGGTAAAATCTCTGTTTGTGTACCTTGGCATTTATTTGATGCACAGCGTTTTGTGCATATCTCGCTTCGGTTGTTTATGAAGTATCCTCATTTTATAGAGATGTCTTCCTATGTACTGTATTTAGGGGATTTAAATTTGATTTTATCACAAGGACATGACTTGTGCAATTGTAATGCCTCATGAACAACGAATTTACTTCTTCAGCAAAGCCCTATTAAGTGAAGATCCAAAATCCCTTTATTCTCAAGCATTGTAGGCTATTTAAAGGTGGTTCTTATGCTTAATTGATGACAGAGTTACAAGTAACTAATGTTTATCAGTTTTGAAGCCTTACATGAATTACAAGCAACTAATGTTTATCAGTTTTGAAGGCTTACATTACAAGAATTGTTTATTAGGTTAGAATTACATCACATTTTCCCTCATGGCATCTTAGGTTTTTGCAGGCAGGTTTTCTGAAGAAATTCCTATATAAGTTTGTAATATATATAATATTGTGTTACGTGCTAGTGACATAAATAATTGAAAAAGTTATAGGTAGAAAATGCAGTAAAGTAAGCAAGTGCCATGTTTCCTTTTTCATTTATTATGGAGTTTCCAAACTATCTCAACAACAAAGTCTGTGAGGATCAAAAATGTTTTGAAGTAGGTTCCTTAATCACTGTGCAATTTATTTCAGAAAAGTGCTTTTGAAGATGAAAGTGACGATGATATGCCTGAACTGGAAGAACAGTTTGGTACTTCAAACACTGCACCAAAAATGTCAGATGACCCTCCCAGCGATGATGAGGTTGTTGAATCAGACCTTGAACTAGACAATGAAGGAGTTGTTGAACCGGATAATGATCCTTCTCAGAAAGTATGTTTTTGATTTTCAGTATTTCCTATAGAAAGCTAAACTAGCCATATTTATTAATGTAGTCTGAGCTAGAAGCTAGTATTGCTTTCGGATCTTACACACAACTGGTACTCAATGCTTGCTACTATTAAGATTCAAAAATCTTTTTACTGACAATTTAATTACTGTCACAGATGGGAGATCCTTCTGTTGAAGTAACTGAAGAGAATCGCGATGCTGCCCAAATAGCCAAGGGTAAAGCTATGGAGGCAATGTCGGATGGTATATGCTCTTAACTGCTAGAATGTTAAGAGTGACTGTTTTGACTGTTTTTAGTGTGTTATTTCTTGAAAGTTGTCAAATTATCTTCTCCACCTGTTCTAATTTCAGAGATTCTCAGGTGATTTGGAGGAGGCTATAAACCATCTTACAGAAGCTGTTACGTGCAATCCCACATCAGCAATCCTTTATGCTAGCAGAGGTGAAGACCCAGTTAATGGCCTGAGAATGTTTTCAAATGTTCTGTATTACTCATTCTTTTCAGTCTTCTGTAGATATAATTTTTAGGACTGTTTAAGAGAGATAAAATCATAAAAGTTACTGATATGAGACACGTTAATGGTTTTCAGCTAGTGTATTTGTCAAAATGAGGAAGCCCAATGCAGCCATTCGGGATGCCGATGCTGCTGTTAAGGTGTCCACCTTTTAATGAGACTTGAAGTTTATTTTTCTGTTCTATTACTTCTCTTAGAAGTTAAGATATTGGTCCACTGCACTACTCTTATCGGATTGTTCCTTGAAATCATATAAAAGTTTGGGGGATGTGCTCTTTTATTGCAACAAGCTGTGACATGGTATCCTATGTTTGTAAGGATAAATTGTTTGTTTGTAAGAGTATGATACATTTCGGTATGCCTAGGTGGGATTCTCTGTATTCTAGATGTCTGGGTCTGGTGGTTTAGCTAAAGTAATTTAATCTAATCAGAATTGTTTTTAAATGATTATCATTTGTAATTGATCTGCGTACAGATTAACCCAGACTCTGCCAAAGGTTATAAAGCACGAGGCATGGCGAGAGCAATGCTCGGTAACTGGGAAGAGGCTGCCAAGGATCTGCATTTGGCATCTAGGCTTGATTATGATGAAGAAATTGCAACTGTTTTAAAAAGGTAATGAATACTCTATATGCATGATAATATTAATATGCTCCGAGAGCCAGGAGTTGATAAGTACTTGATGTGCATGTACAGGTTGAGCCAAATGCTCGTAAAATTGAAGAACATCATAGGAAATATGAGCGCCTACACAGGGAAAGGGATGAAAGAAAGAAAGAGCGTGAAAGGCAACGTCGCCGTGCTGAAGCTCAGGTGATATGCATAGCATTCTGCACTATAATTTTTGTTGTAATTCTTATAATGCATATCACTGGTAATGGCTTTGTAATTTTTTTAATGACAATACAGGCAGCCTATGAACGAGCAAAGAAACAAGAACAATCTTCAACGAGTAGGAAACCAGGTGGAATGCCCGGTGGCTTCCCAGGTGGAATGCCCGGTGGCTTCCCAGGTGGAATGCCCGGTGGCTTCCCAGGTGGAATGCCCGGTGGCTTCCCAGCTGGAATGCCTGGGGAATGCCTGGGGGATGCCGGGTGGAATGCCTGGGGAATGCCTGGTGGAATGCCCGGGGATGCCGGGTGGAATGCCGGGTGCAATGCCCGGGGATGCCTGGGGAATGCCTGATATGAGCAAGATCTTCAATGTGAGTTGCTCAATTTCCTTATGTTCTGGCTGGCTTGTTATTTTGAATGATTTTAACTATCAGATGTTTTTTTACTCGTGGTATATGATATGCTCTGTCAATATACAAATCTTGGATGATGTCATGTACATTTCAACCAATGGTTTTGGTGCATATTGTTGATTTATTTGGTGGACCTGGGGACATTGTGCTTCATTTGCTCGTGCTGTTGTGTATTTAATCCTGCATGCCACTAGAAAAGAAGTCTTGTAATAGGGGAAAATGGTGTAAACTCTTTATTTAGGATAACATTTTCCTGTGAAACAGGACCCAGAGATGATGGCTGCGTTCAAAGACCCAGAAGTAATGGCTGCTCTTCAAGATGGTATATTGTTTACTCATATCTTCCTACTTACTGCGGGTCTTTTTGAATGTGTCATTGGATGCTTCTAGAAAAGCTGCATTTTATTATATTTATTCCCTATTTTGAGATTATTGTAGAGACTTGTAAGGGGAATGGTCTTTTGGACCATTTATTAACTCATTGGGGTTTTTATTCTATATCCATTGACATAAATATGTTATAATTTAATTTAGCTGTAACCGGGAATAGGTATATCTAGACATGCAGAGATAGTGGAAAGAAATTATTGTTAATTGGATAACTTCTTGCCTTATATTTTAAATTAAGATGACCATTTCTCATATTTTGTTGAGATATGAGAGTTTGTAACACATGGTTTGGATGAGCATTGAGCCCTAGTAAATCAGATGAGGAATGTCCTATCAAAATTTTCTGTTTTGATTAATTTTAGAGGGCAGAAGATATGATTTTGACAAACCCTAATAAGTTCTAGGTTATGAATTGTTTACTTTTCCAGGAAAATTTGACTTATTATTCTGTTGTCTAAATTTATGGCAGTTATGAAGAACCCTGCAAATATGGCAAAGCATCAATCAAATCCCAAAGTCGCTCCAATTATTGCTAAGATGATGAGCAAGTTTTCTGGACCCTGAACAGTGGTGCATATTGGATCCCCTAATTTTGAGGCGAGGGTAGATTGATTGGCTTTGTTTGGGTCAGCTATATCATTTCGGTATGGAGTCTGGGTAGCATTGCTCTTTATGAGTATATTATTATGATCAGGTTATTTTAGTTTTACGTCATTTTATTGTAATGTCACTTATGTGTAATTTATGTGTGTTTTGGAGACTACAGGAGCTATGTCTTCAGAGTATGCTAATTTTAGTTACCATGAAGATAAAATAAGACACATATCCAAGGGATTAATATTCCTTTTATGTGCACTATGGCAGTTTTCTATCGCTAACATTCCTTTAGCTAATATCTTTGAAATATGCTTGAGCTACATTATGGTTATTTCAATTTATGACTTGCTGCTCTTTTAGTGTCGTGTCGTCATCTTGTGAATGGAAAGTAAATGGTATTAGCTCCTGAACTATGTTTTAGAGCTCAGATGCGAGAACAGGCCTAGCTTCCCTAGCCATCAATGGAGGGGACGGCAAGGCCATCTTGTATATCCAAACATAGAATTGTAGAGTATCTTAATAGTATTTTGAGGTATCCATCGACAGCTGAATTGTTTTTCTTCACTGTTGACTTTTTCATTTTAAAACAATGAGTTTTTTTCTTATAATTGCTTCTTTTAAAATATTCATTTTGCCTCATCTGATAGATATGGTGTGTGAATAATTGCTCTCCAAATTCTTCATTCAATTAATTTAATTTGAAAGTAGATTTCAATATCTATGACATGTGACAATAGAAAAATTGATGGTGATATTTCAAGTTATAGTTATGGTTGCCAGATAAGAGAATTTACTGTTTGGCAATATGGTTTCTGATCCTTGGTCAAACTTGTATGGCTATTAGAATAAGAAGCCCTTTAAATGTTAATTATATTTAAATCCAAAAAGGTGATGCTTTTGGCAGTGAAATCTGAATTGGTGATAGGGCACCCAACAATTTAAAAGCTTTGGTAGAGTTGGAAGCTGGAGTGTTCGATTTCTACAAAGCGGAACATGGACAAAAATTAATTGGGTAAGGAAACACACATTTTACGAGGTGCAGCCTACACATGGAGTTCTAGATTGAGGACCCTCATGGTTTTAACACCTTTTTAAAGAAAATGGGCGTACAACAAAGAGGCAAAAAGAGAGAAGGTTTTACAAAAAGGGATATGGTTTTCACATTTTCACAATTCGTGATAGGAAGATAGGAACTTATCTATTGATTTTGCATTTTGTGTAGTTTTGGTGGCTTAGATGTCTATAGAGTTCTAGTCCTTGATTACCAATTTTTAAGAAATATTGGTAGACAACAAAGATTGGTCAGAAATGAGGGAAGAATCGATACATAGGTTTAGTAGATGTGCTTCACATTCCTGTTTTTAGATATGTGACTTCAAAGATATATATATATATATATATATTGTTTTCAAATATATCAACAATCAAACCCACTCCACCCTCTCCCTTGCCATTGTAAATGCCTACACGAGATATTTCCCTAAGAGTCTTGCAATTTTTACTACCTCTTTTCATGGTCATCAAATTTACAGTCTTTATATATCGTTTGCAGTGTTTGCACTTTCTTTTAATGCACTTGTAATCTATGGCATCTTATTTCCCAGATCACCATTACTTAAGAGGGTTCTTTGATGTTAAGTGTTTGCTTTACTTTTGTCTATTTGCACAAGTCTCTTAAACTTTATGTTGCTTTTGGATATTTGTTCATGCTTTTGATGCTTTGTACAACTCATGAAAGCCTCATTGGTTCTTTTTGAGCCTCAAATTCTAGACGCT
Source organism: Taxus wallichiana var. yunnanensis (assembly GCA_018340775.1). Lineage (NCBI taxonomy): Eukaryota > Viridiplantae > Streptophyta > Pinopsida > Cupressales > Taxaceae > Taxus > Taxus wallichiana. The sequence goes on from CM031244.1 coordinate 530,594,926, forward strand.
ACATCTATAAGCTAGAATTCTCATCACATTATATGCACATTGGATTGTGAGGGAAAATATTGAGGCATAAATTTTTCGCTCAAACTCTTGGTCCCTTCTCTCTCCATTTCCCCTTGCACCCTTCATGTTAAGGTTTGCTACTTTTCAATGGTATCCTCATTTGATCGTTTATGCATTGGGTTCATCAATATGTTTGTGCAAGTTTTAGAACCTTGAGTTTGACCCAAGGTACACGCTCTCTCTCTGTGTTTGTGCATGTGCAGGCTACTTGAGACATTGATAGGGAATATCTATGTTTGGGCCTATCTCAAAACTTGAGTTTCTTAGAGAGTAAATATATATATGTGGCTATTAAGGTGTAATGTCATTGGCATTGTATTATTTCTTCAATTTGTGTCACAAGCTATTTCAATATCTTTAGTTCAAATGTTGTTTGTCATTCACATTGTGTCCTTGACAACGCAATAGGTTGTTCCATGATGACACTTGATTCCTTGATTGATTATTGATATTTTGTTTAATTTCACAAGAAGTCTTTGCCATTTAGTCTATCCTCTTTAATAAGTATGATGGTAGCATATGGAGTAACTTTGACCACTAACATTAGAACTCTATGCTTACGAGGATTGTCACTATCATTTCTTATATAATGAGTTGAGCATGATGAGAGTGTTTACGGGCAACTTGCATAATGGTATTTGAGAAGGGATGATAGCTTGGTCATAATGTACAAATGAAGCCCTAGTGCACACTTTATTTAATGAGAGACAAAGTTCTTCACATGTAAGCCTAAAGAAGTCTTTGATAAGGATCCTCTAAAATAGGAACAATAAAAGACCATTCAATGATCAATATACGCTCAAAAGTTGATCCATAAAATGGTTTGGGCTATAGAAAAGGCTTGTGAACATAGGAGATTACAATCAATATATAAGAGAAATGTACACAATCTTTATGGATATATAAAGTGTAGGAGCAAGAGTTAAAGGTAATAAGATACCATTAGGTGGCAGGCAAGCGCTATCCAATTTAGAGGTTGTATAAGGGAGTTCACAAGGTAATAATCTAGAGCTATAAAAGGCAATAATGTTAAAAGATAGCAATAAAATAACAAGTACATGTTACTCTCATATTTAATTCATAAAACACAAAATAATTGCCATGTGAGTACTAAGTAATGATACTTGCTTTAGAGATACTTATTGGAGGCCAACTTGTAGGCGCATTAATCTCCTCTTTGGCTTGTAGCACTTTGTGAGGGATTGTAGTGGGTGAAGTCAAAATAGACGGGTAGAAGACCCAAGTAAACCTTAAAACGGGGATTCTAAAGATCGAGGTGGATTTTGTTGGGTTTACTCCTATTCTTAATTTTTTCAATGGCCCAATATACTTCAATTTGTGTTGTAAACCCTAAGTTTGCATTTTTACATTAAGGTGAATTTACATGTGTGAACATAGTAGATTTGTTTGAATATATATTGAGAAATGACAAAAAGGAACCCTATAAATGTACATAAACACTATAGACATCACAATTAGTTTTGGATGTCATTTCAATTAGAGTAGGGGATTTGTAGAGTTGATGTCAACTGTGTGCTAACAAGAAAGGAGAAGATAGTCAAAAGGGAGAATGGTAATGTAAGAGGAGAATTGAAGTTGATGTGATGGTGATATGAAGGTGGTTGTACGGATGAAAATTGACATGCAACCTTCAACCGCACTTGCCCCGATGTTTGAATGCGTGTGGCTAACTATAGGAGGATCATTGACTAAGATCTGGTAGTGTGATCCCCTAGCAGTTGAATTGACAAAGGGAAGATTTAGAGGCTATGAACGGGTAGCGTAAATTCCCTATGTTTTGTTTGCATAACTTGGATCTAAGTGTTGATCTAGTTTGAAGTGTCTAAATTAATTAAGATGAAATTAACAATCTATGCTACTGCTGAAAGGAAATTAATCTAAATAAGTCACAAAACTGAAATATTACAATCACAAACAACAATTCATTTTTATTTTAACTAATCAAATCTACTTCTACACTAAAACTAAACAAACAAAATAATCGATGTGGTTATTCACCCGTCTTGAGTGTATTGAAACTAAACTAACTTAAAACAAAACTTTTTAAAACGATCTATGATGTGTAGACAACCTCATACATATATTCTCTCCTTCGAGATCCACATGGATGGAAAGAAGAGGATCCGTCACCGGAGCTGCTATTACTCGATTTAAACCCTTTTAGAAATTAACTAATTGCTTCCAAAAGAAAGGAAATTGATTTCTACTCTATTTGATATGATGTAACAATGATAAATTGTAAGAATGAAGGAAATCAAACAACAAATCCAACCTGGAATTCACAGAACAGAGGTAAATCCAGTTGTGTAGTAATTTGTCCCCTCAGTATGTTCCTTTCTTTCTCCGAGTGTTCATGTGAGTCCAAGGGATTAGGAATGCAAGAACAACAGGAGGACGACACTTGATCAATGACATCTTGATGGCGCCTCGGATGCAATGCAAATAGAAGAAGATAGCACAAGAGAACAAAGCTTGGCTATGCAATTCCTAGCAAGATTGTAAAGCAGCAATACAATGCAAAATCGATAAAAATTCTCGTGCCCTTTGCTTGAATACAAGCATGGAATATATAGGAATGGAGGATGGGAGGTGCCTTCAAGCTTAAGGCAAGAAGGAGTAGTTCCAACTAATTAAATCTATTTAAAAATATGAGGAAGGAGAACTAAGCAATCAAAGCTAATTTTAGACAATTTGGCTCACGGATGCATGCAAAAAGTGAAATTAAGTGAACCATCGCATGTTAAAACACGCGTGAGGGATTCTGGAAAAAGCGAGTAGGACCACCGCCTTGTTTTGGGCAGCGGTTTCAGAACCGCCGCTCGGGCAGGGCGGCGGTCTTGGCACTAAAGGCCAAAACATGCATAGAAAGAGGCATGAAGCAAAAAACACGGGAAGGCTAAGTAAAGACGTCTAAGCGACACATATACACTATGCATGAGTTTTGGAGCTCGAACACCTTCTTAAAGGACATGAATCATCATTGGGGACTTTTGTAACTGTTTTCCGACAATGTAGCACATGCAATTTTGTACAATGGTTGTAGGAAGGACACACGTATCTCTCATGAAGTTTCATCGGCCAACCCATCATGACCTCTAATGTGGCTTGTAAAAGAAAAAATCAATAAGCTCATATAAGGTGTATATATATGTTCTCTTAGAAGCATAATGCATGTCATAATAATGTAACATGAGATGGTGCTTTCGAAATGAGCATAGTATCAAATTCAAAGTAAATGATTAATTGAACAATTGATAAGTTGACCATATAACGAAATAAACATGCTAAGACAGTTCATATAGCTTCACAAAGTAAAGAATAAAATTAATTTTGAATGCTCCAAAGAAATGATAAGAGTTAGGATGAATCTAACCAACATATAAAGGAGAGGTTATTTTAGGTTTGGATGACCCAAAAAAGGAATAAGGTGTATAGATGGGTAGGTAGATCAATTTAGTAGGATTTTGAAATATTTGTAAATATTTTGTTCATACCATTAAATTCCTTGCGATGCTTTAAGATTCACGTGCTTCTTACAGTTACATAGATATACATTGGAGCTATGATTGCATAGATTTGCCAATTTTACTGATTTCAAAAATAATTCTTGAAAGTTCAATTTTTTTATTTGGAGGCTATCAATAGGGGTAAATGCCCTTCATGTGAAATATTTCTATTGGATATTTAGAACTTTGGAGCTTCAAACTAAGTATTTTTAATGTAACCATAAACTATAACAAGATGATGCACAAGTGAGCATAGAGGATCACCATTTGATCCAACAACTATGATTGTTGAGATAGATTTTGCATTTAATGGGAGGATGAGTAGATAGGGTAATGTTGAAATGTATAGCATGCAAAATTTAAATTTTGGTTATGACCACCAAGCCCCCACTTGAAAATTTCCTTTCCCCACTTGGACAATAGAACAATAAATAAAATCACAATTAAGTATCGCTCCCAATTTCAAGATTGGACAATATGATGGATGTGCTAGCGAGAGCCCGATATTTTAGTAAGATATGATGGATGAGTGGGTACTACCAGATACGAATCCGTGAAGGGGATGAATCGAAATGGTTTTAAAACAAAAGAAGGATTATACGAATGGATGGTGATGTCATTCGGGTTATCTAATGTACCTAGTACATTCACGAGGCTGATGAACAAAGTATTGCATGAGAATACAATGGTAAGTTTGTGGTTGTCTATTTTGATATTCAATAGGAAAGTGCAAGAACAATTTTTGCATTTGAAATTGGTGTTAGAACTATTACGAAAAGAAAGTTTATATGCAAACTTAAAGAAGTGTAGATTTCTTTAGAAAAGTCTAGTTTTTGGGGGTTTGTCATCTCAGAGGATGGAGTGAGGATGGATGAGGAAAAAGTGAAGGTAATTTTGGAATGGCCTATTCTAAGGAATGTGACAAAGGTTCGCATTTTCCATGGCTTGGCAAATTTTATAAAGTTCATCAGGAATTTTAGTGGCATTGCTACACCCATAACCAAGTGCACGAAGGGAAAGGAGTTTGTATGGACCAAGGTAGCAACAAATAGTTTTGAATTGTTGAAGAAAAAAGTGTCAAAGGCGCTGTTTTGGTATTGCCATATTTTAACAAGGTCTTTGAGGTTGATTGTGATGCCTCACATGTCGGGATTTGAGCTATACTTGAGTCAAGAAGGATGGCTTGTAGCATTATTCAGTGAAAATATAAATGAATTCAGGAGGAAATATTCTACTTATGATGTGGAATTTTATGCTATTATTCAAGCATTAAGGCATTGGAGACATTACTTGGTAGCCAAGGAATTTGTACTCTTTACTGACCATGAAGCATTGATGTATGTAAACACATAGAAGAAATTAAATAGTAGGCATGCAAAGTGGGTTTCATTTTTGCAAGAATATACTTTTGTGTTAAGGCATAAGTCGGGTAAGTAGAAAACAAAGTTGTTGATGCCTCGAGTCTAGGCGTATATCACTTTTGAGAACAATGGAAAATGAAGTGGTAGGGTTTGAGGTTGTTAAGGAATTGTATGAAAGTGATCCAAAAAAATTTGATGTTGTGAGACAATGTAAGGACCCTAAAATAGGTAGTGGTTCTTTTGATTATATGATGCAGGATGGTTATTTATTCCGGGAAAGCAATTGTGCATACCTATTGGTTCAATGAGAGAAAATATTATAAGAGAATTGCACAGTGGGGGTTTGGCTAGACACTTTGGTATAAGTAAGACAACTTCTCTTGTGGTAGAGAAGTATTATTGGCCAAAGGTAAAGAGGGACATAAGTAGGATCGTATCAAGATGTAGAGTGTGCTAAATGGCTAATAGCTATGCATAGAATATTAGGTTGTATATGACATTACTGTCCCTACATGGCCATGGGTTGATTTGAGTATGGATAGGGCCGGATTAAGAGTTCCGAGCGCCTAGAAATACGTAAAGCCAAATATCCCCATTTAATTTTAAAAATCATTATATGTTGGATTTGTTAACAATACATAATCAAGGTTAAGAATGATTTTTTTATAAATATAGACATTTTTAATTTTGGAAATACATCAACTTAAATTTATATTTACAAAAGAATGTAGGCACCTTAAATAATCATACCAAATGCATAGATTCTTTAATTAGTTTACATAAAAACTCAACAAGATCAACAATTGCATTTTTTCATCTAAGGTATGTTTATCACACCAAAGACACTACCATATTGTTAATCTTGCCAAAAAAATTAATATTATATTATCATTAATAGACATTCTAAACTATTAATATTTTACAACCATAATGATTATTGGTGGGCGTAAGTGGTCAACCTAGTAATATTCCTATAAATTTGACACCACCTAATCAAGCATTACCACGTAGGAAAGCAATTACCTACAGTTTGATCGACATTTTCGAGACACACGCCATATTGCTAACCTTATATATAATTAATTTTAATAATATAATATTTATGATACGTATTGTGCTTACCATTAACCTAATTTAACAATATAAATAATTGGCAAGAAGTAAGTGGTCGAACTATTGAAAATCCTATAGATTTAGCGCCCCCTAAATTTTGGCGCCCTAGGCAATGCCTAACCTTCCTGGGCTCAATCCCCGATTGAGTATGGATTTCGTGTTAGGACTTCCTAACACACAACGAGATAATGATTGTATCTTTGTTGTGGTAGATAGGTTATGTAAATGACACATTTCATTGCTTGTAAGAAAATTAATGATACTTCTAGAGTTGTAGACTTGTTTTTTTCGAAGTGGTTACGTTGCATGGAGTTCTAAGAACGATCACTTGGATCGGGCAAAAAAATTGAGTCACTTTTGGAAGACTTTGTGGAGGAAAATGGGGACACAACTACCTTTTAGTCATGCATATCACCCCAGTTGATGGACAAACATAAGTAGTGAATAAAATCTTGAGAAATATTCTACGTTGCGAGTTGGAGAAAAGCTAAAACAATGGGACTTGGCTTTACCACGGCACTGAGTTTGCTTATAAAAGCTTAGTAAATAGGTCAACAAGGAGGTATTGTTTCCAAATTGTTTATGATAGTAACCCCAAGAGAGTTCTAGACCTGATTGTGTTTCTGATAAGATAAAACTAGTGATGATGCGAAGCATTTTTAGAACACATGCTACAATTGCAGGAAGAAGTGAGGAAAACCCGAAAGTTAGTAGTGCAAAATATAAAGCGATTGTAAATGTAAGTAGGATAGTAAATTCATTTGAAGAAGGATCCATGGTGATGGTTAATTTCGGGAAGGAGAGGTTTCCAAAGGGGACATATAATAAACTTAAGTATAAGAATATTGAGCCATGTAGGATTATGAAGAAAATGAGTGATTTACCTACAAGGTGGAGCTACCTGACAACTTTGTTATTTCACCGTTTTTTTATGTTTTTGACTTATATAAGTTTCTAGGTCATTAGGAAAATGTTGAGGAGGAAGAAATAAACTGGGAGTAGTAGATCCCAAAGAAGAAAAAGGAGAGGGTAATGTGTCTCTTGGACCAAAAGACAATCACTACTATGCAAGGGAGCTCCAATAGATATTTGGTACAGTGGGAAGGTTTGGAGCAGGAAGAAAATATGTGGATTCCTAAGCGGGAGTTGAAGAAGATTGACTGTGAAAAACTAGATGAATTCAATCAACTGAATTCGTAGGAGCATAATTCTTTTCAACTAGGGGAGAATGATATGGGAACATAACTTCCGAGACCATAAATTTTTATCCGAACGTTGGATCGTCTTGAAATTTTCCAGGGTGGTAGATCTTGATTAGTAATTGTTGGTCGTCAAATAGGACTTCACGAAGAGCAATAGTCAGGGGACAAGAAGTCCCTCCTCTTTAATGGGAGAGGTTCCCTTATTCAGAAACGAACCTATTTACACATATACAAAACATGATTTTCTTGTGGAACTTGGATATTTACGAAAGTGTTTTCTATAAGGATCATCAATTACAAAAGGACCGAGGAATGAGAAAACGAGAACGAGCAGAAAGGCACCATTTAGAATTATAGATGACAGAGTAATTCTTTATGCATGCGAAGGTATAGTGAATTGAAACAAGATCATTTGTATCATACTAATAAGATGAAATTTGAAAGACACAAAGTTCTATCAATAACATCTGCAAGAATACAAAGCTTCTTAATATAATATAGACAAATGATCTTAACAAGATTAAATGAAAAGCTTAGGGATAAAAGAGATCAGATAGACGAAGAATGAAAATCCCTTTTGTATTGATTTCTTTATGATTTATTTACACTTTTAGAAAATAAGCCAAGTTCTTCCTCTTTCAAAATGGCGAGGAGAGGCCATTATATAGTTTACAATTCAGTTACTCTCGGTAACTACTTCTTTTAACTAAAGATTAGTTAAGGATTTCCAATCGCAATACCTCAACTTATTACAATAAATCCGAGAAAAAGAATTGGAAGAGAAGAGAGGAATAAGGAGAAGAAGACAGGTGCTTATGACTGGGAGGGACCCACTGACTTCAAAATCCACTGCCTGAATCTCTTCAACGCCTCGGCTATGTCTCTGCCACGTGGGACTGACGTGTTGGCTATAGACTGGGTCCAAAATCCGAGGCACTTCTCCATTTCCTTATCAAACTCGACATGAGTATGATAGTCTTTATTTGCTTCTTCAATAGCAGATTGAAGAGAGCAGATCTCCTTCATTTTCTCTTTGGAAATGGAGCTTTCCTTGAACAGATTTCCTTTGACAAAAGCTCTGAATTGAGCTTTGATTTCTTGTAGGGAGAGAGACACACCAGAAGTTTCATCCTGAAGATGACAATGTATATCTTTGAAAGCAGATACAACTAGTGTTTTGAAAGCCTCTCCCTTCTGCCAACTATTCTTCAATTCTCCCGAAGCCTTGTAGTTGTCACTGTCTTGATTGAACAGGGCCTGTGCTTGATTCTGGGAGACAACTATGGCATTATCCATTTCTGGAATCCTCAGTGCAGTGCCAATGGCGGCAGCGTCAAGTTTGGCAATGAGCTCCCCGTCAATTCGCTCGAATCAGGGTTGAAATGAGCTCCGCATGAAAGCACTGTATCTGCACATTGCACAGAGATTGGGAAACCACCAACGAAAGCCAAACCGCTGTCATGAATCATCTGTGCCATTGGCGTAGGGTTTGTGTCTGTCATCCTCGACCAAAAATCACTAAAGTCAAGATGGCAAACTTCACTGTCCCCGATATCGGGAACGACAGACTCTAGTGGTGAGATTTGTTCTTGCCCCTGAAATTTGATCTTCATGTTGGTAGTAATTTGGAGGCGAAGGCTGCAAGATAGACTTGGGAAGGAATTGTAGAGAAAAATGGATATGCGCGCGGAATTTAGATTGCAAAAGGTTCGAGTAAAAGATAGCATGAAAGCAGTGTGCAAAACGCATAGGGGGTTCACTCGTTATATAGCCGTTTAGGAGAGAGAAAGGTAATAAATGCGCATTAAATGTATACCTACCAATTTGAAAAGCAAGATATTCGGGTAGAGCGGGAAAAATTAGCACGAATGGCACTTGGTTCATTTGGGACATGTGGGACGTGAAAGCGCGGCAAGTCTGGCTCGACCGAGCCGGGCGAAGCGGGAAAAAGACGCACCAATGCTCTTGAACACGCGGGACAAAAGTACGTGAAGTACGCGGCTCAGCCGAATCGGACAAAAATGGAACAATTGATCTGGGTGAACTTGGGACACGCGGGACAAAAATACGTGAAGTACGCGGCTCTACTAGGGCCGAATTGGAGGAAAATGGAACAATTGATCCGGGCGAACTTGGGACATTTGGGACAAAAAGTTCCGACAGGCCCTAAAAGAACAGACTTCGGGTGAACCGGCCGATCGGGGAACAAAGGGCCCAATTGAACTTGGGACACGCGGGACAAAAATGTCCGAGACCCAAAAACACACAAAATGACCCAAAAATGCAGATTTCTCAATTTCTTTGGCATTTCACATTATCAGTACAACAGAGAAAACACTTAAACTCAAAATTTTAAATTTTCACTTTCTTAAGAGCAGGGGAATTTTGAGTGGACAACAATAACATGCCATAACTAATTTTTCTAGAAAGGTTGGGTGGCTTTTTGACATATTTTCGAGGCCAAATTCCTTCGTCTAGTGGTCTAAAATTGGCTCAATATTTTTTTGGTTTGGTCTACAACTTAAGAGTTTTAATTTTAATATATTTTTTTATGTTTTATGTAATAAGCCAATATTTGGCGTACACCTTAATTTATGAAGGCATATTTTGTATAAAAATTGGGGTCCATCCGAGGTGTTTTACTTTTTAGGGTTTTTTGTGTTTCAGATTTTTTACATCTTAGGGTTTTGTTAGAGACAATAGAAAATATAAGGAAGATTGTAATGTTGTGAAAAATTAGTGTGGATTCATGAATGAGAAGATAACCATTTTTAAGATTTCGAGTTTTGAAAAATCTATGTGTGTGTGTGTGTGTGTGTTTTGGAGGCATTTTGACCTTTTGAGCTAGATCCACATCACCAACAATCAAGTATAGACAAGATGTACAAACACTAAGAATCACGCGCAACATTTTTTTGTTGAAGATTCCTAGGGAGAAGGCCCTAACCTAAAAAAAGTTCCTATTACAGTCCATGATTAATCTACAAATCACTGGACTTAACATGGAGAGTAAATGCACATTATTGTGCTACAAAAACCAAAAAACCAATTCCTATACAACAATATATATATATATATATATATATATATCACCGAACTATACATTCCTAGACTGTAAACAAAAAGAGTGATAACCACTCCATACTGAACGAGCTCAAATCAGAGAACCCCAAATTCAATCTTCCATGGCAGAGCCTAGAGGCTTTTCCGCCAGAATCTCCACCTCTGAGTCGCTTGAAGACGAAGGAGATGAAGAAGAGCTAGCACAACAATCCGAAAAATCAACTTTGGCCTTCTTTAGGAGGCAAAGTCCCTGGTTTTCCGCCACCACCACCAAGCCAGCGAGAGAGAGCTTTCACTCCATGAGTCAGGGCATGAATATGAAATTGTAAACTGACCACCCTCACTTCTAGGTCCTTCATCTCCTTGTGGAGGAGAAACTGGCCTGCTGAATTAGAGATAATGTTGGTCACGCTCAACCCCTGCGCCACATCAAACACATTCCTTCGACCCACAGATTGACCAGGGTCCAGCATTAACCTCCTCAATTTATCGTAGACAACCACTTCTTCTTCATCATCTTCAATGCTCTCGACCACTGACCAAACCTGCTCCATCCAACCCCCTCATGGCCACATTTTTAATTCTCCCATTGAGCCACTCGAAAAGGAATCACCCAAATCAGCCTAGTCTGAGCACAATGCCGCTTCCTCTTAGAGCCACTCGCAGAGTCTCCACCGGACGCCATGAGAGAAGAAGGAGAAACAAATCGATGAGCTTCAACTTACTAGACCCACCCTGAAGGAAAACCAACCAAACTACGTAAGGAGCCGAAAAGATAGCCCAAAGACAACCAAAACGCAACTTAAAAGCCAACCTCCTTCCCCAAATCCAATGAATGCTATGTATGTGCCACACTTCAAATCCAAAACCAAATCCTTCCCTTAAAAAACCATCATTGTCGGAGGGGGAAAACAAGGGGTATAACTTTAGAGATTAAAAGTCCCCTCTGCACGAGCCAAACGCGCATCATTAACCAAAAGGGCTTGAATGTCATTGGGGAAAAGTGTCTCCCATGATTGAGTGTCACCTAACCCTTATTCCAAAGCATGACACCAATATTAGCTAAACCATCTACCACCTTATTGCCTTCTCGAAAAATATGAGAAAAAATCACCTCCTCAAAATCAGCAAAATTGCCTGAATGTTATCACAAATGGATTGTAATTTCCATGCATGAGAAGAGTTTCCTTGCACTATCATAATGATAGCTAGAGAGTCGCCTTCAACCCAAATTCTAGACCATTTCCTGTGCTTAGCTTCAACTAGACCCCACCACAAGGCCATGCCTTTTGTGAAATTATTGGAAGCTACACCACAATCAAAAGCCATAAGCAAGGACAGGCTGACAATCAACATTACAAAACACACACCCACAACCAGGGCTCCAGGGTTGCCTTTAGAGGCACCATCAAAATTTAGTTTGATCCAACCTGCTGAAGGAGGACTCCAATGTGTCAACCTCTTATCCTTACTCCCCTTATCGAGAATCGACACAACATTCAAGTGTAATGGAGGTTTACAAATCTTTAAAAAGTGATCTAACAATCAAGCATAATTGAGGTTTACATATCTTAAGTATACGATTTAACATTTATGCCAAACCGAGGTTCACAAATTTTAAGAATTTCATCAAAAATTTGAGTGCAACTAAGACTTACAAATCTTAAGAATGTGTTCTAAAAGCAAAGTTGTAAATATTTCTAGTTACGGTCAAGCATGAACTGTGTTTGCAGAGCAATAATGGCAAAGGTCAGAGAGTAATGATTATGAGCTACATTGGAGTGTGAACCATAAACCATGTTTACAGAGTAATGATTATGGGGTACAATCAAACATGTGATATGTTAATCTTTTCGGCATGTTTAATCACAAGATTGGAATTGTTTTCTTGGATTTTTGTTATTTTCATCTATGATTTCTTCAATGGTGGACTTCACGGCTTTTTTTGGGGTCTAAATTTGCCAAACTAAAATAATGCAAGTTATGAAGAGTTTCTCCCAACGTTGGTGAGATATAGAAGGAGAAATAACCTTGGCAAGATATGGAAGCAGACTGAGAAATTAGGTCCCGCTATCCACACGAAACCTTCACAAAACTCGGGGTGCTAAATTACATGCGACCATATATGTGGTGTGATGATCAATTACGCATCTAGAGCGCAAACAATCACTTGTTCACATAAATGGCATTGTGCATGCAAATCAAATGCCATATGCTCTATTTACTTTAATCATTTTTACACAGTATGAAATTTGCATTTGAGCCTTCCATTTGAAGAAATCGTGGATAGACTAAGACTCCATATGATTTTTTACGTTGTGAAGTAAAAATCACTCTATAATTTACACGGAGGGTTTTTTACTAATTAAAACATCAAAGTGTATCATATAATGTCTACATGTGAAAGGGATTCCTCATTTTGTTAATTTAATATCTGGTGTACTTACTCTAGGTTTAAGCAATCAATTTTACGTCGAACCTAGACATGGAATTTGTGAAGAAAAGAATTAGTAGCCATATATAAATGGAAAGGTTTTGAAGTTCAAGCATCTTGGATCCACATGCGTTGACAAGAAGAGATAAGAGAAAAAATGATGGCTTGATGTTTGTTGTGAGTAGGACATGTCAAAGGGGTTTTTACAATGTGGGTGAGGAATTGACGAATAAGGAGCTCTGTTTATATGCATACACCAGTGGCAAAGTGCCAAGTATATGTAGGGGAGGTATATACATTGAAATAGACATACGTAGACAATGTAAAGTGTGTTAGACTATTAACATCCATGAGAACTCAATACGAACCATCCCACTCTTTAACCGATATCAAAACAACCCACCCCAATCCAATTTGGCAACACCATTAACGTGCAAATTGAAAGATTAGGATATGCGTAGACTTTAAAGAGATAAAGTTAAAAATTCAATTATTTTGACATAAACATGGAAAGTTCAAGACACGTGCCCAAACAATAAGAATTAAGAATTGGAGTACATTGTGTCATACTATCAATGTTTATAAGATAAGGAATTTCAACTTATATGTGCTTGTCAAATCTAAATTTGTTGACGACCTAGATTTTTCAACGAGATGTAAATTCTATAAAAATATATACATATTTTTTAATGTTTTCTTTACAAAAATACAAATAAGTTGTATATTGTCAAATATTATATATATATTAATAGACGACTATTTAAAAAATCATACACTTTTCTAAATTTTTAGCCCGACATTCTCTACGGCTACCTAAATTTTCACTAGTAAAATACGGTTAAAATCAATAAAAACGGTCTACAACCTATCAATTTCCAAGCCTCAAAGTAGCAAGCATATATTATACTATATTTAAAGTCTTTTCCGACAACTATCGGCGGAATGTTTGGTTTTTGTAGTGGAACCCGAGTTTGTGCAATTGTTAAGGGAGAGGAGCCAGTAGTTGTGCACCCAAGTTGAGGGGTGTACAACACATATAAATACATCAAATTTGAAAAAAAAACCCTTTAATAGATTTTTTTTTCTTAATCTAAATATTTTTTTTTTGAGCATTTTTATTTTATGGAAAGTGGTTTTTAAATGGATTTAAATCAAGTAGTTTTCCATACAAAGGAAAAAAGGGTGGACCATTAGTAGGGCATTATGTCATGCATTTTTTTCCACTTATGTGGCATCATGTGATTGGGTGATTCTTTGATGTGACACATTTTATTAGCTACTTTTTTTTCAAATGTTGAATGACAAATGTACATGTACTAGTCACTCACTTCACAAATACCCTCACCATTATTGGTCCATGCTCCACTATTGGCTCCTCTCCCTTAACGTTATTAAACTGCAGTTTGTTGTGTCATCTACATTACGTTGAAACTATGTGGCCACATCATAAATGTACCGCTCAACATGGCAGCGATTCCTATCGCTATCTTGACATGACATGACACCCTCCTTTCTACTGCCAACTCATTCACGTTCATACATATTGATGTGAAATTAAGTCAAATTAAATGTACCAAGACGGATCCAACGTATGCATGGTGGCCAAGAAATCAACGATCCAAGCGTTTCCGTATAATTTCATAAGACACATGTCCTCCGTTTCCACTGTTGATCGATCTGATGGTTGTAAGATCCAAGGGGTTTGCCTCCCCTTTGGTAAACTCCTTCAGCGTAAATATTGAAGAAATGTGACAAACACAAGACAACAAAAGAGGATTCCAAAGGCAAAATGTCATGAAGCCCTCAAGAAAATTTCTAGTACAAATGGAGCAACCACCATGAACGAGTGACGATTCCTTCATTCAATTTTATGTGATCAGAGCTGAGATTCGACCCTAAAATATTTTTCACTGGTTTTTATGTATCACAATAAAGGTAAATATGTCATGGAGAGGGAGATTCTAGCAAGCACAAAAGATGATAGTTCTTCTGTAAATTCTGCACTCCATTCACGTGAAAATCCATAGGTTAATATACCTACCAGATTTGCCGCAAAATTTCCCAAAGGGGAGGCCATACGATCACTGCAATTTGCTTTTAGTTCAGCTACATCACATGATATTGAAACAAATTAAATGTAACCAATGTACGCACGGTGACCAGGAGATCAACTCCAGCGGCTACCCTTCACTCATTTTACACCTATGCATGTGGGTAAAAATATCATGCATCATGTATTGCCATAGCACATTGTCCCCGCTGAAAAGGATGGCTCTCGCCGAAAACCATGATGTGACGCACAAACATGACGTAGGAGACATTGACATTTGGGATTGAATTTATATTACAATAATTCCCTCTTGGGCATTTCAAATTACAATAGACACGGACCTGCCCAGGGATTTCAAATTACACATGACGCGGAACATGATAACCACACGACAGATTCCCACATGTAAAAGCATTAAATCTCGCAGGAAATGGAAGGGAATGAGCCAGAGGAAGGTGACAATGTTGTGGATGCAGGGGAGGTGGGGGATCCAAGCAGCAGAGGCATCAAACACAGGCTAAGCGATGATTGGTACGCCGTAAAAATTCTCTGTAGGGCGGAATTCCATCCGCAGTGAGATACAAAACCACAAGTGCATGGGTGGATAAGAATATAACCCTGTTGGGGAGTTCTAGAACGTTGCTGTAGGAGACCGTAAGCTGCACATCCTGGACAATGACGCTGAACAAACGCCCAATTTTTGAAAAAGATAATGTTACTCCATGAGACTAGTTCCCAGAGAAAGGCATGGCCAGCCTTGAAAGAAGTCCTTGAAGATATACATAGATACATATTATAAAAATAGGGTAAGATCGTACACAATAGCATTGAAAGAGCTTGTTGAATCAATTTATAGAATCCACCTTCCAAAAGTTTTAGTACATATTTCTTCCTCCAAAATCACTATTTTTTTCTTATTGATGAAAAATACCTCCTAAGAAAACAATGTACATATACCAAATCATTGGTACAAAATAAACCAGGGTTTGCATCCAAAGCCAAATATACATTTTAAATGGCATAGATGACAATATATTGTAGGATTTTGAAAATTGATGTTGATTGGAATGAATTTTCCGAGAATAGACTTGTGTAAAAAGTAGGAAAAATGGCCATGAGGCATGCCTGAGTACAAAATTTGATAGAACCTACTAAAAAATGGGTATGGATTCCTACCCAATATTTTCTTCCCGAATCTCTTTACCATTGCTAACGGCTAGCTCATTGAAATGAAGCACATGCATTCCACATTTTGGGAAACATATAGTATGTTTAGGGAGCATGTAATACATAAGACAACTTTGGCACTGCGGAAACCAACATAGTTGAGTCTAGGCATTGTTGTGCCCTTCCCCACCGATTCACATATCCGATGGCCTTCACTAGCTTCCTTATGGGATTTTTCCTCAATCATTAGAATCATCATCCATGGAATCAAAATCATCGGTGTTATATTCTATTTTTGAAAAATATAATGGAGTTGAGGGATTTTCAACTCCAAAACCAATAGCTATTTTGTCTTCTTGCAAGAATCGGCACCTTTTTTATGCCCTCAAAAGTTGTTGACGACGAGTTTTGGTCTTCCCGCCAACGCTCTAATCATAGAAGTAGAAGTAGATCTCGGTAAGTGGAGTCTCGTCTCGGATTCTTCCAAGGCAAGAAGAACACCACCTTGGTCAACGCTGACCTCAAAACCCCATATTTAATACTTGGTACGTCAGATGTCAGGAGGCTCAAGTCAGCTCAATCAAAGGGGAAAATATCAGTGAATGTTGATGTAGATACCCATGTCAGGGTGAAGATTGGGAAGTGGAAATCCTAGAAGATCAAAATCCAGGTGAAGTGCAGTCAAGTTTGTGCTCGATTTCAAAGAATGAAAAGGCCCTTGAGACATGTTGTCATGCGGATCATGCACCCGTTGAATCTCTGAGTGATCCCGCAACGTTGGAACATCCCCAAGGTGTGGGACCTTTTCACCTTAGGATGAACCTCTAGATAAGGCCGACTTCCTTTGAAAC
Organism: Taxus wallichiana var. yunnanensis; assembly: GCA_018340775.1. Taxonomy (NCBI): domain Eukaryota; kingdom Viridiplantae; phylum Streptophyta; class Pinopsida; order Cupressales; family Taxaceae; genus Taxus; species Taxus wallichiana. The sequence goes on from CM031244.1 coordinate 530,611,754, forward strand.
TTGGAGCACTTGATTTAAGATCAATATGCAAGGCTAAAACATTTGAAAATAATTCTAATCTACTCAACTAATGAGCTTAAAGTCAGAGATAACAAAAAATAATAAGGTGATGCACCAAGTATATTGAACAAATAGACCCACTTAAATGCACAATCAACTCCCCAAAATAATATATGATATGCACATGTCTTTCAATCTTCCTCTATCCATGACTATAAATAATAATGCAACCTTGTAACAGAAAGGAAACAACTTTTCCACAACTGATATCAAAGTAGCTATATCACTTTTCACATGAATTGAAACAAGATAATTGGGATAAAGGCATATTAACCAATCACATCAAGGAATTAAACATTCACAAGCTATAAATTGATCAATGATTAACATAATAAACCAAACTTTTTTCAAAAAATATTGTTCTGAATATAACTGAAAGGCTCAAAGTATATGAAGCACTCTTCCAAGCTTGAAGAGTAACTTCTCCAAATGATCTATCTCTAAACTTAATGCATTTTTAACTATTTATAAGTTCCAAAGGTTGAGCCATTACAACTGAACCTTAACTAACAAATTACTAAAAATAGAGTATAATAAGTTCAAGGGAACATGCTCCCATAAAAATAGTAAATTTGTTACAAAGGTTTGACTAAGTCAACTCTCAACTTTGATGATTCACGACTTGGAACCGTCCCAATCATGGCCGTCTCGCTCGGCTTGACCTCGCATCATCTTTCTCTTGTTCGGTTTTTCCCTGATCTTCTTCTTCCCACATAGCCATCCGGTGTTGGTAGTCAACGAAACATTTGATGATTCCCTGTACCTCTCCTTCCTCTGGTCCGCAAGCATAATGATTCACCACGTCTGCTATATCAATCTCCCTTGCAACTTTAGTTGGAAACCTTTTCAACTTATTCACCACTTTCTTCAGTTGACTTATAAAATTCTAGCACGAGACCAACTTGTTAATTGAATTTCTATTGAAAGTTTTAGTTATTTCATCATCTTTCATTACCAAATCTTTGAAATTTGATTTAATTTGGTCCACTGGAAGAGCATCAATATTCTCATTGAAAAACTTGTAGTTGATATTATAAAACTCCTCCGAAATATCATTTAGACCGTCCATTATTTCCACACATTTATCATCCAATTTCTTAATCAAATCCTGTAACACTTGGGATCTAAATTCCATGGCCTTTTGAAACTCAAACAATTTAGAAACATCATCAATTACTCCTTCTTGAAGGAGTAAATCTAGGTCCATATCTCTAATCTCACTCCATGTAGTTAAATTCATATTCAAATTATTGTTATCCTCAAAGAGAATTTCATCTATCATGTGAATAGAAGTCCTCTCAGTTTGTAAATCATTATACAATTCAACAATTGTTTTGACCAAAGGATTAGCTTCCTGAAGCATTCGTTCTATCCATCCATCCCGACCTTCCCTTCGACCTATCTTCTCGATTTCACAATATAAAATATCATACAAACCGAAAGAAAAGCATTAGAGCAGCGATTGTAGTTGAAGGATCAACAGTTAGAGTGGGTTGTGTTACTTTCCTTAACAGAGCAGTGAGTTGTTTAACCTTCGACTTCAATTAATCTTTGGAAGCTTTATCTTTATCATATTTCTCCAAAAAAATTTCCAAGGGCCACCAATATCTTGTTTGGTGCCTTCATGTGTTGCCTTCCCTAGTGAAAACCTAGAGATATGATAATTTGTTGCTGTTATAGTTTCTTTAGTTTTACCCTCAACGGGGTAGCTATTTCCATGACCCTTTCTCCTGATCGGTTTACTGATAAACTAGAGACAATATTTGGCCATTTGGCCTGTCTCTTCGGAGTAGGTTCCAGCACACTCATATCTATCACGTCTACAAGAGGCACCTTCTTCTTCTTCTTTGGGGTTTGGTGATATAGCCATTCAGGTATAGTGGATGCAGATGAAAGTGGCATGGTTGATTCAACACATGGAGCACTAGATAAAACAATAACACTGGTGATATTAGTTGGCAATGAAACAAAGGTGGTAATGATAGAAGGGGTGGAAGTGAGAATAGCCTCAGGAGCATATGCAATGAGACTGGAAGTTGAAATGGAAGGAAATGAAAGCTACTGAGACAGTGGAGTGGAAACTAGAGAATCAATCATTTCCCCTACTGAGAGGACATGAATGGATGAAAATACTCGAAAGCTATGGATGGAGATGGAAAAGTAGAGAGGAGTGAAGGAGAAGTGTATAATTATTGGGAAAGTGGAGTTGAAGGTAATGAAAACGGTAATGAAGAAGGGGGTGGCGAATATTGTGTCGAACCGGAGAATCACTAACTTCAACAACCTCTCTTACTTGTATTGTAGAGGACACAACCTTGGAAATGGGAACTTTTGGAAGAGAGGAACTCCCAACAACAAATGAGATCTTCCTTGGAATTATATTGGCCTTTTGAGTAGACCTTTTACCTTTCGTGGGTGTAGGGAGACTCAGTGTTGGTTGGGATTCTACTCTTATAGATTGATTTATCCCTTTGGGTGAAATTCCCAAGGTAGCCAACCAATCATATGTCCTTTGAAGAATGGGCCCCGCCCTTTCCTTAGTATTGTAAATTTCTTCCTTGGACCAATCTATCCATGACAAAGGTTGATTGGCAACATTATTGTTCCTATACACTGGATCCAATACTTCATCATCGTCCTCCATCCCTTCTCGGAATATCCACAATATTGAATTGTTTAACCTCATTCAAAGTCAACCTTTCATATTCTCATTGTCTGATGATAACCTCATCCCGACAATGAATCCAAATATCCTCTAGCTGAGGCATGTGAGAACTAGCCAACCATGTTTCACTGAATTTACCCTAGTAATCAAAGTTGGTTATGGGATGGAAAGTTCTCAAAGTAACTTCCAACATTTCTCCATCCACATTCTTTTATTTATAAATATTGGCACATGTATACCTTCCTATTGAAATAGGAAACTGAACTCCCACCTTATGTCATTTGTTTTGAATTTTGTGATAATCCAACAATTGCCGAACCAATTCTAATAAAACCCATTTGTCGGTAGGACATCTTGGTAACTTGTTTGGGGCACCCAAGAAACCTGGGAATCTAATGTATGTAAATGTTGGGAACTAAAGATAGATGGCTCCCCATTCCCGTACCTCTTTAAAATCTTCATCAAAATCCTTCGATTATACAAATCTTTATCAAAACAATAAAGGAGGACAACAAAAAAGGCATCATTGACTCTATGAAAATGTTTGTTGCCTTCTTCCATTGTAATTTGAGGATAAAAGTGATAAATATGCAACACACTTTTGACCCCTTTTATGTTCAAACCATTGAATTCCCCCATGGAAGCGACAACATAAATGAGGAAGGAATTCATGAAGAAGTTTTTAGACGTTAAAACATTGCTCAACTGAAAACAAATTGAGTTGTTGATATGTTCCCCCCATCGTATGAACTCCTTATTCTTCTTGATAGTAGCAATATAGAGGAACATCCATTCTTGAAACTCCTTTGCGAAGTGAGACCCAAAATTCGACTCAACAATACAATAAGATCACTTACTTCCTAGATATAAGTCTGAATGGAACAATGTTTTAGGAAGCTTGATGACACTCTTGGCCAAGTAGCTCTTCATTATGACCTTTGTACACAATTTAGTTTCTTTATCCCAATGTTCCACAATAGCTTCTAGTGAAATTATTGCATATCCTTCAACATCTGGAAGTTTAAATAAATCCTCAAAGAAATCGGCGTCCAGCCTGATTATGACCTTACCGTCATCATCTTTTACCGATTCATAATCCTTATCAAAATGGGTTACCACAACTAAGAAAAACTCAGGACAATTGCATGGATGAAGGAAAACCTATAGTGAGAGCGAGCCCACTATCAAATATGGCCTGCATCCAAGGCTTCTTATTAGGGGCTTTTAATCTTTCCCGAAATCGGGAAATCTATTTGTCCAAGGTCAGTATCTCCAATATTCCCCAAATCTGAAGATAGGCATGAGTGAGGAGAAACTCCTAAGAATGTGTACTTCATCTTTCCCTTGCCCCTTGACGAGGAAGTTGACATTAATTCGAATTCGGAATCCGAATAGTCTTTGGAAATTTTGTAAGAAACCATAAAGGTTCTGAAATCCCAAGTCCGAAATTCCAAAAATGGTAACTCCGAAAAGGCTTCAACTTTGAAGTAAAAACCCCAAAATCCTGAACTCCTCATAGTCCCAAAACCCTGAAAAGTGATCTCCGAAACGCAACCTCAAAAACCCGAAATGCAACCTTCAAAACCCAAAAGGAACAGAACAAAAAATTAAAAGAAATGGTTGCACAATTCTTAGACTTGATAAAAACTAGATGCCTGCATGAATTGAAGTTTGCAGTATTGAGAAAAGAAACAGATGACATGGTTAAAGGAATAACGACGGATGGTAAGGGTTTCCATGTTAAGCAAGAAAAGAAGAACATATAAAAAGAAAAAAAAACAAACAAAACCCCGATCAATCATAACCAAAAAGAAATAACTTAAAAATTTACCTTGAAAACGATGCCTTAAAAGTACAAAATGATGCGGTAAAAACAAAGTGTCAAAGAAAAAGCTAGATGAAAATGACAGGTAAAAATTTGAGTTTATATAGGAAACCCTGGAATTAATGCTTGGAAGCTGACACATGTGAGGGTAGTTGGAAATTAAATGTTTGTGGAAGGTTTGAAATTGCAACCCCCAAAACTCTGAAATGAAGCGTGATCATTGCAATACGAGACCTGAAGTCCGAAAGTCCGAAGTTTCAAAATTTCAGAACTTCGGAGTTTCAGACTTTGGAACTCCAGAGCAAAATTATCCACAAAAAACGTGAGACTCAAAACCCAAAAGTCCGAAGTTAAAAATTTGGACTTTTGGGATTTCTGAGTTCGAACTTCGAATTTGGAAACGAAAATAACAAAAAATGCTAAAGAGGATTCTGAAACCCAAAGTCTAAATTTCAGACTTTTGGGCTTTTAGAGTTCGGAAATCCAAATCAAAATTTTATTTTGCAATCAACAAAGCTCCGAAAAGCAAAAAATCCTCGAAACCCGAAATCTGAAAATTCAGACTTCGGAGTTTCGGAAAACTTTGAAATTTTAAAAGCACGTTCAGGCAAGAATAATTTAAGAAGGTTTAAGGAATTTTGAAATTTTTAAACAACACCTTCCGTGAAGGTAAATTTAAAGGTTAACAAGACCTCCACCAAAGATTCCAAGTGTAAAATTGATGTTAAGTTCAAGATCTTCAAGTGGAACATTTAAGCATCAAACATAAATGCCATTGCTGCAGATAAAAGAGTGTAGGAAGATAGATCCATTGCTCGGGGGAATAAATTGAAGTTTTGGAGCCAAGACAAGGAGAATTCTCATGGTTTTGTAAGATTTAGGTGTCATATTGGGGGATCTGATGCTAGATGTGATAGTCTTTTACTTCATTTTTTCATTTGTTTGTTATTGTTGTGTGCAACAGTTATTGTATGTAATGTACATTGTTTCCTATTATAGTGAGAAGAAATGTAGTAATGCATCTAGCTTTGTGGATGGAGAATACTCCAGAAAATAATAATAATGTTTGTAAGGAGCTGATGGACTCTGTAAAACCTATTCATGGTGTCATTTAGCAGATTTAGCAGACACATTTGTCATTTTCATCTGACATAAGATATCCATATTATGATGTTCATTTATACAAAACAAAATTAGTGCCATTGATTTTTGTTTTCATGCATGTTTTGGGTTTTGAGAGATTTGGCTTTGTGATTCTGGGACAAAAGTATGATGGGTGTAATTTTATTGAATAACATATTGATAATATGATGTCCATATGTTCATTTATAAACAACAAAATTAGCTTCATTGAGTATGTTTTCATTAATGATTTGGGTTTTGAGGGCTCTGTTTGTGATCCTCGGACAACATCATGATGGTATAATTATTTAAGTGAAAATATTTTTGGTTTGGGCTCCAAAGGGTGTGGGAGACCCACAATGATTCTATGTTATGTGGCCCATATATTTGTAAGCCCACATTTTATGAAACTGTACCTATGTGTGGGTTTTAGAATGGCCCCAATTCAAACAATCACATAGCCTGTTGACTAAGTGGTTGAGATTACAATGATAAAAACTATTTGTGTTTCGTAATACTTGAATTGTTTTTTGGTAGATTTTGGTTCTCACATGCATGAATTATTGTTTATATATTTTGACTCCAAACTTGTAATGTTGGGAAAAGTGTTCTCTTTCTTTCAATAGTCGGTTGAGAAGACTTGCATTATGATGCCATGAAGTGTACTAGATTGATGGGTCTTTAATTCCTATAGTAAAAAAATATCATTGTATTGTGTGATAAGTTCAAGCAATAGACTTATTAAATTAGGTATCATCTATAAGGGCAGTAAGAAGTGATGGAGTGCAATGATTATGAGTGTGTTCATGCCCCTCATAGATAACGATATTTAACTTTTACAAGGGGGAGCAAAGATAACATCCCCACTTATATCTTGTTAGACCCACTACCCCAAACATATACCCTCTATATCATGTGGTGACCCACTAGTTTCTTGCATATAGGGTCCTCCAATATGGTGGCTCAAAGATGCGGGTACATAAGATGGTGTGTACCTACTAATAATCTTCGTTAGGTGGGGGCAACTTGGGTGTTCATCGGTGCAAAGTGGTCCCCATTAGTTTATGGAGAGTCTGCATGGGCCTATAAAAATAGATATAACTATATCCGGAGTCGGAGAGATTTTGATAGGGAAGGGAGTTATACATTAAATGTTGGAAGTGGGAAAGAGAGAGTAAAAATTCTGAGGGATTTACTTATTATCCCCTATCACAAAGTTATGTTTTAAAACTTTCAATGACCACTAATTATTTTTGTCACCTAATAGGTGCGAGGATTATATAGTTTGTTTCTAATTAAGTAAATTTTGCAAGTATATTCCCATCTTATGTTAAATTATGAAAGTGGATGAATTCTTATGGAGCATCATAAGATGTCAATAGGAATGCTTTCCATTCCAAATCTCAATCTCACAACATTATGTAAAAATGGTTGGTGGTAGGAGATGGTATACATTCTTTTTAGTACACCACATTTTATGATAATTTTGTTTTACATATCTTCAATTATTAGAGACTTATATTCTCAAGAAAACTTTGGCATAGGGTAAGAAAAAATAATTTAGTTCATTGCACTAATAGTGATACCTACTTAAATTATTTTTCCCATCTCATATTATATACCTTTTAAAAATGACTTCAATTTTATGGAAGTAAATTTCAAAATGTTGTCCAATAAATAACTAACAATAATAATTATATTATATATAATGTTTAAACATATGAATATGCCATACATAAAATAGAAAAATCAATCAACAAATATATATTCAATAAATAATAATAACATGAGTGTTATATTGATATTGAAGATGTAGTGGATGCAAAGAAAATTAATGAATATGTCATACATAAAATAGAAAAATCAATCAACAAATATATATTTAATAAATAATAATAACATGAGTGTTATATTGATATTGAAGATGTACATAGTGGATGCAAAGAAAATTATACGCTCAAGAATGATTGAATTCATGCATCTCAAGAAGAAACAAAGCAACCCACAAAAATTGGTTGCTTGTGAGGGTGTCATGGTCAATACATTAAAATATATGACATTATAAAAAGTCATGCAAATAAGAAAGACTGACCACAAAGAGAAACACAATGATATTGATTAAGCATGGGGACCTTCTTCACAATGTTAACAAATTTGTTATTTATAAATATTGTGAATTATGGCATTTCATATATATATATATATATATATATATATATATATATATATATATATTATATATATATATATATATATTAGGTAAGTGACACAATTACTATCATATTTTACTCTTTTTATTTAGATGTTACTTCTTAGATACACAAATATTTGTCAAATTTGTCTATGATTTATATACAAATAGTTGTCGTATTTGTCTATTATTTATAAACCATATTATTAAGTATAATATTTTTATAGCTAATTTGTTAATCCATGTCATTGTATATTATTATTTTTCTTTGGATTCTTCGTAATCTACTTCTTTGTTATGTAGCTATTTGTCAAATTTTCTTATGAGGGGGCATACATTTAAGCTCAAGGAAAAATAAAAATATGTGAATATGTTTTAAAGCCAAACTTAGGAAGTCTTCATGAAGAATTGAAGTGTGCAATCTTTGAGTTTTGGTGTGTTTTTTTGTTGTTTTAGCAATTCATTCTCGTCCATTATTTATAAACTATGTTATTGAATATAATATTTATGTAGCTAATCTGTTAGTCCTTGTCATTGTATATTATTATTTTTCTTTGAATTCCTCACAATCTACTTCTTCATTATGTAAATATTTGTCAAATTTTCTTAGGAGGGGGTATACATTTAAGCTGAGGGAAAAACAAAAATATGTGAACATGTTTTTAAGCCAAACTTCAGAAGTCTTTACAAAGAATTAAAGTGTGCAATCTTTGACTTTTGGTGTTTTTTTGTTGTTTTAACAATCTATTCTCGTCCATTATTTATAAACCATGTTATTGAGTATAGTATTTATGTAGCTAATTTTTTATTGTTTTTTCTTTATATTCCTCATAATCTACTTCTTGGTTATGCAAATATTTGTCAACTTTGCTAAGCATTCGCAAAAATTTAATTTAAGGAAAAAACTAAAACAAAAGACTATGTATTTATGATGTAAATTTGTGGATGTCTTTTAAGTAATTTAGTGCACAATTACTTATTTGTGGTGTAAATTTTGTTGGTCTAAAAATCCATTATTTATAAACCATGCATGTAATTCCAAAACAACAACTTAATAAGTCGCAAGGGGAAAAAATACACCCAAAGAAAAGTTTATGAGAGAGAGCACTAACATACACATTCATTACAAATACGAAACAACAATGTTCCAAAATATGGAAAATTATCAAGGGAATACAAGTACATCATTTCTCATATATCTAAAATACGAAAGAGGTGGTAATTCCTACCTATATATCCCCAAGTGTACCAATGGGCTCCACCAAAGAGTCTTAATGCATGAATGAGCATATTTCTTCTCTTCTTTTTCTTCTATCTTATCTTCTTTTTCTTCTATCTTAACATCTAAAATCTAAATTTTAATTTTGACAATTCTCTGAAACATGAAATCCTCCTTTTTATAAAGATAGTTCTTATGTATGTGTTTGATTGGGAAGTGACACTTCTCCCTTCCAAGGTCATGCTTATCACTCCAAAAAGTTTGTAAAACACATTAACTCCCTCTTACACAACATCATGTGAAGGAAACACTTCCTTGCATCACATTTCACTTATGGTCTCCTTAATATACATTGATCCTATATCGTCATAAGTATCTCTAAAATATATCCCAAACCTATGTCATAATTAATGAACGCTAATGTTAGGAAATAAGAGATAAAATATGTGGAATAATCCCTTACAAAATTGCAACAGTAGAAACTAATATGTAGAAAATATTACAGATCTCAAATAAAAGTGCAGAATAAATAACACAACACAGAGAGACAAGATTTAATGTGGTTCACCCAATTTGGGCTACGTCCACCAAGAATCACTTGCTCAGATTTTATTACAAGCCTCCACTCTCTCAATACAATACCCAGATCCGTTTGGAGCTATGCTCAACAAACTCTACAAAATTCACACCCGAATTCAAAACACATCTGCAATACATTTGCTTGTCCTTCTATCATATGCATAAGACCATATAAATAGACAACTGCTTAAGCAGTTTTACAAAACCATGGGTATCAAACAATGGGCAAAAACAAAACCGTCCCATAAACCTATGGGTAGCCGAAGACACGGTTTTACAAAACAATGGTACTTTGAAAAACCATGGGCCCAAAAACAACCCATAGCGGTTACCCATTACCCATGGGTTAATAAACCACCCATGAAAATTTGCTTTGTATGGGGCTTCGCCCCGAACCCCCTAACCCGCTCACCGTGCAAAGCAGACTACCATAAAAATACCCGAGTGTAACACATGTAAGGTGTACCACACTCTAACATGAAAATAGGCTCCACAAACATAACAACTAAAATTGTGTCATAAAGGAGCCCCAAGTTAAGTTTTCTTCTATTTAGAATTAGGTATCACATCTTATCCAAGTTTACAACTTTGAGCCCCACCTAAATGGATTCATCCCGCTTTACACTAGGTTGCATAGGCCATTTTTGGCTTTTATGACATAGTCAAAGTGATCTCAAAGGTTCATATACCCTTTTTAACCTTAGTAGAGTAAAATGTTGTGCAAATACACAACACTAAAAAGGGTAAGGTTAGGAAACTAGGATCTTTTCTATTTAATTAACTTCCAAAATTAATTGTACAATATCAAAATAATATGTTGGTTCTTGTAATAAATGATTACAATATCCTACAAGATTGAAAACAAAAGGAGGAAGATATACTTATCTATACAGGGCTATATAGAATATATTTGTATGCACAAGATGGAGGATATAAGAGTGTAGAGGTTGAGGATGTTTCACTTATGTTTCGTAACTTAATACCCTTCTGATGCAAGACTGTACATCTCGGCTAAGATGTAGAATTTGTTCTTGACCTGATGGTACGGTCTTGGACTCTCTTGGAATGAGACTATAAATTTATGGGTCCTTCAGTGATTTAGAAATGTATTTTACTTTCGAACCTTAGTTTTTGCACAATCCCAAAACCATATGTAATCATTTGAATCACGCCAAAACCCTAACTATGGGTAGATGACCCTATAAGAAGGTTAGTGTTTGGGTTGAAGTGCAATACGTGTACCAAATACGTCAACACTACTATGAAGAGGCCTCAACCCACATATAGTTTTCCACCTATCATGTAACATCTATATGAATGTAATTAGTTGGCAACTTGAACCAATTTGAACATGCTTGATAGGATTGTGCTCTTGTTAAGAATTTGAAGTAGGGAACTTGAACCAAAGGAACTGAGAAATAATGAAACCAATGTGATCAAGAGGGTGCACAAATAAGCGTGGACCTTGGAGAGGTAACCACAAAATAAACTGAAAACCAAAAATAGAAGTTGAGGGAGAAACTGAGGAAAAAGGAAAAGAAACACATGATAGATGGTTAGAAGTAGTTAGGAGTAGATTTAATAAGTAGTAGATGTTGAACCCAGAGAAACCATCATGGAAAACTTGGTATTGTGAGAATCAAGCATGCATACAATATGAGGAAAAAATGCAATAGGAACCAAAGAGGCCAATAGAATATTATAATAGCCCTCTTCTGGGATATATCCCTATAACCAAAAAGAGAATTGATTACTTGGGATTGCTTGAACAATATAGAATAGTTTAAAATTCTAGAATAACTACGAAGAAGATTAGAACACAAATATGAAACATCATCAATATTAAAATTCATTTCAATTACTTATGCCATATTTGTTCATAGAAAATGTCGAATCCATGGAGATTATGAAATTGTGCGAATGTTGAACCATTCTCTCACGCATCCATGGTGTTTGTAAATTCTATAATGAATGGAACGTTGGTTCCATTTGGTCGTTGATAGTAGAAAAAAATGTCCCTTTCCTCTGCATGCCATAAGTTCACGCTCATGACATCATCAATGTGCTTTTGAGACCTTTTGGAGCAAACTCTTTTCCATGCATTCATCACATCCTTTCTTGTCAGGAATTGGTCCCTCTTGCTCAACATACCCACCAAGGATGGATCCTCTATATGTTTTTCATACACCGTGTCCATGGAAACACCCATCAACAAAAGAATCTCAATGTAACTTTTACATTCATTTGACAAGTACAGGGGAAACAATAACACGGACACATCGTTAATGGTAGTTTTGTTTACACCATGACAACACTCACCATTTACATCACAATGAAACAAATTATTGTATATTATTATCACCACTGTCAGTCTCCCATACAAAACCTTCACATTGAAGTGACATTGGCAACCCCTTTTAATTTGATACCTGCTCACTCTTTCACCTGTTTCCACTTGTCCTCTGGACCATATGAACACTAGTAGCTGCAATTAAAAAAATTAACATCAAAATGTTATACAAATGTTTACAAAAATCACATACAAAAAAGTAAGTGTTAGAAAAGGTTTGAACCACGAATATGTCTTCGTTTTATGTGGTTTAGGGTCGTCTATATTGTATACGCTAGTGATGTGTGCGGGAAAATTTATTCTCAAAACTTTCTACTAATTATAATAAAACCTTGGAGTTGGTATGCGTAGTATATTTTAGTTTTTATAAGAGTAAATAATATTACTAATCATTCTAGGTGATGTATATTGTGAGTATTGTAAAAATTTATATTTACCTTTTGTTTAGAAAATCATAACACCCGACAAAATACTTGAACAAATTTTAGTATGTTATTATTCAACAAATTATATTAAAACCTTGGAGTTGGTATGCGTAGTATATTTTAGTTTTTATAAGAGTAAATAATATTACTAATCATTCTAGGTATAGTATATTGTGAGTATTATAAAAATTATATTTACCTTTTGTAAAAGTGTTTGAAAAACACACTTTGTGTTTTTCAACGAGATGAAAAAAACACATGTTCTCCACATTCTAATTACTTAATATTAATTAAATCATTCCAAAAATATGGAAAACTATCGTGGTTTTACACCTTGTTGAAAACCACATTGCGTCTTTTCAAAGTGCCAAAAACATAGTGTGTTATTTAACATGTTTGAAAAATACACTGTGTTTTTCAACAAGTTCTGATAAAGCCCAAAATTTCTCCGCATGCTAATTACTTAATATTGATTACATTAGTCCAAAAAGATGGAAAAACATCGTGGTTTGCAACTTGTTGAAAACCGCATTGCATTTTTCAAAGTGTTGAAAAACACAGTGTGTTTTTTAACGTGTTGAAAAACACACTGTGTTTTTAAATGAGATGAAAAGCACACAATTTATCCACATTATAATTACTTAATATTGAGTACATCAGTTCAAAAATGTGGAAAACCATCGTGGTTTGCACCTTGTTGAAAACCACATTGTGTTTTTCAAAGTGCTAAAAACACAGTGTGTTTTTCAACATGCTAAAAACACATTGTGTTTTTCAACAAGATGAAAAGCACAAAGGTTTAGAAAATTGTAATTAATAAATATTAATTACATCGGTCAAAAGTGTGGAAAACCATCGTGGTTTGCACCTTGTTGAAAACCGCATAGCATTTTTGAACATGCTGAAAAACATAGTGTGTTTTTCAACATGCTGAAAAACACACTTTGTTTTTCAACAAGATGAAAAGCACACATGTTTAGCACATTCTAATTATTAAATATTGATTACATTGGTACAAAAATGTGGGAAAATATTGTGGTTTTCACCTTATAGAAAACCACATTACGTTTTTCAAAGTGCTAAAAAACACAGTGTGTTTTTCAACAAGATGAAAAGCACACAAGTTCAACACATGCTAATTACTAAATATTAATTACATCAGTACAAAAAGGTGGATTGGTGATGAATACTAAAAACATTAACATCAAATGCTATACAAATGTTTATGAAAAGCACGTACAAAAAAGAAGTGTTAGAAAAGGTTCAAACCAAGAATATGTCTTCGTTTTATGCGGTTTAGGGTCAACTATATTGAATAATTTTTGATGTGTGCAGATGAAATTAGTCTCAAAATTTTATACGGAACCTTCTCCCTTAATAATTACTTTGAAATTAGTCTTAATAATTACTTTGAAATTGACATGGCGTTTTTAAGCAATTGAAAAATGCACTTTATTATTCAAGCGAGATGAAAATAACAAAAAATTATCCTCATGGTAACTACTTAATATGGATTATATCATTGCAATAAGGTGGAAAAAATATTGTGGTTTGTACCTTATCGAAAACCGACATGACATTTTTCAAAGTGTTGAAAAACATAGTGTGTTTTTCAACATGCTGAAAAATGCACTTTATTATTTGACGAGATGAAAATAACAAAAATTTATCCTCATGATAACTACTTAATATGGATTACATCATTGCAATAAGGTGGAAAAAACATCGTGGTTTGCACCATGTCGAAATTGACATGGCATTTTTCAAAGTGTTGAAAAACACAGTGTTTTTCAACGTTCTAAAAACAAACTTTATTTTTCTAAGCACTTTGAAAAAGCAATGCTTCTCCTCATGGTGATTACTTGATATGCATTACATCGTTACAATAAGGAGGAAAATCATTTTGGTTTGTACATTGTTCAAAACCACAATGCGTTTTCATATTCGTGTTGAAAAACACACTTTATTTTTTAGCACTTTGAAAAAAAAGCAACTCTTATCCACCTAATAATTACTTGATGTGGATTACATCATTACAATAAGGAGTAAAAACATCATGGTTTGCACCTTGTGGAAAATCGGCATTGTGTTTTTCAAAGTGTTGAAAAACATAGTGTGTTTTTCAACATGTTAAAAAAACACTTTATTTTTCATCACTTTGAAAAAATAAACCCTTCTCCTCATGGTAATTACTTGATATGCATTACATCATTACAATGAGGAAAAACATCATGGTTTGCACCTTGTTCAAAACCACAATGCGTTTTCATATTGCTAAAAAAAAGTGTGTTTTTCAACGTGTTGAAAAACACACTTTATTTTTCAACACTTTGAAAAAAAAACAATGCTTCTCCACCTGATAATTACTTTATGTGTATTACATCATTACAACAAGGAGGAAAATCATCGTGGTTTGCACCTTGTGGAAAATGGTGTTGCATTTTTCATAGTGCTGAAAAACACAATGTGTTTTTTAAGTGTGTTGAAAAACAAACTTTATTTTCAAAGACTTTGAAAAAAACAATGCTTATCCTCGTGGTAATTACTTGATATGCATTAAATCATTACAACAACGAGGAAAAACATCATGGTTTAAACCTTGTTCAAAACTGCAAAACGTTTTTCATATTGTTGATAAACACAGTGTGTTTTTCAACGTGTTGAAAAACAAACTTTATTTTTCAGCACTTTGAAAAAACACTCTTCTCCACCTAATAATTACTTGATGTGGATTACATCATTACAACAAGGAGGAAAAATATCATGGTTTGCACCTTGTGGAAAACAACGTTGCGTTTTTCAAATTGCTAAAAAAAATGTGTTTTTCAACGTGTTGAAAAATAAACTTTATTTTTCAGCACTTTGAAAAAAGCAATGCTTCTCTACCTGATAATTACTTGATGTGGATTACATCAATACATAAAGGTGGAAGAACATCATGGTTTGCACCTTGTGAAAAATGGTGTTGCATTTTCCAACATGCTGAAAAACGCACTGTGTTTTTCAACAAGGTGCAAAGCACACGAGTTCTCCACATGATAATTAATTGATAGTTATTACATCATTCCAAAAAGGTGGAAAAGCACCATGGTTTGCACCTTGTTGAAAACCACATTGTGTCTTTCAAAGTGCTAAAAATAGTGTGTTTTTCAACATGTTGAAAAACACTATGTTTTTCAACAAGGTGTAAAACACATGAGTTATCAACATGATAATTACTTAATATTGATTACATTAGTCTGAAAAGGTGAAAATGCATCATAGTTTGCACCTTGTTGAAAACCACATTGTGTTTTTCAAAATGTTGAAAAACACAGAGTGTTTTTCAACATGTTAAAAACAAAGTATGTTTTTCAACAAGGTGCAAAGCACACAAGTTATCCATATGATAATTACTTAATATTGATTACATCATTCCAAAAAGGTGGAAAATCATCGTGGTTTGCACCTTGTTGAAAACCACATTGCGTCTTTCAAAGTGTTGAAAAACACAGTGTGTTTTTCAACATGCTAAAAAACACACTGTGTGTTTTTCAACAAGGTGCAAAGCACATAAGTTCTCCACATGATAATTACTTAATATTGATTACATTAGTCCAAAAAGGTGGAAAAACATCGTGGTTTGCACCTTGTTGAAAACCACATTGCGTTTTTCAAAGTGTTGAAAAACATAGTATTTTTCAACATGTTGAAAAACACACTATGTTTTTCAACAAGGTGCAAAGCACACAAGTTCTCCACATGATAATTACTTAATATTGATTACATCAGTCCAAAAAGGTGGAAAATCATCGTGGTTTACACCTTGTTGAAAACCGCATTGTGTTTTTTAAAGTGCTGAAAAACACAGTGTGTTTTTCAACATGTTGAAAATCACACTTGTGTGTTTCAACAAGACAAAAAACACAAAGGTTTAGCACATGTTAATTACTTAATGTGTTTTTCAACGTGCTAAAAATCACACTATGTATTTCAACAAGATGAAAAGCACACATGTTCTCCACATGCTAATTACTTAATATTGATCACATCAGTCCAAAAAGGTGGGAAAGCTTTATGTTTTGCACCTTGTTGAAAATCGTATATACAAGATATTTGGCTTAACATTTTTGTTCATTTTATGTGGTTAATCCTTTTATTGATAAAACAATTACAAAACGCTATATAAGAAAGTAAACACTACCTCATTTACTAACTTGGAAATCCTATGGAACACATTGATACACTTACTTCCTCCACTTGGAAAAGACACCCAGGGATCCCTAAATCTCATAATAGCACATCTAAAGTCATTAGGGAAGTAATATCTATATCTAAATTCTAGGTGTCTACAATCATACTAGTGTTAATTACCAAATTTTAATTATACATGGCAAAACATGTGGAAAAAGCCATTACGTTTTTCATCTTGTTGAAAAACACACTGTGTTTTTCAACAAGATGAAAAACACATTGTGTTTTTTAACAAGATGAAAAACATATAATGGTTGTCCACATGTTTTGACTTATGTAATTAATAATTATTTTATTAAATAAATAATTATACATAATAAATCAATATTTAAATTGTCAAAAAAATTGATAGCGATCTTTTATTGTCACAAAATTTAAAAAATAATTTATCATAATTTTTATCGCACTACATAAAAATTATTATCTAAATAAGTATAGATTATATAACTATACTTCACTTATATAAATTGACTTATATAAATTGTAATACTTCACTTATAGTTGGATTGAAATGAGGTGGTTATAATGTCCTTCCTCCTTTAAAGTGTGATCACACTACAAGGTTCAAATGAGTGTTTAAGAACACTACCAAGTGAGTGACATCAAGTTAAACTCAGACGATTTCTCATTCTTACATACATGGTGCTCTCTATGAATATCGTCCGCTTACCCCTCCCGGCTCTAGAAGTATCCTCAAATGGAATTTGTTGGCATAGTTGCTTTGGTTAACACGATGAGATCCCTCTCCACCACCAGTTCGAGCTTTTGGTGTGACGGAAAATCATAACATGGTATCGAGCCAGGTAGAAATTAAGCGCGCCCAACCTTGGAGTAGTATTGGGATGGGTGACCTCCCAAGAAGTCCCAGTGTCATTTCCTCCTAATGTTGTTGGACCTAATTTGGTGAATACATGGTGGGCCCAGGGCTCATGTGGTTGCATCTGGCTCCATCGTGTGGGGGTGTGTTGGCGTAGTAGCTAGTTAACACGATGAGATCCTCTCCATCACCAATTCGAGCTTTTGGTGTGACGAAAAATCGTAACAGAATTAACTTCAGGATATGCATACACCTCTTTTCTCATATGCATATCATGGAGATAGATGATGCCTTGATCCTTCACACATGATGGTCCTAAATGCCTCGGTAGCTTGACTAGCTCATCTTGGCTTGTTCCTTGAAGAGGTTTTAACATGATGGCAGAGTCAAGATATGATGATCCTTAACTTACTCCATGAGCTTCCCATTTCACCTTTGAACATGATGACACCCTTTTTAACTTCACAATTCACTTCCTGACTAAGATGTCACATGAGTGGAAACATGCTTATAGTATTTAGACACATCTTCGCTTGATTTCTCCTCATGAAAATAGGTTTCCTCCTCTATATGGAAGGATTGATCCTTGAATGAGACTTGAAGGAATGTTTGAGGGTGAGCTCCATCTTCTTGAACTCCAACTACATTGAAGCACTATGAAAGCCACTCCTTGAATTGCAAGATGTGAGCACATCGCCAAGTATTGATTAAGTGTTTAGAAACAATCTAAAGAGATATGCACCATTTTTGAGCTCGAGATGAATACCATCACCACTCATGGTGATCCTTTCTCATCATGCTCATGATGATCATTCCTCAATGATCCTTTCTCATGATGCTTATGATGATCATTCCCTTAATGACTTATACTTGCATATTGTGATCATTTATCTACATTTTGGTGTTCTTGGTGTTCTATTGCTGTTGATATTCAAATTTATTAAGTAATTTCATTACAAATATACAGTGGTAGTTCATGACATCTAGAATTTACTTCTAACCTTAACATGTTCTATTACCTCTCACGGTTTTTCTCACCTAAAGCTTAATGTTGGGAGAATATCAGGCATCCACAGATCTAGGTTATAAAAGAAGAAACTTGAATTTAATCCTCCTAAAGCTTATTCAATGGGTAAATGAGTAAAGAAGGGTGTGTATGATAAGAAATCTAAATTTTCTCCCTATCAAGTTATCTAAAACCCTATTTTGGGGTTTCAACAAGAAAATATTGATATCTCAGCTAATAAGGATTCTTAGAAGATAAATCTACCTAGAATTAGGTTATAAAACTTAGGAGTCTTCTTGAGTGACACCATTGTGGAGAAGACTCTAATACCATTTAGGAGAACACCCTTTTGATCAATTTTATCACATGGAATTAGAAATTGAAGGTGAATCACATGTTCTGGCATCTGCAATGTATTGATCTCATTACCAAACACTAATTAAGTGTTTAGAAACACTCTTGGGAGGTATGTATTGCTTGAGAGTATGAGATGATTACTAGTATCATCTTTGGTGGCCTTGGATAAAAATGTATGCTCCCAAAATGTAAAGGATTATTCAATATTTCGGTGCCTACTTGTTTTCCTCCTAACTCCTTACAGAGCTCCCAAAATTAGCTAGAGAAGTCAAGGTTCACAATTTGACTGCTCATTCCTTACACCTGAAAACTCGTTGTTGAACAGACTATCCCTAAATGATAAATTTTTTCTAAATCTTCCTAAAATACTTCCAACACCTTCAATGCTTTCAAATACCACCTTTATATACTTAATACCTTTTCATAACCCTCTTGGAGGATGTTAACAAGATTTGAAATGGCCAAATTGGTCTTTCTAAGATTTATGGAGAATTAGTCTTTTACTGCACTTCAATGAATGGAATAATGGACCTTGTTAAACATTTTTACAAACTTATACATTTTTACCCAATGCATTAGGAATACCTTCAAGGACAAGGTGATCATGACACATGAGGCAGGATATCCCAAAGAGGGATTCAAGAAGATTTGGGAGCAAGATTTCACAATGTGGCTTGGTTTTTATGGTTTAAGTTTTGAATTTTTTGGTTAGTCAATTCACATGACAACATCTCCATATGAAGATCATCCTCTTACCATTTTAGGCTTCAAAATCCTCCTTAAATGGAATAAGATTTAATATGCTCATACACTTCTTTCTCATGTCCCTCTCATGAGAATATGTGACTTCTTGATCCTTCACACATGATGGTCCTGGATGCCTCAGTAGCCTGACTAGCTCATTTTTATTTGTTTCTCAAAGAGATTAGGACACAATGGTAGAGTCAAGATATGATGATCATCAATTAACTCCTTGAGCCTCACTT
This sequence comes from Taxus wallichiana var. yunnanensis, assembly GCA_018340775.1. NCBI lineage: Eukaryota > Viridiplantae > Streptophyta > Pinopsida > Cupressales > Taxaceae > Taxus > Taxus wallichiana. The sequence continues at coordinate 530,631,589 of CM031244.1, forward strand.
TTCACATTTGAACATGATGATCTCTTATTCATCTCATGGGAAGATGTCACTTGAGTGGAAGCATGCTTATGATGTTTGGACACCCTCTTTCTCTATTGTTCTCCTCATGGAGATAGGTTTACTCCTCTTGATAGAAGGATTAAAACCTGAATGAAACTTGGAGGAATGTCCGAGAATGAATTCCATGTTCTTGACATACACACTATACTAAAACAATGCAAATTTCACCTCCCTGACTTGCAAGATGTGAGTTCATTACCAAGCATTGATTAAGTGTTTAGAAACACTCTCATAAAATATGCATTATTTGTGAGACTGAGATGATTTCCACCATCACTCATGGTGCCTATTCTCTTATCATGCTCCTGATGGCCATTCCCTTAATGATTTGAATCTCGATGAAGCTCTTGATGTTTCAGATCTTTCATAGACCTCATGATGTAGGGGCATCAAAGCAAGAGGTTACAAGAATGTCCAAATTTCTTATCATCATGTTTATGGAATCAAGAATTCATGAGAAGGGATATAAGGTGAAAAACCAAGTGCTAGTTGAAGCCAAAATGCTCATAATTTCAAATTAGAGGGTTTTCCCTCCAAGTCAAAAAAATTCAAAATCTCTAAGTATGTAAAAAGTGACAAATATAGTTTCTAAGGTGTTTTGAAGGCTTTATAAGGTATGTGACTATTTAGATATGTTATGTTAAGTCTTAAAGTGGGTATGATACAATAAAATGTTGTCAAACAATGTAAATTACCTCATTATGGATGCATGGGCATGTGAAAGGTCCTAGTGAGTCATAGGGACAGTTAGGGTTGATGAGAGGAGAGAGATATGAGGAGAAAGAATCAGTTAGAGGATTCATTCCTCAAGGAGGAGGAACTGAGGGGAGAGGCAAAGAGAGAATTTTGTATGTAAAGCTATAGACTATTAAATAAACTCTATTCTAAATTGCATATGGATCTCCTTCTTGTACATTGCTGAGATTTCCCTTGATGTTGTGGTTGAGGCCTATGATTCTATTGATGGGTATATAGAATTATTTGTTTCTTCATAGACATTTCATGGAAGTTAAATAGTGGGCACTTTGTTTCAACATGTAAATTCCTAAATAGAAAATGTAAATGTGTATTGTTGTATGTTTGGGGTATATTGGAATGTGAATATGGAAGAGTATTTTCTTTGACAAAAACCACGTGATGAGGGGTGTGGAGCTATACTACTTGAGTTTTAGAATTGAACAAGTTGTTATTATGTGTTCCATGCATGAATCTCTAAGAGACTGTGGACTGATACAATGAGAAACTGATTGAAGGAGTTACTTTGCATGTGTGTGGGAACCATTAGACTTGAAAAAAGGGGTAAGAAGACTATTCTCATAAGTATTTTCCTTTGATTGAAGAATAAAATCACAGGTAAGCCATTATGTTGACTGTGACTATGTATTGGTGTACAAAATTTAGTATCCTGGGTAGAGGTAGGAAGAAGTATTGAATTCAGTAAGAAGAGTAGAGGAATATTGTTTTACAAGGTTACTTTTGATGCTTTTAAGGTCAAACAATGCAGATAATGTTTGTGTTATTATCTATCCTGAATATAACTAGAGGTTAAATAGACAAACCCTACTGAGACATTCTTCTAGCTACAAGTCAAACGTGATCTAGAAGATTAACTAGTGCAAGAACCTTCACTACTAAGATAGAAACAAAGGAATAGTTGGGACCATTCGTGTGTCCAAAATTCCAGGTTTAAAAATGATTATAACTCTTTTTACAAGCTTATTTGCTTTCTCGGGTTGAAGGCATGGTACAACTAGTGCTTAGGTTTTTAAAACCCAAATCGGGAATTTAGACCCCAAATTTTCAAGAATAAACAAAGACAAGGTCCTTGAAAGGAATATGAAGGAATTTTAAGTTTTCTTTGGTCAAAATCAGTGATATCATTGACAGTTAGCATGCACAGTTACAGTCACAATTTGAAGACCTAAAGGGAGACTGAGACATAGGGTTTTGAGGGATGTTTTGCAAAGAAGCACATATTGAAATCTTGCATAGAGGGAGAAGGCATAAATGGGTATCTAGGAAACCCATCAATATGGTTTGAAACCCCCTAGATTGAAAGGTACACTAGAAAATGCACAAGACCAGGGCTAGAAGAGAGTTAATAGGCTAAAAATGAGACAAGGTGATAACAAGAGAAGTTTAAAGGGTTGAACTTTGAAATTTGTCATGCATTACACTAAGCCCAAAGGGTATCTGAGGATGTGTTTTTTTAGTTGTGGATATGATTATATGTGTATAATCATGGATATTGCATGGGAATGGCTCTTGAGAGCTAAAACATGGTAGGCTTGATTAAACTTGAGAGGATTAATGATTTATTTGATTAATTGTCACTTTTTTGAATGGTTTCATGTTATTCTGAGCATGGTGAAACAATATAAAGAGTTGAAAGGAGAAAATGGAAGCAAAAAATTCCAAATTTGTGCTTGATTTGGAATTAGGACACTTAAAGCTAGTGAGAGGAATAGAGTGGAAGTCTAAGCAAATGAGGTTTTACAAGAAAATGAGTCATTTTAACAGTTGATTGGGCTTGTGTACAAAATGTGAGAGTAGGATATGGGGTTAGAAGGGTAAGTTTTAGGTTTATTGTGCCATTTTTGCATATTTGATCCTATAGAGCTTGTTGGAAAGACTTCTAAAAATAAGATACTAATGAGAATGATTGAAATTGGTTGTTATGAGTTGATGAATGCATGCAAATGTGTTGGAGCTATGCATCACCTCATGATGTTTCAAATCCTTCACAAACCTCATGATGACCATTCCCTTGATTATTTGAATTGATAAAAACTTACATATGTGTTTTGATTTATTATGTGTTATAAGGAATTGCATGAGTCCATATATTCGAGCAATTGTTGCTACCTTTAGGAGTTGTGAGGTTTATAAAATATAGTTTTGACACATCTAAAACTCCTACAAATGTCAATAACCAATCAAGAAGACCCCAAAACCTAAACAATGACTATATTCTTTCACAAAATAGATATCGATTGTAGAATTTAAACCCTAAAAGCTTTAGGTTGAATGTTGAAATCCTAAAAATACATATGTACTTGACCATATTAAAATATGAAAAACTATCTTCTAAATTGTGACAGATGGAGTTGTGAGACTAGTTCCATAAGGTGTAGAGTGACCCTAATTTATTATATTTACTAAAATAAATTTAAAGTATAAGTTTTTCTTTTATTATTATTTCAAAGAAAAACTTAAACCATTTATTTTAGTAAATATATCCCTCCCATAAACACATATACCACATAGCAAATAGGAACATGAGCGCATTATAATGTGCTTGTGTTATAGCGCGAGCATGTGTTATAACATGCTCATTTTAGGATTTGTAATTACCAATCCTAGAAATTCATAACGCGCTCGCGCTTTCCCAAAACGCGCTCGCATTTCACTTAAAATAAGAAATTTGCTTGTTTTTTTGGTCCCCCATCTCCGTGCACTTGCCCAAATATTTGCTAGATGAATTATTTTTTGTTGTGTATTTCATGAAACTTTTCCTACTCTATAGTTATCATAAAATTAGAATCAAATATGAGGATATATAAGATATATTTTGGAACCCGTAAGGGCCATATGAAATTAGATAGTGATGTCTTTTGGCCTTACAAATACACAATCTACATTTTAGAGTTTAATGAACTCCATCTTTCAACCATTTCTACAAAAACAATCATCATATTCGAGTTCTTATTCCTCTCTACTAGTGATGGTGCATATGAAGGATGAGACTTGGGGCATGTGTCTAGACTAAAAATAACTCAACAAGTACTCCATCAAAGATAAGATCCTAGTGCTTCTAGTTGATGATTTTCTCTAATAATTTACATGGTGTTGTTTATTTCATGAATAATGACCTATTCTTTGGATATCATCAAATTAGAATTGAAGGAAAGGATAGACATAAGATATCTTTTAATACATATGAGTTCCACTATCAATTTATGCCTAAAAAATTCATCATCTACATTTTTTTCTTTCAACCATTTATTAGAAATTCCTATTAATGTTTTTTATGAAATTTTAATACAACAAAACATGGAGGAATACTTAGATCATGTGAATCAAGTATTTAATAATCTTAAACAACATCATCTTTAAGCCAACCTTCTAAACTTGATTTTGGAGTCAAGGATGTCGATTATTTAGGTCACATTGTTTGTCATAAAGGAATGAAGGTGTAACCTCACAAGATCAAGACCATGGTAAAATAGTTATTGCCTAGACCATTCAAATACCTATGGGGATTATTAGGGCTCACAAGTGATTATCATTGTTTTGTACAGAATTGTGGTAGTATAAAAACACCACTGATATATTTATTGAAGAACTCCTTCTATGGGATTGAAGAATCCATTGGGGTATTTGAGAAGTTGAAGGAGGCCATGTGCACCACCCTTGCTCTAGCTACCCTATACTTTTCCAAAACCTTCATTATTTAATGTAATGTTTCGAGTATGGAATGTAGACAATGTTGATGCAAGAGGGATGACCCGTTGCATTTAAAAGCATCTAAATCAAAAGTAAGAGTTTTTCGAATCCCATTTATGAGAAGGATGTGATGGTTCTCCTTCATACAATAAAAAAATGGTGACCATATTTTATGGAAAGCACTTTAAAGGGAAGATAGATTTGAATAGTCTAAAATACTTCTTGGAGCATATATTTTCATCATAAGAAAAATAAAAATGGATCATGTAGATATTGTTGTAGAAATTACTCCATATCGAAGAATTTCTTTCTTGTGAAAGAGCCAAAGGCTCAGATGTGCACAACACAAAATGGGCGTCAATCAACTTCATTATTTTACTTGAATGTAAGCATTACATATATAGTGTGAATATCTCCGATAAAAAAGGAATCAACACTTATTCTTTTATCCCTTACATTTCTCATTCTATTCCATACATCTCTCTCTTATTCTCTCCTAAATATTTTCACTCAACCTATCTTCTACGTGAGTTGCATTTTCAACTCATTATTATTCACACACAAATATTAAACTACCTCTTACAATAGTATTGGTCACCATGTGAGCACTAATACATTTATTTCCTAACATTCCCCTAGTGCGAACATGTGGAGGGGAATCAAACATCTATATCGCCCCACAAGTTTAATGTCAGATTTGGTCGAGAATGCACCCAATACAAAATATGTGATTAGTACATTGAATCGAGAGAGATTTATTACATTGAAGATCGTTCAAGATCTTGTTTTATTGAAAATTTTACTTTTAAGGACTTATTTTACACTTTCAACAAAAATTGATTGATGCTCAAAATGACGAAAGACACAAATAACGACTCAAGTCACAAAACTATCAACTATAGACACCAAAAAATGACTATGATTGACAAACAACAAATATTAAAAAGAAAATACAAAAATCATTTTTTTAAAAAATAAAACTAATCTAGACTTATACAAAGATAAAACTAAACTTATACTAAACAAACAATATAATAATAGATTTAAAATTATAACATATAATCATTTAAAAAACTTAAAACCTAAAGTTTATAAATCTAAATACCACGAACCATTACCTAACAAAACTATTATGAATTCCTAAAAAATAAAAAGTAAACCAGAACTACCTTAAAACGATGTAAATCCTGTAACCATAGTTTTTGAATTTTTAATGAGGATGGGCCTCTGTAGTTTGTCATTTTGATCGCTCAGTATAAAAATAAGAATAACTGTGAAAAACATTAATGAAACACCTACAGAACCGGATGGGCAACAGGATGAACCGGTTTACATGGAGACGTTAATGCCAGATGACAGGGGTGACGATGCGGAGGATTTGACAGAAGATTTGGCGAGAGCTCTGATCCTCCAGCACTGACACAACAAATTTCTGGCACTGTCTAAACAGTCCTTTCCTTGCCACGTCATCTGAATGGATGGTCAATGTATGTACTGTATGAAGGTTTTTATGGGGGGCGCACCATACATAGGTGCAAAATGAGTGAAGGGTAGCTCTCGCCACAATCAAAGACCCTAGGGTTTTTCATACTCCGTTGTAAGACACGTGTCCTCTGTTTCCACCATTGATCAATCTGATTGTTGTCATATTCAAGGGGTTTGCCTCCCTTTGATAAACGCCTTCAGCATAAATATAAGTCTATATCCACAATGTCATTTACATATTATAATTAAGTGTATGTGCACAACATACCACCTCCTTGTATTGTTTTTTTTTCATTTATTTTGTGGTGAAATAGTTTTGGTACCTTGTAGACCTTCAACCTCTAAAGAATTTAATCGAAGGCCAATTATGCACATTTTTCTTGTGGTAGTTGAATTGTTCAAACCTATTACTTGGATATTGTTTCCCATTGCACAACAACACACAATTAGGAACGTCACACACATACAACATATTGTTTCTCTTGTATGGATTTTTCCACGTGAAATAAGTTACATCATCACTTAAATAATACAAACATATTGACTTTTAATTATCAATGAGAGTAAAATTGGAAGATGCATTTGAAAAATAAATGTCGTTAAGTCAATTGAAAACCTCAAGTTTATTTTGTGTTTCAATGACATTCCACCACAAGATGATAATAAAGTTAAAATTGGCATTCGAAATAAGATCATTGTAATACTAAGGTCAACATGTTCATATCCAATCCAATAATAACATTATAACAAGTTCATAAACGTAAAACATATTCTCATAAAAAGTTATTAACATAGTCATGTACACACTCATATATAGTATATGCCTACCAAAAAAATTATAACTTTCTTTCATTATTATCAATCTTAACTATTCATAAAAATTAAATAATAGTGTTATGTACCTTCATCATTAATGAAAATGACTTTCATAATGTTCACATAACATACTCAAATCCACAAAATTGTTTTCATAGAAGTTCACTAACATATTCATACATACATATGACATATGTGTACAAACAAAATGACAAACTTCATGCATTTCTATTTATTTTAACCATTCATAACAATTAAATAATAGCACTATACTCCTCCACCATTAATTATCAAAACAAATTTGGTAATGTTGTGGATTTTCCGTACAAGGTCGAATCAATATAACTAAAGATATACATCAAAGTATGGCCCAACTATTCTCTAAGCCGGGAAAAATTGAGTGGCAAATTTTTCATTATTTCATGAATATTTGACTCTTCAAAATTTGCATTTGGTTATTTTGGAGGATTGGTACATAACATTGGTTTGCCTAAATTATTGGGATGTAAGTTACTTTTTTGTGTCAATTCTCTCGTCATTTAGAATAATTCTACATTTATGAATTTAAATCATCATTACCTCGAAAGAAAAATTGGTATGTATGTATTCACATGTTTCCATGTATGTATGTATGTGTACACACACATATGATTTCGATGGTAAACATCCAATTTCATTCGACCGGAGGCTAGATCTCGCAGACTTGCAATTCTTCACCCGAACATAATTGGTGTGTGGAGGTTCTCATTTAGCGATTGACCATGTATATTGAAACCATATGACCGCATACTACAATCACCTAACTACATATTTTCCATCGGTGGTCTAGAATTGGCCACACAATTTTTGCAAACCATTCAACAAGTGATCTCAGAACTATGCGGTCAATTGGTTGCATTCATGAAGCGATTGGTTGCGTTATTCGCAAGCGCTTGGTTGCATGCATCATTCATGTCTCAAATTCACCAATGAAATTAGTTGCATTCTTCCATCCTTTGGTGATTCACATTTGAAATTCGTGTACATAACTATACAACTTTTTTCTTCCATTCGCCATAATTTCAAAACACAAAACTATATATTCGTCAAAAAAATCCAAGGGGTTTTTGTAAGGACTCTTAAAATTTACCCTATCTTCAAGGTCAATGCTACCAAGTGCAACACCAAATATAAGGGCTCTTTGCCCCATTGAAGGTATCATTGGACAATAGGCACACCTCTAACCTACTCATATTAAGCTTCACATGTTTATATTCATATTTTTCAATTTGAGATTCAAGGGCATCAACTTGAACTTGTAGGACAACCAATATGAAATTATTACAAGATACACTTAAGACATTTGATTGATAAGCACTTTGTTATGAGAGTTTGAGTTATAAACCATATATCAAGGCCCAATATTTGACCTAGCTTATGGCTACTATTATTGTCTACAATAATGATACTGTTTTCATCCCTCTCATTTCTCATTGGGTCATTGAGTATATAGGATGCACATGTCAATTCATTTGAATGATCACTCACACCGTGAATTTGCAATGACCAATTGGAGACCATATCCATAACTCAAAATATGGAATAAGCAATACAAAATATTTAATTATTATATGGCTCAAGTCTATACGAGAAAATACAAAATTATGGAATAAGCAATAAAAATATTTATTTATTATTATGGCTCAAGTCTAATGGCATATAAAGTTATACTATCTATAAATTATTGCACAAAAGAGAAATGAGTGTATTTTATCGAGAATAAATTGACAATTGGATTAAATAACATAACTAATGACCATGCTTCATGTTAAAATGGAGTAAACTAAATTTATGTGCACATATTTCATCTAAGGTATGAATTGAATTACAATTAAAACATATCCTATATTCAACAACATAGTAGGTGTTTATTTTATTTATAAATATAAAAATCTTATCCATGAATATGGAGCTTGATCTACTTGTTATAAGTTCTCTTTACTATTAAAATTATGGATTTGGTGCAATACTTCACGTTAGCACTTCTTTACATCTTACTTGTTTTGATTATTTCAATTTTTTAGATAATGGGTTATAAATATATTTGCACTTTTACATACGATATAGTTTTAAAAACAAATAAACAAAACTTTTGTAAGTTACATAGTTATAATTGAAAACAATGTCGACCTCTATATTGTCAAACCTATTATTCTTAAACAAAGGTATAATTGACTATAGAATTTATTATAAAGATTCATTGGTTGTCTACTAAGTGTGTCACAAAGTGGGTTACTTTCTGATTGCTTGCAAGGGAAAAAAAAAGATGCAAAAGTTTTGGATAAGGAAGGATTCCAATCTCCCTTAGACATGCCAAAGGGTGGAAAAGGAAAATGTTGTGGATTGTCCTACAAATGCTAAGGATAGCTCGAGTGTAGCCAAGGCTCTAATACCATTCAAGTTTCTAACAAGGATGACTCTTCTTCCTACTTGATTCAATCACCAAACAAAGAGAAAATAAAATCTCGTGCTCCTAAATCTCCGCTCCAAGAAGATGCCAATAGGTTGTCCTCCCCTCCAATGCAAAGAGAAAAATTGAATTTTATCTAGTAGAAGGACCTCAAAATCCATGAGTGTTTTGTTCTTCTAGAATCGGTAATGTTGAATGAGCATGAGGTCATGACGAAATCATGTAGAAAAGTTACTAAAAGGATTGTGGACAGCTTTTTCGATGTGTTTGGAGCTCATTAGCTTCAAGTCGCCTTGATTTGCTCGGTGTTGTGTGGTTTTAGCCTCAACTACTTGTTCTTTGTGTAGCCTTAGGATTGTTTTTAATCTTTGTAGTTGGTGGGTTTGTATTAGTTGCATGGTTGTTTGGTGAAATACATTGTTATATCTTAATTATCTTTATAAAAGGGTTGGAGCCCTTCCAAAAACCCACCTTTAACCTTAACCAACAAAAGAGAATAAAATTTTCTATAGTTTTGTGAAAAACAAATAATTCTATGATAGGTTGCAAAACACATCAATGAATCATGAAGAATGTAAAATTTTAAGAGAACGTGTAAAGTTTTGAAGATTAAAAATATTATATACATAAAATTGTTTGGCTCGTCTTTCTAGATAAATATGAAATTCATTCTTATTAAACATATATATTAGAATGATTCAAAATAAAAATTTGATAAATACATTTTTAATTTTTTTCCAAATTACAAATTTATATCTTATAAAAATTATAAAATTAATATATTACATAATGAATAAATAAAGCAATATACTGTTAGACATATCTTTCTAGATCAATAAGGAAATCATTCTTTATACAAATAAAGAAAATTAGAACAATTTTCAACAAATATAAAAATGATGTGCTAGACTTTTCTCATGGAAATTTATCTACTTTCATTATTTAAGAAAAGTTTATAATTGATATGATATAAGGATAGATGGAGAAACAATTTCAATGAGATTTATTTTAATTGTTTTTAAAGGGTAAACACCTTATTTTTGACATCCGATGAAAGATTTCATTTCATTATTTTGAGTTGTGATTTTTATGTCCGTGATTAGAATTATTTCAACCTCACAAAGACAACGAATGTTATGAAATATTAACAAAATTTAGTTGAAAACGTGTACTCTCTCTTTCCAATTTGGTATTTCTATTTTCAAAATTAAATGCCAAGTAAAATAATAGTGGTCGAGTGCTACTAAATCATAAGCAATTATCAGTCCATATTATTCCAAGCTTTATCATGTGCTCTAGATTGTTCCTTTGGGAGTTACAATATTTAATTATTGAAATTTTTCACAAGTAGTTCAATTAAAATCATAATTTTTGTGGGATTTTATTATGTGAAAATTGTCATAATATGTCCATCATGAATAGTCACTATTATAATGCTATTTTTCTCATCTATTTCAGGCTTCTCGCTATCTAGTCTCTTTTTATTGACAATGTTTTTGGAGGATGTAATATCATGTCATGTGTGTCTTACATTTCAATTGTATATTTGCATTAAGAAATTAAAATGTTCTACAAACAATTTAATCTTGAAACAACTTAAAACACACATAAATAAAATCCAATAAAAATGATAATCTAATTAAATTGTTTGTAGAATCTTTCAATTAACACATAGTATTGGGTTGTGTTATCCAAAATGTGCCCCTACTCATTTTTGTGGCTAACTCCTCTCATTTCTTCCTTCTCTTGTGCCTCGAGACATAAAATTTTGCTTTTCAAGCACTCAAAATATTCTGGAAATGGCACCATTGGATAGAGCTCTTTCTCAGCTTTCCAGAAAGGTAAAGTTTTCCTCCTAACTCCACGTATTTTTCAAGTTATGGCTCGGCGGAGTTTCTGTGGGAAATTTTCCCCTAGAAGGCCCGACCAATGATATGCTGCCACGTGTCCTAGAGTGTCGCAGTGTGGGGAAATTTTGGAAAATTTTCCAAATGACCAAAAAGGTGCAAAAAATTCGAAAATTTTCCCACCGACCCGATTTGGTCCTGTTTTGACCTAAAACTTCAAATCGCCATATCTTTCGATCCAGAGCTCGGTTTTTCGCGTTCTTTATATCAATGGAAAGCTGGTGAAATTCTCTACAAGATTTCGGGGTCAATTTTGCATTTTGGTGGAGTTTGGAGAGATAAAATCAAAAAACGCTTCTGGCACGTGGTCATGAACAGAAATGACGTTTCAACCACCGATTTTAATGAAGAATGGCTCGCATTCTCTCCCAGCATGGTTAAAAATGTCGGGATGGGTCTGTCAGGTCGCCCATGCTGTTTTGATGGCATTTTGGTCAATGGTTGAACCCCTTGCATGTTTTCTGCGTTTCTCTCTCCTGGGGTCGTGATTTGCACCTTTGTAAAACCCGGGGATGAGTTCATTTTTGCGAAGAGACACTTTTTAGCTCTGCGACTTCCTTTTCTTCCTCCTTGCGAATTTGTGAATAAATTTTACCTTTCCATGTAATGCAACACCTTTTCTTGCCTGCGGATTACTTTGTAATGTACTTGTATTGGATCGAGATGTTGATATATGTTATGTGATTAAAATCCCTCAATCCTTTCATATATTTATCATTGTTTTCTTGATCTTTCATTATATTTTGAGCATTTGTGTTGTGTTTCCTTGTGGATTGTGTATTTCATGCAAGATCGTGTGTCTATAACTCCTTTGGTGCATCACCTATTAGCATTAGTTCTTTTCTTTTTTTGCATTCTCTATCTCTGTCTCATTGGAATTTAGAGTAGATTTAGGAATTTAAACCTCTACAATTGTACAAGTGAAATAGCTGATCGGAGGAGTTGAGGAACCAACCTCTAACTGGAGATTTCTCTTCCATTTTGCAAGTCCCACACTTGGGAAGAGGATTCAATGTTGTGCAATCACACTAGATGCTAGTATGATCAAACTAGAAATCGATCAACATCCGAGGAAGTCTTCTGTGATTTGCAACAACAACGAGTTGTACTTGGGTTAATCCAACATCGATAAGAATTGTGAAACTAATGTGACATACAACGCATTACATGCATGCTCCAAAAGCTCACCAAAAACCCAAAGCGATGAATTACATGCATTGTTCCTCCTCCCGACCAACAAATGCTTATGATGCTTGTATGATAAGGTCCCCTTGCCTTTTAATTAGTACAAAAATACATGATGAAGACATGGGCGTAGTAATGACTACTCATAGAAATAATCTTGAAATGATTTAAATACAAATACGTATGCACTAAGGAGGCCCTTGCTTTGTAATAAATATAAAAACACATGAAAGGAAAAGTCCTTTTAAGGTCCACAACGTTGGCCACCCTAGTTTGGGTATGGAGGGTGGCTTATAGAATATGGGGCCACCTTGTACTTCCATTATGTAAGAGGCTCCTAACTAGGCTTCAAATACCTTAGCCCCTACCCAAATCGAAATTGTGGCCTCTCTTTGAAGAGTCGATTGTAATAATGACTTCTCATGATGGCCATCTTGAAATGATTAAAACACACATAATTATAGAAGGACAACTATGTCTAGTGAAAGGAAGTGTCAAATGCCAATACACGAGACTAAAGAGGCATGGCTACAAGAACATGTCATTCACAAGGATTTGGATGGGTTCACCAATCGATCATGGTATCATAAGACAAAACAATCCTTTACATTGAGCACTACGAGTGACCATGCCATCCTAAACAAGGTAAATTCTAAAATACTCATGTCATTTGGAAAGAATGATGGACCACCTCGATATGCAATATTTTCCGCATGAAAAGCAAGTAAGATGCTTAGATAAATTTTGATGATGATTACCACATGGATAGTTCTCTAGTTATAAGATGCTTACAACTAGCAATCACATACAACCGATGTAATGGAGACATCGAAAGGGATGCGTAAAAGAACTTGAACTTGAAGGAGTGAAACATTGTAGTCCAAGAAGAGGGCCAATGAATAAGGGGATTGAGGGAGGAGGAATTGAGGGGAAGGGAAATTGTTGGCGGGAATGTATATGAAATTTTTCATTCTTTCGAGAAGACAAATATGAACATGTAATTTTTGTCAATCATTTGAAGGAGAAAGGGGGTGTGGCGCGTATCATTGAGTCAATTTAATTTGGATATATCTTAGAAAGAAATCCCCTTGTCGATCAATAATCACAATGTCAACTAGTCACTTTTTGCGAATGACATACCTTGTGTTATGTGGATAGTTAGAGCACACTACAATTTTAAGGGAATTGGATTATATGTTCCGAAGATACGTTAGAGATAAGGACATGTGGAGGGGACTCGGTATCCTATGTAGGGATAACATGGTAGTTGAATTTGATAACCACGAAACATGGTAGGTCGGGTGATTCTATACCATGTTTGTGGACCATTATCTTATGTTATTCTCCACGCATTCCTAGGCAATAACATATATCAACTGTAATATGTATCCATGTGAATTTCAAGTTCTTAACACTCAAAAAAATTGAAGCATTTTCGTGTGTATAGTCATATGCTTGTTATTTTGAACTTTTGGCTTATGGGGCTTTGAATAAGGAGTGGTTACGAGAGATGAGAGAGGGCAAGTGTATGGGTATTCTGAGTAATATTGTAAGCAATTTATCGAAAGTAAATGCAATATTAATTATTTTTTAAATTTTATTTTCTAATAGTATATAAATAATTTCTATCACACAAGGTTTTCAAGATCGCCACACTTCATCACTAATAACAATGTTATCATCGTCAAGATTTGAACACGCTACCTAACACCACTCTTATTATTTTTCTTGTTTTTAGTTGAAGACATGTATTTCTCCATTATAGTCAAGATTTCTATCTTATTCTTGTATCACAATTAAATGCACTAACCATCGATTTTATAGTTGAACAACAATATCCATGTGAGATGTAACTCAAAAAACAAAAGATTCGTAGTTATAGAGAAAAAGAAATGTAGATTCCATTCATCCAACTAAATAGGGATATATATGTCAAAGAAGTTGAAAGAGGGAAGGTGAAACATTATAGTAGGAAGAGGGATTATGAAGTACAGGATTTAGGGTTGAGAATTTCAGGGGTGGGGAAATTATTGGAGGGATTGTAGGAGATCCTCTTCTTTTATTCGGGAAGCCACATACAAACCACATGCCAATTTTGTGAATGGATTGAAGGAGAAAGGGTGGGTACAATGTGCGGAGCGTTGAAGCAACGTACGATGGAGATAACTATGAAAGTAAGCCCTTCTCATTCAATGCTCTCAAGATCAATACTAGCTTGGTGTAATGTCAATGATTATGTTTTGTGGATAGTTAAGGGCCACACCATATGGAGGGATTTCACCTACGAAATCGTTAAGGACATATAATTTGGAGATATCTTAGAAAGAAAGCCCATTTTCACTAATACTCACAATGTCAATAGTTGTTTTTTGCAATATTAGTCCTAATGTTTCATGGATAGTTGGAGCACACAAAAATTGTAAGGGAGTTTGATTCATGTGCCACGAGATAGGTTAGAGATAGGGACATACAGAGGAGAATCGATATCCCATGTAGGGTCAATGTAGTAGTTGGACTTAATAACCATGAAACATGGTAGGTCGTGTGATTTTGCGCAATTTTTATAGACCATTATCTTAGGCCATTCTCCACATTTTTCAACGCAACTACATATATCACCCTTAAGAGTTTTCCATATGGATTTGTATTTGACATTGCCTAATGAAAATTTAATGTTCTTAACACTCATTAAATTTGAATAATTGTCATGTGTATAATCTTATACTTGTTATATTGAAAATTTGGTATTATGAGGCTTTGTTGTAAGAGGGAGTGGTATGACAAGATGAGAGATGACCAGTGTGTGGGTACTCTCATGTGCAGCATTATTGAGGTAACATATTGTGGAGATAACTATGAAATTAAGGCTTTCTCGTTCAATGCTCCCAATCTCAACAATTGTAATGTCCCCTTTTCCCAATCGAAGACCTTTGGCCTATTTTGTCAACCCAATGGCCAAAGGAAAAATATAAGGGTAACTTAAGTCACAATAAATTATTATAAAGTGTTATAAAAATAAAATAAAATTATTAAAGCACTTATATTAATTTATTTGGCTTAATAAAAATAAATTATAATCCCTATGGTAAATACGATTTTCCTTGAGGGGCAAATATCATTGTAAAGGGATTTATTATATTTTATTCTTCCTAGATAGGATAATGGCGACTTGGGCGAAAGGAGTAATGAAGCTTAGGAAGGATAAAAATATATTTCCCTTAGAAAAATGTGACTTGCATTAGGAGGGAAAAATTTATTGGGAAAACATTTAATATGGGAAAATATTAAATGTTTGCATAGGGAAAATCATTGTGATTTGATTGGCTGATTTAGAGGTCATTTGGGGCCATTTCTCCTTTATAAGGAGAGGTCGACTTGTGTAGAGATCATCCAGATTTTATTCATCATATTTTCCTTTGTAGTGAGCTTCTAGCTTTTGCATAAAAATTCCAAGGACGAAACCCATTGCGAATTCAACTCTTGTGGACGAAAACCCGGTGTTAGAGAGGGATTTTCACTCAGAATTTCCCATTGATTGTGATCAGATTTTAAGAATATTTCAGGCTTTTCCAAAGAGCAGTGTTATTGAAAAATTTTTGAAATATATATTGCAACAGGCTTCCTTCCAGTGGTACGACTTGGTTAGGGAATATTTTGGCACTATCTCGAGGTATTTACATCTGAAGAATAATTGTGAAATATTCTCCATATTTTTATAAATCAAAGCGCTGCAATTTTATATTTTTCTGAGTAGTATTTAGAAGGTTTTCAAGCATATTTCAGATCTGATTTATGGGTTGTTTTGGTTGCAATAAATTCTGATTTTTGCATGTTTTGACTTCTAAAAATATTAGTAATCATTTGGGATCAAAAGAATAATTTTTAGTAATATTTGCATTGAGAAACAACTCAAAGCCTAATCGCATTTGCTCGAATAATTCCAATTTTTCCTAGTTTGCTTATTGGGGTTTCAAACAGTTATATTTTATCATTTACAAGTCAATACAAATATGTTTTAGGGTAAAAGATCATTTGGGGATCTTTCAGTGGTATTAGAGCAATGTTCCTCCCGCTTAGAGGGTTATTTTGAATGGTGGCATTCAACATATGTGAAATGAGCTATGCACAAGTCAATTTGACTTGGTTTACACTTGATCGACATGAGTATTCTCAGGAAGCAATTAATTGTCATGATGAAAGAATTGGAGGAGCTTAATAAATTTCTTTCACACCCTGCAACCATAGACATGTTAGTCTCGTATGGCATCCATTCCTAAGAGGTCTACATCACAAACAAAAAGGAGGAGAAACAAGATATCTCTATATGTGAAGTGTCTAGAAATCTTTACAATGATTTTTCAGTAGTTAGTGACCAACGTACAACTAATCCTATGAAGAACAAAAATCAGATTTGCATAGAAAAAGATATGGACCACATGACACTTCATGATGACTCCAAGATTGAAGGAAAGCATGTGATGGTTGAAGAAGAATCAGTTACATTAGAGCAACTACATGAAGATATGGTTTCTTGTGATTCTTCATTAAGTGAGTCTAGCATTGCTTCATCCTATCATGGTGAAGAATCGGATTGTGATTTGAAGGTCCAAGATATAGCGGTTGATCCCTCACTTAGTGGAGCAACCACTAGTGTTTTGACTACACATGTTGGAGGTGACATTTTACAATGGCATGATGTCATTACTGATTTGTTTGAGAACAACAACATTATGTCTCTTCATTCTCATGAGATAGGAGCTTGTGATCATGAGAAAACATATGAGATGATATCAACCATTGATGGCAGCCCTACACCACTAGCTAGACATGAAAATATCAAGCATAGGAGGACTGATTTTGTATATTTTGGCATCGAAGAGGTAACAAGGTCCGAGAAGATGAATGAGGAATGGTTGTAAAAAGCCAAAGAGGCTAGGTTAGTGGCTGCCCTTGCAAACTAGCATCTGCAACATGCCAAAGAACGAATTCACCGCATAGATCAACAAAAAAGGGGGAGAATATTGCAGCAGTTGACTCATAATATTCACCCCATTGTAGACACGAATACTCAGATTTTGGTGCAGCAAAGTCAAGCCATTTTGAAGACCAAGCTTGACGAGGATACTCCAAGGTATGAAGAGCCCAATAGTGTGTCTTATTTATTGCTGCCTATTCCAATTCATTTTCATCATGAGATGCATGATATGGTAAAAGAGGAAGTCTTCACTTTGGAGTTTGTTGAACCATTGCTTCAAGTACATGTATGTGAGCATCTTATGGAAGATATATGGGGGCAAGTCTTAGCTCACTTGACAGGTACGGGTGCCAGGCTTGCGAATCATTTCAGCATGTTTTGTCTCTTGTGCATAACACTTGGACAAAACAAGATAAGAATTGCTTGAGGGCAAGCAATTTTTGGGAAGGGAGGATTGTAATGTCCCATTTTCCCAATCAAAGACCTTTGGCCTATTTTGTCAACCCGACGACCAAAGGAAAAATATAAAGGTGACTTAAGTCATAATAAATTATTATAAAGTGCCACAAAAATAAAATAAAAGTATTAAAGCACTTATATTAATTTATTTGGCTTAATAAAAATAAATTATAATCCCTATGGTAAATACGATTTTCCTTGAGGGATAAATATCATTGTAAAGTGGTTTATTATATTTTATTCTTCTTAGATAGGATAATGGCGACTTGGGCCAAAGAGGAGTAATGAAGCTTAGGAAGGATAAAAATATATTTAATTAATGTATTTCCCTTAGAAAAATGTGACTTGCATCAAGAGGGAAATGTTGTTGGAAAAAGCATTTAATATGGGAAAATCTTAAATGCTTGCATAGGGAAAATCATTGTGATTTGATTGGCTGATTTAGAGGCCATTTGGGGCCATTTCTCCTTTATAAGGTGAGGTCGACTTGTGTAGAGATCATCCAGATTTTATTCATCATATTTTCCTTTGCGGTGAGCTTCTAGCTTTTGCATAAAAATTCCGAGGACGAAACCCATCATGAATTCAACTCTTGTGGACAAAAAGCCCGGAGTTAGAGAGGGATTTTCACTTTCGAATTTCTCATTGATTGTGATCGATTTTCGAATATGTAATGCCCGTTCTCCAATGACCATGTCGCTAAGCATTTAACGTCGTGGTGCTCCTGTTGATCTCTCGTTGGCTTCGCCCTTGTCACAAAAATGACTGGAATTCTCCCACTCCGTCTTGTCTTCTCGCGTCGTGTCGATGTTTACTGTGGGTGTCCCCGCCTCATCCATTTCGTTTTCCTCCTATTAAAGGAAAGCTGTGCGCTCGATTTATCGAGCTCGCAAGTTGGCTCTTGTTAGTACGATTAATAAGTATTAATAAGTGGTAATAATAATAATAATAATAATATTTTTATTTATCGATCGACGTTATCCTCGCTTTCTGATCGTCGATTTGTCACCAACCTTGTTGTTAATTTTTGATAAGTGATTTTATTGTTTTAGTTTGGTCGCCTCACGGATCGAGCCTCGATTCGCGCAAGGGAAGCTGGTTCTTGGGTGGTGTCATCGTCAAGGACGTAATGTCTTGTTTAAGGTTCAAGTTTTTATCCTTGGCTGTCTAGGCGCCCTGGTATGCTTTGTAAATGTTTGGGTAAATGCCTTCAACCGCTTTCTCTTCTTTTCCCCTTGTGATAAAATTGGTCCATGTATGCCAAGTTAGATAATTATCAAGTTAGTGGTGAATTTGACCACCAACCTGCCACGCTCCCGCCATAACCCAGCTCCCCTC
This sequence comes from Taxus wallichiana var. yunnanensis, assembly GCA_018340775.1. Taxonomy (NCBI): domain Eukaryota; kingdom Viridiplantae; phylum Streptophyta; class Pinopsida; order Cupressales; family Taxaceae; genus Taxus; species Taxus wallichiana. The sequence continues at coordinate 530,650,709 of CM031244.1, forward strand.
CTTGCTCTTCGCTTCACTTTTCGGTTCTCAGAGATACCGTGTACAACATGTTTATAAAATGGATGTCTTTTAAAAGGGATATTGTGGATCCATTATTTATTCCTTGTTTCTATCGCGTTAAGTGCCCTTGGAGGTGTTAATACCGAATTAGGAGAGGGCTTCTTTCATTCTGACCTAAAACTATACATGGTTATTTACGCTTAAGGCGTTATATAATACTATTCGTATGCTTTTATTTATTTCAGATCAGATCTAACTACCGGATGTCTTGAAGCAAAGCGATTACATAAAATAATGCAGAGAAATGAGGATGAAGCTTTATTCTGCTCGACATTTAAACTAATTAAATATGGTTTAGGTTCGTGGAATCTTAAAAGGCGTGCTCGTATGGGAAGGAATATTGGATCTGTGTATCACATAGATCTCTCTCCAAAACAGACATTTTTTTTTGGTAAACCGTGTTGTTTATTATTGTCCAACCTGGCGTATGATTTGGAAGGATTTCACTTTAGTTTTGAAAATGGCCGCATGAGGAAGTAACTGCCTGCCATTTCTGCGCCTTACTGGAGGGGAAAAATGTGTTGGACCTTCCCTGGGATCTGGGGAAGCGTGAGTGAAATCTTATTGGGTTTTTACCTGTGTTTTGTCTTCATGAGCTGTTATGGCTTGCTAGCCACGCCTTTTTTGGGGATCTGCATGCTCAGTGGTTTTGGGGGTCGCGCGCCCAAGGGGAAGCTCACATTTGTGAGTTTATTGCAAGTTTCCTTTGTTGTGTGGTTGTTTACTGGTGCGCAGATCCTGGGCGCGTCTTTTTTTTGTCTTCCCTGGCCGCAATGAAGCCTCCTCACGCCTTATGCTGGTGCGCAGATCCTGGACGCCTTCCTTTTTCCTGCCCTGGCCGCGTGGGTGAGCGTGGAAGGAGTTTTCTTTGTGTGGACTGTGGTTGTGCATGGGATCTTCCAAGCAGTGCGCTGTGCAGGTTAGAAACCCCCTCCATTGCTGCTGCTCCTGACCTGTTCCAGCGTGGAGGAGAGTGGAGGATGGGCGTTTTGAAAATGGAGAAAAAGGGGGCGTGGGGCAGGTCACCTGTTGGAAACTCGTGGCTCTTCCTGGGGTTTATCTACACTGCAACTTCTTTTGCCTATGCGACTCCAACGCCTTATCTCATCGCCCTAGGTTTACACGACTGAAACCCTTCTGCTCGCTCAAGGAAACACGGACACTGAAACAAACTGTGCACAAAGTTAGCAGCGTCCATCCAAGGTTCGAGACTGCGAAACCCCCTTCTTGTGTGGACACTTGTAGCAACGATGGAGACCCCAGTCCAGCAGGTGGAGGAGATTACCATGCCGAGGAAGCTTCAAGTAACGGTGCAGTCGTTGAAGTTGAAGTTGAAATGGATGGCGAAGTCGAAGGGCACGTTGGGATTGGCGGAGACGCGGCATTGAAGGGCACCCTGTTGAAGCTGGAGAAAACAGGCAAGATAACTCTACACTTTTCTACTGTTGCTATATTTATTTTATCGTGAAACCGAACCACTTTTTTCCTTGTATAAATTTGTCAATTGGACGTCTTACTAGGAGACCTCTCCTTTCTGCTTGTTCTATTTCTTGTTTTCGCCTTTATCGCTATCAGTGTGTTAGTGAGAAACACGTATGTACCGTCGTCTCTAGGTGTTATGTTTTCTTGCTTGATTGTTCGACCTTCATCCTTTTGTTTTACGTATATCTTCTTCTCTACGATTGAGTTTTATATTATTATGTTGTTACCAGTATTATGTTGTTACCTTCGATAATCTTCTTGACATCAGAAAGACAGGTTGTAGAATTGGAGTGATCACCGCTTGGGCTATCCGGGTTGGGTCGTCGGTATTAAAACTTTTAAAATGAAAGGTTTGCATGCAATTACGCATCAAATCTCGCGTGCTTAGACTCCCATATTATCTTTCAACTTGTTCCTAGGCATTTAAGGCCATCCTCGAAGTACCTTAACCACCCCTATCCACTTGAACCATAATTAGCTTTTCGGATCTGCTAAGCTCGAGGTTTCTATCGTGTGAATCCAGTACCTCGTTCACACTAGGATAGTTATGGTCTAATCCCTCTCTCAGAATTATTGTTAATGGCGTTTCTTTCTATTTTTCCTAACTTGCATTCTTTCTCTTTTATAATTTTAATGCTATTAATTAATATTGGTCGTTTTCCATGCACGTAATTTACCTTAATATTTTGTGATGGAAAATTGCCTTAAACGTTATTAATCTTCGGGAAAATTCATCGTGCATTTGATAGTCTTATGGATTCATAGTGGAAGGTTTTGTTTTATTAATGTCACTTAGATATTTATGTTTGTGTCTATGTGTGACGTTTGACTGTGTTACCAAGGGTTGCTTTAAAAATATTATTGTTTTGGGAAATAGGAAAATTATCTTAAATTAACCGAACTTTAAAATTGATGTGGAGGTTTGTAAATCTTTAGGGTTATAAAATTTGTTGAAGACATTTTCGTATACGCTTGTTTGACGGAACCCCTTCTTCTCTCGCGTGTTTTGCTACTAGCCCACAAGGCATTGGCCTTCTTGAATGATTGGGAAATCTCTTGGAGTTAGTGGCCAAACTAGTTTACTGTGCCCTTGCTTCGAAACTTATGTTGTGTGGATACTCTATGTGATTTCAGGTTTGAAACTCATTTATACATGGCTTTTTGTGTTAATTCTTGAAAACCGTGGTTTCCCTTTTCTTGGGTCGATCAACTCTTGTTCTTCTAGAAATATAATATTATAGCCTATGCATTTGGTACCTTTGATAAAATTCTAGATGGTTGGTACTATATATCAAATCGCAATCTTGTGATTGTTATTTAATTATTTACTTGATGGGAATCATGTTTTGTTAGATTGGTTATTTCTCCTTATAGGGCCAAGGGCCATTCTTTTTCGATTGTTATACTTTCGTTGTTTTTACTCCTAACTGAAGTATATAGTCTTTTCCTTGATTGGCATGGTGGAAACTTACTATAACTTGAAGTGTTGATAGTATTTAGAGGTTTGACCCAGATTCTTGCAATAAAGTGCTTCCTTTCATGGTATTGATAGATAACAGTTATGGTGGTTTTGGTGTAGCCTTATCTTGCTCAGTTCTCACGAACTGACTCTTGTAGAAAATTTGTTGCAGATGGATTTTGCGAGTAGATGAGGGATAGACTAGTATATTTTTTGTCATCAACCTCAGTTGAGAGGTTCTTTTGCTCGAAACCTTCTTACGTTGTTCAACTATTGATAACGTCCAGTGGAAAGTTTAGAAGAGGATCAATGTCTTAGTATAATGTATTGTGGACTTTGTCATCTGAACTTTGGAAACCTTGTATTGTTTGACTATCATTGAAATTATAAGAAAATTTGGTTACTGTTGTTGAGTGACTTTGTTGGATTATCGGTATTTTAAGTGTGGATGTAACCTTGTTTTGTTCTGGTGAATGAGTGTTATTAAACTTTACCCTTGAAAATAAATGTTGAGTAAATCTTGCTATGACTTAGTAATAATGCGACATAAGTAAAATAACGTGGGTTGTTTAATACTTATAAAAGTTGAACTAAAAGTTATATTCAAATAAATTAACGTAGAGGTTACCAGCTTGAGAGCAAGGAATTCTTTAAGTAAGCAAAGGCGAGACTATCATTGCAAGTAAAATTATATAACATGATAACCCTAGCTCCTCTAGTGAACATTATTCCTTTTATGGTGAAATTTGTAAAATGACCCTAAGGTGAAATGAACTGTTAGTTGTTAGAAGATGATAAGATTTAATAAGCCAGAGAAAACAAATTGGAGATCTCACAATCTTTCTCACCGCCATTTGGAAAGTAAATTGTTCTCTTTGGTAATACTCATTTAGCGAAGCCTAAGTAAAATCGTTGATAATTCTGGTTAAGAGCTCTAGCTTCAATTAAATACTGGCAATAACTAATGAGGTCCTAAAGATGTTTTCATCTCGACCTTCTCCCTCTAACCTTTTTCCAAGGCACCTTGTATTTCTTCTCTTAAGTGTGTTGAACTTAAAACCATGTTGTCTTGTGGGCAAGAACGAGTCTTAGTAGCGTTAGTGGTGAACAGATGGCCTTGTGGAATTTAAATACTCCTTTTTCTTGATAAACGAATTAAGCAAATAAAGGCCATAATAGAGAAGAATTAGAACAAATTTCTCTTCAAAGTAAAAGTAAGAACTTAGCATTGTAAGAAGCATTGTACAAATCATATCTAGAGTCTTAGCAAACTGAAGTTAAGGATCGAAAGAGGTTACATAAAAATAAATAACCATCAATAATTTCCTCATTGTGGCTTGCCCTATCTGTAGGTGTGTTATGTGGTGGTTTCTTATGTTGTTTTGTCAAATAGAAAAGTGAACCATCCTTGGTGGGTGTGAACATTTCCGTGCTACCTTTGTGGTCATCCTTGTATTGAGTTATCCACGGAGTTAGTTGTGACCTCGGTGGTGGCATGTCGTGTCATGCTTGTGTCAAAAAAAAAAAAAAAGTTATCCTGTATTTTACTGTGTTGTTTGTGTATGAAATTATGGGTCGTTACGAGATATTTCATGCTTTTTGCCAAAGAAGTTGTTATTGAAAACTTTTTGAAATATATATCAGCAAAGTGCTTCCTTCCAAAGTGGTACGACTTGGTTAGGGAATATTTTGGCACTGTTTTGAGGTATTTACATCTAAGAATAATTGTCAAATATTCTCCATATTTTTATAAATCAAAGCACTGCAATTTTATATTTTTTTGAGTGGTATTTAGAGGGTTTTCAGGCAGATTAATAATCAGATTTCAGATCTGATTTCTGGGTTGTTTTGGCTGCAATAAATTCTGATTTTTGCATGATTTGGCTTCTAAAAATATTAGTAATCATTTGGGATTGAAAGAATAATTTTTGAGTAATATTTGCATTGAGATCCAACTCATACCCTAGTCGCATTTGCTAGAATAATTCCAGTTTTGCCCTAGTTTGCTTGTCGGGGTTTCAAACAGTTATATTTTATCATTTGCAAGTCAATAAAAATCTGATTTAGGGTAAAAGATCATTTGGGGATCTTTTAATAGTTGTTTGTTGCAATGTTAACGCTTGTGTTTTGTGGATAGTTAGACACCATGCCATACATAGGAGTATTTGCATGAAATTTCTGTAGGAAATTATTTCCCATCCTGTGGGGTCTCAAAGGTGACCCATGTTGGATCGCTGCACGTGGTGAATTTGACAACCACAAAACAAGCCAAGTTAGGTGGTTTTGGACCAGCTTTACAGATAATAGATTTAACTTTGTTGATTACACAATTGAATAGCCCAATCTCTACCCTAACACTAATAGTAAGAATAACCTTTTGGCCTTACAGATAAGAAATGTTGCTTGTTATAACTGATATTGAGGAATGAAAAATAAATCTTTCTTCTTGAGATAAAAATGCATGTGTTTTGGGCAAAAGGGATTGCCATTATGAATTGAATACATGTTTTGAGGGAACATTAAACTAACAAAATACATTGGGATGGACGTCTATAAATTTTCTATATCTTACGAGTTTTAATGATGGATGTTTTTTTGTCAAAATCATGCATTTGTTTACTTTATCATGGACGAGCATTTTTGTGAACTTAAACCACCCTAGACAAATAGTTTTTCATGTGAGACGAAAGACTAAGAGGATTTAAGAAGAGGTTTTATATGGTTATTTAACGTAACGTTGTTTTTTTCTCGTTTAATTGCAATCATATTAAGGGTTTGAAGTCTCTCTCCCACCCACCCTTTAAGTTGTTATCTATATTGTGCAACTAAAATTGTTTATGGTTGCATGGATGCACTGTAAGAAGTCCTATAGAATGCCTGTGTGCGGCTACTGGGCACCATTCCTCAAGTTGGAGTGTGTGTGTTTTATTACCCCCACCTGATATGGCATTCAACATTTTTTTAAACAACTGAGATCAAATCATTCGACAACCATGAAAATAAACGTATGCAATTCATTATGTGTGTTATTCAACTTTTCATTTGGAAATTCTTATTCAGAGAAAGACCGGATTTATACTCCAAATCAAAATGCTTAAAGCTTGTCAAAGGAACTTATAAATTCATAACAAGTTGGCAATCCTACAAATCGTGGGTTAAAGAATACATGAAGATCTGGTAAAAATTAAATGCAAAAGGTGTGCAGTCTACAGCAGCATCAGTACAATGAAATTGCTCAACAAACATGAAGATCGATGGTTGTAATCCATTGTGTTGTTCAACGGCAATCCCTATTACAGTGAAAATTAATGCAACAAAAATTTCTATAAATACAGTGAAAATTAATAATATTTGGGAACAAAAAGTCTAAGTACATTATGAATAAATTTTGATACATATTATAAGGGTGTTGGTAGTGAATTCGCTAAGTTCAAATATTGTAAAAAATATATAGGTCGAATACATTGACACATAGGGGACCTTCCATGCAATGGTATACACAACAACATAATTGTTATAAACAAAAAAATTGAATTTGAATTTTTAAAACTAAAAAAAAAAAAAAAAAAAAACCTTTTAAATTGTAATCGGTGAGGTGACCTGATTAAATCTACCGCAATAGGTATGGGCTTGCATGATATGGATAATGTGGCATTATAAATGCACACAAACTTGTGGGGAGGTGCCCAAATGGCGAGTGACAATAAGTGGTAAATTAGGAGGCATAAGTAACTATCCTGCACCAAGACCGTGTATGAAGGTGACATAGAAACCAACCTCAGTAAACAAGACCCTATATGTTACGATGAGATGTTGAAGTGAAAGGCTCGTATAGCAGGCTATTTCAAATGCTATAAAAGGAGCCGAAATTGGCCCTATTGGGTTGCATGGGACCCGGTAGAGAAAAGAACCATCGATCGAATATGGTGAACATTGTCACCAAAGTCGGATAAATTGGATTGCCTTTGGCCTAGTACCATCCATCACCAATTCCAACATATTGTTGTTTATGCAAGAGTTTTAATAAGCAAAAATATCCTATATTTTCTAGACAAGTATATAAATAAATGATAATAATTGAACGAAAACCTCGAAATAATTTTTAAAACGAGAAGGGAAAAATGAAAAAAATGACAATAGGAAGGTCTTCATTTCACTTTTAACTTTTACATTCCAATTAATTTATGTTCCAACTAACCATTATTGGCTACATGTAAATACTAATAATTAGATTGAAATAAATTCGTTAGTGCATCGTTACAAACTTTCATATTAATAATTAATTTTAAATATTGTGTTATTTAATGTCTTTCTCGTTGTGTGTTAAATCTATCTTACTAAATGACAACCTAAAAGTATTACTTTTTAATGCCTTTGTCTCGTTTTTTAATTACTAAACTCTCTATAAACATCTTGGGAGATGAGTTGTGTTCTCTTTCAAAGCCCAAATTTAGAGATATGAACAAAGCTCTTATTTCATCAACCTTAAAAGAAGTGGCAAAACGTTGCATGGGCCCCACGTATCTATGTGTCGGTTTAACAGAGCTTGAATTATCCCTACATTTTACTAGTTTGGTGATCATCTCGAGCTAGATCCACAAGTCACATGTGACAAGTAGTTGTGAAGAGAGATGAACAATGTCGAGAACATGAGAGGGGAAGTGTTGACTAACAAAACTAATAATGAGTTGAACAAGCTCCCATATACATCACAAAGGCCAAGAACTTTCATAGAGACGAAATTTGAGTAAGACAACAAATGATATTGTGAAGAAATGATGCAATAATAATCAACCTACGCTTCATAAGCATCACAAACAGACAAATCAGATCACTGACATCACAAAACAAAGGTATTAGATATGATGACAAACTTTTGTCAATCTCAATTTGATGATCTTGAGATCTTTGGTTGATGTTTCCAACCAATGGCACATGCTTTGTGTTCTTCAATTGCCAAACTTCTCCTTGACACCTGATGACACAATAACATTCAAGAGTAAGCAAAATCAAATATCTTGCCTTGAGCCAACATCATATTACCACTTCTAGTCTTAGTATGCTTGGATGACTGCTACAAGGTCTTGGTTTACTTCTTGTCAATATTCTTTCAAAATCTTGTCATATATATGCTATCACCATTCACTCCCTCATCCTTTCACCGTCCACTATTACCATACACACTCTTCCTCGTCATTGCCTTGCACAACGTCCAACAATCAAGAAGAAACTAAGTATGAATATCAACTTTATATTTTGCCTTGTTCTAAGATACTTGACTATGCCTTTCTTAATATTTAATCACTAACATCATCAAGGTCTTAAGAGCTTCATGCTTTCTACCGGCACCTATCATCATATTCAAAAGCTTCTATCATAAAATAATATGCACCCATACTCTCATACCTCAACCTTGCTTGGAAACATGAGGAATTTCAAAGAAAACGCTTTTAGACCCATGACATGTTTATTAGGCCTTCTAGCCCTGAAATCACTGATTTTCTTTGATAAAAACCAATAAAAAAAGTTTCAACCTAGACTAAAATGCTTTTGAATACCCATTTGGCCCATTAAGAAGTTGATGATGACTTCCTAGGGTGCTCTTAAGTAAAAAAATGCATAGTTTCACTATGACGATGTTTCAATTTTGTCTAAAACAAGCCTAAAACAACCATGTCATAAATATCTCCTTCCGTACAACATGAAATGATATGAAACCAATGAAATCTCATTGAGGTAGTCCTTCGATCTATACTTACCAATTTTTAGCCAATTTCATTTAGAAACATGTAAGATACAAAGGTTTTTCTAATTAAACCCTAGATCAAGGTTTCTACCAGCCTGGGAAGGAGAAAATCAATATCTTGAGCAAATATTGGTTTCAAAACCTAAATCCAACTTCTACAGCTCTGTATGATCATCCTCCAACTTTTTCATTCAGGTTTCACGAGTGATAATACACAGTTTGTCCCCAGTTATAAGCTTTGTATATCTTCTAGTGGTTGATACCCTATTTTGGACTGAGTTTCATCTCGTAACATGCAATTTAGCATCGGATTCAATGCAATTATGATTCAAAACATACACTCGAGGCAAGGACATATCAAAACTTCATTCATACAGAGGAATGTACAAGAATTTCTTTATTTCATTTACTCAAACTTGCTACAAAGGAGGTCTTACAAAGCTTGACTCCTCTTGATGATTCCTCAAGTCCCCCGCTTCTCTCTTTATTGAAAAACTTACATGAAACTTACATGCCTTAGCTTTTATAGCTCTATCCTCTGCTTCCTCACGTAGAGGTGATGCATATCTACTTACAACAATCATTCTATATTTGACACTCTTTACCACAACTTTCTCAACCTCCTATGACAAGGTAAAAGCATGTTATTTTGGGCTTCTTTAGATGTTTATCTTGATTTGAACGTGTCTTGGAATTGTTCTAGGTGACTTTAGGATGGAATTACATTTATCATGAATATTAGGATCTTGAGGATCCTTTCACATCACCAAAACCTACCAACATGACCTTACAAACTCTTTTGCATAGCATTATGATCTCTAAGATCACAATTGGACTCTTCCACTCTCTTATGAAAATTCAAATATTTAAATTCCTCATTTTGGTGGGAAACCAAATATGAGGCCCCAAAAAGCTTTTTAAACACCCTACTCACTTGCAAACCTTCTAATAGACTCAAATGGATTTTCTTATCTAAACATGACCATTTCAATGTATAATGGAGCAAGACATGGCTCCTTATTGCTTACAATATGACTCATTAGGCTTATTAGACAAATATATACAAAATTGACCCTTCTTGCTTGATGCTCTTGCATCAAGAAGTGGTCAATGTATTGTTCGACGGAAACACTTGCTTTTTGATTGCTTCAAAAGATTGTGCACTTGCTCTCTCGAAATTGTCATGGTCGCAAGGCATACAAGCATGGTTGATATGTGTGACACAAATGATTTCTACTCCACGTAGTCAATGAGAAAGACTTAGTCTAACTTAAAGAGTTGTTTGATGACATTGTCATGAATCCTATAACGCACACTAGAACAACCTCATTGATGGAGGATGTGTGAACGAGATGGTTTGGCTCGGATTTGAGGAGAAGCTTATGCCAAACACATGGATCATCAAAGCACCACACTGAGTGGAGGGCATTGTAAATGGTCATGTGGACGGCTAGATCGACACAACTACTTCAACGACCAAATACATCTTCACAAGTAATGTCACCGACAACTATAAAAAATGGGTCACTTCACTTTACTTTGGAAAATGCCTTTCGGCATAGTTAGTTATAACTTAAGGTTAATACTACTAAAGACTTCAAAGGATATGGGTTTCAACATCTTAAATGTTGGATATCGTAAACAATGCAGAATGAGCCCAAGGTAATAATTGAGAATGCTAGAAATGATAGTGAAAATTTGAATGCAAGCATTGTGAAATATGAACTCCACCCAAGTAGATATTCAGCTGTAAGATATTTGCTTACTAGGATTTTTGCTAGAGCAACTCCTTTTCCATAACCTCGAACCAAATCATCAATATCTTAGAGACATTGGTTTTGACTATAGCTTTTTCCAAAATGTTAGTTATATTTATAACCTTTTTGCCATTAAAAGACTCAACTTCGTTCACAAACAACCTAAATACGTTGGACTCAACTTTGTTCACTACAACCTAAATAAGTCGTTTCATGCGCAAATAATTTTCTTTGGAGGTAATAACTTTGTTTTCTCCAATTCTACAGGCATTTTTATACGCTTTGCCTCCAAGTGGGCACAATCAAGCACCGCGATAAAGCCTTTAATTCCATTTTCTTCTTTTTGAAGCTTTTCCACGTCCTCCCAAAGCTGTAGTTCTCTTCGAAGAGGGTGGCAGGATGGTTTTTGTAGCTTGGATTATATTGTTGTTTATTTTCTTAGCTGCCATTTAAAAAGATTTCAGGTTTATCTTATCTTCAGCAAGCTTCTTTTTCACTAGTTTTATTGTTGCTTCTCTTTTCTTTGGTGTATTTTTTCAGCAGTTACTATAACTACTTGTATTCTGTAATCCCGTTGGATATATGTTGGTTACCTTTGGACACCAATGCACATAGGTTTATCTTTTATAAGCAAAGCTATACAAAATGTGAAACCCACAATTTCACTAAGACCGCCAAAAGACCACTCGATAGAAAATGGAAACATAGTAGAATATTTTGGAAATCAATAGACCCTGGCAATGATGTGACACCATATATACACTGATGACAAATGGTTGTGACATGTAAGAAATTAAGAATACGCAAAAATGAAAGATCAGTGATCAAAGTTGTTGCACATCATGGCAGGACAAATAATAAATAAGCAATCATAACCATACAATTAGATACCATAAACTATTATTGTCATACAGACACCTTCGTGTCATATTTGCATTCTTGAGACTCCGATTGTCATTATTTACATTTGTTGTATTCATGGTAAGACGTAAAGTTCTATTCAGTTAACAAACAGAGGTTTCATAAAAGGCAAATGAACTACATACAAGTTCAGAGGATAACACTTAAAGCATGCCAATGCAACTGATATCTCAAATTTAAAGAGTTCTAAATACAACCACTCAAAAAGCTTCTACATTTAACATTTTAAAAATTTCAAATGACAGTCTACCTCGAATCTACTTATAAGAGTGAATTAACTCCAATTCTACCTACTTGTTTGAACTAATTAATTTCAGTGCCTCCTAACTATTATAGTCCTTGTCACTGTCTTATTTGTTTTTTTACTTCTGGCTCTATAAGTATTAAGAAAATGAATTGCTCTAAACCAAAATCTAAATACATAAAAACTTTGCAACAGGGAACGTAAGTCGGGACTGAAAGATAAAAAAACTCAACTATGGAAATAGCTAAAATGTTATACCAACTTCTATTTCATCTTATCTTATTCTTATTTTACCAATCAATGCACAAAATCCCGTGAGATTTTTCCATAAAACCAATATGGTTACACAATAAATGCCAAAACGGTATTTTTTCCTTTATCCTTTGCATACCACCCATACATACTACTAGACCAGTGTTGAAAACAAAGCAGTGGAAGTGAATTCTATTTGTAAATTATCTTCAAGAAAACTAAATCCAATATCATAACTAGCACATTAGCAAAATTCTGTTTTATTTTTTTAATAATTAGCGTTAACTTTACTTCACCAAATTTCACTACGTTGAATGAATGAACATATTTCGAATAAAGTTACAAAAGGGGTTTACCAGTTTTTAACAAATGCTGACTAGAAAGACCATACATCAAGTTCAAATGAAAATATTAAATGAACTACTAATGTTTCTTACATGGGATGGAGCAATATTAGGTGCTGACGACTAGTTTGTTAAGTAGAGCATCTTTGTCCCTCAATGATAAGTTGGATGATGAGCAGTCTTTTCGAACTTATCAAAGGAAACTGCCTGAAAGAAACTAATACATCAAGGGAAAGAAGGTAAAATAAAAAAGGAGATGAAAATTGACACAGAATGAAGAAGATGCTGGAATAATTGAGAATACAAGGGTGGAAAAGAAAAGAAAAATGGCATCACCAACAAATTTTCCTTCCAGAATTTACATTGTCACCAGTCCTACCTACATTCTTCTTGTAGCTTCTTTTCATCCTTGTGAATTTCAGTATTCTGAGTCGTGCTGTCTCTTCTGTCCCATCTAGGTAATGTCCGTAGCTGAACTTAGGCCTTTTACCAGATTTCCAGCTAAGAATTTGGTAATTATTCATAGAAATATGAGTTATTTTCTATTGACATTTGTTTTCGACCTTTTGAAAGCTAGAGTTTTAAAACATATTGGCCTTCAAAAATATTAACATCACCATCAATGAAAATACAGTGAAGAAAATACACCATCCACATGAAGCTGATTCAGACAAGACGCTTTGCTCTATATATGAACAGAGACATAATAAAACAAATAATTTCAAGCCAACCAAAAAAGAGGCATCAAGTGAAGGATAAAAATAGTCATATAAGTTAACCTCAAATTCTGCACATCAGAACATCGAACGCACGCCTTACACCCCCAATAATCTAAGAAACTTCTAGATTAGGCATCAGGACTACTTAAATAAGTTTCTTCTTTTCAAAAAATCTCTTTAGGTGCCACAGTTGCCATGCGGACACTAATAAGCACACAGTTAGAGACATGATGCTGAACCATGCCACCCTAGAATTGGTGACCTCACTCATCTCTCGCATTTCCGACTCCCTGGACAGAAAACAAAGCATGGAATGTTCATGATTATAGCTTCAAATTACAAAAAAAAAAAAGGAATATACTCTACAAGCTTTAAGCCTAAACTAGGCAGGGAGGCAAACTAAATCACATTCAAATGAACATACATATATTTGTAGCTCCAGAATTACCTGCTTTTAATGTATAATAAATTCTCGTGAATATTTTCTATTGCTACTTCAATTTTTCTCAACTCAAGTTCAACTCCCTGCAGTTGTAGTAAACATAGAATTTCAGAATCAAGTTTGGTACTACATATAAATGTATGAGGAAATATAAAATAAGAATAAACAAGAAAGCTTTTCCAAAAAGGTCTTCAACAGCATGTTTAATTATATTACTAGGTTCAGCATCATGAAGGGTAATTTCCACATGAAATATATTTTTTCTTCAAATACAAATAAGATTGTGCAAAAAGCAACCTAATGGACCATGGAAGCCAACATGAATATCCTCTATCCAAGAAACAACTATTTAAGGCATAAAACATTGAACTGTCGAAATGGATCATGTGGAAAGGAAGGCAAGTAAAAAGAAGGGTGTCCAATAGGGATAGCTGGAGCAAAGTTGATCCAGGAGGCAGTTTGACTCATACTAATTCAACACACAGGCCCCAACCAATGAAAATGAGCCAAAGGTCTAATACCACAAAGTTCATTCACTTTCAGGCCAGGTGACCAAGGCACTGTATCAGATGCCCCATCAGCACCACAGGTCCACAACAATAGGGGAGGTGAGATGTTTTTGTAATTGACAAAAAAGGTAGGCCTTCCACTCTTGGACCAGAGTAGTAAAGTAAAAGAAATGTTAAATCAATCTCTGAGGCTGGTTTGTAGGCAGAAGGGGAGTAGTCAGAAACAAAGGAGCCAATTCTAGCATTTTCTGTAAATGAGAAATCATAGTGTAACATCTCCAAAGTGAATTTATCTCTGTATCCCTGTCATAAAGTATTCTTGAAGGGGAAAAAAGCAATCCCAGAATTTTTTTGTGGAGATTTTACCCCTGGAGGAATTTTTCTTGTCTTTCTGTTCAATAAATTTTGTATCTGTTTCCCCATACAAGAAGTTAAGAAATCTAGATTTCTGTTCAGTTTATTGTGTAGGTGTTTCTTTCTACGCAAAAAAAGTTGAGAAATCTTGGAGTCATAAAAATACTCGAGTTTTCTTCATTTGGAAAAATATTTTTTTAGGTGAATTGCGCTTATTCTTAGAATAGATGATTACAGATCACTTCTCTTATGCAAAATCACAAACATCATCCTAGAGGGATTGAACACGGGAATTAGAGGCAGTTTTGTGAACTTAAATATGATGACATTGATATTAATGTTCGTTACTAATCAAATGAATGCTTGATGTTCAAAGGAAAAGCAAACAATGAAACGTAGGCAACTTAGAATGCTTTAGAAGTTTGATTGCTTTTTACACCATCAAGTATCATCGATGCTTGAAGCCATAAGGGGGAATGGAGAATTGTGGCTAGAAGGGAATTACTATCTGCTTCAAAGTTCTAACATGTAGAGCCCAAAACATCAGTAATGGACATTTCTGAGCTACAATTGCCCCATCACTTTGTGATTCATCATCAACTATGGGAAAGTTAGCCATTATAGCATAAAACCTCCAATGACAAGTAATGAAGTGGGTACAAGTATTCTAGATGGACAATTTGTTCAGCAGTCACCTTCGGTACTAAGAGAGTTCCCAAAGTAACAAAGCCACACATATATTCATTGCAGTCAACTGCAATACGGAGATGTGTATGTCCTTGAAGACACAGTGAAATCAACTGCAGATCTCACAGAAGATTGGACTTCTAAAACTAAGATGATCTTATGTAACATTTTATGGAATAGTAATACTAATCTGGTATTATCTCAAAATGGTCGTGATCCTATTCTCCACTTGAGGTAGACACTCTAATGGAGGAGTGTCAATGACAAAAGAATGCATAATCCACATGCTTTTCAAACAAACTCGTTAAATCTATGTGCCAATGTCCTTGTTAATCTCTTCTTTCTCAGACATGCAATACTGATCAAGAATATGGTGATGATCATCTCTGTACATAGACAGTAAATAACACGTAAACCAATAACTTGGGCAAAAAAGCCAATAAAGCAGAAACTAAGAAGTAAACCAATAACTTGGGCAAAAAAGATGACAAATGAACATTTTATTATGACTCCTGCTATAATCACAGTATTCTAATGTTACACTCATAAAGCATCTCTATTTGAAGCACTAATCCACTACTCCCATATGTACTACACGATGCACTAAACATTTCTGAAACGGATTTTCGAACTAGAAGAAGCAGTTTCACATTCATGTGGACACATCTGGTACTCCGATTGGAGCAATACTTGTGCAGCTGCGCGAGGGAAAGATTGACCACACAATCTACTTTGTGAATCAGAAATTGTCCAACACAGATAGGAATTACACAACTGAGAGAGAGGCATTGGCTATGGTTTATGCGCTACAGAAGTTTCAACAATATCTACTTGTGACTTCGTTTACTTTCATTAGATCATGAAGCCTTGAAATATTTGGTGAACAAGCCAGTTTTGCATGGGAGAGTATGCAGATGGATCGTGTCGTTTCAAGAGTTTCAATTTTCAGTGGTAGTCAAACCAAGAATGTTGAATGCGGGACCAAATAATTTGCCATGCATTAATATAGGTGAAGAGGCAAGGCCAATAGAAGATGACTTGCCAGAGCACAAATATACAGAGTTCAGCATGTACCAGAAGAACTACCAAAGATAGTTTGTGTTTTTAACTTCAGGCATGGTGCAAAGGGATTGTCCATCAAAGAGAAGAAGCAACTTTGCTGTTAAGGCTGCGCCTTATCAATAGATTGGTAGATGAGGTTTTGCGGAGGTGCGTCCTATTCCATGGGCGACCTGATGTTTTACAGGAGTGTTATGAACAGATCGCAAATGGACACTATGCAGGACAAGCCACTGCAAGGAAGACTCTTTTCACAAGATATTGGTGGCCTACAATTTTCAAAGATGTAAAGGAGTACGCAAAGCAATGCAAAATATGTCAGAAGGTCAGAAAACCCAATAGGAAAGATAAGATGTTACTCATCTCAATTATCAGACAACCATTTGAGAAGTGCACAATAGATTTTGTGGTTCCAATCGACCCACCAACATGGAGAACAGGTGTGCATTACATCATTACCACTATGGACCACTTACTGTGTTGAGCGGAAGCAGCACTAAAGAAAGGATTGCATGACAGAAACTTCTGAGAGGTTCATGTGAGAGAATATCATTGAAAGGTTGAAGACTGAGAAACGCAATTTCTTGTGGAGACTGCACACATTTTGTGAGAAGAGTTTATGATTCACACCACAAAATAACTCCATATCACCTGCAAGCGAAAGGAACAATTAAGGCATTCAACAAAATCTAGACTGCTAGGATACAGGTATGGGTACGGGTTCGGTATGCTGAAACGGCATTTTTTTAAAACAGCCAGGTACGATACACTGCAGGTACATTCGTACTATATATTTTTACAAATTAAATATATATATATATATATATATATAAAATGCAACCCATGGGTTTACAGTTCGTGTATATCCACTCTTTGACTATGTTGGGTCCAAGGTAAGACCCCAGAAACCTGCATATCAGCACCATTTCTTTCACATAACATGGCCTTTGTTCCACCTCTTCGGGGCAGTGAGCATTTGGAGGTACGTTTTGGAAACATATCTGTCATGTCCCTTTTTGAAGGTTGATTTTCGAAGACCTTAACCCATTCTTCTCCCCGTGGGTCTAAGGAGAAAAGCAAGGGAAAGATCTGAATTATATTTTTATTGTTGTTTAGGTAGTTGTTTAATTTATTATCATGTATCCTATTGGGAAGCCTAGCGCTCCAATAGAGGAACTTAAGTAGTTAGGAAATAAAGGTATTATGAGCATGTAGGCTCCAAATACCATTTGAATATTTAAAAGCACTTACCTTAAGGGGTCGGCCATCATTTTTATGTTGTAAAGCACTCCTTGTGGCTATTTAAGGAGGTTGCTTGGGCATTATTGGATTATGTTTTTGGTGAATATTCATATCTTGGTGAAAGTTGGCTAGTGTAGCCCTTTTACTATCTCTCTCAAGGACGAAACCCCTTGATTGAGGACCTTGTCCAAGGACGGAAACCCTTGGTTGAGGACTTGTGGAGGACGAAAACCCTTCATGAGGTTTTATGTATGCAAGCTGATTTGAAAGGCAAATAAAGTATCATTTTCTTGCATGTTTGGTCTCTTTAGTTCAATGATCTATTTGTTTGGAGTGGAGTGACCTACTTGAGAGTGATAAATTGGTATGCGGATGCCCCGGATTGATGCTAAGCGAGTCAAAAAGTTAGTGGAAGATTGCTTATACAATATTGGTGTCCTAAAGTTCTATGAGTTGTTTTTTGGAACACCAAAGGAAATTAAGAAATGGGATGTATTTGGGACCCACGATGGACGAATGTTCTTCGCCAATGAGACGCTAAAATTACAGCACAAAGGGTCATTAGAATTTCTGGTCTCGACAATAGTGGAGCAGATCTGTGTTCGAATAGGAGAAAATTGTGGAATAAGATAAAATAAGGAAGTTTCCAAAAGAGGACTATTCATACCTCTTACCATATTTCATGCACCTTGGTATTTGCACCAAAGATAAGGAAGGCGCGTGAATAAAAAATAGATAAATAAAAGGAACCTCTTAAAGTTGGCGCCAAAGGAAGATAAGGTGCATGCATGGAGGAATAAATAAATAAAGGGAGCTGCAGTCCTATAATTGGCGCCAAGGACAGAAATAGAAGGAAATAAATAAATTTATTAATTCATATTTCAGGCAAAGGATGCATGGAATTGAATAAATAAAATAGAAGACCTTGCATGAGTCTATTCTTAGAGGTTGGCGCCAAAGATAGAGAAGGGGAATTAATTAAAAATAACAGTGGTTGCTCCATGTACCAAGGTAAAAATAGAAATAAATAAATAAAACAATGAATTTCTGCCCCATACGCCAGCCAAGAATAGAAAGGGATTTTTATAAATAAAAGACAATTTCCAGCAGGGTAGAAAGAATTAAAAATAAAAAAGGAAAAGCAGTCTATTCTGGGATTCCAGCAGAATATTCTTGTTTGGAGCAGTCTATATGGGCTGATTTTATTGTAAAATTCATAGACATACTTGGAAGTTGATTTGCTCTGGCATTTTTAGCCTTGTACTTGCACCTCTTAAAAAAAAAAAAAGTTTCATTTTGGCCCTCTCATATTGTTGTTTTCAGATTATTCATTGTGTTTGATAGGATATTGTGTTGCCTTAGTGTGGAATTCATTCCCTCTACCGCTGTATTTTCTAAAACCTTGAATTTATAATGTAAAATAGCCTAGAGTTGTGCAGGTGTATGGATCTTTAAATTCTTTGTGTGCAAAGTTTCATGGAAGTATCAAACTTTTGATGTATTGCCCTTTTCCATTTTTCCGCACTCATTTCCCTTTTCTTGTCAAGTTTTTGTTTTTAGGTGATTCACAAGGGAGTCAGCCCTCTCTAGAGGTTCACCTCAGAAATAGGTTATCCGCAGCATTGAGGTGTTCCAATTTTGTCAATAGGAGAAAGAGTACACACACCATTCTCTATCAGGGTGCAACTTCTAGGTGGCAACAGCTGCACGCCAAAGGGGACAATACAAAAATTTGTTAGAGAAGTTGATATTATTCTTAGAAAATATCAGTGTTTCAGACACAAATATTTAGCATCTAGTGACTCAATTGGCCCAAAGATCCCTTTTTTTCAATCAACATACCATTTCCTCCATCTTTCCATCTTTTTATGAGATTGAGGAACATATGAGTGTTTCTAAGAACTAAATCAGATTCCTTAAGCCCAAATCATCTATACCTGAAAGAGAAACAAATCAGCAGCCTTTTACTTATATCTCATCTCCAACCAACTTCATAAAAGAAGATAATTCCACATCTATTGAAGATTGGTCTGATTCAGATTGGGAGGATGAGAGTGTTCAAAATGTGCAAAAGGAGCTGAATTTCAAGAAAAACCAGGCAGATGTGAAGGATAACCAGATTGGAAGTGAAAGGGAAGAGAAAGTGTTTTTGAACACTAGTGCCATCCAAGAAAGAGAGGAAGAAGGAATTCCAAGTGAGCAAGATGTTTCATTTGAATGCAATGATCCTTATTGCTCTGCATGTTTAGAACTTGCTTCACTTTTGGAGGATTGCAGTGATACACCAAGAGCATCATTAGTCACTGCATTGAACTAGGAAGGGCCTCACGATTTTGAGGATAAATTTGAACTCTCTAGCTTCTTGTCTGAGGAAGAGCATGAGAATACAGGGGTGG
Organism: Taxus wallichiana var. yunnanensis; assembly: GCA_018340775.1. NCBI lineage: Eukaryota > Viridiplantae > Streptophyta > Pinopsida > Cupressales > Taxaceae > Taxus > Taxus wallichiana. Next base: position 530,670,382 of record CM031244.1, read on the forward strand.
AAACATGGATGTTTGTGCAAGAGCAAACAATATCAATTCCAAACAAGCTTGCAGACATCCACCATGAAGAGGAAAGAGTCTCCACCAACTCCAGTCTTAGAGCTAATTGCAAAGAATATGGGCAAACCAAGAGGATCATCCCTTGCCCAATCAAATATTTGGCTAGTTTAGAGCCACAAAAGGAGTTGTCATCAGTTGCGCTCAATTTAGAGCATAAGCAAGAGCTTCAAGTTGCCAAAAATCAGCCTCAACATCTCCAAAAACTAAGTGCAGATCCTATAGAGGTGTTTATTCTTTTCTAGACTGATATTTTGAGTAAATCAAGGTGTGAACGATGTTTTCACTTTTACCAAGTGATCTAGTTGCAAAACTAATCTCATGGCCGCACTTTTGAGAAAAGGAAGTTATTTCTCCTTACCAATATGTGGTTTTGTTTAGCTTTCATTTCTCTTTGTTTAGATTAGGAGTAGGCTAGGTTGTTTCTTGCATAATAAGTGCTTGCATGCACATTGTTTTTCCAGTTTTCATAGTTAGTTGTCTTTTCAATAAGTGTTTGCATGCACATCTTTTCCTTTTGTTGGAGGGTATTTCAGTTGTATTGATTCAAAGGATACAAGCTTTTCAAACTTGTGTGCAGCAGTTGTTAAAAGAACGTGACTCCATAGCCCAATGGATGCAAAAGGCTATTGATCTCTTTGTTTAGCAGGCAAACAATCCCGTGATGTTGCCAAAATGTTACCATATTTCATGCACCTTGGTATTTGCACCAAAGATAAAGAAGGTGCATGAATAAAAAATAGATAAATAAAAGGAACCTGTTAAAGTTGGTGCCAAAGGAAGATAAGATGCATGCATGGAGGAATAAATAAATAAAAGGGAGTTGTCTATTCTTAGTAGTCTACGCCAAAGGAAGATAAGGTTCATGAATGGAAGAATAAATAAATAAATAAAAGGGAGCTGCAGTCCTATAATTGGCGCCATGGACAAAATTAGAAGGAAATAAATAAATTTATTAATTCTTATTTCAAGCAAAGGATGCATGGAATTAAATAAATAAAATAGAAGACCTTGCATGAGTATATTCTTAGAGGTTGGTGCCAAAGATAGAGAAGGGGAATTAATTAAACATAATAGCTGCTGCTCCGTGTGCCAAGGTAAAAATAGAAATAAATAAACAAAACAAGGAACTTTTGCCCCATGCGCCAGCCAAGAATAGAAAGGCATTTTTATAAATAAAAGACATTTTTTGTTCCATGCACCAGCAAGGCAGAAGGAATTAAAAATTAAAAAAGGAACAGCAATCTATTATGGGATTCCAGCAGTCTATTCTTGTTTGGAGCAGTCTATATGGGCTGATTTTATTGTAAAATTCACAGACACACACTTGGAAGTTGATTTTCTTTGGCATTTTTAGCCTTGTACTTACACTTCTAAATAAAAACAAGTTTCATTTTGGCCCTCTCATACTATTGTTTTCAAATTATTCATTGTGTTTGATAGGATATTGTGTTGTCTTAGTGTGGAATTCATTTCCTATACCACTATATTTTCCTAAAACCTTGAATTTATTATGCAAAATAGCCTAGAGTTGTGCAAGTGTGTGGATCTTTAAATTCTCTGTGTGTAGAGTTACATGCAAGTATCAAACGTTTGGTGTATCGCCCCTTTTCCATTTTTCCATACTCCTTTTCCCTTTTCCTTCTCAACTTTTCGCTTTTAGGTGATTCACAAGGGAACCGACCCTCTCTCGGAGGTTCACCTCGGACATAGGTTACCCACAACCTTAAGGTGTTTCAATTTTGTCAACAAAAGAGAGAGTACACAAACCATTCTCTATCAGGGTGCAACTTCTGGGTGCCAACAATACCCGATTAATGCTCTAGATCACATACCAACCTGATTAGCGAAGCGCCCGATCACCCGATGTTTACTTCTACATCAAAAGACATGGCCTATGATAGAGTGGCCATCAATTTTGTGAAGTATGTCACCAAGAAATTGTGAAGGTATACAAAAGGCACACAATGTAGAGAAGACAATTTCACATCGAGAAAAATTTCTTTGTTGATTATTATAGATTAAGTCACATTCCAACATCAATTCATTGTAAGATGCTTGATGCTTAGGATATGCTTGCAATGACATACAAGGACTACATTTTCCATCAAATGTTTTCTAGTTATAAAGCAAAATAGCGAGTTTGGTATGACAACCTACTTATTGCATTACAAAGGCGCCATGTATTTCGTAGAAAAATTGTAGAAGGCTACAAAGAGGTATTGAGCTTTGGGGTGCGGGCATAGTACTCACTAGTGGATGGTGACCGAAGTCAATGGAGAATGATGAGATTACAAACAAACTCTCAACAAGACAAGCCAAGGTCAAGGTCGACAAAGAGTCAGTATAGATCCACTATTATAGGGGAGAAGAAAAGGAAAGTAAAAAGACTGCAAGAGGAGAGCAGGATTAAAAGCAAGTGGCCGAATATTTTGGGATGCCAAAAAGATGGAAAAATGATGAGTAAAGTTATAGGGGAAAACTCCGATAAAGGAGGAATAGGAGGAGATTGCAAGGTCGAAAGAAAAGAGCCCATAACTCTCGGATGAAGAGGACTTCCCTTTAGAAGAACGCGAAGTAGAAAATAAACCAAGTCAAAGCGAGATGAAGATGGAGATTGGTTGTTTGGGAGCATCTACCTCTATGCAAGTATCGGGAAATAAGGCAATGATCCTTTTAGGATTATGTGGATAGAGAGGAGATCAAGAGGAAGAAGATCACCCCCATTAGGGATGAACAAAAAGATTTAGAGGAATGTAAACAAGGAAAATTGAAGGTCATAAGGGGTCGAGTAAATGCATTATTGTGGAAATACTTGATGAAGTATGTATTTGACCTACTCATGGAGGGGGTATAAACAATAATAAAGTAAGAGGAAGGCTTTGAGGAAAGGAGAGTGGTGCAATGTGATCCAACGAGTCAATCATTCACAAACCAAGATTAGCATCAAGGGGATCGTTGTTGAAACATCGAAGGCACAATCTATGAAGCGAGTTGACTAACTCCCTAAATAACCGACTTAAAAGGAGATAGCTTGGAAAAGGCCATAAATGAATTGGCCAAGTTGAAGATAGGGGTGAACACATCTTGTAGATGGTGGAAAAGAGAGACCTAGTTTTTGAGATGTTGTGAATTTGAGTAGGATGTTGACCCCGATAAGTTGAACACAACAATGCTAAACCTTTTGCACAAAGCTCCAATGGAGAGGACAACCGAAGAACACTTGGTCAGCAAAGGCATTTATCGATGCATGCAAAGCAACGTAAGAGGAAAACACGGAGATGAGCAACCTGGACGCAAAACTCTAGCAAAAAAAGCGAATAGGCACCACATATTTTTGGCACGATTAGGCACAAAGAGGATATAGTGAATCCCAGGGAGGGAAATGGGATAAAACTATGATCAAGTAAAAACGGAAAGTAATTCATGTGGTGTATCAATATGAGTTGGGATTGCAATAGATGTAACATGAGGTGAAGCATCTAAACTATTGATGGTATTAGACATAGGATCAATGTGTGTATCATTAGATTCAATATGATCGGGAGGAGACAAACTACTAGCACTATGGGAAGTATCCTTCACTAATAATGTCCGGTTCTAGTGGAGAGTAAAATTTGAGAAGATGGATAAGAAGGCATATCTTTGAGACAAACAAGATGGAATCTCTTAACTCTTTAAAGAGGCAAGGGCATTTTGAGAAACCATGGAAGGAGAAATGAAGCATATAGACATTGTTGCTCAACTACCGTGAAAAGTGGTCACAGAACACGTAGTGATCGAAAGAATATTGGCTGCTATAAAGCCCAAGGGAAAGGCGCAAGCAAATACCATCAAGGATGAGACACAAGGCATATCGATGCATGCAAAGCAACGCAAGAGGAAAACAACAGGAGATAAGCAACCCGGAGGTAGATCTCCAAAGAGAAAATCAAGAGGCACGGCATATTTTTGACACACTTAGGCACGAAGAGGCTATAGTGACTACAAGGTTTGCCATGGAAAAAGTAAAATTTGAGAAGATGGATAAAAAGGCATATGCTATGAAGAACAAGATGGAATCTTTGCGACTCTCTAAAGACGTAAGGGCATTTTGAGAAACCATGAAAAGAAAAATGAAGCATCTTGAAATGTCGCTTGACTACCAAGAAAAACGGTTGCGAGAATAAGTAGTGATCGAAGGATGTTAGCTGCTATAAAGCCTAAGAAAAGGAGCAAGCAAAGACCACCAAGGACTAGACACGAGGCAAGGAGGCCTTAAAAGAAGTAGAAGCAAGAAAAGTAAATAAAGTCGGCATAGAGGCTGCAATTGCGAAGTGAAACACTTTTGCTAATGAGCTTAAGGGAAAAGTTCTACAAATTTTAGTTGCACCAATAACAAGTGCATGAGCATGAACAGACTTATTGGGGAACAACAAGAAATTTAGTATGGGGATATTTTGACCCAAAGAAAGGCTAAGTTTTGATCAACATAGAGGTTCAAGCAATCAAGCCATGCCAAGCGAGATACATGAGATTCGTCAACTTGGCCCTATACACAATTATAAGGAGTATGGGTTTTGTGTGGGTATAGTGCAAACCTTATCGAAGCATAATGCATTTGTGGAAATCTATACAATAAGGAAAACATGTATGGATTGACGACGCACAAGTTTACAGTGTTGTCAACTAGGAAAGAGCTACCACATAACACAATTTTGTGAAGGAGCACTTGGAAGATGCTTTTGGATGGCCTAGAGTGCATGCCAACACAGCCAATTATGCATTCTCCAAGGTATCTATAAGGCATCTAAGAATGTTTTTGCAAAATGCCAGGGCAAAGGATTCCTAGAATCTTATAAATACCTCCTTTGGACCCTCGTTGGATACTTTTAACCCTTTGATACTTTTGGAAAAGCCTAGGTACTTTTCGTACAATTTTAATCTTATAGATACCATAAATCTTTGAACTATGTTGGGCTTGAGTTGTTAGATGAATTTTTGTAGTATATTGTATTGACACATGAGCCGAGGGTCTTTGTTTGACACTATTATTTCACACAATCACATATTGTATTTGAAGCCTTTGATGAATATAATGGAAGTATTTTTATCATTAAATTCTTTGAATTATGAGTAATTGCTATGATCTAAGTGTATATTATTGTTGCGTTGATTTTTGGTTAGATCTAAAAGTTATAAGATAGACTTGGTGTCTTTGTGGTCATTCTATGAGTTATTCATGTGCTAAGGGTTTCAGCAATGAGTTTGCCTATTAATATAAGAGTTTATGCATTTGATCGCTTCACACAATCACATAAAGGGGTTTCAATGCTCTCGATGCACTACAAGTGAGACCTCCAGTGGTCACGCGGTTGAATATGCCAATGTACTTGTGAATTGTGCGTGTAAAGCTTTATCTTCCATTCTCGTTGTGTTTCTCTCAATTTTGTTGTCATGTGGGAGAGCTAAGTGCATGGCTTGGGAATTCGTTTGAGGAACATGCACTATTACATTGTCAAAGTTTATAAAACAATCCTTGTATGACATCATCAAAGTTTGCAAAAAAAAAATTATTTGGTAATGAGGAAAGAGGCTATACAGTGAGAAACTCAAAGAAATGGATTATATTCACCATTTCTCCCTCCCATTAAAAAAATGCTTACAATACTTGTGTACTAAGTGGGTCCCTTGTGATTATTACCAAAAATAAATAAGGAAAAATGGCATCAGCCATTATGGTAATGACTACTTATGGAGGTCATCTAGAGATGAATTATATACGACAAGTAAAATTCCAAAAAAAAAATAATCTAAATAAATTGCTTGTGGAAGCCTTCAATTACTTAACACAAATACATAATTGGGTTGTAATTAGGTTAATCCCACATTGGTAAGAATTGTAAGACAAGGGTAACATATAAGGCATTACATGCTCCAAACGCGGTGCAAATGGGCGAAGAGGCTAGAGGGTGAGAAGCCCAAAGCAATGGATTACATTCATCGCTTCTCCCCATTCTAATAATGTTTACAATGCTTGTGTGCTAAGTGGGTCCCCTTGCCTTGTGATTATTACAAAAATACACAAGGAAAAATGTCATTATGGTAATGACTACCCATGGAGATCATATGGAGATGACTTAAACACGCATAGATACAATCAAAGTTGTCAATTACATTCCAAAATAAATGGTACATTACGCACAAATATCTCCCTAGAATCTCTTTGAGAACTTACAAGCTCTAGGAACCTATAAGAAAAAGAAAGCTTATATGATATATAAGTCTCATATTTATACTCGAGATTTCCGCAAAACCAAAAAATTGGTTTATGTTGTTATCCCTACATACACCTCCCGCCCCAATAGCCCCTTGACTCCCTGCTGAGGTAACATTTGCATTGATCTTCCACCTTCCTAAAGGTAGGACGACATCATTCATTATGATTAACCCTCTTTGCAGCCCCCATTATCGGGAATCACTAAAGTTCTTTATCTTTACCTTGCCATGGAATATGTATTATGGGAGCCTATTATTGATCAATCATTGTTTTCTTAGACTATGCTATCACACTTCTTGCGTAAAGATGTGAGTTGAGTTTGTTTAGGGAATTAAATGTAGGGCTCGAAAAACTAGTCAATTTCCTTAACCTAGGGCCAGCTTTCTTGTGACAACTTGTGATGCAGAACAGTTAGGTTCATAGAATCATAAGCTATCATGTATCAACCAAAAATAGTTAGAGTAGTTTGTGTAGCATTTTGTGTTGAGGGTGGGTTGCACAAGTCTATTGAGACCACGTAAGCCTATCCGAAGCCATGGAGTACTTGGATGAAGTCATGGAATACTACAAGTTTGTTTGAAAGCCGTGAAGCACTAGTTGAAGTCATGGAATACTACAAATCTGTTTGGAAGTCGCAAAGTACTAGATGAAGCCGTGGAATACCAAAAATTTGTTTGGAAGTTGCAAAGTACTAGTTGAAGCCGCGAAACACCGCAGGATGATGTTGTTTGAAGCCACGAATAACCACGGAGCAATGCCAATGCTGCAAAAGTTTTGGAGAAGTTGATTGGTTATGCTTTGAGTCTTGTAATGGGCCCTTCGAGTCTTATCGTTGTAGTTATGGACACCCTAAAAATTAAAATATCCCATTACACATTATAAACCTCTAAAATCATCTTGTAATCACTTCACGACACATTACAACCATTTCGACTTATTATGACCATTTTTGTTACATTTTGCTACTTTATGACCTTTAAGGACATTCTACAACATTGTCCCAAATCACACTTCTATCATCCCCACAACTTCCTAATTACTTTTAACCTATATTCCACGGGAACGCGTCCCCACGTTTTCAGCTCATCCCGTACAGGGACGTTTCGAACCTCGGGGCGGGTAGAAACGCCCCTTCCCGCCCCCAAACTCTGCGAAAAATCGAAACGCCCCAGTGGACGCTGTAAAACACAGGGACGGCAGACGCCCCGGTACATTTAGGGGACTTCTAGAAGTCCCTCGACCGTCATTAGGGACGCCCAACCGTCCCTACCGCCCCACGCATACACCTTTAAAAACGTTTTTTTTAAAACACACTTTTAAATAAAAATAAAGCAATGTGGGGGCCCACAAGGACCCCCACTTGCATTTCTAAGTGCCCTAAACCTAAAACAAACATCAAAACAAAAAAAAGAAGCTCATTTGATTCATTTCTCATTTTGTGAAGGAGAAGACAAAAAAGAAAAGAGCATAGAGAAGAATAGAGAGCAGAATGAGAAGAAGGCAAGAGAGTAATATTCTACTCCATTAGAGGTATGTTTATCATCCTTTGTTCATTTTACAAATTTGCACAAACTATTTCTTCATTGTTTCATTTTATTTTTTTAATCATAGTTTCAAGCTTCACAAACTTAGGAAGTTTTTTTTTATTTTTTTGTTTTCACTTGCAGTTGCAGGGTTGTTGCATTTCCAATACAAAACAATGAGCAGCAATGAGGGTAGTGAGGGTGAAGAGATTCAATTGGCAATGCAACATAGAGGTAGAACCAGAAATAGGGTTTCTTCAGGGAGTGAGAGTGTTGCACCAACAATGGGTTCAAATAATCCGTTTGATTGCCCTTCACAACTCCTCAAAATCTATGCAAAGGGGCCATTCAATGCTAAAAAGCCTCTTTCACAATTTGTAACAGCCATTGACAAAGAAAAAAAAAAAATCGGGGGAGTAGAGTGTGGTTATGCCATATTTGCAACAAAGAATTTAGGGCAACTACACGCGGGTTTATTCACATCTTTTGGGCATAACTGGACAAGGGGTAAGAGGTTGTGAAAGAATATCATTAGCGGAGAAGACCGAGGTTACTAGGTTGCACATGGAGGGTGAGACAATGAAAAAAGGGATGTCATCGAGACTACACAAGTGCCTACCCAATGTGTGGATGTTGAAAGTCAAAGAGGAGGGGATTATGCCAAGGGAAAGAGAAAGACTTCTACTGTTACGGGTATGTTTAATGTGCAATCAAAGGAAGTAGTTGACTTCTCTATTGCCAAATTCTTCTTTGCCAATGTTATACCATTTCATGTGTCACATTCCCCTTTCTTCAAACAAATGTTCAAAGATGTAATTGTTGTTGGTTCCTCGTATGTCCCTCCTAGAGAACACAAACTACGAACCAGCCTCCTTGATAAAGAATATTCTAAGGTGAGTGTGGTGATGGAGGAGATGAGGCAAACTTGGATACGGGTGGGTTGCTCTATCATCATGGATGGGTGGACCGATATTAAACATCGGCCACTCATCAATATCATTGTCACATGTCCTGTTGGCCCTTATTTTCTAAGAGCTATTGATTATACAGGAAGAGGAAGGATGCAACCTTCCAATTTCAAATTTTGAAGGATGCCATAGAGGAGATTGGGCCCTCTAATGTTGTACAAGTAGTGACTGATTCAGCCCGTGTATGTAAGTTAGTTGACATGATGGTTGAGGGTGCTTACAAGCACATTTTCTGGACTCCATGTTGTGTTCATGCATTGAACAACGCATTGAAAGACATTGGAAAGATAGATTGGGTGAAGGCAGTGGTGGCGAGAGGCTAGACACATACAAATGTTCATTTGCAACCATCACACCTCACTTGCTCTATTCAGGTTTTTTTCGAGGAAGGAATTCCTCAAGCCCGTGGACACTAGATATGCCAGCTATTTCATTTTGTTAGAGAGGAGGCTTTGCAATTAATGATGGTTAATCAGGAGTGGGGTAGATGGCCAAAGGCAAACACTTCTGAAGGAAAAGGTGTGAAACAAAAGATCCTCGACGATGATTGGTGGACCACAGTCAGGTAAGCTATTGCTGATTTTATATATGTAAGTTTAGTTTTTAATTTTTAAATATTTTTATCCATGTTTATAACTTGTAAATTAGTTTAGTTTTTCATTCTTGAATCTTAATGTTTTCTAATTTTTTTGTAAATTGTTTGCAGATATGTTTGCTCCTTCATCTCACCTGTAGTGGGGGTCATAAGATATGTTGATACAGACTCTCCTAGTCTTGGAGAGATTTATGAGACATTTGACAACGCATGCTTGGACAGATGAAGCAAGCCATTCATAGCAGGGATCCTACTTTGGGATTTTATGAGGAGCATATTAGGCCCATCAGACACGGCAAAGTGGAACACAATGAACACCGCACTTCATATGGCAGCCTATGCTCTAAATCCCAAATGGTATGCAGCACAACCTGGGAGAGTGCCTCCATCTGATGATGAAGAGGTGAAAGAAAGGCTCATGAAGGTCTTTCGAAAGATGTACACCGATGAGTCCACTTTATCAGACTCCAATAGCTATCCTTTGTCAATCTCTGTGGACCAACATTTAGCAAGCCGAGGCGAGGACAAATAGAGCTACATTAACTCAAGTAGACCCTATTGGATGGTACACATGGCACGGAAAGGATGCACCGACTTGAGGATTCTCGCCACTCGCCTCCTTTCACAAAGTTCGCTAGTTCCTCTCGTCATTGCAGAGAGGAATTGGTCCACATGGCCTCATCCACACAGTTAAGAGGAACCACCTTACCTCTCGACGAGCAAAGAAGTTAGTAGCCATGCATAGTGCCTTGAGACTTCGGGATCGATAGACTCCTGAGTATCGTCAGACTCTAGCCACACATTGGGATGTTGATCCCGAAGATGCTTCACAGATTGATGAGGAGGCACAGGTGGGATTGGTTGGGGTTCCATTGATGAGGCAGCCCCTCATAATTCCAAAGTGACTCGACTCGCAGTCTGATTTTGATGTCACTTTAACGGAGTTTGATTAGGGGCAGCTATATATTTTCATTTTGATTTTCTATGTTTCAAACATTTTGTTGCCCTTGGGCATTTCATTGTAATTAAAACTTGAATCTTATGTGCAATGTGTGATGAATGCTTTATTAAGTTTATCAATGTGTTATGGTACATACTTATCATTATTCATATGAATATTTGAAATTTCCTATATTTTTAAGGTCAAATCTTATGTGAAATCTCAATTCAACTCTAATTTTATTTATTAAGGTTCTATAATGTGTGTGATGAATGCTTTAGCAATGTTATCATATGAATATTTAAAATTTCCTATATTTTTAAATTTTCCTTATTTTTCAATAGTCGTCCCCTGCCATCCCCTAAAAAAGGCATAAAAAAATCCATCCTGAAACACGTCCCCCCGTCGTCCGTCCCGTCCCGGAAACTTGGTGGAACATAGTTTTTATCACTTGCACAATGTTATGAATCATTAATTATTCGCACTATGGACTCTATTACACTCATACCCCACTCCAATGATTAATTAATTAATCTTATCGCTCTCATTATATACCCCTTACCACATTAGCTAATTTTATATCAAAATAATTAAATACATCCTCCTCCCACTCATTTCCACCTCATCTCCAACTCACTTCCACCTCACTAATTGACAATTAAAGTTGGCTAAAGCAAATCAAATTAATTAAGGATAAATCAACAAGTTTAAATTAAATCAAATCATAGGTTTGAGTTAAACTAAAGTATGTCCCTTAAATCATGGCTTTCCAAAATTAAAGCAAAACTCTCTCCAAGCTAAAATTCACGTCACCTTTTGGGTGAATAAAAATCAAAATCCAAAACTTAACATTTAAATAAAACCTTTAAATATTCACAAGACATGCCACCTTTGTCAAACTCAATGACAATTCACCCAATCAAGCTCAAAACAACAATGTATCTTGCCAATCAAATTGGAAACTCAAATCAAATCATTCCAATCATGCTTTAGTCAACCTCATATCAGAAAATCAATCACACAAATCAAGGCTCTGGGATTCTCTTCCCTCAATTATAATTAAACACTCATTCCTCTCCGTTAATCATCTTTGGAAGCTTGAGAATCTACATTGTTAATGTATCAAATTGCCATTCAATTTTACACATTGTTATGTTGTCCATTTGATCAAAGACTCTCCCAATCAATCCAATCATTCATTCGCATTGCTCTTAGCTCAAATCTACTTCCATTCAGAATACTTTGGAACAGCCACATCCATTTGATCGTAAAGATTCAACAAGCTCGGTTGCTTCATTCCAAGCTTTAGTCAATCTCATCTGAGGGTGCAAGGAGATATGAAGGAAGAATTTGGTTTGCACATTGTGTTTGGCGAGGTCAAGCTCCCATCAATCCGTATATCCCTCAAAGATTTGATCAATGAAGACGAATACAAACAGGCTCGTCTTGTTGAACTTCACCTCCTAGATGAAAAGAGGCTTAATGCCTTAGATCATTTAAAAGTGTATCAGAATCAACTTTGTCAGCAACTACAACAAACGGATAAAACCCAAACAATTTGAGATTGACGGCCTTGTACTAAAAGAAAATCATAAAAAAACCAAAGAGCGAGAAAAGAAAGGAAAATTTGAACCTAATTGGTTAGGTCCTTATGTTATCACTACAAAATTCAGATATGGAGCATACAAGCTATCCACTAAAGATGGCCGAGAGCTTAAAGAGCCCATGAATATGGTTCATCTGAAAATATTCTATTCTTGAATCATCCATGGGTATCCCTTGTGTTGGGGGCATTTTAGCACATCCACTTATATAGCTTATCCATCCTATTCCTCTTACCATATCATCCCAAATCACTTTTTGTCGCTTGTTCCTTGTATTTAGGACATTTTCCATCTGTTATACTCTCCATATCTACTCATATCCATCCCTTAATCTTAATAAGATTTTACGTTCTTACGTATGCTTAGGTGGGTCCTGGATCACCTAATATAATCTCACTGGCTATTACATTGTTAGATCAAACATCCACCTACATGTCCTGAAAATCCCTAAAAATCTAAATAATCAAAAATCTAACTACAATATATTTCCAAAAATCACAAAAACTAAAATATTTTTCCAAAACTACCAAAAACATATAAAACCACCAACAATCTACAAAAAAATTGAAAAATGTCTAAAAACCTAAACATTTGCAAAAACCAAAGATCCCAAGAATCAACACATTAACTCCTATCCTGGTGTCTGTTCCAAATATCAATCAATCATCATTGTGGAACACATTAGGGTTAAGTGTCTTTATGTAAAGTTGTGTTGCATTGTTACTTTTCTTAGTTAGTTGTTGACCAATTACAAGTTTATTGTTTATCATCTTGGTTCATTTATAGCCATGGTGCATACATTTATTGTGTATATTGGGTTTGTTTTTACTTTTGGTATATTGTGTGTGTTTGTTTATGCACATAATGAGTTACTCATCATGGTTCTTTAATATTCGAGTGCAAATTATATTGTGCAACAACAAAACTAGTTGCTCTAAATTACAAAATTTGAATGGAAGCTCAAGCTACAAGCAAGGTTAATCCCATCATCATCCCAATCAATATCAAATCATAACACCAAATCATCATCTATCCATCTTATATCATTTACCATAATCAACTCTATCGCAAGAAAATTCTAATAGCACAAATGACTAATGATTTTTGATACTAACCAGCCCTTCTATTTAACCCTCCTAACCCTAATGTTGGCCTTTGACCCATCATTTTTCATCTTCTCGAGCCCATTTTACCCGTCTCTCATGCGGAAGTCTCTTATTCCTCCTATCAAGCGACTATCCACCGCTTTGTCGCGTCACCCATCCACTCGAGGGGCACACCCACAATCTAGATTTGTTGGGGCATCCAAATGCTTCACTAGGGCAAATCAAGCAGTTTAGAACACTTTTTTATCATTCGTTCACCGATCTACACGCATCTACTATCTTTAAAATGCTATTACTTTGTAATAACACTTTAAAGAGGGGCAAATGTAAACACCCTAAAATATCCCATTACGCATTCTAAACCTCCAAAATCATCCCGTAATCACTTCACGACACATTATGACCATTTCCGACTTATTACGACCACTTTTGATACATTCCGCTACTTTACGACCCTTAATGACATTCTACGACATTGTCCCGAATCACATTCTATCATCCCCACAACTTCCTAATTACTTTTATCGCTTGCACAATGTTTCGAATCATTAATTATTCACACTATAGACCCTATTACACTCATACCCCACTCCTATGATTTATTAATTAATCCTATCGCTCTCATTATATACTCCTTACCACATTAGCTAATTTTATATCAAAATAATTAATTATATCCTCCTCCCATTCATTTCCACTTCATCTCCAAGTCACTTCCACCTCATCTCCAACTCACTTCCACCTCACTAATTGTCAATTTAAGTTGGCTAAAAGCAAATCAAATAATTAAGGATAAATCAACCGCATTATTGAGGTTGTATCATTGGTGATCGGTTTGTATGTGTGTGTTATTCCTCTAAGTTAAGTCAATAATGTGGTTGATGTGTTTCTGCAGTTTATTTCCAATCTGTGTTCATATACATCTCTTGTATATTTTTGCACGAAGCTCTAGGCTTGCATGGTCTAAGGCGGCTCTTCATTGGGCACCTAGACCACGCAACCCTCAAAGTTTCACTCGAAATATACATGAGATGTATCATAACACATATTAGAAATAAACAATAGAAACAAAACTTTATCAAATTAACTCAGAGGAATAACACACACATACATACTGATCACCAACGATATTGTCTCAACAATACAATCAGAAACAGTAACAGACCAAATGTTGCACTCAATCTACTTACAAACTCAACTCTCGTTGAGCCTTCACTATCAGAGCTTCATTGCTCTAAGCTCCTCTCTAAGCTCTAAGCTCCTCTAAGGCAATTGGGCTTTGTTTATATAGGCATGCAAGCCACCCAAATGTTATATCAAACTAAGCTACACACTACCATTAGACTCCTAAAATTACGAAACATTACAAAGACAAGACTCAAAGTACCCATTAGAAGACACGATGCATAACTAGTTGGTTTTCCAAAACTTTCGCAACATCAGTACACTTTGTGGTTATTCACAACTTCAAACAACATACTGCGGTGTTCTGCGGCTTCAGCTAGGACTCCACCGCTTCCAAACAAACTTGTAGCATTCCACAAATTTCATCTAGTATTTCGTGGCTTCCAAACAGAGTTGTAGTATTCTACAGCTTCAACTAGTGCATTGTGGCTTCCAAACAGACTTGTAGTAATCCATAGCTTCATCCAGATTTTGCAGCTTCGGAGTAGGCTTGTGTGGTCTCAATAGACTTGTGCAGCCCACCCTCAACACATCGTGCAACACAAAAAGCTACACAAACTACTCTAATTGTTTTTAGTTGATATAGGATAGCCTATGAACCCAGATGCTTCTGCATCATACACCTCAAGTAAATTTGAAAACTTGAGCTCTTGCCCAAGCACGTTGGTCTTCCAGAATTCGGTGTCGAGTGACATCAACTGTACTCAACCAAGTTGTATCTTCAATATAGTTTCTTTTCCATTTAACCAAGTACTCCTTATACTATTTGTTGTATTTCTTTATTATGATGCCAGTCACTCTCATTGCCTCTTCACATGCTTTCTTTGGCATCTATTGTCTCTGGTCCACCCTTTGAATCCTTTGCTTTTTCTTGAACTTCAAGGTATGGATACAGATCCGCCACATTAAATATATTTGAGATATCAATGCCTTTAGGCAATTCAATCTCATAAGCGGTTAGGGTGCCCAATGGCAAACACTCAAGTTCCTTTATCTTTACCTTGCCATTGGATATGTATTATGGGACCATATTAGTGATTGCGCCATTGTTTTCTTAGACCAGGTTATCACGGTTCTTGCCTAAGATGTGAGTTGCATTTGCTTAAGGAATTAAATGTAGGACTGGAAAACTTAGTCAATTGCTTTAACCTAGGGCCAGTTTTCTTGTGTCAACTTGTCACTTATCAATGGTTAGGTGAAGAAAAACCCTTAAATTAGATGGTTATCCAATTAAGTCACAAATAAGAGTTGGATAAAGGTTTTGATATGAGATTATTAACTTGTTTGGTGTGTTTCATGGACAAAATTGCATTGAGTGGTTTTATGGTTATTATTCTCAGTTTACTGCAACTATTTCCTGTTTAGCATGCTCATGGTAGAATAGAAGCCCAGTTGAATGCATATACTATACCATGTAAGTTCGCAACTGTTGGGTTCAGCACAATAGTTGTTATGCAGGTCACAAAGTCATGGAAGTCCTGCAGTTTTCTAAACTTGCTGAACAATTTGTCAAACCAAAGTCTTGAGAGGAAGCACTTGGAGTAGTACCTGTTGCCCGGGCTCTAGAGGAAGTGTATAAACAGGGTACCATCCCTAAGTATGGGACACGGGAATGTCAAACAAATAGCTTATGAATGCACTTTGTGTAGAAAATGTTTCAATAAAAAAATGGTCTGTTAAATCATCACGAAGATCTAATAACAGCTAAAATTTCAAGGTTTAGTGGAGCTTTAAACCATAGTTACTAGGTTCGAAATCCGATTAAATTCGGAAGGGCAAAAAAATCCGAAAATTCGAGTTCTCGAAAAAATCCGAAAAAATACGGAAAAATCCGGTTCGAATATATATACATATATTATTATAAATTTATATTATTGTATACTTATATCATTATATATAGACAAATCATACAAAAAAGCATCCATCTACCATAATCATCATCATCATAATGATTCTTTCAAAAGATTGCAAGAAGTTGCTTGGTCCAAAAAGTTACAAAAATAGATTTTATGAAAATAAGAAAAATATTGCCATCAATGCGTAGAGCTCGAGAAAATATATACTTTTAGAGAAGACGACACCTAAAACGGAGCCACAGAATGAAAGTTATGGCACATGCAAGTTTTTGCTGCTACATCTTCCCGGACCCTTTCCAAAAATGGCAAATTTTTTTCCACACTTAAGCAAAGTTCAAGCTGGATACAGCTAACTGAAGCACTGAAACTACAGTTTCTTTTCTTGTCCAAGTTAAATATAATCACTCACTTCATAGTTAGAAAGTTAGCATAGAAGTCCAATCATAAACAAATAAGCTTCAGGAGTAAATTTATTTAAATAAAACCATATAGTAGCACCCAGATGCTTGTAAGTTAGATGAAGAAAACTGCCAATTGAGTTCCCATGTATAATCCAACTAACACATAGCCATCATTGTTACCAGGTTTGCAAGAGTTCAAAGGGGCGTACAGAGCGAACAAATTACTAAATAACAAGAGAAATTCAGGAGGCCTCGGTCTCAGCAATTATAAAGAAAATTTACATAGCTAACATGACCTTTCCCACATGGTATACTTCATCTAGAGAAAGCAGAACCTAAGAGATCAGCCTGAAATTTGAATTAGAATCTCCCATACAGTCCATTAGTTCAGAATACATAACTTGCCTTACTAACAGTTATTTCTCCTTATTTCATTCTCTAGTACGTTATGAAATAATTTCTTCCTCATCTTCATAGTTTACAAAACTCTAATTTCTTACCACATGAGTAATCAGCGGATGATAATGAATAGGAAAATCTAAAAAAGAAACCTACTACAATGCAAATAAAGGGCAGGAATGTCACTCACTTCAATTTTCTCCTTCCTTGCAATTGTTTCCCAGTCCTTAGCTGCAACTCCAGCCTTCCAGTCAAGATCCACAGTGACTACGGCTTCTTGAGAGGAATTTGGAATCCAAAAACATGCTACATAACTACCAGATTCATGTGCTGTGAATCCAAATTGACCCTGCGCGACATTTTCTGTATGGTGTAGTGAATTTCCATAAGGTGATGTCACCTGCACACAAATATAATGGAATATAATCCAGTCAAAAGGAGCAATATCAAATTGTTCAGAAATGCAGCAAGCAAAGGGCATAACAGGTTTAGACTTTTTAAAACTCATATCAAACAAAAGTATAGCAGGAGTGTCCCCTTAAACCTCATACTTCATCCTACATATAGTTTATGAGGGAGAATGATGTCAAACAGGTAATTTTCGAAGTAGAAAACAAGCATGTTGCAAAAAGTTATTTGTTTCTATAGACTTTTCAAACATCGTCTGCATTTTGGGTTTATTGATGCCTGGAAGTTCCAAATTTCAAAAATTATAAATTCATAAACGAAAAATAAACAATATGAATTATAAATATGCTGCAAAAATCACTTCCACAGCTGGTAAAGGGCATTTTCTTCTGGCATTCAAACTTCAATGTATCTAAAACAGAAGTTCAGACATGATTCACTGCGATAATTGGCTACTACTACTGAAACTGCAAATTTACTATGAAGCATTGGTGTATCCCTGGACCCTGCATAACCTGGCTGGTACATACGGTGCGGGTATGGTCCAGGTACGTCCCAGACATACCTGTCCCAAAAGCGACACAGCAAGTTAAAAACGCTTCTGTTTTTTTTTTTTTGTTGACTCAGTCAACCTAAACCCTAAAAACACTTAAATGAATAAAAACAACCCTAACCTCCTCTAAAAAGCTATAAAAAGACACTCAACCATTGTCAAAACACACAAACAATTCATTGTTGGTATTTGGCAATTTGCAACTTGCAAGTGTAAGAGCCAAAGAGAAGGAGGCAGCCATTGCAAAGAGGGTTTGTTTGGAGGCAGCCATTGCTTGCAAGGAGGTCAAGCTTGTTTAGAGCCTAGAGGCAGCCATTGTTTCATAATTTCATTGATCATTCAAAGGAGGAGAGTCAGGAGACTAGAGGCAGCCATTGTATTTGTTTGAGTTTCATTGCATTGTGCAAGGAGGATCTACGTTTGCCAGTTTGGAGGCAGCCACTATTTGTTACTAGCTGCCCTTGCTCATTGTTTACAGGTATTTTTTATTTAACTCAGGCCTTTTTATTAATTTTTTTTACATTTTTGGGTTTTATAAGTTCCATATTTGTGTATTAACATTTATGTAACATGTTACATCATTACATGTAATCAAGATCGTGAATGATGTGGATCATTGTGTTTAAAATGTTAAAAAAAAAAAATCATTTATATTATATATATTTAAAAAAAAAATGGAATGATGTGTAATTTTATAAATCCTAAACTCTTTTTGTAACCCTATTATAAGTTTTGTAGACACAAAATCTATGCACTTGGGTACATTTCTAGGTCCTAAAGCATACTAATGTATACATGATTCCTAAGCAAGAAAACTAGTGGTTGACAACTTCTTTTGGGTCTTTTGTTTTATCTCTTGCACTTTTATTGGCCTTACATATCTTACAGCCCTACCGGAACTTTATTGATTTATCTTTTATGGCCTCAGACACTAGCATTCAATTAGGACGTAGTGCCCGTGCCCTCCCGTCCCTCTTAGGCGCTCCCCGACCTTCTTTATCTTCTTCTTACTCTTTTGGGTCTCTTTTACTTTTTGGTCACCTTTTAGAACTTTGGGTCGGCCTTTCAGTTGTCAATTACGAAATTCAAACAAGGGAATCATATATATACTTAGTTATTGCTCTCAAATAAGGGGTCAAGCATCATAAGCATTATCTATCATCACCTAAGCTTGCATTCAAAGGCACAAGAGCATTACAAAGCATACATCTAGCACACTCATACAAGGGACAAGGGCTACATCAATCTGCATACACAACATAGGAGGGGAGTTCATTTTATTCCATCACACACATTCTACATACTTGGTACATTCTAGATCTAGCCCGCTATCATCGTGCAACTTGCACAAGGGCATCCTAGGGCATCATTACACACACAAGCACGGAGAACTACATGGAGTCTAAGATGTGGTGCGGCAAGACTCGGTCGTAAGTTCACTCTTCGAATGATTGTCGAGGTCAGCCCGACTCCACATTTTGTATCTTTTTTTATTGGATTTGATGTGATTTGTGGACATGTGCAGGTAGCTATCTGTTTTGCAAGTTACAAATACGACTCACGATCTAATACCCGAACCGAGCAACAAAACGAGTAGAAGCAAAGCTCCTCCAACCCATAAGAGACCGTAACCCGAGCATTTGAGTAGTACACTAGCCCTGGAACAGTCACTAGCACCTAGTCACTCCTATCCTCCTGTGGGCACTTCTATCCAACACAATTCTCGAGTCTCAAAACCCTCGGTGAGTCTTGACGACGACACTATTTCCAAACTGCTCCAATAGTTACTCAATCCAGATCATCTCCAGATTGCATGGAAATCAGCTAAGTCATCTTCCTCTTTCATTTGCTTAGGGTTTCATATCTTTGAATGCTTGTTGCTTGTCCATTACTATATATTATCATCTATATATCATTAGTTACAGTATAAGTTACTCTAAAATTAAGGTTTAATTCAATTTAGATTAAATCGAGTTCTAATTTTTGTGTATGCTCTTCTATTGCTACTAACGCAATTTGGAGAATTAGAAATAGTGTTAGAATATTAAAATTTTAGTAAATATTGTCATTTTAATTTTTATTATTTATGTAAAGGCAATCTATTTTTTTAACATCTCAACTTTGTGTATGCTCTCACCTCGCGCCTTTATGGTGATCTTGGTGATCAAAAACAATCAAAAAGAAAATGGAGTACTTGAGAGAGCAAGAGGAGGTTGATAAACAAACTGAAAGAAATAGGGCTAGAACAATTCCTTTGCAAAGAAGGCCTTCAACAAGACCACCCACATCCCCATCTTCTACTCATCCTTTCATCCAAACTCAAGCTAGTCTAATTGATACCCCTTTAGATGAAAAGACCTCAAGAAAAAGCCAAAATAGGAATTAAAAAATCATTCAATAATGAGACAAGGGACATTGTTGATGAGTGGTTGATCCATGCAATTAGACATGCATTTAGACATGTGGGTTGCCCTTCAATGTATTGAGGTCTCCATATTGGTAATATATGGTGAAGGCTATCAATGAAGTTTCACAAAGGTACAAAAGCCCAGATTACGAAAAGGTTCAAACCACACTCTTGGTGAAGCAAGTGGAACACATTCAAACTTCTTTACAACCAATTAGAGATTCATGGAAGGATTCAAGGATTTCCATTATTTCACATGGTGGAAAGATTTTCGAGATAGACCCTTAATAAATGTTGTTACAAAGATGCCATAAAGGAGCCATGTTCCTAAAAGCCGTTGATCGCAAAGGGAAAGTCAAAGATGCGCAGTTTTAATAAAGGCTATTGAGTCAATGGGCCCCCGGAGAATGTTGTCCAAGTCTTCACGAAGAATGCTAAAAATTGTAGAGCAACAAGATCGATTATAAAGGTAAATATGTGCACGTATTTTGGACCCCTAGTCCTGTCCACTCCCTTAATTTTATGTTGCAAAAGATTAGAAAAATCCGGTGGATCGAACAAAATTACATAAAGGCAAATGACATTCAAATGTTTATCACAGCCATCATATGTCACAAGCCATATTAAGGAGATTCTCGAGGTTGGAGTTGTAGAAGGTTGTAGAGACAAGATTTGCCTCTCACACACTCGTTTTGAGATGACTTGTAAAGGTAAAAGAGACCTTAAGTAGTCTGGTGATCAGCAATGTTTGGACAGTGTGGAAGCAAGCAAGCACAGAGAAAACTGCAAAAGTAAAATCATTGCTCCTTGATGATGAATGGTGGGCCAAGGTTGAGTACTTGCTCAGTTTTACAGAGCCCATTCTATCCATGATCAGATACGCAAATATTAACGCAGAGTGCATCATAGAGATTTATGATGGAATAGACTCTATGCTTGAACATATAAGAGAGGTCATACAAACAAAAAAGCAAGATCCAAAAGAGACCTTCTACAATGAAGTCAAGAGTGTGGTCATGAAAAGGTGGAATAAAATGACCACCCCATTACATCTCCTTGCCTATGCACTTAACCCAAAGTATTATAGCTCTAAAATATTTGGGCTACCTAATAAGAAACCACCATTCTCTGACTCCAAAGTTGCAAATGGAACCAAAGCAGCATTCAAAAGACTCTTTCTGCAACCAAATGGACATGTTTGTAGCTTCAGAAGGCAACATGGAAGAGGTTGAGGCTCTCTTCGACAAGTACACCATGAGCCCAATCAAATGGTGGTATGTACATGGCCATGATGCCAAGTACCTACGACCTATCACCATCAAAATTCTTTCACAAGTATAACATTTATTGAAAAATTTAAATTTTATTTACTAAGTAGCGTATTTTTGTACATTTTTGGTATGTTACTAATTTGAAATTTCCAACAAGCTTTTTCGTAACAGAGTGATCCAGGACAAACAACCCAAGCATCAATTCTAGTGGGGCAACTTCCGAGAGTCATAACTTTTGCACCGTAGCTCCGATTGACTTCGTTCAAAATGCATCGGAAAGCTTGGAACGTGTAGAATATGGTGAAAGGGTGCAAAACTTTGTTCAAAGCAAAGTTTGACCCCAAAATCTGCTTCTAAAGGCCTCAAAATGCAATTTTTGTAGTGTTGTCTAAAAATAGTAATTTTGCAAAAATTGCATATGTAATTCACGGAAGGTGAATCACCTCGTCTCCCTCAATATTGATGACCTTCCACATTCTTCTAGATGTCTCTTCATATTTCTAAAAGTAGTATATAAGTATATGTAACCCGCAAGGAAGATCGACATCTCCTTGCAGAGATAGTTATTGTATTCATAGTCTTCTAAGCAATATACATATTTTTTCAAAGATATTTTTTTTTGTTTACATCTGACAATTATTATTTTGTCCTTTAATCCCAAAACCCCTACGTTGTGGATCAAGGTGGCTAGTAATTTTTCCGCAAAGCAAATGGAGTACTTATGCCTTTATCCACTCAAATAAACGAAACAAGTTGGCATCCAAAAAAGTTAAGGATTTGTTATATTGCGCAATCCAATTTGTGCCTCTTGTCATGCAAGTATGGGGTCTATATTAGAGATCCTCACAAACTTTGGGATATTCTTCAAGACTACAAAATTGGATAACTCCGCAACAATTCTTGCCTAGCTTTCAATATTTGATAACGAAGATGACATTCAATGCAGTTCACAAGGAGTGGAGGGCGGAGCTAGTGGTAGTGACATGCAAGAATTTGGTTTTGAGGAAAATCTAGATGATATATTCTAGATTATTTGTATTCACATTGGCATTGCCACATGATTAATGAAAAATGTTAAATTTTAAGCATATTGAATATTTTGAGCCTTGATCCTACTATATTTTTCAAGTTTTGTATTTCTTATGGACTAAAAAACGAGTAAAATGAGTTTATATACTAGTATAGATATCTTAAATACATCTATCTAAAATACGCGAGAGATATCAATCACGAGGCACCTATCTAACTATGCAAGTGTAGTATAAGTATACCAAAAAAAGTAACAATTAAAAATTAAAAATAAATATAATATAATAAATGTATCTATATGAAATACATCAATAGATATCAATTTCAAGGTTCTTAGGTTTGATTTTTTACATACCTCTTTAATCAACAACTTCATTAAATTCTCTATCAATTTCCCATTGATTTGTGGCAAATGGAATCATTTAGCTACGCGATTGTGTCGGTCTCAAAAATATCTATTCAAGAAAAAAAGACCCAAACATTACTACATGACCAAGATATTACTATTTTTTGATTGACTTCTCCAAGAAAAAAGAAACAAAATTATTTAAGTGATAGTCCAATAGAAGTCAAATTTATGAATGAACTATCACATGATGGTCAAATGAACATCAAATTTAATGTCAAGAATAAAAGTGAACAACGCACTCCATTACAGCCTTGCCTGTCATTGTAAAACGCCTCGTTGTAATAATATATATATATATATATATGTATATACATGCACACACACACGTACCCAAGATGTACCATAGCCAAGGGTTTTGAAAATCGACGTACCCGCATACCCGTAAATATATCCTGGCAACGTAGCAACTTTATTTAGCAGCTGCTTGAAACAGCCAGGACTCCAAATGGATTTTCAAGAAAACCCCAGTAAAGCTGACTAGCGTAAACTCTTCTAATACCGCAGCTTACTATTGCAGCTGCTGGACCTTAGAACTTCTTTAAGAGTCCAAACTTAGACAGAAACTCAAATGGCAGAATGAAAATATTCAAGGTAGTCAAGGTCAGACGTGGTAACCTGAAATGTCATGCTCAGACTTGGTAATCTGAAACGTCATGATCAGACTTTGTTTATTATCTTAATATTTGAGCTTACAAAGCTGAAATACATCCTGTAAAATATCTCACTGAGTTGTTCTCCAAGAATTGATAAATATAAAATCATGATCTGAAAAGCACCTTACTCGTCAGTGTTAAAAAGCACTCTCAGGACCAAGGCACAAAAATGCAGATTCCAACAGAAACAGGTGTCTTACTCCAAGGTAGGCAGAAGGAATACAAAATTTTAGAGAAAAAAATAATATTTCTTAATGAAGTAGAATATAAAAATCAAATTCTTGTGCTTCCTTATCCACTTTGTTTCCCAATGGGTATGGGATTAAGGCTATTATTCTTAATTTATTATGTTTTTCCCTGTTTACCTTTCATTCTTTTCTGGGCTTCTACGGGAAAAAAGGATCTTCGAGGAATGTCTCCCACAATGTCGCGAGACACCCAGAAACATCAGGAGACGCCTAGAAATTAGTTTCAAATGTTCTCTCACAACAAAAGAGAAAACAAGGTTGCAGAAGCACAGTAGGGATTGAAGAACCTGGAACAAATTGTTTCACTGATGGGTCACAAAGGTGACCCAAAATGTCAATCTCTTTATTTTCCAGTTTTCTCCGAATCTTTTTGGTAAACAATATGGACTGTAGAATCTTAGTCCTTAATAAATCATTTCCTACTTCTTAGATGACCATACACATGATTTTTCCATGACTAATATCAGTGGAAAGCAAAAATGAGAATTTATGATTGCATCTTCAGTTACTCATGCTATGGATTGCTGGGCACTTCAGTCAAAATAAATGAGCTGACTGTTGGTGGGAATTTTGATCAATCCTTGGAAGATAGCTCAACATGAAGTTAGGCATCATGAAGTTGTATTCGCACTAGTACAGAGCAGATTCCAGTTCATGCTCTGGTGTTTATCAACAATGCCAGAGATGAAGATCCATTGAAGGCCTCGCAACATCATTGACAATGGTTGGAGATGGTTTCAAGCGCAGTGCCACTGGTGCCTTACCACTGACAACTGTTAATAAGTCCCCTTGACTGCTTGGCAGCTGGTGACACCATTTATATTCATGAATAGTGATTGCAGCTCCTAGACTCTCAAATTGATTGACATTTACAAGATCCATTATAAATAGAGAGTGAAGCTTGGGATCCAACATAAATCAATGAGATTTGTCATGACTCACTGTGCTAGCAAAAATATTTCATTAAATATTTACAAGCACGTGTCAAGGGGAAGATATTCATTAAAGCTCAAAAGAATGGAAAAGGGTGTAAGTAATCGTAAACTAATATGTATTTAAAGTTTAAACACTCCTCACTGGTGCCTTTATTGAAGCAGTAACTATCCTCGAAGAAATTTAATTAAATAGACAGAAGAATAAAAGAAATTGGTCCCACAAACAGTTTAATCAAATTAATGTGAAGAACACATATAGCATCCAAACTTAGCAAACACAACTACACAAATTGAATAAATATGGAGGCACCTGCACACCCAAGATTTGAACTCCACTCACACCTGCAAGACCTAGGTGAAAGAAAATACTCATCCTCTAAGAGAGGTGATAAACATATAAGACTGTATTGATAAGAAAATGGTTTGTTTACTAAAAGAGAGATAGGTCCCTTATGAATAGAAAATCTTATGCCTCATACCTAAAACCATGGTGGTATTATATCCACGACATTAAATAAAGAGTGGTATCCTCCTAGTAGTACTGTAGTAGTAATTAAAGAGGAAAATTCCTCAAAGAAATCATGCCAGAGTATGAACCTCTACACTCCTCGAGCATAATTAGGGTACTAAATTTGCCCTTCTTCCATGCTGTAACTAGTGGAACTGGTTTCCTTCCTAGAATCCATTCTGATTTTCTAGGACATTATGCATAAGGTAAGCAAGATTTCAAATGCAGGGAGTATATGAAACAGAGCATAATCAGATTTATGTATGCTAGAAGTTAGGAGACTCGCAGAGGACACAACAATATATGTTGAAGCATAATGACAAAGTAGTCAAATTTGCAGCTACTAGAGTCAAAATTGTTGCTTAAAATGGACATTGTGTGTTGCTGGTGTCCTTGTGGCAGAACAATGTGCCAAGATAAAGTATTATTGGGTTCAGCACCTTGTCAAAGAAGCCTTATAGAGCTGTATGGTATCAACAAATAACATATTACTGGGAATTCCCAAGGAGCAAACGGAGATTCAAAGACAAATACTCCTGTTAATTATATCTTCTCAGTTGATGTCTACTTCAGATGTCAGTAAGTCTGGATTGAAAGAGCTACAAACAAATTATGAGTCTTGGGAGAAGAAAATAATAGAAAAAATTGGAAACAAACCAAGAATCCAAGATGAAAGGAACTAGAACTTCAGGCTGTGTAAGCATAATAATTTGGTGACAATTATAGTTCGTACTAAGGTAGAACAAATTCTGTTGCCTTTGAAAGTGACTTCTTAAGAAGTAGCAAACAAGATTGCAAGGCAAAGAGGTGGTGGCATGGTTCCTCCAAAATGATTATGAGTGTACAAGAGAAGGCAAGATAAAGACAAAAACATGATCTGGATTATTTGTCTCCAGTACTGAAGTCCAAGCAAGCACACAAGGACTCTCACAAAGAACTTGAAGAAAAAGTGACCAAATACAATACTCCTTTATTGGTTCTGAATAGAAACATTTCCAACCACTCTGGAACCGTTGCAACATCATTACACCATTGAATGTTTCTTCTGAAACTAGACTTCAATTTATAATTAAGTAACATTTTTCTACTTATTCTAAACCACAGGACTGTTGATCACAGCCACTACCATATGTACAAATATTAACTATTAAAATACTAAATCATTAAATGTGTTACACATTGATCATTCTTCACAAAAATCATTGGCAAAATTCAGATATGATATACACACACACATGCACACACACACGCACGCATGCATATTGTGTGCAGTTTCATATTCAGATTCCTACCAAGTTGGTATCAAAGAAGAAAACATTCCCATAGCATAAATATCTGCATATGCTTCAACAGCCGTTCCTTTGAGTAGAATGCTATTGTTGTCAATTTCCACATTTTCTGCCTATACCTACCATACATTATTTGTTTCAAGTGGCATTAGGCAGTTGGCTCATATTCTTTCAGCCAAGCACCTTGCAATTCTGTAGCCTACAACAATAACTTACTGATCCTACAAGATCAAGTGGTTCAAAGGTGTTGGACTGATATAAGAACCTGCATCTGACACCTTGCCAATAACTTGTAAACACATGGTTTCCCACCAGTTACATAGCGTTTCATAAGTCCCAACCTACAACTTAAATATGCCAATCAGCTTCCAATTGTTTGTGCTTTTCCATCATGAATTGCTTCAATTGTGTTGCCTCTCTCAAGCCACTACAGAAAATTCAGACACTGATGATCCACTGATACTTTAGCCACACAACCATCGATCAATCAGCAGCCAAATCCTCCTCTCATCATTTGATTGGATGATCAGTCTTTGAATATAACTGAAGTGAATAAAACTGCAGCCGAAATCAAGGATCAAAAAGGTATTTAAATCAATGATAATGATAACGAACAGCAACTCTTAAATTCAGGATGCAGCTTCTAATGTCACACCATAGCAAATATCAAATTGCAGATGGACATATTCCATTTTAATAGAACCACCAACAATAGACGAATAAAGAGAGACCCAGGTCATTAAGGACTGAAGGTTTTGATGTTGAGTATCAATGCAAAAATATGGACACCTCGGTTTTGACATATGCTAAGTCCATGTTAGAGAACTATCCAGAATGCATTGATCCTAGACATAGTATGTTATTACCAGAATTCAGAAGAGGCAAAGCATACAGATCCTGTGCACAGAGCTGATTGGCACAACAGTTGAGGAAATTCAAGATTCATTGGCACCCAGACCACTTAGATGCAAACAACAATAATAATTCAGGCAATAAGTTTGTTACACCACAATTTGGAGATGCGTGTTCTATGTATTGAGAGAAGTATGAGGAATGTTGCCCAAAGGTAGAAAGCACATGTGAATACATTCTGAAATATATTTCTCCTTCTGATGAATCTTTATCCAAGCAAACCATAGGCCACAGCTAGCTTTACAGAAATTAGTATAATCTCAGAACTAATAATTTACAAATATCCCAAAGAACAAGGAGCCGCTTATTGACTACTTATCTACGGTAGCCATTTTGAGAAAGAATTGGTTGGTCCCTAAATGAAAGTGGGAGCAAGTATTTGAGATTCATCAGCTGTGACATTGAATTTATGTAGTTGGCTTACCTTGTTGGAGAGACATGATGCAAACTTCAAGAGCAGACATGAGTAAGGGCAATTAGCCTTCAAAGCATAACATTTGTTGACTTTTACTGAGAAAGGGGCACTGACCAAAGAGGTTGGACAGGAAAACAAAGAATTTAAGACAGCATATTTCAGATGGCATACAGTATGATTTTAATTTGTTGAAAAGGTGTACCTACAATGATAGACAGTGGGGTGGGAGGAGCGAGTGTAATGGTGTGAGATGTCAATAAAAATGGCAGACTTTAAATTTGACATCCATTTCATTGTCAGAGGGCAGTTTTTCTTCTTGCTTGGAGAAGGCAATTGAAAAATCATGATATCTTGGGCATACAGTGGAGTTTGGAGCCTGTTTATTTTTTTCCAGAACGTGTTTTCCAGAAGACTCAGTGGTACAGCTAGATCGAGGCCATGTGTCTGTCCCGAATCAGCAGGAAATTTGCAGAGAAGATGATGGAATCATTAATCAATGTGGAACCCTTCAATGGGAAAAACCATGTGACAAATCCAACATAGATGCCTCGAGATTGATACATCTTGGTATTTTGATTTTTCAGATAGATATATTTAAGATATCTGTGCTTGTTGACTATTTATCAATAGTTGACCATCTTGAGAAAATATTCATCAGTGCCTAAATGAACTTGGGTGCAAGTAATTCAGATTCATCTGCTGCGACACTAGAATTATTTAGGTGGCTTACCATGTTGAGAGACATCATGCAAACTTCAAGATCACAGACAACGAGTTAGAACAATTAACTTTCAAAGCATAAAGTTCATTGACTTTTGTTGAGAAGATGGTGCTGGCCAAACCAAAGAGGTCCAGCAAGAAAACAAAGAATTTGAAGTGGAGGATATTTCAGATTACATACTGTATAGTTTCAATTTGGTCAATAATCCACCAAAAAGTAATGGGATGTAAGTCCAGAATATGGCTAATTCAGAAAATGGACTTGGGTTCCTAGATAAAGAGTTGAGACATTTCTATTTAAGCGCCATACCAAGACTTGCAGCAATCTGCAAATTTGTTGATAAGTTGTTTTGTTTTGGTTTATTGCTCCTTGTTTCATGTTTGAACTAGTCTCAAGCAGATCGCATACTGTATGATTTCAATTTGTTCAATAATCCACCAAAAAGTTCATGAATGTAAGTAAAGAATATGGTTAATTTGGATAAACAAGAAATAGAATTGAGTTCCCATAAAAAGAGTCGAGATATTTTCATTCAAGTGCCATACCAAGACACGCAACAATCTGCAAATTTGTTGATAAATTGTTTTCTTTTGATTTATTTCCCCCTGTTTTGTATTTGAGCTAGTTTTAAGCAGATTACATGCTGTATGATTTTAATTTGTTCGATAATCCACCAAAACATTATGGATGTGAGTCAAGAATGTGGCTAATTTGGATAAACAAGAAATGGAGTTGGGTTCCTCAATAAAGAGTCAAGACATTTTCATTAAGTGCCATACCAAGATTTGCCAACCTGTAAATTTGTTGATAAGTTGTTTTATTTGGTTGATTGCCCCCTCTTTTGTATTTGAGCTAGTACTACGGAGAGAAAATTTAATAGGTGTGGGCGAGACATTATTTGAAAGAAGATTGTCTAGGAAGATGGCAACACACGGGGTTTGGTGGTATGACTTGCAAGTCGTGTCGCAGTACAGATCCCAAAACATGCTTTAATGATTGACAAACAGCACTGCAGACAAAGACCATTGAAGGCCTTGGAATATCCTTTGTGATAGCATGGTGTATTTCAAAGTGCGGAACCAGTGGCACCTTTCTGTTAACAAATCTTGATAAGTTCCCTCAAATTCTAGGCGGTTAGTGGAAATACTTATGTTTATAAACTATCACCACAAGTTTAATTAGAGACTTTTTGACACTAATCTAAAATTCTATGACTAGAAATAGTGACAATGGAACGAACAAACTATAGCAAACTGTATATATGTATCCATAAGCCGCAAATAGAAATCACTCTTCCAATCATTTATAATGAATGATTGGAAGAGTGAATGAATGCACATAATTCATCTTTTTAAACAACTGCTACTTGATTAATGAACAGAATGAAAACAAATAAATGAGAAATGTTATCTCGAGGATTAAACACACAAGGAATTTTGGCTACTGTTTGTACTGTTCTTCTTCATAGGTTTTTCGTTGCCCAAACAAATGGATTATATTGACTTGTTATGACTACTCAAGCGAATGCCACCATTAAGGTGGTGAACTGCTCTAAATCACTCTTTGTAGCATTGGTCTGCAATTGTAATGTCTGCTTCATTAGGAAAGTGACAAAGTCATACCCTTTCATCTGTTATCCTGAATTGTATGTCTATGGTTCTTTTGATTGGTGATAGTTTAGGTTTTGGATTCTGAAGTAAAATTAGGCAAGTTATAGCCTAAAATTAACATAAAGAATCTATCTAGAATTCAAAACAGCAGATCACGCTCCTCGACTTTGACCATGACTCATTCCATAACTATTGATGACTAAATGTGAGTGTGTTTAACAAGTTGTATGTTAAGAATCAATGTAAATTTCAGCATATAGGAAGTCATCTCCCCTCTTTGTTTATATGGTCTAGTTTCAAAAATGACAAACTATCGAAGATGAATTTTAGGCTTTAGCTAGGCACTCAAATACATGCACACACACTCATAAGGAATGTCTTTAAAAGTACTCTTTAGTGAAAGTCAGCCTTCTTCCTTCCACAAATTAGCTCTCACTGCCCCTTCTGGCTCGCAATCTTGCATTGTAGGCCTGACGAGGTATTGCACTAGGTCTGCATGGTTAACCACCTTTCCTTACATATTATTGGAAAGCTTTTGAAATATACTTTATCATGGTATCACCATCCATAATGTTTTTAATATATCTGGCTTCCTTAAGTGTCTTTTCCTGGGCTGTAACAATAATCAAGATTTTTCCTCTGTGTTTTAATTTTTAACAAATAGTGTTAGTATTAATGCAAGTGATCTCAGCTCAAATCTCTGGAAAATACAGTCTTTTAGTGAGATTGTTTGACATGTTGGAAAATCAAGAAAACAGTTTGGGATTATAGTAATTTATTTGGAAGTATATGGTAACCAGACAGTTTTAAATTCAGAATCCATAAACCTGATTTTGACTCTATAATGTGAATTTTCAGGTGGTATAATATAAAGCTCCCATTTTCTGATCAAAATAATTGACATGGTATGATGATAAATAAAGTACAGAAAATTAATTGTGAAGTGAAATGAGGCTAGAAACAAAATCTTCTTTGAAACTATCCTATATTAGACATTTGGCAATAAGTAATTCAAGCTACTAACAGAAGAGCTTTTATCAGAAGACTAAAAATAGACTCTAAATTTATAATTATCATATGAACATATGTGAAATTTTAGGAAGATCAACTCAAAGTTTTGAGTTTACATAAGAAAACTTTAAAACACCTAAACAGAAATCATATAGTTTGGTTTTAAAGATTTCTACAGATTATATGAAATTTGCCGAAACAAGAAAGAGATACTCCAACATATCTCAAGTGGTTTGTGAATCGGGCAAGTCGTAACTTATGCTAAATTTACTATGAGAAGGATCATACTGAGAGGGCAGTCCCACGGAAGATGCAACTGCAACTATTTTGTGTTGAAGATGGTCCCATGCAACAACAAAATTCAGGGAACAACAAAAAAGAGAATCTTTATCTGAAAAAAAGGAGCAACAACTGCTTAGGAGAAAGATATTCAGAGATGGATAGAGGCTGAGAGCTAGAATTTGCAGCACTTGCAGAGAATATCTCGGCACTAAAATAGCATTTTACAACCAATAAAAAATTGTTTTATAAATATCTTTTAATTCTCTCTCATCCAAACCTCCTAAATTTTCCATGCGGTTAAAATATATTATATTATCAAATCCATGGAAACATTTCAATGCAGAACTGCTCTTGAATAATCTCAGCGGTACCCACTGAATATTTTCAGCAGTGTAGTAGCATGGGACTAGACTCTAAGAAGTGAACACACAATACTTGGTTGGGAAATTGTTTTCTGCTAAACGTACTCCAATATCAGATATTTTCTAAATATTTCTGAAATGTCAGAGAATAATTTATGCCTTCCACCTATTAAAATGCAACTTGTGCTGTGAATATACCTTCCGGTTAGTATTAATATATACAAATGAAGAAACATGCAAGCAGTAAAAGTTACTGATAATCGAAATCAATGTAAGGAAATAGAAATGTCTGCTTGCCATAGCTCAGTCCTTTGATAGTCCAGATCAGGGAAAAACTCTAATGATTTATGATGGTCAGAAAATGAGACAAAAGGGAAATCAAAAAGCCAAACTGGAGAAGGTCTAGAATAGTCAGCCGCCAATATTGTCGTTGTGGATGGAAAGAATTCCATCCACATGAACAACATTTTTCTCGTCCAAAATCCTGATATTGGAAATTTCAGGCACAATTTTGTCTTCCAAAACCCACCATTACCACTACTGAAATATTCATGTTTTTAGAGAACGAGTAGGGTTTCCCCTTCTCCTGATATTTGAAAATGGAACTAGAAAAAGAAGA
This sequence comes from Taxus wallichiana var. yunnanensis, assembly GCA_018340775.1. Taxonomy (NCBI): domain Eukaryota; kingdom Viridiplantae; phylum Streptophyta; class Pinopsida; order Cupressales; family Taxaceae; genus Taxus; species Taxus wallichiana. The sequence goes on from CM031244.1 coordinate 530,702,917, forward strand.
ATTAAAAAAATTCTTATGACTCAAAATTACACATATATGCTTACATGGGAAAAAAATCTAATTCTGCCCTTAATTTACTTTAGAAGCTCTAGTTACTTTCTGAAACTACTAATCATTCCATCACTTGCCCTGCAGTATAGCCATCCAGGTAGAATCTGTTCTGTGCCAAGAGGCTGCACTCACAGCATGTCTCCCAGTTCTGTGGCAAGGAGAAGGTTGTCAGGTGGTGTGAACGGGAGATTGGAAGAGACACGTTAACAACAGTTTCAACATTCAATGAAGCCTATTGCACTGGAAGAGTTGTACGAGTCGGAGGAAGACATTGTGGGGCTCAGAGGAGCTCGAGAGAGAAGATATTAACTAGTGAGAAGTGGAGAACCATGCCACACTAGTGGTTGAAATGTCCTGTTTTCCACAGTGGCAGAAGTGAATATTCCTACTAAAGCAAGTAGCTCAGGCAGAGCCATTTTACATTCTATTAAGCCCCACCAATTTTTCATCATAAGTAGCAAAAATGGCCAATGTTCAGAAATTTCTCAGGCAATCTAAAGGCAAATCGCAGGCGGTTAGCTCCCAAATGACGACAACCCTGATCAAATTGCAGCTGATAATCATGGTAGCTCTGAAGGGCTGAGTCTGGTTTTATGACGGAAATCACAGGCTAATTCCTCTCCCAGAATCTTACAATCTTACATGTATTCAGAATCTAGAGTTAAAACTGAATTCTCTGGATATTGAGTCCATCTTACCATCCTTGATGGGGTTTTAAAAATTGCCAAAAAGGTCGCACGTGCAGACTTCGCAGCACTGGAGTGGATGTTCAAGGGTACTAACCATCTCAGCATTGTTAATCCCAGAGATAGAAGGCCTAGCTCAACCAAACCCACTGCTCAGTGCTGCTATTTTTTTTTCTGCTTGGTTCCACTATAAATTTGGGTTTTAAGTCATTTTTAAAATGTCCCTCTTCCTAGAATAATAGCATTGAAGACCTTTAGCCTATTTGGTCTACCCAACGGCTAAAGGATGAACCCAAGGGTGACTTAAGTCACAATAAATTAATATTAAGTGCCTAAAAGAAAAATAAAATTATTAAAGCACTTATATTAATTTATTTGGCTTAATAAAAGGATGCACTTATAAATAAAAGTTGTAATCTCTAGAAAGGTGCATAGGGGCAAATAGTGTGTTACAAGGGTCTAATATTATGTTTGTATCCTTCCTAGGGAGATTGGTGACTTGCCTAGAGAAAGGATATTGGCAATTTAGGAAGTATAAGGCCCATGTTAATTTTGTATCCTCCCTATGAGGAAAATGCGACTAGCATAGATAGGAAACTTGGGGCTTATGCTTAGAAATAATCACTGTTTGCTGATTGGTGATGTTGGAGGTTCTTTTTGGGTCATTTTTCCTTTATAAAGGAGAGGTCGACTTAGAAGAAGGCATCTTATACTCATTCTACCAATTTCTGAATTTATCTTAAGCCTGGTGCTTTTGTATAAAATACTCTAGAGGACGAAAACCCTCTTAGAGAAGGTGAGGGATTTCCACACAGGGAATTCTATTGTGCTTGCAAGGGGATTTCAGTATTTCCAGCAGTTGATGTTGAGTTTTTGCAATAAAGGATTGAAGAATAATGTTGCAGCAGTGTTATACTATTTTCCTCTAATGGAGCGACCCATCTTTGGCTATCATGCTATGTTTTGAAGACATTCCAAGGTCTGAAATTTGCTGCTATCTGTTGTATTAATTTTTATGGCTCAAAAGAAGGCACTTTCAGTATTTTTGGATGGATTTATATTGTTGTTTCAGTCCTCTTTTATCTGCAGCTTCTGAACTATTTTGCAGTCAGTTTTTGCATCTTAAAATCTGATTTTTCTTCATGATTGGGCTGTTAAAAATATAATGATCAATCTGGGATAGAAATAAAATTATTTGATGGCTGTTTGTGGAGGTTTTATCAACAAACCCTAGTCGCCATTTTTGAAGGATAATTGCAGCAGTCAATAGATATCATTTTGCAAGGTCTTTTATATGTATTAGGTCTGATTTGGTCTCATAGGTGCTACAAAATTGTTTGGAGTGAAAAATAATAAATTATGGGCTGTTTGGTGTGAAGTTTATGCAAATACCCAAGTCGCATTTTTGCAGATTTATTTCAGTTTTGCAGAGTTTTATTTGATCTGGGTTTGGGATTGCTATAAATCCAATATTGGTCCTATTGTCCCATGAAGTGAACATTACATTTTTATAATATGTTATCAAGAAATTTGGTTTTATCCGGGTTCCAGCGATGTTGTTAGGGTTTGCTATCAACCACGGCCTTGCGATCTTTTAGTCAAGAAGGTTTCTGAATTCCGCCAGCAATTTCCCCTTCGTCATTCTAGGGCTAGTTTCGATAACCTAAACTGCAATGGGGCCAGATACTATCTAATTTTAATATCACTTATTAATATTTATAATTTTTCAATCTTTGTGAAAATAATATAACCGGGTGTCAAATTGTTATTTTCCATGGATCAGCTACAGTTCAGCCCAAGGATTTTCCCTGGGTGCTCTACAACTTCAGCTACCAGCCCCTCGCGCTGCAAGGTGCGACTTATTTTCTTCCTAACAGAAACGTGATGAGCTCGAGTGGTAAAAACATGGATTGGTTCGATTCCGCAGAAGACAATACAGTGTGTTCAAATTGGGTAATATACAACATCCAATTAAGCAAGTGCCCCTGATCGCAGCGTATAAGCCAAACGTTGCCCCGACTGGAATTTACCAAATCAAAGGAAAAGTATAAACTAACCAGATAATTTCAAATTTTCATCGGGCAAAATATTCTTAGGGTTTCTGTATTTTTGTAACAGACGGAAGTGAAGTTGTCTGTATTTTGTAACAAGCGTAAGTGGAGTTTTGTCATAGGTGATAATTGAACATAATAATAAACTGACCTTGAGAGAAATATTGTGGGGTTCGTGTCCATTTTCTTGGTTTGCGACTGAGAAATTGACGAGCACAATGGCATTGGTGTGGATCTCTTCAGAAACGCATTTACTTCCATCGCTACTCTTCACATCGAAACGGATTCCTTCAACAAATAAAGCTGCCCACCACAACATCGCCATGGATTGTATAAATATTTTGCACTTCGTTGGCGCCATGTCTGATCAAATTCAACTGCCGATCTTACAAGACTAGAAATCCCCGCATTTAGATCGAGTTATATTTTCATGGTCCATTTGGAGAACCGCACTGCCGAATTAAGGGTTATGAGCGCCCTAGGAAATACTAGAGATAACGCTTTCTATAAGCTAGAAATCGCATGTGTACAATGTAATGTCAACGCCGAATGGTATTTGTTATTTGATTTACAAAGATAGTTACTACTTTTGTAGTTGATGTTGATAAGGGGTGTGATTGACAATATTGATTTTCTATTAAAGCGAGAACAAATATTGCAAAATACATTAGAAGGGATGTTAGATAATAGTTGTGTAACTAGCAATCACATATGTAGAATGCAATGTGAACGCCGAATGGTATATGTTATTTGATTTAGAGGGATAGTTATTACTTTCGTAGTTGATGTTGATAAGGGGTGTGATTGATTTTATAAGTGTAGGAATATAGATGAAGCATTACATTTTAAGGTTCTATCTCTACATTTCAAATTTGTTACAAATTCGTACATATACATTTGCAAATATTATATCATGACTGGTAGTGTTTTGCAGACTATTTTATTTGGCATTAAACATGAATACATGAAGACTTCCCTATATTTATTCCAAATGTTAAAAGCTTGTGTCATAATGCTTGCATAGAAAGTAATGGGCTAACAGTTTCAACCACTAGTCAGAAAAGTCCATATCCATCTTCCTAATTTTACAATTACCATAAGATTCCCTCATTCATCTAAACGTAAAATAAACACGGGTGGGATGATATCCAAGTGATTCATTCAACATATTGAGATATGAATATTTGTGAATAAGCCTATGTAGAATTCGTTAATGTACCATAGATGTTGATGATTGAATTGTAATAATATATTTTTAAAAACTTTAAAAGTAAACATGAATACAATTGATACATTTGATACCGCTTTGGATTGTGACCATATTTCCTTCAAGAATTTTGTCAAACATTTTTCCTTCTTTACATACATATTGTCACTAATGACATTTTGTAATGACATTGAAGACCGAGTACTAATACGAATAATAAGAACCCATAAAAAATATAGAAATAACAGGCTTACGAAACCTTGCATAATTATAGTTTTGTACCATTCAAATCATCCAAAGGCATTTACGAAAGGCTATATTTATTGAGTTTTTCATTTCTATTGATAATCTTCCTCCCTGACATGCAAAAGTTGAATCGACAATCATGGTCATAAAAAATAGGCAAGCAAAAGTCCAATCCACAATCAACCTTATAAATAGAAGTTGGATGCATATAGATCCACCAAAATGATGCCAACACAACAAATAAATTATTATAAAAGACTAAATTTAATAATAAAATAGCATAGCAAAATAGGAATTCAAGTAGCCAATCCACAAGTGAACACAGAAACAGGGGCAGATAAAACAATTATGTGTAACATAGATTTTAAAGAGCAATAAATTTTTGAAAAGAACACAGTAAATTTTAGATGCAGGGGTCTGATAATGGTAACATTGAGGAAGTAATGCTTCCCTTTGTATAATGCAAAATGCCCCAAAGTTAAATATGCTTAATAATTACTTTGCACAGAGCAACCGTCGACTTAGTTAATCAAGTAATAATTAGTTAATCAATCTCGTCCTACCAATGTCATTAAAAGTATGTACTACCTGCATGATTCTTGGCTATAAACTGGTAATCAATACGCCATCACTACATCCTACCAAATGAGATGATAAAAAGACAAGGGACTGCTAAACTTGCAATATCTTTAAAATATTTCCACTTCCTGCCTGTTCTTGGAAAATATTGTCTGTTATGAGATATTTCTCTTTCCATGGATTATAGATAAACAAATATTTGGTTGATTTCTGAAGATCCCAAACCTAAAACTAACATCAAACTACCATTAGAAAGTGAGCTGAAAGGCTTCAATTTTGTGCAAGTATGAATATCTCAGGTAACGTCGACTTTTCTTTTTCAGCCACTTGTCAAAGTTGAGAATCTTTATCAGGGAACAATTTACATCCACAAAGTAGCAAATAACAACCCATTAATAGTAGAACAAATAAAAGTCCATTTTTAGTGGAACAAATAACGAACTCTAATGCTTAATGGAAGGACACTTCATTTTACAAGCGCACTTGTGGCCTACCTAGTAAGATCATTAAAACTTTAGACTACAAAACGAATATGATTTGACTGTACCTTACCACATTTATTGACCATCTAATTATGAGTTCTAACAGCAAGAAATATCTTTGAAAAATAAGCTTAAGCAAATGTTGATCTCCTAGAATTATAAAGAAATAGCCAAATAGTTATAAACTTTTATGATTCCAAAACATCTCGACAGATATTTAGTTCTTTTGACTACATTAGTATAAGCTTCAAAATTTTGGGTGATAGAAATATAATAATAAAAAATGTAGTGATCAATATTTTTATGAAACTCCACAAAAACAAGACAAACAACAGAATGCTATCGGCTCAACGCATCTTAAATTGAAATACGATCCTTATGGTTGAAATTCATTCTACCCAAGCAGAAGTCAGGAAGAACTAAAACAACTCCATAGAAGTTTCCTGACTTGACCTTACAGATTTTGATGATAGAGGCAGATCCTATAAGGTGTAAGGCCACAATTGCATCTCCCTTCTTACACAAGCCTTTTTGGTTTATAGTCTGAAGAGCAACATCCAGAATCACTTCAATCGATTCAGAATCAGTCGCCTTTGCTGACCCTTCTTCCAAAAGTGGGAACAATCCTCTGCATATGAGACTGATGTTTGGCAGGAGTTTCATCACTGCATGTTCAGTCAAATGATTTTTTGTCAAGATAGGAACCACAACAAAAAGAATAGGTACATGTGGTTTGTACTTTGCTACTAGTTTAGCAGTGGTACCACAACGAGTTAGGACCACAATTAGAGTTGCCCTAGCTTTGTTTGTTGTCCGCACCGCAGATGATGCAAGACTCTCCAAAGGGCTCATAGGCAGAGGAGTGGATCTTATTAGTTCTCGGAATATAGAACCATATTCCAATGAGGATTCGACTTCTATACATATGTGAGACATGATCTTCACTACCAACTCAGGATATTCCCCTGCTGCACTCTCACCACTAAGCATGACACCATCAGTACCATCAAGAACTGTATTAGCCACATCTGTTGCTTCAACACATGTTGGACAAGGAAACTTAATCATAGATTCCAACATTTGGGTAGCAGTAACAACAGGCTTTCCAAGGAGATTGTATTTGTAAATCATAATTTTCTGTGCCAAGAATATTGTTTCAACTGGAATCTCCATACCAATATCTCCACAAGCAACCATGAATGCATCCGACTCCTTCAAAATCTCATCAAAATTGACTACACCTTCCTGATTCTTAACCTGCAAGGAAAACAATTAAGAAATGAAATGTTTAATCCTTGAGAAACATGTTTACTCTATTCTTAAATTTTCCTAACCAGTAAAGGTCACTACTTTCATATAAGATTCATAGCCTGTGAGACATACAAAATTCAAACATATACAACTTTGTTAGTTATTAGTTCGAGATTACAATGGCTTAATTCCACATAGAAGACCACTAATATTGAACTGTCGCATAAGAAACAAACCAAAAGTCAGTAAAACCCATTAAAACTTACTTGGATTGTTGGTGGTTATATTTCTTGTTCCACCAAAATTGCAAGCCATAGATGAATGCCCATTCTTCCGGTCATAGTTGTTGAAAGCATATGAAGCGTGGGAAGAAAGGCTATCTGGTAGAGAACAAGGTTGGCCTGGTTGAATTGGAGAACAATCCACATTACCAGACCCACAAGCCCAATCGAGAGCCTTCTGGATGTCAGTTTCATTGGCAGATGATGAAGAGATGCACCAAGTAGCACCATCAAATGATGTTAAGGTACCACCAATAGCCAGGTAGGGAAAGCCAGTAGTGATGTCTACATTGTAAACCTTGGTTTCATCAGGATAAAAGAGCCCCCAGTTCCATTCTGATTCCATGCCAAGCTTTCTATTCTTATTGAAAATGGAAAAAATGTATGTATCTATCTCCTGTCCTAGCCTTGAGGGTGTCCCTGTGTTGTTAATCATGTGCCTGACAAGATTTGCATTGTAAGTTGTTGCATTGTCTGGGGTTCTTTGCCGCTCTTTGGGGCCTCCATTAGAGGGCCACCTTGTTTCAGTTATCATTAAAACAAGTGACCTAAATTTTAGCGCTTCTAGAGCAAAGAAAAGGGTGTCTATCTATGCATCAAACATATTAGTATAGACAAGACCTATGTTGGGGTCAATAACACCATTGGGTCTGAATAAGGCATAGTCCTGAGATACTTTGTGAGGGGAATCTGTGTAGGCATAATACGGGTAAACATCTTCCATGAATGGGGACCGTGTTTGAGCCATAAACTCCAACATGGGTCTCAGGAAGAAGGCATACTTACTGTCCAGTGCCCCTGCTGAGGGTGGAAATTATCAGAAAGTGTCAAACAAGTAACAACAACCATCTACATATGTTAACCAACTTGTGCTCCTCTGTAACATCTCTATGTTTACCATCTGCGTGTTCATCCAAATACCTCATGTAAACCAAACTGTTCCATGCCCTTATCTGCCCATAAGCTAAACCAGAGATATCAACGGGATGTTATGTGAAACAAACAAAATATTTGTGAGATATGCTATAACCAAAGGCAACATGCAAACTTAGAAAAGCTTAGAGGTCAGCATATTCCATAAATCCATCACACACGAGCCCTTACTGCATGTCATTGAATCTCCCAAGATACCAATTCATTGGATGATGCTAGAAAAAGAGAGAAAATTGAATAATAAAGAGGATTTAAGAGTTTTAGAAATACTAACCGTGCAAACTTGCTATAGCATATGAAGTGATTTTTTCATTAGACTTGCTTCTCTTTGCAACGTTCTCATCACATAAACACTTAATTCATAGGGTTGAAAATCCCAAAAAATATGATACCTACCTGTTTTTGCTGGATATCATGGGTGTCTAAAAAAACCCAGAGATTGGAAAAACAACTACATATAAATATATTGATTCAGTTAAGTAGTTAATATCGCTACAACCTTCAAATTATAGCTCCATGCATCAAAAGAATCTATACTTGATATGTTCATGTGTACCCCCAGAAGTTGCATTCGATATAGCCCATGTTGCTTCCTTCTTAATATCAAATTCGGCAGTTTGAAGGAGCTGGACAAGGGGAGGAATGATGTTTCCATCGATCACTGCCTGTAGAACAAGAAAATATTACTAATTAGCAAACCTCAAACATATAAAAATATAGATTCACATAAAATAAAAAATAATACATCTAGTGGAAGACCTGAATCTGTTCTTTGTTGCCTGCAGTAATGTTTGAGATGGTCCAACATGCTTCCTTCTTAATACTCTTCTTGTGATTATGGGTCAAGAGAGCTAAGAGGCAAGGGAGTGCTTGGTTGTTGATGATATACTGGAAATCAATGACCCACCATAAAAACAATCAAAGAAATGACCTATTAACATCATGCAGAAACAATTAAATAATCTTGTAAACTATTTAAACAAAATGCCAAGATAGACTGATACCTGAGTCTGTACATCATCACCAATTACAATATTGCTCACTGTTCTGAGTGCTACTAATGCATCACTGCCCTTTTGAGGCTTCGAAGCCATGCTTGATCTGTTACAATAATCCCGCTTAAGGCCTCATTGATATAGAATGTCAATAATCAAACAAATGGATATAAACACAATATTCAATGGGTCTGGACCTCTCATGATGGGCTTCGTTTGCCTTAAATAAAGCACACTAAAACATTAAAAAACAAAAAAAAAAACCAATTTATCAATGGTGGTTTCCACTGTCAATACAACTTATAGCAACATAGTTTCTGCCATCTTGGAAGAGATCAAGTGGGGAGGATGAGTAGAGACTGAGGGCGAAATAGCCACTGCAGGCCCAGGCCTGATATGTCACTGTCCCAAACACCATTTTGGTCTATCAAGCCACCTGTATAACTGTAACAAATATTGGAATTAACAACCTGCAGTAAATTCATTGTTGAGAATTTATATAACAATACCAATATAGATAGTCATCTAAGTACAGATATGGATACACTTTGATAAGTCTTACATGCCAAGATGTTAGAAAGCTCCATCTCAATTATGATTTATAGCATTGCTTTTATATATGCATATTAGAATTAAACCACTTCTTTTGATCCGGTGAAAGCCAATTCTGAAATGTATAGAGCTATTGGTGATATTAGTAGTTCTGATATACGATAATGGGGTTTCGTGCCACGCCTCGATCTCTCCAACAATAAGAACCGGCTTCCTTACTGTAACCAAGCTTACAGAGCGAAGCGATGGAGCCTTCTAGGGCATCACGTTTCAGCGGACCATACTCATTCTCCTCTGCGCTTCAGTGCCCATTGCGCCCGCCCTCGGCTCAACATGGAGCGAATCCTTCTCTGGTGCGGACAAGACCAATAGATTACTAAAATGGCGGGGGTTTATATAACCTTCTCTCTCCCGACTTGCTTGCCTAGGCATTTCTCCATCCTCTCAGAATTTACTTGCGGACGCAGAATATCACGGTCCCCCTCACGTGCTGCGCAACAGTTGTTGTGTTGTTGCACGTTCCCATAAATTTAATGCTGGTGGTGTACCTGAAGATGGGGATCAGGGGAGTGGCTGTTGCTGCCGTTTGGTCAAATTTGAATCTGGGTTTGTCACTGTTGGGATATTTGAGCTTATCGGGAGTGTACAAGAAGTCGTGGGAGGGGGTGTCTAAAGAATGCCTCAAGGGGTGGAGGTCGCTGCTCAGTCTGGCAATCCCAAGCTGCATGTTTTTCTGTTTGGAATGGTGGTGGTACGAGTTCATGATCATTCTCTGCAGCTTGCTCGTAAATCCAAAAGCCACATTGGCCCATGGGAATTCTGATCCAGACCACAGCTCTGGTGTATATCTTCCCCTCGTCTCTGAGTCTGGGAGTTTCCACCAGAGTTGGAAACGAGCTGGGAGGCAACAGGCCTGCCAAGGCCAGGATAGCCATGATCGTGGCGCTTCTATGTGCTGGCGTGCTGGGGTTGTTGGCCTTGACGTTCACAACAATAATGCGTCACAAGTGGGGCAGAATGTTCACGCAAGACACAAACATCCTGCAGCTCACATCTCTGGCGCTGCCGATCGTGGGGCTGTGCGAACCCACATTCAATTCGTAGGAAAAAACATTGAACTAATGACGAATGGAACCGCCAGAAAATCACTTTTGAAAAACGTCCGAGAGGCCGTCAAATTTAACACCGTTGCATAAACGTCCGGAGGTCCTTTACCATAGGGGGAACGCCTTCGGCGTAATAATTGAATTCCAATGCAAGTGAGACATGTAAGTTTGCTAATACTCACTCTCAATAATGTTGTGAATGTGAAGTGGTGTTGTCAAAGTAGATTGAAAGAATGACTAAGTGCTTTAACATATTATCTCTCCATGAAACTAAAATGAGGTAGAATATGCAATTATATATAAACAAATTTGAAATTGTTATGGTACATTCCAAATTTCTTTATTACCTCAACGTGTTTGAGAGCATCATTGTTAGAGTTATTTTGTGCATATCTTACAATCATAAAGATGATGATATTGAATAAAAAGGAAAAATCAAACATGTATGTCAAAAAGTGTATTTTTGTAATTGTAGATATATAGATGAACCACTTCATTTAAAGGTTTCATCTCTTCATTTCAAATTTGTTACAAATTCATACATATACATTTTCAAATCTTATATCATGAGTGGTATCGCTTTTCTGAAACTATTTTATTCAACTTAACATGAGAAGAATTATATTATGACCGATAGCTTTTTTAGGGTAATTTTATATTTGATAAACATGAGTAAATTTGATACCCCTTGAACGGAAATGTCGTCTAGGATAGAAGAATTGTTGAGTAATGTAGTAGTGGAGGTGCTATCAAAGTAGAGTGTAGTATTTACAAATGGTTGAGTGATAATAGTCCTTCTTCCTCCTTTTTTCTTTCTCCAAGTGTTGGTATGTGTGCCATTTTTTAGTACCTTTCGAATGAAAAAGAGGTGAAATGCACAGATTTGCAAGTGATGGAACTCTAGAGAAAGTTGTGAATGTTAGACTCTGCCTTTCATTGGTTCTAATGTCGACAGTTGCTCTATGCATAGTAAGTCCCTATGACTTGTGGATAGTTAATCCCCAAGCCATTTTAAGCAGCAATTGTCTTTGATTCCCTCTCAAAATAGGGGGTATCGGAATATGTAACGAGTTGAGGCATTGTTTGTTGACATACAAAAAAATTATATAATAAACTATATACAATTGTAATGCATGTGGAGTTCCAATTGGAACTACTTGTAAGAGGTATCATTTTGAGGATTAAAAATATGCATTTGTTGCTTAAGGAAAATAATATTAGTTATATGGAAAGATACAAGACGCTCCAATAGTATACAATGATGTCAATACGTACATAATGTAAGTGCAAGTAATTATCATTTATTTAAAAATTTTAAAATGATATTAAGGTCGTATTTAAAGGTTGTCATCGTTAAGATTCCTTTACTTAGTTATATCTTGTGCATAGCTTTTGTAGTCCTATATAATGAATTTGCCTATGTATAAAAAATATGGCCATGCTTAATTATTATAGTGTTAGTGACTAGAATTTAAAGGTTAATGCATGCAAAAGCTATAAAATAAAATTTAAAAATATTAAAGTCAAAGCAACATGCAAAATCAGAAAAGCAAAATTATTAGAAAAACAAAAATAAAATTGTTAAAAATAGCAAAAGCAAAGGTTAATGCATGCAAAAGCTATAGAATAAAATTTAAAAATAGTAAAGCCAAAGCAACATGCAAAATCAAAAAATAAAATTGTTAAAAAATAAAAAAACAAAATTGTTAAAAATAGAAAAACTGCATCATTTAGGCCGCCAAATTTGGCATAGTCCCATGAATGTCCACAAAGCCTTTTCCCATAGGGATAACGCCTTTAGGCGTAATAAATAAAATTTATAGTAGAAAAAATAATTAACCATGACCAAATATCGTATTACTTGATATGTTATGCCTCTACCATCCAAGAAAAATTCTAATAAATTTTTTGTAGCTACTACTGCCTAAAATCCCTAGTTAATTCTCTAACATATAGTTTATTATAATCCTCCTTTCTCATATATTTCCCAACTATTTTTTCCCACATTCTTTACATATTCACCTTTCTTGATCTCTCCTCCAAAAAAACTTCCAAGACTTCAAAACAATACAAGTATGAAAAATACATGAGTATGAATTAAATTTAAGAATCTTGCAACAAAGGCACTTGCATAAATATTTGAGGCCTCCTAAATATCATATTCTTAATACAATTATGTAATTTTAATTTTATTTTGAATGAAGTGAATTGAATTGGTATGTAAGGTTGACACTAACTACTAATAGCATATATGGAACTAATAAATTAATCTACTCTTCATAAAAATCATAGTAAAATAAAATAAATTAGCGCCCCCTAAATGTTAACGCCTAAGCAATTGTTTGGTTTGCATAGACCTTAATACCCTCTCTAACGCACTTTTGCCTTGGTGAACATGGATTAATAGCTAAGTATTTATTTGTGAGGGTGGAGTTTATTGAGTGGACAAATTTTGGTGGATTAAAATAGTTGAGGGGTCAATAAATGCATAGATTTACACAAATTTGTTATCTTCAAAAATATTTAATTGTGTTTGAGGCTTTGATTTTAAAATCGGCTTTATAATACTAGTAATCATATGTGAAGTGTCAATGGAAATGTCGAAGGGGATCTATTGAAGGAGTCAAATAGAGGGAAGAGAAATAATGGGAGAGGAAAAGGGACATAGAAGAAGGGTTTTGAGGGTGGAGAAGTGCGACGGTGGAGAAAGTGCAATGGGGTAACAATGGGAAACTCAACCCTCTAACAACCACATGACATTTATATCAATCGTTTGAAGGTGAAAATATGTGTTGTTTAAGACAATGAGGAAATCTGTTTGTGGAGATATCTGTGAACATAAGGAGTGGTAGAAAAATATTGTTGAAGTTAAAATTTGTTTGTAGTTTCAGCTCTTGCATTTATTGGGTTGTTAGAATACACATAAATATAAGGGGAATTCAAATGAATGTTTCATGGGACACGTAAAATACCGAAAGATGTGGAGTGGGTGTAGCATTCCAAGCTAGTGATTGCATGCACGTTTCCTTCATCAACATCTAGGATGGTGACATTATTCAATTCTCATCGACCAAAAAAGGGATAGGTTATTTATATATATTGTTGTGAATCGTTGAGGATTTTGATTGGATAGTGGATATTAATCACCTACATGGCCCACACCTATTACATGGATCATATTATTCCTCCCCAAGAAATATCTGATATATGTGGTCAACTTTATAGTTATGATCTTGCTCAAACTATTCACATGAGCTTAAAGGGTCCAAAATTAAAATGAGGGAATTACAATAGGTTTTATGTTCAAAACCCAGCCACAATGTTTGTTGCTTGTAGCACTTTGTAGCCCCCTTTGTAGTTGTGAGCTTGATTGATTGCAAGAAACATGTGATGCATCGGTGGAGCAAAAATAGCAAATATTATTTGGGTAGGAACAAATTGCTCCATGGAATAGGTGTGAGACATGTAGGTATTTAATTTCCCACCTTTTAATTTCCAACACTCCATTCATGTCTACATCTCCCCTATCAAATTAAACGTTGTCCAAATGAAAACCTTGATCCCATGAAATAAAAAAAAAAATAGCAAGTTTGTTTGATAGAAAAAATCTACCTTTCTCTTATATGTCTAATCACTCGAAGGGCTCAATTATGGATGATTTTTTTGCACACCACCTATTTTCATACAATTACTTGAGCTTGCAAATGGAATAAGAGGCTAGATATTACTACAAGATGCAAGCATTTTGGTTGGGTTTCAAACCCTAAAACTTTTCGAGTTTCCACATTTTTATTTTTCCTCTTTGTGAATGGGAAATATATACAGTGCAAAGCGTGTGCGAAGAAAAAGAGAGAAAATATTGCTTCTTCTTTTTATTTTGTCCACGTACCTAATAAATAAGAAGACTCCAATTGTCATTTACAACAAGAAATCAATGTAATTCAGCATTTTTTGCGACTGTTAAATGTTGGAAATTGGTGGTGCTGCCAACTATCAATTGTGGCCTAGGTTTCACAGGCATTGTTATTGTTTAGAGGGTGGGCAACGTACTGATCATAGGTGTGAATAGTTTGACATGCTCGAGGCTTTTGCGATCATGAATCGAAGAAGCCAAAACAAAAAAATCATATTCTCAGTCAATCGAGGAAGAAAATCCAGATTTTTCGTGGGCGATTTCTGTTTGACATCACAACGGCAAAGATATTATCACGATTGCATCGTGTAAAAGAGTTCTCCACTTGTTGTTTCATTGTGGAATATGTGGATGCTTGATGAGGTTTTGGAGGTTATTAGAATCCCAAATTTTGATTATAATTTTTGAATGTATGAGTGCAAGAGCTCAAAAGCCTTGTCAGGACATAAATTTCTGATTATTTTGTATTTATAAACTAAAACTGGGAAAAGTATGTGTGCTTTTACAGTCTGTATCATAACAAAGCTATGCGTTTATTAGCACAAGAGTTCAAACCCCGGGCAACATGTAAATATCTTATAGCGCTTCTTATATTGCATTTCCAGTCGTTAAATCTTCTATAAAAAAAAATTATTGCAATTCTTGATGGTTCAATTTTTTGTTTATTTCGACTACTCTCTAGATTTAATTTGATTGCAGGGCACTTCAGTTCGGAAGAGTTTGAGAGGCAAAAAGTCCAACGCAAATATCTTCATTTTGTATTTGAGGGCTAGGCCTATCTCTCACGCAAGTTCGCACAATAGGGAAAAAGTATTTTCCGTCACATCGCCGTTAGTTTTGTCGCGTCGCCGTTAGTTTTGACGGAAAAGGAAACAACATATTACGTTGTTACCTATGTAGGTAACAACATAATACATTGTTTCCTTTTCCGTCAAATTTCCGTTTGAGGTTTTTTAAAAGGAACCGGTGCCGTATGGTTTCATATGTGAGTGCGCAGCAGGATGGTGGGGCACGAGAAATAGGGCGCGGTGGTCCCGGGTTCAAGGCCGGCTGGGTACAAGGATAGCACTGGTCAAAGTTTTGTGCGGTTCGTGTTGATCGCGAACTGCGTGATGGATAGGCTCATCGGTATTTGAGTGTTTGTTCGCCGTGAATTAGTCTTCACATTGTTTTTCATTTGTTAGTAGGAATAAAAATCAAAATCCCACCCGATCACCAAATTAAATCGACGAAGTTTCCTTTCCATAACCGTAAGTGCTCGAATCCTCTGTAGGTTGCTAAAATTCTATAATTTTACAGCCAAATTTACAAATGATGTGTCTTGCTCTATGGAGTTTATAATATTTCATTTTTTCAGTACATAAATCGAATGAATGAATGAAGGATTTTACTGAAGTATATGAGACCAAATAATCTATGGGACCAATAAATTTGCAAAAGAACATGTCCAGATAAAAAAAATACCTAGATTAAAGAGGCGCAAAGTGATTATGGGTGCGAAAAGCACCCCCATGCCATGTCGGTAATGCCATTGAAGCTAGAAGATGTTAGGCATCACCGAGCTCCTGCATAGAAGACATCGGACTTTACAAGCTTCACTCCACTTGGACAAACTAGATTAAAGTCCTATTAGGGAATGCCTTTGGCATTAATAATTGAACATGTGCAGACCTAAGTAAGTAGTCCTCTGAACCGTAAACATATAATAATTACGAAAGACATTCTTCAACTGGGTCGAGGCCGAGAGGGCTCTGACAATGATAGGTAGATCAGTGGTAGATAATTTTCAGAGTACACAGACGTTGATTACGGATCGTTCACAACGGTCGATCGTCTGCAAAAAAACCAACGCGTTCTTCAGCTGGGTCCAGGCTGAGCGGCCTCTGACAGAGCGCAGAGGTGAGGACAGAGCAGAACCGAGGAAGGGAGCATGGGACCATGCCCGAAGTGCATCCCGTGGCATAATGAGGTTGGAAACGTAATACATCGCGTGGATAAGGAGTTGAAGTTTCTTGAATGTAAAATTTCTCGTGAATGGTATAAGGGGTTTCGTTTCCTTCTTGCAGGGTGTACGCGGACGGAGGGATACACCAGACGAGGGGGCGGAAGTCGGACTATACACGCAACTAGTAGAGAGTTTTCAGAAAACTAGAAGTGCAGAAAGGAAGACTGTGACTAGACTTGAGCGCGTTGTGCTATAAATATATGTGTAAAGGGTGACTTGTTTTGCTTTATCGAGGGTGTTGCCATGGTTTTAGCTTTTGCATGGATCGCTTGAGAGGTGGGTTTTTATTTCTTTTTTCCTTCATCACACTTCGTGAATGAAAAAAATGTTCTCGGATAACAGGATGACCTGCCTTTTTGTTTTATCATCATGGGTTCTAGTAGGCTGTGTTGCGGAGTTTACAAGACTGTGCGAAGGCAGTGGGCGTGAATCGCATATACCTTCCTGTCGGGGACTATTGAGAACCATCTCTGCCTGCGCCGATGTAAGTTCTTTGGGAATTTTTTTTGTTGTTGCTTCCGTGGTTGATATTAACGGGTTGGGTGAGAGGGTTTTATTTGTTTATTTCCTGTTCCTCCCTGTTTTAGACACAACTCTAGTGCCTTCCACCCTATGTTTTGTTTGTTTGTCCTTTGTCATAGATTTATTAAAGCGTTCAACCTGCATCGACCTCTCCCCTCTTGCCCCAAAAAATGATTTGGCTTTGCCCCAAAAAAATGATGTCGTTGTTGCCTAATAGTGAAATGTAGTTTTGACGTCATGCCCTTCATTTTAGGGAACGTTTGGGTATTGTTGTTCCGAATTGTGATAATAAGGTAGAAGCAATTTGTCAATGTAGGTGCATTTTACCACCTCTACAACATTTGACGGGAAGTTGTTATCATGAAGAGGGGCAACAAGTGAAATCTAGTATTTATGTTGTTGAAATATTTGTATTACCTGGGATATTTGTTATTTGCTGACCCATGCATATGCTTTCATTCAACAGTGTTTGTGAAGTTAATGAGTCCATCTTGCAATGAATGTTATATGAACTGGTTCTTTAAAAAGTCAAACTCCTATGACACAAGAATGGCCTGCAAACCTAAGAGTAAGAGATGACTCGACAGTCTGAAAAAAGACTGAAATTTTTGCAATATCTGAATCCATAAATAGTGCGGAGTAAATTTTGTTGCTGCTTGTTTAGCCTTCTCGAATGACAAAACGTTTTCTTTCTTTACAGTTGTTTGACACCCTTGCGAATCAGGAAAAAGTTGTTATTATGTGTCCTTTTTTATGCAAGGTTTGCATTTCTTTTTGTGCTACAAGTAGGAAAATTGGTGGAGAATAACAAGCTGTCCTTTTTCCTTGGTTGGATGCACAACAACATGTTGTGAGGCTTCTTCAAGGCAGCGGGAAAATAGAGGTTGTTGGAAGGGAAAAAGGTAAACTCATGTCTTTACAGTTTTTTAGGTTAACAGAAAATAATGCCTTTCATTGCTTGTAAGTTTTATATCTTTGTTTTCATATGTCTTGCAACCTGAAACTATCCAAACCAGAACATGAGAAAGCATTAAACTGAACCTGGGACTCCAGCCTTTAAAACTTCGCAGAATCAATTTTCATTGTCCATTTATTTTCTATTTCTGTGTGCTTTGATATTCAAACCAGCTCCACCTCATATTGACCCATTTTAAAATTTCATAGATTCGGCTGCCATCTTGGTTTCTATTGATGCTTTAGCCCTCTATTTGTTGTGCATTTGAGCATTTGATGAAATTTAGAAAAAAAAATTGTAAACATGTCTACTCTTTGCTCCTAGCCTTCATAGTGTTGTCTAATGAATAATTCCTTGCTTGACCAACAGACAAATGTAAAAAAAAACAATCCAATTTTTTTGCATTTAGCCTAGTTACATGGTTTAGTGAAATGTCTAGCTACAAATTAGCTTGTTATATAAAACTTGTAGAATAGATGGAAAAAGTTACTGGAACTTAAAATATTTGTTATTATTGTTCGCTGCCCCTTTTCTTCGATGGAAAAAGTGCAACTGTGGTCACCAAACAACCAATTTCGTAGGCATAAATGCTGCCATATCCACATTCAGAATACATAAGTCGTTGTACAATCATGTATCAAGTTAGAATGGATAGAAATATTAGTTTCCAGCTGTTGTTAAGGTTTGGACCTTTTAGAATCCACTCCAAGCATCTAGTGGTTTTTTTGTGCTTTGTTTGCATACAAGTTAATGTTTTATTGTGCATGTTACATGTCTCTGTTTGCAAGTTAGCAACTTGTATAAAACTTGTTCAATAGGTGGAAATAGTAAATGAAACTTACATTATGTGTTGTTATTGTTATGGTTAGGTATCTTTTCAATTCAGAAATTAATTTCTGTGAGGCTTTTCTTATGCTTTCTATGAAGATGTAAAAAATAACTGCCCTGATTAATAATGGCATGAAGGAGCACGTGTCTTTCTTGTTAGCATGATTCCTAGTGTGTCAATGGATTATCTCCCTAGGAAGCCACTTCGAAGCCTCCCACAAGTTTTTCTTGCGGGACGTTAGATTTCAAATGGTAGGTTTTTAAAGCTATCTTCCAACAAAGAAACCTTCATTAACCTCTTCATACATTTTGCGTATGCGATATTGCTTTCCGTCATGTTTGGTTTTTTCCCTTTTCAGTTTGAAAGAATGAGGACTAGAAACATAATTATCGCTGCCCCAGTTGGTGTGACTGTTACGACACTGCACTTGCAAAGAGAAGAGTAGTTTAAAATGATTCAGTTTGTTAACGTTTTACACTACAGGCAGCCAAAACCACCTAAACCGGTTATAACAGAATTGGTTAGAGAGCGACTTCACCTTTTGCCACAAAACCTTTTGAATCTGTCCAAATTCCATACTGGACCTCACTCTCACGGATTTGGCCTAGCTTATGCTTCTAAGGAAGCTGCAATAGGTAGAAGCAATTTGTCAATGTAGGTGCATTTTACCACCTCTGCAACATTTGACGGGAAGTTGTTATCATGAAGAGGGGCAACAAGTGAAATCTGGTATTTCTGTTGTTGAAATATTTGTATTACCTGGGATATTTGTTATTTGCTGACCCATGCATATACTTTCATTCAACAGTGTTTGTGAAGTTAATGAGTCCATCTTGTAATGAATGTTATATGAACTGGTTCTTTAAAAAGTCAAACTGCTATGACACAAGAATGGCCTGCAAACCTAAGAGTAAGAGATGACTCGACTGTCTGAAAAAAGACTACATTTTTTGCAATATCTGAATCCATAAATAGTGCGAGTAAATTTTGTCACTACTTGTTTAGCCTTCTCGAATGACAAAACGTTTTCTTTCTTTACAGTTGTTTGGCACCCTTGCGAATCAGAAAAAAGTTGTTATTATGTGTCCTTTTGTATGCAAGGTTTGCATTTCTTTTGATGCTACAAGCAAGAAAATTGGTGGAGAATAACAAGATGTCCTTTTTCCTTGATTGGATGCACAACAACATGTTGTGAGGCTTCTTCAAGGCAGCGGGAAAATAGAGGTTGTTGGAAGGGAAAAAGGTAAACTCATGTCTTTACAGTTTTTTAGGTTAATAGAAAATAATGCCTTTCATTGCTTGTAAGTTTTATATCTTTGTTTTCATATGTCTTGCAACCTGAAACTATCCAAACCAAAACATGAGAAAGCATTAAACTGAACTTGGGACTCCAGCCTTTAAAACTTCGCAGAATCAATTTTCATTGTCCATTTATTTTCTATTTCTGTGTGCTTCGATATTCAAACCAGCTCCACCTCAGTATTGACCCATTTTAAAATTTCATAGATTCGGCTACCATCTTGGTTTCTATTGATGCCTTAGCCCTCTATTTGTTGTGTATTTGAGCATTTGATGAACTTTAGAAAAAAAAATTGTAAACATGTCTACTCTTTGCTCCTAGCCTTCATAGTGTTGTTTAATGAATAATTCCTTGCTTGACCAAGAGACAAATGTAAAAAATAACAATCCAATTTTTTTGCATTTAGCCTAGTTACATGGTTTAGTGAAATGTCTAGCTACAAATTAGCTTGTTATATAAAACTTGTAGAATAGATGGAAAAAGTTACTGGAACTTAAAATATTTGTTATTATTGTTCGTTGCACATCTTTTCTTTGATGGAAAAAGTGCAACTGTGGTCACCAAACAACCAATTTCGTAGGCATAAATGTTGTCATATCCACATTCAGAATACATAAGTCGTTCTACAATCATGTATCAAGTTAGAATGGATAGAAATATTAGTTTCCAGTTGTTGTTAAGGTTTGGACCTTTTAGAATCCGCTCCAAGCATCTAGTTGTTTTTTGTGCTTTCTTTGCATACAAGTTAATGTTTTATTGTGCATGTTACATGTCTCTGTCTGCAAGTTAGCAACTTGTATAAAACTTGTTCAATAGGTGGAAATAGTAAATGAAACTTACATTATGTGTTGTTATTGTTATGGTTAGGTATCTTTTCAATTTAGAAATTAATTTCTGTGAGGCTTTTCTTATGCTTTATGAAGATGCAAAAATAACTGCCCTGATTAATAATGGCATGGAGGAGCACGTGTCTTTCCTGTTAGCATGATTCCTAGTGTGTCAAGGGATTATCTCCCTAGGAAGCCACTTGAAGCGTCCCACAAGTTTTTCTTGTGGGACGTTAGATTGTTCAAATGGGAGGCTTTTAAAGCTATCTTCCAACAAAGAAACCTTCATTAACCTCTTCATACATTTTTTGTACGATATTGCTTTCCATCATGTTTGGTTTTTTTCCTTTCAGTTTGAAAGAATGAGGACTAGAAACATAATTATCGATGCCCCAGTTGGTGTGACTGTTACGACACTGCACTTGCAAAGAGAAGAGTAGTTTAAAATGATTCAGTTTGTTAACGTTTTACACTGCAGGCAGCAAAACCACCTAAACCGGTTATAACAGAATTGGTTAGAGAGTGACTTCGCCTTTTGCCACAAAGCCTTTTGAATCTGTCCAAATTCCGTACAGCTGGACCTCACTCTCGTGGATTTGGCCTAGCTTATGCTTCTAAGGAGGCTGCAATGAAATCTGAACCTTCCTATAAATTAAAAAGAATGAGTGTGGTGACTGCGAAAAATGAAAGTGAAAAAAAGAAAAACAATCTGCAAAGAAAATTCCTGGTGCTAGCAAGAAAATTTTTTAGAAAAAAGAAATGATAGCCTCCTCCCCAAAGACCTTGTAAAGGAGACTAAAGTTGTAGACTGTATAAAGTTTTAGGCATTTCTGTAAGGGCTTTTGCTACAAGTATACCTGTTACGCTAAGCCATATTTTAGATCTGCAAATAATGGCTCGAATATACTAGTTTAATTTATCTAGCTACTTGTACTCTGGTATTTTGTAGGTGTTATTAAACTTAAACCATGATTTGTAACTACATATAATGGTCGGAATATATATATGTTTATTCTATCTACCTTGTTCTACTTTGGTAACTATGTGCTTCATTTAATTAAAAAATCTATTTTCCCTTTCGTTCTTTTTCAATATCATACAGAGCTTAGGTGTGTTTGAGTGAGGAATATATTTTTTGTATAACACCACCTCTATGTAGATTTAGTGTGTGCACTATGCGTTCTTGGATTTTCAATTAAATGTGTTGTTAATGGCACTTATGACAATTCAATCTGCATTTCTCATATTTCCTGTCTGCTCTTTTTTAGATGTCTTTGGTTCAAAGTTGTCTTTGCTGCAAACCGAATTCCGATGGCTTTGCCCCAAAAAAATGAAGTTGTTTTTGCATGGCAGTGAAATGTAGTTTTGACGTGATCATTTGACGGGAACATTTTTAATACAAGCATTTCCTTTATTTCGTGGAAATGTTATTAGCATGTACTGATATAAATGAAAACTAAAAACATACAAACTCCTCTTGCGTGGTAAAATGGCATGTATAAAATATGTTCAAATAATGCATAGCTCTATTAAATTCATGATTGTTCGAAATTGAAAGCCATGACTGAGCTGTTATTCAAAACTCTTTTTTACTAGGTCATACTTTGTGTACATTCACAACTTCTAGATATTTGGAATTTTGATGCCATGTAAAATCAAGTGTTGGCAAATTTTGGTTAATTGTTTTAATGTGTTATTTTAATGTCTGCTAGAGTCAATGATAACATAATTGATTCAACATTCATTAATTTATTGCTTCTTGTTTGCTTGTTTAACTTATTTATACAAACTCCGTGCTATTATCTCTTAACCTGCTATCAACCTTTTGATCCACTTCAACCTTCCCTTCCACAATGGCTTTTAATAAAAAGAAATATCCTTCCCCTGTTGTGATTGGTGGCATTGCATTTGATTAACCTATTTATCTTGTTGTGCGTTATCGGCTTTGTTTTCTTGGACATTTGACTGTTTAATCTTTTTCTTATTTCGCAAAGTAACCAAGTCACAAGTTTATCAAAAAAATAAGTGAAATACACTTTTATTAGTTATTCAATAAATGTAACATGTTGTATTTTAATGACATTTCCAATCCTCGTTATTGCTAGGTCTGCTCTAAAGAAAGTGCATCCTTCCAACCTTCCAACTTTTGTTTTTCTTCAAAATAAATGTGCTTCTTATTAGACGAAAGTTTAACTTGAGTCCATTCTATCATGTGGGTTTCAGTAATTGCTTCTCGTAAGTGTTGGAAGTACTTGTGACAACATGACAGTAATGGAGGAAATGTAACAGTAGTGTTCATACTCCATTTACCTACCACAATACATTATGACAAAATATGTCTACATATACATTGTGTAATGTATGTGAAGAGTTGAAATTGAAACATAATTTATTATTGTTTTTTAGATTGTTTTTAGATGGTGGATTGTTTTCTATATCGATAATATGGCCCTCAAATATGTGGTCAACAATCCTTTGCAAAAATTTCAGGCAATTACATATGGGGGCCATGTTTAGGGGAAAGGGTGATAACTATGACAAAATTGTTTGGGATATTTTTCAATAATGAAATATTGTTAAATTAAAATTTAAAAAAAATGATTTGTATTTTTTTACTCTTCAACATTGATATTTTCTACCAGTATTGTACTCTTAACGAATATACATTTTTACAAAAATAAATATATTTACAAAAGAATATTCATTAGTGAAAAAATCATTATATTCAGGAATACTAGTTGTCACATACTTCATTCAATCAATACAACTACTTTGTATGATCAATTCATATTGTTTTCTTTATTCAATGATGCTTTACTCAACTAAATGCTTAAAGACGAGGATTGTTAAATCCATTGCACTTTGTCACCCTATTTGTGTCTAACAAAAATATATCCTCTCCCATAAATATGTATTTTCTCCCCCTCCTTCAAGCAACAACTATCCACTCCTTCACCGCTCCCCTTTCGGCGTTTACATCGCACTGCTCGCGTGTGATTGCTAGTAAATAATTCAT
Source organism: Taxus wallichiana var. yunnanensis (assembly GCA_018340775.1). Classification (NCBI taxonomy): domain Eukaryota; kingdom Viridiplantae; phylum Streptophyta; class Pinopsida; order Cupressales; family Taxaceae; genus Taxus; species Taxus wallichiana. Next base: position 530,726,704 of record CM031244.1, read on the forward strand.
ACATATTTTATATAACATGATACACTTTGAACGAAAATATTGGACAAATGCATTCAACAGCTTTGTGAAAAGAATTGTAATGGTTTTCATGGAGTATAAGCTCTCCTCGGCCGCGCTTTCTCACCTTGTTTTAGTACTTGGTTTGATGCCAAATGACTCAATGGGTAAACAGTGGTGGGTATGAATTCCTTCTAATTACATAATGTTGTTAAAAATTAATGTATTTTTCTCGTTTGCAAGATTTTGATCATTGCTTATGTAATGATGTTTAATATATATGTGTGTTGCATACTACTCACATGTATGTGCCAATCATTTGTTTAGGGAATATATCAGCGCAAAATCCAACGGGTGAGATTCAAGGACGTGTTAATCGTTCCACCCACCCCTCAACAAGTGAAGGTTCATTTTATCCTGGCATTTTCCATCAAACTTGGAACAAAAGAAACTAGATAGGCGGGATAGAGTGGGCAACTTCTTCGTGCAATTCAAGTCGTCTTTTATGTCTTCGTGGGTGAAGAGATATAGAGAGAGATAGAGAGAGAAGAGACTGAAGAGTGAGATATAGAGAGTTTCATTCAGAGTTCAGATAGAGATATAGAGAGAGATAGAGAGAGAGTCGAGAGAGATAGAGATAGAGATAGAGATATAGATATAGGGCCTCTCTCACAAACATAATCCAACAAAATTTTCTTGATATCATCGACATCGCCTACCAAAGATTTTGGTAACACGAATCCTTCTATTTTTCCGACTACATTGACAACTTATCACCCAGTTAAAGGGGGAACAAAATAATCTCCTACGCCTCCATCGCTCCATTCGACGATGTTGAGGTGCGCAGCGTGTTACAATACGTTGTGGCTCAAGTATGGACAAGTCATCGACTATGTGAAATTCCATTTCTATAAATACGATTCCAACACCACCGCTTTCACAATTCTTCCTCTATTTCAACGCTTGTTCCTCATGTTATTCTAGCGAAAAGTATTGGCTTCACTCCACATGGACAAGCTAGATTAAAGTTGTATGTGAATGACCAAACAACCTTCGCCTTTGATCTTTGTTGTACATGTCAAAAGGAGAGGTAGTTCCTACCATAGGGAATGCCTTCAAATTAATTAAAATGTCAACATCATTTTCATAAGTGCTAAAGTGTATATATATATTTACAAGTGTAAGATTCATATATAGAGACAAATTTGTTTACATTTAGAATCTTTTTTCCACTATTTAAATATCATAAAGTCCACCTTTATAAACATAAATCCAAAGCATGTCAAGTTGTCTTGTTCAAATTAAAAGTAAATTTATATTAAAAAAATTATGCATCCTTCAAATGCTTTTACTCATAATTGCACTTTCTTTGCTACCTTCACCTCATTATAGTCAACGCCTACAACACATTTGTATTAGGCTCACCATTCTCCCCAAAAAAAACATAATTAATGCTATGAATTAATATCAAGTATTAATTATCCCTCCAAATTTTGAATAATCCTTCCAAAATCTCAAATTTTGAATTCAGATAGGATTTAGTCTTATATATTAGATGAATAAGGTTAGCAAACCATTTGTTTCAACAATTGACATGTCTCATAACTAACAGACAACAGAGTTGACAAAGATTAAATCCAAATTTGCAGGGAGCCCACAAATTCAAGAGGTAAATGACAGTTACCTTTTTAATATTATATAACCACTTAAATTTGGTAATTTGCATTTTGGAACCCTTGATTTGACTATGCACTCTTGTTGGCATAAACTACTTTTTCATTCCCGTTGTAAACACCTCAAAATAACCATTATGCATTGTAATCATTCAAAATCTCATTAAATGTATTGTCCCTCTTTGGAATTAATTTAATTAATTCTATTGCACCCTATCAACCCCACTCCCCCACCTCTTAACTAATTTTATTAGCTGATTTAATATCAAATTAATTAAATAAATCCTCACATATCCATTTTCATATTTAAATAAATTAAATATCATCACATCATATCCACCTCCTCAACTCAAGTTGACTAAAAGTCATGACTAAAGCTAAAAATCATTATTAAATTCAAGAAGATATGTTTAAATTAACTCAAATCATGCATTTGAGTTAACTAAAGATATCTCCCAAGTCATGGAAATCCAAAATTAGTTCACATCCTTCCAAAAGTAAATCATTCACGACACTTTTGGGTGAATAAAATAAAGGATATGGAATTAATAGTAAAAACATGTGCAACCCCTTACCAACTCAACAATGACTCATTCATGAAAATATAGAACAACAATTCAACTCTTCAATCAATTTGGAAACTCAACTAAACAACCCAGTCATGTTTAGTTACCTCCAAATCAACTTAATCTAAATTTAGCTTGAGGATTCACCTTCCTCAACTATAAATCAATGGTCTTTCCTTCATAAATCATCCACCGACAAGTTTGAGATTTCATATTGTTATTTTGTTTAATTGACTGGTGAATCAATCAATCATTCATAATGTTACTTTATTCAAATCAGTGATCTTCATGCTCGTAGATTGATCCATCTTCCATTCAGAGTACTTGTTGGAGCATCCACAAAACTATAAAAGCTTTCAAATCAATCGGATCTAACATGAGCATCACTCACCGCTCTTATGGTCAAATCCAATCTAAGGTGGCTTTGGATCTTATTAAAGGAAGGTTTGTTCTATTTATTTTAAATTTCTTTATTCATGTAATTTTCATGGTTTACATTCTCAGCACGCCAAAGTGGGACTCGAACACACAATCCCCTTATTAGAAGTTAATGGATCTAAGACTAGTCATGACCTACAAAGTAAATTCATCTTAGAATTGATAAGATAATCTTGATTGGAGATGAGTCACATTTTTGAAATGGACCATTGTTAACCTCATGTATTTGCATCCATCATCTTCATTTACACATCACTATCTCATTTGTCTTACGTCCTTCTTGGCTCTCGATGTTGAGCCCTCACATCTTACTAGTTGTGTGGAGTCAAGGATGGAGTAAGACATCCTATCACTATATCATCTACATTCTACTAATGGAATGAAATTTTTACAATTGTTTGAACATGAGTTTAGACAATGTACCCTTTACCAAGTAAAAATCCAAAACAAAATCAAAACCCTCAAAATCTAAAAATAATACAAAAATTCAAAATCCAAAACATTCAAAAAATGTTCCAAAAATCTCACCAACTTTTAACACAATTCAACAATATCAAACTTTTAACTTCTATCCTAGTGATCATTTCAAACTATCCTACGATTATCAAACAATCATCAAACCCTCATGTGTATTCTCGCTTACACATCTCAAGTCTCTTATCCTTCCTTACATGAATCCTTGCTTAGAAGTTCGACCCATTCAATCTCATATCATTCTTCAACGTGCATCCAAAAAGAGTGTCTTTAGGAGTTTCTTAACTCCGCTCTTCAATCCGATACAATTACCTTGAATGTATATTTGCTTAAGGGCATTCAATTCTATTTAATCATGATTGTGAAATAAATTTGGGGCATTGTGATTTAATCTAATTGTAATTAAATCTTATTTCAAAGTAACTTATTGAATAAATGATATTCGAATAATTAAGTATAATAACGTTTAAACACTAAGCATTCAAAATGTAAAGCCCTGCGAATAGACAGAGAACGATGACTTAGTTGATTTTGAGCAACATGGGAATGATTGGGACTGCTTCTGAGTGCTAGATCTCGCTAGGAACAATGTCGAAATGGCTTAATGAGGGTCTGTAACCCTAGGGATCTACAAGATAGAAGTGCTCGCAGGAGGACATGAGTGCCTCAGGTGCTAATGAATGATATGGGTGCTTGTGTCTACTAAAATGCTCGAACTCTCCGATCTTTTTGGGTCGAAGGCCTTCATTTTTATTCACTCTTTATCACACTTGTAACCTACAAAACAAATTACTACCTGCACATGCCCACAAACTACATCAAATATAATAAAAAGATGTTGAATGTGGAGTTGGATCGACTCTTCATCACCTGAAGAGTGAACTTACGATTGAGCATTAAACTACATCTCAGACTCCATGTAGTTCTTTGTATGTGTGTGTTTGTGTCTCGTGCCCTAGGTTTCCCTTGTGCAAGTTACACGATGATAGCGAGATAGATCTAGATTTTTCCCGAGTATGCAAAATGTGTGTGATGGAATAGAATGAACTCCCCTCCTATGCAGTGTATGCATACCAACGCAGCTCTTATCCATTATTTGAATATGTTAGATGTATGATTTTTCTTTGTGTAAGCTTAGGTGGTGATAAATAATGTTTATAATGTTTGTCCCTTTATTTAGAAGAATTAATTAAGTATATATATGATTCGCTTGTTTGAATTTCGTAATTGACAAAGTTCTGAAAGTCCAAACCAAAGTGTTGAAAGGTGAAAAAGAAGCAAAAAGAACCCAAAAGACTAAGAAAAAGAAAAAGAGGGACAGAGCACCCAAGAGGGATAGAAGCGCCCAGGCGGTTCTTTCATAATTGACGCTAAAGTCCGAGGCCATTAAAATGTAAATCGGTCAAGTTCTAGCGGAACCGTAAGATGTGTAAGGCCAAGTAAAGTGCAAGAGATAAAACAACAAAAGGCTAAAAGGAGTTGTCAACAACTAGTTTTCTTGCTTAGGAATCATGTATACATTAGTATGATTTATGACCTAGAAATGTACCCAAGTGCATAGATTTTTGTCTACATTTGCCACCACTTTATATTGTTGAGTGAATACTTGATACGATAAAGTAGATAAAATATGCATACCTTGTAAACCGGATAGTAGTGTGGCTGATAGTGTGTCAAGTGGACAAGTAGCCATATGAAGCATGGCAACAACTAGGAAAAGGAGGTAGACCTACGGGTGAATCGTATGTGTAATAAAGCATGTTGTTGGAGCCTATGCTTGTTGATGCGAGTTGCTTTCGAGTTGCTTGTAAGGATGAACTGTAAAGAAGAGCAAGAGAGTAGTCAAAGTCCCGTATGTGAAAAATTAGAGTAACGTATAAGTATATAAAAGTAGTTGTAGACACCCCAAAATTACACACTTGTTTCCATCTTATCCCAATGCTATTCTAATACACCTGTTATTCACCCATTTGTGATTAATTGATTAAATTGATTAATTCATACACATTGCACCCTTTGGATTAATTAAATTAATCCCTAGTACCCCTTTGTACCCCTTTATGCTAAGTTAATTACCATTTATTAATTAAATGATTAATTAATTAAGTGTTTGCACATCTTAGTCAACATCCAATTAGACTCCACTTGGACTCCACATCCTCACCCTAGCTAATCAGATTTAGAGTCCTAGAAAGGTGGGGGCAATTGAATTGTACTTACAACCACCTTTCCGGATGCAACTTTTGCATTTAATTCATTTATTGTCTCGCACTACTGCAACCTCCTCCAATATTATTTTTAACATGTGCATTTAACTGTGTTTAACCAATTTCTAACCTGTGTCTCTACTTCTATAAATTGCAAGCTTGTCTTATCCCAAATCCTCCTGAATTGTTTGCAAATAAACTTTGTCAATTTACATTATGAAACTTTCTAGCTACTTTATTCGTAGCAATTGCACTCATCTTTGGAGGCCATTCAAGAGCACCCACAAATCAATCACTTTGCAAGGTTATAAAACTTCAAAATCTCTCCTACTTGAGGTTTACATTGGAAGGTTACTGGAAGGTTTGCAAGTTTATTGTTTGTCTTTCATTACTCGACTTTTCATATCTTACATTTTAGCACCACTTAGGGACTCACATCCCTCCTCTTTTATCTTTGTTTCTTTTTGTTTGTCTAATTTTGTTCTTGGAGTGCTTCTGTTGTTTTTTGTGTTGTTGTGTAGCTTTAGGAGCAACAAAAACAATTTTCCAGATCAACACCAAAAATAAAAATATATATATTTACTGTGTTGTTTTTGGAAATTTTGAGGGTAAAAAAATTATTTGTAGGTTTGCATGTTTTGTCTTCTTGCAATTTTAGCTTCTGTTGTACTACTTTTGCACACACAAAAAACAATACAATTTGATTATTATTTTATTTTTAAAATCATTTTTTTGTTAGATTTTAGGATTTTCTAAATTCAATTTTAGTTTTAAAAATTACAAAAAAAATATAAAACCCTAGATCCTAGACTACCACCTACTCCTCTCACCTCTCCCCTCCCCCAAATCGACCGAGTTATCCCTCACACTCCTCCCCCACTCCCTAACTACCTGGCCCGAGCTCTCCTTAGACTTTACGAAATCCCCACCCCTCGGACTACCCACCCCCAGGACCCCGCCTTACCCCCGATCTACCCCATTTTCCTTACCCCCATCTCTCGTTCTATTTCCCCCCCCACGAGCCTAACCCAACTCGCTCAACCTCGCCGAGCCCTTCGAATCTTGAATCTCGACGCCTCATCTCTCCCCTGATCCCTCCCCGGCTCGCCTCTAAACATTTTTACCCCCATTTTTGTGTCCCTGTCATCTTGTAGAATGACCCCAAACCACTCACCCACTGCTTGACTTATCACCGAGCCCTCGGCTCGCCCAAAATGCACAACATATACTCTCGGCCTCGCTCACTTCCCTACCTTGTGCTTGTCATCATTGTTCTCACCTATCCATGCAAACAATAACAAGCCCCGTTTGAAAACTTTCACTTAGTTATCCCACCACGTATAACCTAACATATTAGGTTAGTTTTCTTCCACATGCATGTTCAATTACTATCCTTTGGTTTTCTTTAGGAAATTTTAGATTACTTTGGCTCTCCAACTTAGGTTTTAGGGAATGTGAACTTAGGTAAGCTTGAGGTTTAGGTTTTATAAACTTTCTCATGGCTTAGGAAATTAAAATCATTTCATTTCTTTTTTATAACATAGTTAAGGACTTAGGTTGTGTTCATTTTTCTCATTATTATTCTTTTGTAATAATCTTACTTTAGTTTAAATACTTCTAATGTTACTTAAACCATTAAGTTAGGATTTAATTCCTTACCATCTCATTTCGTTCATTTAATTAGTTTCTTTCAATTAGGTCTTTTCCATTAACCTTAGGACCTTTTTCTTAATCTTTTCGTCATTTTATTACCTTGGGCTAATTGTGTTACTCGTTTTTGCGGGGCTAATCGGGCATTTCAATCCAATTATTATTCTCTTTTTCGACTTCTTATCATCGTCACCTTGTTTCCACACCTCTTTACTCCACTTTCTCCTCACGTGGTATTATCTCAACTAATCGTGAAGGTTGCCCATTTAGCATTATTGGATGTTTTGGTCCATTTTTCCCACTTTTTAGCCACTTTTGCACATGTTTAGTCATTTTTTCTATTCACTAATGTTTTCTAACTCGTTTTTTTGCATGCTTCTCATTTGTCATTTTCTTTTGTTTTTGTGAGACTAACCACGAAACAATCACGCGTATGCTCTTCCCTCGCATTTTCTAAGTGATCTTGGGAATCAGAAATGTGATTGTTTCTTTTTGTTTTTGGGAATTAACATTTGTCACTTAATCAAAGCTTGTTCACACGTATGCTCTTTCCTTGCACTTCTAAGCGATCCGGGCATTCAAATGCGAACTTGCTTCTTTTGTCTTGGCCTCTACCTACCTCAAGAGAACTTTATAATCCTTTCTTTCATAACCCTCTCTCGTGAAGGCGGATTAAACACATAAAAACTATTAACTACAAGTTGTCAAATGGTGTACGACTAAACCACATTAAGCTCAAAAGATAAGAAAATACACCACATTCAAAACATTGTAATTATAGGTTTGGTTAAGAGCTATGGCTCGACCGCTTAACTAGAACATAACCCCTTTGGCATAAGCCTTAAGACAACAAGGGGGTGGTTTTAGGAACCCCAAAGTAGTCCAAACCTTGAGGGAACTGTGGATGAAATGGGAACCTTTTCTCCTACTTGACTAGTAAAGCCTTATGAGTTAGAGACACGAATATCCTTAGTGGTGACCCCAGTGTGATTCATTCTAAGAAATATCTTTGCTCATGGTTTCAAAGGGGGTAAAGTAAATTCATCAACTAGCAATAGTGTTGTGCTCACTTGGATATACTACTGACACCTAGTTGAGAGAGCCACCTAGGAAGCCAAACATTGTCTAAGCCAATTTAAGGTAGAGGCCACAAATAAATAATTAAACAAAAACTCTTTTTCTTTTTTTTCTTCTTTTGTTTTCTTTTTTTTGTAGTAGTGTTCCACACTCACTTTTCCCAAACACTTCTTGTTTGGGATTCATCTTTCACATTCGTATCTTTTCATCATTTTCCAAAACTTCTTGTTTGGATTCTACTTTCATCCTTGTTTCATCTTTCCAAGTACATGTTACTTGGATTATTTTTCACTTCCTTTTCGCAATCCCAAATACTCCTTATTTGGGTTCATCTTCTATTGTGTTCGATATCTCCAAATTTATCCTTATTTGGACTTGACATTCACTTCTTTTTCTCGTCATCTTTTCTCTTCATCGTCAGCTATTCACTATCAATCATTTTACTCTCAAAATTCCCCTTTTCGGAACTTTTGTCTCTTTTTCATCTTTTCATCATCATTACATTCTCCATTTGACTTTATTTCATTCATGTGGAGTTCTCATTCACTTATTTGAGCCTTCCTCTTTCACAATCATCAAATTCTTCTATCTTTCATACTCACCTCATTTTTATTTTATCTCCCATTTCATTCGACACTTAAACATTTGGATTACATTTCCCAAAGTTTAAGTTTCCATCTCTTTTTCAAAATCAAGTCTTGAGTTTTGGATATCCACATCCTCGCTCAAGCAATTTCATCTTACAAATCACATTTTGACAGTGTTGTGTTCCACTTTGTCACAACTCAATTCCATCACATCTTATCTTCATTTTCTTCTTACATCCTTTAGTTTGACACCATCATCGTTAAACTATATACGTTTTCTTTCTTCACATCTCTAACTTGACAAAATACTTTGTTATGTTTTAAACACTTCATCATATCTTCTTTTCCCAATGTTTACGTTGTCGATATTTGTGTCTTATCATGTCATTAGTCTTTTCCTTCTTAAATAATTCTTGTTAAGGGTTGAGCAAGTCACATACGATTTGAATCCTTTTCATATCCTCTTCCCATCTAACATTCACTTTGCTAAGTGGTAGAGTGCATTTGCAATCAATCTATCCTCGCTCTTCCATTATTGCATTCACATCATTAGTGGTTGAGCACATTTAGACTTTTGTCACTATAACCCTCCTCCATTTTAGCATTCACTTTATTAGAGGATGAGAACTTTCACCACATTAAATCACTCTTCCATCTTGGCATTCACTTTGTCAAGGGTCGAGTTTATCAATCACTTTCACACGCTTCCATCTTGACATTCACTTTGTTAAGGGTTACGTCATTTATATCCTCTAAATGTCTTGTCCATCTTAGCATTCAATTTTTAAGGGACAAGTTATTACCAAAATTAATCACACACCTCTCTTTCATTGTCGCATTCAATTTTCTATGGGTTGGGTTATCTTTCGCATCTCTCTTTTGCTCCCCCTCTTTTAAAAATGGTGGGAACATGACACAAAGATTATATTCCTTTTGGAAGGAATGAACGACATCGAAATCCTTTTGGAAATTTTGATAGTGACAATGACCAAAACTTTGAGGATGATCAGAATGACATCTCACTTGAAGAACAATCCCACATCGAAAATATCTTACATATGAATAAAGACCAATTTTTTCTTTGTCTCCTTGAGATGGGAGAAAAATTACCCTCTGATTTTGACGAGGATATTCTACTGAACATTACTTGGTAAACCACCACCCAACAAGGGTGAACCTTTCATTTCGACAAAAATGACAATGAGGCAGGCTCTAGTCACACGAATAATGATGATCGAAACAAGTCCACCTCTAACAACACCAAATATGATGAACCAAACAAAGGTGAATCGACGAAGGAACAAAGACAAATCGACATAGGAACAAAGTCAAATCAACCGATTCGACCACTAGTCCTACTAAATCCCTTGTGAATCAAATTAATGACGTGGCTAAGCAACTTGTTATCTTAAATTCTAAAGTCACCAATGAATCCCATAACAATGAGGTACCAAAGAAAACCAGTGATGCTTCATTTAAGAGTCATACTACGCACAACAAAGATAACAACAACTCTACGAGTGATGGTTCCTTATCTTTCTTGTAGAAAAAAATCACCATTTTCCCAAGAATGGAAAATGATGAAGGACACCATCTCAGGTATGCAACATCAATGCAAATAATTCAACTTTGAAGAATTGTGTCCTTACCCCTTTGATAAGGACATTTTGCACATCCCCTTTCCCAAATCTTTCGAGATGCCCAAATTTGACAAATACAAGGGCAAGAATGATCCTAGAGAACATATCAAGGAGTTCTATATGGCTTTCCAATAGGTGGTCGATAGTGATGTTTTCTTAATGTGTCTCTTTCCAAAAAGTCTAGGTGGACAAACCTTGGACTGGTTTTCTACACCTCCCCAAGGGCTCTATACAAACTTTCACGAACCTCTCAGAGAAGTTCGTTAAACATTTCTCATTCAACCTAGACTATGAAATTACAATGATGGATTTGTGTAATGCCAAACAACGAACAAATGAAACCTTTGTAGCATTCCTACAAAGATGGCGTGGGATTGCTAGTTACTTCCCATGCTCCATGCCCAAGAAATAACTTGTGAACATCGTTGTACTTAACATCACCAATGAGCTATCCTTTCACAAGAAAATGCATTGCCTTAACACTTTTGAAGAAGTTGTTAAGAAAGGATCGCAAATTGAAAAATCCCTTATTGCAAAAAGGTTTGATCAAACCTCGTTCAAAGGATAATGGGTAACATAGTAACCATCCTAATAGCTCTCACCAAGACAAATCTAAACACATTAACCATAATCGTAATATGGTCAATGATGGTGTTACAGACAACCGCAATGTCCACAATGTCCAAAACACTCAAACTAGACCAAATAAAGGTAAACAACCTCTTGTTGTTTCTAGCAAAGAGGTTTCCTCCTCTCATGATTCTAAGTGATGTCGTTTCACTCCTTTGGGGGAACCTCTCTCAAGTTTCCTCTAACAACTTGTTAACGCAAACATGGTTACCTATCCCATCACTAGACCTTGGGTTGAGGGAGAACCCAAGCCCACTTGGTATAAAGTTGATACTTATTGTGATTTTCATCGCATTGATGGTCACCCAACTGATTGATGTTTTCACTTATGTCACTTTGTCCAAGATCTCATCGATGAAGGAGATATCATTGTTAAAGAACCATCACCAAGTAAGATACCCAACAAAAATCTCAAGTTGTTCTCAAACCCATTTCCCAAACACACATGGTGACATTAAAAATGCTAACAATGGTTCTTCTCAATATATTGATTTCAGTTCAATTACCTAATTTATTGAGGAAGTACCATCTACAATAGTGACCATTAAATTTAAACCTTCGAGTAATGTTGTGACCACACGTCAAAGGAAGATGTGGGTTCCCATGGTAAACCAATCTTCCACGTCTTCTCGTAAACCTCAAATGTCCAAACCAACAACTCTTTCAAATTAAAAGTCAAACTCTCATGCCAAAGATCCCACTCCTAGTCGGTATGACTTCATCAAACAATTAGCAACCATGCCACCACATATCTCTATAATGGAATTGTTAAAAGAGTCACCTAGCTTTCAGGATATTCTCACTCATGCTCTAAATGAATCACGTGTTCCTCATACTCTCAATGTTCAATAGTTTCAGGCTATGATCGTAAACCTTACACCTGAAACTCCTATTCTATCTTTTGGCCCTCAAGATATGTTGAACCCAAATCTAATTAACAATAACTCCTTATACATCAAAGTCTATGTTACAGACCATAAGGTCAAGAGAGTTCTTATCAAAAATGGAGCAACTCTTAACATTTTCTCTATAAAAATTCTCCGCTACCTTGGTCATACAATAAATGACTTAGATGTTAATATCATTACCATTCATGGTTATGATAATACCGAGCGCCAGTCATGTGGTACCATCACTCTTCCCATACAAGTAGGCCCGCTCCTCCATATTGTATGTCATGTAGTTGACGTAGAAACATCATATAACCTTCTTCTGTAGACCTTGGATACATGCAATGCACACGAAGCTTCCACCTTCCATTAATGCATAAAGTTTCCACATAACGGCAAAGTGAGTTCACTTTGTGTGGCGATACTGACCCCTTTGAATACTGTAAGTTTTTCGAAGCAAGGTACAAAAAAGTAAATTATTGTCCATCTATGATTGAATCTAGTGCAACCCCTATTATTACCAACCGTATTGACCCGAAATAATATTACACGCTTATGCTGATGTGTCTTATTCTAAATAATCTACATCTAAGACATCACCTGAGGATATTCATAACGCCTTCGCGCCTTCCTTTGAAGCATCTACATCTAAGGTGTCACCTAAGGTTACATTCTCCCATAAAGGCTTAAGCGAGTACACACTCGACAATGCATTTCTTGTTGGCAAACTTCCCATTATCGCCTCGCGGTTATGGGCATCCTAACGCTCCTCATCTACAAGAACCTCCAGCTTACTATCTCGAAACACTCTTTGGAGATGATATGGATATCTAGAAGATGAACATATTCCAATATGTGATGACTCTTGGCTATATGAAGACATGATGACAGAATGTTATGAATCCACTTACTTACACCAAGGCCCATAGAATGATCAAAAACATGAATTGGAAAGGAAAGGGCCTTGGCCCACAAGGACATTGTGTTCTTGAGCCTATTATAGTCAAATCTAATCTCGAAATGCATGGTCTGGGATATGAAATATTTTGAAAGAGGCCTATAGTCTTTGATATATTACCTGGTAATGAGGACTCGAATTCAGAAGTTGAGACCAATTCTACACATAGCCTCTTCGACGACCTCACTGAAACTACACTTTTCCTTGAATACTTATCCATTCAAACCCTTGATGTTGTTTATCCTTCCCTCATTGATCAGGACTAACAAAGTGTCATATTTCCATGGACCTCTTTCAAAATGATGAGGCCATCCAGAGTTCCTCGAGGCTCAAGACCCTTTTCCCTTGTTGGATCACAAGAAGGGTTTCGATATAAACCTTGAATCTACCGCCTACTTTGGCGAAGAAATTATAATCTCCAGTCCTAAAGAAAAAGAAAATAAACATAGGAAAAAGACAAATTATATCTAACATAGTGAAAAATTTATGAGGAGCTATGCGAGAAGCACAAAATGAAAAAGAAAATTAAAAAAAAGGACGCATCTCCTAGTGAAAACCTTTCAAAGGCGCTAGAGAGAGGAGATTTAGATCCAAAATATCGAACAATCTACACAAGCCTATAACATCATTTCAAGATAATGACACTTCTAAGCTATTGGCGTAAGAGATGAAAACCATCAACATTAGAATTGAAGACCAACCAAATTTTTATAACTAGGCGCCATTATCGAAATCGAAATCAAATCCTTCACAACAATTCTAATCAAGTTTCAGGATGTTTTTCTTTGGTCTTACAAAGATATGTCATGCCTTAATCCCTCTCATGTGGTTCATCACCTTGTGGTGCACCTCAAAACTACATAGAATACATCCCAAGGTTGCATTACTCGTTAAGGCCGATCTACAAAAAAAATTGGATGCAGGGTTCATATAGTGCATTGACTACTCGGAGTGGATATCTAATATAGTACCAATTGCGAAGAAGACCCCTGGAATCCGTATTTGTTGTTGGACCTTGAAATTGACTAAATCCCAAGGAAGAAGTCAACATGCACGGAGACACTAAAAAGGAAAGCACCGAGGAAAAAATGTGCAAGGGAAAGAAGCATGGTAAAAGAGGTTGGCGTGCCCGGGAGCAAAAAGGTTTAGGGACTTAGCCATATTTTGAAGGAGTTTTCGCAAGAGAAACACGTGAAAATCCCGAGTAGGTGTGCTAAATGGATAAGGTGCCATCTTGGAGCCTTGGAGGTCAAGAAAAGAATATTCCACATAAGGGATATTCCCAAGATGATCATTACAGTAGTGGAGGCATTTGCAAGCTGACATAGGCATTCAACCATGGAGGACCACACTTCCACTTGGCATGTGATCTGCTTATGAAGGAAACCAAGGTGGTGCATCCAGATCCTATTTAAAGGAGTGTTTGGGTCCGAAATGAGGAGAGAAGAGAGTGAGAACAAAGTGTTGGGAAATGAAGGGTTAAGGAGGGTTTTAGGTAGTGACAAGTGCTACATAAATGCTTAAGAGGGTTTTGAAGCATTAGTAGGCATGGATTTGGGTATGAACAAGGGTTGTAATGGGTAGAATAGCTAAGATCTCTCTCTCTCTGCATATTATTTTTGTAGGGTTTAAGATAATATCCTTTGATGCATTTGGTCCGTATGACCCTCATGATGTAATGAATCCATTATAAATGTTTATAAATCAATATATGGTGTGTGATTCTGGTTATTCATGCTCAAAAATATAAACACTTATGTTATTTATATTATTTTGAGTCGATCTAGTTTCATTATGCTTATTTACAATGTTCATTTCCATTTATGATGCATCTGTGCACGGATCTGTTGTTTATATCTTTTGTTTTTGAGTGAATGTCTATGTTTCCATTTTTACAACTCATTCTCCATCAATGACAGACCATTCTCGTGAAGCTCACATAAAGGAGGGGCTCAGCGCTCGCAGACACTCGGGTGAGCATCCATCACATATTGGGTGATAGGATGATGCGCTTGGGGTAGAAAGAAGGTATATGAATAAATGACTACATTTGTACATATTTCTGTGACATTAACAAGGCATGTCCCAAGGATGACTTCCCTTTGCCTAATATTAACATGATTGTTGATTCTATTGTGGGCCATGAGATGTTATCCCTTATGGATGGATTTTATGGGTATAACCAAATTCAAATTGTTGAAGAATACCAACATAAGACAACTTTCACAACCCCATGGGGGACATTTTGTTACAAGGTCATGCCTTTTGGCCTTTAAAATGTTGACACAACTTATCAACGTGTCATGACTATTATTTTTGACAACCTTCTTCACGACATAATGGAGGATTATGTTGATGATATTCTTATAAAATCAAAGACTAGAGTGGATTTCCTAATGGTTCTTAGGTATATATTCGAGCAATTAAAGGAATAAAAGGTTTTCCTCAATCCAAAAGAATGTGTCTTTGGTGTCACTTCAGAAAACGTTTGGGATTCATTGTCTCTTGAAGAGGAATCAAGTGGAACCCACCAAGGTAAAAGCTATAATAGATATTCCACCCCTCGGAAACTTCAACAACTAAGGGGCCTACAAGGAAAAATATAGTCTATTCATTGCTTCATCTCTCAATTGGCAGATAAGTGCCATCACTTCAACCAATTGCTTAAGAAGGATGTCCAATTCAAATGGACACAAGATTGTCAAGACACCTTTATGAAATTGAAAGAATACCTATCATCTCCACCGATACTCATGCCACCTATACATGATAAGCCTATGTTGTTGTACACTTCTGCAATAAAACATGCCATTGGGGCATTATTGGCATGCAACACAATGATAAGGGTCAAGAACAAGCTGTGTATTATTTGAGCAGAACTCTTCTTGAACATGAGACCAAGTACTCACAGGTTGAAAAGGATTGTTTAGCGGTTGCTTATACTTTTGGCAAGTTGTGACATTATTTACTAAATCATACTACCAAGCTAATTCAAGGGTTTACCCTCTTAAGTACCTACTTTTGAGACCAGTCATAATAGGACGGATGTCTAGCTGGATTGCACTACTCAACGAATTTGACATTAAAATTTTCAATCAAAAAGCTATCAAAGGTCAACTATCGGGCAAATCAACTCCGCCATCACCACCGCTGTGTTCACAACCGATAAATTTTGAATTTCCATATTGTGTGCATGGTTTTGTTTAACTAAGTTAAGAAAATTAGAACTAACACCTAGTAGTCCTAATAACAAAGTTAAATCAAAATCTAAACACCATCACGTTAAGAGCTAAGAAAGATTAAATAACAACATTATTGCATCATAAATTTGAAATGGAAATCAAACTAACATGTTAATTATTAAAACCTCTACTCTTTAGATTACCAAAACAACTAAATTGAACCTAGGTAGATTCATGGCAATCAAAGTTGATTGTTTGGTTTTTAAGGGATTAGGAATGGAAGCTCATCAAAGCATGGCTACAAGACCACTTTGATTATTTCCATATGACCCAAAATCTTAAATAGATGAAATGCAAGAATGAGGCTTAGCTCTTCCAATGGTGAAATGCTTAAGGATGACAAAAGGCTTATAGTGTATGTACTATATGCTTTCTTTTGTTTCTCAAGAATTAGGTGTAAGTGTAAAGGTAGGAGGAGGGATCTTTATATAGCCCAATGGATAAAGGAATCTCTACATCCCTTTGCATGTGGGATAATAGAGATGTTGAGTTAGTTGTGGATAAGGGGGGTTTAGAAAGGGTTGAGTTAACTTTAGGAGAGTTTATCTTGTCCTATAGTGACTCATGTGGATAAAGGGGGTTTATTAATTAATCAAGATGATTAATTAATAGATGTGCAATCTTATAAAAGATTTTTAGAGGAATAGTTAGTATGATTTAGACTATAGAAGGGAATTAAATCAACTAAATAATGATTTATTGGTTTAATGAAAGGGGAAGCTAATTAATTAATAATAATTAATTAGTCTAGATAGAGGAAGGATTAATTAACAGAAGGTCGTTAATTAGGGTATTCGTTGAATAGAAGACTTAATTGATTACTTATTGTAATTAATTAATGATGATAGAAGAGAAGATGAGAATTATTGATGACATGTCGCCAATTTGTGGGAAAGGGGATAATTAGCACAATTTAAGTATTTAAATTGTCCAGGCTAAATTATAGGTGTCTACACATATGAAGATATTTTGTACATGAAGCAGCCCCCTCATGGACATTATTCTTTGATGGATCTTGTAACATCCATGGTTCTCGGAGCAGAATCGCCTTGCATACACCGGATGGAGGCCTCATACTTAAATCTTATCGTATCGCTTCCCTTGCATAAATAACATAACCGAGTATGAAGCATTGATAACAGGATTAGGCTTTATTATCTCATGGTGCTTGCAAGAATTGATAGTTCTCGGTGATTCTCTTCTCATCACTAATCAAGTTAACAGAGAGTATAAAGTAAAAGATGTGAAGCTCTTGCCCTATAAAAGAATGGTTGATAGCCTTATAGGGTATTTCCATCTTATCAATTTTAAACAAGTTCCTCGTGTACAAAATAAGTAGCAGATGTCATGGTAGCTATCACATCTCTTCTTTTGTTTGACACTAATCAAACTCACAACGAGTTCCTCATTGAACATATTTTGGTGCGTGCATACGAATTTTCAGAGTCCACCATGGTTTGTGAGATTGTTGGTCTTGATCATCCTGGTATCAAGATATATATACTTTCATTCAAACCAAATCCTATCCTCCTAATTTGAATTTAGCCAATAAAAGAGCCTTAGCACAACGTGCTTCGCACTACACCTTTCTTGTTGACAACCAATATTGAAGAGGTTATGATGGGACTCTCTTAAGATGTCTAAATCAAGATGAAGCTAATCAGATACTAGCTAAAGTACATTTGGGCATTTGCGGCACCCATACTAGCAGAATGGTCCTTGCGAAGAAGATCTTGCGCATTGGATATTACTAGCCCACAATGGAGGAAGATACATGTAATTTTGTGAAGAAATGTCAAGCTTGCCAAAAACATGGTAATCTCATTCATGCACCATCCCAAACCTTACATCCCATCACTTCACCTTGGCCTTTTTCAAAATGGGGACTCAATTTAATTGGAAAAAT
Organism: Taxus wallichiana var. yunnanensis; assembly: GCA_018340775.1. Classification (NCBI taxonomy): domain Eukaryota; kingdom Viridiplantae; phylum Streptophyta; class Pinopsida; order Cupressales; family Taxaceae; genus Taxus; species Taxus wallichiana. The sequence continues at coordinate 530,744,639 of CM031244.1, forward strand.
AAAGCCCACATCTTTTGATGGCCATATGTTCATAATAACAACCATTGAGTATTTCACCAAGTGGGTTGAGGCTATGCCTCTTACCTACGTTATTGGTGCAATATTTCTAAATTCATTTTCAACCATATTATCTGTCGTTTTGGCATCCCTGTTGCTATTGTCACTAACAATGGTGGTTCCTTCAAAAATAATAATCTCAAGGCCCTAGCTAAAAATATAATATCTCGCCTAAAATGGGCTACATCCTACTATCCACAATGCAATGACCAATTTGAAGCATCAAACAAGACTATCAAATCCATTTTGGAAAAGACAATTAATAAACATGGATGTAATTGGCATACGTAGTTGTATCCCGCCCTCTGGGCCTACTACACTTCCTTCCGTACTCCTACAGAGCTACTCCATTCTCCCTTGTATATGGCTCTGAAGCCATAATACCTATTGAAGTTGAACTATCTTCACTTCATGTATCCCTCCAACACCTTGTTCATGAAGAATATTACCATGTTGCACGCCTCACGAGTTGGGAACTACTAGATAAGAGATGGCTTCGTGCCTTAGATCATCTACATTTTTATCGAATCGATCGCACCGTAATTATAATCGTAAGATCAAACCTTGACAATTCAAAATCGGTGACTTAGTCCTAAAGGAAAATCAGAAGAACACAACTAAACCACGAGAAAAACAGGGAAAATTTGAGCCTAATTGGTTGGGTCCTTATGTTATAATTGCTAAATTTGGATATGGTGCATACAAACTATCTACTGAGGATGGAAAAGAGTTGAAGGAGCCTATGAATGCCATTCATCTGAAGAATTTCTACTCCTAAGTCTCCAAAGAGTAACCCTTGTGTTGGGGGCATATCAGTGCATCCACCTATTTTGTCATTTCACCTTGTTTCCCGCTTGTATCTTTCTACCTCGCCTTGTGTCACATGTTCTCCTTGTTAGGTTGTCATGCCCATTTTCTACCACTATTGTTCACCTTCCATTATGCTTTCATTCACTTCCTTCATACGTAGCGTGTTGGTTTTGACTTGGGAATTTCCTTTTCCCTCTTCTTTGGCGTGTGGTTCAAAATTCCAAAAAGACCAAAAACATTCAAAAATGTCTCACAAAACTTCAAAAACAATATAAAATTGTTTAAAATCCCAAAAACAATATAAAATTGTTCATAAAATACAAAAAAAAAACATATAAAATGTTTCGAAAATGCTTTACAAAAACAATACTCGTGACTATGTAATTCCGTTCATCATTTTCTTCATCTGATTGTTCCCAATCATTTGCATTTTTCCAATCGATCAAGCCACTCTTTGCAATATAAATTTTCTTAGGGACATCACTTGGCTTTGGATTTCTCTTGGGGCAACTTGAAATTTGTATATCTATTCACTATGGAAAACACTAGGAAAGTCTTTGGACATTGCTATTATGGATTGTGTTATATTGTCACTTACTTACTTATTAGTATTTAACATTGGTGTGCTTTGTTCACTAGCTTGTTTGTTGTATTTGCTTGTTTAAAGTTTGTACATATGGAATGTTGTCTTGTATATTCTTAGCTTAGTCTCTTATGTTTGAATAACCAATACTCTGTGTATCTGGAATGTGCTTATGGACCAATTGCAGGAAATTTATTTACATCTTAGTTCACATATAACTTTGGTGTGGATCCTTCCTATTCATATTGGGTTTGTTTCTATTTCTTGTTTTGTATCTTTTTGTCACTTGCATGTGTTGTGTTTTTCTCCTAGTTTATTTAAGCCATGGAGCATTTTCCTTTTTTCTGTGTATTCATGTTTTCTTACATTTTATTTGCATTTGTATTTTCAATTCCTTCCAAAACTCATAAAAATCCAAAAAAATCAAATATTTTTCAAAATCCAAAAAAATCATATATTTCAAAAGTAAAAAAATATTAAAAAATTTTGAACAAAAGTTCACTTATCACAAAAATCCTACAATTGGAAAATCCTTAAAGTGAATCCTTCAACGTTTCGATACAATTTTAATAAATTTCATACCTTTTATCTCATTACCCTAGTGATCATTCCAATCTTGCAACTATCACTTTCTTCCCTTTGCATGATATGCTAACTCTGCTTGGGGAAATTTTTTTTTGATCATTTGCACAATGGATACGATAAGAGTGTCATAAGGAGTCGCTTTAGCTCCACTCTTCCAGTCTAATCCTATTCCCACATGGGAGAATTTGTATCTATTTAATCATCATTGTGGCACACATTAGGGGCATAACTGATTGTCTTCTTTTTCAACTTTGTGTTGCATTGTTGATGTTTACTTTTTGGACCACTTACAAGTAGTGTGATTACATCTTGGTTCCTTTATAACCCTGTTATGCAGTACCTACTTTGTATATTGGGTTTGTTTTCCTTTTTATCTTTTCTTTGTTGTGTGTGTTTGTTTACACGCATTTGGGTTAACCATCTTGATTCTTTTATAATCATGGTGACAAATCTATTGTGTAACAACAAAAATAAGGTTGCTCTAAAATTATTCTCCAAATGAAGCTCATGTTACGAGCACAGTCCTTTCCCATCCTTGTTCCAATCCCTTGCTTTCTTCCTATCAATCGATTGACCACAACCTTGATGTGTCATCCACTCGCTTGAGGGGGCATTTCTCTACCATTTTAATCGTTGGGGCATCTTAATGCTTCGTTGCTTGTTGGGGTATCCTAATACTTCATTGTTTATTGGGGCATCCTAATGCTTCACAATTTTCCGCTCATTGATCTGCATGTGTCTACTATCTTTAAAGCAATATTACTTCACAATATCACTTTAAAGAGGGGGAAAATGTAGACACCCCAAAATTATACACATGTATCCATATGTTCCCAATGTTATTCTAATACACCCTATTATTCACATATTTGTGATTAATTGATTAAATTGATTAATTCATACACATTGCACCCTTTGGATTAATTAAATTAATCTCTAGTACCCCTTTGTGCTAAGTTAATTACCATTTATTAATTAAATGATTAATTAATTAAGTGTGTGCACATCTTGGTCAACATCCACTTAGACTCCACTTGGACTCCACATCCTCATCCTAGTTAATTGCACTTCTAGAATCCTAGAAAGGTGGGGGCAATTGAATTGCACATACAACCACCTTTCCAGATGCAAATTTTGCATTTAATTCATTTATTTCCCCTAAATTCCCTAGCACTGCTACAACCTCCTCTAATGTTATTTTTAGCATGTGCATTCAACCGTGTTTAATCAATTTCTAACTGTCTCTGCTTTTATAAATTAAAAGCTTGTCTTATCCCAAATCCTCCTGAATTGTTTGTAAATAAACTCTGCCAATTTGCATTATTAAGCTTTTCAACTACTTTGTTCATAGCAATTGCACTCATGTTTGGAGGCCATTTAAGAGCACCCACAAATCAATCACTTTCCAAGGTTATAGAGCTTCAAAATATATTTTATCGAGGTTTGCATTGGAAGGTTATTGGAAGGTTTACAAGTTTATTATTTTTCTTTCATTACTATTACTTTTCATAGCTTACGGAGTAGCTAAGGAAAGAGTTCACTTGATGTATGAAAGAGTATAGGATAGAAAATTATCATGTTTGTCTTGGAGATGTTGTTAGATTGGGTTAGGAGTGATCAATTCCTAACCAAGAAAGCGTTGAGCCATAGATTTTTATGTTATGTCACCAAGAATGAGGTTTTAGGCGATCTCATGCCAAGAGTGAATTTTTTTGGGCGATCTCATGTGAAGGATGAGTTTTTTCGGTGATCTCATGCCAAGAGAAGAGTGTCGAGGAGAGAGATATTTTTTCTCTCCTTCCATGATGATTCTCAAATGATAAGTGCCACAGTAGATTGACATGTCTCGATTTGTAACTAAATTATAATTGATTAAATGAATTATGTAACTAAATGTAAGTGTTTGATATCAGTAGATATGTATTGTAACATGTTGGAAATTGTGTTGATCTAAGAAACTATTTATTTTTTCACCTAGGAAAAGAGTGCTTTGGGACACAAGCACCAACCATTCTTGTCTCGACATCAAATTAGTGTCTTATATGTGTTTTTTATCCAAGTTTGATTTTGGACCACTTAAGAATCGTGTTCCTTTGCCAATTATGTATTGTGTTATTATGTTTTGGAGTTCTGTGTTGTTGGAAGGGTGATTTGTTCACCCAATAGTTTCCCCCTTATTTGGGGTGCATGTGACGAATGTAAGAGGATGCAGCCCAAACGAGAGGACCTAAAATTGATATGTATATCATATATTAGATACATACAGGGGGTAGGGGATGTGTATGGTAGAAACCAAGGCACATGTAAACAATATAAGCTAGAAAACAAGTGTTAGTGTAAAAGAGTTAAGATGCAATAAAATACAATGTAGAAAACAACTATGAATACAAGAGGTACCATGACAAGTGGGTTGCATACATGGGACATCACTCACAATGTCACAAGACAATCAAGGCCGAAGTGGTCATAAGCAAACAATGATCAAGAATGACATAGGGCATAACCCACAAACAATAACAAACAATAGAAAATAAGAAGTGATAAATATCCATGGTTGATAAATTCCCGTAAGGAAAATGCTACACATGAAGCACCCGTAAGCATGTTACAAAGATAAGTAGTATGTCAAATCATATATAGATCAATGAAAATCAAGTGATAGTGACAAGGAGTAGTAAATAATGTAACAAGATGACCTATGATTGTGGAGTAGGAGAGTAGCAAAGGTAGATGCCCCAGTGAGCCTCGGTGAGGGACTTGGTAAAGAATAGTGTCGAGCATCATACATCATATAAGAATCTATATAAGTCATGCATTAACCTCAAGATACCATGTGAATGTGCATGTGTGTATAGAAAAAGATAATGACATAATAAGAATCCAGGCTAAGCATAGGAAACAAAGTGCAACATATAAGTAATATAAGCTAATAAGAGTAAAGACAACAAAGATGTGCAGGTGTTGTGTGAAAATGATGGTGTGCTTCCATATACAAGATGTGCGAGATGAGGGAGTTGCATTGCCCCCAGCCGGATGTGTGTGGCATGAGGTTTATGTAGGAGGTGCACCCTCAATAGTCAAGTATGAACCATAGAACAAGAGTGCATCATTGGGTGGAAAAGGTAAAGTATGTGTATCGAAGATGTGGAAATGCTTGGAAAGGTAGACATGAAGCACAAAGCATGAGAGATAGAGAGAAAGTCACCAAGATGTGACTAGTGAGGGGAGCAATCAAATTCCCCTCCAATTGTGCATAGGGTGGGGAGTCAAGTAAACTCATCAAGGAGGTCATCAATGTCAAGGTCATAACCGATAGGATTTGGATTAGAGACATAGTATGTAATAGTGAGGGTTGATCATAGAAAGATCTTGTGTGGGTGTAAATTATACATACCCATAGCATATTCTTCATTAGTAAAAGGGGGTTATGGACAATCATGTGTGTACCAATGAGTTAGGTTTTGGGTATAGCCAAGGAAGGAATCATTACAAATAGAGATGTGGCCAAAAGGCATAGGAAAGGTAATATTAGTATGGTTGGGGTCGAGGGTACCACCAATATAGTTGAGCCAAGATTGTCCGAGGGTGAGTGGAGAGGAACAGTGTGTACGTGTAAGGAAGACCGATAAATGGAAGACACGGAGGCCATATGCAGTAGTAATGAATACATATCCATGATATAGGTGGGGAGGTATCAAGTGTGAATCCTAATTGTGCTAAGCCTTCATGTGTGTAAACAATGTTAGGGAAAGTGGGATCAAATGGAATATGAGGCCAATAAGAGTCATGTATGAGTAAGGTGCATGTGAATGGATTGAGTTGTAGACCGAAGGTAACTTCGAGAGATGAAGGAGGTGACATGAGGTCCAAGTGTATGTATAGTTTCCTGGAAAGGAATCATGGTTGTAGTAGAGGGAGGAGGTTGCTTGAATTGATACTCACCCCAACCAACAACAAAAAAGTGTCTTGGAAATAGGATTCATCTATCTCAAGAGGATTAAAGTTGAGGTTGCACAAATTTTCATCAGTAAGTTCTACGACATTGACCTCATCATCGGAATCATCGATGTGGACATTATCTTGTTAGATAGCATTATGTCAAGGATATTAGGAGGAGGGGTGGTGGATGTAGGACTAGAAGAAGTAGTAAAGGGTGGAATAGTGGTAGTGATGGAGGGAGATATGGTAGGGGAAATAAGATCAGTGGTATGTGTAGGGATGGAAGGGGTGAATGTGGAGGTAGAAGAGGTAATGGAAGTATTGGATTCACCGACATTGTATGTATCAATAGTATGGTAGGGAATTGGATTAAGTGGGGGTATAGGTAGGGGAGTGAGTGGATCTATTTGGCGTAGAAATTGAATGGTTCAGTGGTCGCTAGAGAAAAGTATGCTCATATCCATCCTATTATAGACACTAAACCATGCACTTGGGTACATTTCTAGGTCCTAATCACGTACTACTATTCATATGATTCCTAAGCAAGAAAAATAGTAACTGACATCTATCTTTGGCCTTATGTTTGTGTTTCATATCTTCTTTCTCTCGGTCTCTTACACCCAAAGGCCATGTTGATACTTTAATGTTTCATGTTTTGTCACTTTGGACACTAAGCACCCACCTAGGACTCCAGCACCAGGCGCCCTCATCTCCTCTAGGCACCCCTGACCTCTTTGTACTTTACTCGCTCCTTTTGGGCCTCTTTTATCTTTTCGACATCATGTTTTCTTATGGGTCATCATTTTAGTTGTCAAATACAAAGTTCAACTAAGGGAATCATATAAATATAAAGCTATGTGACCATAATAAAGGACCAAGCTCTAAGCATTTATTACTATCACCTAAGGTTGCATCCAAAGGCTTTCAAGAGCATCAAAACATCCATCTAGCTTCATTCAAGGGACAAGGCATTGTATTTTCTGCATACATGCATAGGAGGGGAAATTCAGTTTGACATCCACACATATATCTACATTACTACATCTAGCTATTTCTTATTATCAAGTGCATCTTGCACAAGAGCTACCTAGGGCACAATTCTTGCACACACACGAGAACTACATGGAATTTGAAATGTAGTGCAATGCTTAATTATAATTTCACTCAATTGGAGTTACTAAAATCAGGGCCAGCTTTGACTCCCCATTTGCATCTTTTTTCTTTTTAGGATTTGATGTGTTTTGGGTTTTTGTAGGCTATCTTTCTTTTTGCGGAGTTACAGAAAATTCTGCAAGCATAGTGTGATATATAGGTGATCAACAACGAAGGTTTGCAAACATCTTGTGACACAGAAAAATCAGTTCCCGAGGTCTTTCGCAATGAAGAATGCCCAAAAGAAGTCTCCAACACCCCAAGCACCCCTAACCCAATCTAGGTGCCCTAGTCAGTGGCATATCCAAGAGTCACACAATTTTGTGAGTATGATTGTGACAATTTCCTCCTCTTGTTCATCAATCTTCCAATCCAACACACTTCGAGATCAATTACAAAATTAGCTCAGTCTTTTACTCTCACTCTTACAACTAGGGTTTCATATTTCTTTAGCTTATTACTTGATTCAGATCTGTACTTTTAGCATTTTATCTATTGCACGTGACTCTAAAATATCTAGGGTTTAACTTAATTCCTAAATATTTGTCAAATAATTTATTGAACCCGTCATTCGAATACTCTTGGATCTTCATTTTTCTCATTCTATCTAGTCTTCTTTCCTTTCTCACAAGGTCTCTCAAGTATTCTTACTTCAATTGCTTGAAATGCACCCATCTTTTAAAGATTCTCTCCAAAAACCCTAGACACTATATATCTCCCTATCAATATGTCACCTTCACAAGTCAGTGTTATCTTCGATCGACTTTCTGATGACTCTCTTCGTCCTAACTCCACTCAATCTATTTGCAAATCAATTCAAGCTTTACATTCTCTATTTCAAGATAAATTTTAGACTATGGAATCCATAATTACATCTCTCAAATCTGAAATCCAATGTCTTAAGGAAGCTTCTCAAGCTCATGTTTGTTCTTCTTCTATATCTCATCCTCATTTTACGTCTTTTATATGTGTTCATATTAGTGAGCCTTAAATCTTGCCACTCCCTGCACCTCGAAAGTTTTATCTCAATGCTAAGCAACAAGATATTCTTCCACAACTCATAACTCATCAATTAATCAGCTTGTCATCTACTCATTGTTATCCTCCTTATCGGCTTGCAAAATATCAAGGTCATCCATATTGCAATTATTATCGAATCAATGGACATAATGAAATGTTTTTATTCTTTACAATGAAGTATCAAACACCTTGAGCCTTGGGGTTTTCTCTCATTTGTTACACAAAATTTTAATACATTCCCATCTCCAATTACTAAATCTCATTGGGTTCCTAAATTTGATTCATCTATGTCTAATGAGAATCATGTTGTCATTACTAATGTTCCTTCTACATAAAGTAAAGATTTGCCTAAGAAACTTCCTCTCATCGTCAGTCCATCCTCTTCTCCTCTCGAATCATCTACAACATTATTGATCCCACATAAGCTACCGCCATTCAAGATTCCTCCTATCCTACTCCACTTCCATTCTTGATTTGTTTTGTCAAAGCAACTGCTCCTTCTACTGATGGCCAAGACATTTCAAACTCTGCCACCATCACATGGTCATACTGTTGCTTTTGCCTACCATTGTGTTGGCTCTCTCTCTTATCATGACATTATGACGATATCCCACAATGGCATAGTATCTCTTGTGTCACTGCATAGATCTCCATTATCATACATTTTGGGGTCATCACACTTATTTCTCCCCACCCTTCTACAATCCTAGTTCTATAGGATTTTCACTCTTACACTTTGTGCTTCACATCTAGTCTTTCTCATGCATCATACATACATTGATACACTATTGTATCATCATTACTCGATGGCACACTCTCATGCTACTGATTCACACTTAACTGTTGAGGGAATACTGCGTATATGAACCTCACATCACTACACATTTCACACTTCATACAATCATGACATCTATGTTTAGCAAAACCTATTGTGCATCATACACATAAGTAGTATGCATTCATGATACATATTTCTTTTACACACTACACTTATTACCCTATGACGCACTCTCATTCCACAGTTCATACTCAACTGTTGAGGGTATAAATATGAAATGAACCTCACCTCATTCACACTCTTTATGCTCTATGCTACATTGATGTATCTTTCTAGCACATATAATTCAAACCATTTCCCGATGACGTAATCTTATTCTATGGTTCATTGTTGACTTTCGAGGGTTATTTTATAAATGTACCTCATCTCATACATACTAATACACATTCACTCGGGGGCACGCTGCTCCTATCACATTCACTTTGCATTTCATTCCATCTCACTCACTCACAACATACTACATATCTTGGTCACATTTATTCTTGCTTACTTATGCTTACATGTACACTTTGTTTCACATGTTAGACGGATACATCGTATGTCATTATATTTTCTATATACACATACACATTCACTTGGTCTTTAGTTGTGAATGCATACTTCCTACAGATCTTTACACACAACACAAATGTTTGACATTGTACCTCTTACCAAATCCTACCGAGGCTCCCGGGGCATCTACTTTTGTATACACTACAGATGTTATGGTTTCATTTTATAATATTTCACATTCTTATTAGCACACTACTCTATCAATAAATACACATCTTGATATGTTTTTAATCTTTCTAACATGCTAACAGGTGCTTCATGTGCAACATTTGCTTTGTAGGTCTATTTGCCACCATGGTTGTCTAATACTTCATTCTTAGGACACTTTCTATCATTTTCACTTGTCACGATTAGGTGCACATGTTCCTTTTTGTATTTTCACATACTTTTACACATTTTTACATATTCGCATCAAATTTTTCATATACACGACTTTGACTACTCTTTTTTTCTTATTTTTGCATGTTCGTCCTTATAAGAAGCAAAGATTCTCAAGCACAACATGTCAGACTACAACAACAATAGGTACAACATGGTACACACATTACACTTTTCACCCCTAGGGTCACTTCCTCTTTCCTAGCTTAGCTTCCACACTTCATTTTTATCACTCCACACTTTTACTTGTCTCCTTAACACACTTTCACCATCAATCTACATGGTTATTAGGTACACATCTCTTATCTACTTTATGTTATCGAGTATTCACTCAACAACATAAAGTGGGGAAAATATAGACACTAAATCACACACTTTGGGTACATTTCTAGGTCCTAATCACATACTACTATTCATATGATTCATAAGCGAAGAAAATACAATTGACACTTGTCTTTGGCCTTTTGCTTGTGTTTCATGTCTTCTTTTTGGTCTCTTACACTCCATGACCCAGTCGATACTTTACTATTTCATCTTTTGTCACTATGGACATCGATGCCCACCAGATGCCAAGACCTAGGTGCCCTCATCCCCTTTGGGCCCCGGATTATTTATATGTTACTCACTCCTTTTAAGCCTCTTTTATATTTTGGGCATCTTGTTTTCTTATGGGTTATCCTTTTAGTTGTCAATTACAAAATTCAACCAAGGGAATCATATAAATATAAAGCTATGTGACCATAATAAAGGACCAAGCTCTAAGCATTTATTACTATCACCTAAGGTTGCATCCAAAGGCATTTCAAGAGCATCAAAGCATCCATCTAGCTTCATTCAAGGGATAAGGGACTACATTTTCTGCATACACACATAAGAGGGGAAGTTCATTTTTACATCCACACATCTATCTATATTGCTACATCTAGTTATTGCTCGTTATCAAGTGCATCTTGCACAAGAGCCACCTAGGGCATGATTCTTACACACACACACACACACACACACACAAATACATACACACACACACACACACACACACACACACAATGCACACACACACACACACACACACACACACACACGAGAAATACATATAATTTCACTCATTCATTTCACCATTCGGGACCATCATCGGTCGACTCCTATTTGCATCTTTTTTTTGGGATTTGATGTGTTTTGGGGTTTTACAACTTATCTTTCTCTTTGTAGGTTACATGTGAATTTTGTGGGCATAGTGTGACACATAGGTGATCAAAAATGAAGGTTAGCGAACATCTTATGGCACAAGAAAAATCAATTCCTAAGGTCTTTTTGCAGTCATGGGCACCCGTAAGAGGTCTTCGCAAGCCCAAGCACCCCGACTTGATTCAGTGCCCCAATTTAGCATATCCAGCAATCACACAATTTTGTGAGCACAGTTGTGATAGTTTCCTCCTCATGTTCATCAGTCTTCTAATCTAGCACACTTCAAGATCAATTGTGAAATCAACTAAGTCTTCTACTCTCTCTCTTACACCTAGGGTTTCACATTTCTTTGGCTTATTACTTAAGTCGATTTATACCTATAGTGTTTTATCTATTGCATGTGACTCTAAAATATCTAGGGTTTAACTTAATTCCTAAATATTTGTTAAATCATATATACAAATTTGACACACCGATGAACCGTAGAAGGAACATCATGCATAACATGGATCCATGGTCTATTGAGTAAGCAATTGAATTGAAATGATGTATCAATGATATAAAACAAAGTGGGAAGGGTTTTGGGCCCAACTTGTAAAGGTAAGGTGATGGTGTCGATGCATGTTCGAGTAGTAGAATCATATCCATGAAAAATGGTAGAGGATTTAGTGATTTGACTATCAAGAATTTATAGTTGCGTGAGTAATGAGAGGGAACATAGATTTATAATGGAGTTGTTGTCAATTAATATGCACTTGATATGATGACAACCAATAGTAGTTGTAATAAGAAAAGGTGATGAATGATCACCAACGACAGTAGGAGGGATATCCTCATTACTAAATGATATGGCATGTGGTAGGTTTTTGAGGGATTGAATAAGATGGGTGAAGGCAACAGGGGAATTGTCACTTGTAATTTGAATGGAACGTAGGGAAACCTCTAATGTATGACGACAATTTGGTGCATTGCGTAAAATATCATAAAGGGATATTTTGGTTGGTGTATTCTTTAGTTGCTCAATGATATCATAACCTTTAGAGTGGATGATAGGAACTATAGAGGTGATAGGTGGTGGAACAGAGAGGTGGAGCCATGGGTTGTTTATTGCGTAGAGTGACAACCACATTAATAGTTGGGTCAGGAATTGGAGGGTTGAAGTGGGGAGGGTGTTGGGTACAAACTTGCATAAAATCAATAATAATGACAGTCATGCAAGAAACCTTAATGGGTACATAGGATGGGTAAGAGGATTGGTCCATAAATTCAGAAGAAGGAGAGAGGATCCGATGCATGTTTAGAAGGTAGGGTTTGATTGATCGGGTTCACCAAATGATTTAATCTAAATTGAGTTAAATATTATTTCAGAGTAACTTACTATGATAAATGATATTATGATAATTAAGTATAGTAACATGCAAGAAATAACATTTAACAATGTAAAACCCTAAGCAAATGGATAGAGAAAGATGACTTAGCTGATTCTGTGTGACCTAGGAATGATCGAGATTGTTTGAGTACTAGATCTAGCTAGGAACAGTGTCAAAATGGCTCAATGAGGGTTCAAAACCTAGGAATCTATAGGACATAAGTGCCCATAGGAGGACAGGAGTGCCCCATGCGCTAATGATTGATTTGGGCACCCGTCTTTGCTAAAGTGCTTAGAACTCCGATATTTTTGGGTCGAAGGCCTTCGATGTTATTCACTCTTTTTAGCACATGCAACCTATTAAAAGATGATTAGTTGTACATGCCCACAAACTACATCAAATCTAATAAAAAAGATATAGAATGTAGAGTCATACTCGACCCGGTGGTCACCCAAAGAGTGAACTTACGACCGAGCGATGCACTACATCTCGACTCAATGTAGTTCTTTATGTGTATTTATGTCATGTTCCCTAGGTTTCCCTTATATAAGTTACACGCTGATAATGAACTAGATTTAAATTTGTCCCAATTATGAAAAATGTGTGTGATGAAATAGAATGAACTCCCCTCCTATGCAAAGTGTATGTAGACCAATGCATCCCTTGTCCCTTGTGTTGGCACCCAAATTGATTCTCCTCGGAAAGCCGAGCAACATCACAGTGTCCTGGCAGAAGCTTAGAGACAAGCAGAGCATATAGTGTGTCGTTTAGTAGCTAGGGATGAAATGTAGCTTGCTCTTTATCACTCGAGATGTAGAGAAATTGGTAACACCCTCAAAAGGATTTGACCTATCCTCACTACTTTATGGTTGTGCCTATCACCCAGGTGAGAGGACCATTTTTGTATCCTCGTTGTTTATGGAGGAGATGGAGACTTCCTTCCTTGTGAGATTATTAAGAAGACCTTGAAGAAAATATGATCAATGCAACAAAACCTAACTCTCACAAGTTGTCACTCTAAATAATGGAGATATTTTCTAGGCAAGGTTCAAGCCACTAAAGACAATGAAAACACTGATTGTTTCTACATGTTTTGGTAGTAAAATTATGCATTTGTATACATACATGACAAACAAGGGTAGTATGGGTATGATTAATTGTTTTTAAGTGAATTTTTGGTGGGAGGTGAAGCAGAATAAAGTTGATTATACCAGATCTTTGGAGGGACTTTACAATAATGAGAAACTTCACAATAGAAAGCTTCAGAACCGTCAAGACATTCCTTCAACCAGAAGGTGTGCTTCAATGGAGGCCCAGATCAACATGTTTTCACATAATCTTTAAGACTCCAATACGAAGGCTCAAATTTAGAAGACTCAATTAAACACTATAGTTTCGATTAACCATGCCTAAGGTACACCCAAAGACTTACAGACAATCTTTATCAACAAATGACAATGAATTGATTTTAGATTTGTTTATCTCATCCAAGATGAAGGCTCTTCTTGAGATGAAATTACAAATACCATTAAACTATCACAAGGACGAGATCCTGTGTGATTTCACAAAAAAATTAGTATAAGATTGCAATAGGAACGAATAAAACTATTTGCATACATTCTGAACAAAAGACACTAATTGCTCATAATTCAACATAGAATAACTCAAATTTTATTCAACTTATCACAGAGAAAGTTCCTAGAAAAGATCGTAGCTTTTCAATGGTCGTACACTCACAACCACCTTGACACGATCAAGTTTAACACAAAAGAGACATACAGGTTTCTCAAACAGTCCCTCAAAAAGATGGGCTCTATCAAGCTTTTTAGAAAATCAGTTTTGACCTCTAACACTCCAACATTCAACCTCCAACCCCTTACCAAGAGCAGAGCTCTTGTATTTATATCAGAAGTGACCAAAACAAAGGAAAAAGGAAAATCTGATGACAACTCAACCACCAATCATTAATGCTCCTAAAAATCTGTCCACAATCTAAATTTTTTTCTTTTTATATCCTCCATGCTTGCTTTGGCGTATTAAAGGAGGAAGAATGGCAAATAATATCAAAAATGGATAGTGGAAGCAACCAGATCCACTTTAATGGTGTGAAAGTTGTTTTTAGTTTTTCACCCATCAAGGCCTATTGAAAGTAATATTTTATGCTTCCATGGTGTAGTGGAGGTCCAAAGCTTTCCAACGGTGTCAGATTTGCAATATTTTGAGCCCTAAGTCGAAAGATATGCCCCTTCGCAGTTTGTATCGAATCCGTACAAATGGGCGGGAAAATAGTTTGAGAAATGGGTCCCCTTTTCTGAGATCTTGAATGAGTGTGGGCTCACCACGTGTCCCTGTTGATGAAAAGATGTAAATTTGACCGGGAAAAACGCCCATCAAACCGTAAAATGCGGAAAAAATGACCATTTGAGCCCGAAGATGAAATTTTCTCCAAGGACAGAGAATTTAGAAATGTTACAAGGCTCAAACACATTCCTCCGAGCTACATCCATTCATTTTTCTTCAAGTATTTAGGGCAAAAATGACAAGGACAACAAATCCTGACTGTGGAAAACAGAAAGAATGGGAGAGCCCGAGTTTTTAGATGAACAGAGAACGGGGACCCAAATTACAGACCCTTTCTAGATAAACAAAGAAACAAGGAAACAACTATGGATCCATACATGATCCTCAGCCCAGGAAGGACTGGTTATGGAAACAAAAGGAAGGCAGAGACTTCTCAGGCACAACATGAGGGGATGAAATATGGTAGAGGTCAAATTGATAGATTTTAATGGCAAAATGGGGCGAGACTATTTTGAGCACCAACACCTTGTATGAATGTGTTAGATGTATGCTTTGTAGTGCTCTTGTGCCTTTGTGTAAGCTTAGGTGGTGATAAATAATGCTTATAGTGCTTGGCCCTTTATTTAGAAGAAGTAACTAAGTGTGTGTGTGCGTGTGTGTGATTCCCTTGTTTGAATTTCATAATTGACAACTAAAAGGCCGAACCAAAGTGTTAAAAGGTGACCAAGAAGAAAAAAGGAACCAAAAGAGTAAGAAGAAGAAAGAGAGGGACAAGAGCGCCTAGGAGGGATAGGAGTGCTTGGGCACTTCTGTCCTAACTAGGCGCTAGTGTCTGAGGCCATTAAAAGGTAAATCAATCAAGTGCCGATAGAACTGTAAGATGTGTAAAGCTAGTAAAGTGCAAGAGATAAAGCAACCAAAAGGCCAAAAATAGTGTCAACCACTAGTTTTCTTGCTTAGGAATCATGTATACATTAATATGTTTTAAGACCTAGAAATGTACCCAAGTGCATATATTTTGTTTTTAGAGATAGTTAAATGTCTTTATTTAAATTTGTGTTGCGTTGTTACTATTGTTGGCCAATCAGTAAGTAATTTTTTTAGCATCTCAACTTGTATATAACTTTGGTGTATATCAATTATTGTGTATATTGGGTTTACTTTTCATTTAGTCTTTTTGTGTTGGACCAATTGTAAATATTTTGTTATCTTCTTGGTTTATCCATAACCTTTGGATATTCATCTTACTGTGTAATCATATGTCGGATTTGTTTTTGTACGCCTAGATTTGGATCACCTACAAGATGGATTAGTTAATATGAAAACTCCAAATCAATGTTATTAAAATAAAATGGGCTTATGTTGCCATTGTTAAGAGAGGGACAATTGTAGTTTATTTCATTGAATAAAGTGGGTAAAAATCTTCCGATTTGAATTTAAACCTACACACAAGCACACTTGAAAAATGTTAGTTATTTTTAGTGGTTAGGTATGTGCCTCACTGATCCCTAACCATTTTAAGGATATAAAAGACATTTTATTGATTAAAATGAAAATGAAAAATATACTTTACTCATATCGTAGGATAATCGCAATTGCGGCGATTCACCAAAAATACAAAAAGATTGCAATCCAATCACAATTGTGATTCCCATCCGTGTTGCAATTATATTAAAACAATACCGCAACAAGTTGTATCATTTCTTTATGCTTTGCTTTAAATTCTTCAAAACTTGCAAGTCTGAGATATGCGAGCAAGAGAGAAAGAAAACTCAAGTATATCCTTAGTCCACAAAGAGTCAAGGGTCCAAGAGATGAAATGATGTGGGTGAGGTGGTTTTATAGATTTAAAGTGTATAAGGGAGTGGGATACACATGGGTGCAATGTGCATTGGGCATGCAAATGGGTAAGTGTGATGGGAAAAAATTAAATGTGAGTGGGTAAGGGTTGGTAAATGGGTGGTGAGTTGTATTTTATCCCCATTTTTGGGGTTATTTGATTTTTGGGCTTTTTGTGTTTTATTATGTTTTTGGTATTTTTGAATAGGGGACCTTATTCACAAGGTACAACTTATAGTGTCTACATTTTCCCCTTTCACAGCTACGTGTTGCAACATGTAAGATGTAGCATAAAAACACAAGAAAATATGGGGGTCATCTAACCCTATGATGATGTTTGCCACAATCACATGATTAGATGATTGAGTAGAGAGATAGGAACTTGGAAATGTAATCGATGGGCCACTTTAACTGGAGTTTGTGAAAGGAACGATATGTTGATTTTGCGAGGTGGAGACTATATATTCAATTGATTAGGATGATTATTGATTGGATGTAATATAATGGATGAGAAGGGTTGTGCATGATTCCCCCTCAAGTGACAGTTTTTGGAGCCGTAGTCTTCCCTAGGGTAACATGACATGAAAAGTGGCGCTTAAATAAGATAAAAACATGAACCATGACAAAGGCATGATTAGGGAAGGTGAGGATAGTGTTGCCTTAGTTTGTGTGTAATTGAGAACTAGGTGAGGGTTATGTAGAAGAATGGAGGAAAGTGTTACAAATCATCGTGTGAAGACAAATAATCGAGTTGATAATGAGTTGATGATGAAGGAAAGAGCTACGTGGCAAGCTATGTGGCGAGTGACCTAGATGGCTGAGATAACAAGGTATGTAGTGAGTTGGGTGAGGAGCGTGATGATATGGGGGTGATCTAACCAAGCAAGGAAGAGGAGCATCATGGCGAGTTGGAGGAGAGAGTTGGGAGTGAGCAGGGTGCAACAAACCGAGTGGATTCAAGCGAGTCGCATGAGTGACTAGCTGAGCCGGGTGTACACGAGGGATGTTTTTGAGGAGTGTGGTGAAGGCTTGTGTGATTCGCATCGGTGACTCACTTAGAGGGCATGCATGGCAAGTCGACGTATCAAGGTGATGGTTAGGTTGCTAGAGTGACTAGTAATGTGGGTGGGCAGTGAGTTATAACCCGTGATGGGAGAGGTGAGATGGTTGGAAGTAAGGGTGGTGATGGAACTTAGTGTGTCAAGGAGGGAAGGAAGGGGGTGGTCGGGTTTTGGTTACAAGGGACGACCGATATAGAAGCTAGGGAGGAGGTGTGCGGAGGTCTATGATGGGCTTAGGGAGGGAGGAGTGACGGTGGATAGAGGGGATAAAGGGGATCGTAGCCTCACCTATAGAAGGGTGTTCGCATAAGGGTGAGTTGGAGTGGAGCAACGCGGTCACTAGTGTGACCCATAATGGGGAGTAGAGTAGAGACAAGTCAGTAGGGAAGGAGTGAGCTTGGACCGAGCTAGGGATTAGGGGTGGGGTGGGTTGGCTTGCCAAGATGGGGAGGGGTAGGGCTAACCAGGGAGTGGGAAAGCTAGATCAATCGCTATATCAACCGAGTTAGGGACTAGTGTGGGGTGGGTTAGATCATTGAGTCGTGGAAGGGTAGGGATAGGAAAGAGGTGGGCAAGCTAGATCATTCGCTATAAAAATAAAGTTAGGGACCGTGTGTGGGGAGTAGGTCACAACAACAACCGGTGGGAAAGAAGGGGGTGCAAACGTGACCCAAGGCATGGAGGTGAAAGCTAGGGTGAGAAAGGAGGGCACGAGGATGAGTTGATATCCTAGGCGGGAGTCGGTTCCGAGGCTTGGGTCGAGAGAGAGAGAGTGGGTGGTGGGTAGGTAATAGTAGTGACCGA
This sequence comes from Taxus wallichiana var. yunnanensis, assembly GCA_018340775.1. NCBI lineage: Eukaryota > Viridiplantae > Streptophyta > Pinopsida > Cupressales > Taxaceae > Taxus > Taxus wallichiana. The sequence goes on from CM031244.1 coordinate 530,763,113, forward strand.
TGTGTTCGGGAGTCAAGAGTGTTGAGGAAGATATGACACAGAGTGAGGGTTTTGGGAAGTGAGTCAAGCGGGTCAAGGTGGTCACGTGATGGGGTATGGGGGATAGGATGTGGGCAAGGAACATGAGGTGAGTTTGAAGGATACGGAGCACGAGTATGATAGGTTGAGGCTGAGTTACACGTGTGACTTGGCCGATGTGGGAGATGAGGATGAGGCAAGGAAAAGGGTGGGGTAGAAAGCGGGTAGGTAGGTAGGTGGGGCTTGGCCGAATCACGCTTCAAATCATCATGAGGGAGTTAAGTTACATGGAGTGTGTGGGAGTGGGGTAGAGTCAAGGTAATGAGATGAGAGGGAGTAATGAGGTTTGTCGGTGTGGTGTTAGTGTGAGTTAGAGTGAGGCACTCCCGCAATTTGGAGCTAAGTCATAGGGAAGGGTTAGGACATGGGGTCTTTAGGAGGGGTAAGGGAGAGTGAGCTCACCACTATAGCGACCGAGATGGGGTCTAGGTGCGAGGTGGGTAGCTAGGGAAGAGCAATGAGAGAGGGCGAGAGGGGATGTGACTCAAAGAAGTCGTTAGAGTAACTCACCGGTCGAGTTGGCAAGGGTGGGTGGGGGTGTTAGGTTAGGTTAGGTATGTCGGGGAGAGTGGTGAGAAAAGCTAGGTGATTTTCTAGAGCGAATCGCTAGGGTGAGTTGGGAATGGGAGAGTGAGGTGTGTGGAAATGAGAGGATGTAGAGTGAGGGGAGTGGAGAGTTACAAAGTGAAGAGGGGACTCATTGTGAATGAAGAATGATGAGAGAGATAGAATGAGTGACAAGGTCAAAGGAGAGCTGATTGAGTGTGAATTCGGGATAAAATATCTCTAGTCGGGTGGTTGATTATATGTGGGTGATGAATATTTGTGATGTGCGTAAGAGACAATGAATGAGTAGGCGTGCCATATGGTTTGAACATGGTTTATGCAAATGACATGAAGGATAAAAAGTAATTACAACAAATGAAAATACAATGCAAATGACATGAAAAAGTGGTGATAATGTGAATGACATGGAAGGAAAAAAGCACATAAAGGTGTGTAGAAGGAAGCAGATACCAGGGGATGTTCATTCTAAATGAAGTGGATTGTAAACATGCAAATGACCCGGTTGTGATGATGGAGTACATGTTTTATTGTAGACACAAATATTTCACATTAGATAATATTTAGCCTATTCTTATACTACTATTTAGAAGGTTCTAAAGTGTATAAAGTACCAATTAATCCCACCTCTACTATTCCTACAATTACTTCTTCTGCTATATCTACTCACACTTTGGCTATTATTTCACCCACAGTCCTTGTCCCCGTTATCACTCCATCACTACACCCCTAATTCTTCACCACTTGTTAACGTCCTTGATAGCGCTACCCAAATAGACGATGCACACACCGACATTTCCACCGAGTCTGATGACGAGGTTGATGTTGTCGAACTCACTGATGAAACATTACAAAACTTGATTTTACTTCTCTTGGTGTTGACAATTCTTATTTTGAAGAAACATTTGTCGCCAATGGCCCAAGAGAGTACCACTTAAAACATCCTCCCTCCACTAATTCCATGGTCCTATATAAGGGCTTTGTTAATAGTGTCAACATAGTGTCATCTACCTCTCCCCTAGAAGTCACCTCATGACCACCCTTCACCTATACTTTATATATCTATAGGACATTTTGGAAACACATTCCTCTTGACCTAGCTAGTTCTGATACTATCGATACACATGATTTCTTACCTAGGTTCGGGATGATGCTTAATGACTTTTTCCACCTCCCCATTCACCCCATCTTTATTACGGTTATTTCAATATTACACCGCTTATGGGTTACGGGTTTTTCACTTAATAATATTTATTACACGCACTCCCGGGGTTGCCATTTACACTGGATGCTCTTGTCTTGATTATATTAGTGGTACACTCAACCCGCTTCATTACTCACTCTCTTTCCCCATGCCTTTTGGTACTATCTCCATTGCTAACGATTCTTCTCCTACATATGAACCTAACATTTCACGTTGGTGTGCTCATGGATGCCCACTAGTTACTTTTATAGATGAAGAATATGAAATGAATGCCTACCTCCTTCTTCGTAATGCATCTTTATATGATCCGCCTCATTCTATCACTTACCAAGTATCCCACATTGCTCCTGTCGGGTTTCAATCAAGACAACAATGATTTTCTTGATGGCATTTCATAGTCCCCTTTTTCACATTAACACTTGGGGACATAACACATTACATCCCGCCCCCATCTCTATCCTCTCACACTTTCATAACCTTAAATTTCATATTTTCTCTACATATTCATCCTTTCCCTAGACATCCTATCTCATACATCATAGCACCCTCATTACCCGATGACACACCCTAGTGCTTCAGTTCACTGGACTATTAAGGGATTATTATTACACTGAACCCCACACACTACACTACCGGACCTATACATATATATCCTACATCATCCTATACATACCTCATCTACTAGTCATTTCTACCTCATCTATCTCATCCACGCTACACTAGTCATCAACATATATGAGTCTAGTCTTCTATGTCATCCATACATCCTATACATTCTACATGCTACACTAGATTTCCTTATACTTGGGTCTAGTTTTATCTATCATCATTACGCATTCTATTCTTATCTACAAACTTATTGCATTACACCTTCCCCACCCACATTGCATTCATACACCCTACCTATCCTACACGCTACACTAGATTCCATTACACACGGGTCTAGTTCCATCTATCATCATTCCACCCGCCATTTCTATACATTTCTATCATTACATTCATACATCTTATCTCTTCTATATCCTACACTAGATTTCCTTATACTTGGGTCTAGTTTTATCTATCATCATTACACATTCTATTTCTACCTACACATTTATTACATTACATCCCATACCCACTACACACTCTACATTACATTGCCTACACTGCACCTTCACCTACCTTGGTCCTCTACACTACATTGTTCTACACACTGTGCTCACCACCCTATGATGCACTCTAGTTCCTCGGTCCATACTCGACTACCGAGGGTTTACCAATCAAATGGACCTTACCTACATGTGACATATCTTCATACCACATTCCTCGACTAGTGACCAACTCTCTAGGCTATATCATCACCCACACCCATCATCACATAATGGTATACACCTTAGGTTAAATCACCACTCCTTCCATCAATTCTACATCATTATTACATTCTATCATCTCCTATCATATCATCTTATACTCTTCTCCATCCCAAACTATTCCATTACATCCTCACACCTTCAATTATCATGTAGTGGTATACACCTTAGGTTAAATCACCACTCCCTTCATCCAATTCACATTATCATCCTACATCGTATCATCACTTATTCTACTATCCTATCCTACGTCATTCTATTACATCACCATTCCTCCTACTCATCATGTAGTGGTATATGCTTTAGGCTAAATCACCACCCTCACCTTGTTCATCACATAGTGACATACGTTATAGGCTAGATCATCACCTTCTTCCACCATCATGTAGTGATATACGCTTAGGGATAAATCATCACTCATCTATTCAACCAAGTCGTGGTATACACTTAGGCTATAGGGTCCACGCACATATTTTTCACATGCCACATTCCCATCCATTCATCTTATAGTGATATACACTTAGGGATAAATCATCACTCACCCATTCACAAAAATCATGGTATACGCTTAGGCTATAGGGTCCACACACATATTTCTATACATCTTATCACCATCCTCTCATCTTCTATAGTGATATACACTTAAGGCTAAATCGTCACTCCTCCAATAAAAATTCATGATATATGCTTTGGCTATAGGGTTCATGCACATCATCTCTCCACATGTCACATTTCATCACCATTACATATACACACTCATCGTAGCGCTGCTAGACACAAACTACCCTACTCAACCATTTCCCTTTGACGTGCTCTTGTTTATAGTTCATTCTTGACTGTTGAGGGGGTAAAAATGAACATCACTACATACACTTCCATACACTTGGGGGGCATGTTGCTCCTATCATTCCATCTTGCATTCCATTCCATCCATCCACAACATACTGCATTGTCTTGGTAGCATTTACTTTTTCTTACTAGTGTTTTGCATGTTCACTTTACTACACATGTTAGCTTGCTTTCCTATATGTCATTATCATACACACATGTGCGTTCACACCTTTGTCTAGTGTGATCACAGTATAAGAAATTACACGTGGCATGGATGCTCGCCTTCTACCCTTACTATACTAGTTGTTGGGGGCATCCACATTCGTCTCATACAAGTGTTATTGTTTCATTGTATACTTAGCATCTTTTACTACTTCTACATGCTTTGACATATTGGTTTTCACTCTAACATGCTAACGGGTGTTCCATGCAAAGCACTTGTTTTGCAGGACTACATGTTCCCATGACTACTTTTATTTCTCCTTGTATGCTTTGTTTGCCATTATATGTGGGCTTTTCCTTTACTTGTGTGTACACTTGACTATTGTTTGTAGCTATGATGGCCTTTACGTGTCTTATGACATCGTGAGTGATGTCCCATGTTTGAAACCTACTTTATGTGGTCTACTTATTTTCTTGCATGTTTACACTACTTTGCTTAGTATTTTTACATTGTCTACATCTTTTACACTTATTTACATGCATGTGTTTGGACTAACACTTGTATTGGCTAGCCATCCCCTTTTGTGTGTGCCTTGGTATCTACCAAGCGCTTTCCCTTTCCCCCTATAGATTGAGTTGGTTACAAGGTTAGAGTGTGGTTGGTCCTCTTTGGGGCCGCATTCTCCTTCCAGGGTCATCGCATGCACCCAAAAAGGGGGGCATCATTGACATTTTCTACTAACATAGTGTATCTACACCAGTTTAGATACACAAGTGAGTGAGTTCAAATCAAACCAAACTCCATACACAATGGCCTTAACAGGACATGGTGTCCTTCGGCAATTCTGCAGAGTGGTCACAAGCTCAGGGGTTACAATGGGTGGCCTCTCTACACTTCTTCATCCAGTGGTGTAGGATCGCCCAAAAACCAGCGCAATACATAGATCTCTTCAAAAATTACAGCAGAAGTAGTTAGAGTTGGAGGACACCGAGCATTTCCTCCCTACACTTCTTCAGCCAGGGTGGCATGAGATCACCTAAAAACTCGCGACATCATAGGATATCCTTCTACACCCTTTTTCTCAACATGGATCAGGTGCACATGTTCCATTTTTTCATTTACACTTTCTATTCTAGCATACTTTACATTTGCATACTTTACACAACATTTTTACATACATACATATTTGACTACTTGATCATTTTCTCCTTACAGGTCTGTCATATGAGAAACAAGCAATCAAATTGGGTCAACAACAATAAACAACAATAATGACAACACACCGCTACAGCACTTTCCTTTACACTACAGCAGCCACACATGTGTTCCGCCCTAGGTTCACTCTCTTCACCTTTTCACATTTTTCATCTTTAGAATCCACGCTCCTCCACATTTTATCTTTTGTTGTTCCACACTTTTCATCATCGGCGTGTTTTCTTCTACACTGCATGGACATCAGGTACGCTTTTTTATCTACTTTATGTTACCGAGTTTTTCACTCACCAACATAAAGTGGGGAAAAAATGTAGACACAAATATTGCACATTAGACAATATTTAGCCAGTCTTATACTACTATTTAGAAGGTTCTCAAGTGTACAAAGTACCAATTAATCCCACCTTTTTCCATCTTTGTTTTATGTTTTACTTCATCTTTCCCGCATATTTCCCGATACCTATCCACCCATTTTGTAACTTCCCCGAGATTCTAGCCCTGATTCCGGGTGCCCTGCTCTGTATTAGGGCACTCCAGGCATCTTGGTCCCACCCTGGTGCCCCTCTCTATGTTTAACCTCTTTTGCTCCTTTTTGGGTCACTTCTAGCCGTTGGTCTCCTTTATCTTTTCCTTAGTCGGCATTGTCGGGATTAATTGCAAAATTAAACTTGAGAGCCCTATAAATATAAAGCTTATAAGACCATAATGAGGGTCCTAGGTCATTGCATCCTATCACTACTATCACTCCATCTAGGGTTGCATCCATTACACCATCTTGCATCCACATAGCACCATACATTCAAGCTAGGAAGTCTACATCACACACATTCTTAGAGGAGGGATTCTATACATTCTATTCTACTATCTACATCTTCTATAGCTACCATAGCTCATTATTTCACAAAGTGCAATTGACACAAGAGCACCTAGGGCACGACATACACACACTCACCAAAACTACATCAGGGTCTGTAATGTAGTGTAATGCTCAATGATAAGTCCACCGGTTCGACAATTGATGTCCGGCCCCCCTTCTTCTTCTTCATGTGCAGGGCGTCATCCAGTTCATCCAAAAATCTAGTGTGACAGATAGGTAAGGTTTCATACCTAGTTACGACACTGCCGAACATAGTTCTTGAGTCCCTATACAAAGACACAATGCCCATAATCCAAACCAGGGTGCCCCAATACACTCCCAGGTGCTGTGTCACTTCAGATGGTCCATATCTACTCTTCACAGGGTCCCTGAGTGATCATATGCACTTCTAGATTTTATTTTCAAATCTCCAACAACCTGCGACATCATAATTAGCTAAGTCATCTTCCCTCTCCTTCCTTTCCATTAGGGTTTCTATTTCATTTAGTATAGTTTATTACTATTCATTGCATATAGCTTTACTTTGTTTACTATGTTTTAGTCCTCCTATTTAGATTAACACTAGAACCCTAAATCCTCCCTTTAGGTTTAGGAAATTATTTTTGTTAATCAGCTTATATAAGTGTATGAACATGGTTTACAACAAAGTGTTGGTGAACACATGATGAACTCGATGACACGAGACATGAAACAATAAATGAGATAAAATGAGAGCTTGAACGAGGTCTAAACCATACAAAGCGACATACTAGACTTGTGCCTCAATGAGGTCCTATGTGTGTGCATGAAAGTTAATTACTGCTTCAAGTGAAAACTCGTAAGACAATGAGTGAAAACACAAGCCAACGTGTAGGTGTGAGTGAAACATGCGATTGGTGATAGATGAAAATGAAAGCCGATTGTAAGTCATGCATTATTGTGCTTCCAACCATGCATCCATATCCCCAATGGATATGCATTTGATTCTAGTCACAACATTTCTCTACTACCAGTTAGGCATCCATAGCCCTAATAGAGATACTTGGAAAGACCCATGAGAGAGAGTTTGATATTGCTCATTGTTTCATTTCTTGCTTTTTAATTTTGAATTTTGTGTGATTTTTTTTTGACATGATATTCAACTCTCTCATTTTTCCAAGGGGTTTAGAACCATGAGTGGCTTGATGGAGGGAGTGGAAGTGATTATGGAGATGACAATGGAAAGCGTCAAAAATAATGCCCTAGGGTCTTCAAGACAAGTTGTTAAGTGTGTAAGCGTGCATGGATCTTTAGGAGGATAGTCATTCTTAATTCACCAAGGAGAGACCAAGTTAAAGTAACTGTAGTAGAGACTATTGACTCACAAAACATGACAACAAGATGATCAAGAGTTCACCAAAAGATGTGAAACAAACCAAGACATGGAATGTGAACAAACTGTAAATGAAATGTGTAGTAGTGAACCGAGAAATGGAATGAAATGTGAATGAATGGAGCAGATGCGAGAAGAACATCCATGAGCAAGCGCAATTTATTGTAATTTTTGAAATATATTGATTTTTAATTTTTGAAAGATGTTTAGCTATGTGAACGTGTGTGTTTGTGTTTATGTCAGTGATGATGGTGTAAAATGTGTGAAGAATCAGGTCGTGTTTCAAATATAAATCAGATGAAGAGAAGAAAAATGTGGAACCCGTTATTGCAAATCAACAGCACCCCTGGATGCAAATCAAGGTTCTGAATTGATGTTTTAGGCATCCAGTGTGATTGCACAACATGGAAACCTCTCTCCAAGTGTGGGACTTGTGAAAATGAGAGAGGAATCTCCAGATTAGAGGTTGGTTCCTCAAAATCCTCTGATTTAGATCTATATTTTGCACAACTACAAAGAGGTTCGATCCTAATCCTACTCTAAATTGCAAGGAGACAGGGATAAAAATGCAAAAATGAAACTAAACTAAAGATGGTGATGCACCAAAAGGAGTGGTGAAACATTTTTGCCATGTAAATAGACACAAATTCATGAAATGCAACAAGGGAAAACATACACAAGCTGATAGATGTAATTAGAGGTCTTAAAATGAAGTAAAACAATACAAACAGAGGACTCGAAAGCATTCACGAGTTTGACCGTCAATTCCATGTAAAAATCTCTTGCATTCCACCCTCAAAGAGGTATAAACCTACTACAATACTTGAAAAAGGTCTGATTCTTACAACTATCACTTGCTGGAGGTGAAAGAAGAAGTTTTCTATGCCAAAAAGTGTTCAACCATGAAGAAATGAGCCAAATCGCTTTTACAAAGATATGGGTCGAGCCCAGGAGAGAGAAAATGTGAAAACGCATGGGAGCCATCCCTCATTGATGGAAAATGCATTAAAATAGCATGGAGGACCTTACAAACCCATACCCTATCATTTTTGACCATATTGGAGAAGAATGCGACCCATTCTGTATTAAATTTGGTTGTTGAAATGTCATTTCTGGCCATGGACACGTACCAGAACCGTTTTTGAATTTTCTCTCTCCAAAATGAACCAAAATTAGAAATTGACTATGGAATCATGTAGAGAATTTTAACAGCTTTCCAATGATATAAAGAACGTGAAAATCTGAGCTCTGGATCAAAAGATATGATTGTTTGAAGATTTAGGGAAAAAACGGCCCAAAAACGGATTGGCGGGAAAAATTTTCAAATTTTACCTCTTTTTTGTCTTTGGAAAAATTTCAAAAATTCCCCGCGCCCCGAACTCCTCTGCCACGTGGTAGCTTCCTATTGGTCGGGCCTCAAATGGGAAAATTTTCCACAAAAACTCCGCCAAGCCATAACTTGAAAAATATAAGGAGTTAGAGGCAAACTTTACCTTTCTGAAAGCCGAGAGAGAGCTCTATCTCGATGGTGCCATTTCCGTAAAGCCTTGAGTGCCTAAAAATCAAAAATGTAGACTGAGGCACAAGAGAGGCAAGAACACAAGGAGTTAGCCACAAAAACAAGTCAGGGCACCATTTTGGATAACAATTTTGGCGACTCGGAGGGGTCATCTCGCTCGCTAGATGAAAATACCAATTGCTCAAGCAATCCATTAGGCATGGAGTCATCAAATATTCTATTTAGAACCTCAACTGACTTAGAATGTGCAAGGAGGAAGATGGAATATCACATGATGGAAGCAAGGATTGCAAAACATCTCCAGGATGACAAGCAAGTCGTGCAAAGCACTTAGGGAAAGCAAAACTAACCTACAACAAAAAATGTGCAAAGCACTTGGAGGAATGAAAATCTAATCTAATATTTACAAGGTGGTAAATTTCCCTCTAGAAGCAATGCTTGAGATAGATTCCATTGACTAGAATCTGTAGTTCTTCACCATCCAATGAGGCCAATTGGAAAGCATTGTTGTTCTTGCACTTCGTGACCATGTATGGGCCACTCCAAATGGCATCAAATTTTGAATGCCTTCCCGATTTTGCTCTATCCACATCCCATTTCAACACTAGATCTCCAACCTGAAAAGATCTATCCTTGGCCTTCCTATCAAAGGTCTTTTTGATCAAAGCTTGATCCTTTTCCATTACTTGGGATGCCTGATTTCGACTCCTCGCAGCTCCATCAACTCGCATATCTCACCTCCATGGGCTCAAACTCTAACAACTCTAATTGCTTCATGAGTTCCAATGTTGGCAACTCAAGTGACATGGGCAAGATTGCCTCTCTTCCATAAACAAGCTTGAATGGAGAGTTACCTGTGGATCTCTTGGGAGTTATCTTATCACCCATAAGGCTGATTTCGAGTCTGTATGCCAAGACCTCTCGATTCTCATCAAGAGTCCTCCTAATGATCCTCAACAAGTTCTTGTTTGTAGACTCGGCCTGGCCATTACCTTGAGGGTAATAGTTTGATGAAGTGCTTAGGTAGATCCCATTCTTGATAGCCCACTTAGTCACCTTGGATCCAATGAATGCCAATGCATTATCTGAGATTATTGTAGTAGGTATACCAAATCTGATGCTATCCCCTCATAAAAGTCTAAGATGTTGGACTCATTTGCTTCTTTGAGTGCTACATCGTCACCCACTTGGTGAAGTAGTCCGTGGTCATCAAAATCCATTTGTGCCCTTGACTTGAATTAGGATTAATGACTCCAATGAAGTCCAAACCCCATTGCATGAATGACTAGTCAACTGAGATTGGATGCAATGGAAGGGCAGCAAGTCTCTCTTTTCCTGTGAAGAATGCACAATTCTTACACCTCTTGATCCATGCATAGCAATCACTGAAAATTTTAGGCCAATAATAACCAGCCTTCATGATTTTTAGAGTCACACTCTTGGTACAAAATGACCACCAAATGATCCACCATGGAACTCTTCCAACACCCTATGAATTTGATTTGTGCTAATGCATCTTAGCAACACTCCATTCACATCTTTCTTGAACAAAACTCCATCAACAATGGCATATGGGATAGCTTGCAATCTGAAGTGTCTTCTTTGGGTCTTGTTCATCTCCGGAGGGCATAGGCCTATGTTTAGGAAGTGCATTATACCTTGGGTCCAGCAAGGAGTGGGGGCAACATTGTTTTCTTCTTGAGTGCCACATGGCTCATGGCTGTCTTGAACTGTCAAAACAGCCTCTCCTTCATTGCATGCTTCTTTTTGCTTCCCCAAAACCAGCTGCTCACACAATCCTTTTCCTCTTACCAGCTTGGTGATTTTGATCTCAATGTCATACTCCATGACACGGGTGATCCAACCTACCCTTTTCTCATTCAAATATTTGTTGAGGAGGAAGTCCTTAACCCCAACATGTGAGACCAGCAACTGGACCTTGTTGTTTGAGACTAAATGCTTGAATTTCTTCAAGCTTCGATTCTTTTGCCGCCAAAGACATGCTTCTCAATAAAAGAGTACTTCACCTCATAGTCATCTAGGCTCTGGCTGAAGAAGGCAATTGGCTGCTCATCATTATCCTTGTTCTGTTGTACCAAAATGGCAGAAATAGTGTCATTACCTCCAAATGCATAGAGGATGAAATCCTTGGAGAAGTCCGGGTTGATGAGAGTTGGTGCTTGAGAAATGGCTTCTTTGATTGCTTTAAAACTCTCCTTGCCTTCTGTTGTCCACTTGAAAGCCATGCTCTTCTTTAACATTTTGGTGATGGGCTTGACAAGGGCTGCAAAATCTGGGACAAACCTCCGAACAAAGTTTATCCTCCCCAAGAAACTCTGAAGGGCTTTCTTGTGGCTTGGCAATGGTAGTGCTCTTATGGCTTCGACTCTCTCTGGATCAATTGCTAATCCTTCTTTGGAGACAATATGGCCAAGGAGCTTTCCTTCATGTGCAAGAAAGATACACTTCTTAGGATTCAAAGACACTCCAAATTTCCTACACCTCGTGAAAACTTGTCTCAAATGAGAGAGGTGGTCTGCTGCATTTTTGGAAAAAACAGTGATATCATCAAGGTAAATCAGCACCATGTTGTTAATCAAACCTTTGAACGCCATGTCCATTGCTCTTTGGAAGGTAGCACCAGCGTTGGACAGCCCAAATGGCATCTTCTTGTATGCAAAAGTCCCCCATTTGGTTGTGAAGGCTGTCTTGAACTGGTCTTCTTCCTTCACCATAATCTGATTGTAGCCGGAGTAGCCATCAAGTAGTGAAAACCTCTCGAGCCAGCCACAACTTGCAAGATTTGCTCCATGGAAGGGAGTGGGTAATGGTCCTTGAGAGATGCTCTATTTAAGTCTCTAAAATCAACACACAATCTGATCTCTCCACTCTTCTTTCTGACTGGAACCAAGTTGGCAACCCAACTAGAATGCTTGATTGGGAATATGATTCTTGACTCAATCAGCTTGTCCAATTCTTTCCTCATGAGAGGCTCCATGTGTGGATTGACTGGTCTTTGTTTCTACCTGACAGGCTTAGTATTTGGATCCAATTCAATGGTATGTTGAGCTAAGTTGGGATTGAAACCTTTCAAATCTTCATAGCTCCATGCAAACACATCAGGGAACTCTTGACACAACATGTGCATAAACTCATACCTTTCTTGATCAAATTGTCATCTTTCCAATTTGCAATGGTTTGTTCTCTTCTACCAAGATGGATATCAATCCTCTCTCTTGACTCCGAATGTTTGCTTTCTCCTTTCTAAACTGATCATTGGGATTAAAAATGGACTCTAAAGTGATAAGTCCCTTGGGCAGCTTGTTAGTTCTCAGCTGTACCACTTGGTCACCATACTGTTGTTCCAACTTTTCTTGATTCTTAGTTGAGAACTCAGCTTCTTCTTGCAAGAAATGGATGATTTGCTGGTCATTCTCAAACACTTGCCAACTGACATTGTTATCTGGCACTGAAGGCCTCACAATCACGTGGATGTTTGGTTGTACCTTGTCTTTTTGAATGCTTTCCACAATGTCAAAGGCTGCCCCTACTGCTGCAAGCCTGTCAGCAGCTTGATTCTCTTTCCTAGGAATGGATTTGATGCCAAAACCCTCAAAATCTTCCATGAGGTCCCATACCCTGTTCTTGTAGCACTTGAGTAGATCATTCTTGGCAGCATGTTGTCCCTTGACCTGATTTACAATCAATTCACTGTCACCAAAGAGTCAGTAAGTTCTTTATTTTCTTCTTGATTGCCCAATGCATCCTCGCACCAAGGCTTCATATTCAACAGTGTTATTGGAGCATGCAAACTGAAATCTAAAAGCTGAATAGTACTTTACTCCTTGAGGTGAAACAAGCATAGCTCCACCTCCTGCACCTTGTCTACTCCTTGATCCATCAAAAACAGCTGCCATACCTCATTGTCATCCTTGTGGTTTGGCTTGGTGATGTTAGGAATAGGCTGATTTTCTTCATGTATACAATAGACCCCTAGCTCAGATTCTTCTACTTCGTGATAAGGATCAAAAGCATGTACCTTATTTTCCCATTCATCAAGAGTTAGATCCGGGATGCTCCCAACCTTGGTGTCAGCTTCATCGGTGCTTGGGTGGTCTTCTTGATCAAATGCTAAACAATTGGCATTGATCTGACTTGGAGTGTAAGGCTCAATGTGGAAGTTTGCAATAGGTTCAGACCTGATTGTAGCCTTAGTTCCATACCTCATTCTGAACAACATGTGTGACCAATCAGCAGACAAATATCCCCCAATCTTGGCTGTGAAGTCCCTTGACAAGCATAGGGCAAAGAGTGGTGGAAGGTCTATGACTGATACATCTTGTGAAACAACAACATTTGGACATGCATGCAAGGTAAGACTCAAGTTTCTAATCACCCCAACTATTGTTACTGCTGTCCCATCCAACTTTACACTACCCCTTTGGATATGGTTTCATACTGGAGCCCTAGCTGATCAGCTATTTGTTTAGGCATCACTGAGCTACTTGCCCCAGAGTCTATCATGCAATTGTGCACTAGCTGATTTCCAATGATTAATGAAACATAGAAGGGAGAGGGCTTCAACATTTTACCTTGTTGTCCTCCATAATTCCCCTCAGGCTGGGCAGCATTTGTAAGCACTTTGTCTTGCATCTGAACTTGCTGATTCAAAGTTGGCCAGTCCTTCATGGAAGCTTGTAGCAAATCTCTTTGGCCTGGGATAGACAGGGATTCCCACATTGATATATTAACATTTGTCTTCTTCATCTGATCAATGATACTGAATGGTGATGAAGGATCTCTTTGTTGTCCCTTTGTTTGCACATTCACTCCTCGCACGTGGGCAACAATAACTGTATTTGAGTTGGTCTAGAGTTGTTCTTGGCTGCCCTTGTGCATTTGAAATTAGATTTTGCTTGCCAACCATTTGTGGAGCCATGGAAGGTTGTGGATTAGTTGAGCTAATCGCTTCTTCACCCAAATTCCTTCTTTTTGACCTTGTGTTGGCTGCAACACCTTGGGAAACTACCCGATTCATGCCACAAAAATCCTCTGCTTGCCAATTTACCAATGTGGTGTCATTTGGGGCTGATTGCTGTTGGAATGTTTCTTGTTGTTGGTTGTTTCTCGACCGCCCTCACCCTCCACACCGGTAGTTGTCACCATTAATGCTTGATTCAAAGCACCATCAAGCACATGGATTGATTATGAGGTTCATTGCATGGAAAACACCAATCATACTCCCGAGCAATGTTGTTTTGTGTTGGCACCAATGCCTTAGAGGCGATATGGCATTTGGATTGTAGGGCTGAAATGGTCTATCGACGGAGGCCTTGTTTGATTCATATTTGCAGCAGCTGGATTAGGAGGTCTTTGTGGTTGGTATGGCTGCCTGTTGGGCTGAGCTTGGGGCTGGTAAGAAGGTCTAAAACCTTGGGCTTGATGCCTCTTGAGAGTGACTAGCTCATTGCCTAGGTTTCAGCAATTGCTTCATGACTTCTTGAAGCTCATTTGGGAACTTGGAGATGAAGTAGAAGCTTCATTTGAACTCTGATTTCTGGGAGTGGGAGAAGGAGTCAAATTAGGTGCTTGATTGGTGTTTGGACTCTCTAAACTTGGAAACAATGGCATGGGAGGTCTAGGGGCAAGTTTGCCAGCTTGGATCAAACAATTTTCAGCCCTAATGGCAATGCTATAAGCCATAGGGATAGTTATGCCTCCCATGGACTGAATCAACATAGAAATATCAGAATTTAGAGCTTTGAGATAATAGAGAAAAGCACCTTCTACTGTTGGCCTAACTGCCACTGGAATTCTCTCCCAAGTCTTTTGAAATCTGAAGTTGAAATCGGTCAGCTGCTCATTGGGAGCTCTCTTGATGGTTGTCAGCTGCTCCAAAAGAGACAAGTTGTCTCCCTTCTCTCCAAATTGCTCATGAAGTGCTATACACAGCTGATTCCAATTTGTGATAGAACCAGCTCCAAGGCTTCTAAACCATTGCAATGCTTTCCCCTTGAATGAAGATGCCAGCAATTTGACAGCCACTTGCATCTCATTGATTTCATGAATTACACAAAGATTGGCAATGTCTTTAACATGATCACCTGGAGTAGTCTGATTTTCTCCAGTGAAGTAGGGAATGTTCTTCAAGGCTGCAATTGGAATTGGATGTTGTGCATTGAGGGCAAGTGGGCTGCTGCCTGTGAAGTTGACATAGGGGTTGTTTTGTGCCATTCTAATTGGTCTTAGAACCCTTGTTGATTGAATGAAAGGCCTACCAGGTGGAGGAGTTGAGAGAGTTCTGTTTGGTGGAGATGGAGACCTTTGGATTCTCCTCCCACTTTGCCTTACTCTTGGAGATAACTGCAGATATTCAAACAACACCTCTTCTTCTCCAGCTCTTGACCTTGTGGTGATTCTTCTCATGAGTTTTCAGGCCTGCACTGCTGAAACCAGTTGATTCTTCCCCTTGGAGTCGCCAGATATGCAAATTATAGCTCTTTTCAAGCAAGAAAATTGCAGCAGATGCACATCAACTTTGCTGCAATAAAAATGAGACCTCTAAGGTCCCACCGGGCGTGCCAAAACTATTGTTGCAAATCAGCAGCACCCCTGGATGCAAATCAAGGTTCTGAATTGATGTTTTAGGCATCCAGTGTGATTGCACAACATGGAAACCTCTCTCCAAGTGTGGGACTTGTGAAAATGAGAGAGGAATCTCTAGATTAGAGGCTGGTTCCTCAAACTCCTCTGATTTAGATCTATATTTTGCACAACTACAGAGGTTCAGATCCTAATCCTACTCTAAATTGCAAGGAGACAGGGATAAAAATGCAAAAATGAAACTAAACTAAAGATGGTGATGCACCAAAAGGAGTGGTGAAACATTTTTTGCCATGTAAATAGACACAAATTCATGAAATGCAACAAGGGAAAACATACACAAGCTGATAGATGTAATTAGAGGTCTTAAAATGAAGTAAAACAATACAAACAGAGGACTGAAAGCATTCACAGAGTTTGCACTGTCAATTCCATGTAAAAATCTCTTGCATTCCACCCTCAAAGAGGTATAAACCTGCTACAATACTTGAAAAAGGTCTGATTCTTACAACTATCACTTGCTGGAGGTGAAAGAAGAAGTTTTCTATGCCAAAAAGTGTTCAACCATGAAGAAATGAGCCAAATCTGGCTTTTACAGTACATGGGTCGAGCCCAGGAGAGAGAAAATGTGAAAAATGCATGGGAGCCATCCCTCATTGATGGAAAATGCATTAAAATAGCATGGAGGACCTTACAAACCCATACCCTGTCATTTTTGACCATATTGGAGAAGAATGCGACCATTCTGTATTAAATTTGGTTGTTGAAATGTTATTTCTAGCCATGGACACGTACCAGAACCGTTTTTGAATTTTCTCTCTCCAAACTGAACCAAAATTAGAAATTGACCATGGAATCATGTAGAGAATTTTAACATCTTTCCAATGATATAAAGAACGTGAAAATCCGAGCTCTGATCAAAAGATATGATCGCTTGAAGATTTAGGGAAAAAACGCCCAAAAACGGATCAGGGAAAAAAATTTCAAATTTTACCTCTTTTTTGTCTTTGGAAAATTTTTCAAAAATTCCCCGCACCCCGAACTCCTCTGCCACGTGGCAGCTTCCTATTGGCTGAGGGCCTCAAATGGGAAAATTTTCCACAAAAACTCCGCCGAGCCATAACTTGAAAAATATAAGGAGTTAGGAGGCAAACTTTACCTTTCTGGAAAGCTGAGAGAGAGCTCTATCTGATGGTGCCATTTCCAGACAGCCTTGAGTGCCTAAAATCAAAAAAAAAAAAAAAATAGACTGAGGCACAAGAGATGTAAGAACACAAGGAGTTAGCCACAAAAACAAGTCAGGCACCATTTTGGATAACAGTGAACTCCGCATAATGCGGGAGTGAAGATAAATTAAAGTCCCCCTAGTCCAGATAGGGACTAGGTTTGTGAGAGATATGATGCATAAAGTAAGCAATAAATGAGATAAATAATTGGAGTGGATGGGATGATGTGAATGATGAGTAAAGCAATGATACGTAATAGAAGCCATATAATGGTACTAAATGTACTACATAAGTGTGGGGATGAAATGTACAAGAAAGGTGTTGAGTGTGGTAAATATGTGAGAACGTCGGTGGATGAGGACATGAAAATATATCAATGGTTGAGGATAAAATATGATGAAGTATGGAGTGAGAGACGATGTCAAGTAAAGGAGGAGTAGAGAACATATTGATGTGTGGAGGAAGCGTGAGAATGAAGGGTCTAGTCTTGTGATGAATAAGTATTATAATAGGATGATGACATGGAGTAGGAAGAGGCATGGAAGAAGGAATGTTGAAAAAATGAGAATGTGGGAGAAAATTGAAATGATATGTGGGTAGAGGTGAAGGTGGAGGAGGCTTGTGGGACACAAGTGTAATAACCAATGGTTTCTTGAGTGTGATAGATGATGTGAGTGAAGAAGGAAGACACGACAATAAAAATGGTGCTTGAATGAGTGGTGATGGTGTTTATGGTTATTTTCGGTTAGTTTTTATAATGTTGAAATACAAAAAAATATAAATAAAGTAGATTTTATCTATACCCGCATCAAAAATGAAATTTCAAGGTGGGTGTGTACACGAACAATGCTAAAGGCTCCTCCTTTCGCCACGTGAGAATACTTGTATACAAGAGACAACTAGACAAACAAATATTATATAATGATTAGATGAGTTGCTTGACAAAGGTTGATCCCAGGAATCCAAAGGGCTTCCTTGAAGGGTGTCAACTCATTTGATACAATCAAGTGATATAATATGATAAGATAAATGACAATGATTTAGAACTCGAGAGGGATAGAGAGATCATGTTTTGCCTTATATGTGGCCCAGCTAGGGCAGTGGTGAGCTCGAAGTCCAAAAAATAGTCAAACCAAGCTTGTTATGTTGCATCCTATATTTCTCGTATGATTTCAAGTTGCTCCTCATAATCTTCGATTTCCAATGTGAGGGAATGACACATAGACTAAGTTTGTGTGCGATATCGAGCTATTCCCATACGAAAGGTTGTTGGACAATCGGAGATTGTATATGCTTGTGATGGGGTGTGATGGACCTAGAATAGTCATCTACAAAGAATACATCTTGCAAGACAACATATTAGGCCAAAATAGATTTATAAAGATTTGATATATGTTAAAAATGACTAAATTGACAAAGATCAACGATGATCGTGGACAAAAGGCTTATTTTGATGAAAAACTTGATAAAACAAACTATAATTGATGCAATATGAAATGTGACAATGCTAAGATGGAATAGGGAACCCTCGAAATATATAAGACTAAGAAAACAAAGATCGCAATGTGTTTGGAGCACTAATTAAGGACAAAGGTGATTAGGACACCGATCGATGGCGATTGGGTATCGATAACAATCACTATTAAAATTAGAGATGTTCTTAAAAGTTGATCAATTGATTAAATAAGGGACTTAACATGGAGTGGCTATGGAGGATGATGTAGATGACTAATTGTATGATATAATTAATGCTAAATATGACTAAAAAGGATAAATAAAAACATACTAACGTTGTTGAATGTTTCTAAGGATGATAAAGCTCCAAAAGGCCAACATATTGTTTGACAAGATTTCCTCAAGGAGTGGCAACAAAGTGTTGATATTTCCTAGTGTAGTGATGCCGTACGGAGGTGTGACAATTTTTTCCCAAATCTAATCTCTTGACCAAGTGGGAAATGAAGGAAGAAGGTGACTAAATAAAATCGACAACATTCGTAACAATCACCGATGTTCACAAATCGTCGTTAATTTTTCTCAAGATGTTACAAATCAAGTAATGAAAATATGGAAATGATTAAAACCACTTGCCATCCGAGGATTAAGGTTGTTTCATGAACGGTGAGAGGTTATGAATCTGGGTAGGAAGAGGTTAGGATGGGTAGGATAAATTAGGCTAGGTTGGTTTTAGGTGGTTAGGGGAGGGTAAATAAGATCTACGTGGGTAAACTAAGATTTACAATGGTAAATTATAATGTACTTAGGATAGGAATAATAATGTGAATAATGATGGGGTGCATCAGTCGCCTAGGGGTGAAAAGCGGTGTTTACGAGATGGATGCAATAAGGTGGGTTCAAGAATGTTTCAAAAGAGGTGAAACATTGTGAGCAAGTGGAGGTGACTTGTGAGGAAGAGTTGGAATAGTAAGTTATATAAGTGACAAAACATAGATGTGAGAGGAGTGTAAGTGACCGTAATAGATGGTATAGAGTGTGACGAAGGAGCCACAAGCAAGAATGGTTATTAGATGAGTGATGGGGAAGGGGGTGCTGAAATAGATGAAGCAATGAGTGAAGTGAGATGTAATGAAGGGAGCAAGATAGGTTCAGGAATGGGATGGGTGAGAAGTGGAGCGTATATAATCGAACCAAGTGATGAATTAGATCATGTTCTGGGAAAAATAGAACAACACATGATGATAGAGACGATGTAAATGTGGAGAACTCTGGAAAGGATGAGACCATGTCAAAAGTGGAAGCACATGCCAATAGAGATTGAGAAGGAGATGATATAGATGATGAGATATGAGGAAGGTATGATGATTCGAGGATGAAGGAACGATAAATGGAGAAGAAGCGGTAATAGTGTTGTGTGAAGTGAGTAGATGTGTCTTAGAAAGTGAATGCGGTGGAGATGGAGGCTCAACCAAAATGTCTCCCTTATCCGAAGGTAATGAATGATATTGTAAAGTTGGGGACATGAGTCGGTGAAATGACCATCGCACAATGGTAGACACATGTTTCATGGGAGGAGGAACGCCACAACGGCGAGGGTGGTTTGAGAGGGAGACACTATTAATGCAGAAAATATCAAAACTAAAATGTGTGGGGTTTAACGATATTTGTGTTGACAATCGTAATATCGAGATGATGGAAATGTGCAAGAATGTAAAAAGCTCCTCCTTTCGCCAAGTGAGAAGACTTGTGAGCAATGATAGCTAAACAAAGGATATTAGATAAATATGATAATGTGTTGCTTGAAAAGGTCGGTCCTAGGAATCTAAAGGGACTTGCTTGAAGGGTATAAACTCGCTCGATACAATCAAGTTACGTTGATAATGATAAGATAGATGAATAAAGACAAAGTTGGAATTCAAGGGGATAGTGAGACCTTGTTTAGCTTCGCACGTGGCTAGGCGAGGGCAAAGTGGCAAACTCGAAGTCCTCGAAGTAGTCGTACAAAAACTCTTATGTGGCTTCTTGCTCTTCTTGGAGGATCTCGATATGATCTTCAATATCTTTGATGTTGATGTGAATGTAATGACGCACAAGGTGAATTCATGAAGGATATTAAATTGTTCCCACACAAACGACTTTTGGACGATCGGGAGATCGTATATGCTAGTGATATGATGTGACAAACCTGGAACAATCGTCTATAGAACATACATCTTGCAAATAACTTGTTAGATCAAAATCAAACTGATAAAAATATGATGCTGGTAGAAATGATAAAACACACAGGGATTGACGGCGATCTAAGACAAAATGTTTGTTTTAATAAAATGATTGATAAAACAGACAATAATGTATGCCCAAGAGAGATAAATGTTATTAAGACATGTTGTGGAGAATCTAGAAATGTGAACAAATCTAGAGAACAAAGATTCAGATATGTTTGTAAGGAAAATGATAAAACAAATGATAAATATGTGCGAGCGTTGGGAGTGTCGCGCAACCACAGAGAGATCCCGGGCCATATGCAGGAGGAGCAGGAGGCCAAGGTGATGAGAGGGTGTTAAATTTTTCTTTTTATACATAGTATGTGGGTTTTGTATATAATTCGATTATATATGATTTTGTTTATGAGCCTTTTGAAGTCATTTTGTATATATGATGATAATGATGTTTTGGATTTATGTGTTGATTTTATTTTTGATGTTCATGAATGTTGAGATAGTTTTAGATATATTTGATGTGATTTTAAATGTGATGTTGATATAAGTTTCGGTGTATGTATGTTGATTTGTTGATTTTGATGTTGATATGATGTGACTTCAAATATAATGGTCTTGATATATGTATTTCAAAATGTACTTCAATCATGGTTGAGAATAAAATGTGAATTGTTTTCTTTTAGACTTGATTTGATACATATGTAATCTGATGGTAAAAATATGTATGACCATGCACTTAAGGCCTTGTAACAAATGTTAACATATAACTAACAATAATTAGTCACATGTAGGATCATGGATGTTGATGCAAATGAGTTTATGTACCTTCTTACAACATGAGAAGGGTTGATATGTAGTTTATATGGGAGAGTAGGGTTGAAAAAGTCTCGATCTCAATTTCTGACAAAGTCTACACAATCCGTAGATCCAACCTTCTCATCTTGTTTTCTAGCCCATAATTAGTCCAAATCTCCCGATACAAGCTAAGTCACTCTTATCTCTTATCTTGCACACTTGCTTGTACTTTGCATGCTAGATATTGTTTGTTATTGCTATATTCATTTGATCTCAGTCCTTTGATAAAGATTTAAATTTCTTTAAATCACCAACCATCCATACAACAACAATATCCAAGGACAAAAGGAAAAGAAAGTTTAGAAACACTTACCTACAATGTAGTTGTTGGAGCATGATCTTCCCAGAGACAACACCATCAAGAGAGAATTGTTATGGATGGAGAAAGGGAAAGCTCAAGTAGAAGACCTCCACCCAAACTCACCATGGTGACCCAAATACATAATGACAAGTTCCAAAAGCTTGAGTTTATCAATTATGTGTGAAAATATATGCAAATGTCTCGACGTGCAAACAAATGAAGTGTTTTGAAAAAGTGAATGTGTCGGTTTATGATGGTAGAAGTGGAGGGTATATATATATACGATGTCGTCACCATGGTCAATGTCATCAATCATAGAAAAAGTAATCCCGACACCATCACCCATGGGTGATGGCGTCGATCTTAGGGGAACCCTAAGGTCATGGGGTATAAAACAATGAGGAATAGAACCTAGAAAATAAATCGGGGTAATGACAAAGGTCTAGGGTGACTAAAAGAAAACATAACGAGATAAGTATGAACAAGTAAACATAACAAGATAAGTAGGTGTAATATGTGAACAAAAGGAAGAAAGGAGGCAAGGCTAAGGGAATTATGGCATAATAGCTATGTCTCTCAAATGTTGTGGTCTAGCCCACATGACCAAGTTAAATCACACCCCAATCCCGACATGCCCCTTAAGGCACCCGCTCAAGAAGAGTTTCTCTTTCACTTGGCCCCCGTCCTTCGGACTAGGGAGATTAGCCGCGAGGCCTCCTTAAGGTTGGGTGGAAGCAATACGGTGTTCACTAGGAGCATTCCTTGGAGACTCCCACCGGCATGGTGGGGTCGGTATCACTAATTGCATACAATAGATGATGTATGTTACTCAGCAGGGAGGTAACAGAGATCAGGTTTCACTGTTGTGTGCAAGATCAGAGTTGTAATCTGAAGTCGAGGGGTGATTCCCGAAGACTGCGCTTGCCCCTGACCGTCCCGAACTCTTCCAGTTCAGGAAATCAAGAAATCAAGAAGAGAATGCATCAACCCCTACAAAAGATAAATGATTAACAAACATAAAAAAAAAGTGTATACACATTTCCTATGTTAGTAGTACTTCAAAGAGTCGCAAACCACGCATAATTCTTCATCTAAAGATGTGATATCTATAAAGATGCAACTATCATTGGCAACTTGTTCACTTGATAATACTTAGTAATTGTTTGTTTACTTGTGCTTGACTTGACTTTGGTGGTCTTTGGTTCGAGAAGCTTTAACTCTACAACCCGGGTTGAGAGCTTCATACCAATGGAGAGGCTACTCCTAATATGTGTTGTTGCTTTGACAAAATTTAGAAGAGCTTTGAATGTATTTTGAATAATATTTGCTAGTGGTGCTCTTAAAAGTGTTAGGTAATTGCCAAGTGAATGAATGGGTGCATTTCACTTGCTTATATATGCTTTAGTAAGATATATTTCACATTAATTCTAACCTATAAAAAAGTACCAACTCATCAAAGATATAAAAATAAGAGAATGACCATTGGGTGGCTAGGGACAAAGCTATCAATTTCATACCAAACCACCAAACAATTTGGTCCCTATATGATAGTTTCTTACATACAAGGAGTGAAGTGTTGTAAAGTTTTGGGTACAACGATTGGTAGTAATATATTGTTATGTATTAATGCAAGCATTGCGTGGTGCAATGTAGAGATCATGTCTTACAATAGGAATAAAAATAAGTTAGGATATAACAAGCTAGCTCAAAATTTGTGCACAAGTCATGATTTAAATATTAAGCCAATACTAACATTATCAAATAATTAATTGTCAAATTTAGATGTCTACAATAAGATAAATTTGAAATATAGCATTTTCTTTGCCACTTCAAACAAACTACAAGTGCAATTGAAAATAACAATGCCCCTATTTTCCCACAATGGTTTTAAGACCTTTAACACTCCGACATCAACATATGGAAAATTGGCTTTATGCCTTACGGGTAATATCATTTTAAACATGAAGCGTATGTTTCGTTAACCATGTATTTAAACAATGGTCGTGTATGTATCAATACCCATGTATGTATAGTAAGGATCCCATCAATAAAGAAGTAATTTTGATTTAAGTTGCAGAAATGTTTGGATCTGGAGTTGAGAGGCAAAGATCAATCGTAAACATAAATAAGCAGCTAAATACATCATGAAACGATGACAATTCACAAAATTATTTACAAACTCACTTCACAAAGAATGCAAAATCAATCACTCTTAGGAGGGGTCCCATGCAGGGTTCAAAATTGAGCCCGTCACAACCCTTCCCAAGGCCTCAAACTTCACAAAATGGGTAAAAAAAAATCAAAATGTAAAAATCATTTGACAATACAAAAGGGCAAGTTACTTTTACAACTGTCAAAAGAAGGGCTATGGTGAAAAAATGCTTGTCAAAAATTTGTGTGAAATTATTATGTCTTAAGAAATATTTTTGATTAATTTTACAAACAATAGTCACTCAAATAACTCTGACTGCAATGATATAGATACATTAGATAAGTCGTAATTTGAAATTACCAAAAAAATAATATAACAAATATACTACCACTATAATACTATTAAGCTCAAATTCCAAGTTACTAGCAAGTTTTTGATGTCAGCTACACAAATACTTGAGCACAAATACATAAAAAAACAAATATTTATTATTACTGTTTATGTTCTGGCCTTTTCTTGGGATTCATTCAAACGAAATATCTACCACTTTCTACTTTTTCTATTTTTTTGTTGCAGGAGCCACCTTGAGAAACATAAAACAAAGCTACGATCAACTTGCACACAAATATTTGTGCACTTGGGAGACTGCACAACATGATTTGGAATAGATCCACTATGTAGACTGACCACTAGTTTGGATATGGGATGAGATGGATATCTGAGGTGGGGAAAAGTGTTGGATTAATCTCAAAGAGTGACTTCAATTTGTGACTCATAGTGTAGGGTGCCAAGAAGGCTCTATTGGAGCTATGTTGGTTCCAAAGGGTGGGATGAGCTCATGATGGTTTTGATCAATACAATTTGAGCTCGACATAGACAAACTATGGGCTAAGATTTGGATTAATACTTGCTTTAAAGAAAAAAAAAAGTTGAGACGCAGTGGAGCTCACCAATTATGACCCTCTGCATAAGTGTCGAGTTGCTTCCTAATGCAAAGGTTAATTGGACCCATTCAATATGGAAGAATGTAGAGAAGATGAGAGGAGATCATTTTAGAGGAGGAGAATACATAGAGATAATCTTCTTCATCCATTGAAAAAAACCCTCCAATTCATCATTGGTATCTTCTCTCTAACTATTGTTTAATATTAGTGATGTGGAGGCCAACAAGAATTTTATATTCGTTGTTGTGCTCAAGACAATTTTGCTAAACTCTATGCCTGAGGAGTTGAGGAAGAGGCTTGTGAATAGATTTAGGGAGGATTACAAAGGGTGTGTGTGTTGAATGGAGTATTCTAATTTGGTAAAACATCATTTCTATGTAGTATATTTGAATGCATACTCTACATGAGGTGAAACTCTTGGATTGGAAATCAACTAAGAATATTTAGATGTATATATTGGTGACATAGTTAGTGTGGGTGTTTCAATGTATAGATGCACATTTTCTTTAATTTATTTAGAAGATGTATTCAAGTCAATGCATTTTACTAGTTAAAATTTACATGTGTGTTATTTTAGTGTTTAAAATATGAATGGTTTTTTTTATTGAAGGGGTAAGAATCCAAATTGGTTTTATTTTTAGGACTAAACTCCAAGTAGAAGTTAAAGTTATTTATTTTACTATTTACAAGTTTTCTTAATGATTTTGATAAGAGATCCTAGTGTAGTTTGATTGTATTGATGTGTTTAGTGATTTGTGTGTCTTCTTATCTCATTTCAATTGTTTGTTTATGTATTTATTTATTAATTTTATTTAATGCTTATTTTAGTTATGATGATTTTTAGGAAATTATAATATTACAAATTTGGGCTTTATTTACATCAAAATTTGATTATTTTACCGGTGGCTTAATTTACATCATTATGATATAGGGGTCATTGTGTTTGGATTATTGAATTTTCCATTTTATTTAAGATGCTTATCAACTGCCGTTTTGAAAATAAAAATATATCGTTAAAAAAAATATTCTTAATTTTTATAACGTGTGTATTGGATTTATTCTTGTCATATGAAGTGTAAAATATTCAGTAGAAGGGCTGGTCCAATACTTTCCCTTCAAAATAAAATTCAGACCAACCCTTCAAATTTGATCCCCGGTCCCATGGCACAGCTGCAGCTGCTGATTTAACTCGGCAGTAGGTCCCATTAATGCTTCCCAAATATGCTCTCCTCCATGTAAAACAGGAGCCCAAATGTTTTGGTAGGGTGATTTATGCGGGTGGTGAAAAGGAGGGGCTACAACATTCCTGCACCCGCTAAAGATTTTTTTGACAGATGGCAGTTGTTAGGGTACCCAAAAAACAGGGAGTAACTATTCTGTGTAAAAAATTGCAACAAATAAAACTGTTTTTCTGTTTTTTCACGGGACCATTCAACTGCTACAGGACCTAAAAAATCTCTGCAATTTTTTTGAGAAAATGTAGGGAAAGCATGGGACCATACTTATGCTAAAATATCCCTGAATTTACTCAGCAGAACCCGCTGAAATTTTTTAGCAGAGGCAGCTCATGGGACCACTAGGTTAGAGAAGAAATTCCCGCTGCTATGAACTTGGGATCAAATAGCATTTAATACCCAACATAATGAACATTTTTAAAAAAAAAAATCAGAAGACCAAAGCAATTGTAACTATAATACAGGATTGATCTAACATATAATAAAATACATTTCTTTAAACAAGCCGTCATTTCATGAGATATACCATATAGCATCATTTAGGCCACTACATACGAAAAGAACAAATGGAAGTGCTCCCGTGAAGAATGAATCATAGTGCATGCACATTACTTGCCTCGTAGACGGCAACATTTTGAGCCAAAGTTCTGGAGCATATGAAACTCAGGGCTCAAACACCAACCAACCTATCTTAACCATTGTTGTTGACTCCAATCAGGACCTCGTGATGCATGAAAACATATAATCCTTGCTTGTTTGTGTTAAAGAGTTGCAGCTACTTGAATTCAACAATCTTCCTCAAGAAAAAATCAATTTGAGATTACAAAATAGAGCATATCGCTCCATATCATGAAAAGTAACAAGCACCTCATTTTGGAAGATCCTCAACCCAGGAAAAGAATGCCTCTATAATTAGCAAACTTGTACTGTTTGAAGAATCCCTCTAACAATAAACCTGGATGATCATTTATCTGAGCAGAACCTACTCAATTATGACCATAACCATTGTTCTTGACTCCAAATTAAAGCAGGGCCTCATGATGCATGAAAACATATAATCCTTGCTTGTTTGTGTTAAAGAGTTGCAGCTACTTGAATTCAACAATCTTCCTCAAGAAAAAATCAATTTGAGATTACAAAACAGAGCATATCGCTCCATATTATGAAAATTAACAAGCACCTCATTTTGGAAAATCCTCAATCCAAGAAAAGAATGCCTGTATAATTAGCAAGCTTGTACTGTTTGAAGAATCCCTCAAACAATAAACCTGGATGATCATTTATCTGAACAGAACCTACTCAATTATAACCATATGACTACTCCATTTGAATCTCAAAACTTTTTCAAAGAATTTGTCTGCTGTTTCTTGACAATTCTTCATTTGGCTAACTCTTACAGTTAATCTTCTCAGTTGTCTGCTGTGTTGGACTAATGATTCTAGAGTCATCATTTTCTGGTCAACATTTAGAGGAGACCTCACTGTGATCAACATTTCTTCCAAGCAAGGTATGGAAAACGAGTCGTCCAACTGCACATTTAGAGAGACAGTATCAGAAGGAAGAAGATTCAAATCTTTTGCAAAACTTACTCTCTTAAATGAAAAGAGAAACATAAGCGCAACAAGCATCTCAAGAAATATATTATGGTAGATGAGCTTACCCGCAACAGGCTGTTTTTTTGTGACAATGCAGCAAACATGGCACCATGTACTTCAAATTTGGTTAGCCTAGGATGGCTGCTAAAAAATCAACAAGATTTATCTCAGGAAAGGGCAGTAACCTGTCTGTGTCTCCACTAAACTCAATTTTCACCACCAAGTTTTTGACATCAGTTGCAGACTGCAAAACATTGTCTATAGCATCCCAACACCATTGCACTCCTCGCATTGATAGCGACTCCAAATCTGAAAGCCTTCCACACTCCACTTTATTCACCTTGCCAGTACCAAAAACATCAAAATATCACAATTAGAATCAACACCAAAATGCATTGAGGATATTGTGCCAAATGCAAATATTCCATCACAGCAAAAACCAAAATGATAAAAAACAGATCATCTAAAAACAAACTAAAAGCACCAAAAATAATTTCTGCAAACCTGCATTATTTGCTATTGACAGTTGTCGTAAGGAATGATTCCCCCTTATTTGAATCCAAACAGCCCCTTGAATTTCAAAAAGTTGAAGTTTGGGAGAAGTTATGTTGAGAAAGCAATCTCCTATACCATAAAAATCAAGTCTGCACTGCTCCAGATACTGCAAATCAATGTCAACTATTTTGGCACCATCACAACCTAGTAGAGCCAAGCTCTTCAGCATAGGACATGCACGAAGCATACCGAACAAAGCAGTGTCTTGTACACAAACACCAACCACTTCCAATGTATGGAGTCTCAATAAAGGACTCCAAGCTGGTAACTGTTTAAGAGAAACACCCCACAACGTGAGGCTTTCCAGACAAGGCGAACATGCAATGTAATCAAGAGTACTGGGACAATTGGGTCCAAGGTTTTTCTCTCCCAAGTTGTCCATTCAGAGTTCCAAATGCTTCAATGTTCTGCTTGTGTAATACAACCAAGTTAGCAAGCTCTTGCCAGAAAATGGGCAATAAACAATCAGCTCTTCCAATGAAGATGTTGACAAGACCATGCGGCTGACAACAGCATCTGACTGGTTCAATTTCTCATCACAAACTGTTCTAGGGAAATAAAGGCTTCAGTACATGTGCCATTGCCTCTCTCCATCTTTGACAGACACAGGCACACATGGCCACATCTCTAGCATTCTTAATAGAAGATAAAATATACTGAACTACTGCTTCAGGCAAAACTTCCATAATCCCATCCAAAGGAACATCATCAATATCCATAGCTTGAGTCATTGTAGAACCTATTTTCTGCTGGCTGGATTGAGGAGATTACCCCGTGACCACATAAGTCAAAAACCCTGGATCCAGCAGTCCTTGGCCGTATGCAATTCTACTATCTCCTTTCACACATATGAGTGATTGATTTCACTCAACAATCTAAATTCCCATTGACAGGAACTTCCCACCAATGGAACATGTAATCAAAATTCCCCCACACTCCCCCAACACAGACAAAAGAAAGTTGGTCTGCCGATGTTAAACAACCCTAAGATTGAAAGGGAGCCTTCTGTTGGCAGACGAGTTCAGCCCATGCAGTGGCAGCAACTATTTCCCGTCCTCTTTTGACGCAAAACCTGATTTTATTTACAGATAGTGATTAAAAATGAATACCCTGTTTTTTTAAACCCTATATTTTTTCCCCAAAAATATCTAGCACATTTTTGTCAATCAGATACCCCTCGATTACAGATCAAAATCCACGAAGTTTATTGTTTTGAAATGCAATTAAACACGTTATATTTAACCAACCCCGCCCAAAAAATAAATAGTACAACAAATCGAAATACGCCTGCCATTAATGAGTGGCACTAACCCAAAAAACTGCAGTACGAGATTCTTCGACTTTAGATACAATGTAATCCAATATGTTCCTATGATTGCTCAAACGCTGCTTTGTTTAAAAGAATTTTTTTAACATAGATTACAGAAGAAGAAAACGGAATGAATTAAAATTTATAAAAAGACATACCCAGATGCAAAAGCAGCTCAAAATTTAAACCCAGATCCATAATAGCGAAAATGAGTTTACGAGAAGCAGGGGCAGGGGATTTGCGGGCAATATAAACCCTAAAAAATCTATTTGGGCATTTTGAGAATGCAATGTAAAGTAAGATCTTTTAGTATCAAAGACCACATTGAACATATAATGCATATAAAATGAATGAGAATTTGCAACGGCTACAAATCCAAAATGTGTTCTTACCAGGTGGAAAAACGTTTGGAGGAGCGTTGCAGAATCTTTCTGGACGAAGTAGTGGGGCTTGTTAGGGCTATCGTTGCTTTACGGGATATACACACCAGTATATACACAATAAATATATCTATATTATACACAGAGAGTGTCTCTCGAACTCAAAGTGGATTAAATTTTCAATAAACGGCGCGGTCATTTTGAACGCCTTGTTTTTCAAATTTCAAGCTCTGCATTCTGCGCCAACTGATATTTTTGAAATTGAATTTTGAATCTTAATTTTTCATAACGTCTAGATATGGGGAAATGTTATATATATGTGCGGGGGAAATATTATTGTATTAATAATTTGAGATTCATCTCGCACTTAGAAAAGTGAGATTATTTTTGATAGTGTTTGAAGGAGTTTTTTTATGGATACTATTTTATTTATTATTAAAATAATTTAGAGAAATTATAACAATATTTACTATAAAACATTTGGTGGTTGGTATTCACGGTTCTCTAAAAATACGACATAGAATTAGAGTTTCAAATCGATACTAAATAAGGGGTATGAAAAATATAAAATAAACATCCTCAAAACAATGTCAAATAAGGTACATGAACTAGAAGAAAAAGTTAAGAGGTGGCACGGATCATCTTGAGGAGGGATTGCAACCAAGAAAAGGGCTCTCTCGTTGCGGATCCAACACCATCCATTCATCTTAAGTATAATTTTGTACATCTAACAACAAAACACCCTCACCTAAATAGAGGGAACTAAAACTCTAGGATCTATGTCATCATGTACGAGAGATCTACCAAAACAACCTCTTTACAATATTAAAAGATCTCTACTAACAAGTTCAAACCCGCATTGCTTGTAAAAACTTTACTAAAATTTAAATTTATTATATATAATGAATGAAAAAATTAAATATGTAAAAACAATTCCAAAACTTATTAAAGAGATGTATTTGATTTAAAGTATATATTTAAATGTATTTTTTTAATTAAAATTTTAAAGATTATAGATATTTGTATTTATTATGCTTTATTAAAGGACTTTGTTTGACCATGCCACAATAAGACCGTGTTTGTTTCTTCACTTTTTAAGAACAAATTTGATATTTTTGTGGTCTTGTTGCGGCATGGTCAAACTAGGATTTCTTTGTCCGTTGTGTTTTTATGCCTCCTCTCTCCTCATGCCTTAGCTAAATTTTGTGGTTTTAATACCTCGCTATAATAAATACATGATTATTTGACGACTTGCTCAGCTTCTTTGTGGTTTCTTCATTATAGATCTCATGTAATCTATGTATAATTAAAGTGTGTGAGATTCAAAATAAGAGATGAAAGTACATATAAATGGTTTATAATTTTCAAAAAATAGAATGGGTGGTATTTATGATTGAAAAATGAACTTATTAAAATATATTTGAAAATATAAAATTATAGTAGGTTAAATTAGACAAGCAATAACATTGAGAAAGGAGGGGACAAATCATTTTGATGGAGGAGCACAATTTAAATGAGGGACCCCTCAATGGTGGATTTGACACCAACCATATGTCATAAACATCTTAAACAACCAAAAACACAAGCACTCCTCACCTAGGCAATGGAGGAACGAGCACACCTATGTCCATCGTGCATCGAGGATTAAAGAATTCCACCATGATGGTCCAATAATGGTCTTATCTTTGCGAGCAAGTAACTCTAACCCCTCCCCTTGTCATTAGGGAGGAGGGGAAGAAAATGACTTTATAAATTGTTATGCAATCACCCTAACATAGTTTATGGTACATGGAGCACTTGTTAGTAGATTTTTAGGAAATATCAACACAAAAAGTGTCACGTTTTCATTTGTTCACAATTTCTAACACATATTAGCATCACCAAATCATTTTGATGTTAATTATGTTAGGAAAATGCATTAACTAAAAATAGGGATGAAAAGGTTGTGACATTTGGCAATTGTGCTTGTGTTGAGATGTGTTGCATCAATGGGAGCATCAAGCGGTGCATGTGTTCTCCACGCATTTGACCTAGATTTTTAACCTCCCAAACCTATGTAGTTAATTATTATTGTTGTGTAGTTTATTGATTAAAATGTATTTTTGTTACAAATCCATTCACATTAAATATTATGTCGAAAAATATAATTCAATGGATTGTGTCTAATTACAATTTTGACTTCAAATAAAAAGTAATATGCAATGCCATCATTTGCAATGTACAATCCATATAAAGTAGAATTTCATCATTATCTTTAGTTTACAAATAATATTAAAATAGATTGTCTTGATGGTCCACACATAATTAAAAAATTATTGTGTGTGTAAATTCATTATAGGATGTCATCAAAATCATCCCTAAAATTATGAAAAATATTTCTCTACCAACATTGAGAAGTGTAGTAAGCTTATTGTTAGGAACCCGTGTTCATACCCTTTATTTGCTACTTAGATTAGGTATTTGCGCATATGCTTTGTAAGTCGTCCCTTCAACATATTTGAATAATCCCACATGTGTGGGAAGTAGTAGTTTCTTGGATAGGAATTAGTATATAAGAAGGTGTTGAGGCTCAATGAGGCATCCACAAATATATTGTATTGAGCTTGCTCAAAGGAGGTTGCCCCCTCGAAGAGGCCTACGATTCAATATCATTCCGAGTTATTTGCAATATCATTTCGAGTTCTTTTGCTTGAGTTATTTGTTGCAAGTTGTTTCCATTTCTAGTTAAAATTGTTGTGATTGGTAAAATAGTGTTGCAAGGTCCTCACATTTGGTATTAGAGCACTTTCCAGGGCCATTTTTTCTTTCTACGGTAAATCACGGTGATCTAATTCTGCCTACCGTATGCTCTCACCTCACCCAAACAAGATCTTGGTGATCGAAAGTGGTCCAGATCTTGTTGCATTCCGTTTGCATTGTTGCCTTTTATTCTGCAGATCTAGGTAGAAGTTGTGAGTTGTGCCGTTTCCAACAATATTGCATTCCATTCGCATTTGGTTAACCATCCTATGTCAACCAATTTTTGGTAGAAACCAGATAACCAGACATCCAAAGCCGTAAGAAAGAGGAGCACATTCCATGGCACTCCTTAACTTTCACACCAAACCCGACATAAACATTGGCTAGAGTCAGGCAACCTTGAAAGTTCTAGGTGATTCTCCATTTCCAAACCACAAGCTTCAGAATCCATCATCATTTTCTTGAGACCATTCTTCTGTGCAAAACCAAATCAGGCCAAAATCATTCTGATCTATCGATTTAAGGTATGGTTTCATTTTTGGTTTGTGTGTAGGGTCTTTAGTGAGTGCTTGGCAATTCTCCTACTCACGAACGCAAGGCATTGGAAATTCTATTTTTAGCCATATCTTTCATATTATAGCTCTGTTTTCCCTAAAAATTTCCTGGAACACCCGAAATCCCAGTCTGCACATTTCATGCATTGAGGTTCCGAGACCCAATTCCACTTCTATCACTTAGAAATTATCATTTTCAATTTTTTAGGGTTTGCCATAACTTCTTCATTTTTACTTGATTGCCTCGAAATTCACACACATTATTCCTTTCACTATTCCGCTCCTTTTTACCTTAAGTAAAAAAATCGCTTACTCTTACGGCCCCCAAATTGCATTTTTCCTCTCAAAATTGCCTAGAAAGTACCAAAACCTCGTCCAAGTCCATTCTCCCCATTTTCTTGAGCTCAAATCCCAAATTGCCATTACTAAATGTGTTTTAGAAAGATTTTTCTATCCATTGCCAAAAAAACCCTGGTTATGGTTGTCACCCGTACATGCACAAAAGTCATGGAGGAAGAACTTGAAACATTGAAAGCCCAGGTCATTGAGTTGGCTCAAAGGCTACAAGGATTGAATTAGCAGAATGATATTTTGATCAAACAACAACAAAAGGAGGAGTCCTTCTCACATAAATCCTTCTCCAACCAATCCCGTGGGCCCAAGTTGGACTTTACCAAGTTCAATGGTATAAATACTACATGATGGATTTATTAAGTCGAGCAGTTCTTCAACATTCATGGCACTTATTATGTCAATCAAGTTCCAATCACCTCCTACCATTTGGAAAAGGATGCACTACAATGGTACCGTTGGTATCTCATAGCAAATGATGAACCCGATTGGAAGAAATTTACATCCCTCATTTTGGGTAGATTTGGTCCCTCTAAATTTGAGGACTTCACTAGAGCTCTCACCAAACTCCGCCAGACCGGTATTGTTCGGGAGTATCAGCAGGAGTTTGAGAAACTAGCTAATCACACTAAAGGGCTAAAAATACTTCTTCAAGATTTGCTTTGTTAGTGGCCTCAAGGAGCCAATCTGCTCAGAGGTGAAAATGTTTCACCCCACCAACATGATGGAAGCCTTGGGCTTGGCTAAGTTGGCTAAGATAAAATCTTAGCGCAACGTCGACTCCCACTATCGATCACATCCAAGAACCCAACCAATGACCAACGTCCAATACCCGGATCAACCGTCTCACCGAGGCTAAGATGTGGGCATGTAAGGAGAAGGGATTATGTTTTTTATGGTTAAACGCTTTTGACCGGAGCTATGAACCGGAGGGGAAAGGGCCCCAACCCAACAAAGAAGAATGAACAATGAAGAAGGTAGAAGGAGAAGAAGAGGAGAGAAGAACCATTCGGGGGAAGGAAATAGAAGAAAAAGGAGAAGAAAGGAACTAAACATTGAAATCCCAAAAGTTATACAGAGCAAAGAGGGACGACGAAATCTCCAAAACTCCCAAACCAAACCAGCACTAAACAGGAGATCAATCGAATTGTGTTCCCACACGGGTATTGCCTTCTCTAAGAATAATCTTGAAGGTCGTGGTGCCGCACGGTCTCTAAGATCGTTTAGGTTGTCAACAACAGAGTGAACCGGGAAGAGAGCAACGTCGATGTCAACCGGAGGAAGAAGCTCTGTGATCCAGCCTCCCATATACAAAAAGAGAATTCACGTTTTGTGCATAGTGCAACAAATCCCGATATTGGCCACAGAGCCATTGGATGCCCCGGCCCGAACCCAATGCGAGCTCGTCCACTTCTTCCACCCACAGTAGTGGATTAGGAATAGAAAATCAATCAGATGTTCATGCAACCCCACTTGGTGAACAAGATAAATCTCATCAATAGCCACAAACTCCACCACCGACGGATTTAGGTGAAGAAGAAGACAAAAAGATACGAAGGTAATGGCAATATCTAAGTCTGTTTTGGCGTGGCGTGAGCGGAACCAGTAAGAGTCGCTAAGAATGGTTTCAATGGTAATCGCTTCATCATGGGACGAATACCGAAAGATTTTGGACAACCATTGCGATCAATTTCCTCTGTATTTTCCAATTTTGGATGCTCGTTACGGAGATAGATAAAGGGGACTTCAACAAAGGCCATTGAGAGAGGAACCAAAAACCACTAGGCAGCCGAAACTGGACCAAGTGACTAAAAACCCAAAAAATAGAGCAAAGAGACAACATGGCACTATGATTAAATGTCCTTCCTTTCAAATGAAATGATAGACAAGAGCCCATCCCAAACCTTCGCATCACTTGAAACTTTGATGGTGGAGGGGAAATCAATCGCATGATTGGCAAGAAGATCTGCTGCAGAGTTGGATTCTCAAAATTATGACGGATGCTCCATTTTTTTAGTTTACCGAGCTAATGAAGAGAGTTGTGAATGAAAGGATTGAGTTTCCAAGAAAGGGTAGAACCTTTGGAGATAGCATGTGTGATAATTTGAGAATCCCCCTTAATGAAGAGATTCACAACCATACTTAACTGCAAGTTTAACACCTTCCAAAAGGGCTTGAGCTTTGGCCAAATTACACGAACAATCATGAAGCGGAAAAGAGCCTGCCACAATAAGAAGACCGGAGTCATTTCTAAGAATACACCTGAGTCCACTGAATTCCCGTGATTGCCTTTGAGGCTTCGCCGTCAAGTTCAATTTCCAGGAGCCTTGAGGGGGAGGCCTCCATCTAACCTGCTTTCTTCGCAATAATTTTTCCACTTGGGATAAACCATGCTTGACAATGGACCCGGGGTTAGGAATTTTGATGAGGGGCCAAGATTTTTTAATGGTAGCATCCTTCGAGGTGAATGAAGGGTTATTATAATTGTTTTTACTAACTTTTTTAGAAATGGACACTTCCAGTTTATTCAGAAAATGGGAAAGTCAGAGGCCTGTTCTCTGAAGAGACGAAATTACGCTCCCACCAAATATGCCAAATTAGAAAAAAAGGAGCCACTAGCCAAATAGAACTCGGGAACTTTTGGACTCCATTGTTGGCCAAGAAATAAGATTATCTTTGATGTTATTACAGTGCACCCAGTGAGATTAAGTTTTCCAAGAAGCCATTGCCAACACTTGGAGGCAAAGGAGCAGAAAAGAAAGAGATGGTCAATATCTTCTTCAGCAGTGCCACAAAGGACGCATTTGGAGGGCCCTGCAAAGCCCCAAGATCTTCTACGTAATTGAGTAAGGATTTTTTTGTTAAGAACCAACCAACCAAACACCGCCACTTTGGGTAGGATAGAGGGATTCCAATAGCCATACTTGTTGTGGACCCCAATACTAGACTGAGAAAGGAGCTTGGAATAGCCTTCTTTGACAGAGTAGTCACCGAGGAAGAACCAAGCCAAATCAAATGATCGACGCAGTCTTTGAAGGCAACATTTCTGGAGGAAAGAGCCTCCATATAAGAAGAAACTTCCAAGATGGAAGCACCAAGAGGGGTGATATCCCTCCACCACCAAGTGGGAGAACCGTCTGGATGACGATGACCATAATGAGCAATGTTACTATTGCCCCAAATGACTTTGGAAACATTCATTACTCGATTGAGGGAGGGATCAAGATTAAGAGGTGAGTGCCCGTTCCAACTATCCTCCCAAGAATTTATCAAAGAACCATTGTTAACATGCCATGAATCAATCCGTAATTAGAAATCTACATTTGCATATGAAGTTCCAAATGTGAGAACCTTTGGGAAGATCTTCACTAGAAAGAATGAGCTCGGGATGACCAACCTCCAAATATTTATGGGAAAGAACCTAATGGACCAACCTCTTAGGATCAGAGATGAAGTTCCAGACTAATTTTTCTCCAAGGGAAATATTTTGATGCGCCAAATCCACTATCCCCAGTCCACCTAAAGATTTGGGCAATTTGACAACATCCCATTTGACCAAATGAAATTTTCTCTCCTCATTGTTCCCCTACCAAAGAAAGGATCTAACAACCTTCTTGAAATTAAGCAAGACCGTTTTTGGGATCACCAAGACCGACAACATATAAATCAGAAGGGCACAAAGGACTAATTTAATCAGAAGAGCTCTACCAACTAGAAAAGTCATTTCCCTTTCCAAGATTGCAACCTTGACGATAGAGATTGGAGAAGATCATTCCATAAGCTAGCTTTTCCTTTGCCAAAAAATAGAGGGATACCCAAATATTTATGAGGGAGGGAACCCACTACAAAACCCAGGACCACCTTGATCCTACGTTGCATATGAGGAGAAACATTAAAGAAGAAGATAACATATTTATGAAAATTGATTACCTGGCTAACAGCAATAGAATAGGAATTCAGGATGTTAGACAAAGCACGAGCTTCCGGGACTGTAGCAGAGCCGAAAAGGAAAGTATCATCTGGTAAATTTTGGTGAGAAAGGTGAGGCAAGATGGTAGTGAGGGAGATACCCGAAAGGGAACCATTGTTAATCTTTGATTTGATACTACAGCCCAGAGCTTCCATGCAACTAGAATAAAGAGAAAAGAAGAAAGAGGATCCCTTGCCCGAGACCCCTAGCGCGTAGGGATTATGTTATAACTGTGATGATAAATGGGTTAAGGGTCATAGGTGCGTCACACAAAATCTTTACCTACTAGATGTGGAATCACCACCGAGCAAGACAACGAGGCGATAGCTAGGACTTCCAGGATGCTCCAGATGAACCAAGCCCCGCAGAGGATTCCGCACCCCAAGAGGATCAACCAAATATCTCCCTGCACACACTAGTATGGTGTTACCACCCCGTAAACTATGAAGGTCAAGGGGTGCTTCAAAAATATTCCTCTCACAATCCTCATTGACTCAGAAACACACACAATTTCATCGATCCTGTATTATTAAGGAGGTAGATTGCTTTGTGTACCCTTATTCTAGCTTTGAAGTAATGATTGCTAATGGGGAACATTTCCTTATAAAGGGAAATGTTGGAATGTACGCATTACGATAGCGACTACACTCTGCGATCAAATATGTTTTCCCTACCTCTAGGCGGATGTGATGTGGTTTTAGGTGCACAATGGCTCTGCACTTTGGGACCCATTCTATGGGATTTTTCTGAGCTCTAGATGCAGTTCATAGATAATGGCTAGAAGCACACCTTAAAGGGATTATTGCCAGGATCTGCTTCCATCATCAGCTCCCATCGCATGGAAAATCTTCTAAAGAAAGGCTCCCATGGGATAATTTCCCAGTTGCACTCCATCCAACTCTAACCCCCACTACCACTAGCAACCCTACGGACTTGCAAGCCATCCTCAAAAAACATGCTACTATTTTTATCGAACCAATGGGTTTCCCCCTTCACGACCTGAAGATCACCGCATCCCACTCCTCCCAAGAAGCATCCCCTAACATTCGTCCCTACCGTTATCCATATCTGTAAAAGACTGAAATTGAAAACCTAGTCCGGGACCTCCTCAAATCAAGGCGTCATTCGCCCCAAAGACCACCCGTACTCCTCTCCAATACTTCTTGTCCCACTGTAGACACCTGAAATATGCTTACACTTGGCATTTCCTCAAATTCAACCAATTGACGATACTTCGTTAATCAACCCTTCTTCGCTCCACTCTCGGATGCCCATTCACGACACCTTCTCAGTCGTATTCCTTCTATAATCAACTTATTTGGCTAATATCTCTCTTATTAGCTAAAAATTCCTCCTTTCAACCATTCATAACCCCCTAGTTCTCTCTAGACCACTTCTATTGGCTTCGTAGGCTATCTATCACCACAATTGGTTATCTAGACCCTCCTAACTCTCAATGAGTCTCTAATCACTTGCTAATCAAGTTTAACTAGCCTAAACCCTAGTTAACTAGCCTAAACCAAGCTTAACTAAGCCTAAAGCATGTTTATCCTAATCTAATCCTAAAGTGCTTTTTAGACTTTAGTCCCACATGCACCCAAAGTTCAAACTCTTCCATTTGGAAAACTATAAATACAAGGCTAAGCCTACCCATTCAACTTACACCTTCACACCTAGGATATCTTATTAACACTAAGAACACCTAGTTTTGGGATTCCATTTGTATTAGCTTTAAGCTATAAGACATTTGATCTTAAACTTACTCCCTTCATTGATCTTGAGCTAATAACCTCCATTTGCATCCATAATCCAAGTTTTGAGTAAATAGAGAGAACCATTGGCCTTGAAGCCATTAATGGTGAGACTCCATTCTTGAAAGCTTGAGAACCATAAAACAACTAATCACACCTTTGATTGCTAAGTTGATCTTC
The DNA here is from genome assembly GCA_018340775.1 of Taxus wallichiana var. yunnanensis. Classification (NCBI taxonomy): domain Eukaryota; kingdom Viridiplantae; phylum Streptophyta; class Pinopsida; order Cupressales; family Taxaceae; genus Taxus; species Taxus wallichiana. Next base: position 530,802,641 of record CM031244.1, read on the forward strand.
TTAGGTTCAATGTTTAATTAAGTGATCTAAAGAGTAGAGAGTAGCTTTATCATGTTAGTTTAGATTTAATCTAGTTCATTGATAGATGTTAGTCTTGTTTATCTCTTATCATTATGGTTTAGTGTAGATTAGCTTCATGCTTTGAGGTTATAGGTTTTAACTTCATTTCCATATCATATCTAATTTATCCATGAACACATTTGGCACGCCTTGGATGGGACATGAAGTCCATCCTCCATTAATGGAGTCTTTTCAAGCTATTTATTTTCAGTTTTCTAACCACTTTCATGCTTTTAGGATAAATAGCTTGTTATTTACATGATTTCAGTTTTTAAGTAGGCTAAATCATCATGATCATGTATATTTTGTGGATTTGAACTAAAAATAGGCTTCTTTGGCTAACCTTTGACTGTTTGCTTTTGAAAATTTTCAAATTTGGTGATTTTTGTAGATTTTACAGGGGGTGCACGTAGGTGTCATTCTCAAGTGCGCGCTGCGTCATGCAGTTGAAACACATGTGCACGTATGCGTCGAACTACATTCACCACCAATCTTTCGGAGGCCATAACTTTTTCTCTCGAGCTCGAAACGACTCCGTTTTTGTTGCGTTGGAAAGGTATTGAAGAGAACTACACAATGGAATCATAAAATTAGGATTTTGAGTTATAGAAAATTTATGGTTTATATTATTAGGTAAATAGTCATTTTTAACGTATCTTAAAGTCTAAAAAATTGTTTTCTTGGCCATTCTAACACTTTGAAAGGTTTTGTGACACTAATAGTGATTTACAAGTTGCTTTTCCATCATATTTTTGTGCTAACTTAGTTGAGTGTTCACGTTTTTCATTTGTAGGGGTCCTTTGAAACATGTATGCTCTTCCCTCGCACCTTTTAGGTGATCTTGGGAATAAAAATGTTTCAAAACCATCTATTTTTTGCTTCCAAAACACTTCAATTTAAGCTTTAAAATAGATTAATGTTCAAAGTTGGCTAAAACAAGTTTCCTTTTGCAAAACACTTAAGTTATTTTCCATATATTGTTTTAGTTGGGTTTCCACGTTGTGTATGCTCTTCCTTCGCGCCTTTTTTGGTGATCTTAGGAATCAAAAGCAACACACAAACTCTCTTTTACTATCATGATATTTATGGAAAAATACTAACTCCTTGCATATAGGACCAAACACTTGTCAAAGAAAGGTGTCAAAGACAAAACACAAACTTCTAATACACATGTTCTTGCAGGTTGCCAAATAGTGTGATACTTAAAACCACATTAAGTTAAGCAAGATAAAAAACACACCATAGTCAAAACATTGTATTGCAGGTTTCAGAAAATGGTACATCCCTATCCGCTCAACTGGAACATAACCCTTTGGCATAACGCCTTAAGCTACAATAATGGGGGTGGTTCCAGGAACCCTAAAGTAATCCACCACTGAGTAACCTCGTGGATGAAATAGGAAGCGCTTTCCGCTTACCCACTTGACTAGTACACCTTGTGAGTTAGAGTTACCGGTTTTCCATATGGCAACCCCAGGGAGAGCACACGTGGACGCACTAGTTGCCCTTTGTGCTCAAAGGGGGTAAAGTAAAGCCAAGATACTCCCAAGATAGGAAAGGGACTATTTGGGTAAATCGCGCTCGCTTAAGACAACTTTGTAACACCTAGTTGAGAGAACTTATTAAGGAGGCCATTTTATCTTGGAGCCCACTTTACTAGTCCATTGTTGCGTCAAGCCATCATGAAGTGACAACTCATTTGGAATCTGAACCTTGTTTTTCGAACAAGGCAAAGAACCCTTGTGAGTTTGATCTAAGTGCCTTTCATCATGGAAATTAGACGACGTCTCACTTAGCTTAGCTTCTTTCACGTCTTCGGATGAGGCGAAGCTCTGCTCAAGTGGCACTTAGTTTATTTTTCATCTTTTGATCTATACCTTTGCATTCTTTTTTCCCATTTGGGACAACAAAAGGCATCTTTTAGAGTGTTGTCATAGATAGTGTTCACCACTTTTTTGTCCATTTACGCTCATCCATGTTTACGGCTGAGTTGTTAAATGTCTAAAGTGCGTGGATGCATCCTTATATCTTTGATGGCCACTTGATCTTGATTTCAAGATCATCATCATAGTTAGGATTGATTCATCATTTGATCTCCCTTTGACATGTTGCCTCATTTGCATTGTCTCGACACAATTAAGATACTTATGTCACGTTTTTCGTAAATGTGATCTAAGTGTCTATATTATGGTGTTACGTTGCACACATTTTAGCACATCCTTAGTATACTTTGACTTAGTTTTTCTTCAAACATTGTCCAAAATATTGAAGAGTGTCGCTTACTTTGTTTGTGTTGTTTCGATACCACTTTGGCACTAATATCTCGCTTCTCTGCGAAGCTTGATAGACGTGTCCAATTGGTGTGGTTACGTGGCTTACATTTGTAAACCTCACCCTTTAACATTTTGGCCTTGTTGGTTGTTGAACGCGCCATGGTATCCTTTGATTGGGAGTCACATCTACCCTTTGTTAAAATTTATCGCCTTGTTCATTTCGAGCTTGACGTAAATGTTGACATTGTGTTGATCATCTTTACATCGAACTCAATTTGCACACGCATTTGCATAGGGTGCATTTCCTTGTTGATTGGCTTTGTGTTTCGCACTTGCATGATTGTTCCTTGTGATTATTCATCCAAAAAATTGTTTTCTAGACAATCCTTTTTGATCTCGTTGAGATTTGTAGTCACGATGTCTATTTTCCTTAGACCTTCTTCAAAAATCATGCACGTGTCTCCATACTTACACAATGTCTAGTTGGTTTATGTTATGCTACTCAAATCGACATGTCACTTCCTTCCCTTTGAAGGAGTTTCATCACACTATCTAGATCTAGACATTTGTGCTTAAACAACACCAAAATGACTAGACTATCATGTGGTTTCTCACATTTACAACAATACGGAACCTAGGTTTAGCAATTCAAATCAAAAGATTCCCATTACAACTAAACCTCGTTTGGTTCTTCATGTTAGAGAGCCCATTCAGGTACCCTATTCCCCACCTTTAGCTCATAGTCGGTGGTATGGTTTGGATGTTTCTGATCCAAATTATTATTCAGGTTCCCCCCACTCTTCTTCTTCTGATTCAGATCCAAACTACCATTTGGATTCCCACGCTTCTTCTGAAGATTCGATCCCAACTATTGTTCGGATACCCCTAGATCAAATCCTGAGTCACAGTCCTCCCTTCCTTCGCAGGACCTTTATTCCAAATCACCTCAATGACATCTTCCTCCTCTCGAAGACTCATGCGAATACAAGTTCCATGGATCGAACATCTAATTCGGGTCTTGAGTCACAGTCCTCCCTTTCTTTGCAGGACCTCCTTCATCAGTCATCTCAATGACCTCTTCCTTCGTCGAAGAATTCCATGACTCGGATTCCCTCTAGTCAATCATCCAATTCGAATCCTACGCCGTAACTTAACGAATGGCTATGCGATCCTACTTTCCAACCTACATTACATCGTCTTCTAGAAAAACGACATAGGTCCAAATCCAAATCGTCCATTCATGAGACACTTACCACCAATCCTACTTCCTCTCTTGAGTCATCTTCTTCTATCAATCAATCATCCCCGCTTATCGGACATGTTTCTTCTATTCAACCTTCCATGGCAAAAGAACAACAACCTCTACTAATTGATTTCTCTTAGAATGAAGGAACAATCAGAGTACACGATGATATCCCTTTAGAGGATTGTAAACAAGGATTCTTTCTAGAACTCGATACGCTCGCGTATTGGGGAAAAGAAGTTGATTCCTTTTATCAAAACATAGAGGAAAATCCTAAGGTCATGGAACTTGATTCTTCTTCTATTCCATCTTCACCTTCTTCTAAGCATGATGAGATGTCGGGGTCTAGCATTGAGCCATGGCCTATCTTCTCATTACCAAATCATTCATTATCTATCATCATTCCTCAATCAAAATCTCTCCTTGGGTCACCGCTGAGTAGCCCATCATCTTCTTCTATCCTGGGGCCACATCCTAGTAGCCCTCCATTTTCTACTTGTGGGTCACCTCTTGGTAGCCCATTACCTTCTATTCTTGGGCCATGTCCTAGTAGCCCTTCATCCTCTTTTATCTATGGGATACCTCTTGGTAGCCCATTCCCTTCTATTCTTGGGCCATGTCCTAGTAGCCCTTCATCCTATTCTATCTATGGGACACCTCTCGAGTAGTCCCTCCTCATCTATACTTGGGCCACGCCCTAGTAGCCCTTCGTCATATTCTTCTATTCTCGGGCCATGTCCTCAGTAGCCCAACTTCTTCCATCTTAGGGCCATATTCTAGAAGCCCTTCATTGCCTTCTATCAGTGGCTCACCTCCTCGTAGCCCATCCTCTTCAATTCTTGGACCGTATCCTTTTCATTCATCACATATTTCTTCTATCAATGGTTATGGCAAGCCTGCGGTCATTTCTCACATCAGTTCTAAACATCAACGTTCTCTTTCTTCTCCTACTCGGGATCAGAAAATTCATGCATTAGCTTATAAGAAACCCAAACAGTTTCTTAATCAAGCTCAGTCAAAACTTTTGAGAGCCCTAAAGCTCCTAACAAATTGAATAATCTCAAAATTGTAAATCAAGCGCGATTCAAAATCGTACATCAACACAACCATCAAGTTTGGCATAAAGTGCGAAACCTATGGATAGGGAACTCAAGCTCCCGCATGAACAATCCTTGTTTAAGGATAAATCGCAGTCATTTGTTGAGTACGAGCTCACCACAATCATCGAGATCGGGATAACATAACTCTTGATAAACAAATGCACCTAGTCTCCCTTATCAAGGAAGTCGCAAACATCATTGTTGGATCCTATCACATAGAGTGACTTTGTTAGTCCCAACCTCTTAAAACTATCAAAAAGCTAAAAATAAAAATAATTCAAAAATGAAAAAACACAACAAAAATCAAAGGTACAAAGGTCGTGAATTGCAATCGGTATTGCGTACACATGGATGTTTCTTTCTTCCCTTCCTTGCTATTCTTATGAAAGTCTTCCTACCATTTTCATCCCTTCGGTGATATTTTGGTTAGCCTTTTCACACGTATTTTGTGACATTTATCTATATGGTATCTATTTTACCCTGGTCTTTTATCACCTTGGTAAATTAAAGAATGACTGACCTCTTAGAGATCCTATCACATTCAACATCTAATAAACTTGTTGCAAAAGAACTTGTGTACATATTTGTTGACACTAGCCAATTTCGTCATCACAATCACTTCCACCTCCTTCCATCAAGCCATCAGTGGTTCTTAACCCCTTGTCAAACAAGAGAGCTGAAATAAGTTTTCAGAAAGCAAAAGAATCAAAATCAATCAATCAAAAGCTAAAATCTACAAAGAAAAAGTAAATTGATATATTACTCTCTCTTGGGGTATTTCCAATAATCTCTATCAGGGCTATGGATGCCTGACTAGCAGTAGAGAAATGTTGCGATTAGAATCAAATACATCTCCATCGGGGCTATGGACGCTGGGTCAGGGGCAAATGATCAATGTACGGCTATGCTTCCACATTTCATTCACAAATCACCTATCATCTATCAAAATCAATCATTCCTACACATTGGCTAGGGTGTCTTCACTTGTTGTCTATTAAATCTTCCCTTCAAGAGGTAATAAATTCCATGTACACACATTGGATCTCTATGAGTAAGCAAGATTAGTATGTTACCAAGTGTCATTTTTGGACCTTGTTCACACTCTTACTTTAGTCCTTATCTTGTCTCATGATTTGTGCCTTTGGCTAATCACTTCTTCATCGCGAGGCTTCTAAGCTACATTCATATCATTCACATCGTTCTTCTACTTCGTTCAAAACATCCATGTGTATAAGATTACATTTTTTTCCATGTTTGCGGACACCTTTGTCACCTTTCACAAAAACAATCTTCTCCTTCCTTTCTATCATGTACTTTTAGGCCAACTTACGCTGGGGCATCCTTGCTTCTTCCCAACACTTCATTGGTTTATGTTCATCATCATGTTGAACCTATCCATAATGGCCTTGGGTCCCACTTCTACATGTGAAGAGTTTGCCTTTGAATACTCCCACCTAATCGTTGGGGCATTTTTGCATCTTCACCTTTCTCGTACGCATGTGGCCTTATGCCCTTGTACATCCCATCTATCGCTAGGGGCATCCACGCTTCCTCGTCTTCCTGTACATAGTTTCAGAAAACTTTCAAAATCATCAAAAACATTCAAATATGTTAGAAAAAATAAAAAACATTCAAATATGTTAGAAAAATAAAAAACATTCAAATATGTTGAAAAATAAAAAATTCAAATATGTTAGAAAAATCAAAATGTCGCTCTTTAGTTCTCACCTGTTCATGTGCATGACTCGCGGATCATCTTGATCTACCTCCATCAACAAAAGCTAGGCTGCTTACTATGTCTCAGACTGGGAACGAGTTGCTCGACACTTTGCTTTCGTAGTGCACATTACTTTTTCATAGGACCGAAGTGTCCTCCGTTATTCCCCTTGCATGTATCCTTGCTTGGGAAACATCATTAACCCTTGTCATTAACTCGCACGTGTCGAATCAAGCTCAATAAAAAAACATTAAGTTATGTTTCTCTGTTAGGTTAGCTTGTTTACTTTCTCGTATTGCATTGCATTATGTATGTTGCATGGAGTTAGGAATCTTTTACTTTCTCATATTGCATTGCATTATGTATGTTGCATGGAGTTAGGAATCTTTTACTTTCTCGTATTGCATTACATTTTGTATGTTGCATGGAGTTAGTGCTTTTAGCAATGGACATTTGTTCGTATATGGCTTTTCATGTCATACTACACTTTTGTTCATTCTTTTTAATAAGGACCGATGATGAAGATCACTAGTAATATGATAAAAATAAAGTTGTTTAAAAGGAATTGGATAGATGTTAGCTCATTCCCCTTCCTCATACTCCTTTTTCTTCTATATTCCCTTTCTTCTTCACACTATTCTTTCTTTTGTTCTCTTTTGTCATCTTTTCGATCGTCGATCGAGTTCTTCTATCACCCCATCGACAATCGACGGGCATCCTCCATTCTTCTCATTTTTCTTCTATCCCTTCAAATTTTTTTACTTGTTTATGCTTGTTTACTTTCTTTGAAGTGACGTTACTTACACCACCTCAAAGAGGGGCAAATGTAGACACCTGAAATATGCTTACACTTGGCATTTCCTCCAATTCAACCAATTGACGACACTTCGTTAATCAACCCTTCTTCGCTCCACTCTCGGATGCCCATTCACAACACCTTCTCGGTCGTATTCCTCCTATAATCAACTTATTTAGCTAATATCTCTCTTATTAGCTAAAAATTCCTCCTTTCAACTATTCGAACCTCCTTAGTTCTCTCTGACCACTTCTATTGGCTTCGTAGGGCTATCTATCACCACAATTGGTTATCTAGACCCTCTCCAACTCTCAATGAGTCTCTAATCACTTACTAATCACGTTTAACTAGCCTAAACCCTTGTTCCTCATCCTTCTTGGTGCCTCGGAGGAGTTCATCATATCCATTGTTGGCGGTGCCCTTCATGGACTCTTATCACTTCCACTTTTATGGAGATATTCATTGATCCACCCTCTCTTGTGGATCCATTTTCTGTGTGGGGTTATTCAGCTTGCCTTCACATCACTTGGATATCCTTTCTACAGTGTTCCCCTTCTTCACTATGACAATTCTACACACATGGCATTACCTTTGGTTCTTTGGAGCTCATTTGCTAGACCTATGTCACACTTTCGTGGACCAGACTTAGTGTTCTTCGTGGCTTTGCTAACTTTGGTTTCATTCATGGAGTGGGCGGACTTCCAACATGTCATTTCTATTCTTTCTAAGGGTAGGCACATAGTTCGGTGTGGGTGGCTCTTCTTCATTATAGAGGCAGAGGACCACGTCATTGACACTCTTTTGGGAGACCTCGTAGAGTTCTAAAGTTCAGATCCGTCCATGGCATCTTTTGCGTTCCTCTCGTCTCCCTTTTCTTCTCTCTTCTTCTTCTTCTTTATGAGAGATTGCCCTTTTATACATGGGTACCTTATCAAGCTTGTATATGGCCGGGACCCATTTTTGGCATTTTTATTAGATTATAGAGTGTGTTTTCTCTTGTGGTGGACGTTTTTCCCACTGGGTGTTCCTTCACTTATCGGGACTTCTTGTTTCGCATGGGTACCTCATCGGCTCTTGTGCTAGGACCTATTTCTCTCTTCTAACTTCTGCGCTTCATACTAAGTTTCGATGAAGGGGGTGTTGGTATGAGTCACCATTCTACATCATCAGGTGAGTCATCTCACTTAGGTGAGATCGTAGGTCTGCATGTCATTTAGGGGTCATTATGAGATTCCCTTATGCGTCAATGTGTCAGTTGCATCATTGGGAGTTACTTTATATTCTAGGAATGTAACTCCCCTCTCCACTTGAGTTTTCATGATTGCAGCATTGGGGGTTACTTAGCACCCCTTATATGTATACCCCATCGGATCTATGAGATTAGTGATAGTTTTTGGATTATAACGAGGTTCTTCTCGTTTATTGAATCTTTGCATGCACATTTGGTTGATGCTTGCTCCTCTTGAGATCTTGTCATGTTGTTATTTGCATGTTCGTGGATGTTCACGCTTGTCCTTGATCCTTGCGCTTTGGGTTTTCGCACACCCTCTTTCAACTACTTGAATTTTTTTAAATATAAAAACAAAAAAGCGACAAACAACAGAAAAGTAGACAAGTACTTAGCAAAAAGGTAATAACCAAGTTCGAATCCCAAGTGAAAAATAAATGTAGTATCCTCATTGGTTTTCCTAGACCACACTAATCTCTAAGTCCATGTTTTTCCTACTAAAACACTTTCCTCTTCTAATTACCTGTTACCCTAGTGCTTGTACTAACTTCCTTGTCTTGATTCATCATCTTCTTACCTCCATTATTTATGTTGTTGTCTCCTTCCTCCCTACTATTCATAACACCCACACTTGTGTTCCCCTCTAAACCAAATTTTATGGCCTATTGATTCTCCAAAAATTTAACCTTTGTTCCAAAATAATATTTGTAGCCTTAACCTTTCTAATATCCACCTTCAAGTGAGACAATTCTTCACCGTTGTTATTTATTTTAGAGACTAGAACTTTGCTGACATTCAACAAAAAGTCCCCAAACTTCTCCATAATACAAATTCTCTTGTGAAGGTCTCCGTTAGTAGCCAAATTTCATTGGGAAGAATTCTTCATATTAAATTTATCCTTTCCTTTTGACGAACCACCCACTATGGATAACTTTTCAAGAATGGTTGCTCCTCAAAACTTGCATTCCCCTTCTTCCTATAATCATTCTTGTTCAAGAACCTTCCTCTAACCCTTACCCTTTATTCTATTGAACTAAGATGTTCTTCATAATCCTCCCCCACTATCATCATTCTTTTCCAACATCTTATTACCCCTCTCCCCGAATAATTCCCACATTCCTAGGAATAATGGTGTTCCCCAACTTGAAATGCAATAAAATAAGGGCTTGATGGATTGAAAAATAATTTTTAGTCCAACATGATATAAATTGAACCTAGATGTCAATGGATTTTTAAGCATACATGAAGCTAAATTTTTAATCGATATGTAGGTAGAAGTAAGCCGTTTGATAATTGGAGATTTAAAATTACATATCCTAATTGATTTTATCTTTAATTTCTTTAATAGATATTGTAACATTCCATAGTATTTTATGTAATGTAGTAAAAATTAAGTAATTTATTACAATGGATTCAAAACTATGCAACTCATTGCTCATTGAGTTTATTTTGAATATACTAATTGTCGGTAGATATTGTGAAATGTAGTAGAAATTAAGAAAATTCATTATAATGAATGATTAGATACTAATATCTAACTACATTGATGCTTAATGTAGGTCCACCATGACATTAGATCATTGTTGTCTTACTTACTACTTGATATACATCACATAATTCATATATGTTAGGTTTTCAATCGAGCAATGACCGTAGTGATGCACTTATCATCAAAGCTATCAAGAAAGGAGTGTGGATAATTAAATTTGATATTCGGCCACATTCATCAAAATATTACTTACTTATTCTTCATGGAAGGTATGAAGTATGAACTTCCAATTGGTTGTGTGTGTTGTTTAAAGCTTTATAGGGTATGACAATAGGTCGATTTTTTATGCTTATGATTAGATATTTTTTAGAATGATTTGTATTTACAAGAAATTAATATATTCCAACTAATCATGTTTAAAACATCATTGTTAATTAGATTAATCAAAGCATATAAGTGTGTCCCACTTGGCAGCCAAAAATATTTTAAAATCTAACTAGTAAATAAGTATTTAAAAATACTATAAAAACTTTAAAAATCAGGTAAATTCTAGATGCCCTGCACTTTGGTATTTATAACCTCTTAAAAATACTTGTTTGGTCATGTTTTGGTTGTCAGATATATTTTTCTGAAAGTACAAAACTACAAAAAAGTGGGACACAATTATATGCTTTAACGTACTTTATCAATAAACCAATAATAGAATGGATAAATTTTATATGATTATGAAATATGATAATATCTAGAGGCAATGAACATTCTTGATAAACATTTTTTTTCATGGTCCAAGTTTGAATGACACTCAAAGATAATTAGTCACCACTTTATGCATTATTGATTAACAAAACCTTATAAATAATTGTACTATTATAAAGTCTCTAATTTGTAGTGTGTTTTTATCGCTACACTTTTTGATGACAAACACTCTTTGTGTTTGCTAGAAAATATAACTATTTTCAACTCATTTATGAAGAGAAATGAACTTGTTACTCATGAATTTGGCTATCCATATAGAGTTTGGTAATCGCATCAATTCAACGAACACCATACTTCACAGTTGCATCCCATTATCTAGTCATAATGACATTGAGGTTCACCTTACTAAAGATATTCAAGTCAAATTGGTTACAATAATTGTTATTCTCGTGCTTATGAGATTCCTCCTTTTGCATCCTTTTTAAAATCAATTATAGACGGGAATATTTGAATTAATTTAACTTGTTTAGAAATTATCCACCATAAGTTTGAGCTTTTGGTGTGACAACAAATCATTTGGTGTCAAAGCTACACAACTTGCCATCACACCAAAAGCTCTAACTAATGGTGGAGAGGGATCTCATCGTGTTAATTAGTTGTTACGCCAACAAATCAGGAATGCATAAATATACAAAGTGTCATGAGCGGTACTCTGTACGCACTCAAAATTACATGTGCTAAATTGTCGAAAAATGGTTACAAAAGTCCCCAATGATGATTAATGTCATTTCAAAAGGTGTTCGAGTTCCTAAACCCATTTCGCAATACATATTTATAGCCTAGACATCCTTACTTAGCCTTTCCACACTTTCTTCTAGCTTCCTGTTCATTTTTGTGCATGTTTTGGCCTTTAGTGTCAGGACCGCCACTCTACTCTGGACGGGGTTCAAGAATCGTCGCCCGACCAAGGTGGCATCATGTGTGCTTTTTCCATAACTCTCCATGCGTGGTTTTAACACACGTGATTTCACTTAACTTGACTCCCAAGGCGCGTTTGAGAACCAAATTGCCTAAAAATAGTCTTGATTGCATGGTATTCCTTCCTTTTTCTATTTTTAAATAGATTTAATTAGTTTGAACTACCTCTTCACCCAATGATTTGGCACTCCAAGGATGCCTTGTGCATGAAGGCACATCCCAACCAATTCTATATATTCAATGTTTGTATTCAAGCAAATGGCCCTGAGAATTTTGTGTATCTTGCATAGTATTGTTATAACAATTTTGCTAGAAATTGCATAAGCCAAGCTTTGTTCACTTGTGTTATCTCTCTTCCACCTGCATTGCAACCAGACTTCCTTCAAGTTGCCATTTCTCAAGCACCTTCTCCTGTTGTTGCCTTTGCATTCCCAATTCCTTGGACTCATATGGACACATAGAGAAAGAAAGGATAAACTGAGGGGACAAGTCATCACACAGCTAGATTTACCTTTGTTATGTGAATTCCAGGTTGGAGTTGTTTGATTTCCTTCATTGCTGCAATTTATCATTGTTACATCATATCAAATAGAGTAGAAATCAATTTCCTTTCATTTGCAAGTAATTAGTTAATTTCTAAGAGGGTTTAAATCATTAATAGCAGCCCCCAGTGATGGATATTCTTCTTCCTATCCATGTGGATCTGAAGGAGAGAATATCTGTAGGAGGTTGTCTACATATCATAGATCATTTGGTAAAATTCTTGTTTTAAGTTAGTTTAGTTTCAATACACTCAGCACAGGTGAATAACCACACCGAGTTATCTCACTTGTTTAGTTTTAGTGTAGAAATATTTTAATTATTTAGAATAAAATCAAATTGTGTTTGTAATTGTAATATTTCGGTTTTTGTGATTTTTTAGGTTAGTTTCCTTTCAGCGGTAACATAGATTGTTAGTTTCATCTTAGTTATTTTGGACACTTCAAACTAGTTCAACATTGAGATTCAGTTAGACAAACCATAGGGAATTTATGCTACCCATTCATAGCCTCTAAATCTCCCCTTTGCCAACTCATCTACTAGGAGATCACACTACCAAATATTAGTCATTGATCCTCCTATAGTTAGCCACACACATTCAACATCGGCTACTATGATATGACCTCGGGGGTTGAGTGTCATCAAGGTCAGCATGTCAATTTTCATCCATACAAATTGGTGAACCTGATGTCAAGGATTAATTTCTTATTGTTTCCTTTTCTTTCATTTCTAGTACCTCATCTTTCCATTTCTTCCCTATTTTGGTAGGTATTTTATACTTTCTAAAATATGTCTGGAAGGGATTTTGGTGGTCCACTCGGCGCTGATAAATATTACACCAACGTTCAACCACAACAGTCCCCTTCTCTTTCGAGATGGGGTGACAATTACATAAGCAACGTCTAAACCTCCCCTAGTTACACTTCAAACCCCATTAGCTATGTAAGGATGGAGGAGGTTGATCAACCATTAAACATGCAATATAGTCAACCCAATGCAAACCACGTTGTTATCACAAATGGAACAAGTTCTTACCATAGAGTCTTGTCAAGACCTCACATTGCCATGCAATCAACAAAAGATGATATATTTGCATGAATAGCTAATCCTCTTCGTTAGATAGATGAGTATTTGGATAGAATGAAGGCTACAACCTTTAAGATTTCGAATGCCTATCCTAAGATTCTTACTTCTGAGGAAGACAATAATTATAACATTGAACAATTCATGACAGGTATCATGAGCCTACTCAATCAAACCCTATGCCACATGCACCCCAACAAGGGACTCAATCCTCTCCCAATGATCTCATTTCTACTTTAGTAGGGAGGATTAGAGAACTAGAAAGTGCCCAGACTTCACAACCAACACATGCAGTAGGGCAGAACACAGGGTATCCAATTGACAACAAAGGATACATCCCTTTCAATGAGAAACCAACACAATATCATGTACAACAAGGTTATCTGGTTCATTCAAATCCAGGTGATCTTCTCACATGATTAGACACACTAGGGATGGGTCCTCATCCTTCTCAAGCTTATCCTATGCAAGGGCTGACTGGAGAAGTGCGTTCTCGAATGCCACCATAACAGGCAATGCGACATTCCCGCTTTTACACCCGCTAGTCCATATCCTGCTACTATCCTACCTTACATGCACATGTATTCTAAAACTCCCCAGATGGACCCATATGCCATTCCCGCTCCTTACATGCCATATCAAGGGACCCCATACATTCCCGTCAATGCTTATAATGCAGCTTATCCAGCTCCTCCTCCACCACCTCCTCATCAAGGATCTTCAATGGGGAGTCTTACACAATGGGTACATATGCTAAGTACTTAAAGGATCCTCTTGACTTCACCATACGTGGTGTCATGCTTCCGTGCCCATTGTCGATCTTCAAAAATTTAAGGAGAAGGAGACCCAAACGCTTATATCAAGGCCTACACTACTGCTATAAGGGACTTGCTTCCTTGGGATGGTGTAGTGGTTAAGATCTTTCCAAAGACTCTCGAAGGAATCACATTGGATTGGTATTACCGTATTCTAGAAGCTTCTATACATTCCTTTAAACAACTTGTTTCGAGTTCATCAAAGCATTTGACATGAACAAGTTGTTGCATATATGGATTAGGGAGTTCTTGCATATTATACAGGATCAAAATGAATCTGCTTCCAATTTCATCCAGAGATGGCACCAAGTTCTCTATTCCTATGCAAGTGTGGCCAATATGGACTAGATGGAACTTTGCGATCTTTTCCTTCACTCGGTCAATTGAGAGACTAAGGAAGAGGTCTAAAAGTTTCCTTTCCGCAATTACAAGGAAGTATTTGAAGGTGAGCTTCGGATTGACCAAGCCACTATAGATAGTGGGTGCAAGATCTATGGTCCCCATTGGAAATTGGTATCCCCAAATCAAAATAATGCAAATTATCAAAACAATGGTGCCAACAAACTAGGGACCTAAGGGTGTGAATCACAATCATGCTGCTTTATCACAAATAGTGTTAGTGATCAATCTAAAAATGTTAGTTTGACAAACAACGGTAACATTAACAATAATAACAACATGGGAAATCAAAGAGCCCTAACACTATGTATTCCATCAACATATTTGACGTAAACCGTCCCTCTCAAAAGAAAAAATTAAACCCAAAGCCCAAACCAATATCAAAACTCTGGCCAAGGGCAACAAATCATGGTTATAACAATCAATTTCAAAAGTATAACCAAGGTTATAATAAACAACAATAAGATGCTTATCAAATGCCAAGAGATTATGACCCAAACCTATACTGTGGTTTCCATAAGGTTCGAGGTCATGATGATAGGACTTGCCACGATTGCAACAAGTTTGTGCAAAGACTTCCCGAAAACCAATGACAACTCTTTGTAGACATGTTCCTAGCAAATCCTGAACAAACCCACACCTAGTCATATTGGACCTCACACACCTCAAAATGCGAACCCAAAACATCCTGGAGGTTCCCAAGTGAATCCTCAAAATATAAATAAGGGTATTCCTATAGGAAATAATGACCATGAAGCCTCAACTTCTGACAACTCTCAGGTTGCTCCTAACCTTGGTTCAAATGATAATACAAAAATCTTGGGGTTAGTTGAGCTAGAAATTAATGGAACAACTTGGACAAAGGAGTATGTTTCATAACCCCTACTAACTCTTTTCTTCCCATAAGATGACATTCCTACAATCTCAAAACCAGTAGAAGCGTATGATTTAATATCGGATTTGAACAAGACCTTTTCTCACATTTCGTTTCTAGATTTGCTTTGAAGAATTCACCTACGCATCATTCTACGTTGCTCAATGCACTAGGTATTGGTCATCTAATCCATGTTACGCCACCTCCTAGCACTCAAATAAATCATATTGAATTTGACATACATCCTCCAGGATAGAATGATAGGGATACTGGGTTTGTTTTCTATATAGACAAGATGTCATCTGATGTTGAAATTTCCCAAAGAGGTGATCCTACCTTATTTTTACAAGTATGGGTTTATAAAAATTGCATTAAGAGAGCCATGATTGAAGATGGGGTTGCTGTAAATGTGGTTCCCTTATCTTTCTTGCAGAAGTTGATATGGAGAGACAAATTGTTCCTCTACAAGAAACATGTTACGGGGTATGACAGTCTTAAAGTGACCTCGATTGGAACCATAGTTCTTCTAGTCACGCTTGGTCCAAAACCATCTTGACGGAGTTTTACATTATTGACAGGGAAACAAGTTATAACATGATCCTTGGGAGACCTTGGATTCATTAAATGAAGGCTATCCCCTACCCTGTTCTAGGAGATTATATTCCTTCATTTGGGGAAGGTATTCATTGCTCAAGGGGATCCTAAGCCCTTCAATATACACTTAGAAAACCTCAAGAAGAAGAAAGGAGTCCATACAGAGTATGAAATTCTTGTAAATCAATTAAACAAACCACCTCCATCAAAAGAGTTAGTCCCGATCACCCAGGGGTGTCAAAGATCAAGATCAAGTCGTTGACCCAAAAACATTTGAGATGGCTAAAACATATAAGGGTATATCAATATCTATGGAAACGGTGTCCAATAAAAGCACAACAGGAATTATGAAATTATTAGAGAGTGATGATGAAATTATTAGTGGGTATGGGTAGCATTCTCGGTTTAGCATATCTTCCTCTCTGATGACCTAGGTCTAGGTGTAAATATGATAGAATTAACAAATGAAGAAGGGCAATTTGAGATTGAAATGATGCCCATCAAAACCATATCTAAGGGTTGTTCTATTCTAAACCCTGGTTTCAACCCATGTGCATTTGAAACTAAGTTTTCCATATCCATGGGGAAAGGTTTCATCATCCAAGAAGGGTCATAAGTAAACACAACGCTCTACATAGGAAACAATTCCGAACAACACAATTATGATCACCCACACATTATATCTCAAGAACATGACAAAGAGGTTCATGAACACCTATTTCAGAAAAATGATTTTAATGATTGGACATATACACTTATGGGCAAGGGTTGTAAGTTTAAACCCAAAATGGTAGGTCCTTATCAAGAGAATGGAAATTTTAAGGATAATGGTTCTCTCATTGTGTACTCTTAGGGGTGAAGAATTTGATATTCATCAACTTTCTTCACCTTAGGCATCATGACATGTAGTTTCACTTGCATTTCCATATGTACATTACTGCATCTGCATTGCATTTTCATCTACCGGTTCATTTCGTAAATTTGTGATCAAGGGACTTATTCTTATAGCAATTCCTAAAAACTTCAAAAACATTGGCAAAACATTCAAATCATATCTCTTCAAATCCTCATGGTATCATCAATTGTTTTCAATCATTTCATCAATTCAAGCAAGATAAGACAAAGCTTTGATAGTAACCATACCAAGGCTTGCATACTTGGTTCTACTCATAGTTTCTTCTAGATTAGGTGTCTTTTCCTATAGTATGTTCTATAAGCTTCATGGTGTCGCATCTATCCCATATACATCTCTTTGGAAATAAGAACATTCTAGACATTTTCCTAGATAAATAAGTCAAATGCAAATCCATAGAAATTTTTTATTTTACACATTTCTTTTCCCTACCAACCTTCGATGTTGAACTGCGCTCTCTTATTAGTGATGTAGGGTTTGGAAAGGAGATAAGTGCCCTTACTCGCCTATGCCTTATCCATGGTGATGAGCCCATACTTCCTACTTTGGTAGCATGGGGTTGGGTGTAGGGGTCTCTTTGAAAATTTGAAAGTTAGAAATAGTTCATTCAAATGTCAGAAATCATAAATAAGAACAAAGTGGGTTAGGTGTTCAAATTCCAAAAGAGTTTAAAACCTCAAAACCAGGTTTTGTCAACCAAGTGGCCATCTACAAATCTAAGTCTAGATAAAGTGGAAAGCAATTCACATTTTAAACTATGAATCAAACTTGAGTAGAATGAGGTTGTAAGCGTCTCAATTTGGTTTTGCCAAATACTTGTCTTTCTCTCATCATTACCGTTCAAAAAAATTCTATAACTTGTGCCCCTTCTAGCTCTTGGTGTTGAGCCCTCACATCTTACCGGTTGTATGGAGTTAGGAGTAGGGCAAGTTTATTCACTTATCATATCACTCTTTTGTCATGTCTTGCCAAAATAATATGAAGTACCAAAAATTGCTTAGAGAAACTAAAGTTCAACATTACAATGTGATTGCATTATCATATATCAACATTATAAAACAAAAAAAAGAAATCATTCTATTAGCATTCATATCCACTGCATACATTCTGAAAAGCATATAAAAATGGAAGTTCTAAACATCTAAGAGTACACACATGAATCAAATCATAAATGGAAGTCAACTCTATGTAAGGAATAACCGAGCCAAAAAGAGATATCTGTACATATCATGGTGTGTCATAGTTTTGTACAATGCCATCACACACTAGGTGCGGTCAAAACGCTCGCAATGAGCACGAAATACCAAAACATCATATATGCCTCACAAAATGGAGACTAAGCAATAAAGTTACTCTACCTATCCACCTCTTTGAGGCCCCTTATGACCGCTCTAGTTACAAATTTCTTTGGAGTTCTTCTCAAAGGCATTCAAACAGCAAATGGCCAAGCCTAATGCACAATATCATTCCTAAATCCATTCCAATTCAACCATACTCATAGATGAAAACGGTCACCATGGGCCCAGAGCTTAAAAATCACCAAATCAATACGTGCAAATGAATTAGAAAATGAGTTTGTTTTGATGTTGTTATAACTTCGCTTTGAGTGCACATGTTCGCGGGGTTGGAGCGCCGGTGGAGGTAATTTCTTATCCCCACATAAATGGTAAGTCCTCTTGTCATTTTAATTTATCTATTTAAACTGAGTCTTATTTTTGATGACATTTATCTATTTACACTTGAGTCTTCTTATCTTCATGTGCTACATTGTCAAAAACGGTTATAAAATTCCCCAATGAGTTTCAGACCTTGACATTTTGAGTTCACCCATTCGCAAAGACGTATTTGTAACCAGACATCCTTACTTAGCCTTTCCACATTTTCTTCCAACTCCCGTTCATTTTTGTGCACGCGCCTTTAGTATACGTGACCGCTCTATGTTTCCTACGCCTTTTCATTGATAAGATGCTTTCCATGAGTGATTTCACTTAACTTGATTCCAAGATGCATACCCAAAATTTCATAGTCTTGATTCCCTCTTCTATTTCCTCGAATAGATCTAATTAGTTTGAACTACCTCTTCACCCAATGATTTAGCACTCCAAGGCTACCTTGGTTATAAAAGTCCCCATGATGATTCCTATGTCCTTTTTCAGAAGGTGTTCGAGTTCGTAAACCCATTCAGATGCGTATTTGTAACCTAGACATCCTTACTTAGCCTTTCCACATTTTCTTCCAAAAGTGCTTCTGTGTATTGCTCAAGTGCCTTCTCTTGTTGACTTCCGTTCTTTGGACTCATATGGACATATAGAGAAAGAAAGGATAAATTGAGGGGACAAGTCATCACACTTGGTTATTTCTTCCACTTTACAACCAAAGTCTATTATGTGAATTCCAAGTTGGAGTTGTTGTTTTATTTCCTTCATTAAATCGTAATTTATCATTGTTATATCATATCAATTTATAGAGTAGAGTAAAATCAATTTCCTTTCATTTTCAAGCAATTAGTTAATTTCGAGGGTTTAAAACATTAATAACAACCCCTAGTGACAAATCTTCTTCTTCCTATCCATGTGGATCTAAAGGAGAGAATATCTGTACGAGGTTATCTACATATCATAGATCATTTGGTAAAATTCTTTTTTTAAGTTAGTTTAGTTTCAATACACTCAGCACAGGTGAATAACCACACCGGGTTATCTCGTTTGTTTAGTTTTAGTATAGAAATATTTTAAAATTATTTAGAATAAAATTAAATTGTGTTTGTGATTGTAATATTTCAATTTTTATGGTTTGTTTAGGTTAGTTTCCTTTCAGTAGTATACTAGATTGTTAGTTTCATCTTAGTTAATTTGGACACTTCAAACTAGTTCAACATTGAGATTTAGTGAGACAAACCATAGGGAATTTACGTTGCCTGTTCATAGCCTCTAAATCTCCCCTTTGCCAACTCGCCTATTTGTTAAGAGTAGGTATTTACCTTAGCTCATGTTCACCTAGGTACTTTATTTACCTTTATTGTATTTATCCTCACCCACTTATGTGTGTGGATATTTCTTTTATCTTATTTAGATAGTAGGAGATATTATCTAGTTGTTAGGTATAGTTCTTTCCTTGATCTATGGTATTGACTAATTCTTTCCTTGATCTATGGTATTGACTAGATTGTTGATGTCTAGTTCTCTCCTAAATCTATGGTCTTGACTAGTTCTTTGATGACTAGTTATTTCCTTGATTTATGGTTTGATCTATGACCTTGAATGGTTCTTAGATTGTTATTCCTTGCCTATTTAAGCAAGACCCATTCTCAATGTATTGCATTGAGTTCCATAATAATATATGATATTGCTTTACTCATTTGTTTGCAAAGGTTTATGTAAAGTTATCATGGAAAATTACTTTCATTTTATTGATCGTGATGTTTGATTAGCATCTCGTGTTCTTGGCTTGGCACGATTTGGTTATCATTCCTTTCATGGTATCGAGCCTTTTTGAGCTTGAACCTACTTTTGATGATTCTAAACTCCGTGAGGCTTGTTATTACATGCTCTTCCACATCTGTGCCGATTACAGGTACCACATGTTGTGTATCCTATACGCTTTCACCGCATGGCTTTTTTGAGAAGCATACCATTGCATTCCGTTCTCGCATGCTCCGTTCTATGGGTCTCACTAGGGAGTCATTAACAAACATTCATAGGGTATTGTTTCCTCTATTCCACATGTTAAGTGTTCTCGTCATGACATTGGTTTTCGAGCAGATACTTCATTGGGATCACACATTGACAGAGCTCATTTTTTTGTTCGCTCAACTCTTTCTAAGGATCATGAGCAATACATGAGTTCTACACCTTCACTCAGGCTTGAGAAACTTGATATTTCAATTGTCAGACATGATCAACCTGACACAAATTTTGATGTTCTTTTACATGCACCCATTATGCATTTTGCACCAAGTCATATGCAGGCATCTTCTTCATCCATCCGTGTTGATTTGGGGTGGATATCTGATCACTCATGGCAGCGACATAGGCATTCGTTGAGAGGACTCTACAGCGTGGCTCCTCCACCATTCGGCCTCTTGCTCCACTTTCTATACCTTTTGCATTGTGATGCTTCTTGTTTTGAGCATTTTTCTTTAGCAGGTGTAGTGTATCTCTCTTGTTTGTTGAGAGATTTTGTATCTGTATTTTCGACACTTTTGGCATGTTGACAGTATCTCTTGTGGGGGATCTATTCTAGTGAAGTCCAATGTTATTTTGTCAGTGTTCGAGTAGTTGATTTTGGGCAACTCATATAGATTTGTAGCATCACTCCACCCATTCAACAGTATGGGAGGGTGTGGTGTTGATCCTGCTTCTTCGGGCTATATGTCCTTGCCTTATTACCTTGGATTTTCTTAGATCACGACACTTTGGAGTTTGTGTCCTTACCTTGTTGCTTTGGTTATTGTTCTTGGATAGTGGCACACCTATTTGCAGCAGTTGGTCGAATTATGTTTGGTGTTTTTTTGCACTTTCGACATCACTTCGTTGATCTCTTCTAGTGAAGCTCAAAGTGTCGATTGTTTTTGAGTTCTATGATCGAGCAAAGGATTCTGACCAAACTTCTTCAACATTATATGAGTTTTTTTAGCTGAGCTTCTTGGGATGCCTTGGAGTGGGTTTTTACTCTCTTTTACTGTTTTGTTACTAGTTTTTGGTACCTTGTGGCGTCCCTTTTTTCCAGGTTATTGTACATGAGTACCTCAATAGGCCTAGTTTTGGGACTCATATTATGGACATGCCACATCTATTTTGGCCCCTAACTTCACTTGAGAGGGGTGTTAGAGTAGGTATTTACCTTAGCTCATGTTCACCTAGGTACTTTATTTACCTTTATTGTATTTATCCTCACCCACTTATGTGTGTGGATATTTCTTTTATCTTATTTAGATATTATGAGATATTATCTAGTTGTTAGGTATAGTTCTTTCCTTGATCTATGGTATTGACTAGTTATTTCCTTGATCTATGGTATTGACTAGATCCTTGATGTCTAGTTCTCTCCTAAATCTATGGTCTTGACTATTTCTTTGATGACTAGTTATTTCCTTGATTTATGGCTTGATCTACGACCTTGATTGGTTCTTAGATTGTTATTCCTTGCCTATTTAAGCAAGGCCCATTCTCAATGTATTGCATTGAGTTCTATAATAATATATGATATTCTTTGCTCATTTGTTTGCAAAGGTTTATGTAAAGTTATTATGGAAAATTACTTTCATCTTATTGATCGTGATGTTTGATTAGCATCGTGTTCTTGGCTTGGCACGATCTGGTTATCGTTCCTTTCACTATCAAGAGATCACACTACCAAATCTTAGTCACCGATCCTCCTATAGTTAGCCACACACATTCAACATCAATTACTCCGACATGACCTCGGGGGTTGAGTGTGGTTAAAGGTCGCATATAAATTTTCATCCATAAGGTACCATTCTCATCGAAACGCCCCACAAAGCCACCAAATTTTGTGTTCACAAGCCAATAATGAGGGGAACCTCTCCTTCCTACAACATTGACAGATCCTCCTTTTTTACAAGATGATTCCTATGTCTGAGAATGCCCGATTTTAGGTCCTCCTCAAGTAAGAGTAGGAATTCCCTCTATACAAAATATTCCATCTCGACTCACTCCTTTCATGATGCCCCTCCCGAAAACCTCCTTTCCTTATGAATCCTACACCATCCTTCCCACAAATAACAAGCTCTTGCTCTTTTGGGTCGCATCATATGTCACCGACTATGCCACCTAGACCCTTCCCCTTATGTGCATGGATTCACCCTCCTTCACTCCTCTCCAAATAACCTCATCAAATATTTTCCGCCTAATGCTACACTTGACAATGTATAAACTCCACCTTTTCGCAGAAGCCCACGAGATAATAGAAAAATGATAGATCTTCTGCAAAACCCAAATACATGCTCTGAATGTTTCGAAAACTATCCTGGGATGAAAAATAGATTCTCAAGTGGCTTACATAGGTGCATTAGATGTTACACTGAACGGAATGACCACCGATTCTCAAAATGGAATAACATGCACCCTGAGACCAACCAAAGGTTTTACGTTGTCTCACACAAGCTAAGGAGATGCTTATAACAAGAGTAAATCCTAATCTACAGGTCACCATACATGAGGGAGACAATACAAGTACAGTGGCCATACCATCAGCTTCCTCAAAACATTTCTTCTATTTCTAAATACCTTCCTCGCCGTATTTGTGATCTTGACATTTTTCTTGTAGACAACAATAGGGCCACAAAACAAGAATTATGACTTTTTAGTAAGAAAAAGTTGTGTGTTGAATGCCTTGAAATACAAAGTAGCCAATGACCCTTACTATAAAGATGTCCTTCTGATGACGATGTATTCTCTTTATTTGCGCTGATATACCCATAGATGTATCCTCGTTGTTGCATTCTATAATATCCAATGTTTCACCAACCCTACAAGATAACTTACCAGTTGATATTGGTGACACTATTGTTAGCGTAGATGCAGACGTGCATGCATCCTCCTTTGTGCCACTCATGCCTAATACATGAACATAAAATAAAGAGATCCATTTTTTTGCTTTCTCAAGTAGAGCCCTTATCTCCATTCACTATGTCATGGCTCAAACTTGGTATGTCTCCAATTAATGAATACAACACAGAAGGGTTGTTTTCCATGGCGTTCCCAACTTTGTTTCCAAATGGTCAAGCTATGTTTAGACAACCCCACATCAAATGTATCCAAATGCATGAATATGCCTTACATTTAATGCGTTTCCATGATGGCCGCTTTCGAGAGGCATCCTCACTTCAGGTATTTCTTGCTTAACCTTATGATGTGACATAGGATCCAATCAACCATTGTTGTTTTCATGAAACAAAATGCTAATAGATGCCTTCTGCCAACTATAGCTGAACTTTGTATACATTTTCATGAATCTCCCAATGATTTCCTTCCGATAGTTTGATGAGATTTGGATCTAGCTTACGTGGCACAAGATCTTATTAGGGTAAGTGTCGTGCAGAATTGGTTGATATGATTGATCAAATTGGCTCACCAACTCTTTTCTTCACCCTTAGTGCACCTGACACCAAATGGCCTCGATCTTCACAAAGTTATGCCTGGATTTCCACCACATGATGCTCGAGAAGCACATCGCTAGAGATTATGTAATGTTGTCGACAATCCTCACATTGTGTCTACATACTTGCATCAAAGATTCACAATATTCCGTGAAGAAGTTTTAGAGAAGCATTTGGGTGCAAAAGATTACTGGTACAAGTGAAACAAAAAAACTAATTTCCCTTTTCCCATTTTCCTTCTTATATTTGCTTTACTTAATGCCTCTCATCTCTCCTTAGGTATGAATGGCAACACAGAGGCTCTGCCCATGTTCATGGATTCTTATGGCTACAAAATGCACCAAATGTTGATACATTGGAATGGAACAATGAAGATGATGTCAACAAAAAAAAATCTTATTTTGACAACTATGTTACTGCATGGAACCCTCGTAGTCAATTCTTCATAAATGGAGCAATGCATCGACCCATCATCGATGACCCTTGTCTAATGGACCACCACACTATATTCTCTACTAGCTCTCATAAGGACTATGAGGAATTATTGAATCACATCCAACGATACACTAAATGCTTTGAGGAAACTTGTCTGCGTAAGATAAGGTCTTATTTTCAATGCCAATACAAAGTGCCATGAGACCTTCAACGACAGTCCACTCTATGTAAGGAACATGATGAAAAATAAAATACATCCCTACTCACAATGATGACAGATTAAACATCCACAACAGAGATATTCTTCGATATGGCGAGCTAATGTTGACTACCACTCGATTCTCTCTTGACATGCAAGATCTTTGCGGTATATAGCAAAATATGCTTCCAAAGCTGAGAAAAAGACAAAAGTTATCACAATATGTTGTCACACATTTCCTACGTTGCAGACCTATTGAACCCATCATCCATTGCTTTTTGAAAGTTTCTCTCAAAAATTGTAGTTGAACGTGACATTAGTGCACGGGATGTGCCATATGTTGCGTGTGTCACCCCTGTTCTATGTAACCAACAATTTGTATCCTCAATGTAGGGAATTTTTTTCGACGTGTTAGGGTTGAGTAAAATGATCCTGTAGAATCATCATCCTTCTTTGATGCATATAAGAAGTGCCCTATCACACTAGAAAACACATCCCTCATTGAGGCAACTCGCAACTAGGTCTTATAATGCAAACCATATTGGGGAAAAGTGGAGGTTGCACCAAACAACAACTATTGTATGTGTCACACCAAAATTCTATAGATCCCTTCAAAGGATTCTTCTTCTTTTGAATTGTTTTGATGGAGTGAACTCCTATTAGAAAACCTTTCCACAACATTGACCGTGATATTGGGCTCACAAATAATGAAATTATTGGTAATTGGGAGACTATGCAACCCTCATACTATCCATGACATGTCCTTCGTAGCTCATTCGAAGAAGTTGAATCATCAGATTTCGATTCATTCTCAAATGAAACTCCATCACATGGCCCTATCTTGTTACATGAGTGGGAACTTCTTTCCCAACTCCGCCCTGACACCAATATACAACTTAATGAACTAGACATGTTGGGACATCGTGACTTTGATATCCACTTCAACTGGAATACATGCAACATTTCTGCAACCTTGAGAGAAACAACAACCTCTTTCATTGAAGTCAACAAGGGGATAACCATAATACAGTTTGTCCAAAAATCTACCTCGGTAATGTACGCTTCTTTCTTGCCAGAAAAAGCTTGCCTTCGATACCATTCTACATCATAGTGCACACCAAGATACACTCCCTCCTCTTAGGCTTATTATTCAAGGGATGACTGGAACAAGTAAATCCTTCCTCATCAATGCACTGAGGACAAGTTTTGCAACTCCCAACAATTATAACAGGTCCTCCCTTCTACTTCTCGCACCCACTAGTGTTGCAGCATTCAACATTTCAGCAACTACAATTCATGTCAATCTTTGAATACCGGTTTACAAAAATGAAACCATTAGAGGGAATGTCATTGAGAACTTTCCAAGATTTTCTCAAGAGATGTACACTATGTTCTTATTAATGAAATGAGCTTCGTAGGCCCAAAATTGCTTTCACTAATTGATCTACGGCTTCGTGAGGCTTTCCCCAATGAGAAAAATACACCCTTTGGTGGTAGGTCTGTCATTCTTGTTGGGGACCTCGGTCAACTCCCTCCTATGAAGGATATACCCATGTATACTTGGTTAATAAATAAATATTCAACTTTGATTAGTTCACAGATTGCTAGCATTCTTCTTGTAGTT
The DNA here is from genome assembly GCA_018340775.1 of Taxus wallichiana var. yunnanensis. Taxonomy (NCBI): domain Eukaryota; kingdom Viridiplantae; phylum Streptophyta; class Pinopsida; order Cupressales; family Taxaceae; genus Taxus; species Taxus wallichiana. The sequence continues at coordinate 530,828,817 of CM031244.1, forward strand.
AAAGTTCACGTAAACTTAAAACAATTTATATATTATATATTTCACCACAAATTACAACTCCAACAAACTTAACATTACCATCCACCCGGGAATATGCAATTGCTAGTTATTTTACTACCAAAGTAGTGCAACTGTAGGTCAAGAAATTCCCCACTTCAAACCCCTTTATCACAACGTATGGAAAAAAAAAAAACTCATATTGCTATTTAATAAATAGCTAGTGATCATATTGCCATTTGGGCGCCATGATTGGTTGTAGATAGACCACATAAGTGCGAAGCTCTGAGTCCACATACAAATTTTCACCGAAGAGTACATAGCAAACTTGCATTCTTTTTGTTCTCACAATGGAATTGTTTCTTGTTCAAATGTAGATAAGAAAAGCATAAGATCGAAAGGGATGGACGGGGACTGTGCAGGAGTAGCCAACGTGCGGTCGTGGCTAGATATAATCCTTAAGGTAATGAGGTAGTTGAAGCGTTAGGAATAGGATATGATACTCACAAAAACTACTTATTTGGAGACTCGTGTGTTTCTCACACTCATCTATGCTCTGGTTATGGTTCTGCCACGACCTACTGTACTTTACAATCTCCCCAAATGCCCGCCGAAGAAACAGGCAACACCACAAACTCCTGTAATTGCAGTAATATCTTTGAAGGACACATTCAATTTTTGTTTGTTTGTTGCATTCATTACATCTTATAAGGAATTCCATTGAGGACGTTGTGTTCATGTTTCATTCGAGCCGAATGCGGATCAATCTTTACAAACACGAGGAGGAGGATAATTGTAGTTGTAGAGCAGAAAGGAAATGCGGCAATGGTTAATATTGCGGCGCAATGGGTGTTCCAGGCGGCCGCATTGGTCACCGCCTCCTCCTCCTCCTCCGGCGGTCGAGCTTCCGACGCCATCAGCTCTGTCGACTTCAGCACCGACGGCTCACTGTTCGCGACGGGCGGCATCGCCAGAAAAATCCGCATTTATACCTTGCTCGACACCGAAGCGCTCAAGGTGGAGGAGATTTACACGGCGGCGAAACTGAGCAGCCTGGCGTGGTGCCCCGCCGAGCGCAGCACCGTCATCTGCTGCGGCGACTACGACGGCGTGGTGGCGGACTGGGATCTCCGCCGAGGCGTCGCCACCGTCGAGCGCTACGACCACGGCGGGCGGCGGGTGTGGAGCGTCGATTACAGTCCGTTCGATCCGGGTCTCTGCGCTTCCGCTTCCGCAGACGGAACCGTCAGATTATGGACCGCCCGAACCGACGCCTGCAGCTTAGTTATAAGACCCTCCGCCACTGGTGCCTCCGTCTGCTCCGCTCAGTTCAGCCCCTTCCGTCCGAATCTATTAGCGGCTGCGTCGGCGGACGGAACGTTTTCTGTTTACGATATTCGCAAAACGGAGAAATGTTTGACGGGCGCGCGGGGCCACGCCCGTGCGGCGAGTTACGTGCGGTTTTTGGAGGAGGGGAGGATTGTTTCCGCTTCGATAGATAACAGTGTGAAGGTGTGGGATGTTTTTGATGAGCCCAGGCTGGTGAGGAAATGGGAGGGGCAGCATCTTAATGTAAGGAATTTTGTGGGTTTGTCGGTGTCGGATCATAAACTCATCGCCTGCGGGTCGGAAACGAATGAATTGTTTGTATATCACGCAGACGATGAGAATTCTGTGTGGCGGAGTGAGGAATTTCCTTCGAGTGATGGGTCGGGTGCGTTTGTTGGAGCGGTTTGCTGGAGACGAGGGCGAAATCACGACCTTCTCTCTGCTGTGGCTGCAAACTCTGACGGTTCTCTACAGTTGATTCAAGCCTCGCCTCCTGTTGCCGCTACAACTGAATTATAATGATGTGTTGTTATACTTAGTTTAGCGCATTTTTAATGTGAAATTACTTTCAAAATCTCATGAACCTACTCATACTCGTTCAACATCTTAAAACAAGCCGCCCGGCATCGTGGACTGTAAAACCATTATTATCATTCTTTTATTGCCTTTCATGTCATATATTCTTTGATTTGATGATGATTGTGATTAAGAAGTTGAGTTAGATAAGTAAGATAGGTATGATTTAATTGAAAATGTTAATGAATAATGGTACAAAGAATATTTATGACATTACTAGAATTATGAATGTATTTAAAGATATTACTTACCCGATTTCTCTTCACTTGTTTTCAAAGCTCCTATTTTAAAGGATGTTTTAGTATACCTCGATAAACATGGTTCTATTGTTTCTTCTCGTCCCGATTATTCTAAAAATAGTGTAAATGATTGTATGATCTTATGTGTTTTTACTAACTCGACATGGCTTCCAAAACCCTCATTTCAAACTCCACTACAAATTTTGGACCGATTAGATGCGTTTAAAGACAACTCAAGTACCACCTTAAGGGTGGCCTCAAGTCACACAACAAGACGTTATTGAAAATTGGATTTTATATCTAAAATAAAGTTTACTAACCAATACGTGCCTTTACGACATTCTCATATATATTATGTATGAGGCAACATTTTCACATTGACTTAGGGATATATAATATTGACCTAAAGAAACATCTTAATGTCACCCTAGGGATAGATAAATTCATCCTCAAGTCAACGCTAGGATCCATCTCTAGGTCAACTTTAGGGATCCATCCCAAGGTTGACGTTAACCCCATCCATGAGATGACTTTAACCCATATCCCTAAGATGAGCTTAACCCACATCCCTAAGGCGACTTTAATGCTTGTCATTAAGAGGAGTTTAGTTCCTATTATTAGTCTTTTACTTTCTATGTAATTTACAAGTCTTGTTGTAATGGAGTTATTAGCCTTGTTTCTTTAAAAAAAATGTAATATTAGGGTAGGTTTTTCCAAGAGGATGTGTTTTATGATTGAGATTATCTCTAATTTTATTTGTAGGAATTTACAAATAAGACCAAAAATCTTGGGACTCTTTGTTTGAAGTTATTCAATGTATTTTTGTAATCAATCGCACTTATAAGTATACTTGGTTTAATAATTAGTTATTCTACACAAGATTAAATGATCACTAGCTTCATTTAAAGTGTATTTCATATTTGATTTGCACTCGCTCCACATAAAAACATTATTTTGGTATCATATCCTCATTTAAGAAAGGTTCAAAAGTTTTAGCCATTATTAGGAGTAGCATTGCTTCGATGAATTCTACTTCTATGAATATCCCCATCTTCAAAGGAGACAACTTTGAGTATTGGAGATAAATTAAAGAGGATTATTGTTTGGAAGGGAGTTTGGGAGAATATTCAAAATGGATACAATCTACCTATAGATTGGAATACCTTTTCTTAATTTCATAAGAGAGCAAAAAGGAAGAAGAAAATTCATATGCATAAGGTTTCTTCTCTCTCCAAAATCTCGAGACCTAACATTTATCCTAGAATTGCTTGGAAGAAAACAATCTCGTGAGACATAGACTACCTTAGAGACTTCATATCAAGACTTTGTTAAGGTTGTTGACCAAATTCCCTGCTCTGTTTTAGATCAGTGAACTAGTACTAAATAAAATAAGTAACTCCAAATATGCGAGGGTTTAAGGTACCTCGAGATGGGATGAAGATGTGTATGAGCTCCGAATGAGAGATCCTCCTCCACAACGAGCTAGATGACCTACAAATTAAGAGAAACTCAACAAAAATGGATTAGTAGATAGATGGGTGCGTTTCCTGACAATGTCGATTAACAATGTCACCCTAAGAAGTGAAAACTTCCGAGGATGGATGTCAACCCACGTTTTGATAAAGATAAATAAAATCAGATATTGATAAATTGGATGTAGCAGAATTTGAACCAAAACAAAAATTGAAATGATAGATATAAGATAGAAATACAGATTTGATCTAAATGCATGCAAAGTAAATCAAACCTAGGTGGGTCGATTTACGACTGAGGTCAGAGAACATGGTCGAGAGCGGCCGGGGTAAGATAAGAAGAAGATGTAGAAAAATAGGCCCGCAATAACTCCTATAGGTAGATCCAAGATGATCTCGGATATGAGCTAAAGGCAGAGCAATCAAGAACAATTTGGATCTAGATCTTTTTGAAAGGATGCAAGAAAATTATGAAAATTGATGATGAATGTAATAAATACGAGATCCGGTCGACGATAATTGGGGATTGCGTAACAAATCGAGATGACAGAAAGGGAAAACGACAGATCTCGAGGGCTAAAGAAAAGATGATGACTGGGGATCTAAATGGTAGAAAAGAAAAGAAAATGGAGGTCGGGTCGACGGAGACTAGACATGGTCAATGACGATTGAGATTGATCTAGGGTTGGTTGAAAATGAATATAATGAAACACAGACTGTGTAGATAAGAAATGAAGGACTAAGAATGATTGAAACAGAGATCTCTTGATGACAATTGCATTTGGACAAGATCCGATGGTAGTAGAAAATGGTGACAAAATTGTAATAAAGGACCCAAACATGCAAGGTTGAAGAAGATATCCAAATCTCTCAAGTTGAAGCTCAAGACCTGCAAAATGGTGATAACACCTGCAAGAGAAAATGCAAGGTGAAAGCAAGATCACAAGAAAGCAAAGGTCTCCAAAATTGCATCATGAGAAAAGGATGGGTAAGGGCAACTTTATAGGGTTAATAATGACCCAGATGGGTCACCGCCGATCATGGGGATCCATCCATTTGGGTGGTGGAAAGGTGGTGAGATTGAGACAAAGAGCCCATAAGAGGCGAGATTAGGGTTTTGAAGGGTTAGGATGAGTTAGGGTCTGCTTAGGATGAGTAAATGGGTAGGTGGAGGGTGGAAAATATTAAATAAAGGCCATGGAGAGGTGAAATCATTAAATGATGGCCTAGAAAGGATAAAATAGAAGATTTAAGAAGAGGAAATAAATTAAATGAGGGTTTAGAATTAACTAAACATGATTAGGGATGATTAATGAGTGGAATAATGATGGGAAATAATGATAGGTGGGATAAATTTAATTTAGGAGGGAAGAAGGGAATTCAAAAGAGAAGAGAGGTATGCACGTAGAAAAGGATGATGAAAAGCAAATGTGAGGTGAGGGGTAGCAATACAAAAATTGGTGTCTACATTTGCCCCTTTTTGTCAAGTGGTTTACGTTGGGAAAGCCGTGAGACAAAAATGAGAAGAGATGAAAAGATGATTGATGAGGTGCTCCCCCTCAAACTAGGGGTCAATGACATGAAAGGAAGTCAATCACGAGTTTGAAAGAGATAGAGGTAGAAGGAAAGGGTGGAAAGGATGAGAAAAATAAAATTATGAGATAAGATATCCTAGATGAGGATAAATAAAAACTAAAAACTAAAATAAAAATATGGCGGTGATTTCGAATCACTATGGTAGGGAACAAAGTACGACCTCAATGGAGACAAAGAAAATGTCCTACGGAATTATGAGTCGGTAAAAACCACTGCAAAATGGAGGGAATCCAAAGGGAATCCACTCAAATGGATGTGCAAGTTGTGGGACCAACGGGTCAAAGGAAGACATCAAATATGTGCAAACAAATGTGAAAATGGTCGAGACAAGGGTCGCGATAAGAAGGATATGGGGTGGGTGAACGCGATGTCATGCTAATAGGAGGAATTAAAAATATGCGTCCAGGGTGGGATGAAAAAGAGGTAAAATAATGGTGCCCCAAGAGGGAACACAAAGATGGCCACAAAGGTGCGATGATGTAAAAGAAACATGCGATAGATAACAAAGCTCCATGGGAAAAATAGAGATATGATATGAGGACCGCTCAAGGCAAAAATGGAAGAAAAGCTAATTTGAAGGATTGATAGAAAAGAGGCAAGAGTAAGATTGTTAAAAAGGTAGGGCCGGGTCGACGATGACCAAGGATGAAGTGATGGCGACTGAAGGGGGTGACGCGTGACCGCGGATCGATGTTGGCTGGGCTATAAGCCCCCTGGTTGGTCGGTAAAGCTCATTTGCACTATGCGAAGTGACGATTAAGAGCTCGAGCTAAAAAGAGATTCAAGATTGTGAGCGAGATGGAGGATGGAGGAATAACGAGGAAGCACCAAAGGACTCGTAGGATAGTAATTGCCTAAACCCTAGCTTTGTTTGAAAACATTTTGATGTTTTTGTTTATTTTTAAATATTTTTTCAAATTTTGGGATCGGCGCAAGGGAAGGTCACCAACGACTTGATATAGTCACCGTTGACTAGGCCTAAAAGGGCATTGACCCATGCTTGGAGGCGTCGACCCAAAATTGGTCAACGTCGACCAGGGACGAGAATGTTTGATTTTAGATTTTTTGGATGGTGAGGAATCTAATGTTTACGTGCTTTATTGGTTTTGCAATCCTAAGAGACCCCGTATCTGTGAGATAGAGTATCAATGTTTTATGATCAAATCGGTCGAGATGTTATAGATGATGAGTGGATCACTTAGCTACAGACCAAATTGGGTGGATTCCGTCATTACCATGGATTAAACGAGATGTTGGGCTTCGATTGCTCCGGTGGATAGATGGGATGTGTGGATAGGCATATGTTGGTTCGGGATGGGAGAGATGACTATGACTCTTGAGGATGTGTACTACATCCCGAGGCTTCCTATATAGGGGAGCCTTTACATCCCATCACAACAGATGATACCAGATTGGGGTTTTGACATAGTCAAGTTTGGAGAGGATGCCCCACAAATTACCTTCTCATTAGGGGAATTTCATATAGATACTTGATATGAGTGGGGTGTGGCTAAGAGTTCATTAATATGCTTAGTGATGATGATGATTTCGAGATATGCACTACCAGATTCAGGGGGGCGAGATTCACATGGACGCCGACAAGTGTAGAGGCACATATTGCTGATCATAGGGTGGTATATTCTTTCGGCACAACATTGTTAGTGCATATATATCATGAGTTGTGCATGTACACCGAGAGGAGGAGGACATGATTGGATGTAGGGTTCCTTCTCCATTGCTGGGCATATGAGCACATAACGGTGATCGAGGCCACCAGGGATACCATGGGTCACGGTGATCACATTGAGCTAGTCATTTGGTTTTGATATGGCGAGCCGATCAAGCTCATGGAGATGGGAGAGGGAGGAGGGAGTAGAGTGGTATGCAGAGAGATTGCGAGCTTGATGTGGAGCATGTTATATGGCAGCCATACTTGTGATTATCTGTGTGGCCAGGGGTGGGTGTGGAGTTGATGGGGATGAGACAGACTAGATGGGTGCGGGGCGGAGGCCCAAGATGATAAAGGTTATCCACTTTAACAGAGGTATGCGGTAGTTCGGAGTAGTGTAGACAACACCTAGAGATCTTATTAGATATAGGCGAGATGAGTTCAAGAGAGATCTTCCGAGTCCCAATATGGCCGACCCATTGAGGAGGTAGGGGAAAATTGGGACGATGACGATGATACGGGGGTTGGAGTTGGATTTACAGATTACATGACAAGGACATGGGCAACCCAGATGGCTATGGAGGGATCCATGGGAGGCGATGAGGAGGATGTGGCATCAAGAGGTGATGAGGGTGATGACGGAGGGGCGACGCAAAGATAGCTTGATTGCGCGTGGAGCATGATTTAGCTTTGCCTAGAGAGGGACACGAACGCCAAGATCGAGAGGTGACATAACATGAGGCCATGATCCTTTGCTAGGAGAGGGATCATACTATTCAGCAGAGGAATCGATACAAGAGACAACGAGAGGTTTATAGAGCTAGATTTAGAGATATTGCAGACCGATATTGGTGGTGGATTTGAGGAGTGGTGCACCATTGGCATCACAGGGAGTTGAGCGAGATGACACCTTCGGTGTAATGTGCCCTTGGATCTACTTAGAGCACAAGCATCTAAGACGAGATATTATGAGTGGATCGTGATATCGATGCTTTGCCAAAGACATGGAGATACGCTATATATCTAGGCCGAGTAGTGGGGAGTTGAAGGCGCAACACGAATCAGGATCACATCAAGCATGTCACATCATCCAGAATGAGATAAGGGCCACATGGAGGTGATGAGACCCAAAGATTGATTCATGCACCACTTCCCCAAGGGGGTAAGATTTGATACTTTTGGATGTAGAGTTTATTGATTTTGATGATGTATTTACTTTGAGACATGACCCTTAGTGGCATGTGATAGATGTCTATACGTACTTGGACTTATATATATATATGATTTTTGCTGCGATTCATCATGTGTTACGTGTATGATTCATGGCTTTTATGATGCTATGTTAAAGTTAGATGTGGATGTTTGATTATGATGTTATGGATTAGATGTAGATGTTATGGATTATGGATTAGATGTAGATGTTTGTATGGTTATAAATTGGATTGTGATTTAGAATATGATATGGATGTGATGTGAGATAGATATATAGATGTTAAATAGATGTGATTTGGCATGGATAGATAGGTGTTAGACGTGATGAAATAATGGATAAATGACGTGGTGGATTTATAAATATGTTAACTATGGATGATGTTATACTTAAAAGTATATACATAGGAATGGATAAAATGGTTAAATTAGAAAGAATATGATAAGAACATGTTATAGGTAAAAGAAAGGGTACGCATTTGATAGAAGGTGACCAAAAGGAGGTAAACAAAACTTGATCGTAGTAAGGAGCACATGAAGAAATGATTCTTCAAACTGGATTGAGGTAAACAAGAAAGGGAACCAATCAAGGCAATGCACTTGTAGCCAATAGTAAGTGTTAACACATAACCATTGATAGTTAGTAATCCCAAGGATCATGAGGGAAAGTATGGAAAATGGACTTATAAACCTAATGTTGACACGACATAAGGGGTTTGGATGACACTTGTATGCAAGAACATAGGTTCTCCACGAGTGGGTGTCCTTAGGTCTATGCCCCAACTATGAGCAGTATGATAAACCCTACAACCCTCTCTCTCAAGTTGTCCAACGATCAATTTGCCCGTTGCTGCCGTGTCAATTTGAATAAGTAATGCCTCCAATGTGTTTGCAAGAGAGGCGCGGTAGGGGTTTCTAGATTGTGCATCCCTCATTGTTTTTATTAAATCCTCAATTTCAATTTTGTTTTCAACTATTTGGGTTGCTAAATCTTCTTGACTACCCGAGGGATGTTGAGCAATTATGGGAGTGTCGGGAGGGATGACAGAATAACAGGGTTTGGTTGTGGTTGATTCCCTCGACCTCTAACTGTAACAATAAAAAATATGTATTCAATTCAAATTTTAATCTATAATTATCATATTTCAATGCAATTTTGAGAAAAGAATTGTGCTTACCTCTTCTTCGTGGCGCCATCATTGATTTAGATCTTCCCGCGATCCAGAAATGATCCTTTGAACTTGAGATCCAACTGAATGAAAAAATGTGAGGGCATGGTTAAGCTCTGAAACTCACGTTTGAGGGAGGTAAAATGATAGAGGCTCGGGCCTGTTTTTTTTTGTTTATAGTAGGCATAACGCATACGCGTTATGCTTCGATAATTCCTAAGCCAAACAAAGTAAAACGCGAGTGCATTTTAACAAAACACTAGCGTTGCGTTTTAACAAAACGCTTATGCGTTTTGTTTTTTTTGGATTCTTGTCCGCTTTTTGGCCCCCCAACTTCGTGTACTTACCCTGATGCAAACTGATCAATGCAAGAAGTTTGTTATAAATGAGAAAGTTGATCAATGTGGGGAGCTTTCTCAGGATGCTTGCTTTTGAATTTTATGATTTTTCTTTTTGAGTAGATAGAAGGTTGATCAACATGGGAAGCCTTCGTTGCCATGATATGAGATGGTAGTCATCCTTCGAGTGAATGGTCTACATTTTGCTTTTATGCTTTTGGATTTTGGATTTTTACTTTTATAAATGGCAGGATAAGATATGCATGATAGATGTCCTTCGAGGGACAAGTCTATTTTTTAATGATTAAATATGTATATAGCTTATCTATTTTTTTAATAATTTATAATAGACTTTGGTAAACATTTGCACTCTTACACGCAATAATATATTTTCTCATTTCCTTGTAATTAGCTATATATTCTAAATGGTAATGTTTATTTTTAATTTCATATTGAATTTTCCTAAATTCTAATTTATTTATGTGCAATGTCTCCATAAAAAAAAACTATAAAGGAAACAATAGAAATACCTCCAATCCATACACACTACAAACAACCATTCACATAACAATGTAAGTTTCTCTCCATATATTTCACATAATGTATTTATTAAATTATTACACCTTTAAACTACTAACATATTTTTACATAACTATTACAGAATATTGAGATTTGTACAACCAAACATTGTACATCTACTTGAAATATCTAAAGTTCTCTCTTAATTATGATAACACATACTATATCCTCTTCCATTTTACTTATTTTTAAAATAATAACAATGGTACATAACTTATCATGTTATATCTATTTCTTTTAGTTTATAATAAAATTATGTAATTTATTATACCTTTCTAGTTTGGAGGACACCCAACACAGTGTGTTTGACAAAATGTCTTGAATATGTGGCACAAAAGTTATTTGTTGTAATGGGCACTGGTGAAATTTAAAAAAAGGCTACATTTGCATTCATAATTTAGGCTTTGGGGAATTTCTTTTGAATCTAGACTAACTTCGATGGGATTCCCCACGCCATCTTAGGGCTAAATGGGATTTTCCAAGCTAAATCTAGAATGGGAATGATTGTTTTATCTTTTCCTTACAACATTACAACAAGTTGAACGTGTCCTGAGACAAGTTGTAGCTCTTGTCAAAATTGTCAAAAATTAATAGGAACCCAAACACATCTACTAACAATTAGTTGAAATTGTGTTATTGCAGATTAACTAAATATTTGTTACATAGAATACACATGCACCCAACATGCAGTGGAACAACTTGATAGAGTGGAGTACTTTGTTGAAGTTGAAAACTCAGGTACAATAGAAATTCTAAAGGAAAAGATATGCACACAAAGCGGAATTCCTATAGATTTGCAAAGGTTGATGCTTGCTAATAAATTTGAGAAATGTATTGAACAAGACATTTTTAAAAACATAATTTGGGATATGGAAAACATGAATTTAACTTAATTTTTCCATTGTATACACTTGACATGCAATAAGAGAAAATTAAAAATCAATCTTAGTGTTTTAGATAGTGTGTTACTATGCATTATAAAATTTAAAATAGGAATTTATTAATAATCATATGGAATTATTATTATTTTTCAGTGAAACTATTTGTTATTATTCATATCGATTTATTCCTAAAATCAACTTCGTGTTTATGGATTTATTCCTATGGTATGTGTTTAATAACAATCAATTGGTATTGGGTATAAAATATATGGTAATTTTCATAAATGCTCATCTATTTCTACTCTTAAGCTTCAAGCTATTTAAAAATAGAAATTAAATTTACAAATTTTATATTTAAAACATTACATGTTTTTATATTATCTTTATTCTCTATCGAGATGTCTTTGTCATAATTGGTGCAACTACTAGTAAAAGAATTTATGAAGACAAGCTGATAATAAAGACCTTGTCTTATAAATCAGATTCTAGCCAAAACAAGACACTTGACATTTGATCACAATCATAAATATTTCCTATGAAAACTATAATTCTAATAATTTACTTAGAAAAAAATTCATGGGATATTCACAAACCCACACATTTTGTGTAACAATTAGCAATAAATGAATATATATGAGCGTAAAGATTTAAGATTCTAAAAGTCAACTCAAAAAATATATATTACCCCCATTTAAACCAAATTAAATGACATAGTCATTTAAATAAATATATTAAATCAACATAAATTAATTGTAAATAAATGCCATGGCCAATGTTTGGGGTATATACATGGAAGACTTTAACCATACAATTATACATATTGAGACGTGTGGTATATACATTTGACTAGGCAGCAGATCAATACAAAACCCAGTCCAAATGCGGCTTACAAAGTGGATGGGTCAAACGCGTTTATGGGTCAAGTAGTTAAAAAATATTAGGAGCTGGTTGTTTTTAATTATAAAAACAATATTTTTATCGAATATATTGTGTTTTTAAACTTATTTTCATTTTATTCATAATTTGACTTGGCAATTTGCACTTTGTTGGTGAATCTGCGATTTCTATTTTTCAATTAATTGATTCTTATTGGAAAATGAAGCATACTTAAACCTTCATTTCGGAGACCATAATAAGTCAATACAAAATAAATAAATAAAATAAAAAATTGGTCTTGTCAAGCATTCCATTATTTTTGAAAATATATTTTACTTTATAATAGTATCTTTTTAATGAATGTATTGTGATATTAAAATTTAAAAAAACTAATTTTTACACAATTTTTAAAAGAGATTGCTCCTAAGTTATAATGCTCTAAAAAAACAGTCAATAGATATATTTAATCGTGAACACAGTAAAAAAACTGCAATAAACAAAAATATCAAAATATATTCAAAGCTTCTTCAAAGATTGTAAATTGTGTTTATAACAATTTATTTTATGAAGATTTTCTTTTCTTAAATAATTCGGAGGAATCAACGAATATTTAATGATTTTGAGCGTTGAAGAGTGAAACTTTCACACAAAGTGCATCTTTAATGATTTTGAGCTTTTATTCCTCTTCGAATGATCCTCCTCCTCCTCTCGGAGCGGTGGTTTGTGCTTAGTACTCTCTGCGATTATGTAATTCTTGTACTTTCTGTTTACCCTTTGGGCGTTTTGTAGTGCTTACGTAGCGTTTTTGTGGGACCACGAATTTTCCGGTCACCCTTACTCTTTTAACTCTCTTTTATGTTAATTAATATAAAAGGTAGTTCCAATAGTAAAACGAAGACCTAAATCAAATGAACCCAACCGTAATAGTTATTTTATGAAGAGAATAGCTAGCCACCACCTAATGTAGGAGTGATGGCTAAGATACGTTTACTTTAATTTGAGGTGAGCCAAGCCTCAATCTCATTGGGTGAGTTTATTTATGTTGTTGGAAAATTAAACTTGTAAGACAAAATTTAAATTGCGAAAAACAAAAACAAGAAAATGGCTACGTCTGATCAATAAATATATATATTTAAACAATTGGTCATAAATACAAATATCAAAACATTTTCAAAGTTTCTTTAAAAATATAAATTATGCTTATTATAATCCCTTTTATTTTACGACCTTTTAATTTATTTTATGAAAATATTTTATAGATAATTCAAAGAGATAAACAAATACCTAACAATTTTAAATTTCTATGAGCAAGACTCTAATACAACACAAATATTTAAAATAGAGATCAAAACCAAATACACACAATCCTCGAAATTTATTTTATGAAGAATGTTCAACCACCATCTACTTTGCACAAGTGATTTTAAAAACCATTGACTTCAATTTAAGGTGAGCCTCAAATAGATTGGGTGTGTTTATTTATGTTGTTGGAAAACCAAAGCTTATAAAAGTAAATCTAAATTGCGAGAAACGAAAAACAATGAAATGGCTACGAACATTATGTTATGGGTACTCTGCGTATTTGCATTCTTGCACTGACTACATAATTGGCTAGCCTTTGATGGCGAGATACCCTTTGTTGGGGCTTCCCTCACCGGAAATCGACTCTAATTTCAAAAAATGGCACTTTTGAATTTGGATTATACAATCCTAATGAAACCGATAATTGGTATGTCGTTGTAGACATTAAATCACGCACTTGGGTACATTTCTAGGTCTTGATCACATACCACTATTCATATGATTCATAAGCAAGAAAAGTAGTAATTGACATCTATCTTTGGCCTCTTTGCTTTTCTTTCTTGCTTTCTCTCTGGTCTTACACACCTCACTGCCCACTCTAACTTCCACTGCTGTATCTTTCTTGGCTCTAGACACCAGTGCCCAGGCGCCCTCATCCCCTCTGGGTGCCCCCGACCTCTTTGTATCTTACTCACCCCTTTTGGGTCTCTTTTATCTTTTGGGCATATTGTTTTCTTAGTAATCGACATTTTATAGGATAATTACGAAATTTAACTAAGAGAATCATATAAATACAAAGCTATGTGATCATAATAAAGGACCAAGCTCTAAGCATCTACTATCACCACCTAAGGTTGCATGCAAAGGCATTTCGAGAGCATCAAAGCATCCATCTAGCATCCTTTCAAGGGACAATGGACTTCATTCTTCTTCATACACTTCATAGGAGGGGAAGTTCATTTTTCAATGCACACATCTACTTATATTTTACGCATCTAGTTATTGCTTGTATCATCGATTGCATCTTGCACAAGAAGAGCCACCTAGGGCACATTTTACACGCACACATGTGTGCGCGCAGAACTACATGGCGTTTGAAATGTAGTGCAGTGCCCAGATTGTAAGTTCACTCAATCGGGTGACTGTCGGGGTCATTCTGACTCCTCATTTGCATCTTTTGTTTTTAAAGATTTGATGTGTTTTGGGGTTTTACAGGTGTTCTTTCTCTTTGCAGGTGTTCTTTCTCTTTGTAAGTTTCAAGCGAATTTTGTGAGCATAGTCACGACACACAAGCAACCAACAACGAAGGGCAACGACATAGAAGTGACACAAAATAAATCACTTTTCGGCCATTTTCGCAATCACAGGGCGCCTGAGAATGTCTCTTGCACCTAGGCGCCCGACCTAGTCCAGCGCCCTAATTCCAACATTCCCGACAGTCGCACAATTTTCTAGGCTCATTTACGACAAACTTGTCCTCCTATTCCAAAGTAGTTTTCCAATTAGGCACGATCTAGGTTTAATTGTGAAATCATCTAAGTATCTTACCTCTTCTCTTACACTTAGGGTTTCAAAATTATTACTTTATTTGCTTATGTCAAATTTGTACTCTATTGGTTGTATATGTGTTGTGACTCTATAATTAGGGTTTAGCATTTATTTTTCAATATTTTTTAATCATTTAGTGAACCCATCGCTCGAGTCCAACCTTCTTTCTAGGGTTTATTCTTATGCTTGTCACCCGTAGTGGTCGTTTTAGGTCTCTTGAGCATATAGAGCTCCCTCCATCTTCCCGTAGGGTTTCTAAATCAATGGCTGAAACTGATAATCCCTTCGCTAACTCTCAACAAGTTCCTCTTGAAAACATTGAAACATTTGATAGCGAGCATTCATATGATGAAAACATTAATGTTGATCAAGAACAATTAGACAAACTTACCAATTTTCGTCAAGCTTTGCATATTAATCCTTCCCATCTTCCTCATATTCTTCATGCTTTGATTGTTACTAAAAACTCTCGAGATGTTGCTTGAACCCCCTGTTGGTTCTTCCTTGCTGCCATGGCCTCCACTCAACCCCATAATATTCCTGTTTCCATTCCCACTATTATCGGTCCCGATCATTCACCTAACGCTTCTAATGCACACCCCGCCACTTCTTCAAATACTCCTAATTTAACTTCTTTATATCAAGATTTAGAAGCTCAATTTAGTCAAACTTCAATTGGATACTTCTCGTGCATCTCCATCTCTAGATTCCACTTTACTTCTTCATACTCCTTTTGCACCTTCCATTTCCGCCTCCTACCTTCCTCTCAATTTCTTCACCCCTAAGCTACCCATCTTCAGAGGCCATTGAGACCCTTAAGAGCATCTCCGAGCATTTGATGTAGCATGTATATATTATACGAATGATCATACTTTACTTACAAAGCTATTTCCTAGAAGTATTCAAGATTATGCAATGCGTTGGTTCTACGATCTACCTGTCCACTCGGTAACATCTTTTACGCATTTAGCCGATGCTTTTCTCACTCATTTCTCTATTAATATCGGCTCTAAGATATCATATGCTCAACTAGCGCAAATTAAACAAGGATCAAATGAACATCTAGCAGATTATGTCTTACGATATAAGAACAACTTATCTAAGATGTATAATGTACTCATGAGAATCTGAACTTCAATATTTATTCATCCAAAGTCTATTACCACCTCTCTAGGAGAGTGTCATCTTCAAACATCTCCATCATTCGATCATTTATGTCATACTCTTAAGTTATGCGAAAGTAAACTATTATCTATGGGAAAGCTTAAGTATCATGAGCAAGCTTTATATTCTACATGCTTTCAAATTAAATCAACTTTCAAGCCATCTACTAAACCAACTGAAGTTAAAGCTATTGTATTATCTCTACTCCCAAAATCTTCAATGAAAACCACCTAAGCATATATTTACTAAATTACCTTGTGCTCGCATATTCTATTGCCACAACTTGTTGAGAGCAATCTTATTATGCTTCCACCTCCACTCAATCTGGATCCATCTCATCCTAAAGGTCGCAATTACAATGAAAATTTTAGATGCGATTATCATTAATATATAGGGCATTCTACAGATTGATGTTTCAAACTTTGGAATCTTATTTAAGATCTTATTGATAATAATGCTATTGAGCTTCCTGAGCCTACGACATCCATACCGATTAATGAAAATCATAAGCTCAAGATCTTCAACAATCCTCTTCCTAAACATGATAAGCAAGTGGTTGACTCTTCATCCAATCATACATATTGTGTAGTTCTTCCTCCTTCATCGGGGATCTTGATTTTCTAGTTTCTCATGTTGAGACATCTCCATCATTCATTGCATTTTCTGATCACGACTATCATGCTACATTCTCTTCTAACACATTACATATCAATGCTTCTATCGGGCCTCATGCTATCAATAATACAATGATTGATCCATCGATTCATATGTGTGTGTGCTCTATTACACTTCTTGTTATTGACTATCCATTATCATATATTTCATATCCAATTCCTAAATCATATGGTTATGTCAAGCTTCTAGTCACAGTTGGTCCTCTTACCATGCTTGTGCCATTTCTTGTGGCACCTTCAGTCAAAGGGTGTGACATGTTCTTAGGTATTCCTTGGCTTTGCACTAGTCAAGCTATCATTTCTATGAATCAATTGTGTCTAAAGTTCATTCATAACAAACAAGTCATTACTATCAATGGTGTTCCACCATCTACACCGTGGCTGCATCCTCCTCTTGAGGTTTTCATTACACTTGCTAGAGCATCTAGGTCCCCACGACCTCTCAAATCTAAAGCACAATATGCTCCTATCTCTCCTGTTCACACACGACCTATACGGTCTCATGGGTCTACTAGTCGATCACATCAGTTTAGGTCCACCACCAAGATGTCTCCTTCACATAGGTATACATCACCTCCTCATTTTCCTTCACATATGTACACATCACCTCCACAGTCTCTTCACATAGGTGCACATCACCTCCGCAGTCTCCTTCATATAGGTGCACATCACCTTCGTGACGTCCTTCACATAGGCTTCCATCACCTCCTAGGTCTCATGCACATATGTCTCATTCATCGATACATCATCTGTCTCATACACCACCAATCTTAGAACATGGTCACACTCGTTTATCTCTATGACATTGGGTGGAGAACCCTCATCTTTCACTTTTATTGGATAGCATATTCATCAAAGCATACACTGTGAGGGGCATCATAGTTATTACCCCACTTCTAGCATTATTAGGTGTCTTACATACTCTACACTTCACATCTAGTCTCTCACACACGTCTTAAACATCTTGATACATTTGTATAGTCATTACCTAATGACACACTCTTGTCTTCTGATTCAAACTTGATTGCTTGAGGGTATACTACACTCATGAACCTCACATCATACACATTACACATTTCACACTCAATGCATTCATGACACATATTTCTCACTCACATTCATCACAACACACTTCCCTATGACACAATCTAGTTCCACGGTTCATACTTCATTGTTGAGGGTCTAAATCTGAAATGAACCTCACCACACTCATTCATTCTCTATGCTCTACGATTTGATGATCATATCTTTCTAGCACACAATTCAAACCATTTCCCGATGACACACTCTTGTTCTATGGTTCATTCTTGACTGCTTGAGGGAACATTTATAAATGAACCTCATCTCATGCATACTCATTTGCATTCACTCGGGGCACACTGCTCCTATCACACTCACATTTACATTCCATTCCATCTCACTCATCCACAACATACTGCATATCTTAGTTGCACATTGTTCTTGCTTATTTGTACTTGTATGATACATCTTTCTTACTATGTTAGCTGAATACATTATATGTCATTATATTTTCTATATACACATACACGTTCACTTGACTTCTAGTTATGATCGCAAAATTTACAAAGATTGTTCCACGTAGCATGGATGCTTGGCACTATACCTCTTACCATTCCTATAGTAGGCTCTTGAGGGCATCCACTTTTGTACATACTTCAAGTGTTATTGTTTCATTTTATACTACTTTCTATTCTTACTAGCACACTATTATATCAGCGATACACGTTTTGACATACTTTCTATCTTTTTGACATGCTAACGGGTGTTTCATGTGTAACATTTGTCTTACAAGAAATATTTGCTACCATGGTTGTTCGATATCTTGCTTGTCACGTCTTGTCATTGTTTCTCATTATTTGTCATTTTTCTGTGGGATTTTCCCTTTGTCTTGTGTGCACATTGTATGCTTTTATCCACTTCGCCTCGATTGTCTTGCAACTTTGACTTTGTGAGTGATGTGCCATGTTTGAACCCGATTTTCACGGTTTACATTGTCTTCTTTTTTCTAGCTTACATTTTGTCTTCTATATGCGTATTTATCTTGTTTTCACTAACACTTGTTTCCAACCACTTTGTTTGCATATGCCTTGGTTTTACCAAGCACATTTCCTTCCCCTATGTAGGGCATCGCCAGTTTCAGATTTGCATCCAGTCCTCTCCTTTGGGATGCTTACTCCTAGCGATGTCACATACACCCCAAATGAGGGGGGAATACATTGGGTGAATCACACCCATTTAACGAGTTTGCGATCACAGACAACATAGCTCAACATAAAATCAAGATATCTACAGTCTCAGCAACGACCCATAATTTGACTTGGGTCCTCAACACAACACAAAAACCATAGCCCAACTCTAGAAAGTAGTGCTTGAGTGCCCCTAACCCTTCTTGGGTGCCTATAACGAGGGGAAATTGCAATATTTTTCTCAAATCAACAAAATTTTCAACTATCTACACAACCATTTTCTCAAGCACATACACATGCCTCCAACAATCAACATGCATGCATTCTATCTCCTTTTTCTAACTTGTGTTGGATCAAACTCGATCGAAATGGATCAAATTTGAACACACCATCTACAATGGTGTATACATTTTGGGAAGAAGTCAAAGGTTGGAGAATAACATTATATCTTTCTCCCTACACTTCTTCTGTCGTGGCGTGAGATCGCCCAAAAAAATCGTACTTGGTGCAATTGGCATGAGATCACAAAAAAAAATCATTCTTGGCATGAGATCGCCCAAAAAAATAATTCTTCTACAACATTTCAGGGTCCTTTCTATCTCTTTCACTCATCATGGATTAGGTGCACATGTTCCTTTTCACATTTTACATACTTTTTACACATTTGGATCAAATTTTTCATATACACGAATTTGACTACTTTTTGCTCCTCTTTTGTAGGTCCATCCTTATGGGAAGCAATAGTCACATCATCAAACACATCAAATGACAATGACAATAGGTACAACGCAACATATACACATACGCTTTCACCCCTAGGGTCACTTCCTCTTCTCTAGCTTCCACGCTTCATTTTTATCACTCCATGATTTTTCTTGTCTCCTCGGCACACTTTTCGATATCGATATACATGGTTATCAAGTACACATCTCTTATCTAATTTATGTTATCGAGAATTATCTCAACAACATAAAGTGGGGAAAATGTAGACACTAAATCACACACTTGGGTACATTTCTAGGTCTTGATCACATACCACTATTCATATGATTCCTAAGAGAGAAAAGTAGTAATTGACATCTACCTTCTTCCTCTTTGCTTTTCTTTCTTGCTTTCTCTATGGTCTTGCACACCTCACTTCCCACTCTGAATTCCACTCTTCTGCATCTTTTTGGTGTGGACATTAGTGCTAGACACCCTCGGCCCCTTTGGGTTCCCCGACCTCTTTGTATCTTACTCCCCCTTTTGGTCCTCTTTTATGTTTTGGGCATCTTGTTTTCTTAATAGTCACCTTTCATAGGTTAATAACAAAATTCAACTAAGGGAATCATATAAATACAAATCTATATGATCATAATAAAGGACCAAGCTCTAAGAATATGCTATCACCACCTAAGGTTGCATCCAAATGCATTTCAAGATCATCAAAGAATCCATCTAGCATCCATTCAAGGTATAAGGGACTGAATTCTTCTGCATACACTTCATAGGAGGGGAAGTTCATTTTTCATGCACACATCTACTTACATTTTCTACATATAGCTATTGCTCGCTATCAATCGTGCATCTTGCACAAACGCCACATAGGGCACGATTCTACACACAAACACGCATGCAAAACTACATGGAGTTTGAAATGTAGTGCAACATCCGGATCCTAATTTCACTTAGTCGGTGACCACTAGGGTTAGTCCGGCTCCCAATTTATATATTTTTATTTTTAGGATTTGATGTGTTTCGGGGTTTTGTAAGTGCTCTTTCTCTTTATAGGTTTCAGGCGAATTCTACGGGCATAGTGTGACACACAAGAGACCAACAACGGAGGGCACCAACATAGAAGAAATCAATTTCTATTCATTTTGCATCACAAGTGCCTAAAGAAGGTCTTTGATGCCCCCGACCTAGTCCAAGCGCTCTAGTTCTGGCATTCCTGACGCTCACACAAATTTTTGGGCTCATTTGTGAAAACGTTTCCTCATGTTCCAGAGTTTTCCAGATTCGGATCAATCCAGGTTTGATTGTGAAATAAGCTAAGTATCTTACCTCTTCTCTTGTACCTAGGGTTTCAAAATTATTAGCTTGATTGTGTCAAATTTGTACTCTATTCTTTATATCTACGTTGTGACTCTTGTAATTAGGGTTTAACATTTGTTTTTCAATATTTTCTTAATCATTTACCATCTTGTATGCCAAAATATCACAAAAGACCATTTTTTGGGTGGGCAAGAGGGGTACTCCATGTAGAAACATACCTTGTGTTGTAAGCATGTTAGGAAATGTATATCTTTAATTTTTGGATGTAGAGGGGCATCTGTTTAGTCAATCAATGGGACCATAATGGTAAAATCTAGTAATTTTGTTCTATTGCATTCCAACAACAAGTCAAAATTGTCTTGAAGAGCTTTGACCATCGTGTATCGATATGGTTTCTCGAGATGAAATTTGACAAACTAGTGAAATTGATCTTTTAGAAAAGCTCCTCGAGATCCTCGCTCCTGGGCTATTTTCTTATCAGATGGATCCCATGGGGACTAACCAATTGGTAAGCCGGTGGAATGATTTTATTTAGTCTTGGGCAAATAGAGTTTGGGTGGGGGATTTTTAGCCAAGTCTTGCAGATGAGAAAAAATCTCTCTTTTATCAAGTTGTACGACTTTGGAATAGAAAATACGAGACTCGACATTTATTACATCTACGAATCAAACCAAAATCCTGGATGTCCTGGCATAGATAATCCTAGATAAAGGCCGGAGGAATTCTAGAGTATATGTGGACTGAAAATAATCAATCGATGATACTCCTAACCAACCTGAGAGATCAATACAAAGTCTATGGCCTTTGTGGCACTTATGGAAGTTACACTACAAAATATTGAAACCTACAACTATGTGTAGGGATTTTACCCTATGAGATGATCGCGCCTAGAATTTGAAAGAGTGGTGGTCCAGTGGTTTCATTTGACGTAGGGCGTTACAATGCCCCACCGCTAATGGAAGCACCATCGATAGTTTCCTACAACTCGAGACAATTTCTTTCTTGATGAATAATCTGTACACATTTTTAGACATCTAGAATGCTCAATGATTTGTCTTAAGAAATTCTCCTACACGGCCTTCACTACCATGAATTCCACTCCACCCATTTACAAATTTTGGTTTGGTGATATCTTAAACATGAAGGATTCTTCGATGTGCCACCATTATTCATCTGGATTGTTGCTTCGTAATAGTCATCGAGAAGATGAAGAAGAAAGTTTCTTCATGTTTTCATTTCAAGTACCTTATGTGATCACTTTCATCTCCATTTTGGCTATTTTTCATATTACCTTGAGCCTCCGGTGGCTTTAGAAGAAAGGCAAGGTAGAGAAAATGCCGGATCTACTCAAAACATTCACATACCATGAATTAAAAACCATAACCAACAATTTCGTGGATAAATTAGGGAGAGGAGCATTCGATCCATCTTTAGAGGAACCATACTAGACAAAACCCCATGGCTATTAAAGAATTGGAGGGTTCGCATAAGAAAAGTAATTTCGGGTGGAAATGAGCACCATCGAAACATCCAATACCCGAATTTGGTGAGGCTTTGGGGATTTTGAGTGGAGGGATATAGGAGGCTACTCGTTTACAAATACACGCCCAATGGCTCTTTGAATTCCTTCCTCTATAGTAAATAAAATATCATCCTGGGATGGAAAAATTGATTCCACATAGCTTTGGTCACACAAAACCCAATTCTAGATAGCTTTAGACATCGCTCAAGGATTAGTTTATCTCCACAAGAAATACAAAGATAGCATAATTTAATGTGATATTAAGCTCGACAACATTCTCCTAGACAACAATTTTTCCCCAAAGGTTGTTACTTTTGGGCTAGAAAAATGATGGGCATGGATTTGAGCCATGTGGTTACCACCGTGAGAGGTATGCGAGGGTATGTAGCTCTAGAGTGGATCTTTAGCCTTCCCATCACTCCCAAGGTGGACATCTATAGTTATAAATATCGGGGATAAATTGGGGAGAGGAGCATTGAAAACTATGCAACCAACAATTTAAGGGATAAATTAGGGAGAGGAACATTCGAGATCCATCTTTAAAGGAACCATACAAGACAAAACCCCGTGGTCACAAAGAATGGAGGGTTCTATGTAAGAAAATTAATTTCGGTGGAAATGAGCACCATCGAAACATCCAACACCTAAATTTGGTGAGAATTTGGGAATTTTGAGTGGAGGGATATCATAGGCTATTGGTTTACGAATACATGCCCAATGGATCTCTAAAGTCCTTCCTCTCTAGTAAATAAAATGTCATCCTAGGATGGAAAAATCGATTCCACATAGCTTTGGTCATGCAAAACCCAATTCCAAATAGCTTTGGACATTACTCAAGGATTAGTTTATCTCCACAAAAATACGAGATCACATAATTCAACGTGATATTAATCCTGAAAGCATTCTCCTGACAACAATGTTTCCCCAAAGGTTGCTGCGTTTGGGTGGAAAAATGGTGGGCGGGGATTTGAGTCATGTGGTTACCACTATGAGAGTACGCTAGGGTATGTAGCTCAGTGGATATTTGGCCTTCCAATCACTCCCAAGGTGGACATCTATAGTTATGGCATGATTCCGCTCGAAATCATATCCGACCACCGAAATTTGGACATAAGCGTGTAGGAATCCATCAAATATTATTGTCCTTCCTAGGTCATGAACTCAAATAAAAAGGGGGAATAGGTGTTGTAGATGATTGAATTGAGAAATACGCAGATGTAGAAGAGGTGAGAAGGGATTTATTGATAAGCACAATATACATTCAAGAGGATGACAATCTCAAGCCGAGCATGGCTCAAGTTGTGCAAATGATGGAAGGGATAATAGAGACCACCATGACACTAATTCGACACCCCTGCAGTATTCCTAGATGAGGCAATTAGCAAAGTGGAGTTTCAACTTCATAGTTCCATTTCAAATTCATTCCTTATATCTATGTAAGTTAGTGCCATTATAATGCATCAAATTGGAGGTGAGGAGGTATTTTAGTGCATTAACTCTTAATATTACTATGAAGATCAAACGTTATTGATGAATATTTTCAATGTCTATTATTGAGAAAAATATTCCACGTGTTCACTTTTGCATGTCATTATCACAATTAACTAGGTCGTACACACACAACAAGAAGATGCACTAGGAATCTATATAGTGTATAATAGGGGGTCATGTCTAAATAACAAGAAGGTTTTTTTCACAATAAAAAACTAGTTGTTGTGAACAAAATATTAGTTAGAGTGACTAAATATGCACTCACTAAATTTTTTGTGAACATATCTCTCAAACAATTAAACAACCAATTTAAAATAAACCCTATTCTAGTGTGAATCAAGACAAAACTTAATTAAGAAAATAACTCTACTAGTGCAATATGAACACAATCAATTTTAAGTATGGGGTTATTCAAGTGCAAGAAAATTGTGCATTAAATGCTTGGAAATACAACCCATGCACCTTATTTTCATATGTTCACTCTTTTACTCTTAAACATAATTGGGTATCTTAGGAGGAAATGGCCCCTCTTCTCCAATGACCTCATCAATCTCTTCAACATAAATTGAGTATTCCCAACTCCAACCTTTGGTGGAACTGTGTCATCCAATCTAATGACTCTCTCCTTGTTGTCCAACCCAAATTCGAGATATAAATCTTGTGCAAAAAGGCATCAATACAGTTAAAGGATATCTGAGATAAATACATAGGTAATTGGCTCTCTTAGAACTTGTTGCATCATATGTTTAGTATACCTTAAATCTTAAAGAATCCCATAATTAAATCATTTAGCTGTTCCCATATGAAGTTCTCTTTAATATCACAAAAATCCTACATCCCTTGGAAAGATTGGAATTGGCCAAACCAAGTGGCCATTATCATAGCCACGCTAAGGTTTTTATATCAACTCACTCAACACTTGTTCCCACTTGAAGCCTCTTAATACAAGTGGTGAATGTACTTCTTTTATTCTCAATGATAGCAAGTGACTAACATGATTTGGTATTATTCTATTGAGACCAAAAATGAACTATTAGGATGACATATTCTTCATATGAAGCTTCCAGTTTGTGACACTTTTTTCAAATATTTATCTTGTTATAGGAAAATGCGCCTTTTGTTCCACCCTTGAAATAATTACACACCTTTCTCGCATTTCCCATCCTCCTCTCAACTCTGGTCTTCCCTTCACTCCTCTCTTCCAAAACTCTTTCTTGGAAATTTCAACAAAAATGCAGGTAGCATTATTTCCCCCTCATCTCTCTATCATCCGGGACACTTGTCGGTTGGTCATCCTCTTTCATCTTTGGAATTTTTATTCCAAAACTTTACTCTAGGAATGGTATTGCTTTAGTCATTAAACAAACCCATATTTTCCCTCTATGTTTGTAGCCACACCAAATCAAAATTATGAATCCTAAAACATGTGGTGTTCTCTGGAAGATAATGTAATGCCTTTAATTATTACTACAAAAGGGTGCTTTAAGATCCCCGAAGGTTAATAGACAAGATTCATATGCATCTATTGAAACATACTTTAGTTTTTCACACTTGATGAGGGTTGTTTGGTTATTGTTTGAGTTTTCATCATGTTTCCTATTGGGGTGCCTACGGTTATATTCTTATTTAATGTTTTGAATATTGTATTCTTTTATTAATAATAACATATTTTTTAAATAATTTTTTTATTTGACTAGAGCCTCAACAAACATGACATCATATGTTACTTTGTAACTTTATATGATCTTTCCCTTAACAAAATTCTTTTATGCTCTTCACCATGTTTGTAGACATGTCCTTATTCAAAGGCTTTTACTCATGTCCTTTATCCGCACATATAAACAATTGTTACTCATAATGATAAATATGATATTCATGCATAAAAAAATAAAATTAGAAAAGCAAGAAAATTTACCCATATTCAATTGAGCATTTACTTACAAATTCAATTGAATTAAGAAAGCAATCTAAGGAAATCTAGTACATATCCCTTCTATCAAATACCTCTCGCCCCACAATGATCTACAAAGGCCAATGGAAATGGATGAAAAATATTATCTTACTAAGGCACCTACCCACTCAATATAGTTCCTTTGTTCACTTCAAAGTCCTTGAGAAATGAATTTGTATGCAAATAAAGAACGACCCAATAATAATTCCTTTCATCTCTATATAATGGAGGTATTATATACTAGGATAACAAAGATCCAAGAGGTTATTAGGAAAGATTTGTTAGGATTACAAGAGAGGTCGAGTGCAAAGTAAGATCAAGGGTTGTGTGATTTAACAAAAATAGAATTTATGCTAAACCCTAGATATTGCAGAGTCACATATGATAAATAAACGCTTAAGCATAAGTTTGACACAAGAAATAAGCAAATGCAAATCAAAACCCTAAGTGCAATAGAGGGACTAAAAGACTTAGTTGATTCGCGATGTAAATCTGAA
Organism: Taxus wallichiana var. yunnanensis; assembly: GCA_018340775.1. NCBI lineage: Eukaryota > Viridiplantae > Streptophyta > Pinopsida > Cupressales > Taxaceae > Taxus > Taxus wallichiana. The sequence continues at coordinate 530,855,137 of CM031244.1, forward strand.
GTATTCGGACAAGAAAATTGATGAACAAGAAAACGAAACTATCACAACTACACTCCAAAAATTTTATAACTGCCAAATGAGCGTATACTAGGGTTCTAGATTGGGTCGGGGCACCTAAGCATTGGATTCTCGCTTTAGGGCACGCGTGTCTATGCGAAGGTAAGAACCTATTTTTTCTTGTGTCACAAGGCGGTCGTTAACCTTCACCGCTTTGGTCACTTGTATATCATTGGATGATAGTTGTATTCACCCGTAACTTAAAAACAATTGATATCCCACAAAACCCCAAAACACATCAAATCCTAAAAATAAAGATGCAAATGGGGAGTTAGAATGACCTGGTGGTAACCTCACAAAGTGTACTTAAAATTACATGTTGCCTATATCTCGGGCTCCATGTAGTTCTTGTGTGTATGTGCAAGAATGATGCCCTAGGAAGCTCTTGTGCAAGATGCACTTGATAGCGACCAATAGCTATATATATCAATGCAGATAAATGTGTGGATGGAAAAATGAACTTCCCCTCCTATGCGTGTATGCATAAAATGCAGATCCATTGTCCCTTGAGTGAGTGCTAGATGGATGGCTTGATGCTCTTAGAATACCTTTGAATGTAACCTTAGGTGGTGATAGTAGATGCTTAGAGCTTGGTTCTTTACTATGGTCACATAGCTTTGTATTTATATGATTCACTTTCTTGAATTTTGTAATTGAAAATTAAAAGGCCGACCCATAGTAAAAAAATATGCCTAAAAGATAAAAGAGGTCTAAAAGAGGCGAGAAAGATAAAAATAGGTTGAGGGAACCCAAAGGGAATGAGGGCACCTAGGCGCCGGCATCCCGGTTGGGCGCCTGTGTGTCTAGAGTTAATAAAGATAAAGCAATGAAGATCAGAATGGGTCATGGGGTGTGCAAGACCAAAGAGGAAACAAGAAAGACATAAAAGAGGCCAAAGATAGATGTCAATTACTAGTTTTCTCACTTAGGAATCATATGAATAGTAGTATGTGATTAGGACCTATAAATTTACCCAAGTGTGTGATTTTGTGTCTACAATGCAAGGTTGTAAAGGTAAGAATCGAAAAATAAATAATGTAATGTTAGGAATATTATAGTGCTTCACATATTTATGTGTGTGAATAATAATTACGTGTGTAATTATTATTGTTGAGAGATTATTGTTAGAGATGTTATAATATATTGTTTCAACAATATATTATTATTGTTATGTGTGGGTTACGTGAGTTATTCTCACCCCACATAATTAGGCTTGGTTGAGATTTTGTAGTTGAGTTAGTTTCCTATATTCTAGGGAAACTCCAGCCTATATATTAGGCTATTGTATTGTGTGAAATATATAGAGAATATATTATTATTTTGCTGTGTAAATCTGCTTGTTCTCCAAGATTTGGTATCAGAGCGAATACAATGAAAATGAGAGTCTTTTTGTGTAAGGATCTGTGACTGTAAAATTGAATATAGTTTTATATTGTATGATTGGAGGAATACACAGGGTTTGATATGTCCATGGGTGGTATCTCCAACATCCATGCTGTCTGACAAGATCCTACAATATAGATCGTGGTTTCAGCTAGCTATCCAAGACCAGGTCTGATTTTAAATGCATGCGACTGCATTTGATCTACTGTGCACATGGATACTATTGTAATCTGTATCCTCCAAATTATCAACTACCTGTGCAGTCGTGTGGAAGCCTGCAGAAACAAGATTTGTGTTCGTTTCACATTGGTGCCTTTGAAACAAGCCCGACCTGGTGCAACTGCTAAAGGATGTGAGCTAATTTGACTCTAGAGAATCTTCACGACTCCATAACTTGAATATTACCGTGAACTATATTTCATTTGGCATTTTATCCAGGAATTTGGCGTCCTGTATTTGTTTCTCACTGTAACACTGGTCGTTCAGATTTCAATAGCACGGTTATGATATGTGCATGCACCATTGGTCACACCGTTGTCAGGGATATGAATTCTCATCTCTTGATATAATATTTCACATCAACGAATTGGATCCTCAACACTGGCAGAACTGTACACTTGTTATCAGGTCATTCCTGGATTCTTGTTTTAGGAGAAGAATTCACCATCAGCCCCAAATTTGCAGTCAAACTTCCACGAAAACGTACCTCTCCTACAGTTCACAGTGGGACTCAAAAACTACAGACTCCTCTGGGTGGCGAATCTGGTTGGTTGATATCCATACTCTGTCGATCCAATTTCTCCTCTCCTCAATAGCGATATAAGACTACATGAAAAATGCATGAGACTCCTGGCTCATACTTTACACGGCCACTCAAGTTGCCATGAACAACGGTATTTGTTTAGTAGTCGGTCCAAAGTCGAGTCATACTTTCTCTTTTGATGAGCTTATGTTTTAAAAATCTAATGTGTCAAATTAGTCTTTTAATAGTTTTGTAGAGTTTTGTCACATGTATAGTTTTGTTTTTTTAAGTATTTTTAATTTTGGTCTTTATAATTAGAGAAGTTTATATAGTTAAAATAGTCTTCATTAAAGTCATTGAGTCGATATCCATAAATTTCAAAACCAATCTTTCATTAGATTTTCTTAAAATAAAGAGTCTTGATTTATTAAGAGTCGTGTTCTTAATAGGGTCCTCTAAAAATTTAATAAAAGGTATTTTTTTGTCAATAGTTATCGTTTTTCGTAGAGTAAATTTTTATGTCAAAAGCGTGTCCTCCAAAATTGAAAAGAGTCACAAAATTGTCATAAAAGAGTTAAGTAGGTGATTTCAGGGTTATTATTATTTTCCTCTTTTTAGAGTCAAAATTCATTGTCAAGTCGTTAATAAAGTGTGTCAAGACTACCAAAGTAAAATATCTCTCTTGTACGGATGTATTTTTGGGTGAACCGACATCCAATAAATATGTTAAAATTATGGGAGAAAATTATCTTCTCAAAATTGACATGCAAAGTTTGAGCGTCCAAGTCAAATTCAAATAAGCTAAGCAGCGACAACTGGAGGATGGAGGAAAACGGAGGTTGGAGGTCATTCAACGAACCTCTCATTAGTTGCCAACGACGGGGCCGCATATCAGCTTTGGTGACATGTGTGTGTAGTTTGATTTTAGTGCTTCTAGTGTGGTGTGCCTCAGTTTGCAATGATCTTGTTTTCAATAAGTGGAAATTTCACATTGAGGGGGGAACATGATTCCAATGTTCCATTTCCAGTATGTCAGTTTTTTCTATGTATGTATGAGCAACAGATGTCAGCAGAATTTCCTATGTTATTCCCTGCAGTGAGATATTGATGAGGGCTGAGAATAGTACTTTGCATATCATGATGTGGTTGTAGGTAAACCACTTGAAAACCTTCATTTGTGGTTTGTGGTAAACCAATAGCAAAACCACCATTCTTGGTTGTTGGTAATCCATTTGCAAAACCATCACTTTGTGGTTTGTGGTAAACCAATTGCAAAACCACCATTCTTGGTTGTTGGTAATCCATTTGCAAAACCATCACTTTGTGGTTTGTGGTAAACCAATTACAAAACCACCATTATTGGTTGTTGGTAATCCATTTGCAAAACCATCACTTTGTGGTTTGTGGTTAACCAATTGCAAAACCACCATTCTCGGTTTTGGTCAACCGTTTGCAAAACCATCCTTGAGGTTTGTGATCATCCTGTGAAAATCACCAGATCATGAGCAGGTGCAAGTACAAAGGTAGGTTTTCCCCATGTTCACACTAAGGGGGGGAATGTTAGGAATATTATAGTGCTTCACATATTTATGTGTGTGAATAATAATTACGTGTGTAATTATTATTGTTGAGAGATTATTGTTAGAGATGTTATAATATATTGTTTCAACAATATATTATTATTTTTATGTGTGGGTTACGTGAGTTATTCTCACCCCACATAATTAGGCTTGGTTGAGATTTTGTAGTTGAGTTAGTTTCCTATATTCTAGGGAAACTCCAGCCTATATATTAGGCTATTGTATTGTGTGAAATATATAGAGAATATATTATTATTTTCTGTGTAAATTTGCTTGTTCTCCAAGATGTAAAAGAAAATAATATGTTACCCAATCCAAACATGTGCATGACCACATCCACAACATCCAAATTTGAAATGAAAATAAATGAAAATAGAGGTTAATGGTACTTACTTGCATGAAGGCACCATTATCACATTGAGTTCCCCCAAAATTGACAACACCTTATGAGAGATATTTAATGTGGGAGACCATAAACAAATAAGAAGAAAACTTAAGAACACCCTTGATTGATGACTCTAATGAATCCAAAGGCTTGGTAGACAATGGAAAGCAGAAACATTATGCTTGTAGATCCTAAGTATCAAATGTTCCAAGTTTCGACTCCAAAGAATATAAACATCACCAACTTCAATACCTTCAAATATTATAGGGAATATTGGCTAGTGTTATTAGGTCGAGTGAGTTATGGGTGAGATGTGGAATGAGCGCTCAACTACATTAAATATTATAATGATAGAATTAACATTTTATGTTATGCCACCGACTATGATAAATTGTTAACTGGTGACTCAATTGTGGTTGATGTTTTCAACTAGGTAAATCTACTCAATAGATGGCATCGATTGTGATTGATGTTATTGGAGAGAGAAATGTGGACATGGGGAGGTCAAAGAAGAAGGTCAAATCGAATGAAGGGAACTCAAAGGTGATAAAGGATATAAGGATGAAGATGCGGTGTGTTGAAAGTAGGTGTTATGGTGAGAACAAGGAAACTAAGGTGTTATCATTTAGAGATCTGTAAAATATGACTATAAGTAATGCAATATGTGACTATAGGGATGTGACAACATATGAAATATATGATATAATTGGAATACACATCAAATATATCTCATAAGTTCCATTGTTGACTAGCCTAATGCAACCCAAAGGATGTACATAACCATTTATGGTTATTCCCTGCTCCCAACAATATCCCTCGAACACCGCTTCAAGGAAGCTAATGTGCCAATGATGTCCGCAAAAGAACGAATTTGGGTAAAGTGAAAAATTATCTCGTATATAGAAGCTAATACTCTCCTTTGAATAATATGGGTGTTCCTTCATCCATGTAACTTATAAATCAACCTAGATAACACAATATTGACTCAAATGGATGTAATAAAATCTAATCCTTCAATTATCTCCTCAATCAAAACCCATAGATTTTTTTCTAGATTCTTCTAAAACCTAGAAAAACAAATTGAGGTGAAATATGTACCAAAATCTCTAATTTAATATTAGGAACATGTGTCCTAACCTTCTCTTTGCATTATTAGTGGGGTAAGTGCACGAAGTTGGTGGACAATTCCGTGGACATAAAAACCCGAAATAAAGGTACCGCGATCGCGGTTTTAAAACCGCGAGCGCGGTCCTAAAACCGCGATCGCGGTTATTGAATTCTAGGTTCGGTAATTACCGAACCTAGTTCCGCGATCGCGGTTTATAACCGCGAGCGCGGTTATAAACCGCGATCGCGGAACTCTGAGACAAAATTTAACAGTCCCGCGACTCGTTATTTTCCTAATTTTCATTTCGAACCGCGACTTTTCCTAAACGTTTTTCACTCGCACTTTCAATACTATCTCAAAATTGCTCATCGGACTTCTGGATAGCGATAGATTCAACCATGCCGCCAAGACGAGGAGGTAAGTCCCCGATTGTAATCATTTTTTTGCATTTTAGGTTGTTTTTTTTGCATTTTAGGTTTTTTTTGGCATTTTCATGGGTTTTGTGAATTGTTTGTTTATGTATACAATTTTATTGTTTTATCAGTTGGTCGGCAAGCTCGGGCTCGTGCAAACCGTCAAAACATTCCTCAAAACCCACCGAACATTCCTCAAAACCCTCCGAACATTCCTCAAAACCCTCCTCCAAACATAGATCCGCCCCCTGTGGCTCCTTCTGTCCCCACTGAGCCAACAGGAACGCAAGATAATATCATTGGAAGAATCCAAGAAAATAAAATTGTCATTGAGAACCTAATTCAAACTATAAGACAAAACCATGCTACAAATCCATCCCGCATGACTTTAGCCAATACATTGCAAACATTGATTGGCGAAGTCGAGTCTGCAACCAACCAAATACATAGATGGAACACCTTTAGAAGTGACTGTAGGCGGTGGTATGCGGATAAACTATCTCATGCGGCCGTCAAAGACAAAAAAATTGGAAAAGACCTAATTTGTGCATTATTTACCGACCCTAGAACCAATGCCCCCCCTGCAGTTACTTGCAAACGGTTCCCAATCCATTGGTGCCATGATGATAGAATCAAAAACAATTTTTGGGACCGATGGTGGATGGTTTTTGATTATCCACCATGCAACAACAATGAGGTTCCTCTTTATTTTTTGAAGAAATTATATTGTGAGTTTGTGCTCAATGAGGTCCCGAATTATTTTGACTTTTCAGACTTTTTTGGTCGAGGAGGTGGCTCTGCACAGAGCAGACCTGGTGCACGCGTAGGTCAGCCTAGGATCCCCCATGCCCCAAAACCCCCATTGCCTTCAGTTATCCCTCCTACAGTGAAGGAGGTTGTGGAGATTGATACATTGCATGCATTGAGGGAGCTCACTGACACTCTCACCCAGCATAGCACCCAGATTGCATCCGGTGATGTTGGTGGAGGTGCCAGTTCTAGTGCACCACACCACTGTGGATCATGTGGTGCCGTATGCACTGCAGGCGAGACATCATTTGCTGGTTCACAGGATTTTTTTCTATAGATGAGATGCTGGGGAATGTTTTTGGAACTGGAGCCACTGATATTGGTCTTTCACAGGTAAATTTTAAATAAATTTAAATAATATATATATGTACAATAGTTTAATTCACATGTTTGAGATATTAATATATATATGATTGTACTTCATGTACATACATGTAAAAAACTAATTTTTTATTTTATTTTAAATAGCAAGAGCCGGTGAAGGAAACATCCGGTGTTGACATGCTAGCTACTGCGGTTGGGCGTGTTTCAAACGTAAGTTTCAAGTTGTACAAACTTACATTTTTAATAAATCATTTAATTGCACTAGATTATTATTATAATTTGTTTCACGTGTATGTTGCACATGTATTAATATTTTTCTCTTTTATACACAGGAGCCTGGCGGGTCATCATCTGCTCAGGGAACTGAAGCTACTGGCATGCCTCGCGTGAGTTTTACGCAGGTTAGTTACAAATCTCTTTAATGAATGATAAGAGTGATGAAGAAATGTAAAAAAGGTTAAATCCTCTCGTACCCTTTATCTAAAAAAATCTATGCGTCCTTTCCATATGATTATAAGTTTTATATGGATTGGTGTACTGAGATTTAAGAATTTACAACATCATTGTACCCTTAATAGACAGCTCCTCCAATTTATGACAACTCCTGCGAACCCTAACTCCACCACTCATATGAACCCTAATAGATTTGGAGGCGGCGGACATATATATGTGCACACGTAGGGTTGTGTGAAATTACGTGATGGAGGTGTCCTTTCATTTTAGAAACTACATCCCCCTCTGCAGAACATGTAGACCCCTAAGGGTTTGTTTCTAGAAATATTCTTGGGCACTGGGTGTGGGGCTTCAGTTGCTCAAACTGCAGGTGGCAATGGAGCCATTGTTGGGGTTGGATCTGACACTACTGGCACCAATGTTGCCAAGAACTTGCAAGGAGGAATGGAAAATCCTGTTATCTTTGTTGGGGACACTAATAACCCATTGGGAGGTTGAGTGAATCCTAACATCTTTGTTAGGGGTGCAAACACTAGGGTTTTCTCCCTTGTTGATAGCTTGGAAACTCCTGCTACAACTAAAGCTTTAGTCAATCACTCATTTAATGAGGTTTTGTAAAAGAAGACATAGATCAAAACCATGAGGCCTACTAAGAGAAACCCAAGTGTAACCTTTGGCGATGAAGTCCTCGAAATATATTCATTTTACCAAGATCATGCCTTGATCTGTAGATTCACTCATCTTTAGCCTAGCCTCCCTATCCTCCATGATTAGATCTCCAAGAATTGGTTCCCGCTTCTAGCGGGTAGGTTAGACCTCTACCCCTATGCTAAGGGAATTTTTATTATTTTTTCCCCTCTATAGCTGACAAGGACAAAATTTCTAAACAACTTTGGGTTTTCCAACAAAGGTACCTTATCTTAAAACCATGGTTCACATCATTCAACCCTCTCACTGAATCTTTATCACACAAACCAATCTAGATCAAATTACCCCACTTACCCCTATAATTTTAGGACCATAGTTGTCTGATATCCATAGGAAATACCTTGGGAAACATCATTAACGTCGAATCCCAAACCTATGATTTCACACATACAATGTATATGCAAGAATCCTAGTTGAGATTGATACTTCAAAGAATCTTCCAACCCACCTTAATCTTAAAGTGCAAAATCAAACTTGCACTCATCCTCTGGACTATAAGGGCCTACCGGTTTCAGATGTAGGAGATGTATTTTTTTGGGGCATTCTGCTCCTGATTGTGAGATGGTAAAACATTAAAAAAGAGAATAATAATTGGTGGATAAATGCCCTCCCTAAACATATCGTATTTAAATCTAAGTAAATCCCTAATTCAAACACTAAGGAGGAAGACATGGTCAAATCTTTCCTAGCAACCCCTTTGAGAGAGATCACAGATCATGTAAACAAGGGGTTATCCGTGGGTGAAACATAGAGGACCGGAAACACTAAATCAAAACCGCATGTAGCGGCAAAGGAGAATGTTCCTCCTCATTCTCCTTGTTCAAGCAACACATATCAGTCGATCACAGATTTTGAAGTTGTTATTCCTGTACAAAAAGCTCCCAATGTGACCAATGTCTCACTCTATATCCACTTCGCTTCTACTAGATAACGAGTATTCTCCATCCCAACCTTTGGACACAAATACATATGAAGATAGATGGCCTCCGTGCTAACATTTATAGATCCTATGTATTTAGCCTAAATAGAAGATAAAATTTAATAATGTATTTTTATTCTTTCTTGAGTAACTAAATATTGATTTGTACATGTTTTTTGTATAGCTCTTAAGTAGATTTTAATAAATTGATTTGTACATGTTTTTTGTATAGCTTATGACTGCTACAGAGACTCCTCCACATATGCAGACTGTGGAGGCTGCTGTAGATACCGCCATAGCATCTGCAAATCCACTAACCGAGGTACACAATTTTTTAAATTTGTTAAATTTTGGAGGTTCATTATTTCTTATTAAACTTAAATCTACAATATCAAATTTTGTAGGTATTTATATGAGTGTGAAATATTTAATTTGAAAATTAATTATTTGTATGTAGCTTACCCCTCGTGAGTCTATTGTTGTCCCTGCGAAGCGTCAACAACAAATCGATAGGGATCATGACATTGCGGTAAGATTGCACATGCATTTTAACTAAATTGTACAAGTTTCTAAATTTTGAAGGTATTTTAAAATTTTGGGTGTTAAAAACTTGTTGTTTATGAATGTGCAGGTTAGGTTGCAGGCATGCTTGGAGACACCTAGGACCACACGGATGAAATCCGTAGTGGCATCTCCCTCCACTACATCCCCAGGTCGTGGACGTGCTACTTCTAGCAGGGCGAAGAGAGGGAAGATGTTTCATGAGTAGATTTATAGTCCACTTGGATGCCACATATATGTGGTCATGAGTACATCTATTCACAGTCCATTGTATATATATCTAGCCTTTTGCGACCGCATGTGGTCCCATATGTACATTATGGCACGTGCTTAGTTCGAGATCTATACATACATTATGAACTTATACATGTACATATATATTTTCAGAGACGTGCGCGTCTGGAGCACACTTTATTTGATTCTTATATATATATATATATCCATGTGTGTTGGTTAAATAAGGCTATAAATTTGGTTATTTTGGTATTATTGCTAACTCTGAGAAAGTGGGTTTTGATCTTTGTTCGGTGGATTTAGTGTATTACTTCTAGTTATATATTTTCTAGTATCTTTCTGATTATTATTTGTGGTATATTTCGTGCCATGGGCATTTTGAATTTTTATTTTTCAAACTAAAACAATATTGTTAGCTCTATATCAAGCCAACTTAAGTATTAGTAACTAGAGATGTGCTATGTATAACGTACATTTATTCTTGAGGTACCAATTTACATGAAGAAAAAGTAATGAAATGGCGGACTTAGAATTTGGGAGTGAGAAAGATGGATATTTTTTGTAGGTTGATTACTTTTTATTTTTCTCATTATTTTTCTCTAGTTTTTTATTTTGTTTAAATAAGTTAATTTTTTGGAAAACTCAAAACTATACTTAGCCATTTAAAACTTTAAACTAATCTGGAATAAGTTGTATTCTTAAATTATGTATCTTCTACCTTCAATGATGATGTGGATCTGTGAACTGTCTTCTTGAATACATGTAGATTATGATTCTATATGCACTTTGTCATCTTCTAAGTAGTTTTGAGTTTCTTGACTATTATGAATAAGAGGTTTTTCTTAATGATTTTATTTCATTTAAGAAACTATATCTCTAGCAACATGAACTCTTTTTGTACATGCATAACTATTTCATCTTTCTCTCAATCTGTGATTTCCTTGTAAGAGCTATGGTATTTAGATAATTTTTGTACCTATTGTACACTTGTAATCTATATTTTCTGAGATTCATTCCTTGTTGTATTTAATTTTTAAATCAGACCTTTAAAGGCCTCTTCACAAATTTCTTCTCATATATTGTGTACTTATTCTTCATGACTTCAAAAAATCATGGAAATTGGTTCTCCTCTTTAGTGTTTTTCTAACTTGCTTTGCATCTTACTCATTTAACCATGATTATCATACAAGTGCTGCATATGATACACTCTTTGTATAGAAATTTTCCTTACATTTAATAAATTATAACCTTATGGATGCAATGTATTTTATTCTATTGAAGTTTGTAATGTTCTTTCTACTTTTTCAAAGCTTATTCTAGATCTCCTTCTTGCAATATTTTGCAAATTTTTAGACTTAATCATATTGAAATATCACTGGAAAACTTTTCTTATAAATTTTTTAATCTTTGAAGCTTGACAAGTTCTTAGAGCTAAAATTTTAAACATATGCTTTCAATTTTATTTCATTAGTCTTGACAGATATCTTAGTTTGTACTTTGATCATTTAGCTTTGATTATAAGTTGGAATGTCGCCCCTTTTAATACAATCTACTTCCTTTGCAATCTGTAATGGATGATGGACCTTATTGTACTCTATTTTTATTCTTACGTAATTATTTCCTTAAATGTGACAATTTATATGAGTCATTTGTAAATTGTATCTTAAAGAAGTAGTACCTGTAGCTCATCCTAGTTTTCTTGATTTCTTACTTTTGATTCCTGAAACTATCTCATTCGATAAAATATGACATTAGATCATCCTTTGAGCTTGTAAATTGTATTGTTATCAATATGATATAACTTTAGTTGATCAACATAGGAAGTATTCGTCGGGAGACCAAAATATCGTTCAAATTCGTCGGGTGACTACTCGGACTCCGTGGCACCTAGAGAGGCCTCGTCTGATCCGACACCTCGGCATACGGACCCTCTACAATAGCCTCTCTCATTTTTTTCCTTCTCATTTCGGTGCTCTCGCTGTCCTAATGTTTGCAAACGCGCGAAATAGTGCAGTTGGAGCCAGTGTAAGGTTGCCAAACGCTGTATTTTGCAAACGGTGGGCCGTGGCACCGAACCGCCTGCGCCGGCACGTCCGGGTGGCCAGGTGAACGCTAGAGGAGGCGGTGTTTCGGTGCGCGAAAGGGTCGTTGATTCCGGGCTACTTCGTTCGGGCTTAGTCCCTTAAGAGCCCTGAGACCAAAATATCGTTCAAATTCGTCGGGTGACTACTCGGACTCCGTGGCACCTAGAGAGGCCTCGTCTGATCCGACACCTCGGCATACGGACCCTCTACAATAGCCTCTCTCATTTTTTTCCTTCTCATTTCGGTGCTCTCGCTGTCCTAATGTTTGCAAACGCGCGAAATAGTGCAGTTGGAGCCAGTGTAAGGTTGCCAAACGCTGTATTTTGCAAACGGTGGGCCGTGGCACCGAACCGCCTGCGCCGGCACGTCCGGGTGGCCAGGTGAACACTAGAGGAGGTGGTGTTTCGGTGCGCGAAAGGGTCGTTGATTCCGGGCTACTTCGTTCGGGCTTAGTCCCTTAAGAGCCCTGAGACCAAAATATCGTTCAAATTCGTCGGGTGACTACTCGGACTCCGTGGCACCTAGAGAGGCCTCGTCTGATCCGAAACCTCGGCATACGGACCCTCTACAATAGCCTCTCTCATTTTTTCCTTCTCATTTCGGTGCTCTCGCTGTCCTAATGTTTGCAAACGCGAAATAGTGCAGTTGGAGCCAGTGTAAGGTTGTCAAACGCTGTATTTTGCAAACGGTGGGCCGTGGCACCGAACCGCCTGTGCCGGCACATCCGGGTGGCCAGGTGAACGCTAGAGGAGGCGGTGTTTCGGTGCGCGAAAGGGTCGTTGCTTCCGGGCTACTTCGTTCGGGCTTAGTCCCTTAAGAGCCCTGAGACCAAAATATCGTTCAAATTCGTCGGGTGACTACTCGGACTCCGTGGCACCTAGAGAGGCCTCGTCTGATCCGACACCTCGGCATACGGACCCTCTACAATAGCCTCTCTCATTTTTTTCCTTCTCATTTCGGTGCTCTCGCTGTCCTAATGTTTGCAAACGCGCGAAATAGTGCAGTTGGAGCCAGTGTAAGGTTGCCAAACGCTGTATTTTGCAAACGGTGGGCCGTGGCACCGAACCGCCGCGCAAGCACGTCCGGGTGGCCAGGTGAACGCTAGAGGAGGCGGTGTTTCGGTGCGCGAAAGGGTCGTTGATTCCGGGCTACTTCGTTCGGGCTTAGTCCCTTAAGAGCCCTGAGACCAAAATATCGTTCAAATTCGTCGGGTGACTACTCGGACTCCGTGGCACCTAGAGAGGCCTCGTCTGATCCGACACCTCGGCATACGAAACCCTCTACAATAGCCTCTCTCATTTTTTTCCTTCTCATTTCGGTGCTCTCGCTGTCCTAATGTTTGCAAACGCGCGAAATAGTGCAGTTGGAGCCAGTTTAAGGTTGTCAAACGCTGTATTTTGCAAACGGTGGGCCGTGGCACCGAACCGCCTGCGCCGGCACGTCCCTTAAGAGCCCTGAGACCAAAATATCGTTCAAATTCGACGGGTGACTACTCGGACTCCGTGGCACCTAGAGGAGTCGTTTTCAAAATTTACAACTTTTTCAAAATTTACAACATTTTCAAAATTTACAACTTTTTCAAAATTTGCAACTTTTTCAAAATTTACAACATTTTCAAAATTTACAATATTTTCAAAATTTACAAACTTGACTTTTCAAAATTTACAAATTTTTCAAACAATGTTCAAGCTTCTCTTAGCTTCGAGAATTTAAAATTCTCTACTAACGATACCAACCACGTGAAGGTGGAAGCTTTTCTGGCACCACTAACCTAAACATAAAATTGTTAGTCAAAGAAATTTAAGTTTCAAATCAAAACCATATACTAGATCTATATACATGACACACAAAATACACAAATTTAAAATAGAATATATTCAAACTTAAATCTAGATCTTTAAACTAAAAAAATAATATATATATACGCTATATAAATTGAAACTTGAAATTAAATATATACCAGACATGTGAGCATTGTAAATTCATTCCAATGAACCATCAGGATCGGATCTACTCTGAATAGCAGACAAGATTGCTTCATGATCTGACTCTCGAACCTTCCAAAGAATCTTGTTATTAGGTCTTCCTCGATATCTATACAACTGAATATTTGTCGCTAGAACTAGATGTGAATATAAGAGTATTTTCCTGTGTGTCTCAAAGTCTTCAAACACCCAAACAGAGGAGTTTTTTAATGGATACCGTCGAAGCCAAGTTCCAGTAACTACCACTGACCCTGTAGGATACTCAATCTCTTCGCCATCTATAATAGGAGAAGTCAACTTCTTTCTTTCCTCGATGCAACGACATAAGAAATAGTCTGTTCCTTCTTCATTGTCTTCTGTCGCAATTACTGCAAACACATGTCCTACAAAAAAATAACCAAGGTTGAAAAACTCAAATTTAAATTACATATTAAAATTTCAATGGACATAACTCAATACAAAAATTAAATAAATAACTGGATAAATACCTTGTCGCACCAAAATTGAAATTTCGTCAAAGTCCTTGGATGTTGTAACTTCATCTGCAGAAACAAGTTGTAGTGCTTGTGGAGGTTGATAACTAGGAAGCGGAGTTAGAGGCCTACAAATCCATCCTTCCACCCATTCTTGTGAATCACACTCAGCAGTGACAAATTCGATACAAGATGCACAAAAACATGTCAACTTTCTTGTCCATACGGCCCACGAAGTAGCGTCTGAGCTACAAAATGAGTGCATATCACTGGACCCAGTGAGTGTCATACAATCCTCGTAGTTAGCAATATGTTTTTCCTCTATCAACCAAAAATATCTGCAAACTGTGGAATTTTCTTGAGAACCTCGGGTCATGTTGTCGATCGCACACCATTCCACTATGCTCTTTGCATCTTTTAATTTAGCACCATCTTTGTACTTCAACTCTTCTCTTGCAAGAGCTCTTTTCACACATGCCCTGCACCACATGCTCTCCTTTTCCATGTCCAAATTCGGTGAAACTCCAAATATGTTGCACACCCATCTTGACATGCATTCTGCTCATCGATAAAACATTCGTGCATTCTTAAACCGAGACGTGCAATTATCTCGACCATATATAATGTTGTTTGAAGTGGATGTCCCTATCGACAAGTTTCCATAAAATAACTGGAAACACCCTTGCACAAAATTCAGGTGGGAATGAGTACGATCATCAACGATATAAAAGTGGTACTCTCTTAAAATTTTCGATCATTCTCTGTCTTTATCGGGAGAATGTAGAAATGCTATATGCACAAAAATGGCAACTTGTGCTTGAGTTGTAATATTGCGATTGAACCTCCATTTGTGGTTGCAATGTGTAATTCTCTGCAAAATCGACCACTGAAACAATAGTACCAATAGGAAATGTGTCTTTGCATAGCTTGAATTGTTCATCCAACCATCGAGCTCTATGTGTATGCCTCGCATACTCATAAACAAGTTCATCCTTAAATTTTCTCATAAATTGAAAAATGGGCATTTGTTCTGTAACTAGCTCACACCGTTTCGATTCTTTTCCATCTTTCAACTGGTATGCAACTGATTTATATTTATCAAATTCAACTAAATTATGTCCTATTGTACCTTCCATTTGCTCATGGATGCAACTTTCCAATTTAGGTAATCCGCCGCATGTACTACAACTTTCATCTAAACAATCCTGACTATAAAAAAATTGTCCAACTTCTTTTTCACAAAATATAGTAGGAATGAAATCCCTAGAAGATATTGGTGGAACTTGAACACCACATTCAGATAACATAGTTTCAGAATGAAAAATGGAACGAATACGTAAAAATTTAGCATAATGCATTGCAAATTCAACATGTTGCCTACAACAACAAGTGGTGCGAGCATGGTTGATTTTCACATAGAATGGTTTCAACATTTCAAAAAAACGTTGACTAATTTTAATTTCC
Organism: Taxus wallichiana var. yunnanensis; assembly: GCA_018340775.1. Lineage (NCBI taxonomy): Eukaryota > Viridiplantae > Streptophyta > Pinopsida > Cupressales > Taxaceae > Taxus > Taxus wallichiana. The sequence continues at coordinate 530,870,820 of CM031244.1, forward strand.
AGATTCTCTTGTTCAAACTTACGAAAAAATTGAGTTTGAGTCATATCTAAGAAATGCTTTGGATGTGGTTCACGATTAGTAGAACCAACTCTCCGTTTTATAACATCTCTTGTATTAGGTGAAACTCTAGTGTTATCATGCCAAAATTTAATAACAACTTCTCTTATAGCATCAGAATTATTTTTGTCCTTACGCGGTGCTCTAGCAGAAAATGCCCAAAAATCGACATTATTGAGTGATTGAAGGATATTACGTCTTTCAATTGCTTTCATTAGAGTTTTTCGATTAACTTGCAACATTCGACTTGTTTGCGTAATCAAACGTTGTTTTTTTATTGATTCACTTACAACACTAGTAGCAAGTACACGACGCACAATATTACTATCCTAGTGCGTCTCTTTACACCAACAAAGGTGATATGCATCATGAAGGTTTTCAACAATTGTAGAGGTTTGACCACGTATGTTAGATGTTGTCAATCCTAAGGTGTTTAATGTAGGTCTCATTTTAATCAAATTCATCAAACTAACCAACAATGACATCTTTGGGAATCATTTAAAATTTCAAAATGATTATCCCAAATTTCACTAGCTTTTCTTCTCGATTTGTCGTTCGAAAAGTTTGTCGGACATTGGTTTCAAAATGTTTTCATCAATTTCAATCAAAAATTAGGTTTCTTATGTAAAATCCTAGGAGGTGTTTTTGTCAAATTTTGTTTGTCTACGCTTTCAACATGAATTTCCTTATTCACATTTTCATTGTCTCCTTGAATTTCAACATTTGCTACATCATGAGTATTTAATTCTTCTTGAACATTGTGATAAAAACTTCTTCATCACGAGTATTCAATTCAACTTCAACATTGACAGTAGAAACATTACCTAGTTCTTCATTGCTTACAGTAGTTGGGATTGAAGATGAACCTCTTCTAGATTCACGAAGTTTCCGCATCCGCTCAGCATTTTCAATTTTGTTGGCCTCTAATTCATCTGGTGTTTTTTTACTTAATGACTTCCTTTTTTGACTTCGTTTTTTGTCTCCCATGATGTTTTGCTTTCGGTGATAAAAAAGGTGCACGAAAAAGGCAGAATTTCATGATAATTAAATGCACGGTAAGGTCAGAGAGTAAAAATCACATGGTAATTCGGACGTTGGGATGTGTGTAAATATGGTTTATAAACATGCGATAAACGCTTTATAAACGCGAGCGCTTTATAAACCGCGAACATGCATTTATAAACCGCGTTATGTATTTTAGAAAAAAACGCGATCGCGGAGCTATTTGCCGAACCTTAGCCTCGGAAAATCTTTGTTTTTCCCCAACCAAAGCTATGGAAGGTCATTATGAAGTGCAAAAGATCAAAAAACCTCAAATCTGCTCTTCCAAAGACTTGAACCATGCTAAAAAACTGAAAACATTTCACAAAAATGGTGCCATCACGTAGGGTAGACTCTTAGCTTTGTAAAAATATTGTTTTTAAAGTGAATAGAATAAGATAAATATCATTTTATAATTTATTACTAACAATAGGTCCTTAAGACATTTTTTCCCGTGAATGTTCATGTCTACGTTTAAGACTGTAACTTTTGTTTCGCTTATCAAAATATGATAAAAATTATACCATCCCAAGCGTGGACAAATTCTATGCACCTTAAAAAAAAAAAAATTTGATTTCGATATTTTTTGATATAGTTATGGCGGGCAAACGGAAAGCGCTCCATTTTCTAAATATTTTCAGACCACTTTCACGGAAAAAATCATAAAAAAAAAATATTGCTAAAAAAATACAAAATAAAATCCATCCCAAGATAGACAACTACATCTAACGTTTCACCAAAGGAAAAAAAAATAACAAGATTTGGTCATCCAAAATGCGGGCAAACGGACTACAATCTTATAAGTTTTTTCAAAAAAAAAAAAGTAAGTCATATAATTTTAAGTGTTTAATATAGCTAAACTTGTCCGTTTTTTACAAAAATTAGTATTTTAGAAACTAGATTCCGAATGCTACGATTCATATTTATATAATTTTTTCTAATTTAGAGTGCATGTATAGCTAATAATCCCTACAAGTTGAGATTTCACTGTTTTTTGCAATATGACGTCCACGGATGACCCTATATTTGTCCATCAACTTGGTGCACTTACCCGGTGTATTAGTCACTATGGACGCATATGCTTTGTAAGTCATCCCTTGAGCATATTTGAATTATCCCACATACATGGGAAGTAGTAGTTGTTATAATAGACTTAGTATATAAGTAAGTGTTGAGACCTAATGAAGGAATCCACAAATATTATTGTATTGAGATTTCTCAAAGGAGGTTTCCCCAAGAGGCCTACAATCTAAAGGTTATTTAAGTTATTTCCCAAAGTTCATTTGATTATTCATTTAATTTCTATAGTTCATAAATATATGCAGAAGGATCCTCTCATCTGGTATCAGAGCAATTTCTTGGCCTTGTAAGTACATTTTGGAGTTTTTTTTTCAGCAGTGGATTTTCAAGAGTTGTGCATTCACGAAAAATTCCTTGCCTCTACTAAGGATACATTGAAACTAGACCATTTGATCAAATAATATATGAAATGCTTGTGAAATCTTGTATATTTCTTGCATGAGTAAGATACAATAAATTATTCTTGTGTTAAGTTAGAGTGTGTGGAATGCGATTGGCTCATAAGATAGAGGATTTGATGAGAAATTCGGTTTTATCTTGTCATATCTTTTTATGACAAAGACCTTGAGTTGATTTGATATCTAGATAAGAGAGGTTGAATTTCTAATGTTGAGTGAAGGTTATAAATGATATTTGGATGATGTGATAGGTACGATAATTGTGTAGACTAATGAATCTCATGAATGTAGAGGTGAAAGGAGCTTTCCATAACAATGGTGCTTTATTTAGGGAAAATCGGTAATTTGCATTCTTATTCTTTGTGATTTAATGATTCTTTCTAACTTAGAAGTTATAAACACTTGATTGGTTGTTAACAGGAAAAGAAGGGGTTGATGAAGGTTAATGAAGCCTTATTAAGGTGTCTCAGTTCACATTAAGGTTTAAATTAAAGATAGTTTGAAAATACACCTAGAAATACTACCTTATCGGGCTCCGATAAACCACGACTAGGGTTTCAACGAGAAAATGGGTGTAACTTAAGTTCTAACCATAAAAATATATAATTTTTTTGGAAAAATATGTTTACATGTGGGGCGAGAAATAACTATGAAATTATAAAGAGAATGGTAGAGTTTAGGGGTGTCAAAGGCAAAAACACACTCCTCTCTAAACATGCATGAATTGGGTAAGGGCATAAGATCAAATCTTGTCAAGAATATAGAATTTCATGTTTCTAGGTTTCATGTTGTTAGAATAGTTTTATAAGTATGTGTATGGTTAGGAAAAGTGATAAAATGGAGAAGACCTTAGTGAGCACGAGATAACACTCTTTTTCAGAGAAAGCTAACACAAATATGAAAAGAGTTGATATGAGGAAGCTCTAGCTAATTCATACATCATAGTTTAAAATATTGAATTAAGGTATGAGAGGTTGGAAAAAGGTGTCATAAGGTGAGATAAGGTGGTAACGATCTCTAGGAGTGTCAAAAAGGAGGAAACTTAGTAAAAATGAGTATATACAAATTCTATAATAATTCGGTGACTGTCTTACCACCAAATAAGATAGGGAATTTTGAGGAAAGTTGACAAGAAGGATATTGGCCATGGCTATGAGAATTAGTAGTATGTGTTGGATATGTTAGAGGATATTAGAGTCTAAAGATAAGTGAAAATACTTGAGGGCCCATCCAAAAGATAATTAGATAACTGTATTTTCCAAAGACTAACAAGAAACTTGAAGAAGATACAATAAGAATCAAGAAGAGGATTAAGGAGAGTCTTGTGTAGTGATATTTAAGATGGTTTAGTGTAATTATGAGGATTGTAAGTAAAGGAAAATGGATTGAATAGACAAGAAAGAGGATTATAAAACATAGTATGAAGGATATTGGAGTATTAAAGGTAGTATGAAGTCAAGTAGGAGCTACAACATGAAAACATGGTAATACTGATGATGGGGAAAAGTTATGATCATTATGAAGGCTTGGGAATGTTTTAAATAAGGAGTTAAAAGAGTTTCTAGAGGTTGAAGATAGCAAAAGGTATCAAGTTCTATTTAGCCCTTGAAATCCTAAGAGTTATAAGTAACCTAGGTAGCTAAAAGTTGAAAGAGACTAGAAATAAGGAAGATACAAGGAGGAAAGACTCGAGAAGTCCTTGAAAAATTCCAATAAGTGTGAAGGAAGAAGTTGAATTGGTTGATATAGTTAGGAATCCACAAACCCTAGGTTTTGCCTTAAATCCCTAGGTGAAGAACAAAAAAACCCTAACAAATGAGGAAGATGGTGTTGGGAGTAATGGAGGAACATATAGGTCTAGAAAATTTGCACAAAAAATAAATGAAGAAATGGGTATCTAAAAATTATTTTACTCTTGTGTGAAATTTAGTGTATTTATTATGTACTTGGAGATTTAAGAAACCATGGCTAATTGAGCTAGTAAGCCAAAATCCAGTAAAAGAGGTATAAAAGGAAAAAGGTAAAGAATTGTTAGATGAAACTTTGTAGGGTGAATGTTGGGATAAATGTATGCTCAAAAATTTTACCAGTGAGGATTGATTGAAAGGAATATCAATTTTATGCTAAAAATGTAGTTTAGGAGGGCTATTAGCCCAGATGAAGGCCTAGAGTGAGTTTGAGTGAAGATGAAGTACTGAAATATTTTCAAGCATATGGATGTTGTCAATAGGTGAAATATAGTAAGTGTAAATTGTTTTAAAGATTTTAATAATTGTATATAGCAAATTTTGGTAGAAATGGAAATAGTGAAAAAAGTGAAAAATTGGATGGATTGTGAATGTTGATTTCAAATGCTTGTTCTAACTTGTGTGAGTTGTTTTTTTTTCATGATCCTCTGCATCATTTGTTATTAGAGTGGAGAATAAGATGGAGTAGTACAGTTGTGTTTGAGATGAAAAGAGGTGTGAAGTGGCAAATAAAGATACTTGTAGAGAAGAGACAAAGAGTGCAGTTGAGAGAAGTGATAAAAGAGAAGAGAGAGAGCTAAAGAAGATAGAGAAGAGGATGAGAAAACAAGAGAAAGAGGTTGCTAAATAAGTGGTGTATGAGGAAGTTTAGAAATTGAATGAGGAAGAGGTTATTGCAAGCTTCTTAGCTTGCCTTGAAGAAGAACAAGAAAGTGAAGAAGAGGAACAACAGAGTAAAGAAGGAAAAGAGCTCATTGATGGAGATTTTCAAGAGGCTCAAAGGCCTCCAAGTTTTAAATATAATAATGTATTTGAATGTGTGAATGCAGGTATCCAAAGTGAAGAAGAAAAGGAAAGAAATGATGCCTTGAATGAAGAGATAGAGAAAAAGAATGAAGGAAAGCAAAAGAGGAATTTTGTGAGCAAGTGCAAGCTCACTATGGACTAGTCAAGAGTGAAAGTGTGGCAGTTAGTGTGATGAGAGGATCATGGAGAGATCTCACAATCATGTGGAGTTGGTTAAGTGGAGAAGATGAGGTCAAAGCTATGGTCAATACAAGAGAAATAATGGCAAATGAAGAAGATAATGAAAATGAAAGTGAGATGAAGAGTCAAGAGGAAGAAACAAGTCAAGAAATTGATAGTATGCAACAAGATACAATGCTCTTAGTAGAGGGATGATAAAAAATGAATGAAGAAGACAAGGAAGGGACTAGTTGTCCACTATTTTTTCATTCTAAGGTGGCTTTTAGCTTTGTTTGTGCAGGTATAGACCAAGAAATGAAGGTGAAAGATGAAGAGAAGCAAGAGATTGGTGAGAGAAATCAAGTGAATCTGTAAGAAGATGAAGATGAAGAAAGAGAGATAAACAAGAAAGAAGATGAAAAAACAAGCAAGCAAGGAAACAAGCAAGCAAGGAGAAGACCAAAGAAAGAGAAGAAACATGAAGATTAACTCAAGAGCAGTAGAAGAGGAAGAAATTCAAAGAAGCAAAAGAATTGGAAGAAGAGAAAGAAAACAAAATTGAGCTCAAATCTCTCCTCTTGGGAGTGATGTAGAAGCATCATGGCATATATTCAATTTTGGTTTGTAGTAGGTTCAATAGGTGTATCTTATGGAGTCTATAGCTTCCTCAAGTCTTTTTGGAGTGCTTTGGTATCTTGAAAAATTTCCCTCCAAAATGGATTTTTGAAAATTTGAATCCTTAGGACCATGTTAAGAGGCATGATGAAAAATAAAAGTAATTTTATTAATGTAAAAGGTCATCCTAGACTCATGGAAAAGTGTTATGAACCTTGTCTTAGGGTTTTTGTAATTGGATTGAATACAAAATTGAGTTAGTCATCTCAATTTAGCTTGTAATTGCCATATCTCACATTTTAAAAGGAGATATTTGAGTAAAAGAGAGTTAGTTTTCACTGGATAAGGGGTTCAAGAGGTGGAGGATTGAGAGACCTCAAGAGGTCTATAAAATACTAAGGATAACACCGAAACTAGACCTTTTGATCAAATAATAGATGAAATGTTTGTGAAATATTGTATATTTCTTGCATGAGTAAGATACTCTGAACTATTCTTGTGTTAAATTAGAGTGTTTGGAATGAGATTGGATCATGATATAGAGGATTTGATGAGAAATTCAATTTTACACTATCATATCTGTTTGTATGAAGGCCTTGAGTTGATTTCATATCTAGATAAGAGAGGTTGAATTTTTAATGCTTTGAGTGACAATTGTAAATGAGATTTGGATGATGTGATAGGTAAAATAATTGTGTAGAGTAATGAATCTCATAAGTGCAGGGGTGAAAGGAACTTTCCATAACATTGGTGCCTTATTAAAGGAAAACTGGTAATTTACATTCTTGTGGATCATGTGAAGACCGATTCTTTCTAATTTAGAAGTTTTAAACACTTGATTGGTTGTTAACATGAAAAAAGGGGTTGATGAAGGTTAATGAATCCTTATTAAGGTGTCTTACTTCACATTAAGCTTTAAAGTAAAGAAAAATTGAAAATACACCTAGAAATACTACCTTACTACCCCGACTAGGGTTTTGGTGAGAAAAATGAGTGTAACTTAAATTCTAGCACTTAGAAAAATCTCAAACTTTGGGAAAAGATGTTTACATGCGGGTCGAGAGCTACCTATGAAATTATAAAGAGAATGGGTAGAGTTTAGGGGTGTTAAAAGGAAAAAATGTAGTCCTCTCTAAACATGCATGAATTGGTTAAGGGCATAAGATCAAATCTTCTCAAGAATATGGAAGTTCATGTTTCTAGGTTTTGAAAATGACACTAAGGGTTGTTAGAAGAGTTTTGTAAGTGTGTGCATGATTAGGAAAAGTGAGATAATGGAGAATACCTTAGTGAGCACAAAGAACACTCTGTTTAAGTGTAGAGAAAGCTAACACAGTCATGAAAAGAGTTGATATGAGGAAGCTCTAGCTAAACCATACATCATAGTTTAAAATATTGAATTAAGGTATAAGAGGTTGGAAAAAGGTGTCATAAGGTGAGATAAGGTGGTAAAGATCTCTAGGAGTGATAAAGGAGGAAAATCATTAAAAATGACTATATACGAGTCCTATAGTATCCTGTGACAATATTACTACCAAATAAGATAGGGAATTTTGAGGAAATTTGACAAGAAAGCTATATACCATGGCTATAGGAGAGTTAGTATTATGTGTTGGAGATGTTAGAGGCTGTTAGATTCTAAAGAAGAAGTGAAAATACCCGAGGGCCCATCTAAAAGATAATTAGATAACTTTGTATTGTCAAGACTAACAAAAACTTAAAGAAGAAACAATAAGAATCAAGAAAAGGATTAAGGAGAGTCTTGTGTAGTGAGATTTAATATGGCTCATGGTAATGATGAGGATTATAAGTAAAGGAAAATGGCTTGAGGAGACAAGAAAGAAGATTGAGAACAAAGTGTGAAGGATATTGGAGTATCAAGGTAGTATGAAGTTAAGTGGGATCTAAAACATGAAAACAAGGTAATACAGGATGATGGGAAAAAGCTTTAATCATTATGAAGGATTGGACATGTTGTAAATAAGGAGTTGAAAGAGTGTCCAGAGGTTGAAGATAGTGAAAAGGTACCAAGTTTTATTTATCTCTTGAAACCCTAAGAAGCTATAAGTAACCTAGGTAGCTAAAAGTTGAAAAGACTAGCAAAAAGGAAGATACAAGGAGGAAATACTATGAGAAGTCCTTAAACAAGTCCAATAAGTGTGAAGGAATAAGTTTGAGTGGTTTATATAGTTAGGATTCCACAAACCCTAGGTTTTGCCTTAAATCCCTAGATGAAGAACAAAGAAGCCCTAACAAACGAGGAAGATGGTGTTGGGAGTAATGGAGGAACAAATAGGTCTAGAAAATTTGCACAAAGCACAAATGAAGAAATGGGTATCCAAATATTATTTTACTCTTGTGTGAAAGTTAGTGTATTATTTTTACTTGGAGATTTGTAAGAAACCATGGCTAATTGAGCTAGTAAGCCAAAATGGTAAAAGATGTATAAAAGGAATAGGTAAAGAATTGTTGGATGAAATTTTGTAGAGTGAATTTTAGGCTAAATGGGTACTCAAAAAGTTTACCAAAGTGAGGATTGATTGAAAGGAATATGAATTTTATGCTAAAAAATGTAGTTTAGGAGGGCTAGTAGTCTAAATGATGGCCTAGAGTGAGTTTGAGTGAAGATGAAGTATTGAAATCTTTTCAAGCATATGGATGTTGTTGATAGGTGAAATATAGCAGGTGTAAAGTGTTTTCAAGCTTTGAATAAGTGTATATATCAAATTTGGGTAGAAATGCAAGTTTTGGCAATATTGAAAAAGTGAAAAATTGGATGGATTGTGAATGTTGATTTCAAATTCTTGTTCTAACTTGTATGAGTTGTTGTTTGTCATGATCCTTTGCATCAGAAGGCTAATATACAAATATAAAATAGAAAATTGGTAGAGTTTTACCGCAAAGCTTCCGGGATTTCAAGAGGGTCTTTGTAAAGGATAAGGCCTATTTTTTATAGAGGCTATGGAGTGGTTGCAAATTGTAATGAGGTTTGAATGCAGATTCTAAAAATAGAACTAGAGGAAGTTGTAGTAGTTCAAATGAATTCATTATCCATAAGAATAAGTAATGAATTTCTATTGGTAATTAGTTTGCATTCGAGAAGGTGGTTGTATGTATAATTTTATTGCCCCCACCTTTGTAGGATTCTAGAAGTGGAGTGAGAGTGGAGTGACTAGGATAGTGAAGTGGAGTCCAAGTGGAGGATGAATAGGAAAATAGATTTATTTCTATTTTTAATAACTAATTTAATCAGCTATGAAGTGTGAGAGAATAATTAACCATTTAATTAAATAAATGTTTAATTAAGTTAGTAAAAGGGGGTGGGACTTAATTTAATTAATTCTAAAAGTATAATAGAAGCATGCTTAGAATTAATTTACTTAATTCTAAAGGGATGAAATTAACTTAGTTAACTCCGAAGGGATGTAAATAGGATATAAATAATCCAAAAATATGCTAAAATAGGTATGTATTTTTAGGGTGTCTACAATTTCCCCTCCTTAGAATGTTATTACAAAGTAATATCATTTTAAAGATAGTATATGCATGTAGATCAGTGAGTGGAAGAAGAGAAATACGGTGAATAATTTAGATGCCCCAACTAGTGTGAATGTAAGGAGATTCCCCCTCAGCGGATATGTGACGTATTATAGCATTGGATAGTTGCTTAATAGGAATAAGGGAAAGACGATGGAGCCAAGGAATAAAAGGAAGATGGAAGGGACTATGCTCGTAGTATGAGCTTCTGTTAGAGAGGTAAAGTTAGAGAAACCTTATTTTGTTGTTACACAATAGATTTTTCACCGTGATTATGAAAGAATCATGATGTTAACCTTATTATGTGTGTAAAACAAACACACATACAACAAACAAAAGTGAAAAATGAAAACAAACCCAATATACACAGTAGGTGCAGCACCATGGTTATAAATGAACCAAGATGTTAACATATTACTTGTAATTGGTCCAAAGAAAAACAAGAGAAAACAAACCCAATATACACCATAAAATTAGGCATCGTGGCTATAAATGAGCCAAGACGATAATGAAATACGTGCAATTGGTCCATAAATAATAATAACAATGCAACACAACTTTGAAATAAAGATAATTGACTTGCCCCTAATGTGTTCCACAGTGATAAGTAAGCAAATTTGAATGCCCCTAAGAAACAATATATGTAGAGGGATTCAATTGGACTAAAGAGCGAAGTAATATTAGATACTCCTCGTGACACTCTTATCGATCCCATTGAAGTGTAATCTCAGATTGAAAAGGGTCATTGCCTCCAAGCACAAATATTGAAAATGCATTGGAGAGAATGAGAGCCAAAATTGCCCCAAAAGAGGATACGCCCAAGGGGAAATAAGAAATTTTACTTGCCCCAAGATATGATTCTGACATACAAGGGAAAAGAGTAGTTGTGATACTCGTAAGATCATTAGAACAATCACAAAGGTATGAGTGAATTGCTTCATTTCATTGATTGTGTATTTTTGTTGAATTTTTTTTGAAATTTTGTAATTTTTAGGATTTTTTTATTATTTGATTTTTTTTTTTGTTTTTTTATAAGTTGTGAGTTTCACATGTGTATGTTTGAATTTTTGATATTTTGTTGACTCAATTTTATTATGGCATATGTTAATGAACACCATGATTAAAATCATACACAAAATAAATTGTAACACAATGACAAGATTGCAAAACAAACCCTTATGCATACAATAATACAGACGCACCAAGATTATAGACAAACCAAGATGCTAACAAGACTACTTACATAAGATTAACATCTAACAACAACAATGTAACACAATTGATAATAATGACATGTGACTATTATTCTGAAAATGTTCCATAATGAAGAATAAGCGGACATGAATGCCCCCAAGCATTATCTTAGAAACACAAGGGGATTGGATCGGGCCGAAGAGCGAGTAATCTTAGATACTCCAAAGACACTCTTTTCGATCCCATTGTAGTTTGATATGTATTGGATTTAATCCAAGTGTGCCCCAAGAAAATTTATATTGTGAAGGGTTAATTGATTGGTTTGCCTCTGAGCATAGATATACACCACGGGCAAGAAAAGTGATTATCGTAAGATGATTTGGAATAATCAGTAGGATTGTCGTCAAATGGCAATATTGTTGAACTGTGTTATGCAGTTGTTGAGATTTTGTCAAACATTTTCTGAATGTTTTACTTTTTGATCTATATAATTTTTTATTTTTGCATGTTTTATCTTTGTTGTTTTTTTTTTTATTTTTGAACATATTTGAATGTTTTTGGATTTTTGAACATATTTGAATGTTTTTGAATTTTTGAACATATTTGAATGTTTTTGGATTTTTAAACATATTTGAATGTTTTTAGATTTTTAACATATTTAAATGTTTTTGGGATTTTGAACATATTTGAATATCTTTGGATTTTTAAACATATTTGAATGTTTTTGGATTTTTTGCACATTTGAATGTTTTTGGATTTTTGACTTGGTAAAAGGGTACACCATTTGAACTCATGTTCAAACAATTGTAATCATTTCATTCCATTGGCAGAATGTAGATGATATAGTGATAGGATATCTCACTCCACTCGTGACTCCACACAACTAGGAAGATGTGAGGGCTCACCACCGAGAGCCAAGAAGGATGTGAGAACTAGGAGAATAGTGATATGAAAATGAATATGAAGGATGCTAAGACACAAGGTGTAATAATGATCCATCCATTAAAATGTGACTAATCTTTGGTCAAGATTACCTGATTGATTCCAAGATGATTTCACTTTATAGTTTTTACTAGACTTAGATCCATTAGTGGCCTACTGACTAATAAGATCTAGTTGAAGGAATTGTTCTCTCTTAACATGAAAAACTTCTTGGGATGTGTATGATTAAGAATTTTGATGCATATTTTTTGAAGGCTTTATTTTGTTTGATTTTTTTAATTGACCCCTACATCTTACCCCATGCCACTAGTAAGAGGAAAGGGCTCAACACCTTGAAGAAAACGTAGGCAAGTAAGGATACCTGCCTCCTTTCCTAGTCTCATACTACTAGTAAGAAGTATGGGCTCATCACCGAAGACTATGAAGGAAAAAAAGGTGTAATGATTGATATATAATATTTTTTATATTTTAGATTGATTTTTCCTTGTATGTTGATATTTTGCTTGTTGGGAAGGAACATTTTCCCCCAAATCTCAACCTCATGCGACTGTAGGTCGATCACAAGGGTTCAACACCTTAGACAAAGATGGATGGTCAAAATATTTAGGTAAAGAAGTTTAGTGCTTTTGTTAAAGAGAGAGCTTATTTGAAAGGAGGAGTTTTCATCAGTAAGCTTATACATAAAATCGTAGGTAAAAAGATCTAGAATGATAGAAACCATAACAGGGATGAGACACACAATGCCTAAGATAAACAATATTAAGTTGTGTCATATAAGATAAGAATATGGAGAGACGATGATGTAAAGATTGAGATATCTGACGAATGGATGAAACAATTAAAAATTGTTTGTTAGATGAATTAACCGTGAAAGTGGCCTCCCCTAGTGTGGAGAGTACCTGTGGATAAGATGTTTTTCTTTTACATTTTTGATTTTTTTATAGTATATTGATGATGGGTTTTACATGTATTTTTATCCTATTTTTATGCTTCTTAATTTTTCTGAGTTTTGTGGACGAGGTTTTGCAATGGAAATTCCAATTTTTAGGAAAGTTGAATAGTCCTAATTTACGAGACTTAGGCATGCGACTAGGTCCAAGTCATTGAAGTAGATAGATTAATTTTTAATGAATCTATGATTTGATGGGTCTTGGTGTATAATACTTGGGCATACAAGATCCAAGTCAATGGAGTGAATTGAAATATTTGATGAGTCTTGATGTACGGAAATTGGGTAGAAGAGATCCAAGTCAACGAGTGAGTCAAAATATTCGATGAGTCCTAATGTACGAGACTTGGGTAGACGAGGTCCAATTCAATTGAGTGAATCAAAATATTCAATGAGTCCTAATGTACGATACTTGGGCGACGAGGTCCAAGTAAACGAAGTGAATCCTAAGATTTGATGAGTCCTGATGTATGAGACTTGGGTGGATGAGGTCCGAGTCAACGAGTGAATCCTAATATTTTATGAGTCTTTATTTAAAGGAATTGGGTAGACAAGGTCCAAGTCAGCGGTACATGATTGTATAAGATTTTTATGATATCAATAAACCTATATGATGTTAAAGCTAATTTGTCGATGTGGAGAATAAGGTGGAATTAATATTCCCTAATACCATTGTGAATGGTTTCCAAGGTAGTTGGAATAGAAGAGTTAGATGATTGATGCTTTAAAATATTTTCTACATCAATATGTCCTTCATTATGAATAGAATGATGTGAGGAGTGAAGGATTGATCTATAGATGGGCATTCAAGGCATCTTGTAGGATGTAGAGAGAAAATATTTGATGTTTTTCCTTTTAGGCATTTGATTAATTTATTTGATGATAAATTTGTAATTAAATCTCGAAATGGTTGTGTGAGGATATCCCTAGGAATACACACCTCGTGGAGTGCATGCATATGGATGTCTTGACACGTAGAAATCTTCGTTGAATGTTTATGTAGACACCAAATTTAGGTCACACTCCCCTTTAACCCACATGTATATTAATTTAATTACCTACAATTAAATTAATTCCCATTCTCACAATATTAATTATTTAATTACCTTAATTGAACTAATTTCCACCTCACCTAGACACCTCACCCCACCACATCACCTAGACACTTCATCATAGACCTATTCATAACATGTTTCCTTTTAACTAGGACTCAATCTCCACTTACCATAACTAACTAAGACTTAGTTCAACCCTAAAATCACATGCCTATTCTTCTTCTAACAACATGCCCATTTATCTAAGCGCAATATCCCATTTTGATCCACGACAATGGATAGAACTAGCCAAAAAGATTGCCAAGATCTGTTATTTTAGCAAACCTAGGATTTCCTACCTTAACTAACGCCATCACCTTAAACCGAAAACCGACACTGGTCACCTCTAACCATCATCGGTTACCTTATATTCATTTTTGGTAACCTTTGTTTGAGGTTGGAAGAATTATTCGAGTCTGAGAAGAGAGAGATCTGCATGCAAGCACGCACCAAAGCACTCTTGCACATCCAAACATCCTGAACCAACACCAAGCACTAATCTGAAGGTCAAGCATTCACGGTAACATTCTAGGAAGCATGGCCGTGGCACTGACCACCAGTTCCACGGATCAACCATCACCTCCATCCAACCACCAGGCCTGCAAGTATAAGTAAGTACATTTGGATTTGCATTTTTCCATACTTATGTAGATCAATTTCTTTATCTCTGTTTGGGATTCCTAGTCTCCTTTGCATCTCATCACCTCTCACCTTCTTGTCAATCCCTTCACCTAACCACCTACAACCTCCCAGCTCTCCATACCTGATTCCAAACATCTCTGAGTATTCCCAACACTGTCATCAACCTCACCATTCTATGTCTTTTCTCTGTGCAATCATAAAGAATCATAAAATCCAAACTTTATTGAGTCTCTATCAGTCTGACCCTACCGACATTGGTTAACCTAAACCATCATCGGTTTCCTCTGAACCGACATCAGTCGTACCGGAATGATGTTGGTCTTTGTATCTGGAAAATGTCATTTGTAACAAAAACTTCATAACATTCACCCAAATAACCCAAACCACTCAAAACTTGACCCTAACTTGTCCCAACCACCTTATTCACCTATCTAACTTCCAGATCTGATCATAACCTAGCATGTTAGATTAGATTTGCTTATTGTACTTAAATGAGACACCTAAATCATATCAACTACAGTAGGATATTATTGGTTTACGTTATTTCTTGCATTAAGTTGTGTTAAACAATGGATTGACAACCATCTAGGAAGTATCACACTTCCCGGATCTAGCATACGCTAGGTAGTCCACTAACATATATTTTTTAATATTCCTCTTATGGTCTTGTTTTGCATTTCAGGTAGTTCCTCCTAGAAAAAGGAAGTTCTCGCAATCAGCATTGGATCAAGAAGTCAGAATGCGTGCACTCTACCTTCCACCTTCATTCACAAGTATTCCTCCTCACCCTTACCTTATCTGTTTTTCTCATACGTACACAACTTGTCGGCGAAACATTTTGGCATGCCCAAAGTGGGAGCCGCATATGTGGGTTTCTTTCTATTCATATAGGTTGCATCTCGTGTGTTTACTTTCTAAATTGTTATTCACTAAATTTTCTCCTTTGGTAATCTGCCCTTCTTTCTAATTGCTCTAAATGAAACATTTCTTTTGGTGAATTTAAAAAGAATCATTCTTCTTTCTTGCTTTGCATTAGTGAAAATCATCCTCTCTCCTATTCATCATTTTATTCATTGAATATAACTGTCAATTTGGGTTATAAAATTTGTTGCATTTCATCTTTGTATGTTGCATTATTAGCTCACATTTAAAACTGAGGGCAACCTATACATTGGAAGTCATGCCCAACTAATGGTTAACACAATTGAATTGTAGAAAGCACATTTCTCTCTTCTCTCTCTTTGCCAAACTACAAAAATATGAATTTACACATTTTCTTAAACAACACCTTACCTAGAAGAAGTTGTCAACGATCACACGATTGACATTGGGCACCCAACTGGTTTCTCTATCCAATCATAACTCAGAGAAAGGACCACCCCCACCAAAACATAACCTAAAACCTCACGTTTATATTACCTCTTCATAGGACACCTTCCTAACCAAAAACTCTGTTCTAAAGTTCACAAGTCAGTCTCAAATAACATAAGCTAAAGTAACATAAAATCCACTCGTAGGATTATGTGTTTTTCTTAGCTTTCTTCCTTAATTGCGTTTTGAGTTGTGAGGATTACATTTCTTCATTTTCTACTTCCTTTCACACTCCCCATCATAGTTGGAGTATTTTAACTGTTTTTGAGTGTGTCAGGGCATCATATTATCATCCTCGGTCTTAAGGGTTGTTTCTTCATCTCGATTTAATTAAAAATCTATTTTTCTTCACTTCTTCGATTTTAAAGTAATCGTGTCGGTCCAAATACCATCATTAATTCCCATCTAACCATCGTCGGTTTACTCCGATCGGTGTCGATTACGACTCTTTTGGTTATTTTACCCAAAATGGTTTTCATCACCTTCTCTTTTCTATTTGAAGTCATTTGGACATCATCATATTCCCAACATTCTAATATCACTGTCAAAGTACAATTTCCCCATTTCATTTTTCATCGGTTTTGCTTCTTTTGCTCAAACTAGTGTTTTCCCATAATAACCGATATCGGTTACTATAACCGTCATCGGTCCCTCTCAATTGTCACCGGCCATATTAATCGCATCAATTTACCTGTTTTAATTCTTAATTGAAACATTGACCAAGTCTACGTACCAGTATCTATTATTTCCCATTCTTGTTGCTTTCTGTGTCATCTACAAAATACAGTTTCACCAGTCAATGCTAATTCACATGGTGTTGACTCATGCAACCAAACCAACGCCCTTATATTTCATGCTAGTCTTCAGCCACTTCCACATAGCCCATCATCGCCTTCCATCTTGTTGCATATGGATCTAACTCAGCCTATCACCATTTCTACTGCAACGAGGAGTTCGCAAGACTCCTTGATCAGAATCCTGCAGCCTTACAATACTATCTTGCCCACTCATCTACCCGAGACTCCTCAGGATAGTTAGTATATGACATGCCTATATCTATTCGTCCCGCCCTCATACCCACTTTTGCGTCAGCCTACCACTAGCTCGACATTGCCCTCATCCACATTACCCCCTTGTGGTCTCTCAGTTAGGTCCCACCTCTATCATAACTACTGGCCCAACGATGTCTATTACACCTGTGGTGTTAATTGTTCCTTCACCAACTACCTTGAGCATGGCCCCATCTAGCCCCCTTTTCCTCATATATACTAGTTACATCACAACCACCTCTAATGTCGACAACCCACACCCCATTCCAAAACTTGGTTCTTTCCATCCCTCAATCTCTACCACCCATTACCACGAGAGTTGTTACAACCACCCCACCTATTTACACACATCACCAACAACTCCCAATCTTGTATATTGCTTATTCGGGTATATTCCACTGGATATATCCCCCTTCATAGTTTTCATATTTGACACCCTTATGTACTTGTGATTCCCTCCACATAATTCACCCTTCATCAACCTCCTTTACATAGGAGGCACCCATTCCTCGAACCCACTAATGACCTCATTAGGATGATGATGGAAAAGATGCAGACATTAGAAGCATCGGTTTCGACTCTCGTAACTCCTTGACCTATGAAAAAATATGTAATGAGCCTATTCATCCATCCATTCCTATTTTCCCATACCTTGTGCATTGGGAAATGCCCAAGTTCAACCATTTCAATAGTAAAGAGGACCCACAAAGAATAGCACATTTGCGGTCTTTCAAACATGGGTGCTACCTAATCGCCATGAGGATGCTTTGCTCTTACGAACATTCCCCATGTCCCTAACAGGACCCACCTTAGATTGGTACAGTAGTTTACCTAGACATTCCATCTACTCCTTCAACCAAGTGGCTCAAGCATTCCTAGACCACTTCTTGATCAATGTAGTAAAAAAATTCACCATGACTGACCTATATTCGACACGACAATATGATGACGAATCTATCGTAGATTTCAATCAACTAATTGACGTTCTAGTTACTTCAAACTAAAATTATTGAGTTATTTAGTAGAGCTTGTGTAAGACACATCTCACCAACTCTACAGGTAAAAACCTTCTGAACCTTTGATGAAGCATTTACCATGGCACGAAAGTTGGAAATTCGCACCATAGAAGAAAGAAAAATCCAATTACAAAACAAGAATGCCCCGTTCAAAGCAAATGATTATTATTCATCATCAAAACCCAAAATAATTATTCAAAATCCAAAAGATCTTCCAACATGGTAGTTCTAAAATTGGGTCCATCTCATCCTTCTAATCAAGCCAAACCTTCCTCCAATCTTTCCCCTATCCAAACCTTTCAGTTCTAGTGGGAGCAGTGGAAGTACACTTCAATTGGAGAGCCCTATTCTTCAATCTTGGAAAAGCTTCTTAAAGCTAGAGCCATTACACTTCCTCTCATAAAACCTCATACCGGTTTTATTCCCACTCATTTTATGCTGTATGGTATAAGGAACACAACTACTGTAATTATCATCGCGTCAAAGGCCATAGTGACGGTAATTGCATAAATTTTAAGAACATTGTCTAGGAGATGATAGATAATGGAGACCTCATCGTGGACAACCCAAACATGCCGAAAAATCAAAATTTTCACATCTTTAAGAAGCCATTCCCTAACCATAAACCATTGTCTAATCAAAATAGTGAACCTTCATCCAATGAAAACAATGTCCGTGAAGTCCACATAGTTTTTGATATCGTGCTGGCCCGTCCCTACAATTTCACCTATTGCATCTATCAAGGAAATTCAGCGCACGAGCTCCTCTACCCATAAAGGAGCATACTTCTTCTACTCCTTTACCCATAGAGGAGTCCCCTTCATCTCCCCCTGCTCTCATGGAGGAACCCACGTTTTATACTAGTACCATTCCACCATCTACCTCGTAACCTACCAAACAGTCAAATAATATTAACTCTCCCATCCATTGGAGAATCATCATCACCTTCTCCTCCACCAAGGAGAAGTCTACCTCACCCCACCTATCATCTCTCCTACCCATGGGAGATTCTTCAGACATGACACTACATGTTGGGGGTAATTCTCCCTTAGCATTCTAGGACCCCATTGACCTGATCTTGGCTCTTTTACCCACAGAGTCCAAGGCTAATCGATTCATTGTCTCATAGACCTATTTCATAGGGATTTCCACCAAACCAACTGCATCTCCTCCTACAACAGTCCCGTTTTCATGGCTAGCCGATTGCTTGGATTACGTTGATAATTCCATGCTCTAGGGATGTCTTGACTCCCTGTTTGACTCAAATGCAAATTTTGTTTGAAGATACTTCCATGATCTACCCAAAGGTATTTACAACGACTAGATCAACCCTGATCATGCCTATCAAAATGGATTCTTCCTCATCCCATCTTCCTACATCCGAACCTTCACCCACGACTAAAACCATTCCAATGCCTAAAAACCTACCCACACCTATATATTCATTCGAGTATCTAGATTGATCACTACCTTGGGTGTCATGCCGACGTCAAGCCTTACCCATCCACTTGTCAAATTGGACTTAGCCATGTCTTCCCAAACCCACACCAAAGTTATTCCTCCACCTAAAAGGAAGACCCAACCTTATAGGCCACATACACCGTCTCACCTACCACACCTTTGTCACCTTCACCCCTTCCGTCCATCCTAGGGCCTCACCCATCAACCTTGGCCAAACAGTCTCTAACCAAGGCCAGTCAAAGCTAAGCAACCTATTGCTTCATCACGAGCCTTCGTTACACCTCATTTACCCACACGAAAAACACCCTCACCCTCACCCATGCATTTCTTACCACCTATACCTCCACTAGTTACTATAACCCCAACTTTTCCTATATGACTTCAACCCATACCATCCACCCAACCTCTACCAACCACTTCCACCACAACTCTATTCCCCCATGGGTAACCCATCCTCTTCCACCATCTGCTTTCCCTTTTACATCACGTACTCCCGTGTCACCTTTACCCAAGAAGGTGCAACCCAAAGATAAGAACCCACTACCCTCCAATAAGATAGTTAAACCAACAACACCTTCCATTGCTAGTTCTTCTACCACACCTTTACCCAAGTAGATGACATCAAAACCTAAGACAATACCACTTACCAAACCATTGGTCTAACCCATTCCTCCTCCTATAACGCCTCTTCCCTCCCGATCATCCACACCTTTACCCAAACCCACACTCACTTCCCATTGTGATCCGTTGGCAGGGTCCTATGCTAACATTCTAACCAACCTCTTAGAGACTTCCGTCATCACATTACCGCTGATTTGACCTTATGACCATCTCAAACCCAAAACAAAGGGGTTTGATGAAACCAAGATTTTTTCCTATCATCATGTTCCAGGGACATGATGTAGAAAATTGTAAGGTTCTAAAAATTGGTCTTCTCCAAGTTTTTCCTCCTCAATAAAATTTTGACGATGATGACCTTCTTGATGAGGACCATGTTCCACCTTCACCTGTCACAACACATCATCATCCTTTGCTTCTTTAACGACCTACATCTCCACCCCCACAACCCCTTTTTCCACCTCCAAAATTTAAGATCAACATGGTCCGTATCAAAGAGTTGGAAAAACCATCACCCAAATGCTAGTGTGCCCTACTCATTTCACAAGGATCTTCCCCCATTAGGTTTTCCTCTCATGTCGTTACACTACTCATCCCACACCTTCTCCATCTACCACCTTCCCTCGATTAACATGGTCCAAGTTACCACCCACGCCTAGAAGGACAAAGGAAAAGAAAAAGCAACTAGCCCATCAACTAACCCCATGCCCAATATACCATATGCACCACGCCAAAATCACCATTTGAGGACCCACATACCCTATCTCTGACGGGGTCACCCATCGTACAATGATAAAATAATTACATCAATCCCTTTAAAGATGTCTTTGTACGATCTTGTCCAAACTTCTGAATCTCATAGAAAAGCCCTTATGGAGGTTTTGCAATCCATCGAATTTTTACCCAATGACCCCACACCAGTGGCCTCCATTATCACCCCTCACCACATGGCCTCACTTACCAAATCATCTCCTTCTTCTACCCCCATGCCCACTCATCAAGTTGCCACCCTTAGTTTCTTTGATGAGGAGATTGTACCTCTCCAGTCAGATGACCCTGATCCCACCCTTTTCATTTCCATCTATATCGATAACATACACGTATGATGCATCATGATTGATGGTGGTGCTAGCATTAACATCATCTCCTCCCACGCATACAATCAAATGTGCATCCCTTCTAATTGTATGCATAATAACCTAGTTATGATGTGCTCCTTCAACGACATCATCACCTCCACCCTTGGCACCATTATTCTCCACATTCGTGTAGGCCCTCGCACTTGTCTTGAAAATTTTCTACATCTTAGAGGGAGAGTTCTAGTATAACCTATTGCTTGGTAGACCTTGGATTCACGTCATGGGTTGTGTCCCTTCAAATTTACACCGTGTAAAATTTGAACATGAAGGGCATAACTATACCATCCTAGCTGACCCGTCACCATTCAAAACTTGTAACATGTTGTACCGACCTAACGATGTCCTTGTACTAGTCAAGGCATCTACCACTACCCCCACTTCTCCTTCACCCACAACCCCATCCACCAATGCTACCACCACCTCTTCCATGCCCAACTCTTCTATTCCTACTATTGCCGTAGCCTCTGCAGCTGACCCATCTACTTCCCAACCAACCGATACCCCTCCTGCCCAATCATCTAGTGATTCATCTATCCCCAGTTACCCGCATATCGACTACCAATCCCTTAGAAGGTGTTTTTCAATGCCTCACTCTGGGGAGTACTTGCCTCTACAATATTAACACATTCCTCACTCCGCAAGAGTATGGAAACCTACGCCAACACCCTCATTATGACTATTGCATAGGAGAGGTTTTCCCTTATGGTCCTCCCCACCTTCGCACCAACTTAACGTATGGGGACTTGATAATAGCCACTTATTCACCTAAACCTCCATCCCAAACATGACCATTTTCATTTGACCTCCAATCCCTCACAAACGCCACTTCGCCCACACTTTCCTTCACCGTTGTGCATGGAAAGGATTTGGCTTTGGTTTTTATGAACAAGGCCATCATACCGTCATTCCATGTACCACCCAGTAAACACAAAGATCGTAGTGGCATTGGATTTTCTACACCATCTTCTAAGAAGGCCCACATCAACCTCATTGAGGAAGACAAACCTTCTCCACCCCATTCACCAATGTCACCACCTTCACCCACGGAGTCTATAGATCCTAAATCTATTCCTCCTAACTTTTTTTTCATGAACATGATTTCCTGGGACCTCTGACTTATCAATGCAATGGTGAGGATCCTTCTTATTTTCCCTTCTTGTATCCTAATATGATCGATGACGATACACCTTCTATTAACATCGTTCAATGTCAGGACGATGAGTCTATACTCACCTACCTTGGTGCGAAAGATTCTTATATTCACCAGTCATTACCTTCTAAGATGCAAACCATGTTGAACAATCGACCATCAAAATCAACATTAACACTCAAGATGACCCGCATTCTAAAGATAGGCCAATCTTTAGATGCTTTAGTGAACAAGAAGCTTTTACTTCTTTCCTCTGGACCATAATAATGCTTTTGCTTGGTCCTATGCTGATATGCTCGGTATTGACCCAAACATTGTGGTCCACAATATCGTAACCATTCCTGATGCCAAACCCATAAAAAAAAGCTACGGAAAATGCATCCTCACATTGCTCTTCTTGTCAAAGAAGAACTCTAGCACCTTCTCTTAGTTTCCTTCATCCTACCCATTGAATATCCCCAATGGATTTCTAACATCGTTCCTATCACAAAAGTGATATGGGGACTTCGCATTTACATGGATTTCTATGACCTCAACTTAGCTTGCCCCAAAGATGACTTTCCTCTACAAGGAATTGACCAACTGGTTGATCTCACCACCGCCATGAGATGCTATCACTCATGGATAGTTTCTCGGGTTATAATCAAATATTAATCGCTCCAGAAGATCAACACAAAACTGCCTTCATCACTCCTTGGGGGACGTTTTGCTAGTGAGTCACGCCTTTTGGCCTTAACAATGCTGGTGCTACATATTAGTGAGCCATGAATTATATCTTCAATGACATCATGCACCACATATTAGAAGATTATGTGGATGACCTTCTTGCCAAATCCAAACATCGGGCCAAACACCGATGAATCCTTAAAGTCATCTTTGACCGCCTCATCAAGTATTGTGTTCGCCTTCAACCTAAAAAGTGTGTCTTTGCGGTGCTTTTAGGAAAACTCCTTAGTTTCATCATTTCTTTGTGTGGCATAGAATTTGACCATGCTAAAGTAAAGGCTATTATCGAAATGCCTCCGCATACTAATATTCATCAACTTCATAGTTTACAAGGTAAGTTGCAATCTATTAAATCGATTTATTTCACAATTTTTGACCACTCACAACCATTCACCATCTCCTCAAAAGGATGTCTCATTCAAATGGGATGATGAATGCCACAAAGACTTTGATGCCTTAAAAAATACCTTATTCAACCACCGGTGCTCATTCCCCCTAAATATGACCACCTCCTTTACATATACATTTTTGCTTCTGACCATTCCTTAGGTGTCATGCTCGCTCATCACGATGATTAGCACATGGAACAAGCAGTTTGTTACATAAGATGTACCCTTATAGACTACGAAACTAGGTACACCCATGCTAATTTTTTTTTCTTAGCCTTAGTTTTTATCGCCACTAAACTTCTTCATTACCTACTCAACTACAAAACCTTTTTCGTCACTAACACTGATCCTCTACATTACATGTATGCCAAACCCTTCCAAAGATCAACATGTTGCACGTTGGTTCATGCTTCTTGCAAACCTTGACCTCAAATTTATAGACCAAAAATATATCAAGGGCCAAACCATCGTTGACCAACCGCGACGCACTCTCTCTCGGAGATTAGCCTTATAACTTTGACTTTCCTGGATGAATCCATTGTAACCCTCTATTTGGATGATACCATTTATCAAATGACCTTATTTTTCGATGGTTCCAAATGTCAACACGGGGGTGGTGCAGGTGTTATCCTCATTCCTCTTGATGGGAACCTATGTCGTTATCATTCAAATAAGATTTTGATTGCACTAACAACATCACCGAATATGAAGCACTCATATTAGGCCTTCAAACTACCATCACCTTAGACATCAAATCAATTATTATCTTTGGTGAATCTCAACCTCGTCAACAAAGTCAATGGTATATACTAGTGTCGTAACAAAATACTCCAAAAAGTACAAATGTCATGTCAACATACTTCAATACCTTTCATCATTACGAACTTCAAACCACCCCACATTCTATTAATAAATTTGTAGATACCATGGCCTATCTGGCTTCCAAATACCCATTTTGCCTTCCAAATCCAAAATATTTATCACAATACAAAGGTTGCAATCACTCTCTTATTTATCTTGAGATGTCAACTCCGTCAAACGATTACGCCCGGCTCACACTAGCTTTGGTATAAGCAGGTTTGAGACTATCTTTCCCTTTCCATTCTACCTCCCGATCTCACTTGTAATGGACAATGCACCTTTTTTAAAGGTGTCTCCTAAATACGTCTTTATGGGTGGTCTCCTTTATAAATAAAGCTTTGATGATATTCTCTTAGGATGCCTTATAAGTTCTAAAATTCCTTACACCATCAACGAAGTTCATGATAGAATTTATGGAGGTCACTTTAGTGGCTTAGCTATCGCTAAATGCATTCTTTACCTTGGATATTATTGGCCAGCACTAAACCGTGGTATTTATTGTGAACATTGTGTGAAATTCCAGCAACATGCTAATATTCATCATATACCTAGTCCCGCTTACGGGTTGCATGAGACCTTTGGCATTTCTCTCAATGGGGTTTGGATCTTGTTGGAGAGATCAATCCTCATTCTTCACAACACCATCAATGGATTATAACCACTACTAAATACTACACTAAATGGGTAGAAGACATTCCCCTCATTTCTAAAAAGTGAGAAAATTTGCGAATTCATCAACCATCACATCATTTTTCGGTTTGGTGTCCCTCACCGCCTCATCACTGATAATGGCAAGTAATTCAAAAATAAAACCCTACAAAAGCTTTGTGACGCTTTTGGCATTCAACTTAGTTTTTCTTCACCTTATTACCCACAAACAAATGGCCAAGTAGAATCAACCAATAAAACCTTGAACAAAATTATTATGAAAGTAGTTCATGATACTGGGAAGTATTGACATACATACATTCCTTTCACCTTGTGGGCTTATCGCACTAGTATTCATACTTTGACTACAACCACACCTTTCTCTCTAGTTTATGGTACCAAGGCTATCTTGCCTCTCAAAGTCTAGATTCCATCTCTTCGCATCTCACTACAAGACATGCTCAACGACGATGACTTTTGCCAGGACCGTTTAGCACAACTTGCATTGTTAGATGAGCATCGTCTCAATACTCTTGATCATTTGAAAATCTACCAAAAACGTATCAAACATGGCTACGATAAGTGAGTCCATGAATGAACCTTTCAGTGTCGTTGACTCGTCTCAAGAAAAATCACCATGTAACCAAAGAAGAAAAAAGTAAATGGGGAAAATTTGCTCCTAATTGGCTTGAACCCTATATCGTTACTCATACCTATGGATCAGGTGCTTATCGTTTGTCTTCACTCAAAGGTAAACCTGAACCTGAGCCCCTTAATGCCTTGCATCTTAGACCATTTTATTATTGAAATCCAGTCCTATATCACCTTCTGTCTATTGACCGCTCGTTCCTTGAGCGCTATTCACCTTCCATGTTCCCTATTTTGAGGATCAATGATTAATCAAGAATCATGTGATTACCCATCACCTTTCAGCCTTATCTTCAATATGAGTACCATGGCTCTACTCATGGCATGATTCTCATGGATAATTTTCATATTTTCAAATATGGAATCCCATGGTCGTTCATCACTTGAAACCATCTCTTTCATAGTTAACCTTTGTGTGCTATGGTTTTGTCTTCTAAACAAGAACCTAATCTTCCTCTATAGTCTTGTCCATGACTTAAACGCCCAAAAGTAAAATGGGATTCAACTCCTTGAGTCAAAATTCTAACAAAAAGATGACTTCCTCAAAAGGGACATCTCTTCTCTCTATCTCACCACTATAAATAGACTGCTCCCTTGAAGGACAACTATACAAAGCTTACCATACTGCACATAGTCTATCATAAAAAGAGACTATCCTTACACAAACAAAATAACATACTTAGAAGCTTCCCGCATTGATCAGCTTCACGAATACCTCAAGGAGATAATATACTCATCCCACATAGACTTCCCGCATCGATCAGTCTATCACAAACAAAAACAAAAGAAGAAAATGATAACTTTTTCGTCATGGACTTGCCTATTTTTGATCATGGGTTTCTTTCCAGGTAAACATGCTATCGTACACTAAGTTACACTAAACCACCCATTTTCACCTCATTGCCTTTTCACCCTAATTTTCTATCCGCTCAAGGGACTTTCCATAACTGCGACATTTCATGATCATGTGACTTTCTTCACCCTTAGAATAGTCCATTATGCAACGCCTTTAGGATCTCATGTTCATAAGCCAATCTTTGGTATGATAGACTCATTAGGGTTCTTATCAATTAGGTGGCTCTTTTTACCACCTCTTACCATACACCTTCTTCATTACTTGTTGATTCTCCTATACTAGACTAGACCATCGACACCTACATTTTAAAAGACTTCCTCTTTGCCTAAACTCAACCATGCCTAAAACCAAAATCAACCATGCCTATGACCTAGACCCAATTATGCCTTAAATCTACTGACCCATTCCTCTAACTTATCATATTATTCCCTAGCTTATAGGATAACTACATCATCCTGAGGCCTCTTTCCGCTAGGGCTATGTAGGTAGCACTTTGAGGGCATGGGGCCCTTGGAGGTTAGCTCGACCACTCTTACCCTAAACCATTTTCCCCACATATTTTCTATTAACATTCTACCGTAATTAATTTCCATTTTTATAACACTTGGAAACTTACTACACATACATATCTACCATGTTATCACATCATCAAAACATCCAATCAATCATTTCACATTTCCATAATATCAAAGATTTTAGAAATTTACACCATAACATACATATAACTCATCATTTATTTCCCATGTTACCAATAACTTGGAAATTAAATCAAAATTAAAAACAAGACTCCATCATTCCTAAACCGACCTAACTCAACCATGCATATAATTGACTCAACCATGCCTATACCTCGAGCCAATAATGCCTATACCCGACTCAACCATGCCTAACCGATCTGAATCCACCATGCCTAATCCACCTAATTTCCATCCATATACAAATAACAATAGAACTTCCAAAACACAAGTGCATCATCCATAACCATCAATCTCACCATCTATAAATAAAAGTCTATGTATCCATCAACTATACATTGATACAAAATAATATAAGTATCTCAAAACTCTCATAAACCTCACCATCTTCGGCACTCGTGATGATACATGATCAAAAATCTCAAAACTCTCATGTACAAGCTCACTATTATCGGCACACAGACGATATACATAAAAATAAACAAAATGGTGATGTACGGTGACATCAATCATCGGTCCATCTGATGTCCATGTTAGTCTCACATGTCTCCTCCTCTCTACCTATATGACACCCTGTAGCATCATCTCTCCACCCTCTGTGGGTCTAGGTCTCACCTCCGCTTGCCTCGTAACTAGGTCAGGCCTACGTGAACTAGTGGCCTCACCTTAACCCTATCTTTGGGCTTGTGGCCCCCTATACTCTCTACACTATGTGTGTGGGATATCATCCTCTCACTCGAGGCTTGCTATGCCCTATACTCTATATAGGAGGGGACATCTATACCGATAGTAGTCAAGTGATCGCGATAGATCTAGCCACATTCGGGGCAGCCACTGAATCTCGCCATCGACACTATCTCGTGGGGGTGCCATATGTCTCACAACAACCTACGAGCTCGCCTCTACTAATAATGGCTTCGACCCTTTCCATGTGAACCCTGCCCTCCTCCTGTACTGTGGGACCCTATCCCACTTGCTGCCGTAAAATGGGATCTTGTCCACAGGCTTGTGAGGGTTCCTGCGCTTGTGACCTAGGCAGTAGGGCCAAAATTTGAGCATGTGCAATGGCCAACTTACCATGCGGACCTACTACCATGCACTGTATAAGGTAGCTACCTACCCTCTATCACCATCCCCACCCTATGCGGGTACACTGTCCCGTGCTACCTATGCCCTGTAACGCCCCACTCGAGCCTATAGTGTGGTAACCTATGCCTCTAACCATGTCATTTGCCCCGTAACACCGTGATCTTGCCCTATAAGGAAACCACCTGCCCCGTAGGGTGTCCTGTTGAATCGTAATCATGGCTAGGTCGACTACCCTGGTCTAAGTGGTGCTACTCATAGCTACGTTGCCCACCACTACCTCGTATCTATCTCAGTAACCCCAACATCATCAATCCACTGGTCCACCGCCTACTCCTCCCCTGCCTGTGGGCACCATCGGATGTGGTAGAGGCATAGGCCTCTCCACGTTATCTCTCTTGTATTGTGGGAATGGTGGAGGCACATCCTGAGGCAGCCCAAACTTCCATCTACCCTATCAATGGGTATCATCTCATGCTCACCAACACGACATCCCTCTATCCATCTGAGTAGTTGTAGCTCATCCAACTCCATGGCCATGTGTTTGTATGAAGGGAAGCCAACATATGGCCTCTAAATGATGTCAACTCCTAGACAACCCCTCTAGTATGCACTGTAATATGCTACATCATGTGTAGCCCTAGTAGCCATGCACTCTCCCCTAGCAGACACCTAATTCCTGTAGCTAACTCGGACCAATCCCACATTGAATGCATCAGACAAGGCATACCAAATGGATGCACACATATGATGTGCTCATATGCCCAACAATGAAGAAGAAAGGTACAACAAAAACTAAACCTCTGAAGCCTCCCATAGGCCCATAGCTTTTGTATAGCACTCATGGGAATCTCCCACCCTTCGCATCTAGAAATGTGAAGCAAAACATTGCCTCCATGGTCAGGACAACCAACCTCGTCTCCCGAGGATGGGCCGTGTACATGTCCCCATAGCTTAGGCTTATACTCGGGTACTCTTCTCCTCCATCTCCTCTCCAAACACCTCCAATGAGAATCTCCTCGATGCCTATAAGGGAATATAATAAACTTGCTCTCCCACTATAGGCAGCCGTAGGATTCTATATACGTCCTCCAGGGTGAATGTGATCTCACCCATCGACAAATGAATTGTATTGGTTGTTGAATCCCATATATCGATGAGTGCGACCATCAAGCTCGGCTCTCGAAGTATATTCCCGTAGTGTCGATCCCAATCAGCCAACGTCCGTCACATGCCTCCACTCCTCTGTGGTCATGCTCGACTATACCACTAGCAATAAAGGTGGTACTCTATCTCTCATCCATAGCTGGTCCCTAGCTTGCATCCAACAAACCAAAACATTGTTAAGCCTTGACCATACCCAACATATCTCTTAACCAACCAACCTATTCCCAAGACCCTTACTACTTATTACCCTATAACCACATCCCAACCCTAAAGACTACCCCTTTTCCCCCAATCCCAATTTCACATCCCTCAACTCGTACCTATTTGTACCTATTACCCTACCCATTTTCAATAAACTTGCCTTTCTATCTCATTTCCTATCTTTCCATCCCACCCTATCTCTTTTATTGCCCTATTTTCCGCTAGAGCAGACCGACATCGGTCCATCATAACCGACATCACCACCTAATCACTGATACTTGATGATCTTTGGCCAAGGCCAACCAATGTCAGCCAATCCACGACCAACGTTGGTCTCTGTCATGTGATTAAAAACCGAACCCCCCGACCTATCCAAATTTTCTTACAAACAACCTAAAAGCCTACTCTACCCTACCCAAACCTACCCTAACTTCATTCGACCCCTATTTAGACTATATTGGACCCCCCTCCCCCATTCCATTCATTTTACCTACAAATACAAATTCATTTTCCACCCAAACCCCCTTTTACCTAACCAATTTAAAAAGAACTATTTTAATAAAAATGTGTAGATCGATAGAATCCTACCTCATCTCTCGTGTCGTCGAGTTATAACACCTAGACAAACTGTTATATTTCTCTTTGCATTACAAGCATTGGCATGTGATTTTCTTGAATGAGGTGTGTTTCCTTGATTGTTGAAAATCATGCTTGTTATGGATAAATCATTTCTGCTCTTGGATTCATTGGACTGAAATGTTATGGCTTGCAAGAATCCACTTTCACTTCTTATTGATAAGCTGCAATCTAGTTTTGAGAGTTACAAACTTATCTCTTGTACTGACTCATCCTTGGATCAATTTTAGTGATCCAAGGAATGTTTTAAATCTTCTTAACGGACTTGAATGGTAAATTGACATTCATTGGTTGAGAGACATAGTGGAATGAACTTTGTATGTTACAAGTTCTTTAGACTTGAGTGATCGTGTCTTCATTTGGTTGTATGTTGTGCTTGGGTCTTTGGGATTGATCTCGTAGGACATTATTGGCGTAAAAAAATATAGTCATCTTATGACTATGAAGGGGATCAGGATCCTAAAGCTAAAGGACTATCCTAACGGTATCCTAAACTAGGTATGAATGCCTACTTCCTAGCTACGTCTATTTAATCAAGTTATAATCTAACCTAAGCTTCTTATTCTATTGTGTTGGGGGGTGACCTAACCTAAGCTCTTGTGCTAAATCAATAAGGGAAGGGAATATTACTATGGTGATACTATACTATGCTAATCTAATGCCTAAAACTATTGGTTAAGAATTTGACATAACCTAAGGTGGTATTACCTATGGTGATGTTTATAAACCTAAGGAAATTAATTAGGAAATGATTTTTGGACTAACCTAAACTTTAGGAAATCTAGCCTAAACTATTTGAAAGGGGCCGAGGGTCACATGTCTCTACGGCGATGGTTCCAATGGCTTTTATTTTGATTTGATTTGGTATTAAGGCATGAAGTATTGCCAGTTTGGTAAGGGCTAGTTAAATTTTAGTGGGGCTTATGTGGAGGCTTCGCTAAGTATGGAATTTCATGTTGGATTGGAATTGGCATCCGCCAGTTTTGGGAGGCGGTGGCATGGAGAGACAAGTGGGAGAATAAGGAGTTATGGCATTAATGAATCTTGGTTTTTGTGTACAAACCATCTTGGAAACTTGAGAGGTGGGTTTGTGAGAGTTTTTTTGGTTTTGCATGCCTCGTGAATTTTGCTCTGCATGGACCTATCTGGTTCTTTGAACCAACAGTTTGACTTCTTCTTCTTCTTGGCTATTTTTGGTTTCTCTGGCCTATTTTCGATCAGGGGAATGTATAAGAGGCATTGGAAGAAGAATTTTTTGGTTGTTGATCTGTCATGGAGAAGAAAAAGGGTTGGAAGCTTGGCTGGAAGTATCCTTTGAATTGGTAGAGGCACTATCAAGCATGATAGGCTCTACCCATTAAGATTTCTTGCTTTCTTCTAAATGATTCATTAAAACAATTCTACTCACTTGGGATATATTTTTGCATGATGTGACTGGTTATTTTCTTGCATGTTTTCATGAAATCTATGTGGTTTTTGGAATGTGAATCCATTACTGTTAATGGTAGTTTTTGGGAACTTTCTCTGTACTAGTTATTAGTGGTATTCATGCGAATTTGTATTCGAAGCTCTGTAACTTGTATTTGAATCTCTGTAACTTGCATTCAAAGCTCTATAACTTGCATTCAAGACTAATGTTGACTGAACTAGCCTTCTGCTTGAATGGTTTTGAATCTCTATTTTATTCTTGTGTTTCATTGAGCTTGAAGTGGAGCTTCGTGGTTGTTCTAAGCTTGTATTGAAGCTTCGTGATTTGTTATGAGCTTTTATTGGGACTTTGTGTTTGTTTTGGACTGAGTTGGAACTTGGTGTAGTTCTAAAATTTTTGTTTAATCTTCGTATTCAATTCTTTGTACTCGTATTCGCCTCTTGTGAATGCTTGAACTTACTTTGTTGAGTTTTGTTTTGTACTTACGCTCTGAACTAGAGTTTTATTCTTCTTTATGGAATTGGAAATGCTTGAACCCATAATAGAGCATTGGTGTTTATTCTGAGCTTGTATTTAGGGCCTTGGGTTTCTTTATAGGCTCATATTTGAACTTTGTGTTTGTCTGAGCCAGTATTGAAGCTTGTGGAGTTCTGAACTTTTGTTGAAGCTCGTGTTAGACACTCAGATCTTGATATTCCACTCTTGATTGATCCGAACTCGAGTTGAGTCATGTGTTTGAATATTTACTTGTATACCGAAATGGAGTATTGTTGGTATTGTGGATGTGAAAAGCTTTAAATCCATTTAAGGACTATTTGTTCAAAAGAGTCTTGAGAGATTTTTTTGTTTAAAAAGTAGAGCTGGTAATATCTTTTGAGACCTTCTTCTTGTAACTTATTTTTGGCTCTATTGTGGTACTTCTATTTTGGAGACTATACCACCTTCTTCGAGCATGACATGGCATGTGAATATGAAGTGTTTCCTATTCTTCTCTGCCCTGAGCAAATCTATGTCCTGTGGAAGGCTTGACTGTTGTTGTAGAAGGATTAAGGGACTGTATTTATATCTTGTTATGGGTATAGTTAATTTTTAGTTCGTTTGGAACAGTCGTATCCATTTTTATAGGGTTTATGGAATGCATTATTTAATTCATTTTTGTCATTGATGTTAAAACAAATCCTCACCTGTCATAAGCTTTTAACTAGAACTCGAGAGGCTTGTGGTGATTCATTATTCGATTTGGAAGTAAGTTTGGGATAGTACTTGTCTTAAAAGTGTTGTTTAGTTTTCTTACTCTCTTCTGATCTCTTATATGATTCTTGAGTTTTAATAGAATGTTGAATCTAAAACCTAGCATACTGAGTGTAGTATGAAGAGATATAGTATCACTGTTCTGAATGCTTTGTAATTTTGTTCTTATTGGGATTGTGAACTGCTTACTCATTTGCATTAAGTGTTGATGCCTTGTAATGGGAATTTGGTCCTTTGAGTTCATAAGTTGTATTGACCCTTGTATATCTTGCCTTTTTGGCAGATTTCTACTCCTTTATGGATTCATTGAATGAATCTCCAAGTTTTATAGAGAAGGGAATATGTTCTCTTGGGGACAATATACTGTTTAGAGTATGTACTGTGAATTTCATTATGAGATTTGAATTGAACTTGAACTGGGTGAATGGAAATGGGTAAACCAGTTTGATAGAATTGTAATGGAAAAATTAGAAGTGTTCTTTCTTTAACTGATGCATTCGGTTTTGTGTTCTCTTTTGGGAACTAGATAAAAATTTCTAAGTTTGAATTAGATAAGGAATTTCATTTCATAGTATAAATGAAATGAATTATGGATTGGGTCCTATTCAATTTGAAATCCTTTTTCTGTTGATTGTATAAGTTCATTGGCTGAAATTATCTTTAATTGATTCTCTTTTGAGATGGGAACTTCTTGTGGATTGGTTAAGAGATTTGTTTTTCTTGAGTATAGCTTGGATTGGTGGACAGTCTTGTTTCGCACCTTTAACTTATAATCTACTAAGATACGTGGTTAGTAAGACTTTCAGCTTAGAATGTTTTGTTTCCTAATCTTCTTAGATTGAATTGGGATTCTTGTTTAGATGTTGCCTCCTTATTTATGGACTCCTTATATTGTTATCTTTGGACTGAGGTAGTGTTGTGTGTTCTAAACTCCGATTCTATCCTTCAGATGAATTGTGTCTGAGGAATAGGTATGTATTGATTCTCTTCTTTTGTTTATATGGAAAGATGAAGCATACTAATTTGAGCTATGCTATAACTAACTTCTTTTGCTACTTAGAAAAGATAAATGTGTATTTCTATTCTTATGGAATTATGAAACAATTGGATGACAAGACTTGTTGACTGTTTTAAAGTAATTGATAGGATCAATTAAATCTTGTGATATAATTATGATGTTGTGGATTATATTAAGTTATTTTCTTAAAAGTGAATTCATACTCTTTTATGGTACTTATTTTCTGGATGTTATTACTTATGATTGTTTGTATGATGTATATTAATTGTTTCATTAAAGCAGAGTTGTTTAATGAAACAATTAGTGGAATGCACTTTACTTTAATGCTTAGTGCTTATCATGCTCGGCCTTCATTGAATCGACTGTCTAGCAATTTTGCAGATGGACATCATAAGTGATAAAAGAAGACAAGAAATTTCATGATGTATTGGCTTATTTAATTCGGGATCTTATGTAAAAGTTTTGAATTATTCTTGAGTTGTAATGGAAAAGAAAAGTGATGTTCTTTTAAGATCTTAATTAAGATTGACATGCAAAATGTCTGAATTGCATAGTCTTGTAAATGTACATTTTAAATCATGAATTGAAAGGTTTGTGTTGGAATTCAATGTGTGAAGTGAAATATTTGTACTTATATGCCAGAAATAATAGTGATATCTTTGCGGTATTCTTTATATCTGTTTATATACTTTTGCTATTATCAGATATTGAGTAGGATTAAGGAGATAGTATAATCTCCCCTATTATAATGAACTTGTTAAATTGCAAAAGATGTCATTCTTTAACTACACAACTATAGTTTAATAATGAAATATGCATGGGACATACAATTAAACTATATGTGTAACGAATGATAAAAAGGTTATGTTAAAAACCTAACATTTAACCATGTAGAGGAAGACTCTTCCTCTCCCAAAGAACGAAAGATAAGATGATTAGTGGTTATGATCCTTAATCGTGGATAATTTTAGTGGCGAATATTCATAATATGGTGAATATTCCATTTTTGAAAAATTTGAAAAGGTGAATTTTCTGGTACGGGTCAGTGACATGTTCGCCTAAAAATTACAGTTTAATTTTTTTTAGGGGTCGGCTTTGCCTACCCTTGAAACTATCCCCTATATAATCCTAGATTATTTGCCAGTAGAACACTACTAGATCACTCATACCACCTGGGGGCATATGTATTAGCAAGTCTGTAAATGCACGATAGGAGGCAGAGAGGCTATGATGCGTGACAGAGGCGGAGGCTGCAGACGAGTGACATAGAGTTTGTTGACATGCGATATGGAGAGTTTGTTGACGCGCGACATGGAGAGTTTGTTGATGTATGACAGAGTGTGGAGGAAGTAGACGCATGACAGAGAGTTTGTTGACGTGTGACAAAGATATTTTGTTGTTGTGTGACCAGAGGGTAGAGGCTGCAGATGCACAACATAAGATTTGTTGGTGCACATCAACAAGGTGGTTGACACGCGTCAATGAACCTCACTGATGCGCGTCAACGACCTTGTTGACACGTGTCAATGAGCCTCGATGACACATGTCAACCACCTTGTTGATGCGTGTTAACAAGGGTGCTTTATCACGCGTCTACATGACTTCTGTCACACTTCTTAAAAATCAGGTGAAAATTTTGTTTCCGGACCCCCAAAAATTTGCCTTCCCACGAAACCGGTTTTGAGGATATTCGCCAGGTATTTTCCACCTCCGATTTTCAAGAGGTCTCTTAAAATGAACCCTATCCTTTATCTTTATAACTTAATTTATAAAGTAAACACTAGTTGAATCTAGGTGGATGTCACACTTGATTTGGACAACTAAGTTGCATTAGGAATTAAACGTTGATGTTTGCTGTCTTGTTTTGGGGATAATTGCTTGTTATGCCACGTTAATGAACAATAATGCAAACATGGTTTAATGAAGTTCTCCATACCTAATCAGGATAAGTATGGGTAAAGAACTTAATGAATGTTGGGATTAGGGTTAGGCATGGTTGCTGTAATCTGAATCTTAATCCAATTTAATTATGATTAATGACCACTAAGGGGGTATGTACATCTTGATGAATCAGTTCTAACGGATGTTGGCACACACCAACTATAGGACTGTACCCACGAGAAGTCTTGGGACTTCTCGAGGATACAATGTTGTAGTTGACATGTGGTAACACCCTTCCGTATTTGTTCATCTAGATTTACACACATTTAGACTTGAACTTAGTTTCTCTCTAGGTTAAGTTAGTAGCATGTTTAGGATAGGTAGTAGCTTTCATTGACTCAGGGTACCTCGGCACATCCGATTGACTTAGGTCAACCGAGTATGCCCATATACCCTAAGTCATTGTGAGCATCTTCCTATAATAAACTATGTTTCTAACCCAAGCTAGGGTCAAACCTTGGGCAAGTGGATAGTCAATAAAGACCATTCTAGATAACAAAAGAGTGAGGTGAAGGACGTATTCCAAAATGATGAGTATGTCATCTAGGAATAGTAACATGAACAATATGTTGAAAATATTTGGCCAAAGTATCGCAAGTGCTGGTTGCAGTGTCCTATGTCACCTAGTTTAAAGCAACGTGATGTCAGATGAATATTGGTAATAAATATTTAGATATGTTCTTTAAATAGATCACTCAATACCAGAATAGGGTAGGAGAACCAAGTATACGTAGTATACATAAAGTATTCTATACTTTAAGTTAACATGAGAGA
Source organism: Taxus wallichiana var. yunnanensis (assembly GCA_018340775.1). Taxonomy (NCBI): domain Eukaryota; kingdom Viridiplantae; phylum Streptophyta; class Pinopsida; order Cupressales; family Taxaceae; genus Taxus; species Taxus wallichiana. The sequence continues at coordinate 530,907,432 of CM031244.1, forward strand.
TCGGTTGGTAACCAAGTCATAGAATGAGAGATCGGTAGCATACCGAGTCATTACAACTACATATGGTTATCTACTATGAAATTGATTGGCATGGAATGTGTGTTCTAAATGATATTTTATTTAGAACAAAGAACATTATGTTTCAAATTTTTATTTTCCTTGTTTCTAAAGTCTTAAAATGGGAATGTTACAGGGCATGGTGGTGTGTCTGCACTCAGTCTTGGTGGTCCACCGAAACCCTCTCCTACCTCTCGCCATCACTAAATTAACTTCCCTACATCGCAATCAATCGAATCACTCGACTCGATCTCATGGAACTAACAAACAAATGCCAATCACCCACTACGAGGCTTGCTAGCTCACCGCTCCATCTCATTCTATCGCTTTCCTACTTTCCAACTCTCTTCTGTCATTTTCACAAAGGACAACAAGTTACAATGAATCTATAAAATATGGTTTTTTATTTTTATTTAACCTACCCGACTTGACTGACGTTGTTCATACCAAACCAACATTGGTTAAGTTTTAACTGGCATTAGCTATATGTTATTACCATTTTCACCCCAATTTTCCCATTTTTGACCTCAAACCATCATTTCCCGATACCCTTTGACCTTACCCACTCTTATGGCAACCTACCTACAAGCCCAAACTACCCTTCATTTCCTTAGTTGCGTCTCGGGATTTGTTATTTTACCTATACCTTGGCCTTACTCGTGCCATGACCTATTTACCTAGACCTGACCTACTTGGTGTGACCATTGACCTTATGTACTCGCTATACCTTGTGATGTTGTTACCTATGTTGTTTTAGCCTAATAACCATACCTTTCCTATTGTCGTGTCGTTTATCCCAACCAAACCTTTGGTGTACCGAAACATACCTAAACGTTCCTACACTTGACCTATGTTGTGTGTCCGGACCATATCCTATACCTTGGATACCTGACACACTTCACCCTTGTTTGGATAAACCTATCAACCTTGGACGATGTAGAGTTTGCAAGCTCTTCAACCTGGTATTGTGTTGTAATCTATACGTGTGTGTGCATTTGATTTCCATTACCCATTACCCAATTTGACCATGGCCTATTACCTATTACCCAATTTAACCATTACCCATTCCCAATTTGACCTCGACCTATTACCTATTACGCGAGTTGACCATCACCCTTTCCCATAGTAATGATACCCTTCCCCGCCTACCTTCACTTCCACTAAGTACACCTTTGTCAAACCACTCACCAGTTCCTGGTTTGAGGGGGATCACCTTCACCCACACATGGGGCAATCACTTCCTATTTTTGTCACCGCGTTTACCAATACAAGCTACGCAACAAAAAGGGGAAAAATGTAGACACCAAATTTGGGTCACACTCCCCTTTACCCCACATGTATATTAATTTAATTACCTACAATTAAATTAATGCCCATTCTCACAATATTCATTATTTAATTACCTTAATTGAACTAATTTCCACCTCACCTAGACACCTCACCCCACCACATCACCTAGACACTTCATCATAGACCTATTCATAACATGTTTCCTTTTAACTAGGACTTAATCTTCACTTACCATAACTAACTAAGACTTAGTTAAACCCTAAAATCACATGCCTATTCTTCCTCTAACCGCATGCCCACTTATCTAAGTGTAATATCCCATTTTGATCCGCAACAATGGACAAAACTGGCCAAAAAGATTGCTAAGATCTGTCATTTTAGCAATCCTAGGATTTCCTACCTTAATCGACACCGATTAACCCTAAACCAACGCCGGTCACGTATAACCATCATTGGTTACCTTATATTCATTTTTGGTAACCTTTGTTTGGTGTTGGAAGAATCATTCGAGTATGAGAAGAGAGATATCTACATACAAGCACACACCAAAGCACTCTTGCACATCCAAACATCCTGAACCGGCACCAAACACTGATATGAAGGTCAAAGATTCATGGTAACATTCTGGGAAGCACGACCATGGCACTGACCACCACTTCCACGGATCAACCATCACCTCCATCCTACCACCAGGTCTGTAAGTACAAGTAAGTATATTTGGATTTACATCATTCCATACTTATTTAGATCAGTTTCTTTATCTCTGTTTGGGAGTCCTAGTCTCCTTTGCATCTCATCACCTCTCACCTTCCTGTCAATCCCTCCACCTAACCACCTACAACCTCCCAACTCTCCATACATGATTCTAGATATCCCTGAGTATTCCCAAAGCACTATCATCAACCTCACCATTCTCTGTCTATTCTCTGTGTAATCACAGAGAATCATCAAAACAAAACTTTATTGAGTCTCTATCAGCCCAACCCTATCGATGCTAGTTAACCTAAACCGTTGTCGCTTCTCTCAACCGACATCATTGTACACCAGATCGACGCGCCTTTGTATCTGAAAATCTTCCTGTAATAACAAATTCATAACATTCACCCAAATAACCCAAACCACTCAAAACTTGACCTTGACTTGTCCCAACCACCTTATTCACCTATCTAACTTCCAGATCTAATCATAACCTATCATGTTAGATTAGATTTGCTTATTGTACTTGAATGAGACACCTAAATCATATCAACTAGAGTAGGATATTATGTGTTTATGTTATTTCTTGTATTAAATTGTGTTAAAAAGTGGATTAAAAACCATCTAGGAAGTATCACACTTCCCGGATCTAGCATTCGCTAGGAAGTCCACTGACATATATTGTTTAATATTCCTCTTGTGGTCTTGCTTTTCATCTCAACTAGTTCCTCCTAGAAAAAGGGAGTTCTCGCAATCATCACTAGATCAAAAGTCGAATGCATGCACTCTACCTTCCACCTTCATTCACATGTATTCCTCCTCACCCTTACCTTATTTGTTTTGATCATACGTACACAACTTGTTGGAGAAATAGTTTAATAATGTTTTGTAAAACACAAGAAAAATCTACATCGATAACTATTGTGAAACATTAATAAATTCAAGATTGATCATTTGAGGTATTATGGATATGGAAGGTTGCATTCTTGCAAGAGTCCAAAATTTTTGTTTTTGTGTCTCTACAATAAGACTAGGGATTTTGGGCATAGGATCTAGCATAGAAGGTATAGAATCAATATCAATGGTGCTTGATGATTGACCCTCTTCTTTAGAGTCTTCATTTATGTCATGTATTGGAAGGAAATTTTGAATCATTTTCAAGTTTTCATTCTATGTTTGAAGATATTTGTCTAAAATACTATCAATTTCCAATTGCACTAACGGAAGAGCATCTGGAGTTGAGATTGATTGGTTTTGGTTTATAGATACTTGATCCCTATATTATTGATCTCATTGAATTTTATCATTTAAAGAATATTGGATAACATTCAACTCTTCATTAGAATTTGTGTTAGGTGATGTGTTTTATATTTTGATAGCTTCATTGTCGATTTATATTTCGATGAATCCATCGTCAATTAATTCTTAGACATAATCATAGAGACTTGAACAATGATCCATAGAGTGGCCTTTGATGTGGTGAAATTCACAATATTCCAATTCTTTATACCACTTAGGCTTGGGTTCCCATTCAAAGAAGGGTCTTGTGATTGGATATTTTATCATATTATCCTTTGCTAATTGTTGAAAGGCACCAAAGATAATGTATCCGAGGGGTGTAAACTAACCTTTAACTTTGAGAGGATTAGTGTCTTCAAAAAATGATATGATGGAATTAAAATCAAGGTTGTTCAAATATTGACCCTGATCGGGAGCTTTTTCATTTATACCATACTTGGGGAATGGATTTGAAAACACCTTTAAATTATCACTGGGTGTTTTATTTAGTGGTGGGTCTTTGACCGTTATGTCTTCATTATCAATGAGGTCTTGGATGTAATGGAAAAGTTGTCTACATTTGTCTGTTTGATGACCATAAACGTGATGAAAATTGTAATATGTATTGGGTTTGTACCAAGATGGCTTAGGTTCCAATTAAACAAAGGGTTTTGTGATATAATATGTGACCATATTAGAATTGGCCAGCTTTCATAAGACACTTAAAAGGATCTCTCCCAATGTTGTAAATTGTCGTCATTTTTATCATGAAAAGGAGGTGCTTCTTTACTCGACACCACAATGGATTGTTTTGATTTAGATTTTCTAGCTTGGTTATTTTGCACATTGTTCACATTATGGTTGTTAATTACACCATCATTGATTTACATTACGATTGTGATCGACGTATTTGGATTTATCTTGATGAGTGTTATTTTTGTGGTGATTTTTATCCTTAGAATGAGGCTTGATTAAGCCTTTCACAATGAGGATTTTTATATTTGAGTTCCCTTTTCAATAACCTCCTCAAAAATTTTAAGGAAATGCATCTACATGTGAAAGGAAAACTCATTGTTAAGGTTTGATAAAAATATACCGATCAATTATTTCACAGGATGAAACATGGGAATTGGCTTACAATTCCTCTTTATCGGTGTAAGAATTTTGCAAAGCTTTCATTAGTTCGTTGTTTTTCATTACAAAAATGAATAATTTTTATTTTTGATTCTAGGTTGAATGAGAATTTTTAACAAAATTCTTCGAGAGGTACGTAAAAGTGTTGATTGATCCCTTTGGGAGGTGTAGGAACATCGAAAGCTTTCCTTCTAAACTCTTAGGGAAGAGTTGTAAGAGAAAGATATCATTGTTTGCCACTTCCTGACATGCCATGAAGAATTCTTTGATATTCTCTTGTGGATCATTTTTTCCTTGTATTTGTCAAATTTGGGTGTCTCAAAGGATTTTGGGAAGGGTATGCATAGGATGTCCTTATCAAAAGGGTAAGGATACAATTCATCAAAATTTAATTTTTATGTTTTTGTTGCATGCCTGAAATTTTATCCTTCGTTGTTTGCCATTCTCAAACAAGTGGTGAATTAGTTTGTGGAATAGTTGAAGTATTATCATTTTTTATATTGGTTTTCTCTTTGTTTGTGTCAACATGAGTTTTGGATGTATCATCACTTTTCCTCTTTGATTCTTTATTGTTGGTGTCATTAGTGACTTTAGAAGATATTAGAGCCAATTGCTTTTCCATTGCATTGATTTGATCAATCAAGGCTTGATTTGACTTAGGGGCCAAAGCACTAGATTTACCTTTTTATTGGAATTTTTGTACTTGGTCCAACTTCATCATGGTTATTTGATTTGGGTTGTGTACCCTTAGTTGATTTGGGTTGACCTCGTAATTTTTTTAAAATGTCGTCGTCAAAATTAGAAGGTAGTTTTCTCCCATTTTGAGGAGACAAAGTAAAAATTCATCTTTATTTAGTCGTAATAGCCCTTCAAAGTGTGTTTTTTCTTCTATAGAAGGGTATTCATCCCTTTTTCAAAGATAAACTGGAAAGTATTTCAATATTGTCTTTCGAATGGACCATAATTACAATGTCTTGTTGTCCCATAATTTTTAAAAGAGGGAGGAAAAAAGAAAAGGCAAGACGAGTTACTCAACCCTTAGCAAAGTGAATTCTAAGATGGAAGAGGGGTTTGTAAGATTTAATAATGTAACCCTTAGCAACGTGAATGCTAATATGGAAGAGGTTTGAAAGGTTTGATAAGATACTCAACCCTTAGCAAAGTGAATGCTAAGATGGAAGAGGTTTGAAAATATTTAATAAGGTACTCAACCCTTAACAAAGTGAATGCTAAGATGGAAGAGGTTAAAAATGAAAGTCTGATTATTTGAACCTTAGCAAAGTGAATGCTAAGATGGAAGAATTTAGAAATGAGGGTTGATTACTCGACCCTTAGCAAAGTGAATGCTAAGATGGAAGAGGTTTGAAAATGAAGATACCTAAAATTTAACAAAGTGAATGTTAAATTTGTAAACATAAGATGGTATAGTGCTTAGAGTTTAACAATTTCTATGTTAAACTAAAATACTTAGGAAAGTGATAGAGCAATAAGATCGTGATGGTGCTTGACCATGATAAAGTGAATATCAAGATGTCAAGACTTAGATTGAGAATGAATGTGCTCAAGTGAGGACATGGGTATCCACAACTCAAGGCTTTGAACGTTGATTGCAAATTTAGAAGATGGGGAGATAAAGTGTGTATGATAAGATTGTGGAACAAAAACTTTATAACACAAAATAGACGATGATAATGTTATGTAAGGAGGGCCTCTAAACTTAAGTTGGCTTGGTCAAGGTGTGGCTTCCTATAAAAATGGTTCTCTCCCTAAATTCCAAAAATATTACCCAAGCGAGCATGGTATACTATTGCTATTTTTCATATTTAATTTACCCCTCTTGATACAATAATATGGATTTTACTCCACTCAAAGGATCAAACCAAGGCCACCACTATGGATAATTTTGACTCTAATCCTCATAAAGGTATACTAGTCAAGTAAGTTGGGATCCCATTTCATTGGATAGTTCACTCAAGGTGCCAACTACTTTGGGGTTCTTGTGGTACTCCTCAATAAAGAGTTTCTAGCCCCTAGCCATGTACTTCCCATAATTACAGTTCAAAGGAGGAATAAACCCGTCTCTAAAAAAATTAATTAAAGAGAGTTTTTATAATGTTTAATAAAAGACGGTGATATAAAGGTTTTCTTGATTTTCACAAACAAAGGCAACTTGCAGCTTAGTTTTTTTGATTTAAAAGGTAACCTTCATAGTGATGTCCTGCAAGAAATTAGTTAGAAGTTTTCCTACGGTAAAAACACAAGAGAAAACATAAAAACAAACCCACGTTTTTGATTTTTCAAGATCACTTATGAAAGTGTGAGAAAATATCATACACATGAGCTTATTGAGATTAGTTTCACAAAAACAACTTCCTAAAACGTAAAACCAACCCCCAAAAAAAGTTTAATACATTCGAATATCCTCTAAAAATGATCTAATAGAAAAGAAATATCCAACATCCATAATTTAAAGTTTTTGGTTAGCTTATTGAGTATAATGTGATTGATAGTTTAAATTAGGACATAAGTGTTAAATAAGCCCTAATTAATTAAAAATAATAATTATTTAATCAAAAAAAAAAATGAAAGGTTAGAATAAAATAATTAACTAAATTTAACCTAATTGAAAAACCTTGAAAAAGGAAAAGGAAAGAAAGAAACCCTAAAAATCTTAATGTTGAGCCAAAGAGAGGGTAATGGCTCATCTTGACTAAGTTATAGGTTGCGTACGCAAGGAGTTCATGCTTGATTCCATTGGATCGGTCTCGTGGAGGGGAGACAGGGATGGATGTGGCGAGTTCAAGGGAGATGGTGAGGAGAGCTCTACCGGATTGGGATGAGTTAGATCGGTAGGGTTCGATGAGATGGATTAGATCGGTAGGTTAAATTTGGTCAATCTTGGCATGTGCAGGTAGAACTCGATTTGGGATTAGGATTAGGTGAGGAAGCTTTATGAGATGGTTTAGCTTGGTGAAGGGTTTAATGATGAGGTCAAGGGGACCTTGGGGAGTGTTGATAAAAAATGCTAAGGATTGAAGAGTGGAGGCTACGTGTAGGAGAATGTGCACGGAAGTTGGATCATCACGCAAGGGGTTGCATGTAGGGAGGAGATAGGGTAGCATGTGCACAAAAAACAAGGAAGAGGACTTAGCCATTTTCTGAGGGTAGGCTAAAAATAGACTTAGAGTGCTGATCACACAAGGGATAAAAGTAGATGATGTGGCGGTCAAGAAATGGCTATTAAAGCATACACATGGAGAAGGTTATTAATAGTATTAAAACAAGTCTTATTTATAGGACAATCTATTATTAGCTATTTTGTAAAAGCATACATGTTGTTATTATAAGCACACCTATTTTTAGGAGAGTTCATGGGTGGTAAAGGGAAATTCCTCACCCCTATATATACCTGTTATATGTCATAGTTCTAGTAGTTCTTAGATCTTTATGTCTAGTAGAGCTATGTTTTCTAGGTTGGTAGTTGTGCGCATGGTCCAATGCACTGTAATGGCTACGATATGTATTCAAATTCAGTAATGTAATGAATTCTACTTTATGATGGATAATTGTTGATGGATTCTAATTGTTAACATGTTTGAATATGGTGATCTAATAGTGCAATTGATCCTGGTTATTGTTTGAACTGTCATGTTTCCTTATTATATGTGTTTCCAAAGTGAGTTGTATGCAATGGTTATGTGTAATTGATGGCTTCATGGTTATTTACTATTATAAACATGCATGCTAAATTCCTATCAAGCATCTCAAATGAGGGATATGGTATCTCGCACACCCTTCGGGTGAGCGTTCAATTCTAACCGAACGAGGTGCTAGTATGCATAGCGGTTGAGTGAAAGAAATCGATACATTTTGGTTCCATTGTCGAGACCTATTTTCAAGTTGTCTTCTAGGATGTTGCATGTAGATGGCGTATCGAATATCTCTAGAAAGGATTGAAAGTTGGGTAGAAGACGGCCAAGATAAGTTTGCACATAGGTATAACACTGGACCTGATTTCAATGCATGGAAGTGGGTGGAAGATAATATTTATCATGAGATATATGAGATGTTCTTCATATTTTTCCCAGTAGAATTGTACCAATGGTTGATAGGATACGCATAAAAATATCTTGGGATCCTAGCCAAGGATTTAAACACAAGAAGATTACCAGACTCTCTTTAATGTAGATGAGGAGTGGACTAGAGCTATAGATCATTGGTGTGCTATGCAATTATATGTTGGATTACATAATTACCATGTATTTTTGTCTAGAGGAAGTTGAGTTTAAGTTATTGTGTGAGCCCCAAGGATCTTACTTACATGTAATACCATTAGTAATCAAGATCTTGATAATAGAACTGGATTTGGAGATTTTTTCCTATGGCTAGCTAAATCCCCATTGCGTATAGGGCGGGAGCAGATGTGGAGAAGGATGGCAGCCCTGAAGAAGATAGATAGAGAAAAGACAGATGGCTCAAGTATAATGAAGCACAAGAGAGTGAAATTGAAGTATTGCTACAATTGAGAATAATGATGGATCGCAAAGGTTTTAAAGCTCTCGTGGAAGACAAAGAGCCACAAGATCTTGTGTTCCCAACATTAGGAAAGTGTAATAGAGAATCCCCATCAGATTTGGATGAGAGCACATCAGAGGAGAGAATGAGAACTGTGGGCGTGCATCTGACTCAGCCTAGCTACCTAGCCCTTGCTTTAGGTGTTCCATATCCAAATGTAGTTGAAGGATAGACAAGTGAAGGTAATCAGGAAGATATAGGTAGATACCATTTTGTGTTGAATCAATGCGCCCATGGTAGCACAAAGAGGTGCCAATGTTTAGAAGTACAATTCTAGGATTATTTTTATCAGCATCAACAGGGTAGAGTATTGGTGCATAGACAGCCGATAACTTCTTCAAGTGTTGTGAATACGTTGACATTGGGCATCCAAATTAGTACTACAATTGGGACACAAGGGAGTTCATCAACTGGGCCGCAACCCGCAACAGGGGGCATGGGAGGCTCGGTCAGCCATCACATGAAGGGAATCCCGGTGGAGGTTTTGGATCTAGATCTAGTGGACAAGGCCCACAACCACCACCAAATTAGCCCCAAAAACATTACCTTAATAACCGAAGTAGACAGATGTCTCTCCATTACCATAGTACAAAGGTGTATAATATGTAACAAAGAATGTACACAAGTGTGAATTACTATAGCGCGATAAGGGAATTATGGCTTGAGATAGGAAGGCACGCCAATTTTACACAATGATTCAAGGGTGCAAACATAGCTGGTATATGAAGTATGACCCACATCAAATTGTGGTGGATTCTAATGTGTGTGCACCATTTTTTTCATTTGAGTTTCACATACTAGAGTTTGAGCAAAGATAGTATCAACGAACTCAAGGATATTAAGTAGGGTTTATCAAAAAGCATAAGAGAATATGACGTGCATTTCAATACCTTAGTGTATAAATTATCTTATGATATTCATCCAAGTGAACACACTCGGTGGTTTTTGGAGGGTTATTGAATCTGCTCAAGAGATTTATCTCATAAGACATATACAAACCCATGCGAGGCCTTGGAAGCAAATATACATGCTTTGAGGTGATTAGGAGTATTGATATTGGATTGAGCACATTTTTGGAAGCATAGATAGTAGCAATGGGAAAGCAGTTGGAGAATATCTCTACCAATTCAGGTACACAAGACACATAGTGGTATATGGTGCAATGATGGTGAAGTTGAAGGACACATTAAGGATAGTTTCCCATGTAGGATAGTGTGCACATTATTACAATCTTGTGAGATCTTACACAAGGACCATGATGTCTAGAATTTACCTCTTTTGAAGTAGGTGATGATGAAGAATGTATCTATGTGCTATAATATTTGTGATGCACACACTCATGATATGAAGGATTGTCAGATGATAGATCAAATTCATGAGTCATGTGAGACTATATTACAACATACCAGGTGGCAAGCAACTCTCGGAATATGACGCTCAACATTCTAAAGAATGTAACAATAGAGGAGGTGGATTGTGTGGGGGATATAGAAGCAAAGGTTGTAGTGGTAGAAGTAGGTTTCCACATGGGACATGTTATACTTGTGGTTCCCCTGATCATTATTAGTGTGATTGTCCTCAGAATATAGTATGTGGCTATTATGGAAAGCAACATAAGCATGAGGATTACCCTGAACTATATGAGTACATGTGTAAGAAAAATAAGAAGGAAAAGGTGTGGGAATGATCAAGGTATAACATGCAATGATTGATCAGTGGATTCCTAAAAAGCTTCCTGATCCTAAGTTACAACCCATATTGGTTACCACACATGCTAAAGTAGTAAGCACGTGAGCCTCTTAAGGCCAAACCTCTCATCATGAGAGAATTAATACATGTTAGGTATCTAAATGCTACACATCGAATGAAGTATATCAAGAGACTATTGGAGTCATTAGAGATCAGCGAGGGTGAGATATGGTGCTTGAAGGAATAAGCACGAGAGAGAGAATGTGTGAATAATATGGGGCTCCCTCATAAGGATATGGATGATCTTAAGGAGTTTTGCAAGATGTTACTCTAGGAGAATATCATTCCTCTGCTAGGGAATGTCGTGTGAAAAGGTACCATGTGTCGAGTTGAGCACGAGTGGTAAATACTCGATGAAAACTTTCCACCATAGAACCACAAGTATGATAAGGAGATTACTTTGGATGCAGTGATTGATGGGTGGTTTTTTCAACAATATCCCGATAGATAAAGGTGCAAAGGTAAATGTGGTCACTCTAGATGCATAAAATCGATGGGGAGACCAACATTATATCCATCTTCAAATGTTTTATATATGGTGAAAAAAATGAGGAATATTCCTATTGGGGTCTTGAAGGATGGGTATATTACAATTCAGGATCAAATTTTACTAGATAATTTGAGGTATTGGAGCTTCTTTAAGAAGACAACTTTCCAAACATACTACTTGGATGTCCCTAGTGTTATGAAAAATGCTGACCTATGTTCAATAAGGGACACATTAGTTTTGAGAATAAGGATGAGCGTGTGATTATACCTTTGGGTGAGGCAAGGGCTACACCTTACGTCAAGCCCTTGAGCAACGAAGATCCGAATAATATTTATGCACGTCTTATGTGAGATCCTCGAGAATGTGGAACCATCGAAGGAAGGTGTACTCAATGGTAAGACACGTAGTATGTAAGTGAAAATATCAATGTTGCTTATGATAACGGGCTCTTGGCACATATGATATGGTCGGTGTGAAGTTAAGGGATGAGTCACCAGGATGATTAGGCCGTGCATGGTGAAGCGGTTAGGCTCAACCTGTACCAAGGTATACTTGGTGAATGGAAACTAGATACATTCTTAGGCGCTTGGGAGAACCAATGGTAGAATGAAGGAGATATATGAAACATGTTGGTATATACCGTCATAGGACAATAATGCGCTGGTGGGAAAACACACAGAGATAACCTTTTGGGATGGTGAGAGGTGAGAATCCCATTTTCTACAAGGTTTACTCATAATAATGTACCTACACACATATGTGAATATCATGGGAAGTAGGGAAAATATTAAGGGTCCCTTTGAAAAAATCATTAGAAAATATTTAGCAAATATGTGAAAATTATCTTTTGCATGAATGGCGAATATCAAGACATCACGACATCACTATTAAATGCTACCGGATGGTAGATTTTTATATGCTACCAACGGGTAGCATTTTTATGCTACCAGCTGGCAACATAACTATATGCTATCGGCCGGTAGCATAAAAATGCTACCATCCGGTAGCATTTTCTATGCTACCGACTAAAAATATAATATATTTTGTTGGTCGTAGCATAGAAAAATGCTACCGATTGATTGTATTCGATTTTTTTTTAAATTCCTATTTCATGGGAATGGCGAATCGACCCCTAAAATTAAATTTCACCTAGAAAATTTTGTAGAAATTTACCTAACCGACACCCCAAAAATTCTCCAATTTCAAATTTCAAATTTCAAAGACCAAAATATTCGTGAATTAACGAATATTCACCACTAACATTTTCCCGATGGGAAGGCTCCTACTTTGGTACACATCCATAATTTTGAGAGACTATGGGCATAAGTCTAGGAGGCCTTAATGCCATCTCTTTGGGTACATAAGTTATGCTCCACACTTTGTACGGATCATGTACGCCCGGTATATCCACACAGAGCTAAAAAGGAGACTACGAGTTGATGTGAGATGACTGTAGGTATTGTCTAAACCTTTTATTATTTTTCTAATAAACCACCTATACATGAGGCTTTACAGATTATGAAGTGCATCACTTTGGGGGATAACGCAAAAGTAGAGGAGCTTATGCTTGAGCTACTTGGTGAACTGATTCGAGACATGCCTAGAAATTGAGGAGACAGATGAGATATAGATGGGTCGTGCATGTAGAAGGATAAGGAAAAATTTAAAATGGTGTATCTCATCTATGATGAAGAGGTTGAGAATTTGGAGGTTAGCCATACACAGGGTGCACATGAAGTAATGGATATTGAAAATGAAAAGGCACGCGTATACCATGCTCCAATGAAGAGCAAGAAAGTTAATATTAGCATTGAAGATGCACCTAAGGAAGCAATCATTGGGGATTAGTAGTCGAAACAAGAAGTAAAAAATATTATGAGATCTTGCGTGACTTTCAGGAATTATTTCCATGAGGCTATCATGAGTTGAAAGGAGTACACCCCTCATTAGGAGAGATGAATATTAAGTGGAAGAAGGCACATGTCCATTAGGAAGACGATTTATAGAATGAATCCTAATTTACGCGTGAAAGTAAAGTAAGAAATTGATAATATGATTAACTCTAGGATTATTGAACCCATTGAGGAATCTCGGTGGGTTATCCCCATGGTCATTAGCATCAAGAAGGATAGGAGGATCAAGATCTATGTGGATTACATGGAACTCAATGATGTATGTGTTATAGATCCCTTTCCTACACTATTCAAAAAAGAAACCCTCGAGGGAGTTGCAGTAGGCGCAAGATTTATTCTTGTACATATGGGTTCTTAGGCTATCACCAGTGCACATTACATAAGAGAATCAAGAAAATACTACTTTCACCACTGAATGGGGAATTTTTGCACATATTATCATGCCTTTTGGGTTAAAGAATGCACCATTGGTATTCTTGCGCATTATTTTGCAGGATTTCCATGAATTTATTCACAAGTTCTTGCAAGTATAGTTGGATGACCAGACTATCTATGGTTTGGCTAAAAATCACTGTGATAATTTGAGGCTCATGTTTGAGAGGTGCAGGTAGTTAAGCATCTCTCTTAACATTAAAAAGTGTATATTTGCTACACCCTTTGGAACTCTACTTGGGCACATCATTTGCAAGGAAGGATTATTGGTAGACCCAACCAAGATAGTTGTGATCTTTGATTTAGAAGATCCTACCAATCAAAGTGAAGTGTGTAGATTCTTGGGGCATACGTGTTATTATAGAAAATTTATTAAAGGATATGCGAAGATTCTTTGTGCCACTAGAGGAATTTCTCAAAGCTAAAGGAAAGTTTCATTGGGGTGATGTGCAACACCAAATGTTTGAGACTTTGAAGGAAAGATTAACCATTGCCCATATTTTACAATTCCTTCCTAGAACAAACCCTTCCATGTACATGTTGATGCCTTTGGCATGACCATTTCCACAGTCTTGGCACAACCTAGAGAAGGAAATGTGGATAATCTTATTTACTTTAACTGACCGAGAAGTTGAAACCCACAAAGCAGAATTATACTACCATGAAGTGCGAGGAATTTTCTATGATCTACGTGTTGTATAAGTTTCAAAAATACTTGGTAGCTACCCCGTTTATCTTTTATATAGATCATATGGCACTAAAGTATTTAGTCAACAAGCCTGTTTTGCAAGGGCACATCCACAGTGGATACTCTTTCAAGATTTTTCATAGTTGTTGTCAAGTCATGAAAGAGTAATTCAGACATGATCATCTATCATAGATAAATTCTAATGAGGATACGTAGAATATTGAGGACACTATACCCGATGTACAACTATTTAGGTTGAATTGTGCTCCCATAGATTTGGAGGACAATTTTTTTTTGTGCACGAGACTTACTCCATAGCGGATGAAGACATTAGATAAAAAGCATCTTGTTATATGTGTGGCACCCTTTCAATTGATTGGAGGAGACTTGTACAAGATGGGCCGAGATGAGGTCTTGCGCAAATGTGTTCTGGAACATGAGCATGAAGCCATCATGGAGGAAGCTCATGGAAGTATTACAGGAGGCCATTGTGCATAAGATATAATTGTGTGGAAGATCCTTCTAGATAGTTTATAATGGGAAACCTTGTACAAAGATACCAAGGATTTTTTGAAATTATGTGATCATTTTCAGTGCCTTAGAAATCTTGAACATAGAGATGAGATGCCATTACGATGTATAGAAAGCACAAAACCTTTTGAGAAGTGGGCCATTGAATTTGTAAGACCTATTGCACCACCCATGCGTAGGACTAATGCATGCTACATTATTACTTGCATCGATTACTTGACCAAGTGGGTAGAGGTGACACCTACAAAATATTTTATCATGGTTACAATAACAATGTTCCTTTGGGAAAATATTATTAGCAGGTATGGTTGTGCATTAATATTGATAACTGATAGAGGAACTCATTTATTAAATGAGAAAATTAGAATTCTATTGGTAGAGTTTATGGTGGCACACCATAAAACTATCCCTATCACCCTCAAGCTAATGGTACTGTAGAAGCTTTCAATAAGATCTTGAGATAGACTTTAACAAATATTTGTGATGTTGGAAGAAAATATTGGGATGATAAAGTGTCAATTGTACTTTGGGCTTACAAGACCACATATAAAATATTGAACAAGGCCACACCCTTTCAATTGTGTTTGGCACATATGCAATACTACCTGTGGAATTTTTGTTACCATCCTTACATATTACATGCTTAGGTAGATTTAGATGAACATGTTGTAGAAGAGTGCATTAAGAAACTAATACAATTAAATGAGCAGCACAACATAATGCGTTGGAGCTAGAAGAATGAGAAGGCAAGATAGAAAGCCTGACATGATAGACACATTAAGAATAAGACATTTACAGTTGGAAATATGGTCCTAATATATGAATCCAAGTTTATGTGCTATCCAGGGAAGTTGAAGGTGTATTGGTTGGGACCTTTTGTAGTAATAAATATACTTGAATTAGATGCATTTCATTTACGGCACTAGATGAAACCATGTTGACCAATTAATTCAATGGGAGTAGGCTAAATCCCTACTATAAATAAAGCTTCTTGGTGTTTATAATAAGGCAATATTTCCACTTAGATTAGGTTTCCCTTCATGTATTTTTTTTTCATTTCAGTTGGTTGTGTTTTATTTATTTTTTGGGACAAACGTGCTTTTGCACACGGAAGTTGATTATTGTATTGAGTTGATGCGCAAAGGAATGTGCACAGATTTAGTATGGGGTGAACCAGTGCAAGTATGCAATAAAGCTAAAGTAGATGTACACATGGAAATTAAAATGTGGGATGCGGTTGGAAAGGTGCGCGTGAGTAAAGGAGAGAGGTGTCATAGGTGTTGAGAATGTTGTTGATCATGAATAATTGCTCGATGGAAACCACACGAGGAAGATATCATGAAGTTTAACGTGAGGTAGGAAGTAGGAGGATGGACTACCTAATATTAAGCATAGAGGGAAGATATGTTGTAGCATAGGTAAGCACACATAAGGATATTTGCGGTTAGAAGGTAGTGAGTGCACAAGAAGGTTGTTACTATAGCGCATGGAAGAAAGTAGAGAAAAACACAAAAAATAAAAAAGCGTAATAAAATATGTAATAGGGTGGTAAGTGAGGATAAATTAATGTGATAAAAATTTGGAAATCTATAAAAGGGGCCATCGAAATTTTTTATTTTCACCTTACCTTGTGAATTTGAAGAGTGCAAAATTGAGTAAACTAACGTGAATTTGTGTGAATTTGCATGAAAAATTGAAGAATTTAAAATCTAAGATTGAACAAGCACATGGTGAGTTGAGGAGCTCCTTCAGAATGGAGTTAGAAGCTTGAGGAAGGTGTGAAGGGTTGATTTTAGCATAAGTGAAAGGTTTATGCTATTTGAGCTAGGGCTTGTGAAGACATGGGCACACAGAGTTGAAGTTAGGGCACAAATTTGGTTGAGAAATACTAAGGTGTGAAAGAGTTAGGTGAAGTGGTTAGGGTAAATTATTTGGCACAAACTATCGAGAAGATAGAGTTTTAGGCACCTAAGGCACAAAATTGTATCTTGAGGAGTTAGAATTTTTACATAGTTAACACAATGGCACCAAGGAAACTAACAACCATCTCACCTAAGGGATAAGGTAAAGGTAAAGGAAAGGAGAATCTCGTGTTCAAGGATGTGCTTGAATAATGGTATGTAGACATGCCATATCTTGAAGGCATCATTATGGGGAAGGAATGGGTGTCACACATAATAAAGATATTGTCAATGATTGTAACCATCACTCGGATTCGAATGAGTGCAAGATTGATAATGAGTTGATCTAGAGGATAAATGAAAGGATTGTAGATGGTAAGCCCATTTATGATGGTAAGGGGTACAAGGACTTGGAAAGAGTAGGGGTTCTCCAACTCTATGAGCTCCCTTACTTTGTAAATTTGGAGTGAACCTATCGGTGGTTGATTTCATAAGTCCATGAGGACTACTTCTATTTTGTAGGAAGAATAATGTGCCTTACTATGTAATTGATTAGTAGAATTCACTGGCTGCGAAGTTTATGTGTAGAGATAGAAACCGAATTAGAAGATGATGATGCAATTCAGGTCACGATGCCACCTTGAAGTATTAATGAGGAGGGCACGTGATGGACATAGTCAAACTATTTTATTTAGTTGATAGAGTGGCCATGCGCTTGGTTATGAAATTAACAAAGGTCAAGAAAGGTGGACTCAGGTGAACAAGCGATGGCTCCACATCACGCAAAAAAATAGTCAATGGAACAACTACTAACCTTGTAGGATATATTTATGAAAGTATTATAGAAGAGGCGCATGATGGAGATAAGATCACATTTGGTGCAATTCTCATGTTGATTGACTTCTCGAGATTGGGGTGCCGAGATGAGCCAAATGATAACACGTGGAAGTTTCCGCTTGAGTATAAGTCCCCGTGAAGAGATTCTTTGGTATGATAGGATAAACAATGCCTATAAGCTAAGGGTGGATAGGTGGTATAGGTGAATGTGCAAAGCATTTGGCTAGGAGTGGCGCATCCCAAGTGAACTACCCACAGTTTTGGAAGGAAAAGTTGAGTTTTTAGTATACCAGCACTACTACCTAGTGAGGTTAAAATTGAAGAAAGGAAAAAATAGTCCTTGCTGCAAACTACCATTTAACTTTACAAAAATTAATTTCAGGCAAGTGGTGAACAAGTTTGTTGAGGCACACAAGCTGAAATTTGATGTTGATAAGGTTGATTTTGAACACCATATGTTGCCCAAGAAGTATGTCTACCTGGGAAGACCACGTATATAGAGACAATGATATCTGATGACATCAATATCAATTCCACTACTTTGGTGATTGGCAATGAGGAGGAAACCAAATTTTACATCTACCTAAAGCTGAAGTTTACCAATGGAAAATATGTGGATGTAGAGGATCTATCTCTCCTAGAGCCACAATGGGCACAAAAAGAAACCGTGAGGAGACTCCCCCCATAAAAATGAAGAAGAAGAAGAAGACCATGAAGAAGAGGAGCAGTGAAAAGAGATTGGGAAAGTCACAAGTACATCTACTGCTACCCCTAAGTCACCAAAAATACAAGTCCCAAAAATAAGATGCACATGAATAAGAAACCCAAGGTGGTTTTGAGTGAAGAGACTAAGGAGGTAGAGAAGTCCGGAGAATAGATGCCTAATATATCCCAACTAATTTACACTGAGGATTCGGAAGAGGAAGAGTGCAACACACACCATGAGAAGGAGCCATAGTTGAATGAAGAAGTAAAAGGGATGGAGAAGAAGGATGGAGAAGGACATGGCAAGCCCCTTACACAAGGCATAGGTGGAGAATATGAAGAAAAGGAGCGCAATGTTAAGCATGAAGCTGAACATGAAGAAAAGGAGTGTGATGTTGAGCATAATGTTGAGCATGAAGTTGAGCATGAAGAAGAGGAGGAAAGGAGTAAGGGTGCCCTCGTAGGAGAAGGCACATGTATGGGTGAAGTGAGTGGTGTGCTTCACTCCTTTGAATAGGAGGTACCTAAGGGATATAGAGGAAAGGGGAGGAAGTGCATGAGCATTCCCTAAGGCCCCCTTATGAAGTATAATGATGATTCCTCTAAAGTATTGTGTGCATGATACTAGAGTATAAAGGCTAAATAATATCTCTTATGTTGGTCATTCTTTGACAATAATGAGGCCCTCCCGTGAACTAGAAAGATGCTCTCTTGGGCATATCAATCACATATGGAAGATCCAAATTTTGAGGTCAATGCTTAGGATTTATCGAAACTCGGATCGAGTCATCCTCAAAAGAGGCTTACCCCATGGTTGACACACAACTTGTTATAGATGAGTAGGCATGCAATGCACTAAACAAGCTATCATCAAGTGGGGATCCAAATTTTTGACAAGGATTATATGATAAAGAGATTGTGCGAGGAGATCAAGGAGAAAGATAAGACTATTGTGCGGTTGAAGTAGGAGATGAGATAAGAAAAGGGGCGTACATGTGCATATTATAAGAAAGGGAAACCATTGCAGATATATAGTAAGTACCGCATATGAAGGAAGAATATAAGACATGGCTACATTACTTAGAGGACTTGGCATGGATGCTCTCTCATGAGAATAGGAAGATAAAGGGACCAACTGCTAAGGACCTAGCCATACAAAAGAAAAAAAGACAAGGAGCCGATTGAGGATCATCTTGTGCAATATAAGGTGCTTGGTGCGAGAGGTTACGAAGGTTGTGCAAAAGGAATAATTTGTTTTTGACCAATGCCAAGATTTTTATTAATTAGTGATCATGTTGGGTACAAATGATGAGGCATAACTAAAGGAAATCTAGGCGAATGAGGTAATAGGGCCGAGAGGGAAAATATTTTGGTAGAGGTAGAATAGAAGAGGGATTATATATCACTTATGAAGACCGTGCTTAAGGAAAAAGCGGAGATTTTTCCCCCAAGTCACACACCGAATGAATGCGTTGGATGATGTTTCCAAGTAGCTACACAAAGAGGTTATGAAGTTTAAGGGGAAGGTTGACATGCTCACTCCTGCAGAGGTGCCAGACATTGTTGATGTTGCACCGGTTAGTGTAACTAAGGAGTTGGAAGGCTGAAGGGAATTGGATAAAATATTAGTTAAGGAGCTTCCACTACTCCTTTCTCTAACCCAATCAAACTTGATTATTTGATTCTTTGGTGTAAGACATATACTTTCATTCATTTATTATTTATTCATGCATTCTTGGATGGGCTATTCTTTGATCTAGTGTTTTCAAGGATGTACAACATACCTAGTGTGGGACAATGTTGATCAGGAAAATGATAAGGATTGAAGAGCTGAGGCTATGCACGCATAGAAAGTTGGATCATCGCATGAATGGTTGTGGGAAGGGAGGAGATAGGGTAGCATGCACATAAGAAGCAAGAAAGAGGACCTAGCCATTTTTTGAGGGCAGGCTAAAAATAAACTTGGAGTGTTGATCATGCGAGGATAAAATCAGATGATGTGGCGGTCAAAGCAATGGCTATTTTGGGAAAAATCACATACAAATATTGGAATAAATCATACCCATGGAGAAGACTATGTATAGGATTAAAGCAAGTCTTATTTATAGGAAAAATTAGTATTAGTTGTTTTGTAAAAGCATGCAATTTATTATTGTAAGCACACCTATTTTTAGGAGAGTGCATGGGTGGTGAAGGGAAAGTCCCCACCCCTATATATACCTATCGTATGTCATAGTTCTAGTAGTTCTTAGTTCTTGACGCCTAACATAGTTATGTTGTCTAGGGTTTGGTACTTGCGTGCATGGTTCAACGCACATGTGTAATGACCGTGATATGTATTTATATTCAGTAATGTAATGAATTCTACTTTATGATGGATAATTGTGGATGGATTCTAATTGTTGACATGTCTGAATATGGTGATATAATGGTGTAATTAATCCTAGTTATTATTTAAACTGTCATGTTTCCTTATTATATGTGTTTCCAAAGTGAGTTGTATGCAATGGTTATGTTTAATTAATGGATTCATGGTTAATTACTTTTATAAACATGCATTCTAATTTCTTGTAAACATCTCAAATGAGGGACCTAGTAGATGTGTGCACTTTGGGTGAGCATTTAGTTCTGATTGAATGAGGGCCCACCGTGCATAGCGGTTGAGTGAAAGAAAAGGATAAATCGAGCCAACAAGATCTCGTGGATAGTGGGGATCTTGGTGGTGACTCGATCCATGTTAAGGATCAACACATGGCTGACCCAGGTTTGCATGTAGCTTGGTAAAGTGGGCTGAGATGGGTGGATGGATCGATCGGAGCTCGGTGGGGTGAAACTCAAAGGGGAGGACACTTTGTAGATATGAATAAATGCAAGGGATGACTCGGAGATTCGAGTCAATGTTGAGTTAGCTCGGCTTAGGAGACAACTTGATGGTGTAGGAATGCAACTTAATAGGTTAGGGGCTTCCAATATAGCTCATTAGCGAAGATGTGGAGCGGGCTGAGCTTGTTGTAGGATGGCTCTATTTAAGCAATAACTCAACTCGATAGGGGTTACAATGCGGTGAATATAGCTATGTAACCTTTGCAAAAACCTCTAAATTTAGAGGTTCCTATAACTTTATCTACAACTATAATCACCACTAAATTTAGTGGTAAAACACCTCTGACTTAGGGGTATTTTTTTCATTTAGTGGTAAACAAATAACACAAAAAAACAAATTAGCTTGCAAAACAACTTGTTATACTTTGAACTCTGCAAATAAAAATGTTAACCATATAAAACAAAATTTACATAAGGGATAACATAGATAAAAACTACACTAAGAAATAATAAAATGTGAAATAAAGAGTAAAATAGAGTGTCGGTATTATTAGTGTTAGACACACACCGCTTTATACAAATCTATATTCAATTTAATTGACACATACAAGCAATAAACACATAAATTAAACCAGAAGAAAAATAAACACAAGATATAACATGGTTCACCCAATGTGGGCTACGTCCACCAAGAAACAACCAATCTATTATTCATTGTTCACAGAGGATATACAATGAATATCTATAAACTTCCACACCTCTCCCGGATGTAGAATATTTTTTCCTCACAAGCTTCTCTCATATTTCTCCAAGAAAAATATTCTTATAATAATCTCTAATCACACCTTCTAACCCTAGTTTTCTAGCTTATAAGCATATACAAACATTAGGGAAACTTAGCTATGCATTTACAACCCTCTCGATCACCTTTATAACCAAGGGTCGGATCTAATCCACGTTTAATATAAAAACATGAATGCACAGATAATCGATGCTGGTTACCAAATCGATGTCGGTTCCTCTAGGCTACCAATTTCGATTCTTGTGTAAACTAACAAACCTGCAATGCATGCCATTTGTGAAGATATTTAGCTCCACAACTTAATAATCTCCCACTTGGAGATAAATTTCTACATTATAACGTATAAATCCATCCTTGAATAATTTCCTTGGCTTGTTTCTTCCTCTTCAAGTCTCAAACTTGAAGACCAACAAAAGTTGAGTGAAGCTCCAACTTCTCCTTTGCCAACGGATGTGTTAGCATATACACATAGTTCTCTCTTGTATGAATTTTCTCCAGTTTCAGCTCTCCATCCTCCAACACCTGTCGTATGAAGTGATATCTCAACTGAATGTGTTTCGTTATTGAATAAAATGCTAAGTTCTTTATCAGATGAATCACACTTTCACTATCACTGTACAATTTGCAATCCTATTGCTCTTTTCCCAACTCTTCCATGAACCTGCTCATCCATATCATCTCTTTGCTGGCCTCTGTAGCTACAACATATTTGGCCTCTGTAGTAGACAAGGCCATAACCTTCTGCAATCTCGAAATCTAGCTAACTTTCGTGCCACCTACTCTGAATACATATCTAGTGGTGCTTCTCCTACCATCCAAATTGCCAGCCATGTCTGAATCAACATAGCTGCATAAAGAAGTATTTGACCCTCCATAACATAAATACATGTTGGATGTCCCTCTCAAATATATGAGTATCCATTGGACTGATTTCCAATGCTCTTTATCTAGATTGGCCATAAATCTTCTCACAAATCCATTTCTGTGTAAAGTTTGGTCCGCACAAACTATTGCATACATAATACTTCCAAGTGCTCAAGCATATGGATCCTATGTCACATGTACTTGACCTCCTCACGTGTAATGCAGAAACTAATCTTTTCTTAATTTAAAGTTTCCAGCTATAGGTGTACTTACAAGTTTCAAATTATGCATTTAGAACCTTTCCAACACCTTATTGATATAATCTTCCTGAGACATACAATTTCTTGTTCTTCCTATCTCTATGAATTTATATGCCAAGAATTTTCTTTACAGACTTCTAAATCCTTCATTACAAATGTATGAGCTAAATTTTCTTTAAGCTTAACAATGTCCTGCATACTAGATCCTATAATAAGCATATCATCTACATATAATAATAAAATAATACAGCTTCCATTTTCAAGCTTCTTGAAATAAACACAATGACTAGATTCACATCTCATATAACCATGCTCATGCATAAAAGTGTCAAACCTCATATACCATTGCCTTGAAGCTTTCTTGAGCCCATACAAACTCTTTTTCAACTTGCACATAAGTTTCTCTTTACCCCTAACTCCATAACCAAGGGGTTGTTGCACATATATCTCTTCCTCCTAATGAACGTGAAGGAAATCCATCTTAACATCAAGTTGTTATAAGTGCAAATCTTCTCTCAGTAACTAAACTCAAAACAATAAGAATAGAAGTCATTTTTACTGCGGGAGAAAAAATCTCACCAAAATCAATACCGCCTTTTGTACAAACCCTTTTACCACAAGCCTAGCCTTGTATATTTTCTTTCCACCCTCTTCTTCCTTGATCATATAAACCCATTTTTTCTGAAATGTTATCTTACTGTTTACAACTAAACCAAATCCCATGTCTAATTCTATTTCAAGGAGTCCATCTCCTCATCCATGCCATGCTCCCACTTCTTGTGGGTATCTACCTTCATTTTTTCTTCAAAAACTTTCAGGCTCACCACTATTAGTCAATAATAGATAAAATAAGAAAGGTGTAAATCTTTCTGGAGGTCTACTTACCCGTTGTGACCTTCTCATAGAAATATGGGTTGTTTGACACTCATTCTATTCGTTCAGTAAATTCGTATCAAACAAATTCTGATTGCGGTGGTCGACATCGATTACCTTTTGCGACGTTGATTCTCGGTTCTTGAATCCAGGTCCTCTCTCGCCGATGCTGGTTTTGTCTCTACCAACGTTGATTTTAGGCCACCAATGTCGGTTGCTTTCATCGACACCGGTTCTTATAGGCGTCTATTTTAAATCCAAAAATTTATTTCTTTCCACACTCATCAACCAGTTCATCCTTAGGCATTAAAATATAATCCTGTACATTCTCTTTTCATTCCATTCAATGTCATGACTCGTAACAATCTTAACATCATCTAAATCCTAAAAATAGAATCTAAAATCACCAAAAACATAACCAATAAAAGTGCATATCTTAGATTTATCATTCAATGATGCACCTAGAATTCAACAATACAAGCCCAGCATGTTGGCACATCACTCACCTAGACCAAGTGCTCACCCAAAATGTGCAAAGGTACTAGACCACTCTTTAGGGTTGTTTGTTGCGGGATGTTAACATGATGAAGACTTTAATCATTCGATATATAGCTAATATATCTTCCATACAGTGTATATTCAGACCTAGACCTAGAACATAACATACTTAACCGATAACCATAATGGAATCAAACATGCAATACTAAATTATAACCATGAGAACACCTTGTTTTCAATCCATAATCTCCATTATATTAATTACAGTAAATACACAGAAGCTTCATTACAATAACAATAGTATACGCTCATGTGCATAATAGATCTAGCAACATAATCTCACTATACCCTAGTTCTCACATGTATATCTATGCTCTCTCTCTATATATATCTCTACTACATAGTCCAATACATATTTATAAGGGTGGGAACTTTCCCTTCACCACTTATCTAATCCCAAAATAGGTTGCATGCTATTATTAGCCACGCGCCATTACAAAAATAGGCTTACATGCAAGAGTGTTAACAATAGATCTCCCTTAGTCAACTATCAGTTTGCCATTCTACCTTCAGCTTGCATCCATGCAAAACACCGTGTATTCAATCATCTAAAAATAGACAATGTGTGTCGCGCAAGTCTCTAATCGGTTTGAGTGCTCCATACACTATCTCCAAAAATAGATCCTCATCATGAAAATGGCTAAGTCCCGAATCTATCTCTGTTCTACGCATGATCCTCTCCATGATTTTGTGCCTTCGAATGTGCTATGTTCTCCTCGTGAACCTTCTATATTTTATCAACTAAGTGCCAGAGTCTTACTAATCAACATTACCCCACACTAGTTGCATTACCACCCGACAATGGTTGTCTCCAAAAACAAATCAAAGAATATGAATAGAAGAATAGAAAGAATTTGGATGAATGAAAGAATGTCTTCAACTTGCAGTATCCTCTTCTACAACTAGAATAATCAATTATGGATATTCCTCTTTTATCTCCACCTCTAAGGTTTTCCAGTCATTGAGTGCGGCCTATGATTTCTCTGGAATATCCACTATAATTGACTCTAATTCATCCCTTGCAATCTCTCATTTTTCATTCTGTAATACCAACACAATGCTGGACATTCCAGTCATTCTCCCTTCCAACAAGTCCATCTTTTGAGCGATGATTTTATCAAGCTCATCCAACCTTTCCTTGTGAGGTTCCTCAACCAATGTAAGGGCATCACGCTTTTCTAACAAGTGCTAACTGTTCTACCCACCCAATATCTCATCCTTCATGGCCTTCAAGACCTCTTTTTCTTCTAAAATGGTTCTGGTCCTTATAAAAACCTCTCGGTGATGTACAAATATTTAGTGCGTGATCCCTTTCTTGAGTTCTTCCCGCAAGATCTAAAGCAATCCTTGATATGATGCTATCTTCCACATCACCGAAGCCTTTTCGCACCTTACGCTTCTGTGCTAGATCCTTTGGCTCGATCATGTGCAGAGGTTCATATTCTAGCACTAAGTCCACCAATGTACTCACATAATCTATTTCCGAAGGAAACGTCTTGGGTTCCTTTGGCTCTAAGTATGGCCTAGCCTTCATGACATTATCACCAATCTCCTCTAACATGCTAATAAACACTTTGCATTGTTCTTCTGCCATGTCTTTTCCCTATTTTAGGCACGCTATCTCCTCATCATTAGTCTTAATTTCCTCCATTAGCACCCTAATTATCGCAATTTTATCCATATTCCGTCATGTGACCTCTATCGAGACTTTCACCAAAGCATTGCTCACTTGTTCATCGAGACATAACGAGGCTTTACTTGTTATGTGTCCGCCTTTGAGGTGTCTTTTTCAACCTCCTTGACATGCATGACTCCTCACATACATCAAATTCTGGTTCATCCATGTGTGTGTGAATCAACCAAGACAATTGCTTCCTTATTCACACTTTCACCATATCTTCATCCATTAACTCCCAGTCATATAAATCCTTTTGTGTTATTGTGCATCTAGGAAACAGTAGCGCAAACAATTTTACCTTTCCTCGGTGTAGCCCATGGCTGGTGGAATATACTCCCCACTTGTTCTTCTTGATCTAGGCTACTTAGGAACTTGGGCTTCAAGATTGTTAGGAACTTGTCTTCGCTATGTCCCGAGCCATTTCTCATTTGTCTCTTCTCCCCTTTTTCTTCCTCTTCTCCATCCTTCATTTCCACATATTTTTGTTCCTCTACATTCTCTAGAGGTGTAGGATAATTGGGAACACTTTCCTCCAACTCTTCTACTTCCTCATTCAACTTTAATTTCATTCTCCTTTTCTCAGTTGTCTCCTTCTGTGGAGAGAATCGAGGTGATATGTGCACTATTTGTGGAGTATCACCTTGGGTCCTTGTCCTCTTGAATACTCTCTTGAATTGGTGATCTCCTTGGACCGCATCCAAGTCCTCTTCATCTTCCTCTTGTGTCTGAGGTGGAGTAGTTACGCACTCAACTTCATCCTTATTTGGAGTCTGTCTTCTACCTCTGTGTTCCAAACCACCACTATCCTCATGCTCCTCCTCTTCATCATCAACTTGAATTGTTTTTATGGGCTTGGGTGTTGGAAAATTTTCCATTGTATGCTTACCCTTTGGTGTCCTTGGGAGCGCGAACTCATTCTCCACATACTTAGCATTCTCCACCTTGGGTTTGAGTTGCAGGTACATGAGCGCTACTCCGGTGTCCCCAACTACCAAGCTCATAGGTTTCATGCTTATAATATATAAAATAAGTATTTCAATGTATGCATTGCACCCTGGATATACATACTTCTTCCTCAGAGTGTGGTAGTCGCAATCTACCTTTTCTATATTGAAGGTTAAGAGACGCGTATCTGAGAACCAATAAACTGATGCCTAGAAATACCTTACTATGAAGGCATATGGCAGTTTGCACCATGGTCTCTAAGCCCCATTCTTCATCGTAAATCGTGTGATTCAAAAATGTTGGTATACTGCAAAAATTGAACTACCTTACCCACCACCGAAGGAAAATCCTTGGGTATGCACCACTCTTCCTCAAACGCCATGTGGAGTCTATCGTACCACATCTCCACCCTCTTGTTGAATGGTCCACTCATTGATCCATCACACACGTACTTGCCAAACCTCTCCGTAAGTGAATTGTGTTTCGTGGGGTACTCCCAAACATTCTCCTCTGGCCCATCAGGCACCCCAATATCCATGAATACTAAGGACAATAACACAACACCAAAAATTATTCTGTCACCTGTTCATGCTTCTTCGATGATTATTTTTGCTATGTGATTTGTAATGTTGTAGACCACTCCTTGAGACATCTTCTTGGTGGCGTGTAACCAAATTTTGTTTACCTATGACCACATTCCTTGGTCATTCAACTTTGTCATAAGATGTGCAACTACCTGCACTACTGGTACTTCTTCAACTTGTCAATTTCCATGCCACGCGGACCCTTGGTATACCCTAGCTCCTTCCTTGTCTCCACGATTACACTTTATCAGTTAAATCATTATCCAGATCCAACCCTGAGGCCCTTAGTCCTGTCACCATTGAAATCAAAGAAACTATGATTCTTACCCTTCATCCGGTGAAATAGAAAAATTCCTCATGGACTCTACTCATCAGCCACCGATACAATGGTTCATACTTTCCAAAATATGGTAGCTCATATAGCTGGTAGACTCCATTCTGCTTCAACAACTTCTCACCAATGTCATCGTATACTTGGCATATCCTCTCTCTCTGTGTGCTTGTTTTTTTCACGCTCAAAGAATGCATCGAGCTCGTTCTTATTATATGATGTTTTATGGTTGTAGTTGTTGATTTTACATTGGCGGATATGGGAATCCCATTGTTTTCCCACAATCACACCCTCCGATCTTGCATTTCTAAAAATACTCTCGAGAGAAATCTCTTCTTCCACTTTAACCTTCTTCTTCCCTTTATCTCTTCTTTGTGGGTGCTTTCTTTGGTGCCATTTGAAAATATCTATTTTCTTCCCTCTGCGATCAAGCAAGTCAAAAGCCTAGCTTAAATCTCCATGCCCTAGTGGAAATCACGTGCCTAACTTGTTTGTAATGTGTCTACTTCACTCAAACCCTTATCCTATGGGAATGCAAGATTCTCCAGTGGACAACCCTTCTCCTCATGTCTGGTTTCACACTCCACACACCTCAACCTGATTGCTTGGCTCGTTCACGCTTAACCCTTTTCAAATTCTCCCAATTGTAATGGTAAAAATGAACTTGCATCTTGTCCTTATATAGAATTTCAAAAATTTAGTGCATTGATTGCTCCTCCACCTACCAAAAATCCTCTCATTATTTAACCATTTTCATTATTTCTGCGCTTGGGTGGTACATCTTCACGTCCAAGCTATAACCATCTAGTGCACCCTCCTACCTTTTGGCTCAGGACTTCTCTTCAAACGCTTCTATGTGCCTGAGTACCTCATCACCGCACCTTCCACTAGTAGTCTTCCCACTTTCGCTACCTCACGTTATACTTATTTCTTTATTCCTCTCTATCTATGGTCCTTGTGTCTAGAAGAAATATCTATTTTTTTTTCAATTTTCCAACCTTGAATAGCACCCGTAGATAGTTCATTACATGTGGACTTTTTCATCTATACTGGATATCAACAACCTACCCGACATTAAGGGTATGTGCAGTCCTCTCTCGCGCATAAAAATTAATCAAATATTAATTAGCTTCTAGTGACTCATAAATGTGCTTATTACACAAACACCAACTAAATTGACAAAGCATAGAAACAAAGAAGGAAACACATTAAGGGAATGCAAAATTTAAAGCTTAATCTAAATAACAACACTTCCTTATTACAAACACCAAGAAGACCTATTTATAGTAGGGCTTCACCTACCCTTGTTGAAGTAACCGGCAACCGTATCCATCAAGGGCCTCTAACTGAAAAGTGCCTAATTTGAGTATGTGAGTGATAACATACGACCCCAACCAATGTACCTTGAGTTTACCTGGATGGCACAAAAACTTAGAATCATAAAGGAGTACCATCTGTCCTATCTCCAACTTTTTTCCCCTGATGTGCCTATCATGCCATGCTTTCTGCCTGGCCTTCTCTTGTCTTTGACTCTAACATGTTATGGCTCTTCGTTCATCCAATTTGATTAATTGTTCAATGTGTTCTTCTAATGCTTGCTCATAGGCAAGACCCCCAGCACGTGCAATAAGCAAAGAAGGTAACATAAATTCCATAGGAAGAACTAATTTCGTGCCGAACACTAAATGAAATGGTGTGGCTTTGTTCAACCTTTTATATGTTTCCTGATATGCCCAAAGTACTATAGATACTTTATCATCCCAATCCTTTCTTCCAACATCACAAATTTTTGTCAATGTATGGCTCAAAATTTTGTTGAAAGCCTTAGTAGTCCCATTTGTCTGAGGATGATAGGGTGTAGTCTTATGGTGTGCAATCATGAATTCATCTAATAGAATTTTAACTATCTCATTAAGAAAATGTGTGCCCCTATCACTGGTCAAACTTAAAGGACATCCATACCTTGTAATAATATTTTCCCAAAGAAACATGGCTACTGTGGCCGCTATATAATCCTTTGTAGGTGCTACTTTTTTCCCACCATTTCGTAGTGTAATCTGTGCAAGTTATGATGTAATGCGATCCATTTCTATGCGTAACTGGTGAAATAGGACCCACAAAATCTATAGCCCATTTCTCAAATGGTTCTGCACTAGTAATGGGTCTTAGAGGCATTTCATCTCATTGACCTAGTTTCCCAAGGCATTGACAATGATCACATGCCTTACAAAATTCCTTACAATCTTTGTACAAGGTCTCCCACCATAATCCAGTGAGTAGAATCTTGCACGTAGTGGCATCACCGGCATAGTGGCCACTTGCAATACCACCATGAGCTTATTCCATAAGACCCATATGCTCATGTTCCAATACACAACTGGCATAATACTTCATCTCGACCTAATTTGTACAGGTCACCATTGATTAACATATAGGGGATGCACATATAGCAAGCGGTTTCTTCTCCAAGGATTTCATTCCTTCTAGTGCCATCCTGTTCGTAGAAAAACAACAATGTCCTCTAGTTCTGATGGCGCTTGTTGTAACATATATAACTGTGCATCTAACATAGTATCCTCAATTTCATGTACTTCTTCTCTGGCTGTATTTTGGATGGATGGTCTGGTTCAATTACTTTTCACTAGTCTCACCATAACTGTGAAATCAAATTCTTGAAATAAGAGCACCCATCGACATATGTGCCCTTGTAGAACAGGTTTGTTTACCAAATAATTCAATGCCATGTGATCTTTATAAAATATGAATGGTGTAGCTAGTAGGTATTGATGGAATTTATGTAGCGCATAGATCATTGACAAAGCTTCATGCTATATAGTGGTGTAATTCTATTTTGGCAGAGTCACTTTCTAGTAATAATAGAGATAGGATGATCTACAATACCTTCTCCAGGTTGAGCCAACACCATGCCAATGGTCATGCCAAAGGTGTCAACATGTACATGAAAGGGTTGGTCCTTGAAGGAAAATGTAGAAAAGGCGCGGTAATAAGTTTTTACTTTAATGTCTCGATGCATGCTGTAGCGGTTCTCCCAGCTTTAACGTACCTTTCCTTTTAGTAACCCTTCCAACGGTGCGGCAACTTTGGCATAGCCTTTGATAAACTACCTAAAATAATATCCATGTATGACCAAAAAATCCACGCACCTTACTCTAACCGGTAGGCTCCCTTAGGCCTATAATGACCGTAACCTTGGTGCGATCAACCAACAAACCTTCCTTACAGTATTATGTGTCCGAGAAATATTGCAAATGGTGTAGAAAATATGCAATTATTAATGTTCAAGGAGATACTCAAATGTCTACATATTTCAAACATTAAGCATAGATTGTCCTTTACAATGATCCTTAATTAATCCATATACCGTCCAATCATCTAAATATACCTATAAGAAGTTGTGATTAAATTCCTTGAATGTTTGAACAACTATGCGCGAAAAATACAATAGGCACATTTTTCAAACCAAAAGGCATTACAATATAAGTGAAGCTACCCCATTTCATAGTAAACATAGTAGCAAATATCCCAAATGGTGTAGCAAATATGCACTTCTTGATGTTCAATGAGATACTCAACTATCTACATCTTTCAAACATTAAGCGCATAGATTGTCACAATGATCCTTAACTAATCCATACACCGTCCAATAATCTAAATAGATATGTAATAAGTTGTGAATAAATTCCTTGAATGCTTGAACAACTATGCATGAAAATACAATAGACACATTTTTCAGACCAAAAGACATTACAGTGTAGGCAAAGCTACCCCATTCAGTAGTAAACGTAGTCTTTTCTTAATCCTCCTAGGAAATCTGAACCTAATGATACCCAGAGAACCCATCCGTAAATGAATAAATTTCGTGCCCTGACACACCTTCTAGTATTTCCTCGGTGAAAGGCGTAGGAAAGGGATCAGTCACACATGCAACATTTATCTCCTTGTAGTCCATGTAAATCCTAATCCATCCATCCTTCTTGATACTAATCACCATTGGCCTAACCCATTCTGACTCATCAAGGGGCTTGATAATTCCAGAATTCAAAACTTTCTCGTAAGTTGGGTTTCATCCTGTAGGGTCTCTTTCTAATTGGGCACACACCCTCTTTAAGTTTTATCTTCATCTCCCCTAATGATTCATGCACGCCTTTAAGTTCATGGTACCCCCTAGGGAACAAGTCCTTGTAATCCCTTAGTAACTCGATGATTTTTTCCACTTCGAGTCCACTAATAGTCCCCAATTATGGCTTCCTTAGGCTCACCTCGAATCCAATATTCACCTTATTTTCTTCATGGGTTTGTGATAGGTACACATGGTTGTATCTGCACCGTTTAATACCACACGCCTACCTACTATTGAATGATTTACATCAATATTTTCTACTTCTTTGTCATCTACTAAGTAGACCATTTTTCCTTTTTCTTTCTCAAGGAAAGCACATTGAAGTAATGTGGCATCGACACTTGTTTCTTTGAAAAGCTGCACTCTTGAGTCTCCTTCATCCAATAACTCTGAAGGATTTCTTCACCTTGGCACTATCTCCCACAACTAAGCGCTTTATGAATTTCAATGTTTCTTCCACCGAGGCTTTGTAGAGAAGAATTCAAACATCTGGGTTATTCCTGTAATTAAATCTTGCCAATTTCTAGTCTCTCTATGGAGTTATACATATACATACCAAGCATGCGCGCATCCTTGTAAAGTGGAATAAAACTTGTGCACCCATAGCAAAGGTGGTAAAGCTTCCTTCCCTTCTCCCGAGTCTCTCACACTTCGAATGTGGTGTTGAGGAGGTTGATTACCCTAATAAGTACATATTTGAGTAGATGTATTGCTCCTGAGGAACCTAGTAGCAAGAGCAATCCTAATTTCATCCCATCCTACAAGATTATCCTTGTGGGCCATCCACCAATGTCTTCTATTGTCCCACCTAGTGTATATGCTAACATATTTCTTCTCTCTAATGAGTGTATCCACTTTGTTCTTCCATGACGCGAAGGAATACCATAGGATCTCCTTCTCTCGGTGTAACAAGGTACTTTGAGTTGTTACCTATTCTCCCGACATAATGTGGTTTTATACCTATAGGAAATATGCTCTTTATTTCGCGCCCTACCAACTCATAAGTGCTATGATCCCAATTATCACAAGAAACACTTGTAGTATCGCTAATGGACTATGCATCCTCCCACTGAATTATTCCTTCTTTAGTTAGTTCAAACATCTCTCGTCTCTCAAATGGCACATACATAAATCCTATTTAGATATTCTTCACTAAAGGGCTCAACATAGGGCATAGATTTACCATCTCATTAAAGGGATAACAACTCTCTCCTCCTTGTTTTCAAAATTGATATAACCCTTCTTGAACCAAAGATCAACATTATTTGCATAGAACCAAGGATGCCCCAATAGAGCTAGGAAGCTATCTCGACTATGTGAGCGTTAAAACCTCAAAGTCTCCAGTGAACTTGGCTCCTTGTATGGTAATGGATGCATTTTTCAAAACTCGATGGGAGTGGCCTTAGTTCGATTATCCATAAACAATATATTAGAGGATGGCTACTGATGGGGTCTTCCATTTGTTCCCATGCATCTAAGGTAAGAACATTAACTTCCGTGCCTGTATCAATCAGTATATTACTCAATAGCCACCCATCCACAACAACATTCAGAGTGATTTCCTTGTCATAATCTAGGCTATGAGGGGGAAGATTCACATGCAGGATTTTCCATCCAGTCTCAATACTTGTGCATAGAGTGTTTCCTTTAACCAATCCCCTAACAATGGAATGATATTTTCTTGGTGCAACATTTTACACACTTCCCTTAAGTCATCTATATCAGTTTGGACCATCTCTAATACTTTATTTTGCTCCATATTCTGTGATTTCTCTTTTAAGTAATGTATCTCACCCTGAAGATTCCTGAGAACTTCCATGTTTCTGATAAACCTCATTCTGATGGGAGGGATCTGGGTAATGTGCATGTAGAACCTCCTCCTTAGTGATGGCGAGGTTTTCTGCTGCAATGCTTCTGGAGCGTGTTGCCTTAGCGCGGTCATAATATTTACTTGTAATGCATTAGAATCTACTTCCAACTTAGCCATCCATTGATTTTCCACAACGCGTATATATCCTAACCATTCACGCACCTTTGTTTTCTTGTTTATGCTACTTACCAAGGTGCTCATATAAGTCTGGGAACTCCTCATAACTATGGTTCTTCCACAAAAAGAACATGTAATATTCTGAGGACATTCATGTCTGTGGTGGTTAGGAGATCTGCATGTATAACACGTTCCACGAGGAACTCACTTCTTCCACTACCATGGCCTCATCCTCCAAATCCACCGCAGTATCCTCGACCTTTGCCATGACTACCTTCAAAATTCCCTTCATTCCGATCATAACGCGCTTGATTGTGATCTTGGTCCTAATGCTTGTTCTTTCCCTTAGAGTTATCTAAAACTCATGTCTATTGTACACCAATATCTATAGCATCATGGATCTGACCAATCAGTCGGTAGTCTTTCATGTCATGAGTCATGGACCTATAGATTTTACAGTAGCTTGAAACGTTCTTCCTTATCACGCGTTGTAATAATGGGCAAATGGCTAACATCATGGTTTAAATGGCATATCTCACAATCCAATAGCAATGAGCATACTAATCTGTGAGGACAACTATCCTTTGTGTTTCCTACTTCACAATCCATACACCAAATCCCCATGCACGTCTCATGTGCTGAATTTGCTAATAGTTTCTCCAACTATTTTGCCATAGCTGCAAGCTATGCTTCTAAAAATGGGCTCACCCCAATATCTATACTTCCAACTACCTCAATGCGTAAGTCTGCTTCAAGTGCTTTGCATGGATCAGTGTATGTTTTATGAGATAATGCCCTTCTAAAAGGGGTAATCAGGCCCCCAATGAACCATTGTGCATGTTGGCTTGCATGTATATCATAAGAAAGATTAGATAACAACATTTTAAAATGGGCATTATACTCTCTAACACTCTCAGTAGTGCCTTGCTTGATATCCTTGAGTGCACTTATACTCTTCGCTCAAACTCGGGGATGTGAAACTCTTTAAGGAATGGATCTTTTAAAGTCAGATAATCTATGCAATTCTATCGTGAGTCAAACTTTCTTTACCAACTGTGTGCATGCCCTTGTAACGTAGTAGCAAATTGGCTTGCCCTACGATCAGAAGCCATGATTCCTTTTGCGCACCAAAATATTTTACACATATGCACATGCTCAACAACATCTTCTTTGCCCCTATAGTCCGGGAGATGAAGAGACATCTCCATGTAAATATTCTGGGGTTGGTGTAGACCTTTCCCACTAGATCCAAAACCTCCTATGTTTCCCCTGCCTCCAAAACCACTAGATCCACCAGAACTAGAGCTACCTATGCCTCTTGATCCCAAACCTATGGGCTGGTGTCGAACCCAAAGTGCACTTCCTTGTGTCCCAACTATAGAACAAATGTGTACCCCGATAGCCTATGAAGCGTTACCACTTCCAGGAGTTAGTCCAAAAATCGGTGCACCTGAGTTCTATGTAGATGATACACCTAAAAAGGTATTCCCATATAACAACGAATCCATTTACGTTGCCATCACTGTGCCTTTTATAAGACTCACTCCTACTCTCCCACTACTTGAATTAACTTGTTGATTGTTTGTTGTACTAGATGCGGAAAACCAAGCACAAGGGAAAGGTTTCTAGGTGGATTCAAATGCGTGTCTATGACCTAGGTTGTTTCTATTGCACGCTTCTACCCGAGGTTGAGGATGGTTCCCTATCATGTATTCCCAAATGGGGGAGTTCCTGAGGCTCAGGTTCCATGTCTTCTGCGGTGAAATTCAACTCCTTCTCGAACTATCTTTCTCCATAATGCCATTTGCTCTGTAACCTCCTGCTGCTTCTTCTATCTCCCTCTCACGCACCTCATTATACTTAATCCGCCTTTCCTCTATCTCCTTTCTTCCACTAGGTATGCCATCTTTCACCAAACCTACTCCTGACCCCGCGCGTGGTGGAGTTTAGTTAGCCATCGGTTTACTCTCCAAATTCAAAGTGACCATCAGGATCTTGATTTCCCAAAGGTGGAATGCCTTATAGGTAAGCTCCCTTGGATATTGTAAAAATTGGAATTCAACTACCTCTAGACACGAATAAGTGGAAATTGAGTACTCCAAGATATAACTATTCAAAATACCATGGAACCACGTATCCATAGCTTGAGTCCAAATCAGATCAACATCATAAAGGGCCTAAATTCCTCTTGCATCCGAGACAAGTGCACAATACCTCCAATTCTGCTTAGATGCATAAGCAATCAACCACTCATACAATTCTACTAGAAATATAATGAAGAAGCTCTCGTATAAACTATCATACAGGTTTTGTTCCACCCATCCACGTGCGTTAAACTCAGATCCAGTGTCAAACTATCGTGCATATTCTTCTTCCAGATCGTGTATCCACTCCTCAACACTTGCTAAGGTCAACCAAGGTATGTCTTCATCATGAACCATCCTAAAAAACTAATTGAAAAAGAGGTCCCTGAAAGGAACCAATGATGCGAGCCTAGAATTTAGCAATACAAGCCTGGCACGCCGGCACATCACTCACCCTAGATCGAGTGCTCACCCAAAGCGCAAAAGGTACCAAACCTTTAGGGTTGATATTTTAGGATGTTATCATGATGAAGAATTTAATCATTCATATCTATAGCTAATATATCTTCCATACAGTGCATATTCAGACCTAGATCTAGAACATAACATACTTAATCGATAACCATAATGGAATCAAGCATGCAATACTGAATTATAACCATGAGAAACCTTATTTTCAGTCCATAATCTCCATTATA
This sequence comes from Taxus wallichiana var. yunnanensis, assembly GCA_018340775.1. Lineage (NCBI taxonomy): Eukaryota > Viridiplantae > Streptophyta > Pinopsida > Cupressales > Taxaceae > Taxus > Taxus wallichiana. The sequence continues at coordinate 530,944,336 of CM031244.1, forward strand.
TTAATTGTAGTAAATACACAAAAGCTTCATTACAATAATATTAGTATATGCTTATGCGCATAACCGATCTAGCAACATAATGTCAATATACCCTAGTTCTCACACGTATATCTATGCTCTCTCTCTCTATATATATCTCTACTACACAGTTCAATACATGTTTATAAGGGTGGGGACTTTTCCTTCACCACTCATCTAATCCCAAAATAGGTCACATGCTATTATTAGCCACACGTCATTACAAAAATAGGCTTACATGAAAGAGTGTCAACATGATCTCCCTTAGTCAACTATCAATTCGTCATTCTACCTTTAGCCTACATCCATGCAAAATGCCTCATATCCGATCATCTAAATATATCCAATGTGTGTCGTACAAATGTATCTAATCGGTTTGAGTTCTCCACATGCTATCTCCAAAAATAGATCCTCATAATGAAAATGGCTAACTCCCAAATCATCCCTATTCTCGCGCGCAATCCTCTTCGATTCTTCTCGCGCCTTTGAATGCACTCTATTCTCTTGCGTGAACCTTATGTATTTTCTCAACTAAGTGCGAGTTTGATTGATCAAAATCCAACTTCTTCCTATTTTCTTTATCAACATGCACAAAAGCTTCTAAACCAAATACTCTAAGAAAAGAAAGATCTACCTCTTTTCCACTCCAAGATTCTTCTATTAGTCCACCATCCAGTGCACTTGAAGGCCCACGGTTGATTAAATATACTTGTCATGTCTACTGCTTCTACCCAAAACTGTAAGGGTAATCCAACATGTATTCTCATTCTTCTTATACGTTCCATGATAGTTCTGTTCATTCTTTCAGCCACACCATTCTCCTATGGTGTTCTAGGAACCATTCTTTCTCTGCGTATTCCATTCACTAAACAATAATCATTGAAAGCCTTGCTGCAATACTCACCACCATTATCAGATCTAAGGAATTTTATCTTTAAACTAGTTTCATTTTCCATAAGGGATTTCCATCTGTTAAAAGTTTTAAAAACATCGATTTACACTTTATTCAATAAACCCATACCTTTCTTGTGGCATCATCAATGAAAGCCACATAGTATTAGGACCATCCATGAGAAGCTACCTCAGCTGGTCCTCACACATCTAAGTACACAAGCTCCAATTTTTGCTCCTTCTTTGTTGCCCCAACTTTAAGAAATATCACTTTCTTTTACTTTCCAAATATACAATGCTCACAAAAATCAAGATCTACATTTTTCAAATCTGATAACTTACCCTTTTCCTTTAATATATGCATTCCCTTTTTACTCATATGGCCTAGTCGATTATGCCACATGTTTGCATATGAATCTAAAGTAAATAGAATAGAAAAGGAATCAATACTACAGGTAGACAAATACAATGTTCCTACCTTCTTGCCTCTTGCCACAACAAGAGCTCCTTGATAACTTTCCAAGAGTCGATTTGTGAATGTAACCATGCAACCAACTTCACCTAGTTGTCTTGCAGAAATTAGATTTCTCTTGAGGCTTGGCACATGCCTCCTATATTTCAATACCCATGTATTTCCATTTTGTAATTTTAGATGAACTTACCCATTACTAGTAATATTGCATGGTTCATCATCTTCTAAATAAACATGCCCAAAATTACTCTCGGACATAGATTTTGAAATAACCCTTATTAGGGGTAGCATGGAAAAAAGCTCATGAATCTAAAACCCAAGATTCTATTTTATTATCCAAGGAGAGAATAAGGGCATCTTGTATTACCTTAGTTACAACAATTTCCTCTTTACCTTTATCTAGTATATTTTCTTTGTTTTCCTTGAACCAACAATCCTTCTTTGCATGTCCTTTCTTTTCACAATTCCAACAAGTCATTCCTCTACCTCTTGATTTGGATCTACTCATCTATGACTTTGATCTCCCATTATTCTTGCTATCATATTTCTCCTTTTACCTTCCCCTAATTTCTACATTCAAAGTGTTTCCAGATGATAACTCTCCTATAATTATCCCGCCCATTTCTTCATTTAGAATTATACTAACCACATCATCAAACTTAAAAATATTAGTAGCAAATGTTGTATTACTAACAACCATTACCAATTTATCCCAACTATCTGGAAAAGAGCATAAGAATAAAAGTGTTTTCACTTCATCATCAAACATAATATTAACCAATTTTAATTGATTTACAATGGAACAAAAATCATTCAAGTGGCTTGATATAGATCCACCTTCTTGAATTTTTGAATTAAATAATTTCTTCATCAAATAAAATTTATTTGAAGCACTTGGTTTTTCATATAAATTAGCTAAATATTTCATCAACTCTACCATGGTTGCTTTGCAGATAATATTCAAAGCTACGATGCTTCGAGGATCAATAATATAGATCCCAAAGCCTTTACATTAAAATATTCCATTCTTCATCAATAATCTTTGTAGGCTTCACATTTGCATCCAATGGTAAATATAAATATTTTTGATACAAATAATCTTCCACTTGCATCTTCCATAATTGATAATTATGGCCGTCAAATTTATCCACTTTGTATTTGCTATCTTCTACCATTGTTGTGCTCCCACTCAATAAGAAATCCCTCTTTGAGTAAATCTTTCAACACATAAAACTATCAAATAAAAAAATATCGATAGCAGATTGTTGGGGTTAGACACACACCAATGTTGTACAGATCTATATTCAATTAAAGCATACAAACAATAAACATGAAAATTAAACCAAACGAAAAATAAACGCAAGCTATAATGTGGTTCACCCAATGTGAGCTACATCTACCAAGAAACAACCAATCTATTATTCTTTGTTCACAGAGGATATACAATGAAGATCTGCAATCTTCCACACCTCTCCCAGATGTACAATACTTTTTCCTCACAAGCTTCTCTCATCTTTCTCCAAGAAAAAATTCTTACAATAATATCTAATCTCACCTTCTAACCCTAGTTTTCTAGCTTATAAGCATATACAAACATTAGGGCAACTTAGTTATGCATTTACAACCCTCAATCACCTTTATAACCAAGGGTCAGATCTAATCCATGTTTAATATAAAAACATGAATGCACAGATAACCGATGTCGGTTACCGGATCGATGTTGGTTTCTCTGGCTACCAACACTTTGTTACCCAACCGTTGTCGATTATTGTGTAAACTAGGAAACTTGCAATGCATGCCCTTTGTTAAGCTATTTAGCTCCACAACTTAACGGGTATGTCCCACAGTGGCTTGCAAGAATGTAAGCATAAAAACAATAGAAATGGAAGATGCATAATATAACACAAAAAATGCTCCAAGTTTCTCTTTCAAACATTGGATAAGATTGTGGAAGTATTTAAAATTGTAGAATCTTTGAACAATTGGATTGTGAGTACTCTTAAACTATTCTCCAAATGAATAAGTACCCATGCTACGAGTAAATTAAGACATCGGTAAGGCTAATATGTAGATATAAAATAACAAATTGGCGAGTTTTGCTACTGCAAATATTCTAGGGATTTCAAGAGGGTATTTGCGAAAGGATAATGTTTATTTTTATAGAGCTAATAGAGTGATTACATATTGTAATGAGGTTTGAATACATATTCTAAAAATAGCGCTGGAGGAATTTACAACAGCTTGAATGAATTCATTATCCATAAGTAGAAGTAATGAATTTCTATTGGTAATAAGTTTGCATATGAGAAGGTGGTTGTTCGTGCAATTTTATTACCCCCATTTTTGTAGGATTTTAGAAGTTCAGTGAGAGTGGAGTGACTAAGATAGTAAAGTGGAGTCCAAGTGGAAGATGAATAGGAAAATAGATTTATTTCTATTTTTAATAACTAATTTAATTAGCTATGAAGTGTGAGAGAATAATTAACCATTTAATTAAATAAATGTTTAATTAAGTTAGCTAAAGGGTGTAGGAATTAATTTAATTAATTCCAAAAGTATAATAAACACGCTTAGAATTAATTTATTTAATTCTAAAGGGATGAAATTAATTTATTTAACTCAAGTGATGTAAATAGGATATGAATAATCCAAGAATAGGCTAGAAATAGGTATGTATTTTTAGGGTGTCTACAATACTCATCCACATGTTCTCGTGAGAAGTACTTGGGCATAATCCTAAAACTCATTGTGAGTACCATATGAACCCGGAAGTAATCTGGTTCATTGAGACAACCTACCTAGGGAAAGGGAAATGAACCATCCCGATTGACTAGTTTCCACTTGTGAGGTAAACCAAGGTTGTTTTTGGCAACCGAACTATCCCGATTGATTAAGGGGTAAGTTTGTGACCAGAATTTTTCTGGTGAGTATTACTCATTCAGACAACATTGGTGGCTAGAGAGAATCCTTAAAACCCTTAGGAAACATAGCCAATTGGGGTCCATATCCAACATAATAGTCCAACAGGTAAACAAAAGAGAGATCACGATTAAGAATAGTTAGTAACCATGCACTTACAAATAGGTTGTTAGCGAGAACAACAAAGCGATGGTCAATTTTTTAAAAAAAAAAAATGTAGTTTTTTTTTCATATCTTTCCTTTTATAGTTACATTTGACTCAAAATTTCCTAGTGTTGGTTGTGGATCATAATCTTATTAGTTAACACTCATAGTCACAAATCTAATGGTATAGGTTAGGGTGGTTTTCTTTGTTTCCCTAAAAGGGTTGTGAGGTGTGGCTCATTGGTATTCTTATTTTTATTGTAATCGTGAGGAGACTGTGATAGAGAGAAGAGGAAGTTACAATGGATTTTTTGTAGGGTGTATCCCTTCTTGTATTTTTTTGGATGAAATAAAATGAGGACTAGATGTTTTGTGGATGTAGCCCAGATCTAGGTGAACCGCATGTTAAATATTTGTCTTTGAGTTGTGTTCTTTTATTTTCTGCACCTTTAATTTCATATCTGTAATATATTCTACATTTTAGTTTCTCTTTGTGATTATGTGGGATTGTTCCACATAATTTTTATCCCTTATTTCATAACGCCTAGAACACCAAATTCTATTTTTCATGTTTCTTTCTTTGAGTGTCCATATCCAAATTCCACTTATATTAGCCAGAAATCTCAATTTTTGATTTTTTTAGGATTTTCCATTACTTCTTTAGTTTTCCCCTAATTGCTTTGAAGTTTTCGCACAATTTCCCTCTTTTTTATGCTCCTATTTCCCTCTTGGAAAAATTTCCTAGTTTTTCCATTACGATTCTAAAATTTCCCTTACCTTCGTCAATCCTAACTAGGAGGTGCCAAAAAACTAGTAAAAGTACATTTACCCCTTTCAATTGAGCTCACATTAAAATTTTCCCTTACTGACCATGTATTAGAATACATTGAAGTCCTAGGTCACTGAGTTAATTGATATGATGTATGGACTGAACCAACGAATAGCCTTTTGCTCAACAAATTGTAGAAAGAGTCTTCTTCAAAGAATAGCTTCTCTTCTCCCAACACATCTCGTGGGCCCAAGCTGGAATTTCCAAGGTTCAATGGTACCAATCCTATAGGATGGATATATTGATTTGATAAATTCTTCAACCTTCACAATACTTATTCTGTAAACCAAATCCCAATTGCTTCCTTCCACTTGGAACAAGAAGCACTTCAATGGTACCGTTGGTATCTCAAATTGAATGATGAACCAAATTGGACAACCTTTTCATATTTACTCATGGGTAGGGATTTTCCATCATCATTTGAGGATTTTATAGGAGCTCTCAAAAAACTCTGCGCGAGATAGGTATTGTTCATGATTATTAGATTGAATTTGAGAAACTAGCTAATTACACTGAAGGGTTATCAAATGACAACATGATGGAAACCTTGGATTTGGCTAAGTTAGTAAAAGAAAAACTCTCAGCGCAACGTTGACCTCCCACTTTCTCACACACAAATAACACAATGAACCAACGACTAACCAAAACCACCCTAGTCAAGTTCCTTATAGAGGAAGATATGTGGAATCGTAAGGAGAAAGGATTATGTTATAATTGTGATTAAAAATGGGTCAAGGATCATAGGTACATCACACAAAATATCTACTTTGTAGATGTGGAATCATCGCTAGAGTAGATAACGAGCCCAATCTCTAAGAATTATAAGATGCTCAAGAGGAACAAAGCCCCTCAGAGGACTTAGTGCCTTAGGAGATTCAACCCAAGATCTCTCTACATGCACTAGCAGGTGTTACCACCCCTCAAACCATGAAGGTCAAGGGGTTCTTTAAAAAGATCCCTCTCACAATCCTCATTAACTCTAGCAGCACTCACAATTTCATTGATCCCCACATTGCTAAGCAAGTAGATTACTTCATACACCCTTGTTCTATATTTGAAGTCATGATTGCTAATGGGGAAAATTTCCATGTAAAGGGAAGTGTCGAATGTGCGTATCATGATAGGTGATTACACTCTTTTCTCATATATGGTTTGCCTACCATTAGGATAATGTGATGTGGTTTTAGGTGCGTAGTGGCTATGTACATTAAGATCTATTCTATGGGAATTATCTAAGATTTGAATGTAGTTCACATAGAGTGTCCAGAATCACACCTTTAAAGGGTTATTGCCATGATCTGATCTCATCATCAATTCCCATCGCATGGAAAATATATTGAAGAAAGGATCACATGAGATCATTTCCCAGCTGCACTCCATCCAACTCCGGCCTCCTGCTACCATTGACTACTTTGTTAATTTGTAATCCCTCCTCAACAATAATACAACTACTTTTTATATATCCAATTTGTTTTCCCTTTCACACCGTGAATATAATCACATTCTAGTCCTTCTAGGAAACACCCTACCCAACATCCGACCATATCGCTATCCCCATTTGTAAAAGACTCGAGATTGAGAAGTGAGTCTAGAAACTCCTCATTCACCTCAACACCATCCCATACTCCTCCCCAGTGCTTCTTATCCACAAAAAGGATGGGTCTTGATGCATATGCATTGATGTCTATGCCCTTAACCACCTCATTATCAAAGATAAATTCCCAATTTCGATCATCTATGAGATTTTTGATGAGCTCCATAGGGATTTTTCCCCTCCAAATTATATCTTCATTCAAAGCTATCATCGGATCTAGGTACATGCTTTGATAACATTCCAAATACATCCTTTCATACTCATGATGGTCACTATGAGTTTTTGGTCATGCCATTTGGACTTACAAATGCCCCTTCAACATTTCAGGGACTAATGAATAAAATATTTTGGCCTTTTCTCTGTCAATTTGTTTTGGTTTTCTTTGATGATATTTTGATCTACATCTCGCACATGTGTTGAGAATCTCCACCATATTTTTAGGGAATTACAACTTATAACAAAAATCAATTATGTTCAAGTAGTCCAAGTGTTCATTCAAGTAAATAAGTTGAATATATAGGGTGCATTGTTTCAACCGATGGGGTCCATGTGGATCCAAAAATTTAGTGCCATGTAGCATTGGCCTCGGCCACCAACCCTTAAGAGCCTTTGTAGTTTCCTAGGAATTGTAGGATATTATCGTAAGTTAATTAGGGAATATGGAAATATCGCAACTCCGTTGACTTCGTTATTGAATAAGGATGCATTTACATGGGATGTGACAACCGACTGGCATTCATGGTATTCAAATAGGCTATGTGTAACACACCAGTTTTGGGCATGCCAGACTTCACCAAAACTTTCACCATCGAAAGTGATTTTGGTGGAAACAAATTGGGTGTTTTTATTCTCCAATAGGGTTTTCTAATTGCCACGACTAGCAAATCCCTTTACTCGGCCAAAATTTAGCTTTGTCTACATATGAAAAGGAGATCTTTGGTAATTTTTCATGCACGATACATAAATGATAACCATACTTAATTGGGAATCATTTTTACATCAAAACCGATCACTAGAGTTTGAAATATTTCCTAGAACAATGGGTCTCATCACCAACACAATAGAAATGGGTCAAAAACTCATGGGATATGATTATGAGATCACTTACAAGAAGGGTAAAGACAATGTTGTGGCTGATGCTCTCTCACACATTCAAGGACCATGCTTCCCTTTTCTGTTATCTCCATGCCCATTCTGAACTAGTTGGAATTTGTACAACAAGGGTATGAAAATGATCCCTTCTTACAACCCATCATTCAACAATTGGCCACTAACCCCTCTATAGTATAGTATTATTCATGGGGAGCGGTCATTTGGTGTTTGTTGACATTGTGTCTTTTTTATCATTGATGTCAAATGGCATTGATGGAAAATGGTGTCAAGGTAGCTTAGGAGTGAATAATATGTGTCATTCATCAAGAATGATGAAGGTTGATTGGTAGTTTTGGTGAAATAATTTTTCGTGTGGAAAATTACGTGTTTCCACCAATGCTTATAAGCCTACGCCCCTCATTATGTATGGGAGGATCTTATTATTGAATGTGAAACTATCCTAATTATATCTAATGTTGTGGGGGTGGCTAGTAGGCTAGAGATCACACAAGAACACTTCACTGAACTGTGGCAAGGTGCTTGTACAGGGTACAAGGGAGGAAATTACAACAATGAGGGATAAAGGAGATAATTTAGGAAAGGGAGGGTTATTGTTGTGAGTAGGCAATAGTAGAGTTCACACCCAATAACCAGAGTAGTTCATCATTTAATTAGAGGAAAGAAATAATGAAGCATCTAGCAAGACTAACAAACTAGAGACACATAGTTCTTTAGGTTCATTTATCAAGGACACCAAGTTCCTTCTTGATCACCATACTTACAAAGTTACAAAAGAGAGAGAGTAGAGGAAAAACATGAAAAAACAACATAGAATAATGTATCTTTTATTTCTTGTGTTGGTGATACAAAGCTCAACATCCAAAAAACAATTCACAATTACTGTAGAGTAGAAATTTTCAAAACCCTAGATCCTTTAGAATGGAGAAGCCAATCCAATTTATAGCCTTGTGAATTGACCTTTCATCTACCCCTCATGAATCTTCATGTTCATATTCCCCTTGTGAAATTTCAATTTCCCTAGAAGAGACAAATTAAGTACCTCTCTTATAATTTTGAGAGAATAATTTTACAATTTACAAATATTGTCACTTAAGTGAATAGGAAAAATACCATGATTGTGTACAAAAATAATTAGAAGAAAGAGAGAGAAGAGGATGAGGGAAATAGATTGATTGATCTATTGAAGAAGCTCCCTCGATGTATTACTTGTTGATCCGAGACATGGTGGTAACAATATCCTCCTACCGACATATACACATATACCTTGGACTGCCAAATAAGTGTTTAGAAAAAATGTTTCAAGACCTCTCGATGTGAGCTTGAGATGAACACAAACCTCATCCATGATGATGCATTTCTAATATCAAAATGAGATTGAGGATCACTCTCTTACTCCTTAGGATTTCACAATTTTTTTTCATGATGCTCAAACCTCTTGATGTTTATATTCTTGTCCTCTGCACACTCTTTTGCAAGATTACAAACTTTACTTTTCCTGACCTATAAGATGCAAGATGTTGAAGGAAGAAGGATGATATCTTTCTTAGCTCACTTGAATCACCAAAAAAACTCTCTCATTAAAACTATCTCAAATAAAAAACTCACTGAGCTCAATTCAACCAACTCACTTCAACCCACCCATCTCATCGACTCACCCAGCTCACCCACCTCAACTCACTCGGTTCACTAAGCATCGCTCACTTCAACTAGTTTACTTGAGAGATGATGATGGATCCAAATTTACAAATGATCTATGACGACTTCTCATCTAATGGATCAATGGAGTTTTTGACACCTTTAAAATTCTTTCCAAATGTACACTTGTCTCTGAATTTCACCTGTTGTGTATTGAGATGTTCTACCTTGCTTCCGGACACAATGGAGCTTAAGATAATGCTTTGGGACCTATGTGAATAGTGAATTACCTTGTTTGAGAAATGAAAGACCTTAAAATCTTGTGGAGATGTCAAAAAGTAGAAAGATGAGTGAAATGGAGCCAATCTGCAACTATCTCGCATCCGAAATGAAGACTTTCTATTGTTAGCGTAGGACCAAGACACTGTTATTTTTAGGAATTTGGCCATGTTTTCATTCCTTGATGCTTGTTTCCTATATAGAGGATCATTAATTTCAATAATTATCCTTATTTGAACATTTTTATATTTTTATACATGCTCATTATAGAAACATACTTTTTTAGGAAGTGCACTGTTGTGGGTGTCAATCATGCGACAAAAAGGTCTTGAAATTATGGGTTTTATTCCAGGATTCCTCGTTCCAAATTTTACATGATTATTTCATCCAAACAAGAAGGAAAATTAATTTTTCATTAGAGGGGGTAGAATACTAAGAAAAAATCATTCCTCTATACTCAAAAATTAACAACTTCATCATGCAAAAACTAGTTTCAATGAAACTAGATTTTTCGAGACACTTCCTACGATTTTTAGATGATTTCACCTAGTGGATCTTAAATAATTTGAAATTTTCTTCAAGGAGGAAATAATTATGATGAAAAAAACATTCCTATATATCCCTATAAAATAGGGTCTTCATGGCATGAAAAATAGTTCACGCAAAACTAGATTTTTCAAGGATTGTTTCCTCGATTTTCGATGATTCCGACTATCGGATCTAGAGAAATGAAGAGGTTCCTCAATTTCCTTTCATTTCTACATCATGGCATCCATTAATGGATTCTCTGAGTTTTTGAACAATGTTTTATGTTTTATATGAAAACCACTTAAAATTATGCACTCTAAAGATTTGTGATCATCATCCGAGTCAAATTTGAAGTGGCACTAGCTAGGGCACGAGCATGGTTTTGGATGCATGGGGAGGAAAATTTTTGTGTCCCAACTATTGTAGGGACAAGAGGGATAGTTAGGATAGTTGGGAAATGTAACATTCCCATTTTAAGACTTTAGAAACAAGGAATATATATATATATATATATATATATATATATATATATATAATGTTCACTATTCTAAATAAAGCATTATTTAGAACAAACATTCCATGCCAATCAAATTCAAATAGATAACCATATGCAGTTGTAATGACTCGGTGATCCACTGATCTATTCATTCCATAAATCGGTAAGCTACTGATCTATTTATGGTATCTTATGTATTGAATACATATTGTATACTTCGTATACTTGGTCTTCCTACCCTACACTGGGTACTGAGTGATCTGTTTAAAGAACATATCTGAATATCTGTTACCAATATTCATCTGATATCACGTTGTTTTAAACTTGGTGACATAGGACAACACAACTAGCAGCTTGCGATACTTTGGCCAAATATTTATAACATATTGTGTACGTCACTATTCCTAGATGACATACTCGTCTTATTGGAATACGTACTGCACCTCACTCGTCTATTATCATGATTGGTCTTTACTGACTACCATCAGTCCACTTGTCCTAGGTTTAACCCTAGCCCTAGATAGAAACATAACTTATTATAGGAAGACACTCACAATGGCTTAGGGTAAATGGGCATACTTGGTTGACCTAAGTCAACCGGATGTGCCAAGGTACCCTGAGCCATTGGAAGCTAATTCCTATCCTAAATATGCTCCTATCCTGACCTAGAGAGAAACTAAGTTCAAGTCCGAGTTCTTATTGTGTGTAGATCTAGATGATCAATGTGGAAGGGTGATGCCACATGTCAACTACAACGCTGTATTCTCGAGAAGACCCAAGTCTTCTTGAAAGTACAGCCTTACAGTTGGCATGTGCCAACATCCTACAGAAACTGCCTCATTGAGATGTACATACCCCAAGGAGATCATTAATGAATTATTAATTTGGATTAAGTCTGGATTATAGAAACCTGCTAAACCCTAATCCAACACTCCATAAGTTCTTTCCTAAATTTGTTTCATTTATTCCATGAAGTTAAACTTATGGTTTCTTTTAATGTTTGTTTTCTCAGTTAAACCAACAATTAACCAAAACAGGACAATGATATCATAAGTTTCTTTTAAAATGTTCTTTAACTTTCAGGAAGGTTTAACAACCACATATATCCAATTAAAGTAGACTTCATACTAAATGAAGTCTAATAAATAGTAATCATACTTCCAAACCTTTTAGGTTTATATTCAATTGAGAGAGAGAGAATATTTCTCTACATGATTAAGTATTAGGATATATCATTCCCAATGTCCATATTTCTTAATGCATGTTCATTATGCATCACCTTATTATGTTAAATTGTTTAGATAAAACACATCATATTATGCAACTCAACAAGTTGCTTCATTATAGGGGAAATTGAACTAATTCCCATTATCCATTTTATCAAAGATAACAAGATAAGCATAACATACTATAAAGAATATCAACAAGATGGAACTTTCATCTTCTTTATAAAATTACAAGATAATTTACACAACCAATGCAAATAAATCACAACTCGCAATTCATCATTACAACTTATAAAATTTACAAGACTATGCACTTTAGGCATATTGCATAACAACAACCTTCATTCAATAAAGTATACAACTTTCTTTTACAATTCAACAAAAGAATGAATCATAATTCTTTACTAAGAATTAGACATATATCAGCCAATGCATCATATAAGTTTTTTCCTTCCTTTACCACTTAAGTCGTCCATCTGCAAAAATAGCTAGCACAGGTCAGTTCGATGAACTGAGCATGATAAGCACTAATCATTAAAATGAAGTGCATTCCACTAATTGTTTCATTAAAGCAACACTGCTTTAATGAGACAATTAAAACATCATAAAATCAGCATAAGTGATAACGAAATGAAAAGGAAACACTTAATAATTCAAGATCAACTTTAAAGAGAAAATCAGAATATAATAAACAATATCTACCTAAGATCTTAAAGTTCTATTAATCCTATCAATGGCTTGTAAACAAAAATCAATCCTGCCATCCCATTATTTCATAATTCTATCCTAATAGAATACCACATTTATCTTTTCTAAGAGACAAAATAAATGTATACAACATGGTTCCTTCAAGGATGATCCCTCTATATCCTAAGAAAGAACCATTATATACCATGCCCGAACCTATAACATCAGAAAAATAGACTAGATAATAACATGAGTTACTTGTTCCCCTTCTAGAATAAAAATTTTGCACATTCATCATTAGAATATACATCAAATAGAATTCCATAACCAAACAAGAAGGTAAGGAAAACCGAACAATCCAACTGTAACTCCAATTCCAACTCTCCATGTTAGAAATTACCAATCGAAATAAAAAATCAATGTTCACAACAAAGTAGCCCCGAAGAGGAGTTAATCTCTACTCAAGTTCTTCACAAAGGATAAAGAGTACAAGAGACAAACCTACTCCTATCCATATAAACTAGACAAGACTAGTCAACAATAGTCAAACCATAAGTATCAATGTACTTAATAGCAGAACCTTCCCGGCTACTAGCTCTCAACACTATTTCCATCAATGATTCAAACAAGGTAGACCAACAGGTCAAGAGAAATCACTATTTCGAAATGGAATCGAGTACAGAAAAGTTCAAACATTGAGCCTATCCAAGGACAGAGGAATGGTAACTCAATAAGGAAAGAACCCATGATAAATTGTTTCGTTTATTTGTCATGCGAAAGTTTCAATTCAAACACGTTCGGGATGAAAGCATCCTGCATACCTGAACCATAAACTGATAGGAATATATATATTTTCCTTCACAAAGAGAAATCAAGTCTTATTCACTATTTCAGTCGAGAATAGCATCCCAAAACAATAAATGATAAGGTTCAAAATTACCCACGAACCCAAGATTGAAGTCTCACAAAGGCTTACCAATTAATACAAAAAGTAAACAATTCGTGATTCAAAGAATCAAACTCAATACAACTAAACAGAGAAGGAATCCTTCCTAATTATTTCAGTGTCCAAGGTAATAACCCAAATCTTCCACAAGACCTAGATTTATTCAAAGAGACAGAATAGAGAGAAAGAACCGAACATTCAGTCAGAAGACGTCTCAATCAAAATTCCCAAGATAAAGGAACAAAATTCAAAACATAACCCTCACGTCCACAAAATCACGACAGAGGTGACTTGGCTTCAACAAAACACCAACCCAGAACATGGGTTTCTCCAAGACAGAGGGGAAAGAACATCCCATTCTATTCTCACACAATACCATCTCAAGGGAGTCATTACAATCATAGAACTGAAGTTCTAAGTTTCAAAGCCAAACGTTAAAGTTCCAAATCTCAAAGAGATTTTTAAACGACTCAAACAAGTTCCCACATAGTTCCCTGGTGAATATTCACTCAAGTAAAGAGTTATAACTTAGTCATTAATAAAAGAATAACCCAATACAAAATACCGGACAAATTCAAATGAATCAACCCAAATACGAGTCCATAACACTCAAGTGTTAAATAGAAGTATAGAGACGAACCCGAGCTTCAAACACAAACATTCAGAACTACACTAACAAAATAATGCGTGTACAGTGCTAAAAATGAACTCCAAGCAATAGTTCAGCAAAGCACGAGTTTTCCAAACACTGGTTCTAAGCAAGTGAAGCTCCAACATGGGTCTACATCCAAAAGAAAACGCAACCCAAAATCAAATAAAAACAAAACTCAAGTTTCCTTAAGCTCAGATCCATATATTTTCACAACAGTCAGTCTAAAACACCTTAACTTTGAATACAAGCTCAAGAGAGAAAATAGATATACAAAACAAGTTTCAAATCCCATTTTCACTTGCATGCAGGTCATAAAACTAGCACAGAAAGCTAATTTCCAAAACAACTCTATTAAGCCATAATTTCAGTATCAAACACACAAGGATTCACCAAACCCAGCAAGCAAAAATAACTAGACAAACATGAAAACAAGAATCTCATGAGAGCAGAGTTGTTCTAATGATTCATTTAGAAGAACGCAAAGAATTTTAATAGTTAGAGCCTATCATGCTTGATAGTGCTTCCACCAAATCGAAGGAGACTTCCAACCGAGCTTCCAACTCTTTTTCTCCTCCAAGACAGATCAACAATCAAACATCTCTTCCTCCTTCACCTCAAATACTTTCCTTCGATCAAAATTAGGCCAAAGAAACCAAAAATAGCTTTGAAGTGAAGGTCGAACTGCTGGTTTGAAGAACCAGTTAGCTCCATGCAGAGAAAAATCCACCATGCATGCAAAACCAAATGACCTCCTACAAACCCACCTCCTAAGTTTCCAAGATGGTTTGCACACGAAGACCGAGGCTCATAAATGCCATTCAATCTAAAATTCCCGCTTATATTTCCTTGCCACCACCTCCTAAATCTGCAAATGCCAAATCAACACAAAAATACAATTCCATTTGTTAGTGGAGCTTCCACATAGGCCTCCACTAAGTCCACTGGCCCCCTACCAAATCTGGCAGTACCTTATCATTTAAACCCCCTTTCAAATCATTTAAATGCCATTGGAACTGTCACCCTTATGTCATGTGACCCCTTTAGGTTCCCTTTAGTTTAGGTTAGATTCAAATAGACTTAGGTTAGTTTAACAATTACTAACATAGGTCTTAAAACATTTTCCATTAGAATTCCCACCTTAGGTTAGGTTCAAATCACAACCCTTTAGTATTAGGTAATAGATAAAATAGCTTAGTATCCCCTTAATAACTCTTCCCTTATTCCAACCCCACAATAAGAATAAGAGGCTTAGGTTAGAACAGAATTCCAATAAATAAACATAGCTAGAACATAGATGTTCTTACCTAGCTTAGGTTACCATTAGGATAGTCCTTAGATTTTTAGGACTCTAAACTTCTCCTCAGAGAATTGAATTTTGCTTAAGTCCTTAATGTCCTGCCAAGATCAATCACTAAAGACCCGAGGCACAAACATACAACTGAATGAAAACACGTTGAAACAAGACCAAGAATTAGTATAATACAAAATTCAGTCTTATGTCCCTTAAACTACTGAATGTCAATTTTACCATTAAGTCTATGAAGAAGACTTGAAACATTCCTTGGATCACTGAAATTGATCCAAGGATGAGTCAGAAGAAGAAATGAGTCTACAACTCTTAAAACCAGATTGCAACTCATCTTTCCAAAGTGAAAATGAATTCTTGACAACCATATAATTTTAGTCTAAAGATTTTTAAGAACAGAAAAAGATTTATCCTTATCAAGCATGATCTTCAACAATCAAAAGAACACATCTTTATCCAAGAAAATCACATGTCAACACTTGAATGCAAAAGAGGAATATATCAGTTGTCGAGGGTGTTACAGAAATATGGGACAATAAAACCCGTAATGGAGGAAAAATTCAAACTAATAAGCTAAGGAGGAGAAGGGCGCATTTTCTTGTCTCCTCTATCCCAAGGACAAGAGGGACAAGTACGATAGCCGGACGATCGAGATAGTTCGGATAGTAAAATTTTCCTCCTATCCAACCGAGAAAATGGTTATGTATGGGAACCTTGAGAACATCTTTCCCAAAGCTCGGCAGATCCAAATTTTAAGTGGCACTAGCTTTAGGGCACGGAGCATGGTTTTGGATGCATGGGGGAGGGGAAAATTTTTGTGTCCCAACTATCATAGGGACAAGAGGGATAGTTAGGATAGTTGGGAAATACGGGACAATAAAACTTGTAATGGAGGAAAAATTCAAACTAATAAGCTAAAGAGGAGAAGGCGCATTTTCTTGTCTCTTTTGTCCCGGGGACAAGAGGGACAAGTACGATAAATGAGACAATTGAATAGTTGGGATAGTAAAAGTCACCACCTATCCAACTGAGAAAATGGTTATGTATGGGAAACTTGAGAACACCTTTCCCAAAGCTCCACATGGTTTTGTTTTGTGAAGTATTATATGATTTTGACTCCCACCAACATTCCAATAATAGTGGGAGGGGTCTCATCCTTCAATTTTTCCTGAAACTCCCTAAAATGGCACCATTTTTCTCGAGATGGTAGGGTGTGTCTATTGTAGACACAAAATCATGCACTTGGGTACATTTCTAGGTCCTAAAAGCATACTTTCACTTACATGATTCCTAAGTGATAAAACTAGTAATTGACATCTATCTTTGGCCTCTTTTCTTTGTCTCTTATTTTATCTCTGGTCTTACACATCCTACAACCCAATCAATATTTTACATATTTATCTTTTATGACTGCAGAAACCAACACCCAGCCTAGGATAGAATCCCCCAGGTACTCTTGTCCCCTATGGGTGCCCCTAACCCTTTCTCACCTTATTTGCTCCTTTTGGGTCTCTTTTATCTTTTGGGCATCTTTTTCACTTATTGGTCGGCCTTCTAGTTGGTAAAAGGGAATCATATAAATACATAGTTAGGTGTTCAAAATAAAGGACCAAGTACTAAGCATTATTATCATCACCTAAGCTTGGATCCAAAAGGCACAAAAAGCACTCAAAGGCATTCATCTAGCATCCATTCAAGGGACAAGGACTGTAAAAATTTTTCATACACAACATAGGAAGGGGAGGTTCATTCTATTCCATCCACACATTTTCATCATTAAGCAAATCTATCCTACTATCAAGTGCAAATTTTACAAGGGAATCTTGGGGCAAAATTTCTATACTCACTCATAAGAACTACATGGAGTCTGAGATGTAGTGAAACACTCAGTCGTAAGTTCACTCTTGGGGTGACCGTTGGGGTCGATATGAATCCCCATTCTACATCTTTATTTTTTAGATTTGATGTTTTTGTGGGATTTTGTAGGTGAATATATCTTTTGCAAGTTATAGGTACTCGAAATTCATTGTTTGACTCTCATGTGATCAAAAGGAAAACCAACAAAGACCTGCGACACCTCAAAATTAGATCATGTGCTCTGTGCATCCACAAGTACCCGTAGTGGTCTCTAGTTCCCACGTGTCCTTTTCTTTATTATGGGAACCATTATCTGGCCTCATTCCTCCATTTCAGAATTTATAGTGAGTAATAATGACACTCTTCCAAGTCTCATTTATCACTTTTCCCGATTCATATTAATCCCAAACTACATAAAAATAAGCTAAGTCCTCTCTCCTCCTTCATCGCTAAGGGTTTCATATTTTAAATATTAGTTTTCTTGTGTCAATACTATATTTCAACATTTATACTTCAATGACTCTTCAATATATAGATTTAATTCAAATTAAATTAAATCATTTGGTGAACCCACTCATTCAAACCCTACCTTCGGAGAATGCATCACAATCTATCTCCTTCTTCTGAATTCATGGATCAATATTCTTATCCTTCTTTTACTCCAACCAAGTTTTCTGGCATGGCTACTACTGCATTTGATTTTATGTAAGTTCATATGTAGAATCCTCCTCATTTATTACTCCAATGCATGATCCAACCATCAATGTAGTCACTACTCACCACACTCACCCTCTTACGGCTCCACCTATCTTTGTTCCATTGTCTATCACTCCTACGGTTCCTTCTAATACCTCTAAGGGTTATGACATCATTGAATAGATTAAGAGCACCCCAACAAAAATATCTCTTTACGATCTTTTGCGTAGTGCACCCAATTTTCGTCATACATTAACGACCGCCCTTCATTCTATAAACATTGAAATTAATAATTCACTAGTTGCCTTTACTCACCTCATCCAATCTCTCAAAAATATACCACATGTTATATATTTTAGTGATGAGGATATCCCTTCCTCCGCAACCGATGATCCATTTACACTTTTGTTTATCACTGCTACTATTGGTTCCATTTGTATTAAGCATGTACTCATTGATAATGGATCCACTATAAATCTATGTGCTCTATCTCTTCTTAGGAAAATTAGCATTACTGATGATTTAATTAATAAATCATCTCAAGTTATTCACGACTATGATTCCACTACTCACACATGTATGGGCACTATTACTCTACCTCTAGAAATTGGGCCTAAATTTATTCCTACTGTATTCTTTTTATCGATGACACATTCCAGCTTCAATTTCTTACTTGCAGAACCTTGGATTCATGTAATGCATGTTGTCCACTTTATAGTTTATTAGTGTGTTAAATTCCTACATGATGGTTATGAACATATTATTATTACAGGACCCTAAGCCATTCAAGTTTTGTCGTATAGACCCTATTACCATCATGCCCATTCCTCCATCACATCTTATTCCATATCACAACATTGGTACATATGATGTTGAGCAATCTAGTGCTCCTACTCCTTCTTTTACTTCCCCATCCACTCTATCCATTACTACTCATATTGTTGACCAAATTTCATCGTTTATGTTTACAATTAGTGAACTAGTACTAAAGAAAATAAGTAACTCCAAATATGTGATGGTTTAAGGTACCTCAAGATGGGGTGACGATGGATATGGGCGTAAAATGATAGATCCTTATCCGCATCGAGCTAGATAAATTGTAAATCAAGTGAAATGAACATAAAAGGATTGGGTTTGTAGATAGATGGGAGGGTTTCTTGAAAATGTCAGTCCCAAGAAGTGAAAAATTCCTAGGATGGATGTCAACCCTCATTTTGATAAAATATAAGATAAAATAAAATAGTTAGATCTAATATAATGCATAATCTAAAGTAAAACAGAAACTAAAATGCTAGAGATAAGATAGAAATGTAGATATGATCTCAATGTATGCAAATTATATCAAACCTAGTAGGGTCACCCAAGGTTTGAGAGTCCAGTTGACGCGATCTGGCGGGATGAGAGAAAATGTAGAAAAATAGGCTTACAAGACCTCCTGAAGATGGATTTGAAGCTAATCTAGACATGGCGATGAACTAAGATGAAATTGGATCTAACTGAGAAAGGATGTAAGAAAATTGATAGATGTGATGTTTGCAAGTAGGATCGATGAGTGATTGGGTTGGGTCAATGACAACTAGTGTAGGTGGATGGTGACTAGGATAGATTTATGATTTGATAAGGTAAGAATAGACAAAAATGAAGGATGAAGAAGGCTAAGTAAAGGATGGGGTAATGGCAAGGACCCAAGATGACTGCAAGAGCTGCAAGAATGGAGCACAAGATGAAGGAAATACAAAGGGGCTCCACACAAGCTCAAAATGTCTTCAAATCTCCACAATGATGAAAGAGGTCTTCAAAAGGAAGATCCAAGTTGATAGTAGTTGTTGGTGAGAATAACACCTAGAAAATTCCTCCTTTGTAAGGAGGGGTAAAGGCATATTTATAGGGGATAAATGGTAGGTGAGAGGTAGGAAAATATTAAATAAATTCAAAGGGGAGGTGAAATTATTAAATGAAATACCTAAAGAGGTGGAAAACATTAAATAAAGGCCATGGAGAGGTGAAATCATTAAAGGAGGACCTATGTTAGGAATAATTTAATATTGTGAACATTATTGTTGTGCGAAATAATGAGTTGGTGACAACTCGTAGAGATCTCTTAGAGAGATTCTAGGTTTGTTGAGTGAGAATAGGTATTGGGAGAGATAAGTGGGATCTTTGAATGATCATGAGAGAGATATGAGGGATAGAAGTTGACTCCTTACTTTAAGGATGTCATTTACCTATATATGTGTACCTCATATTATTGAATGTTATGTTGAATTGATTGATTAATCGAGCCTTTGGCTCTTCTCAAATATGGGGTTTCCCACATTTGGTATCGTGAGCGAGTTCCTCTAACCTCTCTAAAAAAAAAAATTTCTTTGGCCTCAAACATATCGGTATGCGGTGTAGACCATGTGCGGATGTCTTCATTCGATAGGCCATTATTTCTTAATGATAAGCAGAAAGGCAGTGCAGACCACATGCAATTCTGCTATCATTTTTTAATTTTATAGATCTGATCAATCTTTGCATTGGTTGTATTACATCGACCTTGGAGGATCTGTATTTGTGGAGTCATTGTTTTATTTTCATTGCATCGAACATTGCATATCACAGGCTGCAAAAACCCCAATTCACATCCGGTCTACCCAGCACTTGGAATTTTGGCTTTGAATCCTGCATCGGCAATGACGAGCTCAATATTTGCATCGAGACTCCACTTGGCCCAGCTCCATGATTGGTTGTATTTGGCTTCAGCTAACTCGACACTGCAATCCCTAGTTCCTCATGTGAAATCCCCTACCTTGCGTTTGGGTCCCTTGATCTAGACTGATCTTGAGAAATCTCTAGATCTCGCTGACCTCAAGCTCCTTGCAATGGCAAGCTCGACATTTTCTCCTCCACTCAAGTCTATGGTTCAGTGATCGTGGCAATCAAACCTCCTAATATGGCCACAACTCGACTGAGAGATCATGTTTTTCAATGTTTTATTCGGCGACCGCATCGATCGATCCCTTGACCTATGGCTCTACGTCCCTAAAATCAATCTCTGGCTTGTCTCAGGTGACTTCAAGATGACTGATGTTTTGCCTTTGAGGGCCACTTCTTGAATTCCAAGTGGACATATGCTGCAACATATTTCAGCAACAAATCACGCATCTCAAGTCTCAGATACAGAGTGTTTTAATGGAATTTGAATTTAGTGACACATCTGTACATTGACCTCCATGGAAGCCTTTACTTTCGGCGTACATAACTCAGGGTGGTATCTCCTCCAAATCGTGGTAAATAGAAAACAGTAAAGGTATAACGGCTCAACATGCAGATCACTAAAATACATTGCGACAGAAAGAATTCGGTGTTGGTTGCTTCATCTCAGTCAATCCACTCGGCACTCTATTCGGCGTCAAATTTCTATCCTTTTCACAACGGCATATGAGGGAGTGGTTTAAGGTTTTGTATTGGTACTTTTCGAAAAGGGGGGAAGAAATATGCTTTAGTTTCGAAAAATCATAATGAGGATGAGATTGTATTTGGATGCATTTTCGGTTGTAACCGACATCCAAGTGTTATATATCTTGGGGGGGCACTTATGAAACGATTCCAAGGATGCGTAATGTTCCTCTCCCCATGTTAGCTTTAGGGGAGTGTATATTTGGAAATAATAATGTTAACAATAGGGGAGTGAATGTTAGGAATATTTTAATATTGTGAACATTATTATTGTGCAAATAATGAGTTGGTGACAACTCGTAGAGATCTCTTAGAGAGATTCTAGGTTTGTTGAGTGAGAATAGGTATTGGGAGAGATAAGTGGGATGCTGAATGATCATGAGAGAGATATGAGGGATAGAAGTTGACTCCTTACTTTAAGGATGTCATTTACCTATATATGTGTACCTCATATTATTGAATGTTATGTTGAATTGATTGATTAATCGAGCCTTTGGCTCTTCTCAAATATGGGGGTTTCCCCACATTTGGTATCAGAGCAGGTTCCTCTAACCTCTCTAAAAAAAAAAAATTCTTTGGCCTCAAACATATCAGACTATGCAGTGTAGACCATGTGCGGATGTCTTCATTCGATAGGCCATTATTTCTTAATGATAAGCAGAAAGGCAGTGCAGACCACATGCAATTCTGCTATCATTTTTTAATTTTATAGATCGATCGATCTTTGCATTGGTTGTATTGCATCGACCTTGGAGGATCAGTATTTGTAGAGTCATTGTTTTATTTTCATTGCATCGAACATTGCATATCACAGTGCTGCAAAACCCCAATTCACATCCGGTCTACCCAAAGACTTGGAATTTTGGCTTTGAATCTGCGCGCGATGCAGAGCTCAATATTTGCATCGAGACTCCACTTGGCCCAGCTCCATGATTGGTTGTATTTGGCTTGACTAACTCGACACCGCATCCCTAGTTCCTCATGTGAAATCCCCTACCTTGCGTTTGGGTCCCTTGATCTAGGCCAGATCTTGGACAAATCTCTAGATCTCGCTGACCTCAAGCTCCTTGCAATGGCAAGCTCGACATTTTCTCCTCCACTCAAGTCTATGGTTCGGATCGTGGCAATCAAACCTCCTAATATGGCCACAACTCGGCGAGATCATGTTTTTCAATGTTTTATTTGATGTGCATCGATCGATCCCTCGACCTATGGCTCTACGTCCCTAAAATCAATCTCTGGCTTGTCTCGGGTGACTTCAAGATGACCGATGTTTTGCCTTTGAGGGCCACTTCTTGAATTCCAAGTGGACATATCTTTGCTGAACATATTTCAAAGAACAAATCACGCATCTCAAGTCTCGATATCTGAGTGTTTTAATGGAATTTGAATTTAGTGACACATCCGTACATTGACCTCCATGAAGCCTTTACTTTCGGCGTACATAACTCGGGTGGTATCTCCTCCAAATCGTGGTAAATAGAAAACAAGGTAAAGGTATAACGGCTCAACATACGCAGATCACTAAAATACATTGCGGCAGAAAGAATTCGGTGTTGGTTGCTTCATCTCAGTCAATCCACTCGGCACTCTATTCAGCCAAATTTCTATCCTTTTCACAACGGCGGCATATGAGGGAGTGGTTTAAGGTTTTGTATTGGTACTTTTGAAAAGGGGAAGAAATATGCTTTAGTTTCGAAAAATCATAATGAGGATGAGATTGTATTTGGATGCATTTTCGGTTGTAGAACCGACATCCAAGTGTTATATATCTTGGGGGCACTTATGAAACGATTCCAAGGATGCATAATGTTCCTCTCCCCATGTTAGCTTTAGGGGAGTGTATATTTGGAAATAATAATGTTAACAATAGGGGAGTGAATGTTAGGAATATTTTAATATTGTGAACATTATTATTGTGCAAATAATGAGTTGGTGACAACTCGTAGAGATCTCTTAGAGAGATTCTAGGTTTGTTGAGTGAGAATAGGTATTGGGAGAGATAAGTGGGATGCTGAATGATCATGAGAGAGATATGAGGGATAGAAGTTGACTCCTTACTTTAAGGATGTCATTTACCTATATATGTGTACCTCATATTATTGAATGTTATGTTGAATTGATTGATTAATCGAGCCTTTGGCTCTTCTCAAATATGGGGGTTTCCCCACATTTGGTATCGAGAGCAGTTCCTCTAACCTCTCTAAAAAAAAAAATTCTTTGGCCTCAAACATATCGGACTATACGGTGTAGACCATGTGCGGATGTCTTCATTCGATAGGCCATTATTTCTTAATGATAAGCGAAAAGGCGGTGCGGACCACATGCAATCTCTTATCATTTTTAATTTTATAGATCGATCAATCTTTGCATTGGTTGTATTGCATCGACCTTGGAGGATCTGTATTTGTAGAGTCATTGTTTTATTTTCATTGCATCGAACATTGCATATCACAGCTGCGCAAGCAAAAACCCCAATTCACATCCGGTCTACCCAAAGACTTGGAATTTTGGCTTTGAATCCTGCATCGGCAATGACGAGCTCAATATTTGCATCGAGACTCCACTTGGCCCAGCTCCATGATTGGTTGTATTTGGCTTGACTAACTCGACACTGCAATCCCTAGTTCCTCATGTGAAATCCCCTACCTTGCGTTTGGGTCCCTTGATCTAGGCCCAGTCTGACAGAAATCTCTAGATCTCGGTGACCTCAAGCTCCTTGCAACGGCAAGCTCGACATTTTCTCCTCCACTCAAGTCTGTGGTTCAGTGATCGTGGCAATCAAACCTCCTGATATGGCCACAACTCGACAGAGATCATGTTTTTCAATGTTTTATTCGCTGACTGTGCATCGATCGATCCCTCGACCTATGGCTCTACGTCCCTAAAATCAATCTACTGGCTTGTCTCGGGTGACTTCAAGATGACTGATGTTTTGCCTTTGAGGGCCACTTCTTGAATTCCAAGTGGACATATCTTTATGACATATTTCAGCAACAAATCACGCATCTCAAGTCTCGAGATACGAGTGTTTTAATGGAATTTGAATTTAGTGACACATCATGTACATTGACCTCCATGGAAGCCTTTACTTTCGCGTACATAACTCGGGTGGTATCTCCTCCAAATCGTGGTAAATAGAAAAATTAAAGGTATAACGGCTCAACATGCGAGATCACTAAAATACATTGCGGCAGAAAAGAATTCGGTGTTGGTTGCTTCATCTCGTCAATCCACTCGGCACTCTATTCAGGCGTCAAATTTCTATCCTTTTCTAGCGGCATATGAGGGAGTGGTTTAAGGTTTTGTATTGGTACTTTTCGAAAAGGGGGAAGAAATATGCTTTAGTTTCAAAAATCATAATGAGGATGAGATTGTATTTGGATGCATTTTCGGTTGTAACCGACATCCAAGTGTTATATATCTTGGGGGCACTTATGAAACGATTCCAAGGATGCATAATGTTCCTCTCCCCATGTTAGCTTTAGAAGTGTATATTTGAAAATAATAATGTTAACAATAGGGGAGTGAATGTTAGGAATATTTTAATATTGTGAACATTATTATTGTGCAAAATAATGAGTTGGTGACAACTCGTAGAGATCTCTTAGAGAGATTCTAGGTTTGTTGAGTGAGAATAGGTATTGGGAGAGATAAGTGGGATACTGAATGATCATGAGAGAGATATGAGGGATAGAAGTTGACTCCTTACTTTAAGGATGTCATTTACCTATATATGTGTACCTCATATTATTGAATGTTATGTTGAATTGATTGATTAATCGAGCCTTTGGCTCTTCTCAAATATGGGGGTTTCCCCACAACCTAGGGATAGAAAATGGAGATATATAGGGGGGATAAAAGGCGGTTGGAGGAAAATCATTAAATAAGGGTATAGCGATAACAAATAAATCTGATTAGTGATTAATTAAATGGGATTAAGGGTGAATTAATGGAAATAAAATAAATGATGGGATAAAATAGGAAAGTGGGAAATTCGAATAGGAAGAGAGGTATGCATGTGATGATGAAAGACAAAGGGAAGCAAACGTGGGGTGAGGGGTAGAGATACCAAAAATTGGTGTCTACATTTCCCCCTTTTTATTGAGTGGTTTGCATTGGGAAAGCCATGAGACAAAAACTAGAAGTGATGAAGGATGATGGGAGGAGACAAGAAATGATGACAAGGGTACTCCCCTCAAACTAGGGATCGATGATGAAGAAGAATTGATCACAATTTTAAAAGAGATGGATGGAGAAAGAGAAAAAGGATGAAAAAGGAGAGATAATGAGAAAATTAAAAAGGATGACCCAAGTGCTGGGAAGAACTATTGATAAGATGAAAATGAAAATAAAATATGGTGGTTATCACGGAAACACATCGGTGGGGACATATCACAACTGTAATAGAGGTGAAATTAATGGCGTACGGACCTTGTGAGTTAGAAAAGATAACTGAAATATGGATGGAATCCACTCATATGGATGTGCAAGTGTGGGACCAATGGGCCAAAGGAACTTATCAAAATATACTAAAATAAATGTAAGGATTTTCAAAACAATGGTCCCGACAAAGTCGGGGAAAAATAGCATGCGATGTCCTTCAAACATGAGGAAACAAAAATATGTGTCCTGCAGGTGGGACAAGAAAGATAAGATGATCATAATGAAGAAGGGATGAAATAATGGTGCCCCAACAGGGAACACAAATATTACCACAAAGTGGACTTAGGATGAGATATGGTGCCCCAAAAAACACAAATATGGCCACAAAGGTGGGCTTGAGATGTGATCAAGAATGTGCTACTAGATAAGATGATAGGAAAGGATAGAAAGATGAGCCACATAAGGCAAAGATCAATGTGTTATGGGTGACACACAAGCCTAAAGTGGAAGAGATAAAAGGATTGGATGAAGAGAATTGGATGAGATGAGATAAGATATTGATGAGATAATAGATTGGGTGAGATGAGATAAAAATATCGGATAATATATATTGGATGAGATGAGATAATAAATTAGATGAGATGAGATAAGATGGCCACAATGGTGGGTTTAAGATGAGATGGTGCCCAAAGAGGGAACACGAGAGATGGCCACAGTGGGTTGTTGGATGCAGTAAGGATACTTGATGAGATAGATAGATGAGGAAAAATATGGCAAAATGAGTCATGTAAAACAAGGAAAGGTGTGTTATGGGTGACACACCAATCTAAAAGATAGTAAAAATAGGTTGGATAAGATATGCATGATAGTTGTCCTTCGAGGGATCAATCTATACTTTTGATATTTTTCTTTATATGAACAACTATCCTTTAAGGGAGCAGTTTGTTTTCTTTTGAGTAAGATAGATTTTGAATATGAGCATCCAGAAATTTTGAATTTTTATGGAAGAGTTGGGGATAACCAAGTAAACCACTTGGGGAGGGGATAGTAAAATGTACAAGCAACACCTATGGACCCTTAGCATGGTTCCAGTAGGTAGATAAGAGGGTGATGGATGTAATGATCATAGGGTTCCCACCTAGAAGTAGGAACTTGTCCATAAGGAATATGCTATGAGCATAGCCGTGGTACCCATATTCAAGGTCATAAATAGGAAAGTGATGGTAGACCACATAATTCCAAATCATTACAATGAGAGATGGAAAGGATGATGATGGAGATAAAATCTTATGGCATGACTAAGATCACGTTGGTAGGTATGTTAATAGTACAAGGGTCACAAGTTCACGACACTAAGAGGTTCCATTTCAGGTTTACCATCAAGAGATGTCAAATGATAGGCACCAAGCCCATACTTATGTATGATAATATATGGTCCAATCCACTTGGGATTAAACTTTCCATGTTGGATCATTTCTAGAGTAATGATAAAGATTAAAAGAGGTTAGGGGCAAGGATGCAATGTCATCCATGTCCATGGGGTGGTTGGATGAAGAAGGAGATGGATCGATGTGCATGGGAGATGTAGATGGAGGATACGTGAGAGGATTAAGAGAGATGTGGATACTCCCCCAGTGAGAGATGGTGCATCACATTAGGAAACTTGGATGCAGATATGGATGAGTTAGTAGATGTCAAGGGAGATGGGGTAGGCTCGTTAGAAGGAGAAGCGATGATGACTCTAGGTTTTTATTGGATATATGATTGGGGATCATGAGGGTGAGAATGATTAGTAGTACGAACAACATTGATAAAAAGAGGCGGCCTCCTTTAGGAGAAATAGAGCTTATGGGATGGATCACGAAAAATGATTTGGATGGAGAACCCGACCTAGATTCCTTAGGAGGTAAGGATTCGATTAGAGGATTGGATTTGAATGTAGATGAGATAGAAGGAAGAAGGTGGTCTTTTTTTATGATAAGTTCATCTTCTTCTATGAGATTATGGATGAGAGTTTGGAGTTTCTTATAGTGTTTTGTATCATTCCCGGAGGTATCTTTGATAAGTACAAACAATATTAGAATCAAAGGATTTGATAGGAGGAAGATTGATTGTAGATGCTAGGAGTAGGTGTTGGAATATTTCTATGTAGGAATCAATGGGGTTGTTGAAGAAGAGGAGGTTGTAGAACAAACAAATTTGAGAATTGTGGATGAAGGTAAGAGGGATAGTTTTCTTCAATGAGGCTTCATGGGGACCTTTTATTTTATCTTAGAGTTAGAAGAAGTAGGTGATTGTGAATTGGTTTCAAGTTTGGTGATTGTGGACTTAGATTATTTGGATCCTGATTTAAAATTTGTGGATGGTTTTGAAGGGGGGTCGGATTTGGAAGAAAGATTAGATTGTTTTGATTTGGATGCATGGGAAATGGGGGCCTTAGATGAAGGTCATGTCCCTAAAATGTAAGGAGTCACTCTTAGGAGTGATGATGTGACATTAAATTGTGTAGGAGGGTTGGTCTTGGGAGGAGGGAGCTCCAACTTTTTGTATGGGTGCGTGAGGGATTTTTGGATGGGTATGTCAAGGTTATTATACTTTGGTTGTGAGGATTTTCCTTTGATGATGATTTCAATGAGGGATTTGTAGAAGTAAAACCAGGGGATGTAGATGATGTGGAATTGGATTTGGAGGATGGGAGGGGTTTTATGATGTTATTAACGAGATCAAAATGGGTTTTAGATTGTGTGGGTTTCGGATTTGTTGATGTGGGTTGATTGGTTTTATATATGGGGCATGAATATCATTTTTTTTTAAGTGGGGGTGTTTGTGTAGTATATATATTTAGGGATGGTGTAGATGTGATTGTAAGTTGAGGTGTTGATGTAGGTATGGTCACAATTGTAATGTGGTTGATGTGGAAGTAGGTAAAGATGTAGGTGTGTGTGTTGAAGATGTCAAGGTAGGTGTTGGGATAGTTGTAGGTAAAGGAATAGATGTGATAGGTTGGGATGTAGTTGGTGCAGATATCATAAACAAAGATGTGATAGGTGTAGAAGTAGGTGGGGATATTAATGAGATTATGGATGAAGGGGTAGGAATCAAAGTTGAGATAAATTCAATTGATGAAGGAATGATGGGTGTAGGAGAAAGGTATAAAATAATCATGGGTGGAATGGATGAAAAGATGACAGGCATGGGTGATAATGTTGGCTCTTGATTTATGGTATTGATTGTGTGAGCATTAGGTGCTTGAGATGTGGGGGTGGAGTTTGATTTTTTGGTGGATGATTGGGGAAGGGTTATTTAAATACCTCAAGGGGCTAATTAGGTGGTGCATTAGGATTATCTACTTGGAGGTTGCCACGATCTATGAATTGTTGGATGAGATCTTTGAAGAAATGACACTTCTCAATTTCATGACCTTAGACTTGATGATACTTATAATAGTTCCCCTCGTGATACCATATGGGTTTGGGTTGCGAGACGTTGAAAGGTAAGATGGGAGGAAGTTGAATAAGATGGACCACCATTAACTTGTCAAATATTGAACTATAGGATTCCCAAGAGGGGTATAGTTAGGAGACGGTCTAGGAGATCTTTGTGGAATATTCATTTGAGAAATAGATGTGGAGGAAGACTTGACCATGGTGGCGTTAGTGGTGTTTTTAAACTTGTCGCCATGTGTGGAGGACTTAGAAAATTTGGGTTTGGGTTTATTTGTTCGAAGTTTGAGATGGCCTTGCTCAAGGGCACGAAGTTTGAGTTTACGAGCCATGGTAAAAGCTTCTTAAAATCTTTGAAATGATTGTATTTGAAGAGTGGAGGATATATGCTTCACATAAGAATGTGAGAAGAGTTCAATAAGCTCAATTTGTGGAAAGGAGAATGATAATTGGTTAATTATGCCATGTCACCATATGATGAAGTCTGCGAATGACTCGTCATCAAACTATCGAATGGCATAAAGGATTGTGATAGTGATCTTACATGCAATGTTGATTGAGAAGTGTTCTAGGAAAAATTGCGCTAGTTGGGTAAATGAGAATAATGAATGTTGGGGAATTCCATTATACCAATCCAACGCGGGATCAAGCTAATGACATGGGAAACGTACAAAGTATAAGCTCTTGATCATGAGCAATGAGATAACATCAATGTATAAAAGCACAAAGGACCAAGGTGTTATTGTGGATCCTCTTTACTATTGAATTTAGGGAAATTTGGGAGCTCCCAATATGGAGGATAAGGCTTAACATGAACCGAGGGGTTGATGGGTTCATTACAAATTTGATCATATGATAATGTGGTTTTGGATCCCAAGGTAGTGACTTCAAGATTATCCATTCTACTTAATAAAGCATGCATGGGATCACTGGTTGTGTAGGGATGAGAAGTTGGAGGATGTGTTTGAGGAACATATTTGTGGATGTATTTGATAATTTTGAGGATGAGTAGGTATTTTTGGAAGTATTTTATAAGGGGTGATGTAATTAAATGGTTACGATTGAATAGGTTGTGATAAAGGTTGTTGTTGGGAAATGGGGATGTGATAAGATTGGTGAGATTGTGTTGGATGTTGAGAGATGGGGACATTTAATTGGTTTGATATAGGATGAGTTGGGATGTAAGTGATGGGTGGTTGGGATACTTGAGTTGATTGATTGGGAAGTATGTAGCGATAAGCACCTCGAGGAGGAGGTTGATGGATTTGAGTTGATTCGAAGGATGGGGTTGTGAAGTGATCACATTGGAATGAACATGGGAAGTGTAGATAAGAGGTAAAGTTGAATTGTGATGTTCAAGTGGAGGAGGAATCAATTGAGACTCTTGTGATAATTAGATGGGAGAATTAATAACCATAGTGGATGAAGAGGTGATGGGGATAGAGGGAGTTATCATGGTGTTAATACGAGGTAGATTAGGGGGAATGGGCATCACCAATTGAGTGGTTTGATGATCATGAGAGGTTTTGGTAGATTCAAAACTAAATAGTCATAAAGGATGATAGGATTAGCGTCAAGGAGTTATTTAAACTCGAGACTCCATGAGGGATGGTAGGAGCTCCAAGAGTCTCTAAAGATCATAAGATTGCTAATCTTATTATCGAGGGTGACTCCCTAAATATAATTAACCATCTTAAAGGTACTCATCCTCTAACTTGGTCTATCAGGGACTTTATACATGAGGCTATGAGTATTTGTAATACTTTCACAAATGTCAAATTATTCCATACGTACAGAGAGGGAAACAAAGCTGCTGAATCACTAGCCAACGTAGGGTCTCTAATAATCATTTAAGTTATTGGCATGATTATAGGAAATACCCCAAATTTTAAATGATATCATTACTAAAGATAATATGGCCAAGTATCTAAAATAATAGTACTTGTAATCGGGAGGGAAGTGATAAATTGGACTAATGAATACTCTGCATGTTTGACTCATGTTCCCCAACGGTTCAATCAAGACATCTAGATTTTTCTCTATCTGGAGGATTTTTATTTTGTTATGACACATACCATCTACCATCACAAGTTTGCATGTTCCCTACTTTCCAGCGTCTCTCTTTCTCTCCAA
The DNA here is from genome assembly GCA_018340775.1 of Taxus wallichiana var. yunnanensis. Taxonomy (NCBI): domain Eukaryota; kingdom Viridiplantae; phylum Streptophyta; class Pinopsida; order Cupressales; family Taxaceae; genus Taxus; species Taxus wallichiana. Next base: position 530,976,027 of record CM031244.1, read on the forward strand.
AACCATGAGTGGCCCTCCCGTAGAGTCGAGTCGGTTTGTGACCCTTCTTGGCATGCAAATGAAGAACTATGGAAGGTGTTAGATGTGGATGGATTTACTACCTCCATAAAGAGGATTAAGGGCCATGATAAGAACATATCTACCATTTTTTCCAAGCACTAGAAGGATAGGGTAATCACTTACAAAGGTAAGGAATCCCACATTACTAAAAATATTTTTTCCTTTGTTACGGGCATTGGTATGAATGGTATAATTTTTGTAGACACAAATTTGATAAAGAGGCAAAGGAGAAAAAAATTATGGAAGGGTTTGAAACCCTCAAGATTGTCAAGGTGGGTCTGGTATGATCCTCCATCCCTTCCCCTTTTGACGAGGTTGCTAAAATGGTGGTTAGATACATTACACTTGAGGGTAGATTCTCAACCCTGCCCTTACACCACCTCGCCCTTTAGAACCAATTCCACATGACCCAGACAAATTGAGCCTGTCATATTACATTCTACAATCCTTGGAGAAATCCATCCTTGAAGTCCACTCCCACCAACGTGGTCTACCTCTCCATTAGGGAGTTATACTTCTTTTACACCAATATTGTTATGATGTTTTTGTTAATGCTCTCTCTCACCCTTTTCCCTTTTTCCAACCCCCTTTTCTTCATAAAGTGCGGACCAAAAACATTATACCACCATCTCCTCCACTGGCCAAAAGGGTTCTCTGATGTAGTGACAAGAGTAATGATCTGGACTTAGTAGATATCTTAGTGTTTATCAACCAAACTACTCAAGATCCCTTGACCAGTCATGATTTGAAGGCCCGGGTCAAGATGCATGCAGAAAAAATCAAGTTACTTGGAGAGGATGTGGCTACGTAATATCACATTTGGGAAAAACTTGAAGATATTGCTAAGAAGCATAAGGAAATGGAAGAGACTATGGATAAAATCATAAATAAACAACTTGACCACCTTATTATGCATAAGGCCATACTTGTATTTCATTGAAGTGTAGGTTAAACAAGTTTGTGATCTTAGTGACATTCCAACAGGAATTTGGAAAGGAGGTAAAGAAAAGAAAATGGCAATCTCTTCAATAAACAAAGACCCATCTCAACACACTGCCCTTAATTTGTTTAAGGCTATGGAGGAGGTTAAGAAGGTCTTCAAAAATTCTCTCAAATGAAGGTTCTGAGATCTCTACTTTTTGGTTTTTGGATTTTGGTTTCTAGTAGGTGTTTCATGGTTATGTAGCTGTTGTGATGTTGTTGTTAAGCTGTGTTTTGGATTCATGTAGGTAGGTTGTCCACTTCCCTTGTCTTAATGTTTCTTTTTGGCTATTAGCCTTGGGGTATGGTCCCCATATTTCAAAAACCACTACTGCTATCTTGTTTCACCTGGATCTTGAGCTCTTTTGTACTTGGGGTATGGTCCCCTTCAAAAAAATTTATCAATAATAAAAAAATTACCATTGATATCATAATTCTTAGGATATTTACAAGTATTCAAAGTGGTAGTGGTCTTTTTACCTTTCCATTTACCTTTATTACTTGTTTTTCCTTGTTCTTTCTTTGGATGATTTGTTGACTACTTTGCCCACGACTCCACTTCTCCTTACATATTTTCATCATATATGTAATATACTTGCACACATGCTTCATTGAGATCCTTTTGCTTCGTGGAGATGACCTTCTTTCGAAGGTGAGTGTGAAGTCCTCAAAAATACTTGGTCAGAATATCCTCATCCTCTAAGTCCATATTGAGAAACATGGCTTGTCTCCAAAACTTTGTAGTGTAATCCTACACACTTTGACCACTGCTTTGTCTAAAATACATGCCATTTAATCATCTAGTCGAGTCTTATGTTTAATAGCCTAAAAACATTCTCTAAGCAATTCTGTAGAACCCTCCCAAGTACTTACAATAGGATGCTTCTTCTTTTCACAAGTGGCTAGATGGGTTTCCCACTAAACCAAAGCATGTCCTTCCATTTTGAGATGTGCAAAGGTAATCCTTTGTGCCTCCATGACATTATGCACACTAAAGTAAACCTCCAATTGTTTTAACCATTTATCTAGCAATTCTGCATCTACTTTTCCTTCAAATATTTTAATCTCAACCTTAGTTTCAACTTTAAAAGGAGCATGATCATATTTTACCTTCTCTCTTTCAATTAGAGTTTCTTCTTCACGCTCTTCCACATCTTCTTCCTCATCATGGCTCTTTCCTACACTAAAAATTTCATCCAAATCTTGAACCACTGAGTCCATGGAATCTTGTTTAAATGTTGTTGTACTTTATTGATCTGATATTTCTCATTGGTGTTGAAACAACCTATCCATCGTGATTTCTAGCATCTCAATTCTATGGACCAAGTTCTCTTATTCCATTTGATCTCTAATCCTTTATTTCCACTTCTTTGTAGATATATCTGGATCACAAGGTAAAAAAATTTCACCTTTAGACCTTTTCATTGTCATACAAATCACATAAGAATGAATACCACAGTCCTTTGGATATTATTATCAACTCTGATCCCAAAATGATCTATAAACTGCTACTTTGGAAGTTTACAAGACCACAAAATGTTGTTCCTACTTCCAATTATTTGAAAATGATAGAATACTGGAAGTTAGTGAATGAATCTTAGTGTTTAGAATTACTTGCACTAAAATAGAATGAACAATTCAATGCATAATATAATATTTTTATCCTAAAAACACCCACTCTCGGGGAAAAATACTCAAGAAGGGAAATTTATCTTTCTTCCCACTTATATATATTGGCCAATTCAATTAATTATAGATTACAAGAAGTTGAAGGAAGAAAAAAATGTTACTTCCACCCTCTTTACTTGTTTTTTCTACTCATACACCTTGCTTCTACAATTCAATTCTAGCACCAAATTATTCTTGCTCACTTCTCCCATGAATCGATGATCAAATCCACTTGTTCTTCTTGTATTTATAGTTTCTTTCCATGTCCTCCCATGCACTGGAGAATATGAAGGGTCAAATAGGGAAGAGACATTGTCCAAACACTTCAAATCATGACGGATCGTGGATTTTTATTCTTTTTCATTAGTGATAGGACCGCCGGTGAACATAGACCAGAAGTTACGCAACCATCGGTATATGTAAAGGTGTGGTTACACAATCTCTACTCTACACAGTGTGGCGGTTCTGTAACTTAACAGTTTTCTCTCTTTTTTGATTAATTTTTCCTTCTAGTCCTAGTTGCTCACGATGAAGTGGTGTCTTTATGGAGCCATATGGATCAATTTCATTATCTTTCTATATACATGTGCATGCGCGTTCACTTGGTCTTTTGGATTGAATGCATATCTCTTACAGATTTTCACATGCTACAATGATTCTCACATTGTACCCTTTTCCAGTCCCATCGAGGCTCCTGGGGGAATCTACATTTCCTACACTCACACATTACAGGTGTTATTGTTTCATCATTTACTACTTCTACTTTCAAGCACATTACTTTCCATTTATCCATACACACTCTTGACATATTATTTATCTTTCTAACATGTTAACGGTTTTTTCATGTGTAGCATTTTATTTGAAGGACTATATAACACCATGGTTATCGATACATTTTGTTTTCCATTGTTTGCTATTGTATGTCATTGTTTGCAGGCTATGCCCTATGTCTTGTTTGATCACTATTTGTATGCTTTTGGTCACTTTGTCCTTGATTTTATTGTGACATTGTGAGTGATGTCTTATGTTTGAAACCGACTTTTCATAGTTAACCTTACCCGCACACTTGCTTGTTACATTTTCTTCTATTACATGTTTGTTACTTTTTCTACTAACACATGTTACTAGTCACTTTGTTTACATGTCCCTTGGTTTATACTATGCACATCCTCTATCCCCTGTTGGTATCGACCGGATGATCATCAAGTCCTCTATTTTGGATGGCACACTCCTACATTCTTCACATGCACCCCGAACGAGAGGGGAATACATTGGGTGAATAAATCACCCCTAAATTATCTCAGAGCTACAACACACCACAATACATTAAAGAAATAACACATGTTACAGTCAAAAAAATTAGCTCATAATTTGAATTAAGTCCAAAATACAACATAGACACCAGCACCCAACATCATATAGTAGCACTTGGGAATTTGTATCCTCCTAGGCACTAATTTCCTAGGGGCACACACAATCATATTCTCATATCAACACAATTCACATAAGCCTTACGAACAATTTTACGATTACATGCGTAGTCCTCCAGTACTACATGCATGCAAACTCCTACAAATAAAAACAATCGGTATAATTAGAACTAATTGGGACAACATGAACAAATCAAGGATGTACCATCTACAATGGTGCTTATCAAGTAGAGTCATGGATTGAGAGTAACACTAGACCTCTCTCCCCAACACTTTCTCCTTGGCATGAGATCACCCAAAAACTCTCTCTTAGCATGAGATCTCCCAAAAACTCAATCTTGGTGTGACATCGCCCAAATAACTCACTCTTCACAAAAGTTTTAGGACATTTTTCTATCCTTTACATTGATGTAGTTAGAATATACCCATAAATCCTAAGGCACGCTAGCACATCACTCATACTGGATTGAGAACTCACCCGAAGTGCGCAAGGGTACAAGGTCCCTCTTTAGAGTAGTTTGTTCAATATGTTAGCATGATTGCAAATATAATTTAGATCCATAATAGATAATCAATTACACCACAGTGCATAAACCGAGATCTAGATCTAAACCATATGAAAGATTGACTAAACAATGACTATAATGAGATTTACCATGCAAGAACCATATTCAGTCACATCTAACACCATTATCCAACCAATAGTATCCATTATATTAAATATTGTAAAACATAAAAGCTTCATACATCATGATCCAGTTTCCATAGTCATGCACACACTAGAATTACACAACATAACTCTCTGATAAAGCGGTACATCTAAACCGTGCAAATCAATACATATATATTTATAGGGGTGGAGAATTTCCCTTCACCACCTATGCACCTTCCAAAAATAGGCTACATGTTAATAATATCCATGCACCCTTACATAAGAATACAAAATCATGCAAGTGCTTTAATAATAGATCTCATATAGTTAACTCCTAGTATAGATCCTATTAATAGCTCAAAACTCGCATGGCGCTCGATCTTCCACTTGCCCCAAAATAAAATTTTCTAGCCCGAAATTCTTCATACCTTTACATTCTTTGCACTCCATGTCCAAAAATATCCTTGATCTACAAAAGCGGCTAAGTCTCATTTCCAACCTATTTCTGGGTGCGCTCCTATTTTGTTATACTTCCATGCGCATATACACACCATGTTCCCGTGTGCCCAATCCTTATGCACTTTCATCCTTGAGCTATATTTTATCTGCTCAACATTACCCCACACTAAATGCATTGCCACCCCGACAATGGGTAATCTCTACTCATTTCTCCAAGAATAAAGAATAATGAATAAAAGAATAAACAATTACGTGACCAAAAAGAGTGAAGTACTACTCGGCGCTCTGCTCCTCTACCAACATGATCAATTATGGATACTCATTTTTAATCTCTACCTCTAATGCCTGCCAATCACTCAGCACTTCACCCATCTTATTTGGAACATTGTTAATATGGATTCCAGCTCATCATGAGTCATGTTTTCTTTTTCATTATGCAAGATATCCGACAATGTTAGCCATCTTGAAACCATTCCCTCCATGAAGTCCATCTTTTGAGAAATGAGCTTCCCAATTTCATTCATCCTTTCCTGTGTGGATTTTGGGCTTTTGCAAGTGCTTTGTGCTTTTCTTCGACTAGAGCAAGCCTATCCATGCACTTGAGCATCTCATTCTTCATTTCCTTTAGGACCTCATTATCCTCTTCAATAGTCCTTGTTTTGATAATTGAATATGACGCCTTTTCCTCTTCTTCTTCAACGGGAAAAGTATCATCTTCCTCTAAAGTGCCCACAGTATGTTTTCCCTTGGGCAGCCCAAGGAGATTTAATTCATTCTCTAAATACTTCCCATTTTGTAGGCCACGCCCATATTTCCAATGGCCAAACTCACAACCTTCATGTTAATATCATATGAAATTAATCTTTCAATGTAAGTAGTCTTACCTGGATGAACATATGACTTCCTCAACATGTGGTAGTCACAATCTACCTTGTCAGCATTGAACAAAAATTAGCGTGCGTCTAGAAAACCTATGTACAAATGCTTGAAAATAACGTGTTGTGAAGGCATATGACAGCTTACACCAGGGGGCTCCATTTTCCATCCTTCATCCCAAAGCACCCAATACAAAAGTGTTGGTACATGGAAAATTGTACTTGTTTATCCAATACCAAAGGTAACTCCTTGGGTATTCTCCACTCTTCTTCAAACACGGTGTGAAAGTGCTCATACCACATTTATGCCCTTTGCTTGAAGGGTCCACTCATTGATCCATCACAAGTATAATTGGAAAATATTTCCACCAAGGACTTCTTCTCTTGAAAACTCCCACATATTATCTTTTGGCCCATCGAGCACCCCAATTTCAACAAAAACTAATGACAAAGTATAGTGCCAAATCTGATCTTCTCACCTTCTTGTGATTCCTCAATAATTGTCTCAACAATGAAATTTGATAAGTTGTATACAACCCCTTCTATCATTTTCCATGCAACATGAAGCCAAGCCTTGTTTACTGGGACCAAGCTCTTGATTTTTATCTTTTTCAGGAGATGGGTTGTTTCCTGAATGACTGGATACTTCGCAATTTAGGGATGTCCATCCGTGCCCTCATTTTGTGTATCCAAGCTCTTTCTTCATATTTTTGTGGCCTCCTTGTCAGTGAGGTTGCTACTCATCTCAACACATGTACTCTTCATCCCTGTCAAACTTCCAATCAAAGGTGCGGTGATCCTCATTTGGTGCCCAAAAAAATAAAATAAGTCCTCATGGACTCTGCTCATGAGCCACTGGTATAAATTCTCAGGTTTTCCAAAATACGAGAGCTCATATAGCTGTAAAAATCCTACCTTGGTCAATAATTTCTCACCTACATCATCGTAAACCACCATGTCATCCGTTGTTCTCTTTGAGGTCTTCACCACAAGTAATTTCTCCAATTCTTCCTTGGTATCTTTGTTCTTGTGGTTGTAGTCGCTAAATTTACAGATGGTGAATGTGTGAATCCCAATCGACGGCCCATAAAAACACCTTCTAGGTATTACATTTCAGAAAACCTACTCTAGGAGCATCTTCCACTTCAATCTCAACTTCCTTTTTCTTCTTTCCCCTTGTACCAACTCCAGGTGCTCTTTTGGGTGCCATATCAACTAAAAAGGTGTGTTATTTTTACCTCTTCCAAGCTCTGTAATTCAACTCCACGTCCCCTAGCTCAAAACCCACCCTAGATGTCAATATTTTTCTTCGCATGCCTCTATTCACTCAAACACTTCACCAAATGGAGCGTACAACTATCCCATGCATAAATCAAACACAATAAAATTGGTTTCACTTTTCAAGACTTCACAATTGTCTCGTTAATTCGCTCACCCTCGGTTTCTTTGAAATATCTTGTATGCAAAGGTAAAAATGATTCCGCGTCATGTCCTTATATAGATTTTTAAAAAAATTCACATTTATTACTCTCCACCTACCACCATTCCTAGCATTAATTCATCATTCGTTAATTTTTCCGCACTACTCATCTCTCGCACCACAATCATAACATTTTGGCATGCCTTCTACTTTTTGGGTACGACTCCTCCTCCCGCATACCCTCATGCACCAAAGTACCTCGCCACTACACCTTTCAATAAGTATTTTCCACTGTTACAACCTACCTCGCATTACACTATGCATCCATTTTTCCATCTATGGTCTTTATTCATGAGAATTTTTTCTCTTTTTCTAACCGCACCTTTCCTTTGAGCACCTGCACAAACTGTCTTCTATGCATACCCATCTTTAGATAATATTCCAACTTGAAATGAACCCTATATATAAACCACCCCACACTAAGGGTATGCATGGTCCTCTACGCATGAAAACACTTACATAGTAATTAGCTTCGTGCGCATACACGCTTATTACACAAAACACTGAACTAAATTGAAAAATCATAGCAACGATGAAGGAAACACATATAAATGGAATGCATTAAGGAAATCTAATCTAAGTGGAAATATTGCCTTATTACAAACACCAAGAAGACTTATTTATAGTAGGGATTCATCATACTTCGTATAAGTAATCGGAAATCAGTGTTCCATCCAAATATACTAATCGGAAAGTGCCTCGAACAAGTATATACGTGATAATATATGACCCCAACCAATGCACCTTGAGCTTTCCACAGTGGCACAAAACTTTGAATCATACAAAAGTACCATTTTCCCAACCTCAAGCTTCTTATCCTTGATGTGCCTATCATGCCATGCCTTCTTCTTGGATTTTTCTTGCTTCTGACTCCATCGTGTTATGGCGCACCTCTCATCTAGCTGCATCAATTTTTCAATACGTTCTTCCAATGCCTTCTCATCAGCCTAGACCTCCTACGTGTGCAATACGCAAATAAGGTAACATGAATTCCATGGGTAGAACTACCTCTATGCCAAACACCAACTGAAAGGGTGTTGCTTTATTTAACCTCTTGTAGGTTGTCATGTATGCCCAAAGTACAACAGAAACCTTGTCATCCCAATCTCTCCTTCTAACATCACAATTTTTTGTCAATGTATGGCTCAATATCTTGTTGAAGGCCTCAATAGTTCCATTCACCTGAGGATGATAAGGGGTTGTCCTATGGTGTGTAACCATAAATTCATCCAATAATATCCTGATAGTCTCATTAAGGAAATGAGTACCCCTATCACTGTTAAAATTAAAGGGAATTCATACCTGCTAATAATATTTTCCCACATAAACCTTGCTGCTGTAGCTACTATGCAATCCTTTGTAGGCGCCGCCTCTGCCCACCGTGTAAGATAATCTATACAAGTTATAATATAAAATGATCATGCCCTACACACACCGGGGAGATAGGGCCCAAAAATCAATTGTCCACTTCTCAAAAGGTTTTGCACTAGTAATATGCCTCAAAGGCATCTCATCTCTATGCCCAAGCTTTCCAAGGCACTGAAAATGGTCACATGCCTTGCAATACTCTTTGCAATCCTTGTATAATGTTTCCCACCATAGGCCAACTAGGATAATCTTGTGTGCGGTGGCATCCCTTACATAGTGTCCATGTGTAATAAAACCATGGGTTTCTTCCATAATTGCTTTACGCTCATGCTTAAGTACACACTGGCGCAAACCTCCATCATGACCTAACTTGTATAAGTCTCCACTGATAAACATGTAAGGCACGACGTGAATAACAAGTTGTTTCTTTTCCAAGGCTTTCATTCCTTCAAGCACCACACTTGTGCGTAAAAAGATAATAATATCCTCCAAGTTTGAGGGCATGCAATGTAACCTAAAAAAATGTGCATCTGACATTATATCCTCAATGCTCTACGCATCCTCTCCTGATTGAGTCCTTGATAAAAGGTCTAAACCAGAATTTCTTCTACCCAACTTAACCACCATAGTAAAGTTAAACTCCTAGAATAACAATACCCAATGACATATGCGCCCCTGTAAACGAGCTTATTTACTAAGTACTTAAGTGCCATGTGGTCGGTATAAAAGATAAAAGGTGTAGCCAGCAAATACTATTGGAACTTATGGAGCATGTAGATCATAGACAACACCTCACACTCTATCGTTGTATAATTATGTTCTGTTGGAGTCAACTTCCTACTAGCAAAGCAAATAGGATGATCGACAATCCCTTCTCCAGATGAGCTAGTATCACGCCAATGGCCATGTCGAGGCATCTACATGAATGTGAAAAGGTTTGGACCATGAAGGAAAGCACAAAATAGGCATTGTAGTAAGCCTTTCTTTCAGAGTCTCAAATGTGCGTTGTTGTGCCTCACCCTAATAAAAATTTCCTTTTCCTTTCAATAATTCCTCCAGGGCACGGTGATCTTGGTATAACCTTTGATAAACTTCTTGTAATATCCTGTGCCCCAAGAATCCACACACCTTGCTTTGACTAGTGGTTCTTCTAAGCCCAAAATCACAACAACCTTAGTAGGATCCACTAGCAAGCCCTCTTTACAGATTATGTGTCCCAACAAAATTCCAAAGGGTGTGGAAAATATGCACTTCTTAATATTTAAAGAGATGTTCAACTATCAGCACCTCTCAAACATCAGCCTCAAATTATCACAATGATCCTTTACAAGGCCATAGACTATCCAATCATCCAGATATACCTGCAAGAACTTGTGAATAAAATCCTAAAATGCTTGTACCACTATGCACAAAAATACTATAGGTACATTCTTTAATCCAAAAGGCATAACCATGTATGCAAAACTTCCCCATTCAATGGTGAAATTTGTCTTCTCTTGATCCTATTTAGCTATCCTCACCTGATTGTATCCATAGAATCCATCAGTGAAGGAGTAGATCTCACACCTCTGCAAGCGCCCTTTAAGATTTCCTCGGTAAATGGTGTGGGCAAGGGATCAATCACACATCCAAAGATTCAATTCCCGTAATCCACAAAAAAATTTATTCTACCATCTTTCTTGATTTTGATCACCATAAGGCTCACCCATTCTGATTCCTCAATGGGCACAATGATCCTAGAAATTAATATTTTGTCAATTTCTTCTTTCACCTTGACGTGCAAGTTCGATTCATCTTGTAAGGCCTCTTCTGAACTATATGTGCACCTTATTTTATATTTATCTTCATATCTCCCAGTTGATTCATGTACACCTTTTAATTCATGATATCCCCTAGGGAACAAATCTTGGAAGTCATGCAAAGTAACTCAATGATCTTAGCAACTTCAGAGTCAAACCAATAATCTCCGATGATGGCCTCCTTAGGTTCAATATTTGTTCCAATGTTCACCTTCTTGGTCTTCACTTCCTCATGGTAGGTGTGCACCTTTTTATATACACTATTTAAGACCTCACTGCATACCCTCTGTGTGCTCAATATCCAAGTTCTCAACCTCTTCATCATCAACTATGTAGACCATCTTACCCTTGTCTCTTTCTAGGTAGGTGCACCCAAGTTGTTCAGCATCTATTTCTTCCTCTTCAAAATGCACCCCCAAGTCTGACTCTCCTAACAACTCCTGGAGCTCCTCAACCTTTGCACTATCTCCCATAGTTAAGCACTTCATAACTTGTAATGCCTCATTCACCGGAGGTTTAGTGGAAAAATAGTCAAAGGTCTAAATCATACCGCAGTAAGTTCTTGCCAATTTCTAGTCTCTCTATTCAACTCTGCATAGATATACCATGCGTGCACGCAGCCTCACAAGGTGAAATAAAGCTTGTGCACCCACAACGAAGGTGGTAAAGCTTCCTACCCCTCTATCCAGATTCTCTCACACTACTGAATGTGGTGCTTTGAATAGGATCATTACCATGAAATGCACATATTTGAGTAGGCACATTGCTCCTTAAAAATCTAGCAGATAAAGCAATCCTCACTTCTCTCCACTCCAAAATATTATCTCTATGAACCATCCACTAGCGCGCTGCATCCCGTGTAGAGTATACACTAACATGTTCCTTCTTTCCACCTGACATTCCCACTAAAATTCCATAACAAGCAGGAATACTTCTGGATTCTCTTCACCTATGTACTTTGGTACCGGTTGCTTCTCAAATGTCTAATACTGCGTGGCTTACTAACGCACATAGCTGCACTTCATACTTCACACCAAACCATTTCATAAGTTCCATGTGCTCAGTTATCACATGCAACACTTGTAGTATCGCTCATGGACTATGCATCATCCCATTGGAGAACTCCTTCCTTTAATGGCTCAAGAAATTTTGGATCTTGAATGGTGCGCACATAAATTATGTTCAAGTCTTCTTCACTTAAGGGCTCTACATAAGGTGTAGATTTCCCATCTGTCAAAGGGATAATGACGCATTATTCTTTATTCTCAAATCTGATATACCCCTTATTGAAGTGTAGGTCAACGTTGTTTGCATAACACCAAGGGTGCCCAAGTAATGCGGGAAAATTGTCTGCTTCTGCAAGTGCTAAGACCTCAAAATCCCCAGTAAACTTGGCCCCCTAAATAGTAATGGATGCATCTTTTAAAACTATAAAGGGCATGGCCTTAGTCCATTTTTCCATGAACAACACATTAGAAGATGGTTGCAATGGAGATCTACCCATCTGAACCCATGCATCCAAAGTGATTACATTCACTTCCGCATTTATGTCAATCAAAATGTTACTCAAAATCCAACCATCAACAATAGAATTTAGAGTAATCTCCTTGTCATAATCCAAACTGTCCGGAGGAATATTAGCATGCAAAATTTATCTCTCATGCTTAGTCCTAGTGCATGGAGTGTTTACCTTCAACCAGTTCCCTAATAACATAATAATGTTTTCTTGGTGTAGCATCTTGCAAACCTCCTTCAAATCAACAACATCTGTCTAATGGAGCTCAATTGCTTTCTTTTTTCTAATTTATACAACTGTTCCTTCAAACATTGTATCTCACCCTGTAAATTCTAAATGACCTCCATGGTTTCCTAATATACTTCCTTTTGATGCATAGGGTCTAGATACTTCACATGTAATACTTCCTCCTTAGTAATCATATGCTTTTCTTAAACAAGCTCTCTAGTGCTCGTAGCCTCAAAGACGTGTAGTGATCTTTATAGGTACCAACTCAGGGTGCATCGCTAACTTTGCATACACTAGTCCTCTACCACACACTGTACTCTAACCATTCATGCGCCCTTATTTTCATGTTTATATTTCTTACTCAAGTGTTCATATAAGTCTGGAACTCTTCATACTTATGGTTCTTTCCACAAAAAGAACAAACAATGTTCTGATGACATTCGCGCCTGTAATGATCAGGAGATCCGCATGTATAAAAAGTTCCATGAGGAAAATCATTCCTTCCACCCTCACGACCTCAGCCTCGAATCCTCCATGGTATCCTCGACCTCGACCATGGCCACCATCAGAATGCCCCTCATTATGATCATAGTCATGATGCTCACCCTTATCCTTAGAGTTATTAGCAACACTTGTTTGGTGCACCCCAACATCAATGGCATCATGAATTTGATCAATCAACCTATAATCTTCAATATCATGAGTGGAAGACCTACAAATCTTGTAGTAACATGACACATTCTTTCTTATTGTGCACTGCAACAATGGGCATCGACTTGAACTATGGTCCAAATGACATATCTCGCAATCTAGTAACAATGAGCACACTGATTTACGAGGAAAATATCCTTAGTATGCCCTTCTACTTCACAATTTGTACACCAAATTCCACTTTGTGTGTCTCATGTGCCAAATTAGTAGATAGTTTCTCCAATTGATTTGAAATTGTTACAATCTAACCTTTTGAAAATGGACTCACTCCCATTTCCACACCTCCTACCACCTCGCCGAGTAGAGCTGCTTCAAGTGCCTCACACGGATATGTAAAGGTATTATGTGAAAGCACTCTTCTAAAAGGCATGATCAGTCCTCCAATGAACCATTGTGCATGTTGGCTCATGTGGATGCCATAAGATAACTTAGATAGAAGCATCTTGAACTGAGCATAATATTCCTAAACACTCTTAGTAGTACCTTTCTTAATATCTTTAAGCGTGTTGGCAAGGAAATTTTTCAGGTAGACAAATTTGTGAATTCCTTGCCAACACTCTAGGAATCTAAGTCCCTCTACTTAACCGGTGTAGTTGCCGTATATGCATGCGTGAGAAAATGTGGATTTCTGTGGTGGCCTTTCGACCAAGGATCCAATAGGGGCACTCCACTGACCCTATGGCAAATGCTTGCAGTTATCTGCAAGGGGGAGAATTTTCTATGAAGGTGGGAAAGGGAGTGAGAAAAGAGGTAGGAGAACTAATGTTGTAGGTAGAAAATCATATTCCTGCACACACTAGTTAGAAATTTCAACACATGCATTCATGAGAAGAAACAACTCTACAAATGGAAACAAGACGAGATAAGATTACAAACTCAAAGTTTCTAAAATCTCCTCATCAAAGAGGCTACAAAATCCTTCTTCTTGTATTGATGCTTAAATAGAAGTTGTACATAATGTGGGAATGGAAGAAATTTGAGAATGGAGGAATTAGAAGAAAATGGCTATCTCCTTTGCTTTCTCTAAGTACAATGCACTCGTGAGTTTACAAGATCAATTGCTCACCCCATATAATGGCCTGAAGAAGCCATTAAATATCTTCAAGAAACAAGTATTCTGAAATTCTTCTTTGTTAGCAAGAAATGGTTTACAATCTTTTCAATCATTCACGTCTGTTCATATTCTTGATTCATGAAGAAATGCCAATGGTGGAAAAAACCAGACTTTTCATAATGTTGTCGTTACACTCGTTTTGTAACTTTGAATTTGAACCATTCATCTTGCCTTTGAAACTTTAAACCAGAGTCATCTACGTGGGAGAAATTTACTGGAGCGGGCATGGAGGATGCCTTTTGCATTTTGTGACATTATAGAGATTTGGCATTTTTACATTTTTGTCCACCCTTCCACTTTTGATATAAGTCTTGACATGTGACTTCACTTGAGTGGAGATAGAGTTGCGGGTCACTTTTATAATTTTACCTTTTTTCCAATGTGGGCTCAAAACACAAATTTCTCCTGCAGCCCGCCTCCCCTTTGACTCTTTTGATGTGGGCTTAATATTTGACTTTTCCTTTAATCTTGATGGGGTCACGGGTCACTTTATGACTTTTAGCCCTTTTTGACAAAGAGGCTCAAAACACAAATTTCTCCATCGGCCCGCTTCCCTGCTTTGACTTTCCAATGGTGGGCTCAAAATTTGACTTTTCCTCATTTAAGCCCGATTGGGGTTGTGGGTCACTTTATGACTTTACACCTTTTTACAAAGAGGCTCAAAACAAAAATTGCTCCAATGTCCCACCTCCAATTAGATATGTCCACATACTGTGGATAATAGAGCCAAAATTTTACGGGAAGAAAACGCCCATCATTCAAAAATGTGGACTCCACCATTTCGCGCTCGATTTTCAAATTTCTTTCACGAACCAAGAGATTAAAAACAATACAAGTTCGATGATCCATGGCCATAGAAAGATTGACAATTTCATTCAAATGAGGACAAAAATAATTTTCATGTGTCCAGACAGAAAATAGAAAATTTATCAAAAAGTGCGAATGGAGAGTTTAAACAACTTCAAAGCATGAATTTCTCTATCTTTTCAGACTTCCAACTTTACTTGAACACTTCTGGAGGGCATGAGCTCAAATTTTTGAATTTGAATTAAAAATGAGGGGGTTTTTGAGGGTGACAACAAGCGGCTCTAGGGGGGACATGACATGGGTGAGCATAGTGAAGACATGACATGGGAATCAAGAATCTCAATCTCTAGACCCTGTAATTTGTTGACCAGTGCCTTATCCATTGGGCCTTGTAGAGTCATATACAACTTCGAGAAATAAAGATCAGAAGAAGGAAACACACAAGCACACAATGAGAAGGAAACACATGACACGTAATAGAAGGGGAAACAAAACCACACAACGGAAAGGGAAACACACCTAACCTATGGTACAAGGTGGGGGACAACCCGCTTTCACTGATGATACAATTTAAAGTATTTCCCAGTCCAAGGAAATTCCAATGGCATTCCATCTAAAATGAGAGAAGAAAATGTTCTCACCCAAAGCTTCACAAATATAGAATGGACCAAGCCATAATGAGTCAAAATTTCCATGGCTTCCTTTTGGTTCTCTTCTCTTGTCCCATAGTAGGATGAAGTCTCCAACTTTGAATTCTCTTGCCTTGGCCTTCTTATCAAAAATCTTCTTTACTTTCAATTGGTGCTCCTTAATGTGATCCACCACTTGGAGTCTATTTTCTTTTGATTCTCAAGAAAGAGGATCCTCTTGTCAATGGAATCCTTGTACTGACCATCTTCTATTACCTGTAGCAGCTTGAGAGCTGGCATCTCGATCATGAGAGGAATTTTTCTTCGACTCCATACAACAATTGGAATGGTGACATACCTATTGCCTTCTTGGGAGTGATCCTATCCACCCATAATGCATCGTACAACCTTTTGTGCCAATTCCTTTTATTCTCGTTTACAAGCTTGCAGAAAATGGTCACAATGTTCTTGTTGCTTGATTCGACCTATTTCCTTGTGGATAGTAGTCAAAAGAATGAGATAGGGAGATTCCGTAGCTATAGCAAAAACTCGGTCAGCTCTCTTGAAGAGAAATAGGTAGCATTATCTGCTACAATCTTCTATGGCACTCCAAAACAAACTATGATATTCTCCTTGATGAAGTTACACATTGTTTCAGTGTTGGCTTGTTTGGTCGGAATAAATTCCACCCATTTGGTGAAGTATTTTGTTGTTATGAGTACATAGGTGTGCCCACGCTTGAGTGAGGGTTTAAAACACCAATGAAGTCCAGCCCCCACTTTGTTGAAATGGTTCTTCAATAACCACATGCCTAAGTGGTAATGCAGTGAGTTGTGGTCTTCCAATGAACTGTTGGCATGCTTTGCATTTAGAAACCCAATCTTGAGTGTCTACAAAGATGGTGGACCAATAATACCTTCCTCGAAGGATCTTGTGTGTAGTGACCATTGCTGAAAAATTTCCACCACATTCTTGGTCATGGTATGCTTTAAGAAACTTTTCTTGTTTCTCTTTATCTACGCACTTGAGGAAACAACCATCCATGCCTCTTTTATAAAGTGCATGATTCCAAATTACAAATTTAGTTGCCTTTAGCTTGAGTGTTCTCCTTTGCTTGTAATCAAGATGGGGAGGGAATTCTCCATAAGTTAGGTAATAGGCAATATCAGCATACCACTCATCATTAGTGGTGACAAAGAGAACCTATGGGTTGTCTTTTGAACAAGTTGAGCAAGCACAGTTTTCTTCGCCATGTTGAACTTTGAGTGTTTCATCTTCAAAAATCAACTTGCACAAGCTATTTCCCTTACCAGATTAGAGGGTCGAATCTCCAAGTCATATTCTTGAGTCTTTACAATCCAATTTCCTCTTTCAGCTCCAGGATCTTGCTATGTCAAGATGGACTTGATTTCACTGTCGGGGACCATCACCACCGTATGGGAATTGAGGATGTAGAACCTAAAGTTTTTATAGGATTGACCACTGCATAGGCATGCTTCTCCAATTGGTTGTATTTTAGCTCATGCTTTTTCAAAGGACAACTCATGAAAGCAATAGGTGCTTCCACGCCTTCATCATTTTTTAAATGAGAATGGCAGAGAGTGTATGTTCTGATGCATAACAATACATGATGAATTCTTTGTTAAAATATGGAGATACAAGAGTCGGAGCCTTGGCAATGGATTTCTTGATCTCTTCGAATGTTGCCTTCCCTTCATTGTTCCATTTGAATTTTGCTTGTGGTTTCATCATGGAAGTGATGTGCTTCATCAACTCAACAAACTCAGGCACAAAACGATGAAGAAAGTTCACCTTTCCGAAGAATGAATGAAGTTACTTTGATTTATTCGGGGATAATGTAATGGATCTTGATCCTCTACATTAATGGGTGTTACACACCATACTTATGTTCACACCCTTTCATCTTGAGCATTACATGGTGGAATGGAATAGAGTATGGCATTTGAGCCTTTTTTCCCTTAATACATGCACATTGCTCCCATGGGTGAGTTCTTGCTTGGATCTTGAAACTGCATCATTCCGTGGTTGAGTGCAACATGTTGATGCTCATGAATTCCCTCCAGATCTTCGTCATTCCTCCAACATGGTATCGAGCTCGGGGATCGAAACATACTTTCATTTTTCAAGGGTTTTGTGTTCTCGGTGTGGTGTTTTGCTGGTACTTTATGTGTACAGGTCAGGAGAAAATTACAAGTTAAAAGGGTGTAGATTTTGTTGCTTAAAGGGTTGAAAAGAGCCTCTTAAGGGTCCAACTCAGCCCTCCGAGCTGCCCCAACTCGTTGGTTGGCTTTGATCCCTTGACTCATCCAACTCGTGTTTTGTTTGCTCTGCATCGTGCACTTGAGGCTCATTGATAGCTCGACACAAGATTTAGTTTGTTTCTTTTAAACCGTCTTTTGACTCACATCATTGTGCATCGTGCATCATCTCAAGTCTCAATCTGCACATCTCATTTTTTACTCCTATGTGGATGGTTCTACCTATTGCCTTTTTGTAACTCAGCTTCCTAGCTCGAGATGTGATTTTTACTCGTCTTGCATTGATGGAAGATCCTACATTTAAAGTTCAACTCATGCATGTTGCATGATTTCAACCAAGGCATAGTGATAATGTAGAGCTTCTCGTGCATCGGTTGTTGCGAATGACAACTTTCAGGTAGGGTTTACAATGGGATCATGTTTCATTCATTATTTATGGTGTGAATGTGTTTACCTATTTAGGTTCTTGCATCACTATAAACTCACGCCTTTCCTATGTTAACACCTTTAGCTCGTGCATCGTTTACTCCTCCTCACATTGGCTTGACATTGAAGGTTATTGACTTCGAGCTCATTTACTGGTCCACTCATGACTCTGCACTCACACCTACCATATTCGGCTATGGTTCTAGTTATTCTAGATGTCATTTTGTATATCTAGCCATCGGGAATACACGTGGTCGTCTCTAACTTGGGACATCGGCTGAACCACTTGGTTTGGTTGCATCTAGTATTCCCTACAACCTTCATCGACCCATCAACATATGATTGGAATCTTCGAGGTTAAATAGACTTGCATAAAACAACACTGCTGTTGTTAGATCCTCCCAACAACTTGGAGCTCTTAAATGAGTTTACATGGCATCACTATGTTTCTCTATCGTCCTCTAATTTGGGAATCAACTTTTTGGCTGCATTTTTGTCGACATGTCTAACACTACCCGACCATTCACTTGGCACATGGTAATGGCTAGCTCATTCTTCAGCTTGAATAGACCTAAAGCTTAAAATGATATCTGATAGCCTCGGCTTGGTTTGTGGTATTTACGCTGGCATCATGCGAACAATCACTCGCTCGGCTTTCTTCAAACTTGACTTGGTCTTTGAACCTACTCAACTTCCCGTGTAGACCCATAGCCACTCAGCTTGCCTCTGGAATCTATCCTTTTGGATCATAACTCACCACACTTGAGCTCATCTCTGAGACCTCCACAACACCAACTCGGTGTTTATCTTGGCATCAATACCGACTCATTACTCGGTAGTAGTGACCCATGACTATGTGTATTGGACTCTAGCTCGCCTCACCTATTCCCTTTTAGAATTGTTTAAAGGTTAAAACAATCCCTTTTTAATGATTTTAAGGTGAAAAACATTCATTATGGCATTGTAATAATTTTAAGGCTTTATTTTTCTTGTATTATGTCCTTCATTCATGTGTCAAAGACGGAGGGTGAGGTCTGGGGTTGGCAGGAGGCTAATCCCCCCTCACAAGCAAAACAAACCCTACCTAAAATTTGATGCCATTTCCAACGAGTACCCACATGACACCCTTTGCACCCATTTCGAGCACTTTTTTAATTAGTTTGCAAAGTTCATTGGCATTTTCCATCAGTTGTGGGAATTATATTTTTGCTATAACTTTTGATTCGCTGACTCATTTTTTAGCGCTTCTTTAGTAAAAGTTGCATGATTTCTCACACATTACATGATGACATTATCATTTTTGTAAATGCACTACTTTATAAAGTGCCACATTCAGGGGTCACTAGTACTCTTGGGTTTTTACACACAAATGCATTATCAACCGAGTTTGACGTCTTGCTTTTGTGCACCTTGCACTTTTTCTTCCGCATCATGGAGGGTGCTCTTTCTAGACTTGAGCATCATAGGATCTCTTTACAACCTCTGCCACTTCTCACCGGGAGAGAGAACTATTCAGCTTGGTGTGCTTCCATGGAATGTTACTTCACTCACGAGGGTCTTTCACCCTTCTTACTTGGGCCAATTCTTGCACCCACTGATCATCGTTATCTAGAGGATTTTCTCGACACTTGCGACCATGTTTTTGGTCACATGATGATACATGTCTCTAGATCTCTTTGGTTTCACATGGTAGACTCAGATCCACCCCATGTCTGGAGCATTCTTCAATCCCTCTATGGAGACCCTTCACATACTTTCCACCATTGTTGCTACTACTACTGATTTAGTTGTCTCCTCTATTTCTTCGTGTGATGACAGTTCCACTGACACAAAATCACTTGGTTCTACTTCTAATGACGAGGATTGTGCACCTAGTTTTGATGTTGAGAGTACTACAGAGGACTCTTCTCCTCCTTCTCTCACTATTCTAGAGAGTGTTGTCACCCCTCCCATCTCATCAGATATCAAGCAGTCTCCTACTGGGCCTCATACTAGTCATCACACCCACCTCTTTTCCACCTTTAGTGTGTGAGGCCCCTTTCACTCCTCTACCTTCATTGGATGACTCATACCTATCTAACATTGCTCTTCTATTTGTTGAGCCCCCTCATTGGGACAAGTATTTTCCTGACCTTGGTCATCTTTTCGTAGATTACACTTGTGATGTACTATAAGTTTATCATCCATCTACAGGTATTTTAGAGGAGTTCATCATCTCTATTATTGGGAGTGCCCCTTCAGGACTCTTACCACTTCCACTTTTCTAGAGACCTTCATTGATCCACCCTTGCTTGTGGATCCATTTTCTATTATGGGGGATGTTTTGTTGCCTTCACATCAGTTGGACATCCTTTCTACAGGTGTTCACCCTTCATACTCTGATAGTTATGCACTCATGACATTACCTTCGGTTCCTTCACACTCACTTGCTAGACCTATGTCACACTTTCATGGACCTAGACTCAGAGTTCTTTGTGTTGTTGCCTTCAGTTTCCTTCATGGAGTGGGCAAACTTTCAACATGTCATTTTTTCCTTCCTAAGGGAAGGCACATAGTTTGGTGCGGATGGCTCTTCTTCAGTCCAAAGGTAGAGGATCTCGTCATTAACATTCTTTTGGGAGACCTCCTAGAGCTGCCAAGTTCAAATCTGTCCATGGCATCTTTTGCATTCCTATTGTCTCCCTCTTCTTCTCTCTTCTTCTTCTTTCTGAGAGATTGCCTCCTTGTACATGGGTACCTTTATAGGCTTGTCTATGAGCTAGGGACCCATCTTTGGCATCTTTCTCAGATTAGAGAGTGGGCTTGTCTCTCTTTTGGGGAGGAGTTTTTCCCACTGGGTTTTCTCCTTTTACTCCACTTTTCGAGAGCTTCTTGTTCATGGGTACCTCATCAGGCTTGTTTCCGAGACCTACTTCTCATTTTTTTCATCTGTGTTCACCTAATATATGCTTCAGGGGAGGTGTTGGTGTAGAATATTTACCATGCACATATTTTATGTACATGGGATTCCTCCACACAGGTGATTCACCATGCTTAGGTGTCCTGGGTGTCATTATGGCCTTACATGTGTCATAGGAGCTACATTTTACCGGAGTTACACTTCTATTCTAGGAATGTAACTCCCCTCTAGAGTTGTCTACATTTGTGGGGGAGTTACACACCCCACTACTATATGTACCCCCTTTCATCTTGAGCATTACATGGTGGAATGGAATAGAGTATGGCATTTGAGCCTTTTTTCCCTTAATACATGCACATTGCTCCCATGGGTGAGTTCTTGCTTGGATCTCTTCATGCTTCCGTTCACATCATTCTACGCACATCGTGCAATGTGTTGATGCTCATGAATTCCCTCTAGATCTTTGTCATTCCTCCGATAAGATCATCAAGATATATGAAAATGCAATGCTTTAGGATCTTTGAAGGTCAAATTTATCACCCTTTGGAATGTAGCTCCTACATTGAGATTAGCCCAAAAGGAATTCTCTATAGGAAAAAGTTCCCTAAGGTGTTGTAAAGGTTGTCTTGGTGCGGTCCTCCTCTACCACTTTGATTTGATTATATCTTGAGAATCCATCGAGTAATGAAAGAATTTCATATCCTTTAGTGATGCCTTTGGGTGATTGTTTCTTCTAGGATATGGTCCATGATAGGAAGAGGATAATTGTCCATTAGTGATGCCCGGATTCAGTTCATCATAAAGTAGGAAACACATATCCTTATTTCACCATTCTTCTTCCACCTTCTATTTTCTTTACAATGTTAGCCACCCACATCCAATGATGGATGGGAAAGATGATCCTTACATTAAGCATCTTCATTACCTCCTCCTTGATGGTATCGACAATCTTTTATTTCTACGAATGAATTGTTTCTACGCTTTTTTGAAAGGGCTTAACACTAGGCCTTTTGGAATGAGTGATGCATTTCCTTTGGCTAGAAGGATTTGAGTTCATCATAAGAGTAGGCCAAGACATTCCTTCTATTTCTTGAGTAATGCAACAAACCTTCTTTTTCTTCAAGCGAGCAACATTTTCCAATATTGACCATCCTTGGCTCCTCCAGAAGTAGAATGTTTTCTTTATCAAAATCAATGATTTGCATTGTCTAGTACACTAGGCTTGAATACCATTTCAATGGTCACTTTTTCTTTACCAAAAGAAGGATGAGGTGTCACTAGGGAAGCTGACATTGCAAGAGAATCAGCCTTTTCATTATGTTCCCTTGGAATAGCTTCAATGGAAAATGCATCAAAAGATTCAATGCAGTCCCACACTTTGTTTTTGTAATGTCGGAGTCTTGGATTCTTCACCTGATATTGTTGGAAGACCTACTTTACTACAACCTTTGCATCACCTCGCATCTCATTTTCTTGATTCCCATGGCCTCTCTATTACACTCATGCCTAAGAGTAGTGATTCATACACTGCAGTGTTATTTATATTATCAAATTGCAGCTTGTAGGCAAATGGGTACAACTCATTATAAGGAGATACAATACAATATTACACCAGCTCCCAAGCTCACTCTGGAATGACTACCATCAAATTCCATTATCTAGATTTGATCTTCCTCTTCCTCCATGAGAAGTGGCAAGTTCTCCTCTTTTTCTAATGTGAGGAAGTAGTTTCCTATCCCATAATTTTGAAAGAGAATGTTTACTTTTGGATCATTAGACCTTTGTACTGTGAACTTCATCTTTCTTACTCGAAGAAACTTCTTCATCTCACCTTTTACTGGGATAGTTGCAGAAGACCAATCCATTTTTATCTCTCCACCCATGTCTCTGTAGAAACTCCTACTCAATAGCATACCAAAGGATGTTGGGATGTCTTCTACCAGTATGGTTAGGAGCACCTTTTTGTCTGGAAAATCAGCTAGTGCTACATGTGCATCTTTGATTCTTCCTACCAATGGCACTTGTTTAGATTCCATTGAGTAATAGGTTACATTTACTCGAGTCAAGGTGAGGCCTAGAGCATTTGTAACTTTGGCTGGCATCACATTGTTTGAGGCTCCAGAATCTATGATACAATTATTTAGCTGGAAGCCTTTAATGAGGAGTGATAGGTAGAAAGGTTCAACCTTGTGGGTTTTGGAGGCACTAAGGGCTAGCATATTTTGGGAAGGTGGTGTGGATGGTGTGGGCAGTAAGCCTTTAGAATTAGGACTCAAGGATACAGGGTTACCACCATAAATCGTATTAATGAACTCACAAACCGGGTAGGGTGTGTTTGTAGTTATTCTATTTCGAGAGCCGGACTTTGGTTTTGCTTGCATGCTCCACAAAGTCAAATGGGGTTATGGTTAAAAGGAATGATAACTAGATCATACTAAGCCAAGAACATAGATGCTAATCAAAACCATAATCAATAAGATGAAATTAATTCGCCAGAATAACTTTACATAAACCTTTTCAAACAAATGAGTAGCAATATCATATATTATTATGAAACTCAATGAAATACAATGAGAATGGGCCTTGCTTATATAGGCAAGGAATAACAATATAAGAACCATTCAAGGTTGTAGATCAAGCCATAAATCATGGAAAGAACTAGTCATCAAAGAACTAGTCAAGCCCATAGATTTATGAGAGAACTAGACATCAAGGATCTAGTCAATACCATAGATTTAGGAAAGAACTAGTCAATACTATAGATCAAGGAAAGAAATATACCTAACAATTAGATAATATCTCCTAATATATAAATAAATAAAAAAATATCCACACACATAAGTGGGTGAGGATAAATACAATAAAGGTAAATAATGTACCTAGGTGAACATGAGCTAAGGTAAATACCTACTCTAACAATGGTGAGTGAGGAAGAGGTTCTTTTCGAAGATTTACATGGTAGAGGCTTTCTACTTTTGGTGTAGCAATTGGCTTGGAAGGGGGTGAGGGTGTATCTTTTGATTGAACCTTAGATGTTTTTGCAGGAATAACATTTAAAGGAGAATGGTTCTTAGCAACTTTTGAGCTAGGAGAAGAATTAGATGACTTACTTGGCATAGTAGCATGATCCCTGACAACCAGTGAATCTAGTTTTTTTTTGGCCAACTCCATAGAAGGTGGTAATGGTGATCCTCTACTGATGATTTTATTTTGTGTGACCACTGGAGGAGAATATTCTTTATTATTCTTATCCTTTACCACAACCGTTGAGGATGAAGCACTTTTCTTAGATTGTACATGAGTGAAAACAACACATGAGAAACTTGGGCTTCTTCATAATCCTCATCTTCATCATCAACATACTCAATTAGACCATTATGCATATCAACTTCCTCAACCTCAAGATATTTTTCATAGTCTTCCATATTTTATTCTTCAGTTTCATCAAATTATGCTTCCTCCTCTAGCTCTTTGGTGTCACAGATGGCATTGATTGGTGGTGCTTCAAGAGAAAGCCGACAAGGAGGTCAAGAAACCCTTGGTCTATCTGGAGGGTTTGGTCTCCTTGAAGCATTCCACGTTATGATTTGAGATAGTTGCTTCTTCAAGGTAACCAAGTCATTGCCATTTTTTGGAGCATCGATTTATGGTGATAGAGTTTGAATTCGACCTTTTTCTTTTCTATTGAGCCTTTGACCTTTCCAAAAAGGATTAGATCATCATCGGTTTCTATTGCAAAAAGTCATGGGATTTCCTCAATGTTCTTGGTTGGGCTCTTTTGAGGAAGAAACCTACTTTTGATGGTAGAACACTGATGAAAAACCTCTTCAAATTATTTTCAAGAGGTACCACATCTTCAGGGATCCTTCTTATAAATCTATCATATCTTGCTACGAAGTCCCTCATTGACTCAGAGGTTTCTTTCTTCATTTGTACCAATTGGACCAAAATATCCTGATAATCTTCTGTGCTCTTGAACCTATGTTCAATGCACTTCTTATATCATCACAACAAGTGACCAGACTTTGGGGGTATCATGTAGAACCATTCGGAAACCTTTTCTTAAAGTGACTCCACAAAGAGTCAAACTGACACATCTTCATCCTCAACACCTAACACACTACAAGTAGTGATAAATGATGCTACATGCTCTTCAGGGAGTTGAGAACCATCCCCTCTGAATTTTGGGAAGTTTTTTCTTGAGCCTCTCGGTATCTTATGGAGTGGTTAAGCAAGAGCTAGTGGACCAATGTTTCTTCCCCATGGTACATTAGGCCGACGGGCCTCACGATCATGATGCCCCATTCTATTTATGTTTCTATCTTCCAACCTTGCTAAGGCTACAACTTCTACTACTTGCTCTTTTATCTACCTTGGCTTGAAGTCTCTCGATTTCTTTGAGTTGAGCTCTTATTTCTTCATCGATCTTGCTTCTCTTTCTCTAGCTTCTTCTTCGGTCTCTACGTTGGTGAAATATTCAAGGTTCTCATTGATGTATGGAAATTCACCATCCAAAGGATTGACAACACTCAGGTTCCCAACGTGACCGGTTGCTTGAGAAGGAAGCCTCTGATTCCGAGTAGCTCTTATCTCCTTTGAAGTTCCTCAAAAATGGGATCAGTTTGTCCTCCTTGTCTCTGTTTCCGGGTGTATCTTCTATCCGCCAGCTTGAAAATATATGCTCTTCTTTGTGGTGCTGGAATTTTTCTTTTCCTCTCCAATTCAGCAACACGTTCTTCTTCAAGGTCCAGAATTCTTGTGGTAATGAAGTAGTGATTGGCACTTTGTCTATTATGCCAGATAGCTTCCCTCAAATCTGAAGCAACATCTTCTTGGATGTGGAAGAGCAATTTGGGTCTTTCAATAGGAGGGTTTCCTAGAATAGCTATGATTTGAATCCATGTGGCTCATATAACCATTCAAATTCCATAAAATTTTCTCTTTTTTATTTAAATTTTGAATTTTCTAACCTTGCGGTTGCATTCAGGTGCAGATGCTGCTAAATTTTCCCCATGGTGGGTGCCAAAAACTGTTGGCAAGGAAATTTTTCGGGTGGACAAATTTTTGAATTCCTTGCCAACACTCTAGGAATCTAAGTCCCTCTACTTAATTGGTGCAGTTGTCGTGTATGCATGCGAGAAAATGTGGATTTCTGTGGTGGCCTTTCAGCCGGGGATCCAACAAGGGCACTCCACTGACCCTACGGAAAATGCTTGCAGTTATCTGTAAGGGGGGAATTTTCTATGAAGGTGGGAAAGGGAGTGAGAAAAGAGGTAGGAGAACTAATGTCGTAGGTAGAAAATCATATTCCTGTATGCACTAGTTAGAAGTGTCAACACATGCATTCATGAGAAGAAAAAACTCTACAAATGGCAACAAGATGAGATAAGATTGCGAACTCAAAGTTTCTAAAATATCCTCATCAAAGAGGCTACAAAATCTTTCTTCTTGTATTGATGCTTAAACAAAAGTTGTACATAGTGTGGGAATGGAAGAAATTTGAGAATGGAGGGAATTAGAATAAAATGGCTCTCCCCTTTACTTTCCCTAAGTACAATGCACTCATGAGTTTACAAGATCAATCACCAACCCTCGTATAATGGCATGAAGAAGCCATTAAATATCTTCAAGAAACAGTTACAACTTCTTCTTTGTTAGCAAGAAACGGTTTACAAAATTCTCAATCATTTGTGTCTGCTCGCATTCTTGATTTGTGAAGAAATGCCAATGGCGAGAAAAACCAGACTTTTCATAATGCAGCCATTACACTCATTTTGTAACTTTGAATTTGAACCATTCATCTTGCCTTTGAAACTTTAAACTAGAGTCGTCCACATGGGAGAAATTTACTAGAGCGGGTGTGGAGGATGCCTTTTGTATTTTGTGACTTTATAGAGATTTGGCATTTTTTACATTTTTGGTCTACCCTTCCACTTTTGATATAAGCTTGACACGTGGCTTCACTTGAGTGGAGATAGAGTCACAGGTCACTTTTATAATTTTACCTTTTTTTTTATGCAGGCTCAAAAACACAAATTTCTCCAGCCCCGCCTCCCCACTTTGACTCTTTTGATGCGGGCTTAATATTTGACTTTTTCCTTTAATTTTGATCGGGTAGCGGGTCACTTTATGACTTTTAGCCCTTTTTACAAAGAGACTCAAAAACACAAATTGCTCCATTGGCGACCCACTTCCTTGCTTTGACTTTCCACCAGCGGGCTCAAGATTTGACTTTTTCCTTTAAGCATGATCGAGGTGGGTCACTTTATGACTTTATGCCTTTTTACAAAGAGGCTCAAAATAGAAATTGCTCTACCTTGCCTCCAATTAGATATGTCCACGTACTCATGGATAATAGAGCCAAAATTTTATGGGGAAGAAAATGCCCGTCATTCACGACTATGGAAAAATGCAGAGAAGAAGAAAACTCCACCATTTCGCGCCCAATTTTCAAATTTCTTTCGTAAACCAAGGGATTGAAAACAATACAAGGTTCGATGATCCATGGCCATAGAAAGATTGACAATATCATTCAAATGAGGACAACAAAGTAATCTTCACGCGTCCAGACAAGAAAACGAAAAATTTATCAAAAAGTGCATACTAGAGAGTTTAAACAACTTCAAAGCATGAATTTCTCTATCTTTTCAGACTTCCAACTTTACTTGAACACTTCTAGAGGGCATGAGCTCAAAATTTTTGAATGACTTAATAAATGAGGGGGTTTGAGGGTGACAATAAAGTGCAATTATGATTTTTTGTTCAAACTTAGGGATATAAAACTCTTTTAAAAAGGCATCTTGTAGCGTTGTATAATCCACACAAGTCTGATCAGATCAAACTTTCTATACCAACTGTGCACGCACCCCTATAATGTAGTTACAAACTGAATTTCTATACACTCGAGTTGTAATCCCCTTGGTGCACCACAATATTTCACACATATGTACATGTTTGGATGCATATTTAATGCCTTTATATTTTTAATATGAATAGACATCTCCATATAAATTTTCTGAGGTTGGTGCGGATTGTGCCCACCATACCCAGAGCCTGTATTTCCTCTTGTGTTTCCACCACCTCCAAATCTTCCAGCGCCGAACCACTTGATCCTCCTGATCCTCCTCCTGATGTAGGTAACAAACCAGAGGATGCATTGCCTTGTGTTCTAATGGTCAAGCTAAATTATACTCCCATATTCTGTGAAGTTGTGCTACTTCTAGATGTTATACCAAAATTTTACATACCCACGTTTTGTCTCGATGACGCGCTTAAAAATTTCCTCCACCGATCCCCCAAATAACATAGACGATGATTGCGCCACCACCATAGATGAATACGAACCTTGATTAAATCATGAATTTGACTAAAAGTTGACTCTATACTACTGACAACTCTACTGCTCACACTAGCTTGCTTATCAAGTTAATCAATTGTAGAATTTGGAAAACCAAGCGTGAAAGCTAGGTCACTAGGTAGGTTCAAATGCGCACCTGTAGTCCACAGTATTTCATCCGAAGTGACCTCATCCAAAGTCAAAGAAAGTTCTCTACCATGTTTCCCCAAATGGGGAGTTCAAGATTCTTTGGTTCCATGTCCTTTGCATGAGCTCCAAATCCTTCATGAGCCATCTCCCTCCGCAACACCATTCTTTCTCGTGATCTCTCGCTACTTCATCATATCCCTCTTGCGCACTTCATTAAACTTAAGCCACCTTTCTTCTTTATGTCTCTCTGTTGCTAGGTCTATCATCTTTACCAAACCTTCTCATGCCCTTATATGTGGTCGGTTTAGCTAGCCATAGGCTTCTTCTCCAAATCTAGGGTTACAATCAAGATCTTGATTGCTAAAGGAATACCATGCAAGTAAGATCCTTTAGGCTCGTGCAAGAATTAGAACTCAACAAATTCTAGGAAAGAGTAAGTGGAAACTGCGTACTCAAGAATATAGTTGTTCAAAACACCACGGAACTAAACATCCAAAGAGCACGTCCAAATCAAATTTGCATCATTAAGGCCTGGAATTATTACTACGTCCAAACAAGAATGTGAAACCTTCAATTCCTCATGACGCATAAGCAACCAGCTACTCATACAACTCTACAGAAAGATAGCAAAGAACGCCTCATACAATACGCCATACAAATTTTTCTCAACCCACGCGCGTGCATTAAACTCGTGTCCAGTGCTAAATTCATGATTGTAATCTTCTTCTAGATCATCTAACCACTCTTCAATACTAGCCAAGGTCAACCGAGACGTCTTCATCATACGCAACACCCTATAAAACAAATGAGAAATAGGTCCCATCAAACGGAACCAATGATGTAGCCTAGAATATATAAACAATTCTTGAGGTGCGTTGGCACATCACTCAGATTGGATTGAGCATTCACCTGAAGCATGCAAGGGTACCAGGTCCCTCTTTAGAGTAGTTTGTTCAAGATGTTAGCATGATTGCAAATATAATTTAGATCCATAACAGATAATCAATTACACCATAGCACATAAACTAGATCTAGATCTAAACCATATGAAAGATTGACTAAACAATGACTATAATGATATTTACCATGCAAGAACCATATTCAGTCTCATCTAACACCATTATCTATCCAATAGTATCCATTATATTAAATATTGTAAAACATATAAGCTTTATACATCATGATCCAATTTCCATAGTCATGTACGCTAGCAATTCCATAGCATAACTCTATAATAAAATGGTATATCCAAACCATGAAAATCAATACATATATATAGGGGTGGGAATTTCCCTTCACCACCCATGCACCTTCCAAAAATAGGCTACATGCTAATAATAGCCATGCAAGTGCTAATAATAGATCTCCTATAGTTAACTCCTAGTATAGATCCTATTAATAGCTCAAAATTTTGCATGGCGCTCGATCTTCTCGCTTTCCCCAAAATAACCTTGCGTAGCCCACAAGTCTTCATACCTTTACGTGCTCTACACTCCATGTCCAAAAATATCCTTGATCTGCAAAAGTGGCTAAGTCTCGTTTCCAACCTATTTCTAGGTGCACTCCTATTTTGCTATACTTTCATGCATGTATACGCACCATGTTCCCACATGCCCAATCCTTATGCACTTTCATCCTTGAGCTATATTTTATCTACTCGACATACACTCTTATAAAACAGTGCACACTTTCCTTTTACACACTTTACAATCTTTACATGCTTATACATATTTTTCTCTTATTTATCATATACATGACTTTGACTACTCTTTTTATCTTCTTTTATAGGTCTATCCTCAATACACAACAATAAACAACCTACAATAGAAAAATAAAATCACAAAAACATGTACAAGAAATGCATCACAATTCACCCCTAGGGTCACTTTCCTTTCCTAGTCTCCATGATTCACTTTGTATCATTCCATGCTTCACTTGTCCACTGGCACTCTCTTCGCCATATGCTCTACACGATTATCGCAGTGTATGCATTTCTATCTACTTTATGTTATCGAGTACTCACTCAACAACATAAAGTGGGGGAAAATGTAGACAAAAATCACACACTTGGGTACATTTCTAGGTCCTAAAATCATACTTGCATTTACATGATTCCTACGTGAGAAAACTAGTGATTGACAACAATATTTGGCCTCTTTTATTTTTCTCTTGTTTTCTCTATGGTCTTACACACCTTACAAATGGGTCGGTATTTAACTTATTTATCTTTTATGACTATAGACACCACCGCCTAGCCCGAACAAAAGTTTCAAGTGCTCTTGTACCCTCCGGGCGTCTTTGACCCTTTCTCACCTTACTCACTCCTTTTGGGTATCTTTTATCTTTTGGGCATATTTTTCACTTATGGCTCAGCCTTCTAGTTTTCAATTACGAAATTCAAACAAGGAAATAATATAAATACATAGTTATGTGTTCAAAATAAAGGACCAATCACTAAGCATTACTATCATCACCTAAGATTGCATCCAAAAGGCACCAAAAGCACTCAAAGGCATTCATCTAGTATCTATTTAAGGGACAAGGTAAGTAAAAACTCTACATACACAACATAGGAAGGAAAATTTCATTCTATTCCATCCACACATTTGCATCTTTTAGAAAATATAGCACGTTATCAAGTACAACTTACACAAGGGCATCCTAGGGCATAGTTTCTACACATACTCACAAGAACTATATGGAGTCTGAGATGTAGTGTAACACTCATTCGTAAGTTCACTCTCGGATGACCATCGTGGTCGATATGAATCCCCATTCTACATCTTTATTTTTTACATTTGATTTGGTTTTTGGGAATTTACATGTGAATATCTCTTTTGTAGGTAATGTACTTTCGGCATTCATTGTGCAACTCTCGGTGATCAAAAGGGAACAACAAAGAAGACCTGTGACACCTCAAAAATCAGATCCTAAGCTCATGTGTAATCACCAACACCCAAAAGCGGTCTCCTACACCTAGAAGTGGTCTCTAGCGCTCAGGTGCCCCTGTCCTGTTATGGGTGCCCATGTCTTGCCTCATTCCTAAATTTCAAAATTTATAGTGAGAAATAATGAAACTTTTCCCAGTATGTTCAGAACTTTTCCCAATTCAAATCAGCCCTAGACTATGCGGAAATCAACTAAGTCACCTCTCCTCCTTCATTTCTTAGGGTTTCATAATTTAAATATTAGTTTTTTTATCTCATTACTACATTTCAGCATTTAGTTTGTTACATAATTTCTTGTTCATCATCTTGGAAGTACGTGTAAGGTCAAATTAAACATGACACAACAAACAAAGTAACCAAGAGATGGTTTTGGGAAGACTCGAGAGTAAAGTTTTCAATTTGGGTCTAGTTGTCGTGCTTTAAAAATTGAATTTTCATGTTACAAATTTGCATGACACCAGTAGTGAAGTGATTTGGTGTCATGAGATGTTGTCTTAGTGCTTTGACATGTTCTTCGTGCATGGTTTAGTGCAAGAAAAGGTGAGTATGAGCTCTAGAGATTGTTGAAGGTATGTATGAGGTTTAGCATACTTAGTAACCTATGTCGGAGGTATAGTGAGGTCGAAAATGTGAAGAACAAGTTAGTTTCCTTTATTCATGGGTTGAATCAAGCCATTCTATGCCTATTCCTAGACCTAATAGATGCATGGCATGAAGGTATAAAGAAAGAAAGACAAGGTAATTCCATGTGAGTATGAGAATTTTTTTTTGAGGATGCATAATAGGTGTTGAGGGTCTACAAGGTCTGTTTTCAGGTATACAATGCATGTTCAAGGTCCTTGAGAAGAATGTTCTTAAGGACAAGTCAATAATGCATGGTAAAATGAGATGGCATGGTGATTTACATAGGTAAGTAAGAATGATTGAGGGTTAAAAATAGGAAGGAGTTTTTTCTAGTGTTGTGTGTCAAGTTTTAGGTCGAGCTCATGAAAACAATGCAAGAAAATTCATTTTTGACTCTACCAAGCTCTTCAAACGTAAATCTCAGCTCGATAAGTAAGTTCATTTGCTCACCCACATGTGTGTGCTTTGCATGGGGTCTTATTCCTTTCAAGGATGTTGGGGCATGGAGTCAAGAATATTTTACAAAAATAATGAATCAATTTGGTCATCAAATATTTATGAACAATTTTCAACAATTCAATTTGGTCTATGTAGTCAAAAAAATCACACACTTACTACTATAGTTATACCACTAAGTATGGTGTTTTATAAATGGATCTTGCGTAAGAAAATTATTCACTAATGACCCATCCCCTAGTCCTGTCATCAGTCTAGTTGGTCATTGTTATTGTGTGTCTTTCATATTCATCACTTGTTTGCACAGTTTTTGGTCATCTCTTGATGAGTCTTAGCTATCATTATTTACTCAGTTGTCATCTCTAGTATTTGACTAGACTAGGTACCGAAAGGGATTAGGTGCCCCAGTCCCTGGTCCTCATTTCTAGGTGCCCTAGTCTTGGTCACACTTAGTAGTGATTTAGAAGTTTGAGGTCGATCTTTATGGTTTTTTCTCCCATTCCCTAGGCACTAGTTAGCATGTTGAATCATTAATGTCAAAATTTGAGCAAGATATCCCTATATAAATGCAACATACACACTATATTATCTTGTAAATATCCATGATTTAATCAAATAAAAAACAAAACATTACACAATAAAATAATAAAACCACATATACTATAATTCATTCGGGACAAATTCCCAATGGAGAGATTACATATAAATAGCTCAATGAACTCTTATAAGTAAGGATTCAAGGCTAATCTCTAAGTCCTCTCAATATCCCAAATATCTCTCAACTATGAGTTGTGCATTACAATTTTTTTGCACACTCATATATTATTTTATAAATATTAAAAACTATTACTACCAAATAACCCAAACCACTCCTAAGTGTTCACACTATGAAAAATATTTCTGTAACATCTTAAGGGTGGACTATTCTAATAAAGGGTTAGCTATTTACATAAGGAAAAGGACTGCATTTGGGCATTATTCCGCATCACACACTGCATAGGAAGGGTTGTAATCATTCTATTCTATCCACTATTTGCATCTTACATCTAGCTATTGCCCACTACTTTGGTGTCATTAGCGCTAGGGCACCCTAGCCACATCATTGCACACACAAAGCACATAGAACTACATCGGGTCTAATATGTAGTGCAGCACTTAGTCATAATTCCACCCATTTAATAGCTGAGGACTGTCTGACCCATTAATTTGCATGTTTCTTTTTTAGGGTTTGATGCTTTTGTGTGGGATTTTATACGAGATTATTCATTGGATATCTACAACTGACATCAATGAACCAAGTGCGACACCAACTTGATCAAAGGAGAATCATTGCAAATGTTTAACAACCCTATCAGGTTCAGCTTCTGAGTTATTCTGTAGACTAGGGCACCCATATTCTAGACCATGGCACACACAGCGCCCTATACTCCTCCGTATCCCAATCCGCCGGATCTCCCACTTCGCAATTTTCTAAGGTTCATCATTACACTCGCTTACGTAAGAATGTCACTCTAAAAACTGTGAGGTAATTTATACTTTAGGTTAGTACCCTTTCCCTCCTATTCAGCTTTAAAATATTGAATAAAATTATCTAGCATTTATATCAGTTATTTCATTGTTATACCTCTTAGATTACTACTAAAACATTCATATTTTAGTTAATCAGTCTAAAATCCTCCTTAAACCCTAATAAGAGATCGATAGGAAATATTTGAAGGTATTTCTCTCTAAATGAACTGTAAATGCTAATGTGATTATTTGGGCTTGTATAGAATTCTCCATAACTCATTTTGGTTGTGCTTTCATGCTCTATATGTACAGGAAAACTACAACAAGATCGTTGTTTGGTGAATATTTGATGGTATAGTCATGTGTAGTAAAGTTCATGATGAAAAACTTGATGTGAAAGCAAGTTTTTTTAGGTTTTCTATATGTCCATGAAGTTATTTGGACAATTTTTGTGCATTATATGAGTGAAACCTTTCACCAAAGTTGGCCTACCACTTAAGGGCTAAAGGGATAAAAACCATTTTTGTAGGTGTGAAAGGGTTTGTGTGGTTATGCATGGTGTAGAATTATTTTTTTTCATGAACAGTTTGTATAGACCTGACATGATGTGTTTGAAGTCATGGTTTGATCTGAAGAGGTGATTTCTTGCTTAAGCCCTAATGGCCTAATCAACCCTATTAGGCTTGTCAAGAAGCTAGTTGGAACATGTATGCTTATGAGGTTTTCTCCATGTGACTTATGGTTGTGAGTGCTTGAGCATGTTGGTAGGGATTCCCTTGAAGTTTTTCAGGTGGTGGAAGATCTTAGAAGTGAATTTTGAGGTGTTAGTTTATGTTGAGTCCAAGACTAGTTTTGGGACATATCTACCAGTTTGAGCAAGTGTTAGAGAAGGAGTTGTTTTGGTGTCTTATGTCTTGAGATGATGATTTAAATGATTTTGATGAGCTAACATAGGTCAATACCTTCCTATTTATATGCCACATGTGTCTTGGTGAGGTGTTTGGATGTTCCAGTTGCTTGTTTTTGAAGACCTATTTCTAAGCATGATCAACATGCTTAAGTGAGGTGAGAGAGTTGAAGGTATTGGAGTGTTTTTCCATGTTTTATGGTGTCTCATGGACCTGGAGAGTGATTTGGGGTCATTTTTATTTATTACATGTGCCAAAGAATTCTAGATAGTTTGGTTTTTGGTGTGAGCTTGTTTGTTATTGAATATTGATTTTGGGTGTTTAAAGACCTAGTTGATAATGTTTGCCAAATAAAGTGCTCCATGATGAAGATGAAGGTTACATGTGCTCTTGAGCTTGTTGATGGATTCTAGAGAATGTTCATGATGTGTCCCGAGTTGATGAATCCTTAGTAGAGTTGTTAAATTCCCTTGAATATCATTACGTGACCATTAGAGTGTATTAGGCCTATTTTGGGCTAGTTGTGCAAATTTGTGTTTGTAATGCTCATGACTGACCTATAGGGTCTTGGTATGTAATTTATATGAATGTATAATGTGTTTTCATGTTGTAATGACTGACCTTGCATGGTCATATGGTCACTTATGCTGACCTATATGGTTTGTGGCTTATAGATTTTATATAGGTGTGTTGTATTTGCTCATTTGAGCGAGTGTGGTTGATGAAGAGTTGAGCGAGCTAAAGGAGATAAGTGCAGATGTTAGAGGGATCTAGGGTAGAGAAAATAAGATAATTAAGAGGTGATGATAGCATATAAGAAGTACAACAATTTTATTAGACCTAATTAGCACAATTAGGTGCATGTTTGAGCAAAGAAGGAGAGAGTGTAGTTTGAGAAGGTTTTGAGTGAAAGGAGCTGACAAAGTGATCACAATCAATTATTGGAGAAACAAGTACATCAGGTGATCTTCATGTTTATGTGGTTTAGTTTGTGTTTGATCATCTTAGGGGTTTGTATCCTCCTTGTAGGGTTAGTTTCCTACTAAACTAGGGGTTGGTGCTCCTTGTGGGGTTGGTGCCTCACTAAAAAATCTCATGTGATGTGTAATATTCACTTGAGTCCTTTGTTTTGAGTAATATATGTAGAGGTTCAGTGGGTTTTCTTCCCCTTGAGGGTTTCCCACATATATCTTGTGTCATTATGTTATCTTGCTTATGTGGATGTTGTACATGCTTTGATTGAATGCTATAATGGTTGAATGAATCATGAATGATTAAATGGTTAAGGTTTATGGCTCACACAAGTATAATAAATTAAGGTAAAATTTTTAAAATATTGATTCACCCCCTATGAATCATTGTGCTTCCAACAAAGTTTACCCATAGCACATAACTTCATCGGGATTTATTTTTTGAAATTCATGCTTCTCCCTTAGTAGGGCACTAAGGATTTCTCAAAACATATGAGCAGGCACATTGAAACTTATTTTGGAAGGGAATGAAAGGAGAAATTAAATAGATGGTGGGTGTAGAGACCTTAAAAATATTTTTATCCAAAATGCACCCCCAAGATTATTTTGATAATTGAAATTATTGTCTTGAACTTGGAAAGATAGAAACTGATTAAAAATGGAGAAATTCAATTTTCCAAGGCTTTCCCTCTCCATTGCAAGGCTATAATTCCCAACACTTAGCCAAAAATCAAAAAATTGGGAAAAATATGCTTCAGTCTGCGCTAAATCAGACTTTGGAGGAACATGAGGAATTGTTCTTTCATTTCTCTTGTTCCCCTCGCATCGCCATAGGAGGATTTTGGGGAAGTTAGGTCGATGAATCGTATCTTTCAAGCACTAGCGAATGGTTCCTTGGGGCTCTTCTTCTCCTCATTGTCGATCCGGCCGATATCAAAGTAGGATGGAGTGTTACAGTGAGTCGTGTTTTGGGAACAAGTGGAACAGGTTCCACGAGTTCACCGATCGTCCAATTCGAGATAACTAATGGAAGTGGATAATGGACGTTGTAGTCGTGTGAAGCGAGAGATTCAAGCACCATGGGAATGGGTGGAACTATTCCAAAGTTCCACCCCAACTCGATTTTGCAAAATCTAAAACACAAACCAACAACCAATGTGGATATGATGGACCCATAGGGCACAATTAAAACTATTATTACATTCCAATGGTTTTTCGATCGAATGCTTTTTCCACACCAAGAACAAACACATTAAATCGAATGCAGAGACCCATGTGGAACCTTGAAGTGATCTTCTCGATCCGTGAGCTTCAAATGGCTATAACTTTCACCCTGTAGCTCCAAATTTCAATAACTTGGTACCATTGGAAAGGTATCATCATGTACTACACCACAAAAATTGTATTTCTTAAATTAGGTGAGGTTAGTTTGGTGAAAAAGAGGAAAAATAGTCCAGCCTTAAAAGATGTAGTTCCATGTAGCTCAACCACCAAATTTGATGAGGTATGATGCCCATTCCTTCTCCTACAAGTAAAGTATCATGGGAAATGGCCTTGTAAGGGTACCCATGAATATTTGCAGACATTCAATGTATTTTATTGATGGTTGGAAGGAATAATTTGAGTTTCCCTCTCTTTTCCCTACCCTCTCTCCTATTTTCTATATATTATAAAATGAGGCTCATTTGTAAAGGTTGGACCCTCTTGTAATGCTAGTGCATCCTTCTACAAGTGTTGCATATGTATTTTGAGTTACATGCCTCAAATATAGACCTTTGCAGGGTGATGTTTTCCTTTCTCCTTCATTATAATGGATTATGCATCTATTTAAAGCAATAAAATATGGGTTTTGTGGCTATTCTCTTCCCTATCCTATGTTTATTGAATTATATTGCCTCTCTATTGAATTTATGGTGTATTGTGTATGTTTTATTCTCTTTTATAGGATTTTTTCTATTATGCTCCATGGAAATGAGAGTTTGAATGTTGTTTTGGACTGTGGTACTCATGTTTTCCCTCTCCTCCTTCATTTTCCTCTTATTTCCACTCATATAAGAGTGTCTTTCCCCCTCTTCTTGGTGTTATCACCTCTATTAGCTTAGGATTTCCTTTTTTATGTATCTTTCTCTTCCCCGGTCCTTGGATTGATATAGTAGGATTAGATAATTGTATGTTCATCCTTAGGAGTAGTTTAGCATTATGATTAGGTAGAGGAACCAGCCTTCTCTAGAGGTTTTTCTCAAGTAACAAGTCCCATATTACCCAAAAAACATTGATTTCTTGTCTATTCATTCATGACAAATAAGAGGGTGTTATTTTTTGGAGATGACATTTATGGCACGCCTGGGGGGAAAATCCTAAGTTTTCTTGTTCTTCACTAAGATTTGGTGTGTATCCTAGTGAATTTAATCCTTTTGGAGGATTTACAACAACACTTCTAGTGACTCCAAACACTCTATCTACGGGTTTCAGTAGTTTAGTACCTCATCTTCATGAGAAGGATTCAGACAAGGTCTAGAACAACATGAGAAGGATATTTTGATTACTTACAGCTATCACCAAGGAGAAGAAAAAGAGAAGATCAATTCAGAGATCACCATCACCACCAAAAAGAGTCCTCTCTACTCCTCCTCTTTGTAGGCCTTTCTTGTTATCTTCTAGAGTTTTAAGACTCATTCCATTTATGGCACATCAAAGAAATCTTCCCTTTGTCGGTCTCAATGGTGGTATCCTTTAGATCTCAATGCACAACATGATATACTAGTTTCGTACTTAAAATTATCCCTTTATTCACTAGTGAAAACCATACTACCCTAGTTGACCATATCCAAGATGTTGTTAATGTTTGTTTAGTCCATTTTATTACTAAAGATGATGTAGTAGTCAGACTTTTGGCTTCATCATTCAAAGGAAAATCTCTCTAATGGTACAAGATTTTAAGACCTACTTCAATTCATAATTGGGATGAACTTGGCACAACCCTATGTAATAATTTTGAGGATAAATCATATCACCTATTTTGGTAGAGAAACCGACAACAACAAAGAGCCCCCGACAAGAAGATGGTTGATTTTAACATTGGATTTCAAAAGATTTGAGACCAAATTCCTCAAGTGGTAAGAACTACACCCCAACATGCATTTCTCTATTATCTAAGGATTTGAATAATGATATTTCAGTCATGATTTAGGTGCTTATGACATTACTATTAGAGCTGAGAATATCCTTATTCAGGCTAGGAAAATTTCTCCTATACCTTCAATGCCTATATTCCAAGAGATTGAGACATCTACTTCTCATCAAACTCCCGAATTAGCTCATATTCTAACCCCAATAAATCAAAGTTCTAGTCAAGCATCTACTTCCTCAAGTACCTCAACTGAGTTACAAGAGGTAATGAAACAATTGCAAAATTTTGGGAATGAGTTGGTATCCATTAAGAGGCAATAAGCCCAAAATTTCAGACCCTATCAACCTCTATACCAACCCAACAAGTCCCCTTATCAACCAAACAAACCTTCATTCCAAGCTGCTCCTCAAAATCAGAATTAGTTTCCTCCTGCAAGATCATTTCAACCATATAACCCA
Source organism: Taxus wallichiana var. yunnanensis (assembly GCA_018340775.1). Classification (NCBI taxonomy): domain Eukaryota; kingdom Viridiplantae; phylum Streptophyta; class Pinopsida; order Cupressales; family Taxaceae; genus Taxus; species Taxus wallichiana. The sequence continues at coordinate 531,015,898 of CM031244.1, forward strand.
AATGTGGCTAGTTCATCTCAAGCTTTGGTTCCTATTCAAAATAACCTTGTGCAAGATTATGAGTGGTGTTTCCCTTGTCATCTTCTACAAAACAAAGAAACATTCCCTAATGGAATTCTAAACCAATCTTTGATAGTGCAAAGTGCATTTATTCCTATATATGCAGTAAGCAGAGGAAAATTAGTAGCATATAGTCATTCAAGAGATGCCACCAAGTAATACTTCACTAGTAAATTGACAAGTAGAAGAATTTTGTGGGATAAATAAGACTTTTCCTCAATGTGTGGCTGCAAATACTAGATCTAAGAAGAATGCTATGGAAGAGGTACATTCATAAAATGTAGGCCCTCCTCAACCTTCTTTGACACTCTAAGGAGGTGGCAACTCAAATGTAACTCCAAATGTACAAAACTATCTTAAAGGACCTTCCATATCAACTCAAGTGCAAGAAAATGTTGTTGTAATTAAGGTACAACAAAAGGATAATTCCACTTCTTTCAACATCCTTAAACATATGAAGAAAACTAATGTGATAATATCTATGTGGGAATCATTAGCAATCCCAGGAAAAAGAGATCTCTTGCAAGCAGTTATGGCCAACCTCTCTATTCCAAGTCAGTCATCTGAAGATGCGAACAAGGTTCTCACCAATGTAATGCAACAAAAGGAGGATCGGCTAAGTAGGAACATGAAACCTCCACCCTTATATGTATCCTTAATCATCGAAATAATTTAGTTCAATTTTGATTGATTAGTTTAGTGATTCTCAAACAAATTGTAGACCAACTAGGCCTCAAGTATGAATATCTTTATAAGGGTATAGTACAGATGGATAAGACAACAAAGTGGGGAATTTTAGGTTTATGAAATTTTAAGCCTCATGTTACATGCATGCCCCAATTTCTCAATTCCTCAAGACATTTTCATAATTGATCTACCTCCACTCTTTGCTTTATGTCTATCCAAAGATTTCACTACCAAGATTGGAGGATATATTTCAATTGATTGGTCTCATATGCTCTTCAGAACTAGGTATGGCACTAAGGCTACTATCAAATCAGAACCTATTGCCACATACCATATATAAAATTATGTGCCTAGCCCCATAAATGCCAATTATACCATTTTTATCAAGAATATCGCTCAAATTCGTAAGATGTAGATACTCATATTGAAGGCATTCCTGACTTACTACTTGATGAGTGGGAAAGTGGGTGTTATAACTTTGATCCATATCAACATATTGAAGAATATGGCCACAATATTTATTATCTAAATGAGGAGAATTCACCTTTACCTAGTATTGTTAAATCAAATGATGATGAAGAGAATGGTATTTGGAAAATGTTCTTTGATGGATAAAGAAGTAGATAAGGGTTAGGAGGAGATGTAGTCCTTGTGTCTCCTACTGGTATGAAGTATTATTCATCTTTTATATTTCAATTCAGCTACTCCAACAACACAGTAGAATATGAATCCCTCCTCCATGGCTGCAATGGGCAAGAAAGAAGAATATCAAAAAATTGTAGACCTTCAGGGATAATGAACTAGATCAAAGGATCAAATGCAAGCAAGAATGCTTTACTAAAAGCATACAAACATAGAGTATGGGATCTTCTAGAAGATTTTAAAGCCTTCAATATCCTTTTCATTCCAAGAAAAGAGAATGAAGTCTACTGACAGTTGGCTGCAATTAGAGCAAGGTTTGATGTTGTTGAGAATGTGAAGAGAGAAAAAGTTCAACCTCATATCAAGGTAGTAGTGAGACTTGCTACACCAAACAATGACACCAATTGGTAGATGTTTAACAACGATCAATAGATTGTCAATTTTATTCAAGAGGAAGTTGATTTTTTTCAATAAATCAAGATAAGTTGGTGAAGCAATATGGAGAGAAAGTGGTTCAACTTGAATCTAATAAGCTACCCAAGGGCCTAGTGACCTTGGAATCCATTTTCAACCCTAATGATCAGTTTAGAAAATAAAAGTCAAACATAACAATCAAGGGTGAAGATTCAAAACCCATCTTAGTTAGTGAAGGAAAATTTCTTCAGATTGTTAAGGTAAGCACTCTACATGAAAAACATGATTTTGTAGAACTTTTCCAAGAATTTGCTGATATTTTTGCATGGATATATGAAGACCTTAGAGGTTTTTATCCTAATTTATCTTAGCACACCATTAAGTTTGATTCAAATGTGAATCCTATAAGACAAAAATAAAGACTTGTCAATCCACATATTGAGCCTCTGATGAAGAAGGAATTAATAAATTTATTAAGGCAAGATAACCTTTCCCATGAAGCACTCATCATGGGTAGATAACTTAGTTCCTATGCGGAAAAGAATGGAGAAATCATATTATCTGTTGATTTCAGAGATTTTAAACAAGGATTCCCTAAAGTATCATTACCCACTACCTTCAATGCAACTTATCTTACAAATTGTTGCTAGATCGGAGAGGTTTTCTCTTCTATATGGATACTTTGGCTACAATCAAATCATGGTGAAGGAAGAAGATTAGTTCAAGACAAATTTCACAATGAAATGGTGAACCTATGCCTATAGTAAAATGCCATTTGGTTTATCAAATGTTGAGTAACCTTATAAAGATCCATGGACATGAAATTCAAGCAACTAATCAACAACATTGTTCTAGTCTACCTTGATGATATCACGGTATTTTCCAAAAGTACACGTGATCATATTTTCCATTCGAAGAAGGTATGTGAAAGTAAACCATTTGGCCTTTCGCTCAATCCAAATAAATGCATCTTCCTAGCTCATGAATACAAGCTCCTTCACCATATTGTATCTAAAGAATGGTTAACCATTGATACTAAAGAGTTAGTATCATCCTTATATTGTCATTTCCTAGTCACAAAAATCACTTCAAATCTTCTTAGGGAGAATCAACTTCATTAGGAGGTTCATTCCAAAATTTTCCAACCTTTCCAAACCATTGACACTAATGTTGAAGAAGAGCATGGTCTTCAAATGGACAACTAAGGGAAAAAACAACTTTGAATCTATTAAGCAAGAAATAACGCAAGCCTTAACTCTCATTAATCCTTATTTTACAAAATATTTCACCTTGTATGTATTTCAAGGCACGTATACAATATCCGTCATACTAGTGCAAATGAATGAAGAAGACTTACAACATCCTATTGCATTTTTAGTAAAGGTCAAGAGGATTATGAGGTGATATATTCATTTTTTGAAAAACATGCCTTTGTTGTTGTAAGAAATTTAGGCATTTGAGATCCAACAACAAGATCCATCTACTAGTTTCACATGTTGGTATGAGAGAATTCATTTTGAATAAGGATCTGAATGAGAAAAGAGCTGGTTGGATTTTAAAAAGTTATGGAATATGATGCGGATATCCATTGAATAAATTGTTCGAGAGGCAAGGGGTTGTGTGAGCAATTGGTTTTAGACCAAAAAATTAAACATGAGGCTATTTTAGTGCTCTAGCATGACCAAGAACAATCAGCCAATGTCTTTCCTACTCCTCGTTAGACTCATGGTGTAGTTAACTTTCTCCAAATAGGCCAATGCCCTCAATGATTGAACAAAAATAAAAGGAGGTATTTCATACTTCAATCCATTCCCTTTGTGCTTATTGATGGCATTCTATTTAGGAAGGACGTGAATGGTGTTCTCTTGAGATGCATTAAAATAGATCAGATTTAGAAAGTGTTGCATGAATTTCATGATGGAGAAGCAAGAAGTCACTTTTCTCCCAGGACAACACTCTCGGATCGTGTAAAGCTTGTTACTAATGGCCTAACCTTTTCAATGATTGTTATGCATGGGTTAAGAGATGTAAAAATGTGCATTCTTCATAGGAAAAGAGATGTTGGTAGCTCTTCCACTCCACCCCATCTCAATAAATTGGCCATTCATGAAATTGGGACTAGACTTCATTGGAGTGATAAACCCGTATTCAATCTTGGGTCATAAGTGTATCCTCATAGCCATTGACTATTTCACCAAATAGATAGAGCCAATTGCACTGAAAGAAGCAAATGAGGCTAGCATTCTAGACTTCTACGAAGTTATTGTAACCAAATTTAGTGTTCCTTCTAGACTTAGAACTCATCAAATAACTGAAGTGTTTGAGTTTGAGGCCATGGAAGTTAGATAAATAGAACTCATGGAGCTAACATAGTTGATAAATCAAACGGTGCAAACAATAAAAAAAAAAAAGCTCATATTAAGAATCATTTTGACAAGAAAGTAATGACCAAGAGTTTCCAGGAATGGGATCTAGTCCTAAAGTGGGATGCAAATAGGGAAAAACCAAGAAGACACTCAAAGTTTGATGCAATATGGAGTGGCACATATGTAATTTTAGGATGCAAGTCAAACAATGCTTTCCAATTGTCAAAATTAAATGGAGAATAATTACAAATCCTGGTCAATGGGATCTATATCAAGCATTTTTATTGAAGAAAATACCCTCCCTTGTACATAGTAGTTTAGTTTTTAATTCCTCCAAGTGTTTTTCAACACATTATCTTGTTGGTAGTGTCATTTAAATTTCCCCAAGTGTTTTGCACAAAATTTTTTGCTTTTCGATGGCATGGTTTCGTTACAAAGTGGTTTATGGAGGAATCCAAGAAGATATTTTTCAGCCAATTATGGTGGAATTTCAAGTTCAAGAAAATTTTCCACTCTCAATAAAACTTAATTCAAAACAATTTTAATAATGAGAATGATCAATTCAAGCATGACAGATCATCAGCTCTAGGTCCCGGTAATACTTGTAAGGTTTATGGGTGAGAAATTGAAGTTTCGAGATCGTTTTCATTTTATCAAGCTGACTCCATGCCCAATGGATGCTTCAGAGCCACCGATCTCTTCATTTAGCAGAAGATAGCCTCATTGAGTTAACAAATTGTTATTGAAAATACACCCTCCAGGTTATTTTAATAATTGGCATTATTGTATTGAGCGTGGAAAGGTAAAAATTAATTAAAAATGGAGAAATTCAATGTTCCAAGGCTTTCCCTCTCGATTTCAAGGCTATACTACAAAATACTTACCAAAAAAATCAAAATAATTGGGAAAAATATGCTTGGATGTAACTAAATTGAAATTTGGAGGAACATGAGGAACTATTCCTTCGTTCCTCCCTGTTCCCTGACACCGCACCATCCATAAGAGGATTTTAGGGAAGTTAGGTTAGATGAATATGATCTTTCAAGCACCGGTGGAATAGTTCCTTGGGGCCTCTTGTTCCCTGCATTGTCGATTTGGCCAAAAAAAAGAAGAATGGAGTGTTGAGATGAGTCGGGTGTTTTGGGAACAAGTGGAACAATTCCATGGTTCCACAAGTTCACCGATCGGCCGAGTTGGCTAACTAATAGAAGCAGGGAATGGATGTTGTAGTTGGATGAAGCGAAGATTATGGGCACCATGGGAATGGTTGGAATGGTTCCATAGTTCCACTCCAACTCTGATTCTTCGCCCAAAACACAAACCAGTGGCCAATGTAGATATGACAGGCCTAGAGGGCACAAACATAACAGTTCTTGTGTTCTAATGGTTTTTTGATCGGCCACTTCATTCAGAAAAATATCAAACACATTAAAGTGGACTATGGAGACCCACATGGAACCCCGTTGTAACCCTCTTGAGCCTTGAGCTTCAAATGGCCATAACTTTCTCCCTATAGCTCCAATTTTCACAAACTTGGTACCGTTGGAAAGGTCTCATCATGTACTACACCACAAAAGTGGATTTCTTAAATTAGGTGAGGTTAGGTGGATAAAATAGGTAAAATATTCTAGAATTAAAAGATGTGGTTCCATGTAGCTCAACCACCAAATTTGATGAGGTATGGTGCCCATTCCTTCTCCTACAAGAAAATTATCATGGGGTAATGGCCTTGTAAGGTTACCCATGCCTATTTTTAGACATTCAATGTATGTTGTTGGTAGTTGGAAGGAAGAATTCAAGTTTCCTCTTTTGTATCTCCCTCTCTCTCACATTTTATATATATTGTAAAATGAGGCTCATTTGTAAAGGATGGACCCCCTTGTAATGTTAGTGCATCCTTTTATAAGTGTTGCATATGTATTTTGAGTTACAGGCCTCAGATCTAGACCTTTTTAGGTATTTTTTCCTTTCTCCTTCATTATAATGGATTATGCATCTATTTAAAGTAATAAAATATGTGTTTTTGGTTATTCTTTGCCCTATCTTATGTTTATTACATTATATTTCCTCTTTATTACATTTGTGGTGTATTGTGCATGTTTTATTCTCTTTTGTAGGGTTTGTTTCAATTGTGCTCCATGGAAATGAGAGTTTGAATGTTGTTTTAGACTGTGGCACTCATGTTTTCCCTCTCCTCCTTCATTTTCCTCCCATTTCTACTCATTTAAGAGTGTCTTTCCACTCACTTCTTAGTGATATCACCTTTGTTAACTTAGGATTTCCCTTTTTATGTATCTTTCTCTTCCTTGGTCCCTTGGATTGATAGATTAGGATTAGATAACTGCATTTTCTTCCTTAGGAGTATTTTAGCATTAGGATTAAGTAAAGGAACCAACCTTCTCTTGAGGTTTGTCTCAAGTAACAAGTCCCATAACTTGGGAGACAATCCCATGTTACCCAAAAACATTGATTTCTCATCTATTCATTCATGACAAATTAGAGGGTGTTGTTTTTAAGACATAAAAATACATACCCATTTCTAGCCTATTTGATGTAGTAGATAGAAAATATTAGCTCCTTGTAATAGTATGTTCCTATTGAATACTTCCCCTAATGAGGTTAAATAAGACATGTATATATATGATTCATTTTCTTAAGTTTTGGCATTAACAATTGAAAGTTCAACCAAGATTGATAAAATAAGACAATAAATAAGTAACATTCAAAAGATCGAAAAAGAGATAAGGAGGAAAAAGGCACCCGTGAGGGGACAGAGCAACAGTGCTCTTGTCCCTAATAGGAGGTCATGTACATGGTGCTCAAAAGGCCGACAAAGAAATCAAAGTTGAATAGGAGGTTAGATGGTATGCAAAACTATAAGTTGTCAGTCATAAACAACAAACAATAAATATGAATAGGATAAAAGAAATTTCAAAGAAAACTAAAAGGATTTTAATGAGTAATTCTCTTTCTTAGGAATCATCCATATAAATGAATTATTTAGAGGATATATGTACATAGTAAGTGCATGATTTAGTGACTACATTTTCCCCACTTTATACTAGTGAATAAGGATTCAATAGCATAAAGTAGAACAGTAAAAGTGTACCTTGGAGAGTTGAATGAATATTATACCCAATAGCATACCAAATGAGTGTTGTAGCGTGCCGAATGGAATAGTGCAAGATGTGTACCATGAAATTATAAGGAGAGGGAAGGATAAGGATCCTAGGGGTGACCTTTGCGTGCATGGATTGATAATGATGTGTGCGTATAGTTCCTTGGAATGTCATATTTTTAGAGCATGCTTGAGATTTTCTTCATGGTTTTATGTGTTCTTTACCTTCATTGGGATAGGATAGGAACTAAACAAGAAAACAAGTGTTGAAAATGCTCTAGGTAAATGCAATTGAACTTTAACTTGGAAAATATATGTAAAAATGGAAATGTGTATTGTAAAATCTAAACCAAGGGGTTAGAGTACACCTAGAGTGTTGAAAGATAAAGGGATAAAAATTTGTTCCTGCTTGTAGACTCGATGCTTAATATTTGGTTATAATAACATGAAGGATTTGGGTGTCATGTTGCCAAACTAGGGATTTGAGTGTCCCAACACTAGACTTTGGATTTAGGTTTCATGTCTCCACAAAGAGAAAGTGTATTGGGAGAGCGGTCTATTTTTCTCTCCAACCATTAATGTTTCTCCATGGATAAGTTCCGCTATAGATGATCAAAAACTTGATTTTTAATCGCCTAGGGTAACACAATGTTTCAGGCATATCATTTTTCTACATATGCCTTAGGTGCCACCTCCTTATTTGGTTCTTACTTTGGTTCCTGAGTTAGTTGTTAGTTCCTGTTAGTGACTGATTGCAATCAAACTAGTGAAAATTGTGGACTTTGTGTAACTATTGAAAATGTTATGTAATTATTTTTACCCCCGGATAAGGGCACCTATGTGGGACACTATTGCTCAAGTGTTCATATCTATTTTAGGCACTTCGGTCATGCTAACTTTTGTGGCCAAGTCTATGTTTGGCCTTGTTTTGTAACTAATTTCTATTTTTTTATGTTATCTTTGTTTCGTAACTACTTTTTGTGATTTATGGGAGGGTTAAAAGGTTCACCTAATGTTTGTCCCCACTGCTTGGGGTGCATGAGATGAAAAAAGTGAATGGAACCTAAACAACGAAGGTTGAAATTGGTGTGTACATCCGATATAGGAATCTTGTGGGGGGATAGGGATTACACGTGGTATGTACTATGATGCAAGAAAAATAATGAGAAGATTCTAGTAGACAAGTGCTAGTGACAAATAAGTAATGCATGCTGAAATAGAAACTAGTAAAATCATGTAGGAAAACAGAAAACAAGGAAAAATGAGTATTTGGTTACATACATGGGATACCATTCAAGATGTCACAAGACAATTGAGCTTCTAAGGCTTGTGTTAACTAGGTAACAAGAAAAATAGGGCATAGCCCGTAAATAGTGAAAAATAAAGTACAAGAAAATAAAACAATAATGATTAGAAGGAGTCTTGCAAGGAAAATGCTACACATGAAGCACCCATTATCATGTTAGCAAAGGTAAATAATATGTCACAATGTAATATCTAAATATAGGAATGAAAATGTGAAATATTGCAATGATAGAACCTAATAGTAAGTGGGAAAAGGTAGATGCCCCAAGAGCCTCAGTGGGACTGGTAATGGACAAGGACAAGCATCATACATCATGTAACAACTTGTAAGTGACCTATATTCACCTCAAGATACCATGTGAACATGTATGTGTGTATGAAAAATGATAAATCATACTATGAACTCGTAGTAACATGATAAACAAAGGTGTAACATAGAGTAGTATAAGGAAGCAAGAGTACATCTAATCAAGATCTAAGTTAATGTTTTTAGATTTTTAATTGTAAATATCTGAAATAAAATCAGTTAAAATGGATGAATAAATATGTCCCCTATTGTGTGTGTGTGTGTAAAGTGAGGTCTATATAAATAAACCCTCAAAAATTGAGTATGAACCAAAAACAATAGTGTGTCATGGGGTGGTGTGGGGGATTAGGATGCCCCCAAGTATGAATGACACAATGATCTATGTAATGAGAGTACTAGGTAAGGGCCCATGATCAACTGATGTAAAGGAAAACACATGTGAATACGATCCAATGTTTGATGGTCACGGGAGAGTGCATGAGGTCAAGTTTATGAGATAGGTCTAGATCAATCATTTGGATAAATAGAGCATGAAACATGGCTAGATGGATCATGTGACCTATGTGAAGAATTAATCCTATAAGGTGGGCTATAGGATCTATAGATGAGATGATGTGATGAGTAGTAGCCATGTGTGAAGGAAACTGAGATGTATGTGCAAAAGGTGTTACATGAGGAGCAAGGGATCCAAATAACATAGGAGATGTCAAGGCTAATGAGCCATCATGAATAGGAGAAGATACACTAGGAGTAGGAGCAAAAAATATGGGATGGCTAGAGGATCCAAGGACAAAGGTGTTCGTGATCTACAAATGTAAAAATATGAACACATGTGAACATGAGGCAAGGACCTAGTGTCATGTGAAAGTGCATGTACCATAGTATGTGGAGTCATGCATGTAGAGAAACTAGAATAGGTGTAACATTGAGAATCAAGAGATACCAAAGAATGATGGAAACATAGTGAGGGGAAAACCCTATAGAGTCCAAGATCCCAACAACATGAGTAGGAAGTGTATAAGCAATAAGAGTGTGTCCATTAGGAGAAAATAGAATAGATGTAACTTTGGGATTGTTGGCAATAGTGGAAGAAAGGAAAACATAAGGATCAAGATGTGAGTCAAAATATGTGTAACATATGTAATGCTAGGAGGCTCATCAGTAGAAATGACAAGAAATAGGTGCAATTTGGGAAGATTAGAAGTAATAAACCAAGAAAAACTATCCCTTATTATCACAAACAAAAATGTAGAAAGAGGGGAATGGATGGCCCCCATGAATGTAAAAAGATAAGGTGTAGCCATAGTAAATGAATCATGCATAGGATCTTGGAAAGTGATAGCATTAGGAATCATTATAAAAAAACACATTGTGTTCTAACTTTTGATGAGGAAGGTGTGGAAAGTGATGTAACATTGGAATCAGTAAGCATATGATCATTAGAATTGCATCGAGAGTGAGACATACTTTGGGAGGAATATGTTAGTGTAGGTTATTATGTATCCTTTTATTTGTTTATCTACACTTGTTTTGATATATTGCTTACTGTTGGAAGAAAAATGGAATGAGAGGGAAGGGGGTGAATCAGTCCTTACAAAAATTTAATCAATTTCATATTTTCTTACTTAGATCATAAACTATGAACTATTCATTAATGTGTGCATTACATTCAATCAAATCAACATAACTATGAAAAAGACACCATAACATAATATAAAAGTGGGAAACCCTAAAGAGGAAGAAACTCCACTTAAAATTCTAATTATATTACTCAAATAAAAATCATTTATTGAATTGCCAAATTCACAAGGAGAACCAACCCCTAATTTAGTATGGCACCAACCCTACAAAGAGCACCAACCCCTAATTTAATGAATCACAACCTCTACAAGGAGGAAAAAATCCCCTAAGATGATCAAGCACCCACTCAATCACCTTTATATGAATATATTTGATTTCTTGTTATTGTAAAAACTGATAGATATCACTTATTCCGCTCACACACCTTCAAACCCTCATACACCTAGCTCATTTTTTCTCTTTCTTTCTTCACTTTCCTTAGTATCAAAATATTGCACACACACTCTAAAAAATTATCTAGCCTGTCACAAACTCTCTCATATATTAAATCATGTCTTCATGCCTTTTACAAGCAAACACATGGGTCACACTTTTTCCCTCTTAAAGAACTAATTCAAATTTGAACTCAAACCCTTGCTTTATACCCTTCTCAACTCAAAAACATAAAGAAAGTTAGTCTCCTACTTTATTTTTAACAATAAAACTTAAAAAATACCAATACATTCATTAAAATGTTCACATTGGACCCATATAGGTCGTCCATGCCCAAAACCATCAAACATGCACAAAACTAGCTCAAAACCCCATCACCTGGATGAGCTAAAACCACAAATGCCAAAAACATGATTATTCAAGATCCAAAATTCATCACACATGTGTAATATAACATAAAAACATCATCCATGGTCATTAATTATCTTTCACCAATAAAATTATTCATAACATAACTTAAAAGGCTCATATCCTTCACCAAACAACTACTTCCAAGACCCTTTCTTCACTTTTAGACCTCAATACCATCCAAGAGCAAATCAGCTATGGAATGTAACAAATAATTATAATATTTATGACCTTTATATTACATTTATGCATGTTATAGATCTTGAAACATCCATATGTGCAAACCACATCAACTTTTCTCTCCACTAAATCAAACTCCCGTAAAATAGTTTTACAAATGCAACTGGTTTGCACCTTTATATCACTTCCAAGACCTATAAATTACTTTAATAGGAACTAAATTCATCCCTCTTCACTCTCCAACTGATATCAAGCATAAACTAATCCATCTCATGCCTCATTTACCTCATTCTTTCAATCTGAGAAATCATGTCCTGAAAACCAAGAAACCTTCTTCCTCACAAACTGACCTAAGTGACCAATAAAATATCATCATCATGCAATAAACCATATGAAATTTGAAATATCTCTGAATCCTCTTTCCATAACATATCACATTTCCTTCAAACTTCAAGTGGAAGACCTCTAACAAAGTCCATCTCTAAAAACGCTGAAACGCCCAAAACTCCCTTATGGTCACTTCATAAATAGGGTACACTTTTCCATTTATCACTTCAACCATGATCTGAAACTATCATGAACATATCTAAAAACTTAAAATATAAAAATAATGTTAATTTATTTTAACTCCTTTGGAAAACCTTTTCCCAAACTGGACTTCTTCATAAACTTGCATTTTCAGTGGGGTCCACTCATCACCACATGCTCTATCATACCTTTATAGAAATATAGAGGAGTCCTCTACATCATCAAATCATCATAATATCACAATAAATCAATTCTATTAACTTATGAATCAAATATATCATACCACTTTCAAGTTAGGGTTTCAAGCACACAAAAATTGTTTACCTTCTTAACATTCGTTCATAAAAATGTGATGATGAAATGACCTCATTATTTTTTTGAAACATTCTTAGTTCAATGAAAAATCATCCCTGAAAGCCACAAGGTCCCATGCAAAGCACACAATTCATGGTGAGCATCAGAAGGTGTAATTCGAGCTGGAAATCACCTTCTTCTTGACCATGTTTCACCAAAAACAACTTAACTTGCAAAATATTATTCAGAATGACTCCAAATTTTTCTCAAACCTCTAGAAACCTATTTTCATCATCTCCAATCATCAACATATCTCAAATAGGTCTCCATCTCATACCATCTCATTTTCATGACTATCCCTTGGGGTTTTACATGGTTTAGGATAGGTTCAACTAAACCAACACTATAACTCATCATGAAACCTCTCTAAAATTCCCTAACATGCACAAAAACATTTATGACACCCTTACATGCTTCCATGAGCTCTCATGGCTCTACAACTCATCTCAGATGCCTCCAAGCACCTAGACCTGGTCTAGATGAGCACTTGAATCTTGGTCTTCAACCTGTATCTGCACCCTAAAACTCATGTGAGTACCTAAAACTCCCCAAACATGCTCTCCATGCTGATACCATGTACCTCAAGTCACCCAAAACTCAAATCACCATGCTCCATCACCTAGGCTAGCTAGGTCACCTGATTAGGCTTACGAGACCAACCCAATCTCACTGAAACACCTCATGTCACCATGTCATTATCCTACTAGGCATCCTATGACTCTACTCCATCATCCTCTTTATCATTAATGAGAATTTAGATCAATGACAACAAGTACAACTCAACATGCCAAAAATCTCCCCCTTTTCATTGATGGAAAACCTCCTAAACTTCTCCCCCTTTTACATTAATGACAAAGCATATATGTAATTACATGATATTTTCCTTTCTCACCTTCATATGGTCATCTCTTGGTTATAAAAATCAACCAAAGTCTTCATTTTCCATCCTTCATGCCAAAGTGCCCTATGCAAGAGTGTTAATAAACCAAAAATTGTACTTGTTTGTCCAATACCGAAGAAAAATCCTTAGGTATTCTCCATTCCCCCTCAAACGCAGCGCAAGTGCTCATACCAAAGTTTTGTTCTCTATTTATAGGCTCCACTCATGGACCCATCACATGTGTACTTCACAAATCTATCTCAAGAGATTTCTTTTCCTCTGTATTGCCACATCTTATCTTTTGGCTTGGGCACTCCAATTTCTACAAAAACAAGATACGAAGGATCAAACCAAAAATTATCTTCTCACCTTGGTGTACCTCTTCAATAATGGTCTCATCAATAAAGCTATCCAGATTGTTAACTACTCCTTCTGTCATCTTCTTTGCGACATGGAACCATGCCTTATTCACATGTGACTAGTGCTCTTGATTAATTCACTTAGTAAGAAGGTGTGATGCCGCCCGATAGCAGGGTACTTCTACAACTTGGGGATTTCCACCCCATGCCATCCCTTTATGTATCCTAGTGCTTTCTTAGTCACTTCTATTACCTCCTTGTTAGTGATTTCACTACCTAATTCAGTACCCAAACTCCTTAGTCATGTCAGTCTCTCAAGCAGGGACGCAGTAAGCCCCATTTATCACCCAACAAAGTAGAAGAAGTCCTCATGGACTCTACTCATCAACCATTGATATAGATTTTCTAGTTTTCCAAAGTAAGGGATTTCATAAAGTTAAAAAACTCCTACATTTGACAATAACTTATCCCCTACATCATCATACACAACCATATCGTTCTCTGTTCTCATGGTTGTCTTTACTACTAAAAACTTGTCCAGTTCATCTTTGTTATCTTTATTTCTATGGTTATAATCACTTACTTTGCAGCTCACCAAATGTGTGATTCCCAATCGTGGCCCATAAAAACCCCTTCTCGGATATTACATTTCTAAAATCAGCTTTCGGGATGTCTTCAACTTCTACTTCAACTTCCTTCTGTTTTCTTCCCCTTGTAGCCGCTCTAGGTGCTCGCTTAGGTGCCATAATGAAACTATAAAAATGTGTTCTTTCAGTCGATTCAAGCTCTATAACTCAAAACCCACATGCCCTAGCTCAAAATCTGCATTCCCTAGCTCAAACTCAAACCCTATCTCGTTGATTCTTCTCCCCTCATGCCTTTGTTTCACTCAAACACCTTCTCCAATGGAGTGCTAATCAATCCCATGTTCAAATATGTCTTGTTCTATTTTATATCACAAATTTTCACACTTCTCACACACTCGCCAATACATTATTAATCATAAAGGTAGAAATGATTTCATAACACCATCTTATATAACTTTTGAAACTTTTTCATTAGCATTAAATCGGCGTTTCTTTCATTTTTCCATGCTGATTTTTCCCGCACCCCGCTTATAACCTTCTCGCATGCCTACTATTCCTCATCCACAAACCTCCTTTCACGCACCTTCCTACTCAAAAACATCTATCCATTACACCTTTCACCAAGTAGTATCCCATGTCATGCAGCCCACCTCGCATTACACCGTGTGTTCATTCACCCATACGTGGTATTCATTCAGAGCAATTCTTCTTTATCCACACCTTTGTTCCAAAAACTTGCAAAAATTTTCTCTATGCCTATCCATCTTTCAGAGAACATTCAAACTTGAACCATTTATCCTGTATACACTCCACCCCACACTAAAATTATGTGTAGTCCTCTGACGCATGAATTCAATTGATAGTAATCAACTTCTGCACACAAGTGTGCTTATTACACAAAACACTGAACTAAATTGAAAAAGCATAGCAATGATGAAAGGAAACACATATAAAGGAAATGTATTAAAGGAAATCTAATATAAATGGAAATACTACCTTATTACAAACACCAAGAAGACTTATTTATAGTAGGGCTTTAGCCTACTCCCGTTGAAGTAACCGGGAAATCATGTCCCATCCAACTGCATGTAATTGACAAGCACCTGAATCAAGTATATAAGTCACAACATATGGTCCCAACCAATGAACTTTGAGCTTCTAGGGTGGTGCGATAACTCGGAGTCTTAAAGAAGAACCATATGTCCAACTTGAAGCTTCTTATCCTTAATATGCCTATCATGTCATGCCTTCGCTGGCCTTTTATATCTTCTCGACTCCATCTAGAAATAGCATACCTTTCATCCAACGCATCAGTTTATTAATGCACATTTTAGTGTTTGCTCATCATCCAAAGCTTTGTGCACACAATATGTAGAGAAGGTAACATAAATTCCATGAGCAAGACAACCTCCACACTAAACACCAACTGAAAGGGTGTTTCTTTGTTCAATCTTTTATAAGGTATTATGTATGCCCAAAGTACGGCAAAGACTTTATCATCCCATTCTTTCCTTCCAACATCACAAATAAATTTCAATGTATGTCCCAATATCTTGTTGAAAGCCTCAGCAGTTCCATTTTCTTGAGGGTGATAGGGTGTTGTCTTATGGTGTGCCACCATAAATTCTACCAACAATATCCTGATGGTCTCATTAAGGAAATGAGTACCCCTATCACTTGTCAAACTCAATGGGCATCCATACCTACTGATAATGTTTTCCCATATAAACCTTGATGTTGTAGTTGTTGTGTAATCCTTTTTAGGTTTTGTTTCTACCCACCTTGTAAGATAATCTATACAAGTTATAATGTAGCACGATTCAATATTGCGCACTAGTGGGGAAATAGGACCCACAAATTCAATTGCCCACTTTTCAAAAGGTTTTACACTCATAATAGACCTCAAAGGTATTTCATCTCTATGCCCAGGATTTCCAAGGCATGATAATGATCACAGCCTTATAATATTCTTTACAATCCTTGTATAGTGTTTCCCACCATAGGTCACCAATAAAATATTGTGCACGGTAACATCTCCTACATAATGTCCACCTACAATCCCACCATGAGCTTCCTCCATAATAGCTTCACGCTCATACTCAAGCACACACCGGTGCAGAACTTCATTCTGGCCTAATTTGTATAAATCTCCACTGATCAACATATAAGGTGCGGCGCATATGGAAAGTTATTTCTTCTCCAAACTCTAGTACGTAAAAATACAAAGCAATTTCCTCTAATTTAGAGGGTACACTATTTAACCCGAACAATTTTACATCCAGCATTATGTCCTCAATGCTCTGCGTATCCTCCCCGAATTAATCCTTGATAAATGATCTGGTCCAGAATTTCTCTTTCCTGGCTTAACCACCACTGTAAAATCAAATTCCTAAAACAACATAATCCAACGGCATATGCACCCCTGCAAAATGGGCTTGTTCACCAAATACTTAAGTTCCATGTGATCTATATAAAATATAAAAGGTGTTGTCAAGCAAGTATTGTCTAAACTTATGTAGTGTGTAAATCATGGACAAGGCCTCACGCTCTGTAGTTGTATAATTATGTTTAGTGGGGTCAACTTTTTGCTTCCCAAAAATAGGATGATCAACAATACCTTCTCCAAGCTGGGCTAACATTGCTCCAATGGCCATACCAGAAGCATCAACATGCACATGAAACAACTTATCCCAAGAAGGAAAGCACAAAATAGGTGTTGTAGTAATCCTTTCCTTCAATGTCTCAAATGCGCTTTGTTGCACTTCGCCCAATGGAACTTTCCCTTACTCTTCGCAATGCCTCCAAGGATGTGGAAATCTAAGCATAACATTTAATAAACTTCCTGTAATAACCTATGTGCCCCAAGAATCTGCACACCTTGTTCTAGTTAGTAGTTTCCTCCAAGCCCAAAATGACAGCAACCTTAGCATGATCTACCAACAAACCTTCTTTACAGATAATATGTCCCAACAAAGTTCCAAAGGGTGTAGCAAAAATGCACTTCTTAATGTTTAAGGAGATGCTCAACTGCCAACACCTCTCAAACATAAGTCTTAAATTATCACAATGATCTTTCACTAGCCCATAAATTGTCCAATCATCCAAGTAAACCTGCAAGAACTTATGAATGAATTCCTGGAATGCTTGCACAAAAATGCACAAAAATACTGCAGCACATTCTTTAATCCAAAAGACATAACTGTGTATGAAAACTTCCCCACTCAAGTGGTGAAAGTTTTCTTCTCTTGATCCTCTTTAGCAATCCTCACCTGATGATATCCATAAAATCCATCAATGAAGGAGTAGATCTCATGCCCTATAACACCTTCCAGAATTTCTTTAGTAAAAGGTGTGGGAAAGGGATCTATTACACATGCAACATTCAACTCCCTATAATCCACACAAATTCTTATCCTTCCATCTTTATTTATACTTATCACCATAGGGATAACCCACTCTAACTCCTCAATAGGCTCAATGATCCCATTTTCCAACATTTTATCAATTTATTCCTTAACCTTTACACGTATATAAGGATTCATCCTGTAAGGCCTCTTCATAACCAGTGCATGCACCTTCCTTTAGCTTAATCCTCATCTCGCCCAAAGAGTGATGTGCCCTTTTAACTCATGATAGCCTCTAGGAAATAATTCATGGAAGTTGCACAACACTCAATTATCTTTCCAACCTCCGAGTCGACTCAAGAATCACCAATGATGGCCTCCTTAGGTTCTGCATTTTTCCCAATGTTGACCTTCTTCATTTTCATAGGCTCGTGATACATGTGTGCTTTCTCATCTGTGTTGTCTAAGACCTCATGTGTAGCCTCGATGCTCAACACCTAGATTCTCTACTTCTTCATCATCAATTATGTTAACCATCTTACCTTTTTCTTTTCTAGGTAGGCGTTCCCAAGTTGTTCTACATCTGTCTCTTCTTCTTTAAAACGCACCTCCGTGATCTCGAATCACCTATTAATTCCTAAATAATTTCCTCATCCTTTTCACTATCTCCCATATTCAAGCACTTCATAACCTGTAATGCCTCATTCACTAGAGGTTTAGTGGAAAAATAGTCAAAGGTATGAATCCTTCCTCAAATACAATTCTTTCCAATTTCTTTTTTCTCTCTTCAACTCTACATAAACATACCAAGTGTGCGCATTACCGCAAGGTGAAGTAGAACTTTTACACACACAATGAAGGTGTTAAGACCTCTTGTCCCTCTTTTCTCGGAGTCTCTCACACTATTATACGTGATGCAAAGCATAATCCTTCCCATGGAATTCACATGTTTTGGTAGGTGCATCATTTCAAAGAAATCTAGCAGAGAAGGTGATTATCACTTGTTGTCACTCTAAAAGGCCATCTCTATGCACTACTGTTGCAAATTTTTACCCTCTTGCACAAAAATTGACACCACCCCATGGGCCATTTCTAGTCATTACAGGAAAAAAATGATCGAATTGATAAATAAAGTCTTAAGTGGCCTTTTTGTGTTTCTATCCCTCACAAGTGAGGGGCTCGAGAAAATCTAATCTCAATGCATTAAGCTCTATTTTGATGGCATGTGTTGATATCTAGTAGCTCGATTCATTATTGGTGATACATATAAATGAGTACCAAGTTCTATTATAGTTTGGTTGAGCTAAAAAGGCAAGCTATGTCTAAGGAGCTCGTAGTCAAATTAACTTGGCGTGCAAGTGGTTGGATAGGTTTACAAACCGAACCGAATCAATGATAGCTTGGCCAATGGAAAAAGTATATCACAGGTAGAAGCAACTCAGATCACCGAGTTGAAACCATGAGCTCATTGAATTGAGCTAGTGGAGAATAGTTTGGAGAGTAGAGCTCCATCAAGCATTGGGACAAAGACGAGTTAAGGCTAAGCTCAACATCTTTCAAGCGGTGGCTCAAAATCACATAGGATCAAACACACATAGGAGTGAGTTACATCCAAACTCATAAATGGTGCCATCGAGTGACTCGTGGTAATATAGCTTGAACTAATAAATAACTTGGTGCATCGAGCTCTATTTTGATGGCCTGTGTTGATATTAGCGGCCTGCTCAATCAAGATGGAACTCGCAAGAGTTAAAAATTCGATCTACTTGGGTCAAGATCAACATTGGTGAGTTAAGAAGATTTTAAATCAATACGGGATCTAGACGGTATGTATATGTTTAGAGTAGATGCAAGGAGGTTGGGTTGTATGAAATTCATGTCAACGTAGCAAGTTTGGATGGTCCATTCAAGCCCGATGGATGTTAACTCGTAAAGGAAGAAATGATGTAGCTCAGGTCTGAGAAGATGGTTAGCTCATTGCATCATGTGAGAAGATAATTAGTGAGCTAACATGATGGATGATTAGACCGATACACAAGTGAGGGGCTCACGTAAAGCCGACGGATCTCAATGCATTTTATCCCATGGAAATGTTGAGCTCAAGTGGTGAATATCTTGACTTTCGCAGTGATTTAATAGATGTTGAAAGGCTTGTAAGAGGATCGACTTGGGGACTAAATGCTCGAGTTGGGAGACAAAGATCGTGTAGTGAGTAAGGAATGTTGAATTTACTTCAACAAAAATTGACATACGGTATGGGTATAGACCCGAATAGGTTGGTTTAGAATCGATGTTTTGGCGAGTCACAAAGGGATCCGAGATGAGACGATCAAAGGAGAATAACATATATGAGTCAATACATGCTCAATCATTAAAAATGGAGTCAAGTGACACACGAAGAGACTATTCTCGGGATTAGATAACTTGAATACATGGCATGCTTGAAATTCGACGATTGGGAGTTTTAGGCCTTTGCGGCCATGGTGGAGATTAGCGACCAAATGACCAAGTTGGGATTTCGTGATGGAAAACTGAAGTAAATGTTCCACGTCGATCGGATCCCGAGACTCAAACTACCAAGAATATGGAAATTTAAGAAAGCATCACCAAGTGGGGATAACGCTTGGTGAACCAAGGGAAAAGCTCTACAGACCAACATGCTACGTCGAGGTCGAGTCAATGCCGAGAAATTTTTGAGTCACCAAGTTACTCTCTAGATTAACAGGATAGTTGTGAATTAGAGTGAGTCATGGGGAACCACTACAAAAATTAGAGCTAAGGTCGCTCTTACAATGTTAGGTCGGTTTAGGGTCTTGATAGCGAAGAGCTCATGCAAGGAGCTCCCGACAGATGAATCACCAAAGTGATGCATTTGTTAGAGTCGGATGATAGCTTGAAGAGTCGCTTGTTAGCTCGGTTTGCCTTCACGAGGAACATAAGTGGCTCTATAACTCATCGCAGACCCAACCAAGTTGATGCGTTAGTGTCTCGGTGGCTTCAAGGGGGAGCTTGAAGGTCGGGTGATGCCGAGAACTCGTAATGATTTCAGTGATGCATCGCTGGTGAGCTGAGATGAGAGGCCAAGTCAAGTAGAAGAAGCTCGGGGGGAAGCTCTACATGAGTGGCTTGACCATGAAGATGTCAAAGAAATAATTTGTCACGACTTGAAATTTTAATGGAGCTTGTTTCAAGAGGATGATGTGAGGGAAGCATGACACTCAAGATGGCTTGGTGCTTAGGAAAACTTGCAAGAATCTCGTAACTCAAAGAATGGTGAGTACACAAGATTGCTCTTTGTGATGATCCCACAGACATTAAAAGGAAACTGTGGTATTAGCTTGTCATAATACATAGAAAAAGCTCATAAAGCAAGCTCGTATGGAGTGATTAAAAGAGGTTGGAAAATAATTCGTATGGAGCTCATCAGTGAAACAACTTGCTAGAACTACCTCGCGAAGGACTCAACACAGAGAAGATTCGATGGTGCATAGGAATCATGTAGCTCGGGAATTTGGTGTGGAACGCGACTAGGTAGTTCTACCGGTGTGAATGAGTTTGGCAAAAGAAAGCATGGACAGCGAGGTGAAACATACTCAAGGTGGTCGAGCCGTTGTAATTATACATCGCTCGATGGATCAAATCAAGCTACGCAAAGTTTGTCTCAAAGAGATCAAGTATTCGTAGAAGATGATTTGGTGAGCTAATTTGAAGTATCACAAATGGTGTTGCGTGATTGTAAACCCTCAAAGATCAAGATAGCTTGGTGAGCCATGTACAATTTCTTACATTGTTGGATGAGCTCAAATCGTCATTATAAATAAAAATAGAGCAATTCATCATTCCAAAACGAGCCCACAGGTGAGGAGGTGAATTAGCGGGATTTTGAGCTCAAGTCGATCGTGTCGAAGCTAAGAGGAAGACATTACTTTCCATGCATGTAAAATGGGCAGGAAGATCTCGATGTAGCTCGGCGGTGCAATGGAATAAGATCTCAACCCTAACTTGGTGAGTTGGCTCTGCGAGACAACCCCGAGTCAATTGCTAACCTATTTTCATGGCCCCCCACTTTCTTCAAGTCAAACCAGTCTTTAGGGGGCCCACCATATTTTAATTAAATTAATATTTTTATTTAAATATTTTAATAATAATATTTATTATTATTATTTAAATATTATTTTAATTAATTGAGAAGAATAAGTCAAACTGGGCATTAATGACACATGATGGAACCTTCTCAAGTGGTTCAACCAATCAGTAATAAATGAACCATCATGTACCTTCAATTTAGGAAGGGAATTTATGACTCCTTCTCTCCTCTCTCTCAACTTCTTCTATAAATGTAATTTGGAAGCTCATTCCAATAGGTTAGACAAAGTTAGATAGGTTGGACAAGTTAGATATCTAAGACAAGTGCAAATTTTTCAAGAGTCCTCTCTCTTCTACAAGCTATCCTTGTATGTTGAGGGAACTTTCAAGCCTTTTTACAATATTGTAATGAAAATTGTTGCCTCTTCCTAATGTAATGATGCATTGTGCATGTTGTTGAAGTAATAAAAGTGTGTGTTTGTGACTAATCTTGGTCCTTTCATCCTTCTATACTTCTTTGTGCCTTTCTCATGCTTGTAGGTACACTATGCAAGTTCACGTTTCTATTTCATGTTCTTGGAGTTATGTGCTTATCAAGTGGTGGAGTATTGCATGTAATTGAGTTGTGGTGCTTATTCACCCTTCTCAAGTTCGGCCTTCTTCACTAGAAGATTGATAGATTATTGTGTCTGATTGATTTTAACAAAGGGAATTAGTGTTTCCTAGTCTGTGGTATTTTTACCCTCTCTAAGTTACAGTAGGTGAAGTTGACTTGTGGTGCACACACCCTCTTCAAATTAACCCTTCTTGAGTCTGGAAACACCCTTTATTTGGTGCATCACCATCCCTAGTATATTTTCATTTCTACAAATCTCTTTCCCTAAAACCCATTAAAATGTTAGCATAGGTCGAGATAATGACTTTATTGCACTAGGAGTAGTATAGCACTTAGTTTAGGAAGAGAAAGCCAGCCTTCTCCAAAGGTTCACCTCGAGCCCAAGTCCCACAGCTTGAGAGGTGATCCCATGTGTCCCAATCACACTAAACATACTATTCACATTTTGGCCATTCGGAGGGTGCAGTGATTTGGTGACAACA
Organism: Taxus wallichiana var. yunnanensis; assembly: GCA_018340775.1. Taxonomy (NCBI): domain Eukaryota; kingdom Viridiplantae; phylum Streptophyta; class Pinopsida; order Cupressales; family Taxaceae; genus Taxus; species Taxus wallichiana. The sequence continues at coordinate 531,038,634 of CM031244.1, forward strand.
AGACGATCCACCAAAGGCACATTTGTCCCACATAGAGTATATACCAAAGATATTCCATCTTTCCACTCGGTTTGTCCACTGGGATTCCATAGCACATAAAAATAATTCAGGATTTCCATCACTAGTGTACCTTGGTACCTGGTTACTGCCCAACCACCTAACAAAACGTGGCTTACTTACACGTGTAAATGCACATTTCATCTCATGCCCAATCATCTCACAAGTCACATGTGCCCGCCACATGCAACACTTGTAGTATCAATCATAGATTGTGCATCATCCCACTAAATAAATCCTTCCTTTGATGGCTCAAGCACTTCAGGATCTCTAATGGTGCACACATAAATTATGTTCAAATTCTCTTCACTCAAAGGTTCAACTTTTCTGTCTCACAAAGAAATGATGACGCATTCTTCCTTGTTCTCAAAGCTGATATATCCTTTATCAAGCGTAATCAACATTATTTGCATAACACCAAGGGCACTCAAGCAATGCAAGAAAATTGTCTACCTCTGCAAGCACTAAGACCTCAAAGTCCCCAGTAAACTTGGTCCCTTGTATAGTAATAGTAGCATCCTTCAAGACTCCAATGGGCGTGGATTTATTCATGTTTTCCATAAACAACACATTTGAAGATGACTATAATGGTGGCCTCCCCATCTGATTCCATGTGTCCAAGGTGAGTACATTCACTTATGCACCTATATCAATCAAAATGTTACTCAACAACCATCTGTCAACAACTACATTTAGAGTGATCTCTTTGTCATAATCCAAACTATGAGGAGGTAAGTTAACATGTAAAATATGTCTCTCGTGCTCAACTCCAGTGCACGGCATCTTCCCCTTATCCATTCCCCCAACAAAGGAATGATGTTTTCTTGTCACAACATCTTACAAACCTCCTTCAAATTGTCAACATCCTTCTGAGGAATCTCAACTACGTTTTCCTGCTCTAACTTCCATGACTGCTCTTTTAAGCATTATATCTCACCCTGCAAGTTTCTAATAACTTTCATGGTTTCTTGATAAACTTCCTTCTGATGAGTAGGGTTTGGATACTTTGCATTCAATACCTCTTCTTTTATAATAATCAGCTTCTACTTTGGAACTTCCTAGCACATGCAGCCTCAGTGCATGTAGTGACTAACACAGAAACATCTCAGGATCAGGTGCTACTTTTGGTAGCCACTAATCTCCCACAAGCAGGTGTCATGCACTCTAACCATTCTTACACCCTTATCCTATTTTTGTTTCTTGGTTAGGTGCTCATAAAAATCTGGTCATTCTTTATAATTGTGGTTATTTCCTCAAAAGGAGAGAATAACATTCGAGGGCACTCACACTTATAATTATCATGGGATTTACATGTATAACATAATGTCCCACAAGGAAATTCACTTCATCCACCACTTCAACCTTGGCCTTTGAATCCTCCATGGTAGCCTCAGCCTCTACCTCTACCAATTCCATCAGAGTGCCCTTCATCAGTAGCTATCATGGTGTTCACCCTGCTCCTTGGAATTGTTTACAACACTGGTCTGACGTACACTAGTATCAATGGCATCATGAATCTGATCAATCAACCCGCAATTCTCTATATCATGGTGGTAGACCTATGAATCTTACAAAGAATAAGATGTGGTGTTCTTTATCGTATGCATTACAATCGGCTGGCACTACTTGAATCATGATCTAAGTTATAGATCTCGTAGTCTAGCAACATGACACACACCGATTTACAAGGGCAACTACACTTAGTGTGTCCTTCTACTTTGAATCGCATGCACCAAATATCACTACACATCTCATGAGCTAAATTAGCTAACAAATTTTCCAACTATTTTACCATATCTACAACTTGAACCTCCGGAAGTGGGCCAACTCTAGTGTCTATTCTCCTAATCGCCTTAGCGCAGAGAGCTTCCTCAAGCACCTCGCATGGGTCTCGTATAAGTCTTATGTGATATTAGCCTTCTCGAAGGGGTGATAAAACCTACAATGAACCATTGAGCATGTTGACTCAGGTGAATATCATAAGATAACTTTGATAGCATAGTTTTGAATCATGCATCATACTCCCTAACACTTTCAACCATGCCTTGTTTGATGTCCTTCAATGCACTGATGCTCTTTTCTCAAACTTAGGTATGTGGAACTTTGCCAAGAAAGCATCACGTAATGTGGCATAATCTACACAAGTTTGGCTTGATCATATTTCATGTACCAACTATGCACGTGCCCTTGCAAAGTAGTTGTAAACTGACTTGCCTTACGCTCTAGAGTTATAATCCCCTTAGCATGCCATAGTATCTCACACATATGCATGTGCTTAGCTACATCTTCAATTCCTCTGTATTTTGGGAGATGAAGAGACATCTCAAAATATAATTACTGGGGTTGGTGTGGACTGTGCCCACGAGATCCAAAACATGTATTGTCTCCTGTGTTTCCTCCGCCCCCAGAACTACCAGATCCACTAGATCCCGAGCCACCTAATCCTCCTGATCCTCCTCCTGTAATAGGAAATGGACCAAAGGATGCACTACCTTGTGTTCCAATAGTTGTGTTAAACTAAACTCCCACATTCTGTGAATTTGTACTACTTCTAGACATAATACCAACATTCTCGCACACCCACATTCTCGTGTTGATGACGTGCCAAAAAATATACCTCCAACTAGACCTCCAAATAACACAGATGATGATTATGCCACCATAGATGAATAAGATACCTGATTAACTCCTAAACTTGATGGAAAATTAACTCTATCTATCACTACTCTACTACCCACACTAGCTTTCTTACTAATGACTATCGTAGAAACTAGAAAACCAAATGCAAGGGCTAGGTCACTAGGAGGGATCATATGCACACCTGCAGTCCTTACAATTTCCATCAAGCACTCTCCTATGAGCTCAAAGAGGTTTCTCTTCCATGCTTACCCAAATGGGGAGTTCCAGATGCTCTAGCTCCACATGCTCTATGTGAGCTATAAATACTTTGTGATCCATCTCTCTCCACAACTCCATTCATTCCGCAACTTCATGCTACTTCTCCAAATCCCTCTCACGTGCCTCATTAAACTTAAGTAGCCTTTCTTCTCTCTGCCTTTCCTCCGCCAGTCTTCCATATTTCACTACAACTTATCTTGCCCCTACACGTGGTGGGGTTTAGTTAGCCATAGGATGTTCTTCTAAATCCAAATTTACAATCAAGATCTTGATCACTAAATGGATAGCACATCGATAAGATCCTCTAGGTTCGCATAGAACCGAAACTCAAAGAACCTCTAAACAGGAGTAAGTAGAAACCATGTCCTCCAAAATGTAGTTATTAAAAACACCACTCCACCAATTATCTACAACGCATGTCCAAGTCAGATCAACATCATGCAGAGCCTGGAATTCTTCCTGTGTCTAAACAAGTGTTCTAAACCTCCAATTTATCTTTGAAGTGTATGCTAACACCACTGCATAAACTCTATGGGAAAATAGGAAAAAATGTCTCATAGAGCTCATGATACATATCCAGTTCAACCCACGTGCATGCATTAAAATCAGGTCTTGTGTTAAATTTGTGAGCATACTCTTCCTCTAAATTGTCTAACCAATCCTCAATGTCAAGCTAAAGTCAACGGTACATCTTCGTCATGCAATATCCTAACAAAAACTGAAAAAGAGGTCTCGTAAATGGAACCAAAATATATTCTTTTATTTTACTAAACATGCCCAAGGCACGCTAACACATCACCTGAAAAAAATTGAGCACTCACCCAAAGTGCGTAAGAGTACCAGGTCCCTCTTTTATGGCAGCTTTCTCAAGGAGTTATCATGATCATACACATATTCTAGATCCATAATATCCATTCAATAATAAATCATATCTTGAACTAGATCTAGATCTTAACCATATGTAAGATAAACTTATACAAGAATCAAGATTTAATTCACCATGTAAGAACCAGTCACAGATGTGTCTACAAGAAATATCCAACCACAAAGATCCATTGTATTAATTATTGTAAAACATAGAAGCTTCATACATACATAATAATGTCACCATAAGTCATGTACACTTATAAACCAACAACATAACTCTATTACAAAAATGACTCAGAATCTCCTCTAAACCATGTAAATCAATACATATTTATAGGTAGTGGGGACTTTCCCTTCACTACTCATGCACTCTCCAAAAATAGGCTACATGCTAAGAATAGCCCTTACATGATAAATACAAAAGCATGCAAGCTTGCTAATAATAGATTATCTAATAATACAACTGCAGTCTAATCCTATTAATAGCTCCAAAACTATGCATGTCATTTGATCTTCCACTTGTCTCGAAATAGCCTTTGTGTGTTTTCCAAGTCTTCTATAAAACATGCCTTGCACTCAACATCTATATTTATTCTCATACTGAAAAAAACTAAGTCTTGTTTCCTTGCTTCCCTGCAGTGCCCTATTCCACTATCCTTTTGCATACACCTACACACCATGTGTCCGTGTACCCAATCCTTATTCTCCTTCAAGACTTAGGCTACCTTTCATCAACCCAACAACCATCTAGAGACAATACACATTTCTACTTTTCATACACTGTTCACACCATTATTCCCCATACAAGATTTTCTTAATTAATATCCATGTTTCCCTTTATCTTGAGGTTCCTTACAGCACTGTGGCAAACCATATACCCTCGTTATAGTACACATTTCATCTCAGTAGCATGCAATATTAGTTTTTAAACATCATGAGGCATATTCTTTTGCAAGAAACCAATTATTTACCTATACAATCATCATCTCTTTACCAAAAAAACTACTCTAACCACCTTGCACACCTAGATGACTGAAAAAGAGTCTCCCCATGTGATACCCGCTAAAACAACCCACTTGAGACCTAAGAACAACCTAAGATTAGTTAGGAAAATTATGGAATAATTTTCTTTTTGATTAAAAGAATCTACAACTCAGGTTACAAGACAACAGCTGTCACTAACATGTTCCAGAACAATTCTAATCCACTAGAATATACTTTTCTTTTGCCAACATTTATTAGAGGTCACAAGGTCCAAAATATAGGGTTAGCATATTCAATTAGGTTAAGAGGGTAATTCCTCACCATACCCACTCTCTTACAGGCTTAAAGATTCAACTTGATTTTTCACAAGATTAACGCATTCAAATTTTCCCTAAATTATTCCCATTAGATAGGAAATTTCCTCACCTTTCCATTGATATAAAGAAGTCCTCCTACCTCCTCATATTTTAAAAGAAGGTGGAGTGTTTCACACTCAAAAGTTAGCTTACACATCTCTTACAACACTTTAATTCAAGGCCAACAACTCTATTAATTACTTTCTTACGACATATTATAATTAACCAACTTAACAACGTGATTACTCACCAAATTACACACCATTTAATAAATAAATAAAGGGGCAAATCTATCACAAAATAAACACATGAAACATTAAACAAAAGGGTCAAATAAAAGAAAAATACATAAAACCCCTTGGTCACATTTAAAGGTGATCCCCCCATGGGAATCCCTAACAACAACAAATACAGTTGCCATGGTGACCTTGTTGAATTCATCTAGAATTCCAATGTGGTTGGTCTCCAATCCCCCGATGTTTAACCTCAGTAAACACGAATACCTCCTTCGGCCTTATGGCCATATCAGAACATCCAAATGAATATAATATAATTTCAAAATCATCAATATATATATGAATCACAACAACATCTAGACAATCAACAATATCACTTACAACTTCTTCAAAGAACTATATAATCATCAATTTTAAAATTCAATTTTCTCGGTCTACTCAATATATCCAAATATCACATGTCCTAAAAACATCCATAAATATATATATATATATATATATTTATAACCTTGTCCAAAAACATGTTAACATCTACATAAAATGTCTCTAACAATCATCATGCATCATATATGAATCAGAGTCAACAATAATCCATGATCTGACATCTAACACCATACTAAATCAAAACTATAATAATGTCCATAATATAGTCAGCAGTATCATGATCAATATCAAAAGTGTCGAAGGGAAGTGGGCACTACACCCCCTATCTTGAGACACCTCATAGGTGTGTAGTTTCAAATTTTGGAGAAAAATGACCATTTACAAGATTATAATAAGTATGACTTCACTCGGGGCATGTAACTTATCGTATACCTCTACAATCATCATTTCTTTGTCATACAATGTGTTAGACTCGGATAAAATAGATAAGTATGAAGAGCATGTGGGATAATGAGGCATGTAAGTGGGGCACGTGTATGCGCACAAGGGCCAATTGGAGTACATATTAAGAAAAGGATAAAATCAAGGAGACTTAATGCGGCCAAGGAAAGTCTATTTTTGGGATAAATCACATGTAAAGTGAAGATGAAAGGTCATGCATGGATCAAGCTATTATTAGGATTAAAGTAAGTTCTATTTATAGGATAATCTATTATTAGCTCCATCAGAGAAGCATGCATGCCTTACGGTTGTTTTTAGATGTATGCATGGCTATTTTGAGAATGCATGGGCGGTGAAGGGAAAGTCCCTACCCCTATATATATATATGTGTGTGTGTGTGTGTGTGTGTGTGTGTGTGTGTGTGTGTGTGTGTGTGTGTGTGTGTGTGTGTGTGTGTGTGTGTGTGTGTGTGTGTGTGTGTGTGTGTGTGTGTGTGTGTGTGTGTCATTGTTTGAGTATTGTAGATGAGAGATCGTGATGTTATGCTACTCGATGTACTTACGTGCATGACTCTATGTTATTGATATTGACTGTTATTTATTTAGCTTTTGTTATGTAATACTTTGATGGAATGGATTATGGAGGATGGATTATGGTCATTGATGTATTTGAATATGGAGATGTGTTCTTATAGTTGATCTTGGTTGTGATCTAGATCTAGTTATGTTTCCTTATTACATGTGTTTCCATTCTAAGCTCATGATATGATGTCTATAATGATATGCACTTGAATGTATGCTTTGATATTAGTTATTATGGATATGTATGCTAACATCTTAACAAACAAACACAAAGGAGGGATCTGGTAGCTTTGGGTGCTTTGAGTGAGCATTTAAATTTGTCTGAATGAGGTGTCAGCATGCATAAGCAATTGAGTGGAAATAAGATACTACATTTTGGTTCTATTTTCATGACCTTTTTCAAACTATCTACCATGATTTTGCATACGTAGCGTATCGATTGACTCTTGATAGCATTGAAATTTAGGTAGAAGATGAACAAGATAAGTTTGCATAGAGATATAGTATTGGACCTGATTTCAATGCACGATGGTTGGTGGAATACAACCTTTATGATGCGCTCTACGAGACATTCTTCAATTTATTTCCAAAGTAGAATTGTATGTGTGATTGACAATGTATGCATTAGGGAATATTTGGGGATATATGCTGAAGTTTTGGACATAGGAGGATTACCATACTTTGTTTGATGTTGATGTGGAGTGGACTAGAGTTGTAGATCATTAGTGGGTTGGTGTGTTGCGCAATTATATATTGGATTACACTATTTATACTTACTTGTGTCCAAAGGAGGATGAGTTCGGATTCTTGCATGAGCCTAGAGGATCGTATTTGTGTGTTATGCCCTTGGTGATTAAGATATTGATCATAGAACTAGATTTAGACAAATGCCCTATGGCTAGATAAACCCCCACCGCATGTAGGGTGGAGCAGGAGTGGGGAAAGACAAACCCAACCCGGAGGTAGATAGAAAAAGGGAATAAAGACGGCTCGATTTAATGAAGCACGGGAGAGGGAACCGCACGTACATAGGAAATTGAGGAGTCACTCAAGTTGAGGAGAATGATGGCTTATGAAGGGTTTGAATCTCTCATGGAAGATAAAGAGACACAACATCAAGAACTCCCGACTTTTGGCAAGTACAACAAAGAGTCCCCTTAGGCTTCGAATGAGAGTGCATCGAGAGAGAGGAAAAGGACCATGGGCTCTCATCTAATCCCACCTAGCCACCTAGTCCTTGCACTTGGTTTCCTAGATCATGGGGTAGTTATTGAGAAGTAGGATATTGTAAGTAAGCAAATAGAGACAGATAGATATCATTTTGTATTAAATTCAAAAGTACATCATACAACACATACACCTATGGAAATGTAGCATGCATCATTATTTGGAAGTACATTTGGAGGGGTATTCTCATTTGTGTCCTCAAGAGAGAGTGTGGGTTTATAGACCATTGGAAGTACTTATGTGAGTGTTATGCGACCATGTAGGTCATGGGTGTCTAGTTTAAGTACTATAACTACGACATAGGGGAGTACATCAAGTGGTCTCCATCCTATAGCAGGGGCACGAAAGGATCAAGAGGAACAAGCAGATCAGGAGGAGGAAGTACTAGTGAAATTTCTAGTTTTGTATCTAGTGTACAAGGTCTACACCCACAACAACCACAACAGACACCCCAGTCTTCTTTTGAGATGTCCCTCCACTTACTGTGAGTATAGGGGTATTGAAGATGCAGTAGAGAATTTTCATAAGTGTGAGCTACTATGGCGTGCTAAAATAATTATAGCTTAAGATACGAAGGCAAGTCAATTTTCCATTCTTCAAGGGCACATGCATAGTTGGTACAGAAGTATGACCCACTTCGATCAGTAGTGGATTATAAATCTTTGTGCACTATGTTTTTGGTAGAGTTTCACATTCCATAGTTTAAGCAAGCAGAGCATCGGTGTGCTCAAGGACATTAAGCAAGGATTATCTCGAGAGCGTGAGGGAATATGATGCACATTTTAAGACTTTGCTGTCAAAATTGTCTTATGGCATTCATCAAATTCAGCATGCACAGTGGTTTGTTGGAGGATTTTTGACTCCCTTCCATAGAGCTCTATCTCATAAGATGTATATTGATCCACGCAAGGCTTTGGAAGAAGCCCCGTGTAGTGAGGTGGTTGGGAGTGTTGATACTCAAGTGAGCCCATTTTTAGAGGTGCATATCATAGCCATGGAAAAGTAGCTAGAGAAACACTCTTCCAATTCAGCTCATGAGATGCACAGTGGTATATGGTGCATGATTTTAAGGTTGAAGGACATACTAAAGATGATATTCCATGCAAGTCATTGTGCACATTATTATTAGATCGTGAAGTCTGTCACCAACCGTGATGTTTGAAATTTCCTAGTTTTTTAGCGCGATCCGGAAGAAGGTGTCCATGTATTGTAATATTTGTAAGTCCCATACTCATGACACCATTGAATGTAGATTGATTGAGCATATCCAAGAATGCATTGAGACAGGAGTGAGCCAAACTAGTGTGGCGAGTGGATCAAAGGAGCAGGAAGTAAAAAAAAATGAAGGGAAAAACAATGGGGATAATAAGAATGGAGACTTTTAAGGAGGATATCGAGGTCGTGGTCATGGGGGTGGTAGAGGTAAATTCACGTGAGGAACTTGCTATACTTGTGGATCTTCTTATCATTATCACTGTGATTGCCCTCAGAATACGCCTTTCTCATGGTGTGGGAAGAAACATAAGTTATAGGAATGCCCTCATTTATATGAGCATATGATTTAAAATAAGAAGGGAAAGGGTGCGGGAATGATCAAAGTATAGTGTGCCATTTCTTATCATTGGATGCCTAAGAAGAAACTTGATCCCGATTTACATATGAAAATGGTTACAACACGCACGAGGCTACGTGCACACATGAGCCTCTAAAGGCTAAACCACTTATTACGAGGGAATAAGTGATACATGTTAAGTACTCATATGTTGCACGTCAAAATGAAGTCTACCAGAGACTATGGGAGTCATTGGGGACCTTCAGGGAGAGGTACAGGTTTGAAAGAGTAAGCACATGAGAGGGAACAAGAAAAGAAAGTTGAGTTTGAGCATAAGGATGTGGATGACTTAAAGGAAGTATGTATAATGTTGCACCATGAGAACATCATTCCTTTACTAGGGGAATGACTACGAGAAAAGGTACCGCACATTGGAGTTGAGTGCGAGAGGTAGATATTTCATGTAAATCTACCACCTCATAACCATGAATTTGATAAGGAAATTACACTTGATGCAATAATTGATGGGTGGTTGTTACACAACACTGATTGACATAGGCACAAAATTGAATGTGTTGACTCGGATGCATGGAATCGATGGATAGGCCAATACTGCGTAGTCATCTTCAAATGTGTTGTATATGGAAAATAAAACTAGGGCTATGCCTATTGGGGTACTGAAGGATGCATTTATTACCATTAAGGGAGCCAAGTTTACTAGAGACTTTAAGGTATTAGATCTTGCAAAAGTAGACAACTTTCCAAAGCATTACTTGGATGGCCCTGGTGCTATGTCAACAATGTTGATTTGTGCTTTAACAAAAGGTACATCAGTTTTGAGAATGAATAAGAGCACGTGATCATACCCCTGCATGATAAGAAGGTAGAGCCTTATGTTGAACCTTTGAGTGAAGAATAACTTAATAGAATTTATGCTCATATAATACGTGATCTAGAGAATGTAGAACCATCAAAGGAATGCATCCTTCAGTGGGAAGACGTGCAATATGTAAGTGACACTACTAGTGTTGCTTGTGATAACTGGGCTCATAGAACGCATTTATATGGTCGGGTTTGAATTCAAAGGAAGGGTCACCAGAATGATTAGGCCATGCATGGTGAGGTAGTTAGGATCAATTCAAGTACCAAGGTATACTGGTGAAGGAATTCCGAGATACATTCTTGTGTGCCATGGAGACTCAGTGGCAAGAATGAAGGGGATAGAAGAAACATGTTGGTATATACTTTGCATAGATAGTAACATGATGGTGGGAAACACATAGATATATCCTTTTAGAATGGTAAGAAGTGAGAATCACTTTTTCCACTAGGTTTACTCGAAGCAATGTACCTACACAAACATGTGAATTTCATGGGAAGTCTCCTACCTCACATCACGTCCATGAATGTGAGAGATCTTGGGAACAAGGTGAGGAGGCCTTACCACCATCACTTTGGGTACATAAGTTATACTCTATATTAAGTGGTTGCGTGTGCGCATGGTATGTCCATGTTGAGTTAAAAAGAGAAACAAAAAATTGGCAAGAGATGAATGCATGTATGATCCAAACTTTTGATTACTTTTCTACTAAGCCTCCAATCCATGAAGTATTATAGATCATGAACCACATCACTTTGGGAGATAGAGAAAAGGTTCAAGAACTCATGTTAGAGCTATTTAGGAAACTTGATCTTGAGGCATGCCTTGATCTTGAGGAGACATAAGAAGTACGGATGGGTCACGCCTAGAAGGAAAAAGAAAAGGGTAAATTAGTTTACATGATAGATTATGAGGAATTTGATAACCTAGAATTTAGCCACACTGAAGGTGCATGTGAGGTGATGTACACTACAGATGAGAAGGTGTGTGAGTATCATGCTCCTATGAAGACAAAGAATGTTAACATTGGTATAAAGGATGAGCCTAAGGAGGCCATTATTGGTGATTATTGGTCAAAACAAGAAGTAGCGAAAATCATTCAACTCTTGCATGAATTCCGGATTTATTTCCATGGGGCTATCACGAGTTAAAGGGGGTACATCCTCTTTATGTGAAATGAATATCAAGCTGAAAGAAAGCGCACGCCTTGTTAGGAAGAGGGCTTATAAGATGAATCCTAATCTCAGGCGTGAAGGTAATGGAGGAAAGTGATAATATGCTCAAGTCCGGAATTATTATGCCTGTTGAAGAATCTGAATGGGTTAGCCCCATGGGTATAAGCATCAAGAAGGATGAGGGGATAAGGATTTGTGTGGAATATAGAGAACTCAATGCTTCCCGTGTTATAGAATCAAGCTTCCCACCCCATTCACGAATAAATTATTGAAGGAGTTGTTGGGCATGAGATATATTCCTTTATAGATGGATTTTCAGGTTATCACTAGGTGCACATTGTGAAAGAGAATCATGAGAAGAAAAATTTCACCATTGGATGGGGGAGTTTTTCATATACATTTATTCCCTTTGGGTTGAAAAATGTGCCAGTATTATTCTCGTACATTATGCCGTAGGCCTTTCAAGATTTTATTCATAAATTCTTGCAGGTATATTTGGATTATTGACAGATATGGCTTAGTCAAGGATCATTGTGATAATATGAGGCTCATATTTAAGAGGTGCATGTAGTTGAGCATCTCTCTCAACATTAAAAAGTGCATCTTTGCTACAACTTTTAGCACTTTTTTTAGGCACATCATTTTCAAGCAAGGATTATTGGTAAACCCAACCGAGATAGTCATGTGATCTTAGGTTTAGAAGAACCTACCAATCAAAGTGTGGTGCATGATTTCAGGGCACACAAAGTTACTACAGAAATTTATAAATTGCTATGCAAATATTTTCATTCACTTGGAATAATTGTTAAAGGCTAAGGGGAAAGTTTATAGGGAGACACACATCACAGGTGTTTGAAACATTGAAGGAGAGGCTCACCACTATACCTATTTTGCGCTTTCCTTCATGGGAAAAACCTTTTCATGTTCATTTTGATGCCTCTGGCATGGAAATTAGCACAGTGTTAGCTCAACCAAGAGAAGGATTTTTGGATCATTCCATTTTATTTGCAAGCAAGAAGTTGACAACCACATACCATAATCATATAACCATTGAGTGTGAGGCATTGTCTATGATCTACGTGTCAAGCACAAATTCAGATAGTACTTGTTAACAACTCCATTTATTTTCTATAAATATCACATGACACTTAAGTACTTGGTCAACAAGCCTGTTTTTTAAGGGCCCGATTAACTAAAATTTGAAAATAAGAGGTAGTATGGGGATAGTTAATCTAATATAGGGGGACATAAAAGTTGTAACTAACTATGCCAAGACAATATGTAAAGTAAGTAAATAATCAAGTAATGTAATGAAAACCCTAATATGCAAGAAGGAGGTAAGAAAAGAACTCATATGATAATTGGTGATTGTCACAGAGGTGACTGGAGAAAACATGAGTAGAAAAACTGTGAAGAGGTCCCAAAAAGGATAGTTATGGAGGATCTTAGTGGACTAGGGTGCCTAGAGAGGACTAGGGCACCTAGAAGAATACTTGGGCACCCACAGTGCACTCTAATAAGAAAAATAGGCACCCTAGTCCGCAGAAAAATCTCTCGCAACTAGTTCTCACAAGGTCCGAAGGTGGTCTCAAACCTTTGATGTGTGTGTCACATCTACTTTGTTGTCCTATGCTCGATGTCTCCAATAACTCAAGATTAAGGTAAGACTTGTAAGAAGACCAAAATAAGTATCAAACCCTAAAAAATAAGATACAAATGAATGGGTTAGACTGACCTCAGCTGCCAAAATAGAGGGCTTACTACTCTTAGCGATGCACTACATTTCAGACCCAAATGTAGTTCTCATGAGTGTGTGAATGTCATGCCCTTGGTGCTCTTATGCCAGTCACACTTTGTGAAGTAACAAGCAATAAATAAATGTAGAAAATGTAATAACATGTGTGCATGGAATAGAATAAAATCCCTCCCCTATGAAGTGTGATGCAGACTTCCTAGCTTGTGCCTTGATGATGGAGCTATGTGGATGCAAATGTAATAGATGGATGTAACTCTAGATGAGTGATAGTAGTAGATGATGCTAGGTCCCTCATTATGGTCTCATAACTTTATATTTATAGGGTTCTCTTTATCTGATTTTGTAATTAACCTTGACATGGCCGACTAGGAAAAAGATAAGAAGAAGAAATGGCTAGAAAGAGCCCAAAAAGTGGCGGGAAAGTAGAAAAAGGACCAGGACACCCCTTGTGGGACAAGGGCCCCAACGGCTAACCCAAGATTACCCCTGGTGCCCCAAGAAAGCCTAAAATGATAGGAAAATGATGAAATAGACTGGGCATGTAGATAAAAATGTGCGGAAATGATGAAATAAAAGTAAAATAAGATGGCCAAAAGACAGGTTTAATTAGTACTTTCTTCACTCAAGAACCTTCTAAATAGCGAGAATAATATCGGGATAAATAAATTTTTAAAGTGCATAATTTTGTTACTACATTTTTCCCCACATTATGTTGGTGAGCTAAAAGCTTGGTAACATAAAGTAGATAGAAGTGTGTACCTGATGTCCATGAAGAGTGTAGTAGAAATGCGTTGAAGGACTAGACAAAAGCATGGAATAAAAGAAAGATGGAGGAGCATGGAAACTAAAGATGAAAAATGCACAAATAAAAAGTGATGAGAGTGAACCTAGGGTGGAACGCGTGTGTAGTTGTTGTGGTGTGTAGTATACCTGCATGGTTAGTAAAGTATGTGATGTCGCGAAATGTTGTTGTTGACATTGTTGTTGTTGTTTCCCCCAATTTGACTGCTTGTTTCTCATACGATGAACTGACTTGCAAAGAGAAAATGATCAAGTAGTCAAATATGTATGTATGTAAGTGTAAAAATGTTATGTAAAATATGCATGTATATGAAAGTGTAAAATACACAAATGTAAAGTACATGAAAAGAAAAGTGTAAATGGAACATGTGCACCTAATCCATGTCAAGAGGAAGAGTGTAGAAGGATATCCTGTACTACGAGTTTTTTGGGTGATCTCATGCCACCCTGGCTGAAGAAGTGTAGGGAGGAAATGATCTCGTGACATTTGAGCTCTAACTACTTCTAATGAAATGTGTGTAAAGAAATATATGTACTATCCTAGTTTTTTTAGCGATCCGACGCCACTGGCCGAAGTAGTGTAGAGAGGCACACCCACTGTAACCCTCAAGCCTATAATTGCTTCCCGAAATGCTAAGGACACCATGTCTTGTAAAATTCATTTTGTATGGGGTTCATAGACTTTTATGAACCCACTAGCTGTAGAAAATCGAACCGTGCCGGTGTAGAATCTCTTTGTTAGTATGTAAAAACCCCCAAATGATGCCCCCCTCTTTTGAGGTGCATGTGATATCGTTGATAGGAAAATGCAGCCCCAAAAGAGGACCAACCGTAATCTAAACTGTGAACCCTAGAAAGTTCTTGGTAGAAACCAAGGTAGGCACAAAAATAAGGCTAGCCAAAGACAAGTGTAAACAACCAATGCATGCATATAGAAAACACGTGTAAGATACGCAGAAAATGTAGTAAATGAAAACTCTAAGCCACAAAAATCGGGCTACAAACATGTGACATCACTCACAATGTCACAAGACATGCAAGGCCATCATGGCCACAAACAAGAAGCAAGTGTGCACACAAACATAGGGCAAAGCCCGCATATAATGGAAAATAATGACAGAGACAAAGTATAAGCAAACAAACAAGTGCTACACATGAAACACCCATTAGCATGTTAGAGAAATAACCAATATGTCAAAGCATGAATAACAAAGTAATGTAAAGTACTAAGTGAAGAAAATGAAATTTTAACACCAAAGAGACGAATGTGGATTCCCCAAAGGACCAAGATAGGAAGGGTAGAAGGTGAGCATCCATGCCGCATGTAAGAGTCGTGTATCTGTGATCACACTAAGCAAAAAGCATGAACGTGTATGTGTGGATGGTATAAATAATGACATATAAGAAATAAATCTAACATTTGTAGTAAAGTGATCATGTAAAACACTAGTAATCAAGATTAAATGCCCCAAGACAATGCAAGTATGTTATGGGTGGATGGAATGGAATGCAAGATGAAATTATAGGAGCTGCATGCCCCCAAGTGAATAGAATTTTATGCAATGAGGTTCATTTTGTTTTCCCCCTTATCAATCAAGAATGAACCATAAATGAGAGTGCGTCATCGGAAAAAGTTGAGTATTGTTTGTGTCTAACGTGTTGTGGTGAATGTGTATGTGTAGTGATGAAGTGTGAGATATAGAAAGGATGTGCGTGAACCCTATAGATGAAGCATATATCACAACTTAATGAATGGAGAAGTGATGATTTATCCTAAGAATATATCACTATAAGATGAAAGGAATAAGTGATGATTTATCCCTAAGAGTATATCACTATAATATGAAAGGAATGAGTGATGATTTAGCCCTAAGCATATATCACTATAAGATGAAAGGAATAAGTGATGATTTATCCCTAAGCGTATATCACTATATAATGATTGGTAAGGAGTGGTGATGTAACCTAAGGTGTATACCACTACAAGATGATATAATAGAGGTGGTGATCTAGCCTAAAGCGTATACCACTACTAGATAGAAAGAGTGAGTGACGATCTAGCCTAAAGCGTATGTCACTAGCCTAGGAATGTCGCATGATGAAATGTCACATGGTGAATGTAAGGTCCATTTGATTTGTAAACCCTCGGTAGTCGAGTATGGACCAAGGAACTAAAGTGTGTCATAGGGTGGTGAGTGCAGTGCGTAGAAAACAATGTAGTATGTGTAATGATGAAACAACCATGTGGTGTATAGAATATGTAAAGACGTAGTGTATAGAATGTGATGCTAAAAGGTAATGTAACACTAGACTCATATGTAATGTAACCTAGCATAGTATGTAGAATGTGTATGAGGTAGGTATGTGCAATGTATGATTGGACGATGTATGTAGATAGCTTAATAATGTATGTAATGTGTAAAATGATTAGGATATATGATACGTAGAATGAACTAGTGTAGACACCAAATTTGGGTCACACTTCCCTTGGTCCCCTTCAATTAATTAACGTAACACATTTAACTAATCATGACCCTTTCATCCCATATTAATATTCATCCTCACATTATTAATTAATTTAATTATTTTAATTAAGTTAATTTCATCCTCACACCTCCACCTCATCATGACACCTCATCTTGGACCCATTCTAGGGGCATTTAACTCACAGTGACCAAGTCATCACTCTTAGCACTAAGTCATCACTCCCAAGTGTTGAGTCACTACTTGACCTAACTAACTAAGACTTCTTCCTAAACCTAACTGGACTTCTTCTAAGATCTTCCTACCTTCTCTCATGTGAACTCTACTTCCCTAAGCAGACCCAACAAGGAAAGCATGCCAAATCTAGGAAGATCTGCCTATTTTTGGTAAATAAGACTATTTCACCCTAACCGACGTCGATTTATCCTCGGCTAACGTCAGTCACCTAAACCACCATCAGTTCCTTTATATATAATTTTACAACCCTTTACCCAGGTTGGTCATTTCAATTTTTGAGAGTGCTATTGCAATCAAGAGAAGATCTCAAAGCCATTGCTTCATCCAAACGATGTCTACACACCACCAGAGAGCAAAAAAACCCAAGGATTCCCTTCCAGATCATTGGAGCATTCACAGGAATACATAGGTCGTAATTTTGTGGCACTACACTGAACCAGCTACCACCTCACCAATCAATCACCAACCTTCATCCAGCCACGAGATCTTCATAGCAACAAGTAATGTGATCTTAATCACTTGTGCTTCCTTTATTGTAAATATCTTTTCTTCTTTCAATATTTTATTTCTTCTATTACCTATACATCATCTTCTTCCCACCAACCCACTATTCAACCACCCCAATCCTTTTCACCCTTCTAAACCTCCTTCTTAGTGTTCTTGAGTCCTCTCAGCCATATTACGACCCAAACCACACTACCCTCACTCTCTGTGCAATCACAAAGATCCTAAAACCCATTTTTAATAGTTCATTACCTATTTCCCCTACGACATTAGTTCCTTGACCACCGTTGGTTTATTCCCCATACCGGCATTGGTCTTCTTCGACCGATATCGCTTTGTGTCATTTCATATTCTCATCCTAGCAAGCTTCCCACTCACCCAAAACTAACCCAGACCTCAACCAATCAGCCCTAGACCCTTACCAAACCTTTGACAGACCTGTCGGACCTAAAAAAACCTCGATTCTAATTATATTTAGTGCTATTTTGATGTCTATCATAAAATATAGTGTTTTGTGTGTATGAGAAACCTAAATCATTACATTGCAATAAGACTTATTTATTTCAGTTGCTTATTCACATTGAATTGTTATTAAACAATGGATTGATAGCCTCTCTAGGAAGCACCACACTTCTTGGATCTAGCATACGCTAGGCAATCCACTATCATATGTTATTTAATATTCTTTTGTGGTCTTGCTTTTCATCTACAGGTAGTCCTTCCCAAAAAAAAAGGAGTTCTCTACGATCATCTTGGATAACATCAACAATGTGTGCATTCTACCTTCCACCTTCACCTCACAAGTATTCCTCCTTAACCATTTACCTTCTATTTGTTTTGTCCTAGAAAGTGTAAAACTTATTGGTGAAACATTTTGGCACACCCAATGGGACCCATCTGGGGTTCTTTGCATTGTTCATTCCTAGGGAAAAATCTTGTGTGTCTATTTTCATTCAAAACAAGTTCACATTAAGCTTCTTCTCTAGAAATATTCTTTTCTTCTGATTATCTCAGTGACACTTGTTTTTTGGGATTAAAAAGAACTCTTCTTTCTTTTCTTGCATTGCACTTAGTGAAAGTCATGCCCTTAACCTCTTCATAATTTTTTCTCATCGAATATAATTTATGGATTTGGGTTTTAAAACTTATGCACTTGCATTTTTGAGTTTTTTACATTATAGCTCATCTAAATTGTGGGCAACCTATATGCTTTGAAAGTCATGCCCAGTTGATGGTTGAAAAATTGAACCATAGCTCACATTTTACACTCTCTATACCAAATCACTGAAAACAAACTACACAGTTCTTGAACAACATCTTTCCCAAAAGAAGTTGTCAACGATCACATGATCAGAGGATTGATAGTGGGATCTAGTTGGTTTCTTTATCCAGTCATCATCTCAGAGAAGGATCTCCCACGCCAAAACTTACCCAAAACCAACCATAGTTTTTGGCTTTTATAGGGCACCTTTGTTAACCAAAAATTCTATCATGCTTACAATCAGTCCTAAATGGCATAAGCCACAACATAAAATCTATAGCTTAGGATTTTGTGTTTGTTAGCTTTTTGTCTGATTGTGTTTTGAGGTGTGAGTTGTGTTTCTTCATTCTTTCTCATCCTTTTATGCCCCACATCATGACTGGTGTATTCTGGTTTTATTCTGGGTGTATTAGGACTCCTCATAGCCATACTCAGTCTCTAGGTTGGCCCTTTTATTTGATCTAAATCACCAAAACTTCATTTTTCCTTCTCTTCCTAGATTTCACAGTAATCGATATCACCAATGACTGCCATCGATTACATCTTATCACTGTCATTGTTAACCGACGACATTGGCTTTATACTTTTTTGGTTATTTTTACTAAAATAGTATTCTCCACCTTTCTGTTCTTTTTTTCTTGTTTTGCCATTTTATCACACTTTTGGGTCTCTGATATCATCTTCAGAGTCTAGGTTGACCCATTTTCACCTTTCATTACCAGATCTTTGAATCTTTTATTTTTCACAGTAACTAACATCGGTCTAAGCCAACCGGTGGGTTACCCTCATACCGGCATCGGTTAACCCAACCGATGTTGGTCTCTATATTTTGATTTTCTAATTAGAAAAATGATCTAATCACTCATTTTAGATTGATTTTTCCCCATTACTTGTGTTTTTACATCATCAAGGAAGCTCGAATACCTGTTCTATTATTATTCACATGGTTTTGAATCGTAGACAAGCTAACATCCTCGTGTTTCATGCTAGCCGTCAGCCGCTCCCACCTAGCCCATCGCCCCTTCCATCTCATCACCTATGGACCCCAATCAGGATCTTGCCATACCCACTAGTGATGAGGAGTTCGCGAGACTCCTTGATCATAACCCCGTCACTCTGCAATATTATCTCACTCATTCATCTACCCGTGATTCATCAGGGAAGCTTGTATATGGCATGCATGTGTCCATTCCTCCTACCCTCGCACCCACTTCTACATCAGCTACTACTAGCTTGGCCTTACCCTCTTCCACCTTACCACATGTGGTTTCCTAGCTTGACCCTACATCATTGATATCTGCTACACCTATGACATCTGCATGCATCTTTGATGTATGTCACTCCTACGATGTCAACCATGCCTTTATCAACCACCTTGAGTGTAGGTCTATCTCGCACTGCCACCTCTCATATACCTATTGCATCTCAACCACCATTGGTGTCGCAGCCCATACTCCCTTCCAAAACATTGTCCTCTCCATCTTGTAGTCTCTTCCTCTGATTGCTATGAGAGTCTTTACGTCCACTCCACCTACCTACACTTATCACCAATAGCCCCTATTTCATCTACCACTTATTCAGATACTTGCCATCTACATCTATTTTGACCTATATTCCTTCCTCACAATTTTTGTACTTGACACCACCACATACTAGGATGCCACCCATGTCATACCCACATCATCTACCCCCTTATACTACAGGGGTGCCCAATCATCACAACCTACCAATGATCTTATCAAAATGATGATGGACAAGATGTAGACATTGGAAGCATTTGTCTCCAACTCATGTAACTCTCTGACATATGATGAGATTTGTAATGAGCCCATTCACCCATCCATTCTAATTCATCCATACCCTCCCCATTGGGAAATTCCTAAATTCAACTGATTCAACAACAAAGAAGACCCACAACAACACTTACGGTATTTTAAACATGTGTGTTATCTGATCGCTCATGATGACACTTTGCTCTTGCAAGAATTAGTTAGCTATGCAAATAAAATCAAGACTAACATTTAATAGCTTCAATACAATGTTAAACTAAAATCTATGCACCATCATGCTTAAAGCTTAAGCAAAGCTAATCTATTAACATATTTGCATTAGAACATGAAATGAAGATTCAAACTAACATGCTAAACAAATTAACCTCTATCTATAATTGAATGCTAATGAAATTAACCTATTTAGATCCTTAGAAATCAAATGGTTTGATTGTATGCTTGAATCCCAAGGTTTTAAGAATGGAGTCTTGTCAATCCATGGCTACAAGACCATTTGACATATCTCCATATGACTTCAAACTTGGAAGAATGAATGCAAGAAATGAAAATAGCTAGCTCCTCCAATGAAGAATGCTCTAAGATGATAAAATGGCTATAGCTTAGGCTCTATGCTCATTTAGGTGTAAGAAGAAAGGTAGGAGGAGGGATCTTTATATAGCCCAATGGATAAAAGAATCTCTACATCCCTTTACATGTGGGATAATAGAGAGGTTGGGTTAGTTGTGGATAAGCATGGTTTAGAAGTGGTTGAGTTTACTTTAGGAGATTTTAGTTTGTCCTCTAGTGACTCGTGATGATTGAGGGGGTTTATTAATTAACCAAAGTGATTAATTAATAGGTGTGCAAGCTTGTATAAGATTTTTTAGAGGATTAGTTAGTATGATTTATGTTATAAGAGGATTTTAATCAAATAAATGACAATTTATTAATTAAATAGAAGGGAGAATTAATTAATTAATAATAATTAATTAATCTATATAGAAAGGGGTATAACAAGAGATTAATTAATTATAAATAATTAATTAATCTAGATAAAAAGGGTAGTTGATTAACGGAAGGTCATTAATTGGCATCGTTGTTGGATAGAAGAGTTAATTAACTAACGTAATGTAATTAATTAACAACGATAGTAGAGAAAATGTGTGATATTGACGATATGTCGTCAATTTTCAAGAAAGGGTATAATTAGCACAATTTAAGTATTTAAATTGTTCAAGCTAAATTATAGGTGTCTACACCACTGCCGTTAAACGAAGCTACGAAAAATGCATCCTCACATTGCCCTTCTTGTTAAAGAAGAACTCTAGTGCCTCCTTTCGGTTTCCTTCATTCTACCCATTGATTATCCCCAATGGATCTCTAACATTGTTCTTGTCACAAAAGTGACAAGGGGACTCCACATTTGCATGGATTTCCAAGTGACCTTAACTTGGTTTGCCCCAAAGACAACTTTCCTCTACCTAGTATTGACCAATTAGTTGATCTCACCACCGGCCATGAGATGTTATCACTCATGGACAATTTCTGATTATAACCAAATATTACTTGCCCTTAAGATCAACACAAAACCATCTTCATCACTCCTTGGGGGACCTTTTGCTATCATGTCATGCCCTTTGGCCTTAAAAATGTTGGTGCTACATATCAGCAGGCTATGAATTATATCTTTCATGACATCATGCATAGCATATTGGAAGATTACGTTGATGATCTTCTTGTCAAATCTAAACATCAAAGCTGAACACATTTTCATCCTTAAGGTTGTCTTCGACTATCTCATCAAATATTGTGTTCAGCTTCAACCTAAGAAGTATGTCTTTGTTGTTTCTATGAAAATCTCCTTGGTTTTATCATTTCTTTGCGTGGCATTAAAGTTGATCCCGCTAAAATCAAATTTATTTTCGAGATGCCTCCACCTACTAACCTTCATTAACTTTGTAGTTTGCAAGGAAAATTGTAATCTATTCGTCACTTTATTTCTCATCTTTTTGACTGCTGCCATCCATTTCATCATCTTCTCAAAAAGGATGTCTCCTTCAAATGAGATGATGAATGCCACAAAGGATTCGTTGCCTTCAAAAATACCTCCTCCAACCACTAGTGCTCATTCCACTTAAGGATGACCAACCATTTTACCTTTACATTTTTGCTACTGATCCTTCCATGGGTGTCATGCTTGCTCATCATGATAAGAAACACAGGGAGAAAGCATTTTATTATATAATTCATATGTTTTTAGACTACGAAACTAGATATACTCACACCGAAAAAATCTTCTTAGCTTTATTTTTTGTCGCCGCTAATCTTCGTCATTACCTACTCAACCAGAAAACCTTCGTTGTCACCAATACGACTCCTTACATTAAATGTATGTTAAGCCCTACCAAGGCTCATGCTTCTTACAGACTTAGATCTCAAATTTATCCATCAAAAATATTTCAAAGGACAAACCATTGTTGACTAGCTCGCAGTGCACCTCTCTCCAAAAACCAATCTTCTAACTTCGATTTCCCTGATGAATCCATCACTACCCTCTCCTTGGATGATATTGTTTACCAAATGACCTTATTCTTTGATGGTTCTAAATGTCAAGCATGGGGGTGGTGTAAGAGTTATCCTCATTCCTATTTATGGTGAGCCTATGCCATTATCTTTCAAACTAGATTTTTATTGTACTAACAATATCGCTGAATATGAAGCACTCATGTTAGGTCTTCAAACCGCCATAGCCTTAGACATTAAATCAATTAATATCTTTGGTGACTCTCAACTGGTTGTGAACCAAGTTAATGGTATATACTAGTGTTGTAACGAGATACTTCAAAAGTATAAACATCATGTTGACATGCTTTTGACTACCTTTGACCATTATGAACTTCAAACCACCCCGTGTTCCACTAATAAATTTGTGGACACCATGGCTGTCTCGCTTCTCAAATACCCGCTTCACCCTCCGACTCAAAAATATTTGTCACAATACAAAGGTTGCAATCACCTTCTTATCTATTTCGAGACATTAAATTTGTAGGAAACATTGAAATTGACCCACGTGACCTTTGGTATAAGCAGTTTGTTGACTACCTTTCCCTTTCAATTTTTCCTCCGATCTTACTTGTAATGACAACAAGCCTTTCTCAAAAGTGTCTCTTGTTATGTCATCATGGTTGGTATTCTCTATAAATGTGGCTTTGATGGTATCCTCTTACGATGCCTTACAAGTTCTGAAGTTCCATACACCATCAAGGAAGTTCACGACAAAATTTGTAGGGGTCACTTCAATGGCTTAGTTGTCGCTAAGTGCATCCTTCACCTTGGCTATTATTGGCCAACCCTAAACCATGATTTTTGTGACTATGTCAAGCATTGTGTGAAGTGTCAACAACATGCTAATCTTCATCATACCCCTAGTCACGCCTTATAGGTCACATGAGACCTTTGGCCTTTCTCTCAATGGGGTTTGGATCTTGTTAGAGAGATCAACCCTCATTCTTCCCAACGTCATCAATGGATTATTACCACTACCGAATATTACACTAAATGGGTGGAAGCCATACCTCTTATTTCTACAAAAGCTAAGAAAATATATGAATTCATCAACCATCACATCATTTTTCGCTTTGGTGTTCCTCACTGCCTCATCACTGATAACAAAAAATAGTTCAAAAACCCTACGGAAACTCTGTGATACCTTCGGCATTCAACTCATTTTTCCTTCACCTTATTATCCTCAAACAAATGGCCAAGTTAAATCGACTAACAAAACCTAAATAAAATTCTTATGAAAGTGGTTGATGATATTGGTAAGGATTGGCACATGCACATTCCTTTTTCCTTATGGGTTTATTGCACTAGTATTCGTACCTTAACCTGTTACCACACCTTTCTCTTTGGTTTATGGTAAAAGGTTGTCTTGCCTCTCGAAGTCCAAATTCCATCTCTTTGTATCTCACTCAAATATATGCTCAATGATGATGATTTTTTCCAGGACCATTTAGCACAACTTGAGTTATTAAACGAATGTCATCTAAATGCTCTCAATCACCTTCAAATCTACCAAAAATGTATCAAACGTGCCTACAATAAATGTGTCCAAGAACAAACCTTCAAGGTCGGTGACCTCATCCTGAAGGAAAATCAACATATAACAAAAGCATAGAAAAGTAAATGGGTGAAGTTCACTCCTAATTGGCTTGGACCATATATCATTACTCATGCCTATGGATAAGGTGTTTATCGTTTATCTTCACTTGAAAGTAAACCCAAACCTGATCCCCTCAATGCCATTACATATTTTATCATTCTATAGTTAAATCAAGTCATAAATCACCTTATATTTATTAAACACTCCTCCCTTGAGAAACATCCATCTTCTACTTACCTAATTTAAGGATCAATGACTAAACAAGAATCTTGTGATTACCCGTCACCTTTTAGCCTTATCTTCAATATGAGTATGATGGATCTGCTCATGGCATGATTCTCATGGATACTTTGTTATCCATATTTCACCCCCCGGGCAAAGTATTGGATCAGCCACGACCCCGCATAGAAAGAACTAGAGAAAACACATTTAAATCTTGTAAATAGGTCACAGAAGGACTCAATAATGGAGTGGTGGGGCTGCGAAAGACCAAATGACCCTATGCAAGAAGAAAGAGAAGAGACGGCTCTGTTGAGTGGATCCATGTCTTAAATCTATTTAATGGGTTACATGTGGGCTCGGAAATAGAATAACAGGGTCAGAGAAGGAGGAGCAATGTCACAAAGAATCCAGGAGCAAGAAAAGGAAGAAACGGTGAAGATCCGAAGTCTTCAGGCTCAAAATAGTTCAAAACAAGTCCAAAAATTGGCTAAGTATGGAGGAGGCAGCGGAGAGAGCCACGTGTCGGCATGGCACTTCTCCAAATTTGAATCCAAAAAGGAAGCTCAAATGAGCGCGCCAGCTTCCACGCGTCCAAAACCCGAAAAATGTTGCACGGTCGTTAAAAAGTCTTTGATTGGGCGGAGGGTGCCAGTGTTAGCCTTGCATGCTATTCCAAAAGAAAAACATAGATGTTGCACTAAAATAAGTGCCAATTTTCCACGTAGTAAATGGTCAATAGAGGTCAAAAGGTGGATAGGGTGGGCCTTAAAAAAGGCTAAGTATAGAAGTGTTGGCGGAGAGACGGCCATGCGTCGGCTCGGCATGTCTCCAAAAGTTAATCAAAAGGTGCGACTCAAACAAGTGCTAGTTCACCACATAGCCTAAGGTCTGAAAAGGTAAGGGAGAGGTCATTGAAAAGTACAAAGACCTACAGAGGCTTCCAAGTATCAACCCGACGCTTCTTCAAAGGCAATTTTTGATCGGGATTTCAAGTGAGCACGAGCCTCCACTAATCCAGTCTCAAAAGGGGGACAGAGTTGGGTTGAATAGTCAATGCATGGTGGCAGGCCGGTGGAGAGTGCCAAGTTTCCAAATGGCACTAACTCAAGGGTCAAATAAAAGAGGATTTCCAAGCAAGCACCAAACCTCCGCGTGTCCCCTGGCCAAGAAATATGACCTAGCTAAACAAAGGACTTAGCCAAAAATATAGAAATTAAGAAGACTAGTGGAGGAAGCCATGTGTCAGCCATGCACCATTCTAAGAGAAAAATATAGAGGCCACCCTCGAACAAGCACCACCCTCTACGTGTTCCATATTAAAAAAGGAGCTCGTTTTTCAAACTAGTTTTCCTACCCTTTTCTACAGATCCGATACAAAATTCAAAGGGGCATATCTTTCAACTCAAGGCTCGAAATATTACAAATCTGACACCGTTGGAAAGATCTCAACCTCTTCCATGCCATGGAGATCTGAAACTTTAAGTTTGGGGATGTTAGGTAGGAGAAAAATGGAGAAAATTTCTTCAGGGCCATTAATGCGGGATCTATCCACCTCAACAACCGAGATCGATTTGATCTAATCTAATATTTCCTCCTCCTTTGAGGCGTCAAACTAGTGATCGATGCAATCAAGGCAAATTTGGGGGAAGATTTTATGGGAGGCATTAATAGCAATGGTTGAGCTTGGAACTTTTTCCCACTTCTCTCTCTTTCTCCTCTCTCAGTGTTGTATCTATAAAAACAGGTCGAAACTCATTATAAAGGGTTGGACATTATTTTGTTTTTGTAAGATCCCATTTCCTTCCTGCAAAAGGAATTTGTGGAGTTCGATCTTTTATTTAAATTGTAATACGTTTCCTACCTTCTGGCCATTTGTAATGCATTATATCAATCTATAGAGCAATAAAACATGTTTGTGATCAATTTTAGATCCTTTCTTGTCTCCTTTGCTCTCATTTGGTCTTTCATTATAAATCTAGTTATCTGTGCTTGATTATTATATGTATTTTGTTGGTTTTTGTCTATCAAAGAAAACTAATGTTCATCATTCCTTCGGTGCATCACCTTGTAGCTTAGTTTTGATTTCTTGTATTCCTTTTATCCTGTCTCCTTGGTAAAAATTAGATTAGGTTTAGGAATAGGTCCTCTACAAGTTTCCACGTATGCACCTAAACAGAGGAATATGAACCAACCTTTAATCTGGAGAGTTTTCCCATTTGCAAAGTCCCACACTTTGGGGAAAACTCAATGTTATGTGAATCACACCAAATGAATATGCCTTAGAAAAGTAGATCTGACGACTCATTTGGGGGTGTTGTGATTTTGCACTAATAGTTTTGGCATGCCCGATGGGACAAAGAAGTCTCCATCTTTATTACAGTAAGATTGATGTGTACTTGCTTTGTGATTCTAGCTTTTAAGAAGCTTTTAAGAACTACACATTTGGCGACTCCAAAAGGGACAAAATCCACTAGTTTCAGCAGTCCAAGTTTCCCAAGTTCATGAGAAGGATACAAACAAGGTCAAGAATAAGAGAAGAAGGATATTTTGTACACCTACACTTGTCTCCAAACAGAAGGAGAAGAGGAAGAAGAGCCCAAAGGTCTCTATCTCCACCAAACAGAGCCTTATCGACACCTCCTCCCAATAGGCCATTCTTTCAATCAAGAAGGGTGCTCAAGCCAATCAAGATGGCACAGCCAAATCCTTATGTCAATTTCACTCGGCAAGAGCTCCACTCGCATTCAACACCAAGGACAACCTCAAGCTACTAGACCTTTTAGGTCATATGATCCAAACACAGCTTCAACATCAAGGGCATTGGTTCCAACGCAGAATAACATGGCACAAGAATATGATTGGTGTTTCCCATGCAATTAGCCACATAATCAATCAATGTGCTTCAATGGTGTACTAAATTAGGCTCTGATGGTGTAAATTGTTGGTGTGTCACAATAACCTAGCCAAGAAGAATATCAGCAACAAGGAGCTCAGTAAGAGGGACCTCCAAGTGAAACTATGATTTTCAATCGGGCAAGTCAAGACTTCTATGGAATGAATCAGACTCCTCAAAGTATAGCTACCAATACACGGTCCAAGAAGAGAAATATTGGAGAAGGACATTCACCAAACTCAGGTGATCCTCAATCCTCCATTGCTCCACAAGGTATTAGCATTCAAAATACAACTCCTAATATGCAGAGCCAATCCAAGCCACCTTCCAAATCTACTCAGGCACCGGTTGTAATAGCCCATGTACAAGAGAAAAATGTGTCAGGGAAGGGGTAGCAGAAGGACAACTCATTTAATATCATTGAGCAAATGAAGAGGACAAGTGTGAACATTTCACTATGGGAGTCACTAGCCATTCCAGGCATAGGGATCTATTACAGACTATCATGAAAAAATGGTCAAGCTTAAATCAACCCCCAACCAAAGAAGAGAAAGTGCTTACAAATATAGCTCAACCTAGGGAAACCATCGAGAGCAACAAGGTAGGAACCTAAGACCTCCTCCATTCTATTTTTCATTAATAATTAAGGATAAATTGGTGCATAATTGCATGATTGATTTTGGGGCAAGTAGTTCTGTAATGCCCAAACAAATAGCTAATCAACTGGGTCTCCAATATGAAGTCATCTCTAGAGGGGTAGTATAATTGGATGGGACAGCAGTGACAACTATTGGAATCATCAAGGATTTAAGCCTCACTCTACATTTCTGCCCCATTTGATTTGTGTTGCAAAACATATAAGTCATAGACTTGCCCCCACATTTTGTATTGTGTTTATCCAGGGACTTCACTGCCAAAATTGGAGGCTATTTATCTACTGACTGGTCGCATATGCTCTTTAGAACAAGGTATGGGGTGAAGGCCACAACCAGATCTGAGCCCATAGCAGATTATCACATTGAGTTTTATGTGCCTAGCCCAATCAATGCAAATTGTTTGGCTTTTGATCAGGAGGACCTCATAAACACTCTTGAAGTAGATACCAAGGTGGGGTGTATCCTGGACCTGAATCTTGATGAATGGGTGGTAACTAAAGGCTTGATAAGGTACCCATATACAAACAACATATTCTTAGAAGAAGAAGACTATATATCCCAAGAAGATGAGCAAATGCAAAAGACCTCACCCCAAGAAGAGACCGCAAGTGAAGAAACTTCACCTCAGTGAAGGGCTTGGTGAATATTTTTGTAACTCGATTACTATCTCATCGTAACTTAGGATGAAGCGTAAAGTCGAAATGAGAAATGGGTCTCGGATCAAAGCTTGATGAGGTACCCACGCACAAAAAAATTCCCAAGCAATGAAGGAAAACCCAGTGGGAAAAACATCCACCACAAGAGAACAAAACACTCTCTAATCTAAGAAAGATGCCAAAGATGGGTCCTGGCCATAGACTAGCCTGTAAAGGTACCCATGTACAAAAGGGCAATCTCTTGGAAAGATGAAGAAGAGAGAAGAAGAGGGAGATGAGAGGGATGCGAGAAGATGCCATAGATGGATCTGAACTCTGTAACTCTAAGAAGTCTCCTAGAAGAATGTCGATGATGAGATCCTCTGCCTCTGGACTGAAGAAGAGCCATCTCACACCGAATTGTGTGTCTACCCTTAGGAAGGACATAAATGATGTGCTAGAAATTTTCCCACTCTACGAGGAAACCTGAAGGTAGTAGCATGAATAACTCTGAGTCTGGTCCATGAAAGTGTGACATGGGTCTAGCAAGCGAGTGTGAAGGAACCGAAGGTAATGTCATGAGTGCAGAACTATTAGAGTATGAAGGGTGAACACCTGTAGAAAGGATGTCCAATTGATGTGAAGGTAACAAAACATCCCCCACAATAGAAAATGGATCCACAAGCAAGGGTGGATCAATGAAGGTCTCTAGAAAAGTGGAAGTGGTAAGAGTCCCAGAAGGGGCACTCCCAACAATGAAGATGATGAACTCCTCTGAAATACCTGTAGATGGATGAGGAACTTGTAGTACATCACAAGTGTACTCTATGAAAAGATGACTAAGTTCAGGAAGATACTTGTCCCAATGAGGGGGTTCAACAAATAGAAGAGTGATGTCAGATAGGTATGAGTCATCTAATGAAGGTAGAGGAGTGAAAGGAGCCTCACACACTGAAGGTGGAAAAGAGGTGGGTGTGATTACTTGTATGAGATTGTATAGGAGACTGCTTGATAGCTGATGAGATGTGGGATGTGTCAACACTCTCTAGAATAATGAGAGGAGGAGAAGAGTCCTCTATAGTACTCTTGACATCAGAATTGGGTGCACAATCCTCGTCATCAGAAGTAGAACCAAGCGAGTCTATGTCAGTGGAATTGTCATCACACAAAGAAATAGAGGAGACAACTGAATCAGCAACAACAACAATGGCGGCAATATGTGAAGGGTCTCCAAAGAGGGACTGAAGAATGCTCTAGACACGGTGGGGTGGATCTAAGTCTGCCACGTGAAACCATTGAGATGTAGAGACATGCATCATCATGTGACCAAAAACACAGTCGCAATTGTTGATAAAATCATTAAGATGACGATGATCAGTGGGTGCAGGAATTGGCCCAAGCAAGAAGTGTGAAAGACCCTTGTAGGTGAAATAACGTTCCATAGAAGCACACCAAAAATAATAGTTCTCTCTCCTAGTAAGAAGTGGTGGAGGCTATAAGGCAATCCTACAACGCTCAAGTCTAGAAAGATCACCCTCCATGATGTGGAATCAAAAGTGTAAGGTGTACAAATGTAAGATGTCAAACTCGGCCGATAATGCATCTGTGTGTAATCCAACACCCAAGAGTAATAGTGAAGAGAAACACAACCACCCAGGACAATATAGAAACTCCCCTACTTTTGGCACTTTAGAGTTTAGTGTGTTGAATACAATCAGGTGTGAATGTGTGTCATGAAATAGTTGGTCACTCACCTTGCAATCAGCATAATAACGCGCAAGAGAGGGGACCACAAATAAGTTTCGTAGATCGCAACAAGTCGTCACCGTAAACAAGCACAACTTGCAAAAAAAATGAAAAGGGGCGAAATCAAATCCTAGTTGTGAGAAAAAGCATCTCATGTCGCAATGGATACCCCCTTGCTGCAGACTGTGGCGGATGTGCTCACTAGTTGCAAGCAATAATAAGGGTAAAATACAATGTGAAAATGGACACAAGAAGGGTCCAGATGATCACCAGAACGCTAAAAACACTCGAGAAGGCAAATAGGTGCTCAGAGTGTCACTGCACACTTGAGCACACGATTAGAAAAAATTGACAATAACACCTAAAATTTATCATTTAGAAACGTCCAGTTTAGCTAATTTTAGAGCTATTTGGACTTAGAAAAAATGACAATAAGCGTTAAGAAAGATGATTTTTAAATATTTTACTAATCATAATGAAAGATCAAATTAAGGAGTTTTTGGAATTAATTAAATGCTAAATCATTTTAAAAAGAACTCCTAAATTTAATTAAATTTGATCTAATTATAATTAAATCTAATTAAAAAGGAATTAAATCCTATTAATTAAGATCTAATTAAAAATAAATACTCCCTTTTGAATAATTGCCCCCTTAAGTTTGAATACCACCTTACCGAATATGAATGGCTTCCCACTTTAAAATTTCCCACTAATTTTTTTAAAAACATACCTTGGTATAGTTTTAAAAACCTTTGCAAAGTTTAATAACACACCCACTTGGGCTCAAAATAGCTCAGGGGCTCGAGCTAAATGAATGGGCAGGTGGGTGGGTGGTCGGGTCACACAATCGGAGTGTGCCGTTTGAAGGCTCGGTGGGAGATAGAGAGGGTTGGGTAGGATGGGCTCGGGATGAGCCGTGAGTGAGCCCTTAGGAGTGGGTCCGAGTGGGCTTGGCATGGGGAGCGGGACGATAGGGAGGATGGGCTTGACATTGCTCGGGAGCTCAAATGGATAGGCACGAGAGGTGAGGGGAAGACATGGCGAGGCGGGGAACAAACCAAGGGTGAGGTTGTAGTTCAAGCGGGAGCAGCCCGATAAGAGGTGGTTGGCATGTGGGGAAGAGCCCGAGGGCGAGAGATCCATTGGAGAAGGCTCAACATGTGGGGAAGGGCGTAGGAACCTGCTACATAGAGGAGAACTAGAGGTAGGCCAAACACAAGCTCGAAGAGGAAAACGGCTTGGCCAGACTTGGCCATAGAAAAAAATGACACACCAGCTCGCCGTTTGAGCAGCTCGGTAAGAATGAACTCAGCCAGGGTAAAGAGAAAGCAAGCCAAAGATCATGAAGGATATAAAATGCATCCACACACCAAAAAAATTAGGCACCCGGTCGAGCAGAGGGAGAAAATAAGATGAAAAAAACCACGGGTAGTGGTTCAACACGTCCACACAGCCCACACAATGGCGAGTTGATTGTTTGAAAGAGCTCCCACACAAAAAAACACACCCACACAATGCGAGTAGGAGTTGAGTGAGCTCGGTGGTGAGTTGAGAAAAGCACAAAGCACTCACACAGAGCAAACACAAAGCAACTCAGCCGAGCTTATAGTAGAAAACTCGCGAGTTGAGGGAGCTCGAAGGTAGGTTGAAGAGGAGCTCGGTGAGGGGCTTGGTGGAGAGCACTGAACCAAGACACCAAACTTCAAACTTGTAATTTTGAATCTGAATTTCTGCAAAACCACCATGTAAAAAATATAGAGAGAGACCAAAAAACAGAGATCTAAAAATTTCAGTTTAATAAAAAATTTAAAAACCAGAAAATAACCTTTGTTTTAATCGATCTACCAGATTTAGCTACAGTTAGCTAAATGTAGTTGTAAAACCCATGAAAGCTTCAGGAATACTCGGACATGCATGAAGGACACAGTAAACTAAAACAAATTTCCAAGAACAACTTGTTAAATAATGTTAGCAAGATTCCAAATTCAATTAATCAAAAAAACTTACACGAGGAGTAAAAAATAACAAAACCAAGAGTAATCGCAACTCAAATGATGGATGCACGTTTACTCAATCTCATATCTCGATACCGTGAAATATTTTGCGAGAATCGAATCGAAACAATGCACCATGAAGTATTTGCACTCCAACGGAATCATGATAGCTCCAGCGTAATCGCAAGGATCGATCAACAATGGAAGAACTTGCTCAACAGAAACAAAGCTTGCACATACAGGAAAGACAATGGAGTGTCTTGGCATGCTCATAAATGTCAAATGAAGGGATACATACATGGTGCTGAGTAACCCTAGTGCATGACACATAAGCTAACCCTAATGACATCACCCATGTGAAATGACCCTCCATATGTGATTAGAGGACACATAGGATCACTAATACCAACAGGGGGAAGTAGATGTTATGCCCCCTAGGTATATATAAATGAATAAACTAACTAATGATAGTGAAAGATGAAGGTCCTCCACCCGATGTCTATGAGGATGAAAGCGTAGGACCATGATCTAATAGTGGTGGTATAGTAGAAAAACGTTGGGTTGATGAATGAAGCCTATGCGCATGGGATGGATGAATATATGATGAAGATGGAGGTGTAGTAAAATGCATCGGTGATGGAGATCTATGTGAGGAAGAGTGTGAAGGTGATGAAAAACCATGCATAATAAATTGAGGTGGTGATCGATGCCGAGATGCAATGACTATCCTAGGGATAGGCCTATGTCAATGTGTAGGACTAATGGAATGATTCAGTCACATAGATGGTACTCGAGTAGGTGAACTAGGAGTAGACTACGCTTTGAGTAACATAGAATGAGATGTGTTAGAAGGGTTAGATGACACACAAGAAACTGTATGAGGAGATGACGATAGTGGAGGAGATGGAGGAACACTGTTAATAGAAATGACTTGCATTTTGTGAATGAATTTGAGTCACAAGTGATTCATAGATATGATAGATTGAGAGTGACGAATCCAATTAAGGCCTAGAAGTAGGTCACATCCCTCAACTATGTTTCCAATAAGGAAAGGGACAAGCATAGTAAGAGGGTCGACTGTGACATGTAGTTTGACAATGCCAAAGGGTTTACGGAAAGGGTACTTTATTTTCGATAAAGGATAGTTGATAACCTTAAGGAGGGTGTAGAACATGCACTAATGGGCCATGATGGGTCAACCTTAGTATTTTTGATAGAGGTCTAGCCGATAGATACATGGATGTGTAAATGATTAGATGTAAATGTAGCATGATAATCGGTGTTGGAAAAAGAAATGACTAGTGGTGAAGCTTTAGTGTTAGCAACTAAAAAATCAAGAGCTCCTGATTCTAGAGGTGATACCGCATGATACGCATGATTAACAGAAGAGTCTGATGCGGTATTTTTGTCACATTGTTGAGAGTCATTATTAAAGAGTTTGATTTTACCCTTTTCGTTGGTTGGGGCAGAGCTAGTAGACTCTGGGAATTCAAGTTTATTGTTATCAATTAGATCTTGGATAATTGTTCGAGTTTTAGGCATCTATTTGTAGAATGTCCCACACAATGATGATAATCACAACAAAAATTTTCATTTTAGTTCCTACCTTTGGGTCATGATGGGTCTAACTCGAGTGGTGGAGGAAGGGTAATAAGGTTGTTGTCGAGAATTTTCTTTAATATAAGATGTGGAGCCATTAGAAGGTTGTTAAACATGTGTCTAGATGGTTGTGAGTGAACTTCTTTAGAGGGAGTAATTGTATTAATGGTGATTTTAGCATCAGTTGGCTTAGATGTAGATGGTTTGAATGGTGCCTTACTTTGAAAATGAGTTGAGGGTGAAGCTTTTTCTTGATACTTAAGCTTGCCTATGGATTAAATTTTAGACTCACGAAGTTTAAGAGTATGACAAAGCTAGTCAAATGAATGAGAGGTCTCAAATAGAATACTCTCTTGGAGAGGCGGTAAAAACTCTAGATAAATAGGTCTTAAAGCTCAAAGTCCATAAGCACATTTTTCATTTTAGCAAGATTTTTCTTATACCTTAAAACTTAGTTAGCTAAGTGTTCATTGGATCCCTACTTAAGTTACGCGAGTGAGCGTAAGAAATCTTAAAGGCAATATTACTTTGAATAAATGTTTAAGAAAGGCATCGGCTAGATGCATAAATGAAGTGACTGAGTGAACAAGTAAGTCATAGAACTAACGCATCGCATAATCATGGAGACTATAAGGAAATATTTTAGCTAAGAGAATATGATCATCGAAAAATCTAGACAAGCTACATGAAAGGCTCTAAGATGCTCCTACGGGTCACCATGCCCATTGAAAATGGGAAGCTTAGGGGTAAAAAAACTAGGAGGAAGCAGGAAAGTAGAGATGAATGGTGCAAGTGAAGTATGTAATAACAAGGTAAAATCTAAATATGGAGAGGTGTGTGAAGTAGCATGTTGTAACTTATGAATTTGAGCTTGAAGATCATGATAAAGAGAAGTTAAGTCTTGATTTCCAACAAATGAGACTTGCCTTTCATGAGAAACTAAGGGTGGTGTAAAATTATTGGTAGGAGTAGGGATAGAAACCAAGATAGTAGAGATAGGTGGAAGAGTGGAAGTAGGTGGTTGAGTGGAAACAATAGTTATAGCCACATAAGTATTGAGTTCTACCAAATTATTAGCTTCTTCACGAGCCACATACTAAAGGAAGTCCGGATCCCGAGGGTGCGCAACAAGGTGATCATTGATGGCCTTAAGGTGAGCTTCGGTGAATTCCTCATGAGAGTGAGCCATGGAAAAGGAAAATAAACCCTAGCAAAGTAAGAGAGAGATACTAGAAGCGTATATGATCGAATCGGGTTCACCAAAATGATTAACTAAAATTGGAAAATAAGGCGTAGTATGGGGATAGTTAATCTAATCTAGGAGGACATAAAATTTGTAAATAACTATGCTAAGACAATATGTAAAGTAACTAAATAACTGAACTAATGTAATGAAAACCCTAATATGTAAGAAGGAGGTAAGGAAAGAACTCAATTGATAACTGGTGGTTGTCACAGAGAGTCGTAGAGGTGACTAGGAAAACAAGAGTAGGAATGACTATGTAGAGGTCCTGAAAATGTTGGATCTAGAGGATTTGAGTGGACTAGGGTGCCTAAGAGTGCTCTAGTAAGCAAAACATGTGCCCTAGTCTACAAAAATCTTTGAAACTTGGTTCTCACAAGGTCGAAAGGTGGTCTGAAACCATCGATGTGTGTCGTAACTACTTTTTTTTTTCCCGTGATCGATGTATCCAATAACTCAAAATTAAGGGAAGACCTACAAGAAGACCAAAATAAGTATCGAACCCTAAAAAAAGAAGATGCAAATGAATGGTTGAGACCGATCTCACCTACCATGCAGTGGGCTTATTACTCTGAGCGTTGCACTACATTTCAGACCCAAATGTAGTTCTGGTGAGTGTGTGCATGTCGTGCCCTATGTGCTCTTATTCCAGTCACACTTTGTGAAGTAGTGAGAAATAACTAAATGTAGAAAATGTAATAGCATGTGTGCATGGAATAGAATAGAATCCCTCCCCCTATGAAGTGTGATGTAGACTTCCTAATTATGCCTTAATGATGGAGCTATGTGGATACAAATGCAATAGATGGATGCAACTCTAGATGAGTGATAGTAGTAGATGATGCTAGGTCCCTCATTATGGTATCATAACTTTATATTTATAGGGTTCTCTTGATCGATTTCATAATTAACCCCGACATGGCCGACTAGGAAAAGATAAGAATAAGAAACAACTAGAAAGAGCCCAAAAAGTGGCGGGAAAGTAGAAAAAGGACCGGGGACCCCTGGTGGGACCAGGGCATCGAAGGGTGCCCCAAGATCTACCACAGGCACCTCGGACAAAGCTAAAATTACAGTAAAATGCTGAAATAGACTTGGCATGTAGATAAAAATGTGTAGAAATGATGAAATAAAAGTAAATTAAGGTGGCCAAAAGACGGGGTTAATTAGTACTTTCTTCACTCAAGAACCTTCTAAATAGTAGTATGAGACCAGGATAAATAAATTTCTAAAGTGCATAATTTTGTGAATACATGGCACATATGAAGGTGGATACTTTTGTTTCAAGATTTTTATTTCACAGCTTGTTTTGAAACTAGGAAACAACAATTCAGGTCTTGATCATTTATCAAGGATCAATTACAGCGAGGACACACATAACATTAAGGACACGGTGCTTGATGCACGCTTTTTATATTAAACTGTGTGCCCACACACTTGGAGGATATCGCAGTATTTTTGCGCATTAGATAGGCACACAAGGTAAGAAGACATTGGAGAAAAAGTAGCTTACTATATGTACAAAGCCTTATCAGTTGATAGGAGGAGATTTGTACAAGTTGGGCCGTGATGAATTTTTGTGTTGTTGTGTTCTAGAACATAAGCATGACACCATAATGGAAGAAGCTCATGGTGAAATAGCAAGAGGAAATTATGTTGGTGATGCTAAAACACACAAAATTCTAATGGTTGGACTTTGGTGGGATGACTTTATACAAAGATACTAAGGAACATGTCAAGGCATGTGATCATTGTCAAGACCTTGCAAATTTTGGCCACAGAGATTAGATGTCATTGCGGCCTATTGCAAGCATGAAACCTTTTGAAAAGTGGGTTATTGACTTTGCAGATCCTATTTCACCACCCGCGTGTAGGACTAGAATGTGCTACATTATTACTTGCACAGACTATATGACAATGTTGTTGCATTGGTGGTTATTTTCATTGATGTCACATGACATTAATGGTAAATGGAGAGTGCAAGAGTATGCATATATGGTGGCCCTAAATGGTGCTCAGTGGTTCAAGGTGGTTTCATGTAGCTTTAGGCATATTTCATGTTGGTTTCAAGATGTTGCAAGCTCATATTGGTAGGTGGTTGGTCTCTAAAGACAAAGTAAGATTGGTTTTCTTATTTTAGAGGGTCTACAAGTCAGAAATAGTGTTTCAAGCATAAGCAAGAGGTCTCACAGGGTGTATAAGGTCATTTGGAAGAAATTGTAGTTCAAATTGGGCCATTTAGGCCTATTTCTGGTACTGATAAAGTGTGAAAGTTGGTGCAGGGCACGAAATTTTCATAGGGGCATGGAATAACCCTTAGATTAGTGTTTATAACATGTGTGAGAAAAAAATTAGGCCCATGTTATCTCTAGGATTCAAATTTCAAAATTACACAAAAGTTGGCCTTGAGAACTAGCAGTGCAAGTAGGGGTAAATGAGATGGAATAGGAGAGTTCAAGAATATCTATGGAAAATGGGCTTATGGACCATGTATTAGGTGAGTTGTGATGCTCAAGGAAAAATTTCATTAGATTCTAAGAAGGTATGTGGAAGTTATGTTAGCTTTTCTAAAATAGGCTTTTGGAAATTGAATAAAAAGATGTCTAGCTTCTTAACACTCAAACAAAAATATAGTGCATCCTTTGGATAAATCATAGAAGGAATTTTTTTATAGGACTCCAAGATTGAGATAGTGCAAAAACATTAGGACATTTGGACATGTTTTAAGAAAGTTGTGAGCATTTTTCAGGTTTCTTCTCCTTCCTGGCATGTGTCTTGAGTCTTCAAGGTCAAGTTGAGTTGTTTTGTCCTTTAATCAATATTTTGAGTTATGATAGCTATTAAGAACCTCTAATAATATATTCATGATCTAGTGATGACAAGTAAGAGGTGTCAAGGTGATATTCTCAGGTAAATCTTTCAGTGGTCATGGAATGGCAAGTTTTCTCTCTCAAGTTTGACTAGTACAGTCTTGTACAAGACCCTGACAGAGGTGAAATGTTTGCAACAAGGGCACTGAGACCTTCTTCAAGAGTCATTTGAAATGTGTTTGATCAATTTAGATGGTTGTTAGGTGAAGGTCAAGGTGTGAATCCATCTTCTTTATGTTGTTCTGGAGAGTGAAGTTAAGAAATATTCTCTCAATCCTTCATAGAGTCACTTCCCTGAGGAGTTTTTCCTCATTTTATTGCTCTTGATCATCATTGACCTCATATACAGAGGCTAGAGCAACTTTTCAAATCATAAGTAAGGATCCTTTAGGCAAAATGATTAAGTTTTTATCTTCTTTCTTGTTAACAAGTTATCTTGACTGCATTTTTGGATTTTAGGAGCAAATAGAGTCCTTTCATAGGTGAAAATTGGTCTGAGGTGGTGTAAGTAAGGTGTTTTTGTCATAATTCAGTCTTCATATCTTCTAAAATGATCTCTTAATAACTTTTTACATGTCTAAATCCTTAAACCCAGTTCTCTGTCATGCACAACCATCACTTTACTCTATAACTTTGCTTTCTGGGAGTGCTTAGAGATGTTTCAAGCCTAAAAACTTGTTTGGAGAAGTGAAAGGGTGACTTCACAAATCTATGACACTTGAAAAAATTTAATTTTTGATGCCTAGAATTCAATGACACAAACCCAATGAAAACCCTATGACCATTGGCACATCACTCAGCCTAGACTGAGCGCTCACCCGAACCGCATACAAGTACTAGGTCCCTCTTTAGGGTTGTTATAGCAGGATGTTAGCATGACAAAGACTTAACATATATAGTTCCATTACTAACACATCATTCTACAAAGCATACCAAATCTATATCCAAGGAAAAACAGAACTAAGTACTAACCATGATGAGATCAAAAGCATACTAGATTCAGATACTCATAGAACTAATACTTAGATTCAGTCAATATCCTCCATTATATTCAATGCATTAAGTTACAGAAGCTTCATTACAATATCAAAAGTATGCACATAGCAGCATAACACTGTATGTCTCAATCTCATCACCTCTCTGTCATGATCTCCTCTATTATATATCTATTACACAGTCTACTACATATATATAAGGGTGGGGACTTTCCCTTCACCGCTTATCCATTCCAAAAATAGGTCGCATGCTATTCTTAGCCACATGCCTTTACAAAACTAACCATACATGCAATTGCGCTAACAATAGACTACTACTAGCTAACTGACAATAGCAGATCTATTTCCAGCCTGTGTCCATGCAAAGTGCTTCATGTCCAATCCTCCAAAATATCCAATGCATGGCATACACGTCTCTGCCTCATTTTTGTGCTCTGCACACCATTTCTAAAAATAGACCTTATGAGTGAAAACGGCTAAGTCCCAAAAACTAAACTTCTATTATGCACGTGTGTTCTTCCTATCCATTCGCGCCTCTGCGTATGACTTGTTTTCCCACGCAGACTTCTTGTGTGCTTTCTCTGTCAAGTGTTCTTTGATCAACATTACCCCACACTAATTTCATTGTCACCCCGACAATGGTTATCTCCAGAAACTGAAGCAAAGAATAGAATAATGGAAAGAATGGAAAGAATGAAAAGAATGTATCAAAGAATATCTTTACTCTGCAGTCTCTTCTTTAGTTTGAACAACTAGTTCAGGATATTCCTATTTTATTTCAGCCTCCAAGGTCTACCATTCAGTGAGTGCTTGCTCTGATTTTTTTAGAATGTCCACAATAATGGACTCCAATTCATCCCTCGCAATCTCCCCTTTTTCATTTTGCAAGACTAACACAATGCTTTGGACATTGAGGTCATTCTTCCCTCTAGTAAATCCATCTTCTGTACAATGAGCTTCCCAAGATCTTCTAAGTTTGAGTCTTGTGTGGTTCTTGTCTTTCATTGTGAGGGCCTCGCGCTTCTGCTTAACCATTGACAATATTTCTATGCAGCCCAATGTTTCATCCTTCATTTCTCTCTGGACCTCATTGTTCTCTTCCAAGGTCTTTATGTTGATAAGCACCTCTAGAGCTATGCAGATGTTTAAAGCCTAGTCTACTTTCTTCAATTCTTCTTGTAGCGCTTGTAGTAGTCCTTCATAGGATGCAATCTTCCGCATCACTGAAGCCTTCTCTCATTCTACCTCTTGTGTTGGATCCTTTGGCATTGGCATGCGCAGAGGTTCATCTTCAAGTACTAGGTCCACCAACTTTCCTACATAATGTATTGTTGAGGGAAACATTTGTGGTACCTTTGGCTCCAAGTGTGGCCTAGCTCTTATGACATTGTCACCAATTTCCTCTACAATACTTGATAAATACAATTTTCTTCTTCTGCGCTAAGTCCCTCTCTTGTGTTAGGCATGTTATTTCTCCATCCTTAGTTTTAATCTCCCCCTGAGCACCCTAATTGTGGCAGCCTTGTCCATATTCCACCTTGCCACCTCTATTGAGACTTTGACCAATGCATTACTCACCTATTCATCTGA
Source organism: Taxus wallichiana var. yunnanensis (assembly GCA_018340775.1). Taxonomy (NCBI): domain Eukaryota; kingdom Viridiplantae; phylum Streptophyta; class Pinopsida; order Cupressales; family Taxaceae; genus Taxus; species Taxus wallichiana. Next base: position 531,079,689 of record CM031244.1, read on the forward strand.
CATGATAGTAGGATTTATTATCATGTGTCGGCCTGAGGCATCTTATTCAACCTCCGTGATATGCATGACTCCTCACATACATCAAAATCTAGCTCATCCATGTGTGTGTGCATAGACCATGACAACTAGCTTATTCGTGCGCACTGTGGCCATATCTTCATCCATGAGCTCCCAGCCATATAAGTCTTTCTGTGTTAGCGTGCTCTGAAATGGGCGCGGAAATTTTACCTATGTCCTTTACATAACCCATGGCTGGTGGAATGTGTTCTCCACTTGTTCTTCTAGACTATTGCTACTTAGGAACTTTAGCTTCCAAATTTGGGACTTGTGTCTCCATGTCATGAGCAGTCTCTGTAGCTGTCTCCTATGTTCCCTTTTCCTCCTCTCCTCTTTCCTTCGATTCCTCATCCTTTTGTTCTTCTATGTTCTCTTGAAGTGCAGGAGAATTAGGTGCACTTTCCTCGACTCTTCCCTCCTCCTCATTCAACTTCGGTTTTGTTATTCTCCATCGTTGGCTTTAGTTAGAGACATACCAGTTTTGCTCCAACATATCCCACCACCAAACTTATTTGTTTGATGCTCAAACACATCAAATGAGTCTTTCAAAGATATAACACCACCCTAGATATACATATTTCTTCCTTAGTGTGTGGTGAGTCACAATATACCTTATCCGTGTTGAATGTCGATCGTGACGTTTGTAAACTCACGTGAACCTGAAACCTAAGGCATATGGAAATTTACACCAAGAACTCCAAATGGTGATAATCCAAAGGCCTATAATAACATGTCTAATTATTTTACAATCTCACCATATGAATTACTATGTTATTAACATGGAATTATTACAATATCACCCATGAATTACTCCAAGTGTTACCAACTCCACTTGATTCCAATAATAGTTATGGGAGAAACTTCACAATTACTCCTCTTGATGACTTCCTTAACACACCTTCACAAAGAATCTTTTATTCATAAAATAATTATTACAACTTTACTCTATGATAAATGAGAGGGGATGGCCTCTCCATTTATAGGAATTCAAGCTTATCCACCCTATCTCTAAAATAGGATAGGAAATCTCTTCCAGCCAATCATATTCCATGCCTAAACTCTTTCCTTTACATGTAGGCTTATCTTCTAAGATAAGATAAACCTTATCATCTCACATGGGTTCCACCTTTTTAGACTTTTCTACAAATAAAATACACAAAATATTTATGACATCACTCCTTTTCCTTATTACAAATATAATATTTCTAATTCCTAATCATGTAGACCCTACTTCTCTACTTACCCCAACTTTGACATTTTAACATTACCAGACCACTTACGACAAATATTTACTTTTTACCACAACATTCCTATTGTACTTTGACTGTTACCGTACTCTACTTTATCATGCACCGCACTACTTATGCGCGCCGTTATCTTCTATTGGACGCCACTACTAATTATACTTAACAACATCCTATTCCTAATACATACATTAATAAAATAGAAATTACGGAGGAAAATTTTAATGTCGACATTTTCCCCTTCCTAGCTTCTACTCCATCCTCAGAGTAGACTCTTATGGACATTCTGAAAGCTGGTGCCTGAAAAATCTTTAACTTGTCATGGTTGACCCATTTCATAATGGGAGTACCATCCAATTCCTCCAATTGATATGTACCATTTTCATGCACAACTACTATTTTGTAGGGCCCCATCCATTTGGGAAGAAATTTTCTCTACCTTCTTTTTTTGTATCTGGAATCATATACTAGAACCAAGTCATTCACATGAAATGGAGACCAACGGATCTTTTGATCAAAGTATTCCTTCTGCTTCATTTTCTTCTTATAGCTTGTATCCTTCACTATTTCCCTCATTTCCTCTAGAAAATGAAGATGCACCAACCTTTCTTTTACCGAATCACTTTCATCCATCCTTTCATTTTTCATAACTCTCACAAAGGGGAATATCAAACTCAATAGAAGAACTAGATCAATGCCATAAGCCAACTAAAATGGGGAGTATCCTTGTTGCTGACTTTGATGTTGCCCTATATGCCCACAATGCTGCATGAATCCTTTTATCCCACTTATGTACCTGCAAGGCTGCATCTTTTACTAGAATTTGACATAACACAAAAAAAATTTGTTCCACCTGTCCATTTGTGCTTGGCTTGTATGTTGTTGCCTTCCTGTGCTTAATAGAAAACTTGTTGACTAGGGCTTCTACCACCTCATTAATGAAGTGGCTTCCTTGATCTGATTACAATTTCTAATGGGAAACCAAATCGGTGATAATGCGTTCATATATGAACCTTGCCACTTCATCCATGGAAGTTGTTTTCAATGGCCTAGCTTCAACCCACTTGGTTAAATAATCTGTGGCAACTACAATATACTTATTTTGCATGGGGTAGTTGGAAGTGGACCTACAATATCTATTCCCCACTTTTCAAAGGGACCAAGTGGAATAATAGGGCATAATGGAGCTGATGAAGTCTTACGGTTACCATGTGTTTGACAAATATCACATGTCTTACAATAATTATAACAATCTCTAAAAAGAGTGGGCCAATGATAACCTGCATCCAAGATCCTTCTTACTGTAAGTTGTCTAGAGAAGTGTCCTCCACATGTACCATTGTGGAATTCTTCTATCAGCTCCTTCCTTGATCACGTCCAACTCGCTTCTCTTGACTTGTCCATCGTGTCCTATTCGAAATAATACTCCATGCAGAATAGAATATGGACAACTGGATTGAGTAATCTTCCTCTTAGTCTTTGCATTGGCACCATCAGAAACTTGAATTCATTCAGATAATTCCAAATATCTATGTATTCACTAGGGATTGTGTCAAGGGATAACAATGTTGCATCTGGAAAATCATCATCATCACAAGATGAACCTAAACCATCATAGGCTTCGAGAGAGTGCATCTGCATTGACATGCTTCTTTCCTGGCCTATCTATAATATCAAATTCAAATTCTTGTAGAAAAATTATCCATCTTGCTATCCTCCCTGATGGGTTAGGCTTATTTACAATATATTTTAGAGCCTAATGATCTATTACAACTATAAATTTCTACCCTAGCAAGTAATTTCTAAACTTCTTTACAAAAAAATGATAGCTAGAGCCTCTTTTTCAATTACAGTATAATTTACCTCAGCACTGCTCATTTGTCTGCTCCCAAAGTAAACTGGATGATCATTCTCATTTTCATCCTTTTGGCTCAGAGTACTTCCTAGTGTTGCATCTGAGGCATCAATATACACAATGAATGGCTTGCTCCAATCTGGATTCTTTAAAATAGGTGAAGACACCAAAGCCTCCTTCAGTTGTTCAAAAGCTTCATGCACCTTCTTTCCTGGTTCATAAGTAACATCCTTCTTCAAGAATCTAGGTTAATGGTTGTGCAATCTTTGAGAAATTCTTGATGAACCTTCTATAAGTAACCCACATGGCCTAAAAATGATCTCAACTTACTTCTATTCATAGAAATGGTAACTCTTTGATTTTTGAAACTTTATCAGATCAAGACCAATACCATCTCTCGATACAACATGCCCTAACAAAATGCACTTTAGAACATCCAAAGACACACTTTTATAGGGTTTAGTGAGGCTTGTGCTTCATCTAACCTTTGAAATGTTGTCTCCATCTAGTGCAGTGGTCCATCTTGCTCCCATAGATGCAAAAATCATCCAGAAATACTCTGATGAAGTTCCCAATGTAGGGTTCAAACACCCTATTCATCAAGCGTTGGAATGTTGTTAGAGCATTACACAACCCAAAAGGCATAACTCTATAAGCAAACGCTCCCAAGGAGTGGTGAACGTGGTCTTTAGTTGATCTTTCTCTCGCTATACGAACTTGGTTGATCCGCTATATATCCATCAAAGAAACTATAAAGACTCTGGCCAGCTACTTCATCCAAGATCTGATCTGAGAATGGAAGAGGGTAATGATCCTTCTTTGTTGCCTTGTTGAGCTTCCTATAATCAACACAAATGTGTAGTTTCCCATTCTTTTTTATTGAGATCACAATGGGAGAAACCCATTCTAAATTCTCCACAACAAATATGAATCCTGCATCAAGTAACTTATCTATTTCTTCTTTTACAGTCTTGGAAAAATTAGGATTCATTCTATATGGCATTTGCTTTATGGGCTTAACACCATCTACCAGCTCAATAGAATGTTCTACCCAACTTACTTGATGGAGTTCCTTGTAATCAAAAGTGAATAGGTGTATGTACCTTCAAAAGAGCTGGAGGTAGGATTCCTTCTCATTCTCCATCACAAAGATCACCAATCTTTATTTGTTGAGACGATCAACAATTTTCTTCTTCAGATAATCTTATGGGTTCATGAGTCGGTGTGACTAGAAGGATATCCATGACCGAAACATCAACCTCACTTTCTTCATCTTCTGTGTCCACTTCACTAGTACTAGAGTAATCAGAGGATGTCCAATCATCAGTTTCATCACTTGAATCCATAGGTTCTACCTTATGATGTCGAGGGATCACGTTTATCTTCACCCTCTCTCTACCACGTCCAAGTGTCATGAAGCCTTCATTCCAGTAGTTTCTTGCATGAACTCTCCTTAGCCATGGCCTTCCCAACAACATTGGGTATGCAATAGTACCATTTTTCATCACCTGAAAGTCTACCACACATACAACACCCATAATAGATATTGCCACATTTGAAACAACACCTTCTGGTTTAGTTTTTCCTTTATTTAATGACCTTAACATAAGTGTTGAGGGGTGATCAATTTTTAAACCCAACATATTCATTATAAACTCATTCATTACATTAACTGCAGCACCTCCATCAACTAAGACATCATGAATTGAAATACCATTACATAATACCTCAGCTTGTGGAGCGTAAGGATCCGCCTCTACCTCCAAAATAGGTACCTCAACCTCCTTACTTCGTCGAGCATTGAGTCCACTTCGCAGCTCCCGCCTCTTCTCAGAAGACATAGCCAGAAGTTGACCATATGTAATATTTGCAGGCCTTTTGGACATATCTTCTAAGATGGAGTATGGTCCTTGCTCCTGTGAAATCAAAAATCCTGCACACCCAACTTTTTTCTCCTATGTTTCTTACTAGTTTCTCCTTTCATCTTCTTAGGATCATTTCCATCTTGGTTATCTTTTTCTTTCTTTTTTTTGTTATAAACACATCTACTTCATTATTTATGCTCCTATCTACTACATCAAAAGAATTCACAGTGTTTTTCCTTTATCATTATCTCTTGTACTAGATGTAGAAGCTCTATCTGGACAATTATACTTATAATGACCCTTTTTATGACAACCATAACATACAACTTTAGTTATATTTCTTTTTGACCTATCTCCTCCCGAGAACTAAATTCCTTTCCTCAAGAAGATTAATAGTTAATCGCCCATCTTCTTGAGCAGATCTTCATACTCAGAGATGTACTAGGGAAAAGATTTGTGCTCACCGAGAGTGGTCAGGATTCTGACCAAAGGTGTTGGTGTAGGCTCTACCTTAGCAACAATTTTTTTGGGCTCCTCTTCCATGCTTTCTTCTTGCCTTCTTACAATCTCCTTTGCTTGTTCAATGGTAGCTGGGCGGTCATACTTTACTCATTGTCTGATCTCTGGCTTCATCCCAAGAATGAAGTGCTTACAGAGGAGATTATCCACACCATTCATCAACCCATCCACTAATCCTTCCTTCCGGATCTGGGCATCGAGCTTCCTCCTTAGCTCTAGAACACGAGCATGATAATCCCTTATCTTCTCCTTCTCTCCTTGGGATAGCTTTGTGATATCGATCATGAGATCTGCATATTTCTGTTGTTCACCAAATTCTTCAAGAAAACTTTCAGTTAATAAATCCCATGAGTTTTTCACATTATCACCTAGTGTTTCAAACCACCTAAGGGTGAACCATCCAAAAAGGTAGGAAAAAATTCAGTCCATTATTCCCTTCTTATGAGGCCATTACAAATACAAGATCATTTAAACTCTTGAATGAAAGAGGAAGCATCTTCATTAGATTGGGCTGAAAAATAGGAATCTTCCCCATTTTTAAATGTAACCACAGTGAAATACCAACTCACAAGTACAATCAGTAAGACTTATGTGCACAAATAATTGACTCACTACAATAGAAAGTGACTTTACACCTTTCTACAGTAAAATAGGAATGACCACGGTAATCTTACATTTACTATGGTAAAACTTGACTTACTACGGTAAAAACTGACTTTACTGTGGTAAACACTATTTACGGTAAAAAGTGAAGTTACTGTGGTAAATACTATTCACGGTAAAAAATAAAGTTACTGTGGTAAATACTATTCACTGGTAAAAAAAAGTTACTGTGGTAAATACTATTCATGGTAAAAAGTGACTTTACCATGGTAACTACTAGGCACAATAAAAACAAGGTTACCCTCCTATTGATTTATGACTAAGTGGGAATATCTCTCCAGAAAATCCACCAACGAGGAATGGTCCCGGCAACGGAACCAAAATGTCAACACGAATCCGCACTCTGATAATATTTCACCGAACTCCTCGTGCTATGATTATTTTAGTAATGCATAACTTTTGGTTTGGTGGTAGTAATCTGAAACACAACAACAAACATAACACAAGAATACCATAGACTATGACAAAAAAAAAGAATGATGACAAATCTGAAATACAACTGTAAAATATATTATTAACATGGAATTATTACAATCTCACCCATGAATTACTCCAAGTGTTACCAACTCCACTTGATTCCAATAATAGTTATGGGAGAAACTTCACAATTACTCCTCTTGATGACTTCCTTAACACACCTTCACAAAGAATCCTTTATTCATAAAATAATTATTACAACTTTGCTCTATGATAAATGAGAGGGGATGGCCTCTCCATTTATAGGAATTCAGGCTTATCCACCCTATCTCTAAAATAGGATAGGAAATCTCTTCCGGCCAATCATATTCCATGCCTAAACTCTTTCCTTTACATGTAGGCTTATCTTCTAAGATAAGATAAACCTTATCATCTCACATGGGTTCCACCTTTTTAGACTTTTCTACAAATAAAATACACAAAATATTTATGACATCACTCCTTGTCCTTATTACAAATATAATATTTCTAATTCCTAATCATGTAGACCTTACTTCTCTACTTACCCCAACTTTGACATTTTAACATTACCGGACCACTTACGACAAATATTTACTTTTTACCACAACATTCCTATTGTACTTTGATCATTACCGTACTCTACTTTATTGGTGGCACTGATCTTGGTGGCATTGTTATCTCTCTTATCTTCTATTATACTTACGTCACTACTAATTATACTATGGAGGAAAAATTTTAATGTCGATGCACTATACTATACATAAATAGTGGTATAGAGTGAAGTGGACCACCTTTCCAACTACCAAAGGAAAGTCTTTGGGGATGCATCATTTTTTTCTCAAACACCGCGCGTAGCCTATCATACCACTTCTCAGCCCTTTGCTTAACCTACTTTGTCATGGATCCCTCACATAATTACTTCTTGAAGCATTCTACGGTGACTTGTGTTCCATTGGATACTCCCATACCTTCTCCTTCGGTCCATCAGGTACTCCAATCTCCATGAACACCAGTGATAATAGAACAGCTCCAAAGCTGATCTTTCCTCCTGTGTGCACTTCCTCAATGATTGTCTCTACAATATAACACGAAATGTTGTAGACTACTCCTTCAGACATATTTTTGGCAATGTGCAGCCACATGGTGTTCACTTGTGACCACCTTTCCTGGTCATTTAACTTTGTAACAAGATGTGCGGCCACTTGCACAACTAGATACTTCTTCGTTTTTCAATGTCCATACCATGTGGACCCTTTGTACCCTAACTCCTTTCTAGTCTCCAATATTGCGGTCTTTTCTCCGGATCATCTCGCGCAGATCGTCTCTTGTTCCTTTCAACCCCATTATCGTGGAGATGAGCACGGCTAAAATTCTGACTCTGCGACCTACAAAGTAGAAAAAATCCTCGTGCACTCTGCTCATGAGCCATTGGTACAAAGGCTCATATTTCCCGTAGTAAGGGAGCTCATATAGTTGGTAAACTCCTATCTTCTACAACAGACTTTTTCAAAGAATTGTCATACACCAAAGATGTCTTCCATCGTGCGTTTATTTTTCGTTGTGTTTAATAACATGTCCAGCTCCTTATTTTCGTGGTATGGTGATTGTACTCACTCACCTTACTTTTCCTTATGTGAGAATCCCACTCTGGTGATGATAACCCCTTCTGGATATTACATCTCAAAAAAGTTTCTTTCAGGAGCCATCTCTTCTTCTTCTTCTACCACCTTCTTCTTTCCCTTCACTCCTATTACAACTGCTTTCTTGGGTGCCATTTCTACCTTACAATCCTTTGTAGATCCTTTCCACTCAAATTCTACAATGTGTAAAGCAAACCCTAGCTCGATTCAGCATTCCCTAGGTGAAATCATGTGCCCTAGCTCCTCTCTCTTATTTCACTTCACTCAAACCCTTCACCACCGGGACACAAACTCTTTCTGTACACAGATCTCTTCATCATAACTAGTTACACACCTCTCGTACCTTACTATGATCACTCGGCTCTTCACACTTGGATTCTTTCAAATACTCTTAATCGCAACGGTAAAAATGAACTCGCATCCCATCCTTATATAGATTTTCAAATTTTTGATGCATTCATTATTCCTTCACCTACCAAATATCCTCTCATTAATTGACCAATTCCATCCTTTCCACGTATTACACCCTCGCGCCTCAGCTATAACCTTCTAGCGTGCCTTCCTACCCTCTGGTCACAGACTTCTCTTCAGTGTGCTTCCTTACACCCGAGTACCTTGTCACTACACCTTCTACTGGTAGTTTCTATGGCCTCTACTTACCTCGCGTTATACTGTTTCTTCATTTATCTTCATCTTTGGTCACTTTTTAGAAGCAATCCTTTGATTTGAAGAACACCCGTAGCAACTTATTCTTTTCATCTTTCAATTCCCACAATCTTGTACCTAGATATCAACAACCACCCCACACTAAAGGGATGTGCAGTCCTCTACGCATAAACATGCTTCATGTAGTAATTAGCTTCATGCGCGCAAGCGTGCTTATTTCACAACACCAACTAAATTGAAAAAGCATAGTGACAAAGAAGGAAACACATTAAGGAAATAAAAATTGAAAACCTAATCTAAATGGCAATACTACCTTATTACAAACACCAAGAAGACTTATTTATAGTAGGGCTTCAGCCTACTCCCGTTGAAGTAACCGGGTAGTCGTGTTCCATCAAGTGCTTCTAACTGGAAGCACTGTTTCAAGGATGTAAGTGATAACATACGACCCTAACCAATGTACCTTAAGTTTTCTTGGATGGCGCAAGAACTTAGAGTCATAAAGAAGTACCATTTTTCCAATCTCAAATTATTTATCCCTTATGTTTATGTCACGTCATGCTTTCCTCCGTGCCTTTTCTTTCTTCTCTCGACACCAACGTATTATGGCTCATCTCTAATCTAACTAAATGATCTTTTCAATCCATTCTTCTAAAGCTTGTTCATCAGCTAGACCTCCAAAGTGCGCGCAATATGCAAAGAAGGTAACATAAACTCCATAGGAAGAACGGCTTATGTGCAAACACTAACTGGAAATGGTGTGGCTTTTTCAACCTTTTATATGTTGTTCTATATGCCAAAAGTACTGCAAATGCTTTATAATCCCAATCCTTTCTTCCAACATCACAATTTTTTGTCAATGTGTGGCTCAAAATTTTATTGAAAGCCTCGTTAGTTCCATTTTCCTAAGGATGATAAGGTGTAGTTTTATGGTGTGCAATCATGAATTCATCCAACAAAATTTTGATTGTCTCATTAAGAAAATGTGTGCCCTTATCACTAGTCAAACTCAAAGGACATCCATACCTTTTAATAATATGTTCCCATAGAAACCGCGTTATTGTAGTCAGTTGTCACAGATTAACATTAGTAAGTGTTGCTTCTACCCACCATGTCAAATAGTTTATGTAAGTTATAATATAGCTTGATCTAGTTCTCAAGGCGTTCTTTGAGGAAGTTGGACCCACAAAATCTATAGCCCATTTCTCAAACGGTTTCTGCTGGTAATAGGTCTAAGAGGCATTTCATCTCGCTAACCTGGTCTTCCAAGATGTTGACAATGATCACATGCCTTACAAAATTCCTTACAATCTTTATACAGGGTCTCCCACCATAATCTAGCAAGAAGAATTTTGTGCGCTATGGCATCACCTGCATAGTGGCCTCCTGCAATTCCACCATGAGCTTCTTCCATAATGCCCATGCGCTCATGTTCCAATACACAACAACGCAATATTTCATCCCAACCCATTTTGTACAAGTCACCACTAATTAACATATAAGGTGCAACGTATGTATAGCAAGTTGTTTCTTCTCTAAGGATTTCATTCCTTCTGGTGCCATCCCTATGCGTAAAAAGATAGCAATGTCCTCTAGTTCTGATGGCGTGCATTGTAACCTGTATAATTGTGCATTTGGCATGGTATCCTCAATTGCTTGTGCTTATTATCCTTACTAGTATTCTTGATAGATGGTCTCGGTCCGAATTACTTTTCCCTAGTTTTACCACAACTGTGAAATCAATCTCTTGAAATAGGAGAACCCATCGACATATGTGCCCTTGTAAGATGGGCTTATTTACCAAATACTTCAATGTCATGTGATCTGTATAAAAGATGAATGGTGTAGCTAGTAGTAATTGATGAAATTTATGCAACGCATGTATCATGGAAAAAGCTTCACGCTCCGTAGTTGTGTAATGTTTTTGTAGGAGTCAACTTTATACTAGTAAAACAAATAGGATGATCTAATATACCTTCACCAGGTTGAGCCAACACCATGCCAATAGTCGTGCCAGAGGCGTCAACATGTACATGGAATGGTTTTTCCCATGAAGGAAAACACAGAATGGGCACGGTAGTAAGTTTCTCCTTCAATGTCTTGAATGCGCATTACTATTGTTCACCCTAGTAGAATGTACCTTTCCCTTTCAGTAACTCTTCTAAAGGTGCAGCAACTTTAGCATAGCCTTTGATAAATTTTCTGTAATATCCTGTATGTCCCAAAAATCCGCACACCTCACTTTGACTGGTAGGCTCCCCTAGGCCTATAATGCCGTAACCTTCACTGGGTCAACCAACAAACCCTCCTTGCAGATTATGTGCCCTAAAAGTATCCCAAATGGTGTAGCAAATATGCACTTCTTGATGTTCAAAGAGATACTCAACTGTCTACACCATTCAAACATTAAGCACAGATTGTCACAGTGGTCCTTAACTAATCCATACATCGTCTAATCATCTAAATATACCTATAAGAAGTTGTGAATAAATTCTTTGAACACTTGGATGACTATGCGCGAAAATACAACAGCACATTTTTCAAACCAAAAGGCATGACAATATAGGTGAATCTACCCCATTCAGTAGTAAATGTAGTCTTTTCCTAATCCTCCTATGTAATTCTAACCTGATGATACCCAGAGAACCCATCTGTAAAAGAATATATTTTGCGCCCTGCAACTCCTTCTAGTATTTCCTCAGTAAATGGCGTAGGGAATGGATCTGTTACACATGCAGCATTTAGCTCCCTATAGTCCACACATATTCTAATTCGTCCATCCTTCTTGATACTAATCACCATTGGACTAACCCATTCTGACTCATCAAGGGGATTGATAATTCTATATTTCAACATGTTATCAATCTCTTCTTTGACTTTTTCACGCAAATTGGGGTTCATTCTATAAGGCCTCTTTCTAACTGGGCATGCCCCCTCTTTAAGCTTTATCTTCATCTCCCCTAACGACTCATGCATGCCTTTAAGTTCATGGTACCCCCTAGGAAATAGGTCCTAGTAGTCCCTTAATAACTCAATGATTTTTTCCACTTCAGAGTCTGACCAATAATCTCCAATTATAGCTTCCTTAGGCTCAGTATCTGTTCCAATATTCACTCGCTTTGTCTTCATAGGTTCATGATACGTGTGCATGGCCTTATCCACATTGGCTAATACCTCATGCCTTCCTGTTGAATGGTTTACATCTAGATTATCTACTTCTTCATCATCTACTAAGTAGACCATTTTTCCTTTCTCTTTCTCAAGGCAAGTGCGTTGAAGTAATATTGCATCAGCCTTTGGTTCTTTATCAAGACGTGCTCCTGAGTCCTCTTTATCTAATAATTCCTGGAGGAGTTCTTCAGCCTTGGAACTATCCCCCATAGTTAAGCACTTGATAACTTTCAATGCTTCTTCTAGTGGAGGTTTTGTAGAGAAGAATTCAAACGTCTGTGTCATTCCTACAACTAAATTCTACCAATTTCTAGTTTCTCTATGGAGTTCTGCATATACATACCAAGCACGCACGTAGCCTTGTAAAGTGGAATAAAACCGGTGCACCCATAGTGAAGGTGGTAAAGCTTCATACCCTTCTGTCCAGAGTCTCTCACACTTCTGAACATGGTGTTGAACAGGTTGATCACCATGATAGTTGCATATTTGTGTAGGTGCATTGCTCCTAAAGAACCTAGTAGCAAGAGAAACCCCAATTTCATTCCATTTGACCAAATTATCCCTGTGGACCACCCACCAACGTGTTGTTGTCCCACGTAGTGTATATGCTAGCATATTTCTCCTCTCCAGTGGGTCTATCCATTTTTCTTCCATGGCACGCAAGAAGAATACCATGGGATCCCCTTCTCCTATGTAACAAGGTACCAAGTTGTTACCTATCCTCCTTACATAACGCGGTTTAGTGCCTCAAGGGAATATGCTCTTTACTTCGTGCCCTACCAACTCATAAGTGTTGTGAGCCCAATTATCACAAGAAACACTTGTAGTATCACTAATAGATTGTGCATCCTCCCATTGAATTAGTCCTTCTTTGGTTGGTTCAATCATCTTTGGATCTTGGATGGTGCATACATAAATCCTATTCAGATCTTCTTCACTTAGGGCTCAACATAGGGTGCAAAATTTCCATCTATTAAAGGGATAATGACCCTTTCCTCCTTGTTTTCGAAACTGATATAGCCCTTGTTGAACCGGAGATCAGCATTATTTACATAACACCAAGGACACCCTAATAAAGCTAGGAAGCTATCTGATTCTACAACACTAAAACTTCAAAGTCTCCAGTGAACTTTGCTCCTTGTATGGTAATAGACACATCTTTTAAAACTCCTATGGGGTGGCCTTAGTCTGATTACCCATGAATAATACATTATAGGATGGTTGCAATGGGGGTCTCCCCATTTGTACCCATGCATCCAAAGTAAGAACATTGACTTCCATGCTTGTATCAATCAAGTATATTACTCAACAACCACCCATCCACAACAACATTCAAAGTAATTTCCTTGTCATAATCTAGGCTATGAGGAGGGATATTTTCATGCAAGATCTGCCATTTGGTCTCAATACTTGCGTGCGGAGTGTTCCCTTTTAACCAACTCCCTAATAGTGGAATGATGTTCTCCTGGCGCAACATTTTGCACACTTCTCTCAAGTCATCTATATCATTTTGGACCATCTTTGATGCTTTCTTATACTCCTTTAAATATTGTATCTCACCCTGAAGATTCCTTAGCACTTCCATGGTATCCTGATAAACCTCCTTCTAATAGGCAGGATCTAGGTACCGTGCATGAAGAATGTCATCCTTAGTGATGGTAGGTTTCTATTGTAATGCCTCACTAGCACGTGCTGCTTTAGCACGAGTCATGATCTTCACTTGTAGTGCCTCAGATTTTACTCCCACCTTGGGCATCCATTGATTGTCCACAACGACGTTATATCCTAACCATCCCTGCACCTTTTTTTCTTGTTTATGTTACTTACTCAGATGCTCATATAAGTTTGGGAACTCTTCATAGCTATGGTTCTTCCTGTAGAAAGAACATGCAATATTCTAAGGACATTCACACCTATAGTGGTCAGGAGATCTACATGTATAACATGTTCCACAAGGAAACTCACTTCTTCCACCACTACGGCCTCGTCTTCCGAATCCACCACGGTATCCTCGACCTCTACCACGGCTGCCTTCAAAACGCCCCTCATTCTAATCATAGTGCACCTGATTGTGCTCCCGGTCCTGATGCTCATTCTTTCCCTTAGAGTTATCTGAAAACTCCTATTTTTCGTACACCAATATCAATAACATCATGGATCTATCCAATCAGCTGCGGTCCTCCATGTCATGTGTTGTGGACCTACATATTTTACAATAGCTTGAAACATTCTTCCTTATCGCGCGTTGCAATAATGGGCAGCGGCTAGCATCATGGTTTAAGTGGCATATCTCACAATCCATCAGTAATGAGTGTACTGTTCTACGTGAGGACAACTATCCTTTGTGTGACCTTCTACTTCACAATCTGTACACCAAATTCCTGAGCGCATTTCATGGGCTGAATTCGCTGATAATTTCTCTAGTTATTTTTCCATAGCTGCAATTTGTGCCTCTAAGAATGGACAAATGTCAGTGTCAATACTCCCAACCACCTCAACACATAATTCTACTTCCAATGCCTCGCACGGATCAGTATATGTCTTATCTGACAATTCCCTCCGAAATGGTGTAATTAATCCCCCAACAATCCATCATGCATGTTGGCTTGTGTGTATGTCATAAGAAAGCTTTCGTAACAATGTTTTAAACCATGCATCATACTCTCTAAAACTTTCAGTAGTGCCTTACTTAATATCCTTGAGCGCACTTATACTCTTCTGCTCAAACTTAGGGATATGGAACTCTTTAAGGAATGCATCCTTTAAAGTCAGTATAATCTACGCAAGTCCGATCGTGGTTAAACTTCTTGTACTAACCGTGTGCGCACTTATGTAATGTAGTAGCAAATTGGATTTCCCTACGCTCATAAGTTGTGATTCCTTTTGCATGCCACAATATTTCACACATATGCACATGTTTAGTAGCATCTTCTATGCCCCTATACTCTGGAAGATGTAGAGACATTTCCATATAAATATTCTGGGGTTGGGGTGGACCTTGCCCACCTAATCCAGAACCTCCAGTGTTTCCCCTACCTCTAAAACCTCCAGATCCACCTGAACCAGAACTTGCCATGCCTCCTGATCCCGAACTCGTAGCTGGAATAGGTCCTATAGACATACTCCCTTGTACTCTGATAGTAGTACTATACTAAACCCCTATGGTCTGTGAAGTAGTTCCAGCTTCTAGAAGTGAATCCAACATTCGGTGTGCTCATATTTTGTGCAAACAATGCACTGAAAACACACCTCTAAATAGCAATGAAGTCATATATCCTACCATTAATGTACTTTCTCTCTTACTTTCCAAACTTTCCTACTGATTACTTGTCATACTAGATATTGGAAAACCAAGCACAAGGGCTAGGTTACCAAGTGGATTCGAGATGCATGCTCATGGCCCAGTCATCTCTGCTGGTGCGCTTCCTTGTAAGACCGAGGAGGGTTACCTATCATGCTTTCCCAAATGGGGGAGTTCCTGATGCCCTGGCTCCACGTCTTCTACGTGAGCTCCAAATCCTTCACGAGCCATCTCTCTCCTTAACTCCATCTACGCTGCAACATCACGTTTCTTCTCTATCTCCTCTCGTGTGCCTCACTATACTTAAGCCACCTTTCTTCTCTTTTCCTTGCCACTGCTAATTCTGCATCTTTCACTAATCCTGTCCCCACCCCCATGCGTGGTGGGGTTTAGTTAGCCATCGGTTTACTCTCTAGGTTCAAATTTACCATTAGGATCTTGATCGCCAATGGAATTCCTTGTAATTAAGCTCCTCGTGGATGTCGTAAGAACTGGAATTTAGCTACCTCTAGACACAAATAAGTGGAAATTGAGTATTCCAAGATATAATTATTCAAGACGCCACAAAACCACATATCCACGGATTGAGTCCAAATCAGATCAGCATCATAAAGGGCTTGGAATTCTTCCTGCGTTTAGACAAGTGTGTGATACCTCCAATTCCATTTAGATGTATAAGCAATCAACCACTGCATAATTCTACTGGAAAGATAGTGAAAAAGCTCTCATATAAACCGGTCATACATGCTGATTTTGTTCTACCCAAGTGCGTGCGTTCAACTCAGACCCAATGCTAAACCATTGTGCATATTCTTCTTCTAGATCATGTATCCATTCTTCAATACTTTCTAAGGTCAACCTGGTATGTCTTCATTGTGAACCATCCTGAAAGCAATCAAAAGAGGTCTCGCAACAGAACCAATGATGCAACCTAGAATTTAGTGACACAAACCCAATGAAAACCCTATGCACGCTGGCACATCACTCAGCCTAGATTGAGCACTCACCCAAAGTGTGTAAAGGTACCAGGTCCCTCTTTAGGGTTGTTGTAGCAGGATGTTAGCATGATGAAGACTTAACATATATAGTTCCATTACTAACACATCATTCTACAAAGCATACCAGATCTATATCCAAGGAAAAACAGAACTAAGTACTAACCATGATGAGATCAAAATCATACTAGATTCAGATACTCATAGGACTAATACTTAGATTCAGTCAATATCCTCCATTATATTCAATGCATAAAGTTACAAAAGCTTCATTACAATATCAAAAGTATGCGCATAGTAGCATAACATTGTATGTCTCAATCTCATCACCTCTCTCATCACGATCTCTTCTATTATATATCTATTACATAGTCTACTACATATATATAAGGGTGGGTACTTTCCCTTCACCGCTTATCCATTCCAAAAATAGGTCGCATGCTATTCTTAACCACATGCCTTTACAAAACTAACCATACATGCAATTGCACTAACAATAGACTACTACTAGCTAACTAACAGTTGCAGATCTATTTCCGACCTATGTCCATACAAAGTGCTTCATGTCCAATCCTCCAAAATAGCCAATGCGTGGTGCGCATGTATCTGCCTCATTTGTGTGCTCTGCACGCCATTTCTAAAAATAGACCTTATGAGTGAAAACGGCTAAGTCCCGAAAATTAAACTTTTGTTTCACGCATGTGTTCTTCCTATCCATTCGCGCCTCTGCCTATGACTTATTTTCCCAAGCAGAATTCTTGTGTACTTTCTCTATCAAGTGTTCTTTGATCAATAATTTCACTCAAAAACAAGGAGAAATCCATTTGTACATACTCTCGAGCCTCGCACACTTGCTTTGGTTACCCCGATCTAGGGTTTTAAAATCGATTTTTGGTCGTATAATTTTTTTGTACACAACCAAATCTCAAGAAAATTTACTCAAATCTCTATAGAGACCGACACAACTTCATTGCAAAAATATTTTGAGATTTCATGGTGAGAGATGAGATATTTTTGTATTAAAATTCTTCAAAACCCATGTACAATTGTTTTTGACGCTAAATGAGCATTTCTTTGATTTACAAGTTAATTATTGCTCATTTAATCACAAAAACAATTGTACACGGGTTTTGAAAAACTAGACGATTGTTGATTTTGCACATAGGTGGAATAAGTGTCAAGATCAACCTCATTTTTTTAATAATCTCCTTTCGGTGAATGCAAGAATTTTTCTGTAGAAGTTAATACTTAGAAATGGTGAAGAGAATCTCACTATGGGAAAAACATGAACTAAATGCATATAAAAACTAAGCATAGCTAAAGTGATCTTCGAATGAATAAAGTGTAGAGTTGATGTCACGGGAAGATTTAGGTTAGTTTGTAACTCTTTTGGTTTGTCTTCTTTTCCAAGTAACTTCACATAGGTGAAGGTGGATGGTGTAGGAGTTCCCTAGATTGAGTTGAAAGGTTGTTTAGTGGAATGTGAAAATCCTTCATCAATTACACTTATGTGTTTTGATCTTCAATATCGAATGGGAGGTGGACATTCATTCTTGTCCTATCCTTACACACAAAGTATTTTGAATTCTTAAGAATATTTGAAGGGTCAGGAGCTTGAATAGGTGTAAAAATAATTTTGAGAACAATTAAGGTGTGCTTGTAAGAAAAGTGGAAGATTTTTTTCTCAAGATATGAAATACAATTAAACAAAAGATGACAAAGTGGTCTTTTGATATACTAGATAAAAAGTGGAAATACGGTGAAAAAAGCTGAAGTATATAAAAGGAATGATAACCAGATCGTACTCAAGCCAAGAACTCAAATGCTAATCAAACACCACGATTAATAAGATGAAATCAATTCGCCAGAATAAATTTATATAAAACCTTTGTAAACAAATGAGCAACAATGTCATATATTATTATGGAACTCAATGAAATACAATGAGAATGGGTCTTGCTTATATAGGTAAGGAATAACAATCTAAGAACCATTTAAGGTCGTAGATCAACCCCTAAATCAAGGAAAGAACTAGTCAAGGCCATAGATTTAGGAAATAACTAGACATAAAGGATCTAGTCAAACCATAGATCAAGGAAAGAACTATACCTAAAAACTAGATAATATCCCCTAATATCTAAATAAGATAAAAGAAATATCCACACACATAAGTGGGTGAGGATAAATACAATAAAGGTAGATAAAGTACCTAGGTTAGCATGAGCTAAGGTAAATACCTACTCTAACAATATAAAAGTATGACAATAAGATATGAAATAGAGGTGTGTGTGTGTGTGTGTGTGTGTGTGTGTGTGTGTGTGTGTGTGTGTGTGTGTGTGTGTGTGTGTGAAAGTAATTGATGAATGAATAACATATAGTGAAGGTACTTGAGAGAGTTAAGAAGTAGAGATATAGAAAGTTTGAAGACATTGAATAGAATCTTATAACAAGAAACTACATGCAAGTCATAATATTGAATCGGGAACAAGTAAGACAAAGGCATTAAGTGACACTTGAAACAGGTGACATTGTAAGACTTGAAACAGAGTTGTGATATTAGGGCAAAACCATGATTTTATTAAGAAGATGATTTTTTTCAAATTGAGGATCAAATTTGTAATTCAAGGTGAGAAGAAGAATTCAGGAATTGGCAAGATAGCATGGGTGAATTCTTGTACAAGATATTGCTAATTTAGGGCCACTATCAAGTGTTCTTAGCATCAAATTTGAAGTGTGATAAGATCTTATTGTATCTACTAAGTTGAAGTTCAATCCAATCAAGAAGTGGGTGTTTTCATGCAAGTTGTAGCTTGCAAACTATCAAGTTGGTGCTTGACTTTTAAGTTGTAGCTTTAGTAGTTGAGTTACAGCTCAACAAAATTTTGTAACCTTTGGCCGATAGTGTTGTGGTTCGGTGGGTTTATTCCCAAATTGGTGTTTGGCATGGAAGCTATACTTCCTGTTGAATTCTTGTTATCATCACTATGTATTGCACATGCAAGTAGACTAGATGATGAACAAGTTGTGGAAGAGTGCATTGAAAAACTGATGTAGTTGGATAAGCAGCATGCCATTGTGCGTTGGAGCCAGAATACTGAGAAGGTGATATAGAAGGCATGACATGATAGACACATTAAGAACAAGACATCTGTAGTTAGCAAGATGGTCCTTCTCTATGACTCCAAGTTTGTGCACCACCTAGGGAAATTGAAAGTGCATTGGTTGGGACCTTGTTTCCCGGTTACTTCAATGGGAGTAGGTTAAAGCCCTACTCTAAATAAAGCTTCATCGTGTTTATAATAAGGTAGTATTTCTATTTAGATTAGATTTCCCTTTTGTGTGTTTATTTCAGTTGTTTTTATGCCTTATTTTTGAATTTTCTTATTTTGTTGAAATAAATGTTCTTACGCGTAATAATCTTATTACTATATATTGAGTTCATGCGTAGAGGGTCATGCATACTTTTAGTTCACGGTGAACCAAAGTGCGAGTACATGACATAGAAAAAAATCATTGGCATGGGGATTTATACAGGTTGGTGCATTTGAGGGTGTTCTCTGAAGTATTGTCACGGAAGGAAAAGGTACTACAGGTGCTAGGGATGAAGGTTCTCTTAAGAAACTTGTTTAGGATGTATACCACACATGAGAAAAGGTTTGCATAATGTAGTGCAAGGTAGATAGTGGCATTGTAAACTACTTAGTATGAGGCGCATAGGATTATGTACTTTGGCACATAGAGGCACGTGTAAAGAGGCCTGTAGCTTTGTGAAGTAGTGGGGCATGCCGAAGTTTATGACTAAGGTACAAAAGAAAGCAAAAAAACATGGAAAAACAAAAAAATGTAATTAAAGCTAAGTATAATGGTAGGTGGGGAGTAATTAATGCAAGAAATTCAAAAAATATATAAAAGGAGTGCAAGTGACTTCATTCTTACCTTACATATTTAAATATTCGAGCCTTGAAAAGTGAATTGAAATGCGAATGAGTGTGAAGTGTGAGTTCAGATGAGATTCCATCAAACCAATGGAATTTGGTCATGGTCAAAGTAGAGCTCCTTTGAGAGAAGTGTGAGAGTGAGTACAAGGCGTGAGAGGAGTAGTGTTCAAGAAACTAGGGTTTAGAAAGAAGAAATCAGAACTAGGACACTTGAGTTTTGGGAGATAGTGGCGAGAGGAAGGCAAGGATAAGTTGAGAAAGTTGGATAGGGCACCGAAAAGAGCACCTGTAATGGCCACAAGGATCAAAAAGTAAAAGGAACCTAAGGTAGAAGTAAAAGAAGCGCTCGAAGAGAGATTTTCTAAAATGTAGTATCCTGAGGGCGTAATTATGGGGCATGTTTTTCAATCCCATGTCCGAAGAAGCAAAGTGGGTGATTACAATCATCACACCAGTTCAAACAAGGACCAAATAGAGAAAGAGTTGATAAAGAAGACCAATCTTCGAACTGGGGATGTTAAACCCAACTACGATGATGAAGGGTACAAGACTTTGGAGAAAGTAGGAGTTTTGTAAATTTATGAGTTGTCATACTTTGGAAAACCAAAGAGACTTTACCAATGGCTTATGTCAAGAGTCCATGAGGACTTCTTCTACTTCGTAGGAAGATGAGTGTGAATCACCGCACCACTGATTGGGAGACTTACAAGGTTATGGAGCTCGGGCATAAATATTTCCTTTGATATAGATGATGAAGTAGGTGTGAAGGCCACCGCAGCTTGAAATGGATTATTAGAAATGAGGGTGTGTGATGGATATCTCCAAGGTAATTGACCTTTTTGAAAACATTTCCACTCATCTTTTGACTAAATTCAATAACCAAGAGAGATGGGGCCAAGTAAACAAGAAATGGCTCCACATCATGAAGAATATGGTGGAGGAAACATTGTACAATCTTGTTTCATTCATCACAGAAGGGATTATTGAGGAGGTGTATATGGGTGATAATATTTCACAGGGCACGATCCTCTTCTCGATTGTATTTACAGAGATTGAGGTTCCATATGGCCTTAAGGATAAGATGTGGCGGACACATGTTAGAAGAATTCATTGGGCCGAGAGGTTTATAGAATATACTTGTGATGGGGTCATGGGTGCCTACAAGATTAGATTGGATATGTGGTACAGAAGAATGCACGAGGCTTTCGAGCATAAGTGGTGCATACCAAGTAACTTGTTTTGCAATGTTGGATTGGAAGTCGAATTTTATAGTTTTCCAACATTACTACATTGGTAGGTTTTTCATGAAAAATAGTAAGTGGAGCCCTTGGTGCAAGTTGTCATATACCTTTATAGCACGCTACTTCTAGGCCTCTGTGAATAGATTTTCAGATTCACGAGAGTTGAGGTTTGACACGAGCACAAGGTTGACTATGACTACCACATGTTGCAAAAGACTTACGTATATCTAGGTAAGTCATCCTATATTGAGACTATGATATCAGATGATATCATCATTAACTCTATGACTTTAGCAGTTGGAAAGATAGATGCGGCTAAGGTATACATCTACCTTAAGCCTAGATTGGTAAATGGAAAATATATTGAGGATGAGCTTAAACTCTTGGAGCTGCCTAAGGAAAGCATACAATTGGGATAAGGCAGGAGCACGATCCCACCCTCCAAGGATAGAGGAGGAGGAACATCCTAAGAATGAAGAGGAGGATATGGAAGATAGCGGCATATTCAATCATGGTACTACAAGACAACCGACTGGGGGGACAAAGAGGCCACGTAAAGATACTCCTCGAGGCATGAAGAAGAAGAGGTAAGAATTGACCTTGAGGTCGAGGAGACAAAAAAAGGAAGAGGGTGGCATGGTTGAGTGGGGTTATAGGAGAAGGAGAAATCCAAAAACACATAGCACTAGCGTAGGACCCTCTGAGCCAAGTAAGAAGGTCATCGAGAACTACTTCTGGTTAAGCCGAGCCCACAAAAGAAGACAAAGAGAAGATGCAAGCTCGTGACACAAGATGATAGTGAGGAAGAAGAATTTTGGATGAAGCTACATGCAACACACGGGGTCATCATCAATTATTTATGTGGAAGGAGAAGAGGAGCACAAATAAGAAGAAGCTCGGCATGACACATAATTTCTCGGTGAACATGAAGAAGAAGGCCCCATGGGAGAAGGTGAAGGTAAAGAGCAGAGTGAGGAGGAGCCAACATGAGAGCAAGGGGTGCGTTAGGTGAGAAAGGAGAAGGTATAATTCCAGGCATAGAAAATTCATATTCCCAAAGGTAGGTAGTCTAATAGAAAAAGGGGAGAAGAATTTTTGAAAACCCTAGACCTTGGGTATGTGAATGACCCAACTAAGATCATCCGTGTGAGATTCTAAAGTACACTTGTTGTAGAATAATTATCTGGTTGGAGATGATATATCCCAAGGGCGCAAAACATGCATACGAGAAAGATGTTGAGATGGACAATGCAGACACACATGGATGAACCAGAGTTTGATGTCAACGAGGAAGCATGCATAAGTCACGAGAATGAAGAAGGTGCCTCAAGCAACCCATATAATGGTAAAGCCCACAGAGTTCATAGATGAGTAGGCTAGCAATGCCTTGACAAAGATGGCGGTAGAGGTGGCTTAGAGAAATTTGGATAAGGTAGTCACACTCATAACATTGTTAGAAGATAATAAGAATAAGGAAAAGGAAATCTAGCAATTGACTAAAGCGCATGACAATGCTTTGAGAGGTGGAAAAAGGCTATTTTGGATTTTGTTGTCGATATTGGAAGTGAGGTTTTGGAGGCGCATCTAGAATTTGATGAGAAAACACAAAAGACATACTGTTGGCCTTACATTTTTGTAAGATTTGGTTCACCTATTACTTAAGGATCGGTCGACCATCCAAGGGGGGAACTCAAGTAGACACTGTGACAAAAAAGGAGAAGAATAAGAAGATTATAGCATGCAAGATTATGGAGTACGACGTCATGTTACAAAAATTGAAGGATGAATTGAAGAAGGCAGGTTGGGAACTTGAACAACTACCAAGATCTAGAACATATCCTTAAGGCATACACACTCCAGGGAAGAAAACAAAGTGCCCGTGGCTAAGAAGGATGAGGCATTTGGCGAGAAGAGAAAATAACTATGATTACGAAGAAGTGTGACATGCTTAAGGCAAAGTGAGGGAACCACATGAAAAAATAATAAAGGATTTTGGTTCGCGGTGGTGCAAAAGATGGAATTTATGGAGGGAATGATTTCAGGCCTGACTAGAGTGACAAGGGAGCTCAAACACAAAGGGGAAGATATGACTCCAGAAGAGATGGAAGGGATAGTTAGGACAATGTTGGATACAATGAAAAAGGGGGTTAGCGAGAATGAAATGAGCTGGAGAGAACAATTAACAAAGAGTACCCGAGATTTTTTTTCCAATTTAGGAGTAGGGAACAACACGCGTGTTGAACATTCTTCAATTATTTCATTCTTTATACACAAATTATTTTTCATTCTTTATTCTTTGTATCATGGAGAGATAATTTAAAAAAACAAATTGTTGAGGGTGGTAATATAATTATTGTGGGGTTGAGAAAACAAGTATGAAGAGCATACAGGATAATGAGGCATGCAAGTGGGGCGAGTATATGCATACAAGTCAATTCACCGAACGCACACACGCCCATGAAGATAAACTTAGGACTTAGCCGATTTCGTAGTTATGGGCTAAAAATAGAAAAGCGAGTTGGAGTGCGGATCAAGCAAAGGATAAAAGTAAGGAGACTTGATGACCAAGGAAAGTCTATTTTTGGGATAAATCACATGCAGAGTGAAGATGAAAGATCATGCATGGATCGAGCTATTATTAGGATTAAAGAAAGTTCTATTTATAGGATAATATATTATTAGCTCCATTGTAAAAGCATGCATGCCTTATGGTTATTTTTGGATGTACACGTGGTTATTTTGAGCATGCATTCTATTTTGAAAATGCATGGGCGGTGAAGAGAAAGTCCATACCCCTCTATACATCTATTATATGTCATGGTTTGGAGTACCATAGATGAGAGATCAATGATATTACATTACTCTGTTGTACTTGTGTGCATGACTCTGTGCTACTGATATTGACTGTTATGTGTTCAGCTTTTGTTATGTAATACTTTTGTGTAATGGATTATGGAGGATGGATTATGGTTATTGATGTATCTAAATATGGAGATTTGTTCTTGCATTTGATCTTGGTTGTGATCTGATCTGTTATCTTTCCTTATTACATGTGTTTTCATTCTAAGCTCATGATATCATGTTTGTAATGATATGCACTTGAATATATGCTTGATATTGGTTATTATGGACATGTATGCTAACATATTGACAATCAAGCACGGAGGAGGAACTTGTTAGCTTTGTGTGCTTGAGTGATCATTCGATATGTCCGAATGAGGTGTCGCACGCATAAACAATTAGGTGGAAATAAGAGACTACACAAGACTTCAAGGATTACAACATACACCAAGTAGATGTCAAAAGAGCTCTCCTGTCTAAGCTAGAAAACACATACATATAGCTTGTTATTCGTGCTCTAACACATATCACTTCAACACTTGAGATCATCCCTTGGCTTGCATTGATTTTTTAACAAATTCTTGCAAATTTCATTGTTTTACTATCCATCACACCTTCATGGCATCTAGGACCCTAGTGGATACCACATATATTTAATCAAAGATCAAATAAGCTCCCCGACTTGGTGAGATAACTCGGACTGTATATGACTTTTTCTCTATTCTCTATGTCTTTTATCTCGAGTCATAACTCGCCTTGTAGAATTTGATCACTCCTTTTGGCTTCCTCTTGTACAAACTCCCAATATCTAATACATATCTAAGATCTTTGCAGATCATGAAGTCATCATTTTCACACTTTGCATAGACTTTACCCTTTTGATCTTGATGTACTTGTGGTAGTCACAAAATACCTTACATCTTCATATCGTGTAAGGTTGGTCATTTTCTACCCAATTCTCAATACTCTCCAAAGACAGTTGATATGCCATCTGCATGCAACATCCTGGTAGAAAAATTGAAAAGAGGTCTCTGGACATGGAACCAAAATGTAGTCTAATTTTCTCATACATCGTGAGCTAGGCACGGTGGCACTTCATTCAGAAATCATAAATGCTCACCCAAGGGGTGCACAACTACCAAGTCCCTCCTTTGTTATGCTTGATAGGAAGTTAGCATGCATAATCATCATATTTTTAACCATTAAACCATTCACGCACAAATAATCGCATAACCATGTCAATTTGGAAACACATATAATAAGGAAGAAAATCAATCTAAACAAGAATCAAGATCAACTACATCATTATAACACCATCTTCAAATACATCAACTACCATTATCCACCATAATTATCAATTATAAATCATAAGCAATTACATAACAGAAGTTGAATACATATAATCAATCATTGCAACAATACACAAGACCATGCACATAAACATCAAAACCTAACTTTGTAACAAACATCATACATGGTGGTATGCACTCCCGCGATCTCTCTTTCTATCCATCTTCATCCTTAAAAGGTCATACATCATATATAGGGGTGGGTACTTGTCCTTCACCACCCATGCACTCTCCTAATAATAAGTGTGCTCTCAAAATTACATGCATGTTTACATTCTTAAAAATAACCATGCGTATAAAGCTTGCATGCTTTTACATTCTCTGCTAATAATAGATTAACCTAAATATAATACTTTCCTTAATTCTATAATTATCTCATCCTGTGCATGATCTTATTTTGTCTCTGCATGTGCTTTTCCCAAATTTGGTTTCCTTTGTGTGCATCCCAATCTATCCTACTTTTGTCTAATTATAAACCTTGCTTAGAAGCCACTCCTCTGCTTTTCTATTTTTAGCCATGCCTTCAGAAAATCAGTTAAGTATTTAACTTTTTCTTCCCATGCGTGAACCCTCACACACCGCTCCATCCCGTCTGTATGTTCACTCCCTTTCATGCACCCATTGCGCACGGCTTCATACCTTCACGTGTGGCACCGAGAATCACCTATAATTATCTAAGTGTACTCGATTCCATGCATTTTTAGTTTGTATTGCATGGTGTACATTTTTGTAAGTATTAATGTGTTATTTTGATATTGAGTGGTTAGTTAATCAAAATAACCTCTTATATCATTTATTTCATTCCTTATTTGATTGTAGTTGTAAAACCCTAATCAAACTCAAAATGGTGAAAATAATAAGACCATACGCACCACAACCTCGACCCTACTATACAGCTTTTAACCCCGTATAAATGGGGTTCTGTAAACATCAATGTCATTATTTATCACCTTTTGGAATCTTCAGTGTCACATTAAACCCTAGGATTCACACATGAACCTGCAAAACAAAACCCTAGCTATCCTATAATACACTCAAGTAAACATTAGATAAAACAAATTTAAATGCTTGAGTTGGAATGACCTTAGCGGTCACCCTTTGTAATTTCACGATTTTTACACTACATTTCCAACTCCATGTAGTTCTCCTAGTGAGTTGTGTTGATATACATGCAACTATTCATTGTCTAGCTTTTCCCTTGTTTTTTCACATTGATAACAGGCTAGACTACTTCATCCCAATCAAACCCTTGTGTGTTGATGAGAAAAACTATATTTATGCCCTCTTTCATTGTGTATGAAATATGTAAAAGTTCCCCTTGCTTTTCAACTATATGATATATAGAAGGGTGATTGCTAGCTAATAAATGTTTATGTTACACTTGTATATATAAATGAGTTTTTACTTTGAAATTAAGACATTAGTGGTGGGAAAGGTTGAGCCAAAAGATATAAACTAAAAGATAAAAGAGTGAAAAATGGGCCCATGTGGAGAAAATAAATAGAAAACAAAAGGGGTCAATACCATATGTACAATCCTAACCTGTTGTATGGTCTTGACCCAAGCATAAATAACAAAAAACAATAAAAGTAGGGTGTTAGAGATCTCTGTAAAGGCTCAAAATCTAATCAAAGAAGTAAAATAGCAGCAATTTAAGTTCAATCAAGTATCAAAGAGTGAATCAATGAAATTATGATGCCACTAAGATCTTGTTTCTTTGTTCAAAACTCATGTACATATAATTTTGACAAAAGCATAATGTAATAGTGATTTTGTGTAATTTTTAGTGTCTAAACTTTTCCTTTATTTTGTGCACTCTTTCAATTATGCACGTGTTCCCACCAAAATATGCACAACCTTTTAACTCATTACAAGTAAATTTTACCTTCTTGGGATATTTTATGACTTCTTACTCAAAATAATTCTTCATTTTTGTGATCTAATCAACAAGATCTTCTATATCTACACTTCCAAAATAATTGGGAACATCCAACTTTTCCTTTCTCCCATTTTTTTAATAACACGCAAGAATCATTCCTCTTGCTTATCAACATGTTTTACTTCAACCTCTTGGTTCTTATATACACTCCATTCACATCCATCATCATTTACATCTTCATCAATGAAAACTCATTTACGTTGCATAGTCTCCATAGCCTCCAAATAGGCTTGAACTACTCTCATCATCTTTGTTAGATTTGCTAATACTTGGTGATATGTTCATTCCAAATGAAAGATCCACTCTACATGTCATCTTTACTTTCCTTACAATTCTCTTATAAATCTATTATGTGACCTACACCTCTTACCCAACAACCCATATGCTAGAATATGTCTCGCAACTACTTTCTACCCAAACCTCTATGGAAAGAAATAAATCTAAAGACCGCTCACACATAAACTAGATTGATATCTAAACCAATCCCCTCAATATGAAAATATTTACTCTAATACCATAAAATTGATTTAGTTGTGGTAATGATTCCTAATGAAGATATGTTTTAGACAACTCAACATTTATCAAAGTTAGATCTCACTAAAGCAAGGTCATAGGCACAACTCTTTAACGAGAAACAACAAAATATTCTTATATTAATGTAAAGAAATATTATAAACTTAGCATAGTGACATTTCACTCTAATGATAGTATTTTGATAAGAATTTGTAATAATTCATCTTAAAATTCCAATCTTACACCCTATCCTTAGATTGAAAACTACGTAAAACTTTTACATAGTCACACTCACGTCAATTTGGTAACTTCAAACTAGATTCATTTTCCTAATTGGAAGATAGATGCTTTCCATGCTTATAACTCCTTTTGTCTATAGATTCAATAGTGATTAATGGGGGAACAAATATTTCTTTACGAGTAATAATAACTTGCAAATATTGATGGGTCGTTGTTATTTCTAATCATTTAACCAACAGATTCAATTGTCGGTGTCATTCTCAAACTAGGGTTGTGTCCTAGGTTGTATGAAATGAATTTGGATGCAACACAGTTGTTGTGGTGATTCTCTTTTGGGGGTTTTAATTTTGATTTCTCTCTTGTTTCTCTTCTACGCTATCAAAGTAAATGCAACTCTACGTTATTGAAATGAAAGACAAAATTCAAGAAATATGTCTATTCTATTAAAACAACGTTGTTGTGGTAAAAATGCTTTCAAAGGAAACTACTTAACTGAATTAAAATGCACACACGAATTGAAATGCTCACATGAATTGAAATTCTCACTTTGGAATTGAAGTAATGGAAAGGAAAGTTACTAAAGAAAGGAAATATAATATTGCATTCAAACAACCATTCAAATCAAAGTACTAGAACTGAAACTTATCAGAAATAATGATCATGCACGAAATATCAACCCTCCAATCTCCTCGGGTGAGTGGGCCCTTTCTCTCCTTCAGATTGAGGTAATTCAACACCAATAAATACTCAAAACAACATATAGATTATATTGATTTGAGAAAGTTCGAACATGTTTTATCATAAAACTGTAATAACTACTAACTGGTATAGAATTGTACTAAAGTATATCAACTAACAACTATGAAACAATTTCAAGAAGGTGTCTTTATAGACACAATTAGTTACAGATCGTGCCACAATGATAGGCCATGAATTCAACTAAATAACAACCTAATTAAATCTCAATGGCACCCTATAATATAGCTAAAAATAGGGCCCTCATTTGTAGGTTCTTTATTAGGAAAATCCTCTAGAATGACATGGTGGCGAGAGACTCGGTCTTCTTGATTGTTACTTCCACAAAATTGGCAAAGGATGTGCTTTATCAACCTACACAGTCATCACATTACTCATAAAAGTAATTAGTGGGAACTTCTACGGTCATTAGTTCACATGAGACAAGAACAAGAGAAATGCATCAATCTTACTAAGAATATAACTATCTAGAACATCCCCATACATTAATTAACATAATTAGGAGCAAATCAATAGTCATATGGATGATATAATAAGTCAATTTATGCACTCATCAAATATTATCTCAAATGCCTCGATCGCCATTGATCTTCCCAACAAATTTGCAAGTAGATCATTAACAAATATCCTTCATTTGATCAAACTCTACCCAATTATTTGGTTTTTTATCAGCCACGAAAAATGAATCAAGGCCCAAGTTGTCTCCCTCTAGCGTATCGAAGCTTATAAGAGTTTATGTTAGATGTAGATACAATCAAGGAAATAAGTGATTAAGGTCCTACAAAAACACAAAGCTTTGTGACATATATAATGTTTAGTGGCCTAAAGAGTATTAAGTGGTGTCTATATTGTTGTGTGGAATAAAAAGACATCAACAACATGTGAAAAGGATTCGTGGTTTACCGGCGCAAGAAATAGTGTTCCACAATAAGGGGAAAATGCATAAAGGTTTAGCAACTTTGGTAGGCACATACAACATAAAACTCATTGTGATAGCTAAGAATAACTTTATGTGGCATGAACAATACTATGCCGAAAAGTATAAACTTTTATGACTTTCATAAGAAATGGATAAGTGTTGGCGAGAAAATTTTTCAAGGACAAATTGATGGACTTCTTGCCAATGCTCTAGCAGTCTAAGTCCCTCTACTTAACTAGTGGAGTTGTCGTATATGCATGTGTGAGTGAAAGTGATTTTTCTCCGGGTGGTCTTATGGTCGGGGATCCAGCAGGGGTACTCCACTGACCTTGCAAAAATCTAGCAATCTCTTGCTAGGGAAGACTTTGTCTGAAGAGTGGGAAAGGGGAGTGAGAAAAGAGGTAGGAGAACTAATGTTATAGGTAGAAAATCATATTCTTGCACACACTAGTTGGAAGTTTCATCACATGCACTAAAATTAAGAGGAAACAACTCTGCAAGTAGCAATAAGACCAAATAGAATTTAATGAGCACAAAGTATCAAGAAATCCCTTAGTCAAAGAAAGCTAGAAACTCCTTCTTGTATTGATTGCTCAAAAAAAGTTATACATAGTGGAGAAATGGAGGAAATTTGAGAATGAGGGAATGGAAGAATTTGGCTATCTCCTTTGTTCTCTCAATGCACTCTTGAGTTTACAAAATCAATCACCAACCCCTTGAAATGGGAATGGCTTTACAATTTATAGGAAGAGAAATGACTCTTCACACACTCCCCAATGATTCTTCATATGACTTAGGATTCTTCGTCTTCTTAGGAAAACATTAATTCCATTTTTACAACAGAAAGGTGACTTATTACATTAGAAACACTAAGACATACGAAAAAGTGCAACCCCAACATAAGATTAGAATATTGAGGAGAAAGAAAGTTTGGGGGAGAGAAAAGAGAGGGAGAGAGAGCAAAAAGAAGAAAAAGGAAGATCGATATTGATGATGATAGATTTCACCTCTGATATATCATGTTGATCCTTCCAGATGACTTGATGAAACACTCTAATGTGATGAACTCCGAATATCCAAAATCTTACGCAAACTAAGAAGCTTCCTTTGCATGACATGTGAACACTATGAGCTAAGTGTTTAAAAACACTTTTGAATGACTCATTTTATGGCTATGAGTATCACTCATGAAGATCCTCCTCTAAAGGGACTGGAGCCTTGGAACAAATCTTTCCATGACTCCCTACAACGCTACCGCAATGCTTAGCTGATTTGGACATGATCCTAATGAAGCATCTTATGAATGATCCGATGGATTCGATTGCAAATTCCACCTCCCGCATACCAATTGAAGCATAAAATGAGTGTTAAAAGACACTATTGACATCCTCACTGTCACCTACTCTACATAGTATGATGATAGAGACTGCACTTTTTCTATCTCTTACTCGAAATGAAAGGTTGTGTCGACTTCTACCTTGTCCATTTATGCTTCATGATTTCTTCAGAAAAACAACTTACTATTTTTAGTAAGTATGAAAAATTAGATACCTTGAACCTCAACTAGATGTTGCAACTTGAATTTCCCTTTCTCCTGTGTTTCTCTCACCTTCGGAATAACTTTCTATTTTTGGCAGGTGCTCGTGGGACCACTTACTATTTTTAGTAAGTGTCAAATTTGGACCAAGATGCCCATTCTAATGAACTTTCAACCTAATGCATCCTCTAGGGTTCAACATCTCCTTTGTAGGTTCTTTTGTTGATGACTTTCCCAAAATAGCAGTCCTTTATGTAGAAGACCTGTTATTTTTAGAAAGTGGGCTTCGGAGGTTGGATTGATGTGGAATGAATTTTTTTAATATGGGTTTTTTCCCAATATCGCCCCTCGAAATTTTGTGTTTACCCGATCAATAGTTTAGGAGATTTTAAACTTTTAAATTTTTGACCTAGCAGTGCTTCTGACATGGAAGCCATTGATGGACCTAAAAATTACAGGTCTGGTTTTATCCTTCATTCATGATGAAAATTACGTTTTTGATATGGGTTTTCTCTTCTTATCTCACTGGTGAAATTTCTCCTCGATTTGGTTGCCAATTTGACGAGAAACTGAGCTTTTTCCCCCATTGTGCAAAGAAATGGATTTCTTTGTTGCAAACATTTTGTGCCATGGAAGGAGGGTTTGAAGGTGTGTTTCTGATGTTTTGATAGAGGAATGAACAGAAAAAAATTGGTTTGTCAATCCGTGCATCTGTTTGCAAGATCTCTTCAAATTTCTATTTCGTTGCCATGAAGGATTTCTCTTTCTTCTTCTTCGTTCTTCTTTTTCTCCTTTCTTTGGTCAAGTTTTCTTCTGCGACCTACGCATTATCATGGACTAGGATATTTCATTTTTTTGAGGGATATTTTTGAGCTTCAATAATGGTGGGAGGTGATAGGAAGTTGCAGAGGAAGTTCAGAGCAGGCTGTGCACGGAAAGGTTAGATGTTAGAAGCGAGAAGCAGAAGGGGTTTTTAAATATTCAAAAATTCAAAGCATGGAGTGAGATGAAATTTCATGTCCCTGATGTCCCTTAAGCATTAATGTATGTGAGGGACATAAAATTGCATGTGGCACCTGGTTGCGACATGTGGCAAAGATCATCTGACAAGGGATTTGAGCAAAAATTGCTTAAAAGCACTTGAGGGGCTAGAAAGTGGTCACATGAGGAACCATGAGGCTTCTTGGAGGGGATAGGTGATTTTTTAGACCTTGATGTCCCTCATCAAAAAGGGATGAGAGGGACATCAAATTTCACAACGCACTAGGTGATGACACGTGGCACTTGATTTGACGGTTGAGAATGAAGGCCTGACAAACACTCTGGGGGCTGGAAAACTACTCTTGAAGGGGTCACATGGGTGACCAGGAGTCTCCTTAGGGGCTGGGTGCATTTTTTAGACCTTGATGTCCCTAAAAAAAAAAGGGATGAGAGGGACATCAAATTTCACAGTGTGTCTAGTCACAACACGTGGCACTTGATCCGACGACAGGGGATGAAGGCTTCACTAGCTCTCGGGAGCTGAACTGGTGCAATCCGAGAGGTCACATGAGGATCCAAAGGGCTTATAGGGGCTGGGTACATTTTTTTGACCTTGATGTCCCTTTTCTTGAGGGATTTAAGGGACATGAAATTACGCCAGCTCCTGGAGCTGACATGTGTCTTGTTCAAAAATTGGCTAACTCCCGAACTCGCTCCTAGAGGGCAACTTGAAATGACGATATCTTGAGCTCCCAATGGAATTTTTGATGAAATTTTATATGATATTGACTTAAAATGTCCTTCTAAATCCAATGGTTAGGTTCTCATGTCTTAATTACTCTATTTGGTTCCTAAAAGTGGATTTTTATTTGGTACTCCATATGTACATGAGAAATTCTTATTTCAAACCCATTGCATTACCAAAGTGTTGTGAAAACAATAATTTCACCATCTTGTAGGGATTGGAATTAAATTTCTGAAGATGTCTTGTTTTTCTCCTAACTCCATCTGGAGCTCCTAGAATCACCTTTTGAAGCTCAACAATTGTTTTGGCATGTGCACTGCCTAGGCCTGTGAACCCTAATTTTGGTGAAACTACCCCAACTTCTCTCGAATCCTTCCTGAATCTTCCTAAATCAATTCCATGATGTTCCAAGGCCTTTGATTCACTTCCATGTCTAGTTTGGCTTCTCTGTTCTGCTCCATGGGGTTGCTCCAGTCCTAGGAAGGCCAGTGATAGCCCTTCCCACAACGCTGAAGTTTGCATTTTTCAATGAACTCCTAAAATCACCTAGGGGTTTTGAATTGACTTTCCTAAATCACCTAAGGGACTGAGTTAACATCAATTGGGAGGTCATTGGACTAACTGGGTAGACCTGGGGTGTCTTGGAAGGGTAAAACTTGTAATTTTTGACACAAGGGTATAGTTTTCATGCTTGGAAATTGTCAATTTCCTTGTTGCACATTTGCATGACAACAATAAGGCATCAATTTGTTAGTGTAGGATAATAGTCATCATTTATTTGTTTATTGTGGATTATTCCTACACATGGATTATTCCTACACTTGTTGAGTTAACTTGCTTAGGTGTACTAATTGTGTGGAGTTATCTTACTAGTCACTTGTTAGTCTTGTGAAGTTAGCTTGCTAGTATTTTGGAGTTAGCTTGATAGTATTGTAGAGTTAGTTTAACTACCAATATTAGTTATTGAGAGTTGTATGTCTATTCTTAGGCTCCTTCACCACTATTTTAGGTGGTAGTTATACTTACTTTCTCCTATATGTACATATTGATTCATCACATTGTGTTGAGTTGGACCCATTTATGTGTTTTGCAATTATCTCATTTTTGTACTTGCAAAATTGTGTGTGCTTAGTCTCACCTTTGCTATGATGTTCACATCTCACATCACTCATTGGTAAATTTTATGATCTAGTTGATCCACGATGTATTCTCGATATGGTATCATAAAGCAACGTTGGTATTAGCTTGTTTGGTGGTTTTTGTAATTTTTTTAGATTTGAGATTGTTATTTACAAGTTATAGATTGGTGTTTTTGTTGGTCTATGTTTGGTTTGTGGTGGTATATGCTCATTTGCAAGATTTCTCAATGCTCTTTTATACCCTTGAAAAGAGGTTATACTACCTACAAAACCCAAGACATTTTTGGTCTATGTAGTCCCACAAAACCACTGAGCAAGGCACACTATATCTTCATCATGTTTTGGCTATTTTGGTCTATTGCAACATTTTTTGCCCAAAACTTCCCAATAATGACATGTACTATGCCTCCACTTTGTGTGATTTTAAAGATGGGAAACCTTGGAACAACCTCCCACGACCTGATTTTGCTCTAAAATAGTGTCATTTCTAAAAAAATCTTCTAGAATAGGTCATATGATGCCAAAATGTCATGGTGTTTGTTTCTTTGATCGGTTTTCTGTTTTGAACAACCTAATTTCTCCTTTGCATGATGTCCTTGACTTCACACATGTCTACAACCTCCCAAAATTTGGTCATCTTGGACCTATGGTGATGCCACACCAAAGGTGGAGATAACAATATTTAGGGTTTCACAACCTCATATGAGCTCCTTGCATTTTTACATGGAATCAACACTCACAAGGTGAATAATACCTTTTGTTTTTTTCAAACTAAATCTTTACTATCCATAAAATTTCCTTTTTAAATTTGCAAGACAAATGAAGTTGATTTGGAGAAAATTTTCTTAAGAAGAATTATTTGTTTTAGTTTGCTTCTATCTTCACCTATTGAAGACGAAGGGTAAGACCCATGTTGACAGGAGGCCAATTCCCCTAAAAACTAAACCATTATATTCTACTTTATTTCCTAATTCTTGTTATCCCAAATTTGTACCTTATGCAAATTTGGATAACTTATCAAATATGGACTTATTCGGATTATTAAGCTTCCAAACTAAGATGTTGGAAGCTAGCGGTCGCTAGGATGTTGGAAGTTAGCAATCGTTAAGATGTTGGAAGCTAGCGATCTCTAAGATGTTGGAAGTTAGTAGTCTCTAAAATGTTGTAAGCTAGTGGTCTCTAAGATGTTGGAAGCTAGTGGTCGCTTTAGGATGTTGGAAGATAGTGGTCGCTAAAATGTTGGAAGCTAGCGATCGTTGAGATGTTGGAAGCTAGTGGTCACTAAAATGTTGGAAGTTAGAGGTTGCTAAGATGTTGGAAGCTAGGGGTTCTTGAGATGTTTGGAACCTAGCGGTCACTAGGCATTTTCACTAACCTATTTTGAGGTTAGTGGTCACTAAGCATTTTCACTAACCTATTTTGAGGTTAGCAACCACTAGGCATTTTCAATGACCTATTTTGGAGGTTAGCGGCCGCTAGGTACTTTTCACCTGACAATGCAAACTTCAAACTGTCATAACGTTCTTTCTACAACTCCAAATTAGGAAAACTTGGTATTGTTAAAAGCTATCTTTGATCCCTTCAACTTGAAAGAGTCATAATCACTTTTTGGTGGATTTAAGAGGGATAAAAATGGATCGCAGCGGTCGCTAGGAATTTTTGGTGACCTATTTTGGAGCTAGTGGTCGCTAGGTAGAATTCAACAACCTAGTTTTGCATAAATTTAATGTGGATAGACCCTCACGTCACCAAATCAGTCTCGTGATTTGAAGGAGGTCAAAAAATCATAGGATTTTATACCCACAAAATATAGAATGTTATTTTTAGCACATCTCATTAAGAATGATGCATGAAAAGATAAAGATAGATGAAAGCATAAGTTCTAATGATAGAGCAACACATGCAAGAATAGAGGAAAGATTTTTAATCTTTTGGGAAATGTAGTTTTTATATTTAAAACTAAATAAAAGAAAAACACAAAAGTTATTTTTAAGATAGTAAAGTAGCACGCATGTGCTTTCTTTTTTAGAACTCGGACTTGCATGTATCTGCCTTCTTCCTTTCTTTCTCTCTCTCAAATTTCTATAAAACTTCAAAATGCGGTGTAAAAAATTTATTATGGATTCTTCATTCACATTTACGGAGCAATTCGGTTTTACGAGTGAGAAAGCAAAGGTCATGAGTGACTTTTTGTGCGTATTCCACCTCTTGGAGCAATAAAGGAGTTGTTTTTACCTTCCTACAATTTGTATCTAGTGCATACTTTGTTTTAGACTAATTTTATATTGTGATACATGTTTATCCTTGTTTTATTAGTTTGATCTCGCATGCCTTCATGTAGCCTTGTATCAATTTGTAGGTCATAGATTGTGTTTAACATGTTGTTTATAGGCTCGGATGCACTATTAATTCATTACCAGCTACTTATTTAGGTCTCCCTTTTAGTACTGGCAAGATTTCTAATGAGGTCTGGAATGATCTTATTAAGAGATTTCAAAAAAAACTGGCTGGTTGGAAAGGAGCTCTACTTTCAAGCGTAGGCAAGTGCTTATTGATAAAAAGCACTCTTCAGAACCTACCTATTTATATCATGTCAATGTTCAACATACCAGCAGCAGTGTCGAACAATATTGAAAAAATTCAAAAGCACTTTTTATGGCATGGTACTGAGGACAGGTTCAGGTATCATTTAGTGGCTTGGGAGCAGGTATGTAAACCAAAGAGACTTGGGGGGTTAGGTATCAAAGATATCAAACATATGAGTGCTGCTCTTATTGCAAAGTTAGGTTGGAGACTTATAAAAGAACACAAGCCTTGGACAGAGTTGGTTCAGATCAAATACCTTTCCAACCAAAGAAAGATCTCCTTTATCTCTGATCAGTTTCTTCCGAATGGTTCTATTTTCTGGAACAATCTTCTACACAACAGACATATTCTCTCTCAGGGATGTAGCTGGAAACTTGGGGATGGTCAAGACATTAATTTCTAGGACTGATAAATGGACTGATATTAATTGGATTTCATCTTATGGCCACATTAAAGACAACTTAATTACAAAGTATGGGCACAAAATACAGGGCTATATTGAGGTGGATGAAAACAAAAGAAAATGGAAACAACTCAAAGTTGAGGAGGATAATGTGCAGACTGATGTTTCATCTCTGTAGAATCAAATTTCTCTAATTCATATTAGTAATCAAAATCATAAGGATGAGCTCATTTGGAAAGATTCTTTTGATGGAGAATATTCAGTTAAATCGGGCTACAATTCTTTCTTTGCCTCTATTGAAAGTGAAATTAATTGGCATAAGTTGTGGATGCCAGAGCTAACCCCTAGAGTGAAATTTTTTTGGTGGCTCATCATTAAAGGCAAGATACTGACTAATGACAACCTCATTAGGAAGGGATTCATCATGTCGAATAGGTGTTGCATGTGTCAAAAAGATGCAGAAGACATAAATCATTTATTTCTTCATTGTAAGTACACTTCCAAAATTTGGCATCTTGTTTTTGAAAAATTTAATCAGAAATGGATCTTTCCCCTTACTTGTCTTTAGGCCTGGGAACAATGGGACTCTCCTTACAAACATTGTGTGGTGAGGAGATTATGGCAACTAGTTTTACCTCACACCATGTGGTGAGTTTGGAAGGCTCGAAATGATGGCATATTCAGAAATACTAGAAATTTATGCAACAAAGTATACAAAGAAATTACCATTGTTGTGCAGGACAATATTGCAAGATTTAAACCTCCTAAAAATAGACCTTGCCCTGAGGAAGAAGAGTACATTCTGGCTGCTTGGAATATTGACACTTTGTCTTCAAAAGAATAACAATGGTATGGATAGATCCACTGTCCATTGGATTAAGCCTCCCAATGCTTGGCATAAGTTGAATTTTGATGGGGCCTCAAAGGGCAATCCAGGAGATTCTGGAGGTGGAGGAGTCATCAGAGATCACAGAGGCTGTTTTGTTGCTGCTTTTTCTGGGAAAATGGGTAGGCATACTAATCATTACTCTGAAGCTCTTGCTACTCTGTGGGGAATAAGACTAGTCAGAGATTGTAATATTCTGAATATTATTATTGAGGGTGATTCACTGAACATCATCAATCTCTTAAACAATAAGCAACCCCCCAGCTGGTCAATTAGAGATTTTATTGTTGAAGCTACTGATATATGCAAGAGTTTTGAAAATGTTAAAATCAATCACACCTATCGAGAAGGCAATAGGGTCGCAGATGGTTTGGCAAACTTTGGGGTTAACAATACTTTTCAAACTTGGATAAGGGGGACATTCTTCCCACTCAAGTTAATAAAGACATCATCAATGATTTACATGGCTTGGAAAGTAATCACTAATGGCTGTAATGTTGATGCTAAGGAGCAGATTTTTAAGTACAGAATGATGACATCATCTAAGATTTGTGAGATTTGTGTGATTTGTGTGAACTGGACAGTCATCATTACTTGTCATAGGGAGAACGCTAAGGAGCGGGTCACTAATTACAAAGTCAGGTCTAATAATTACTTCTTTTATCATGAATGGGAGAGATTCAAAAACAAAGCTAAGACTGATACGCATAGTGCTAAAACTTTTACCGTTGCGGGCAGAGTCACTGGAAAAATGGGGGGTCTGCCTTGCAAGACAGAACCCACCCATAATCCCGCATGGAAAGAGGATGTAGGGATCTGGAACTATCTTCAAATTGGGGGTCTGGCAAATTTTATTGAAAGAATACAAGATTTTGATCAGGATATTTCTATTGAATTTGCACAAGGATGGAAGAATTGGGTAGTTAAGTACAGCAACATTAAGGTTGAGATTATAGAGGAGCTTATCACTCAGGTCATGGGGCTTAGCCTTGATGGCACCAAATTCTTTAACAAGAAGGTGGACAGAGAGGTGGAGGCAAAGAAATTCCTAGACAAAGGGGAAAATCTTGAATTTGTGATAGCCGGCATCAAGTTGACTTCGATTCCTGAGCCTTTTGCTGAGCTCGCCAGGATGGTTGTTAGGTATGTAACTCTTGAGGGGAGATTTGTTACTATTCCTCAAAAACATTTGATCTTTCTTAACCACTTTCGTAGAAACATAATCATCAGCTTCCCTCACTACTTGATAAACTCGCTAGAGAAATCCGTTCGGGAAGTGCAAAATCATACTAGGGCAGTTCCACTCCATCAAGGGCTAATTCTTCTTATCCACCGCCACTGCTCAACCTGTCCCCACTTGGATTCTGCTCCTCCCTCTCCCTTCATTCCTCCCCCTGCCCCCACTACCTCCATTCCCCCCCACTCGAAAGGAAGATTGACATTGCTTCATCTAGCAAGAAAAGGAAGGGTATGAAAAATAAGGTCCCTGCTTCTCAGAGGGTCCTTAGAAGCCACAAAGACCTCGAGCTTGCCGAGAGCCTCTTGCACATCAGCCATCTGGTGGAGGAGCCTAAGGAGGAGGATTTGTTGGTCAGAGTGGGCAAGATGGAAAGGAAATCCAAGAGCTTAAGAGTGTTATCAGAAATATGGAAAAAGCTAAGGGAAAAGGGAAACTTCAAGATGATGATGAGGAGGGTGTTATTGCTGAAGTCTTCAAGAAGATACAATCTTTGGATGGCAGGCTGGGAAATGCAAAAAGTCGTAATGACTACATCCTATCTGCACTTAAAAGCATATACAATTTCATCGAACAACATGTTCATAGTGTGTGCAGTCTCAGCTGGGATTACTGAGGACATTTGGGGCCCCAAGGAGAAAAGAGATATGGCAATTTCTCAAGCGGATTTGAAAGACCCTTCTCAGGCCACAGTCATTGCCTTCTTTGTCTCGCTTCAAGCGATCAAAACTAAGATTGACCGGGCTATCAAGTGATGTAGTGTTGTGTTGTTGTTTCTTGTTTTGCGAAGTTGTTGTTGATCGACGATTTTGGTGCTTGTTGTTTATGTTGAGATATTCTGTGATCGATATCTCTTGTTTGTTTTTTGGTCTCTTCTGTTGTTTTTCGGATCATTGTACATCTTGATCCTTTTCTATAACTATGTTGTATTATCTGGCTGTTGAGCCCTTTGGTGTTGGTTGTTTTTCCTTCTTTGGGTTGTTTCTTCCGCTTTTGATATCTGGCTTTTGAGCCCTTTTGTATACAGGGTATAGTCCCTTCAAAACTATTTACCCTTAATAAAAAAAAACATGTTGTTTATAGGATTTTGTTGTGGAGGCATCTGTTGCCCCTTTTTGTCTTATGAAAATTCATTCTAAACCTTCTATGAATCATTTTTCTTTGATTCAATCATTTGTAGTTAGTGTATGGTGTGTGTGGCTCATGTGCTTCATCTGTGTGATCCAAATAAGTCTAAGATCCTCAAAACATTCTAGTGTATCACCATCTTTTCTAGTTTTTCTCTTTTCTTTCCTTCTCCATTTTCCTCGTCGGTTTGGTAGAGTAGAGTAGCCTTAGGAGATAGAAATATTTTAGGTGTTACACTAGGGGAACCAGCCCTCTTTGAAGACTCACTCCAACATACAAGTCACCCACAACCTAGGAGTGTTTCCATTTTGTCAATTAAAAGGAGAGTTATCACACCATTCTCTAAGGGTGCATTTCAAAGTGACAACAGTTTTTGGCACGCCTTATGGGACAAAAACAAATAATTTGTTAATAATTTGATGTTATTCTTGGAAAACATCAGTGTTTTAGACACTTTCATCTAGCATTTGGTGACTCTATAATTTAAAGCACGTATTGGTAGCGGATCGGTGCATATTTCATACTAAAGGTTACAACCAGATCATCTACAAAAGGTATTCCATTTGATTTCATTGAATTACCTTTGAATTTAACTAAGAGGAGTAGATTTTCAAGTTCCAAACCATATTCTAAATCTCCTCCCACTCCACAAAATCCAATCTCATCTCCCAAATTTTCCATAACCAGTTCCTTTTGAATATGGCCCTTCCAAGAAATCAAGTTTTTGTTCCCTTCAATGTTGGTAGCCCATTGTTGCTAGCCCAACATAATGACATCCCAGCTAATGCCCTTAAGAGCATTCCATTTTTACTAGTGAAAATCATATTACACCCATAGAACATGTAAAAGATGTTGCCAATATATGTTCTATTTATCATGTTACTCAAGATGATGTCGCATTCGATTATTAGCAGCTTCTTTCAAGGGAAAAGCATTGCAATGGTACAGAGGACTTACACTAAATTCTATTACTACATGGGATCAGCTAGGAGAAGTGTTTTGTAGGCACTTTGAGGATAAATTAGATCATCTTTCGTTGGTTGAACAATTGACTACTATTGAGAGAGCACCACAAGAATTCATGACAGATTTCAATTACGCTTTTCAAAATACTTGGAATAGAATTACACAAACGGTAAGGCCTACTCCTTAGTTTTTTTTCTTGTATTATCTAAGGGCTTTGAATTCTGATAATCCATTAATTATACCATCAATGGGTAGAGGCACATTCCTTGATGCTTATGATATAACAATTAGAGCTGAAAATAGTTGTATACAAGTAGGAAGATATCTTTAAGGCCTTTTATACCCATATTTCCAAATATTTCCCCTCCCACTTCTTACCAAGTACCTATAATAGCTCCAATTACAACGCTTAATTTTCAGCCTTTGATCCAAATCAATGCAAACCCAACCCAATCAAATGATTTGCAAGAGATAAAAGGCATATTAAAAGAGTATGGGAATGAGATAGTGTAGACAACAAATCACACACTTGGGTACATTT
Source organism: Taxus wallichiana var. yunnanensis (assembly GCA_018340775.1). NCBI lineage: Eukaryota > Viridiplantae > Streptophyta > Pinopsida > Cupressales > Taxaceae > Taxus > Taxus wallichiana. The sequence goes on from CM031244.1 coordinate 531,121,988, forward strand.
CTAGGTCCTAAACACATACTTACATTCATATGATTCCTAAGAGAGAAAACTAATAATTGACAACTATCTTTGGCCTCTTTACTTTGTCTCTGGTTTTCTTTCTAGTCTTTTACACTCTATAGCCAAGTCGATACTTTATTAATTTATCTCTCATGACTCTAGACACCGGCGCCCATCCAGGGACCAGGTGCCGGGCACCCTCATCCCCTCTGGGCACCCCACCTCTTTCTATCTTACTCACTCTTTTTGGGCCTCTTTTATCTTTTGGGCATCTTATTTTCTTATGGGTCGGACTTTTAGTTGTCAATTACAAAATTCAACCAAGGGAATCATATAAATACAAAGCTATGTGACCAAAATAAGGGACCAAGCTCTAAGCATCTATTATCACCACTTAAGGTTGCATCTAAGGCATCTAAGAGCATCAAAGGCGTTCATCTACCTTTCATTCAAGGGACATAGGACTACATTGTTTTCATACACACATAGGAGGGGAAGTTCATTTTGTCATCCACACATTTATTTACATTGGTACATATAACTATTGCCCGTTATCATGTGTGCTTGCACAAGGGCTTCCTATGGCACAATTCTATCACACACACACACACACACACACACACACACACACACACACACACACACACACACACACACACACACAACAACTACATGGAGTCTGAGATGTAGTGCAACACTCGTCATAAGTTCACTTAATCGGGTGACCATCGGGGTCAATCGACTCCCCATATTACATCTTTTCTTTTTGGGATTTGATGTAGTTTGAGGGTTTTGTAATTCATTTTATCTTTGTAGGTTACAGGTGAATTTTGTGATCATCTAATGACATACAAGTGACCAATAATGACTATCGAGACAACCTTACAACACAAGAAAATTCAAGTTCGGCCATTTTCGCGATCACGAGTGCCTAATAGCAAACCCCAGCGCCCTAGTGTGCCCCGACCCATCCAAATGCCTTAGACTAGGCTTATCTCGGTAGTTCCAAAATTTATCGTGCATAGTTGCAACAGTCTGCACTTCCTATTTATTAGTTTCTCTAGTCTACATAGTCCCAACATCATATGTAAATCAGCTAATTCGATCTTTCCCTCTCTTACACTTAGGGTTTCATATTTATCTAGCTCATTGATTATGTCCTCTTATATTTATTAGTTGTATATAATAGTTTACATTGGTTAATCTATAATTAGGGTTTTATAAATTCTATATTTGTTAAATCATTTAGTGAACATGTCATTCCAACACTCTCGCATCTTTCTTTCTTCTTCTTATTTCATCTTTCTAGGCTCTTCTCACCATGGATATCTCCATTCATGATTTCTTGCAAGATAATCCTGATTGTAACGCTAAAATCAATTCTCTCTTGGCTAATACTCACATTCCTGCCAATATTGATCTAGACCTGGTATATCATTTATTTGTAACTACATTTTGGAATAACTTACTTTTCCATCTGATGTAGCCACTGCTCCTTTTGTTTATGACAATGATCCCCCTATACATAATGGCTTACATTTATAACATGGGTATCAAGCAGACAATAGTCGATACTAGATCTAAGCTCAATATTTGTACTTTATCACTCCTTCAAAACATTGGCCTTTCCTCAGCAGATGTTATCCCATCATCCATTTCTCTTCATGTATATGATTCTTCCACGCGTCCGTGCATAGGCACTATCACTTTACCTTTTATAGTTGGGCCAAAAACTCTTCCTACAATATTCTTTGTTATCAATGTTGCATATTCAATACATTTTCTTACTTGATAGGCCATGGCTTCACGCTATGTAGGTAGTGTCTTCTATGGTTCATCAATGCGTAAAATTCCTCCATGTTGGCTATGAACATATTATTATTGCTAACCGTGACCCATTCAAATATTTTCACCTAGACCCCATCACTGCACTTCCTACTCCACTTCCTACTACTCCTAAAGTAACACATTAATGATTATCCACTCACGAAGCATCCTGCATCTACCACCGACTTTCCTCCTCTCAAGGGAACAATTTGTGTATTGGACATCATACCACCTTCCTCATCTTCTAATGAATTCCATGTATAGATGCTTCCTCCTTTCACATGTACTCTTTACATAAATAATTCTTATTGGTCTCATATTCCATTTAATCCTACTTGTTGTGATATTGTTTGCAAACATGACGACTTGGCTTGGATCGGATTCACACTTATTGATCTCCTTCCTCCACCCCACTCACCTCACCTATATCACGGATATGTTTGCATAATTGTTGCTCATGGCCTCTCGCATCTTCCATTTATTAGTCTTTGTTGCACACACTTCTCGCACTTCTCCACTTACACTTGGGTAGTCTTGGCTTGACTACATTGGTGGCACTTTAGATCCTAATCATATTGATATCACATTTCCCATGCCCTTCGGTTGTGTTTCTATTTGCAATGATTCATTTATTGGTTATACACAAAACCTTACTCACTGGTATGCACATGGTTTTCCACTACCACCTTTCACTGATGAAGAATACGTAATGGGCATGTACAATTTACGCCACAATGGCTCTTTACATGATCAACCCCATACTATTTCTTACCAGGTCTCTGACGCTTCTCCATTTGGCTTCACCATGAAAATGATGATCTCTTAGACATGTTATTTGACTCTGTCCTACACCATACACTTGGGAGCATCATGCTCATGCCCCCTCCTAGCATTATCAAGTGTCTCTCATTTATACTATCATGCTTTTAAGCATCAATTTTACACAACTTGATACACAACTTATATCGTCACTACCCTATGATGCACTCTCGTGCTAAGGTTCACACTTGAATGTTGAGGGCATACTACATTCATGAACCTCACACACTACACATTTCACACTCTGCACTTCATGATACATCTTTCTAGCATCCTATTCTCACACATCATACTACCCTATGATGCACTCTAGTTCCATGGTTCATACTTGATTATTGAGGGTCTAAATTTGAAATGAACCTCTTCTACATTTCACACTTTGTGTTTCATGGTCAATCTTTCAAGCATCTCTTTCAAACCATTTCCCGATGACGCACTCTTGTTTCTATGGTTCATTCTTGACTATTGAGGGATCATTTATAAATGAACCTCATCTCATACATGTTCATCCACATCTGCTTGGGGGCACACTGATCCTATCACATTCACATTGCATATCATTCCATTACATTCATACATTGCATATTGCATATCTTGGTTGTATTTACTCTTGTTTGATTATACTTACATGCACATTTTGTTTCACATGTTAGACATGAATATATAATATGTCATTATTTTTCTATATACACATGCACATTCACTTTTTATCTAGTTGTGAATGCAAACTTTCTACATATCTTTACATGCAACAATGATGTTTGGCATTATACCTCTTACCAGTCCCACCGAGGATCCTGGGGGCATCTATATTCTCACACACACTAGAGGTATTATCATTCATTTATATGATACTTTCTAATTTTACTAGCACACTACTTACTATATCGATACATACACGTCTTGACATACTTTTTATCTTTCTAAAATGATAACGAGTGCTTCATGTGCAACATTTACTTTATAGGAGTTATTTTCCACCATGGTTGTATGTTACACTTTTATTTCCATTGTTTTATATTGTATGTCATTGTTTGCGGGCTTTTCCTATGTCTTGTTTGATCATTACTTGTATGCTTTTGGTCGCTTTGGCCCTAATTTTCTTACGACATTGTGAGCGATGTCCCATGTTTGAAACCCACTTTTTCGTGGTCTACTTTGTCTGCACTATTGTTTGTTTACATTGTCTTTTATAGCATGTTTGTCACTTTTTCTACTAACACATGTTTCTAACCACTTTGTTTGCATGTGCCTTGGTTTCTACCATACACATTCCCTTACCACCTGCATGGGGTATCTACTTTAGACATTTGGGTCCTCTCCTTTAGAACACATGCTCCTATCATTTTCACATACACCCCAAATGAAGAGGGGCATACATTAGGTAAATCAGTCATCCCATAAATAACTCGTAGCTTTAGTATAGGCTGCACACTTTGTATAGGAAAAGAAGAAATTTACAATCATAAAATGCAGATCCAGATTCGACTTGGTCTTGATTAGCAACATAGAATCCAATGCCCAATTACAAAACTAGCCTGGTCACTCTTAAATTTTCTGGGTGCCTATGACTAGGGCGATTCTGATTACTTTCTCGATTTAACACAGTCTACAACAATTCATAGAGTAGTTTTCATAGCACAAACACGGTCCTCCAAAGAATCGAATGCATTCTTTCTCTATTTTCTATACGGAACTATATGAACTAAACATGGATCACACCATATGCAGTGGTGTATAAATTTGGGAAGTAGTCATGGAAGGAGAGTAACACTAGACCTCTCTCCCCAACACTCTTCTATCGTGGCATGAGATTGCCTAAAAACTCACACTTGGCATGAGATCGCCCAAAAAACTCATTATTGGTGTGAGATCACCCAAAAAACTCGCTCTTAGCGTGAGATCACTGAAAAAACTTCCTCTTCTATAGTAGTTCAAAAATTTCTATCCTTTTCACTCTTCACGGATTAGGTGCACACTTTCCTTTTTACACATTTTTACACACTTATGAAAAAAACATATACACATATTTGACTACTTCTTTTCTCTTATTTTATAGGTCCATCCTTAATACGCAATAAGAAGCAACCCTACATCAAGCACAACAACAAGTACAACATGGTACAACACATATGCTTCACCCCTAGGGTCACTTCCTCTTTCTTAGCTTCCACGCTTCATTTTTATCACTTCACGCTTTCACTTGTCTCTTCATGACGCTATTGCCATCACACTCTACATGGTTATTAGGTACGCATCTCTTATCTACTTTATGTTATCGAGTATTCACTCAACAAAATAAATTGGGGGAAAATGTAGACACAAAATCACACACTTGGGTACATTTCTAGGTCCTAAACACATATTTACATTCATATGATTCTTAAGTGATAAAACTAATAATTGATAGCTATCTTTGGCCTCTTTGCTTTATCTCTGGTTTTCTTTCTAGTCTTTTACACCCTACAACTCAGTCGGTACTTTATTTCTTTATCTCTCATGACACTATACATCGACACCTAGCGAAGACGCTAATGCCCAGTGCCCTCATCCCCTCTGGGCGCCCTCACCTCTTTCTATCTTACTCACTCTCTTTGGGCCTCTTTTATCTTTTGGGCATCTTATTTTCTTATGGTTCGGCCTTTTAGTTGTCAATTATGAAATTCAACCAAGGGAATCATATAAATACAAAGTTATGTGACCATAATAAGGGACCAAGCTCTAAGCATCTATTATCACCACCTAAGGTTACATCCAAATGCATCAAAGGCATCCATCTAACTTTCATTCAAGGGACAATGGGCTACATTTTCTGCATACAAGCATAGGAGGAGAAGTTCATTTTGCCATCCACACATCTATTTACATTGGTACATATAGTTGTTGTTCGTTATCAAGTGCACTTGCACAAGTGATTCCTAAAGAATGATTATATCTCACACACACACAAGAACTACATGTATTATGATATGTAGTGTAATTCTCGATCATAAGTTCACTCAGTTGGGTGACCATCAGGGGTTAGTCTAACTCCCCATATTGCATCTTTTCTTTTTGGGATTTAATGCAGTTTAAGGGTTTTGCAAGTCATTTTCTCTTTGTAAGTTACAGGTGAATTTGGAGATAATCCAATGACATATAGGTGACCAACATCGACTATTAGTGACAGCCTTTGAACACTAAAAATTCAAGTTTCACCATTTTCATAGTCAATGGCACCCATAAGAAACCCTATCACCCAAAGTGCCCGCGACCCAATCCAGGAGCCTTGGTCCAGCTTATCTAGTAGTTCTAGAATTTATTGTGCATAGCTATGATGGTTTGTACTTCTTGTTTATCATTTTCTCTAGTCCTGCACCTCCTTAATCTCAAATCGGCGTAAATCGCTTAAGTCACTCTTTCCCTCTCTTGCACTTAGGGTTTCATATGTGTCTAGCTTATTGCTTGTGTCCTCATGTATTTAGGAATTCTTTAATATAGTTTACATCTATTACTCGGAGTTAGGGTTTAATAATAATAATTATTTTGTTAAATTAAATAATTGCTATCAAAAGGCAACAAAATCATAATTTCATACCTTAATATCCTCATAATTAGTAGAACAAACGCTCTTTCCAACCAAGTTTGTAAGGCCCAAGTTAGTTTTCTAATCTAAGACTTATCCAAACAATCAATCCCAATGTTGCCAATGCATCCAAAGTAATTTTTCCCATCCAAAATAATATTATCCAAGATTATGAGTGGTGTTACCCATGTAATCAACCCCATAATCAAAATTCATGCTTCAATGGTATTCATAATCAAGCACTTATGGTGCAAGCAATGTTCACTGTCATGCAAATTCCATTAGTTGAGACTCCACTATAGCGGGAATTTTCAAATGAATCGAGTGTAAAGTGATGCTACATTCCTTAATTGGTAAGAAGATGATTTATGTGGAATGAATCAGTTTAATAATCAAAAATTTAGAATTTTATTGTTAGAAAAATTTTCTCTTTCCTACTCAAATTAGTGAGCTAGATACTAAAGAAAATCAAGAAACTCAAAACATGCAAGGGTTTATGAGTACCTTGGGATAAGATGGCGATGAAGGACGTGCGCAAAGTAGACTCCTTGTTGCGATCTTGAAGGATCTGCACGATAAAGATAACTAGAAAGAAAATGGATTAGATGGTAGATGAGGGGGTTGCCCAACGAAGTCGGTTCCAAGAAGTGTGAACTTCCTTATGTAGATGTCAACCCCCGTATTGATAAAATATGATAAATGATAACATATTGGATAATATGTAGAATCTGAGGTAAACAAAAACTAGAAATGTAGAAATGTAAGGAAAGTACATATATGATTAAAATAGATGTAAATTAAACCAACCCCGATCAAGTTAATGGTGACCCATGTCTTTGTAGAGGTCCAAATCGATGGTGACTAAAGCGATGGATCCAAATAGCAACCGAGAATGCAGATCTAAGAGCTCTAAATGCATATCGGAAGGTGATGAATCTCTGTAATGACTTTTGGCAACCTACAGAAGAGATCTGGGATAGGAGGAATAGAAATGATGTAAGAAAATATGGATCTAAGGAGATATGAAAAATGGATGGATTGGGTCGACGATGATGGGATGAGTTGCACAACGAGGAACCGACAAAAGTGGATCTAGGTTGAAAGAAAGATAAATTCATAGATTTGAAATATGGATGAAGTTAGAAACAGGTGACAGACATTGTGGATCTGGATAGTAGAGAAGGTGATGTAAAAGAGGCTGGTCGACGGCAACAAGACAAGGTCAATGGTGACCTTGGCTAACTTAGTCTTGAACAAAGGTAGATGGGTTGGAATGGCAACATGCGAAACAAGATAGATGGAAGAGAAGGATGAAATTGGGTCTCGATGGCAACCGAACTGCAAAACGTTAGTGACAGATAATAACAACAATAATAATACAAATAATAGGTACACCAAGGCAAGTTGAACATAAACTCCCCAAAGTCTCCAATATTGATGCAAACAAGCTCAAAGGGACTTAAAGAAGATTGTGACAATTACATAGAAGCTTGGGCATGAAGATAAGTTCGTAAGTTCGTAATAGAATTTTGATTTTACGTCCATTTGGAAGGAGAGAGAGGATGGATTTATAGGGTCGATGACCTATGTGGGTCACCAGCAACCATGGAGAACCATCCATTTGGGTGGTGAGAGGATGCCTAACTCGAGGCATCAAGCCCATTAAGAGTGGGATTAGGGTTTTAGGAGGCTTAGGCAGGCTAGGGTTACATAGGGAGATGAAATGGGTAGGTGGGAGGTTAGAATGAGTAAATAAAGGGCTTATATGGGTAAATTAATTAAATAATGGCATAGGGAGGATAAATTAGAGACCTAGGGATGAGAGATGAGAGACTTAGCGATAAGAAATGGATTAGGTGGAGATTAAGATTAATTAATGATGATTAGGAGCGATTAAAATGATTTAGGGAAATTAAAATAATGAGATGAGGATTAGGGGATAATTAATGATGATTAATAATAATTTGGGATGGATGGGATAATAGATGGGAAAGATGGAAATATTAATAAAATATGAATTTGAATAGATGACCATGGTGATAAGATGTGAACGTGGGGTGAAAGGGGTAGCGATAAATTTTTTTGGTGTTTACATCTACTTTTCTGGAAACCAACACAAGCTCCAAGAAAATAACATTAGAAGTGAAGTAGCTTATTGGTAAGAGTAGTTCTCAACCTTCTTCATCATTACAAGTTGTTGTTCTAGTCTTAAATTAGCAAAGTAATCAAATAAATCAGCCTACAAAATCTCAAAGTCAGCAAGAGATTCCAATCCCCATTCCTCCAACACAAGAAGGTGTTGTTGTTAGAAAATTATAGCAGAAGGTTAGTACTCCATATTTTAATATCCTTGAGAATATGAAGCAAACCAAAGTTAGTATGTCAATATGGGATACTTTGTCTCTTCTCATACAAAAAGATATCTTGCAAGCCTTGTCAAACCTCAATCTTTCTAGCCAACCATCTAAGGTTGTGCTCACCAATGCACCTGAACTAAAAGAAGCTCAAGAAAACAAGAGCGTCAAGCCACCTCCCTTCTATGTTTCATTGATCATAGGTCAAAATATAGTTCACAATTATATGATTGATTTTGGAGCCTCTAGCTTAGTTATTCCCAAGCAAGTTGTTGACAAACTTGGTTTAGATTATGAGCCTCTTTATAAGGGAGTAGTTCAGCTTGATGGAACATCAATAGCCACTCTTTGAGTAATTAAGGATTGGATTCAACCTCACATGCATGCCCTAACTTATCTATTCCTCAAGATGTTTTTATCATTGATCTTCCTCCTCTTTTTGCCTTATGCCTTTCTAGAGATTTCACAGAAAAATTGGAGGTTACTTATCATCAGACTGGTCTCACATGTTATTTAGAACAAGGTATGGCACCAAAGTTACCATAAGGTCTAAACCAATCTCAACAAGTCACATAGAACCTTATGTTCCTAGTGTCATTAACTCAAATTGTATGATCATAGATGAAGAATACTAACCAGTTGACCAAGATCCAACCACACTTCTTGAGGGAATTCCTAATTTATTGCTTGATGAATGGGATACTCAAACTCATGTTACTGATCCACATAGCTATATTAAAGAATTAGGTCTCGGAACATATTATTTACATGAGGAAAATTCTATTATTCCTAACCTTGTCAAAATAGATCAGCAAGAAGAAGGTTTGTGGGAATTATACTTTTATGGATCAAGAAGCAAGAATGGAGCAAGTGGAGGAATCATGTTGATTTCCCCAACAAAGACAAAGTATTTTTCAGCTCTGAGATTTTAGTTTTCTTACACAAATAATACAACAGAGTATGAAGCTCTTATGCATGGTCTTCAGTGGGAAAAGAAGAAAGGAGAAAAGCAATTGCAATTTTTTTGGTGATAGTGAGTTAGTGGTTAACCAAATCAGAGAACAAGCTACCACTAAGAACAACTTGTTGAGATCTTACAAAAACAAGGTATGGGATTTAATTGAAGACTTTGATGCTTTTAATATTCAATCTATTCCTAGAGTGAAGAACAAACATGTAGATAGGTTGGTTGTCATTGGTGCTCAAGTTGATATTTTGGATCAAATCAAGAAGGATAGAGATCAACAATATATCAAAATAGTGGTAAGACCTTCTATTCCAAATAAAAATATTAATTGGAAAGTGTTTGAATCATATCAAAAATTGTCAATTTCTTGCAAGAAGAAGTTGAGTTTTTAGTCAAAAATTAGGAAATATTGCAACAACAATATGATAATAAAATTATTCAGCTGAAATCTAACAAGATACCTCAAGGATTGGTTACTCTCGAGTCTATCTTCAACACAGATGATCAGGTCAAAAAAGAAAAATCCAATATGATGATTAAACAAGAGGATTATGAAGCAATCAACATTGGAAATGAAAAAGCACTCAAAATAGGCAAGGTATGTAACAATGATGAAAGACTTTCTTTTATTCAACTTGCTCAAGAATTTGATGATTTTTTTGCATGGATCTATGATGATTTAAGAGTTTATAATATGGATTTATCTCAACATACCATAGAATTGGATCAAAAAGCAAAGACATGTCAATCCTAAAATTGAACCACTAATGAAACAAGAGTTGGACAAGTTAATAAAGACTAACTTTTTCTGTCAAACACTCATCATGGGTCACCAATTTGGTTCCTATAAGGAAAAAGAATGAAGAAATATGGTTGTGTGTAGATTTCAAATATCTTAATAAAGCTTCTTTAAAATATCATTACCCACTTCCCTCAGTGGAGTAAAATTTGTAGAGAGTAAGTGGCTCATAGTGTTTCTCATTGCTTGATGTCTATTCTAGCTATAATCAGATTTGGTATAGGAATTAGATCAATTTAAGACAACATTCACTACAAAATGGGGCACATATGCATATAGGAAAATGTCTTTTGGACTGTCAAATGCAAGAGCCACATTTCAACGTGCAATGGACTTGGCATTTCAAGGGTTAATCAATACTTATATCCTTGTATATTTGGATGACATAACTTTTTTAAAAAATATTACATATCACATCATACATCTCAGGGACGTTTTTAAGAGATGCAGGAAATATGGTGTTTCACTCAATCCAAAGAAGTGTGTTTTTAGTTCATGAGGGTAAGTTACTTGGTCACATTGTTTCCAAGAAAGGTCTCACAATTGATCCAAAACGAGTAAGTGTAATTTTGTCCTTATCTTTGCCAAATCATAAGAAGGCATTACAAAGTTTTTTGGGTAGAATTAATTTTATCAAAAGATTCATTCCAAATTTTGCAAATCTTGTAAAGCCACTAACCTTAATTCTTAAGAAGAATATGGTTTTTCAGTTGGAGAACAGAGGGAAAGAATGCATTTGAAGCAATCAAACATGTCATCTCACAAGCTCCAACTCTCACTAATCCATATTTTAGAAAAGACTTCATTTTGTATGCTTTTGGAGTAATTGATATAATATCAGCTATGTTGGTACAACAAAATGATGACAATTTGGAGCAACCAATTGCTTTTTTCAGTCAAGGGCTACATGATTATGAGGTGAAGTATTATTTTATTGAAAAACAAGTTCTCTCAATCATTTGGAGTATCAAGAAATTCAAACATCTACTTTTAATAACAAGATTCATCTAATGGTTTCTCACCCAAGTGTTAAAGAGTTTCTTTTAAGCAAAGATTTGAATGAGAAAAGGGCAGGATGGATCACAAAAGTAATGGAATATGATGTTGATATTAAAGTCACTAAATTGGTTAGGGGAAGAGGATTGTGTGAACAACTAGCTTTAGACTTGCTTGATGATAAAAATCAATTTTTTATGCTTTAAGATGACTCAAACGCAGATGTGCCTTCATCACTTAAGAGTTGGACCCAAGAGATGATCCATTTTATTCGATGGATAATACTCACGGAGTTGGAAAAAGAAAAAAGGAGGTATTTCAAACTACAATCCATTCCTTATGTTCCTGTTGATGGCATATTGTTTAGAAAAGTTGTAAATGGAGTTCTCTTAAGATTCATAGATTTAGATCATATTCAACAGATTTTGGAGGAATTCCATGATGGTCCATCTAGTGACCATTTCACACAAAGAGCTACAACCCTAAAGATTATGAGAGCTGGTTATTATTGGCCAAATTTATTCAAAGATGCTCATACATAGGTAAGGAATTGTGCCAAGTGTGCTATTTTTAGAGAAACAAAAGTTAGCTACCCTTCCTCTCCAACCTATTCAGGTAAATCATCCTTTCATGCAATGGGGATTATATTTTATTGGTATGATTAACCCACCTTCTAGTGTAGGTCATAAATAGATTCTCACAACTACATACTACTTCACAAGATGGACAAAAGCAAGTGGCTTTGAAAGAAGCAAATGAGTCTTCGAGTTTTAGAATTTTATGAAAGTATAGTCACAAGATTTGGTGTTCCTGCAACAATCATCTCAAATAATGCTTTGGCTTTCCTTGGCATGAATATTTGTTCATGGGAAATAAAGCATGGAATTTATCTCTCCACTTCATCCAATTATTACCCTCAAGGAAATAGTTTGGTTGAATCAACCAACAAGAATATTCTTCACATCATCAAGAGAACTATGGCAAAAATCAAAGATCATGACACACAAATGAAATCAGCTTTATGGCCCGATAGGATTACTCCTAAAAGATCAATTAGTAATTCTCATTTCATGCTCACATATAGTAGAGAAGAAATATTCCTATTTCTAATGAGTTACCAGACTCTAGACCTCATTAAACATATGGAAATGATGGAAGAAGATTCAATGGAAATTAGATTTGTAGAGTTAATGGAGTTGTAGGAAATCAAAAACAAAGCAATGGCAACAATGGAACTCCATCAGGCATGGGTCAAGAGGTATTTTGATAAGAGATCATCTGCAAGAATGTTTAGAGAAGGGGACATTATGCTCAAATGGGATGAGGAGAGAACTAAACCAAGAAAACACACAAAATTTTGTTCTTCCAGAGTGGACCATATTGTAATCATAGGTTGTAAACAAAACAATGTCTTTCAGCTCTCCAAGATGAATGGTGATGAACTACCTATCCCACTTAATGGGATATACCTCAAACTTTTCTATTGAGGTCATGTTTCACCCTTGTATATATTAAAATATCATGTTTTCTTTGCTCTAAGTGCTTTGTGCACATTGTTGTTTGTAGTTTCCTTCCTTGTGTGCTTCATGCACTTTGTTGGTGTATTTGTCTAAGAAGTGCTTATAACACATTGTGGTCATTCCTACAACTCCAAGAAGTGATAGCAATTACTTCATGACTTCGTGCCAATGGATACCTTAAGGCTACTAATTTATTGCATCTAGCAGGAAGATGTCCCTGGAAGTTGCCAAATTGTTATCCCAAATTCACACCCCTTACAAATTTGGATAACTTATCATATTTGGACTTAGGTTTGGATTACTAGGCTTCCAAACTAAGATGTTGGAAGCTAGCGGTCACTAGGATGTTGGAAGCTAGCGGTCGCTAGAATGTTGGAAGCTAACAGTCGCGAAGATGTTGGAAGCTAGTGGTTGCTAAGATATTGGAAGCTAGTGTTCACGGGGGATGTTATAAGCTAGCAATCACTAAGATGTTAGAAGTTATCGGTCACTAAGATGTTTGGAAGCTAGCGGTCACTAGGCATTTTCACTAACCTATTTTGAGGTTAACGGTGCTAGGCATTTTCACTAACCTATTTTGAGGTTAGCGGTCACTAGGCATTTTTTCTAACCTATTTTGGAGGTTATCGGTCGCTAGGCACTTTTTCTAGCCTATTTTGGAAGCTAATGGCCACTAGGCACTTTTCACTTGACCATGCAAACTTCAAATTGCCATAACTTTCTTTCTACAACTCCAAATTAGGAAAACTTGGCATTGTTAGAAATCTCTCCTTCAATCCCTTCAATTTGAAAGAATCATAATCACTTTTTGGTTGATTTAAGAGGAATAAAATTGGATCCTAATGGTTGTTAGGCATTTTGGTGACCTATTTTAGAGCTAGTGGTTGCTAGGTAGAATTCAAGATGACCTATTGTTACAGAAATTTAATGTGGATAGACCCTCGCGACACCAAATCGGTCTCGTAATTCAAAGGATGGTTAGAACATCACATGGTTGTTATGCCCACAAAATGCGAGATGTTATTTGTAGCACATCTCATTAAGAATGATGTATGAAAAAATAAAGATATATGAAAGCATAAGTTCTAATGATAGAGTGGCACATACAGAATAGAGGAAAGCTTTTTATATTTTGGAAAATGTAGTTTTTATATTTAAAATCGAATAAAAGTAAAAGACAAAAGCTATTTTTAAGATAGTAAAGCAAAGACGCATGTGCTTTCTTTTTAGAACTTGGACTTGCATGTTTGCCTTCTTCCTTTCTTTCTCTCTCCCAAATTTCTATAAAAGCTTCAAAATGTACCGTAAAAAATATTTTGGCTTCTTCATTCATATTTTTAGAGTAATTCATTTTCGAGCGAGAAAGCAAGGTCATGAGTGACTTTTTGTGTTTATTCCACCTCTTGGGGCAATAAAGGAGTTGTTTTTACCTTCCTACAATTTATATCTAGTGCATATTTTGTTTTAGACTGATTTTATATTGTGATACATGTTTATCCTTGTTTTATCAGTTTAATCTCTCATGCCTTCATGTAGTCTTGTATTAATTTGTAGGTCATAGATTGTGTCTAACATGTTATTTGGGGGATTTTATTATAGAGCCATTTGTTGCCCCTTTGTCTTATGAAAATTCATTCTAAACCCTTTTATGAATCAATTTTTCTTTGATTTAATCATTTGTAGTTAGTGTATGGTGTGTGTGGCTCTTGCGCTTCATTTGTGTGATCCAAATAAGTTTGATATCCTCAAAATATCAAATTGTTCTACGAGAATCAATACGGAACCTCGTGTAAATCGAACAAGGTTACACTTACAATGGTGTCATGAATTATCCACGTAGTAAGTAAGAGATCAAAACACAAAAATAAGAATCAAGTAGAGAAAGACATGGGGTCTGGCATGCTCATAGATCAAAAATTAGAGGTACTTATAGGAGTTTTGTGTAACCCCTGTACATGATGCATGTACACAACCCTAACTAACCCTAATGACCTATTCTCACTGTGTGATATGACTAACCACATGAGGTGGACAAGACGTTGATTGTCGATGAGACAAGTCATATACACCAACACCCCCCTTCATCAAAGTTGAGGTAGAGGTCATGGAAATTCAAAACAAAAGAGAACTCCCCTAGAAAACTAAGAAAGATGTGTCAATGGGGCCCGACAACTAATCCTAATAAGGTACCCATGTACAAACAACAATCTTTCTGGAAAAGAAGAAGAGGAGAAGGGAAATGGGTCTTGACAACTAGGCCTGATGAGGTACCCATGTACAATAAGGATCTCAAGTAATGGAGGAAAAATGAGGGAAAAACATCTAATTACAAGAGATAAAAGACACCCCTAAACAACCTAAGAAAGATGCATCAAATGAGTCCCGACAACTAAAGGCCTAATAAGGTACTCATGTACAAATTGTAATCTTTCTAGAAGAAGAGAAGAGATGAAAAATTTCTATATAACCTCCTAAGATGAAGAACCCGTTGAATTCCACCCTATATCAAGCGTATAATAAGAAGATCCCCCGGTTACAAGGTGTGGTTCCTATCCAAGGAATAATGCTCCATATGTGAGGTAGAAGTTCTAACTACTCCATGAAGGGATGATGAATCGAATGAGTCCCGAATCAAAGTACTTGCTCCTTGAAAATTTTATAGTAGACCCGAAGTAGGTGGATCAAGAAATAACTCCTCAATATGTGGTAGATGATAAGTGTATAGTGGAGGTGGGTCCCCATCACTATGGCAATCAACCAAGCTATAAGAGAAGTCATCATCATCAGAAGTGAGCTCAGAAATATCATCAAGTCTAGGTGAGTCTGATGAAGAATCAAGGAGGAACAAAGTGAGAAAAAGAGTAAAGTTGAGTGTGATGATAAACTATACCAACTGCAATGATATTGTCACTACAAAGCTATTTGACATAAACAGAATCTAGAGTGAACTCAACCCGCATGCCCTGAATGAGGTCGAAGTAATGATACACTGAAAGGAGATTAGTTGAAAGTGAAGGAACACCAAGCACATTATTGAAAGTTCCACCATTCACTTCAATAGACCCTCTCCCGAAAATTGGTGTAGAAGTGTCATCACCAAGCCAAATAGAAGACATGTCACATGGCTCTAATGAAGCAAACTCAATGTCTAGATGAGGCCATATGATGAGATGCACTGAATCAATCACCCATGTAGGAGTAGGTGACACAACTGCAACTAAAGATCTTGCCTTTGTTTTCTCCTTAGTTGATTCTTTTTCTTTTTTTTTGCTTCCCCTTCCATTTTATTTTTCCTTAGAACTTTTGTGAGTTGATGATGAAGATGGCTTGAGAGAATCAGGAACTCCTATGTTGTTCTTCTCAAGAAGACTCATGAGGAGGTCAATCTTCTTCTTCAAACATTTTTCTTCTTCATTCCTACCACTACAGTACCCACATTTGATCCGTTCTTTAGGATTTTTAGAACTAGAAGAGGAAGTGGAAAAGTTTGATTTTTAGTGGATTGGTCCTTTTTATTCTTGTGATCCTTATTATTCTCGCTTCTTCTCTTTTGAAACCCTCAATTTTTCATGACCAACAATGAGAGCATGAGATTTTGTGGATCTAAGAGTACCCATCTAAATTAGCTTATCATATTCTCTAGTCAAATTAGCAACAAACTCATCAAAGGAGGGCATAGTCCAACTTGCACCAAGTGCTCTTTTTGTAGCATGGAAGGTTGAGACAAAGACAGAATAGTTGGGACCAAGTTTTGTAAGGATAGAAAGAATGAGTTATGATTCCTTCTTGTCAATTCCACAATTTTTCAGTTACAATCTTAGAGATTTGAGTTTGGTGAAAAAGTCCTGGAGAGTGTCAAAACTACTAGGGCTGAGACTAATCAACTCATTTTCCAATTCATGCCCTTTCATTTCATCTTGTTTCCCAAAAAAATTCTAAGGCATCCAAAATTCCTTGGGTGATTTGGTTGTGTTAATATGAAAGCGCAGTTTCAATGATACAGAAAGACACAAAAGGCCAAAGGCTTCATTACATTTGTCAAACCATTTTTCTTTCTTTACTGACTTCTTTAGGTTCAACTTGCAATCCCATAGTTATTTGGTAATTTTTTTATTTTCTCAAAGCGAGAGATACAACATCTTTCCATTTGTGATAGTTAAATGGGGTAAGAAAAGGAATAAAATTAAGATCCATAGCAGATAAAAGTGAGAAAAGAAAATAACAGAAATAAAATAACCACACAAAATTAACACCCCCCGAATGTTGCACTTTATAAGTAGTACATTGATTACACCCAAGTGTTCATGCAATGTGAGATGGTTGGTCACTCACCTTGTAATTAGTGAAATATCGCACAAGTGTGGAGACCACAATATGCTCAGTTGTGTGCAATGAAATAAGGAATAGGCATAAAAGTAAGCAATAAAGGAAGGAGGCTCTCTTCCCACAAGGTTGTGGTGGATGCGCTCACTAACCCGCAAGCAAAAAAGAGCTATTGTAATGCAAAAAAATCTCAAAAAAAGAGTTCTAGGGACTTCAGGAGGCGTAAGAAATGCTAAGAGGGACGCTATACACTCAAAAAATGGTTAGTAGAAAAAAATCACCAAAAACACTATAAAATCATACTTTTAGTTTTCCAATTAGCCTAATTTAACAATAAAAAGGTGACAAAAAGAAAACAATAACGATCCAACGACAATAAAATTAAACTACTAAACGATTACTTACAGAGCAAATTAAATCAATTAAGGTTCCTAATTAATTAATTAACTCCTAATTAAATGATTAAAGAGTTAAATTAATTAAACAACCCCTAATTTAATGATAAAATCCCCTAAAAATCTAGATTGAATTACCTAGATTAAATTACCCCACTTATAAATACTTGACAACCCCACTTAAATTAAACACCCCAACAATTAAAATAAAACACACTCGACCATATTTAAAAATAATGCCACAGTATATTCAACCATGACCCTTTTTAATATAATAAAACCACTTTTAACAAAACCAACTCAATTAAAAAATGAATAGCCTAGGCTTTGAAATAGGAAGGTAAAGTAGGAAAAAAGGTTTGAATGTGGTCAAAGTGGCGTGGTAAGTTGACAGACCGATGGCCATAAGGAGACCTAGGTCGGCACAAGGCACGGGCACGGGATAAGGATGGGAAGGAGGAGTTTGAGGAATATGCAAAGAATAGACCCGAACAACACGCAAAGAGGGTGGATTTCAATGCGAAGCAAAGCCACCTGGAGGGAGCGGTAAACTCACAAAGCTCAAACTACAATGAGTGAGTAGAAAATGTTGACAAGGCTCAAAGAACCAAAGACGCGCGTAGGGAAAAACTAATGTAGAGCATGGACTACGGGGTAGAACAAACACATGCAGGCCCAAATCAATGAAAAGAACTCAAAAACACAAAAAATCTCAATGCAAATGAGGCAACACTCCCAGAAATACCAAACAAACAACACGTCAATTTGATTTGGAAAAAAAACAATCGACCTAATCATGCAAAGAAAAATGGCAAGGCCCAAATTAAAGCAAAACCAAGGCATCCTAAATCAGCAGGTGCGAAAAAATCAGCCCAAATGAAAACATAAACGGCTAAGACCGACAAGCGGTCTGAAGCAAAAAACAAACTCGGCATTCAAAGAAACTTGATGCAAATAATAACCACACATAGTAGTAGGTAAAGAGGCTCAAATTTGCAAAACAAAGTAACATTCAACTCGATCCTAATGCATAAAAAAACAAAATGACAATGATCTATACCAAAAAAGAAGCAACTAGCTCAACTTGTCGAGTTGATTTGAGGAGAGAGCTCACCAAGGTGAGTAGGAAACATAGAAGGTAGCAGGGAATTGGAGAAAACCGAGCAAGGAGGTTAAAATAATTCGCTTTCAATTAAAAACGATAAAACCAATAATGAATAACCAATTGTTGGTCGCTCAAACGTGCACCCACATCTCACTCAGGAACTAATGCATTCGAGACAACAATGGAACCATCTCCAAGTCAGTTGTAGGACCTTGCACACTTGAGACGGATCTCCAGAGAAGGTTGGTTCCTCTATATATTTCTACCGCTATTGCTACTCCTAATGCTATAAAGGAAAACTAAGCTAACAATACCAAGGGACCAGGGGATAGAAGGATAACAAAAGGAAAACTAAACTAAGTGAGGTAATAACACCGAAAAGAGGGATGAAGACTATCTATTCTTAGAGAAAATGAAAGGGAAAGGCGTGAAAGAAGGCTAGGTATGTGTAGCACAAACTAAAATGCATTTACCAGATCAGTTTCACATAACACACCTAAAAATGGAGTCACGAGGATGTAAAGTAACACAAACAAAGACACAATATAAAAGAAAGGCACAAAGAAGGAATATCAACACACTTAGGATAGAGAGTAGTCCCAAAACAATGTTTCCATTACTTCCAGAAATGCACAAAACTATTACAATGGCAAAAGAGGTTGATATCCACACGCACGAGCTAGATCTAGAGATCTACGAATCGAATATAGAAATATGATTTCCTTAGCAAAATCATAAAGATCCAAAATGTCTAACATTAACAATGAGCCCAGATCTTACATTTATAGATGAATCGATGGAAGAAGAAGAAGAAAAGGAGGGAAAACTGAATTTTAAATATAACCACCAACAAGAAGCATTCAATGCCTATAAATCCACCTACAAATATGTCAAATGTGTTTCCCCAAGTTTGTTTGGTGTGTTGGAGAAGGAAGGAAGGAAGATTGGATCAAATCAAGTGGTTGGAGCAATTAGATCTACTCATTAATGCCCAGAAAAACATTTTCTCATTTCTCACCTACTAGATCCACCAAGAATTTGAATTTGAATATCTAACATTATAGCCTACGTCAAAGAATTATCAATTGAGACTAAGTGCACACCGATCGAGCTCAGTAGCAAAAGATATAGCTGTCGAAGTTTTTCGAGCCACACTGGCACACAAAACACTTGGCGTGCGTCGATTAGCTAAAAAAAAGACGGCCAACTATGTAAATGCTTTTTCATTTTCTGCCACATGTCACTCATTGATTTATTTCAAGGATTTGGCACCTAGCTAGCGCACTTTGATTGGTTGTGTGTTACACACTCAAGCTTGTTAGAGAATGACATGGCAAAAATGACGCAAAGGAGGGCGCAAAAGTATGCACGTAGAAGAATGAGTCACGGAGAAATACAAAAGGAAGGTGCATGTAATCACAACATGTGCGAAGGAAATGGGGCAAACTAGTGAGCGAGAAATTTATGGCCAAGGTGTAATTATTACAAAGTCATGTGTGGGGCATGTGAGAGGGCCAGGACTTAGTTGATTGAAGCAAGCGCAAGTGCATGCGCGCAGGATGAATAACTACTATGAGGAAGGTGAATGCACAAAAGATGCGCATAGGGGAAGAGTTGAATAAAGAGGAAAAATAAAAATGGAAAGGGAGAAGGGGAAGCACACAAGGGTGTGTGAGGAAACAACGACCAAGTGAATGTGCCAAGGAGATAACTGAGGTGCACGTAACTTGCAATGAAGATCTTAGAGCCAGAATATGTATGTAAGTTTTCCAAATAACTAGGAGAGTTATTTGGATAACAATTTTGGTGACTTTTGGGGCCATCTACCTACTAGATGAAGGAGATCAATAGCCTAGAGCATCCATTGGGCATGGAGTCTGTTATGTAATCATGAAATTTTGATCTGTAGCTTTGAAGAACTACCCTTTAAAGTCACTTGAAAAATTATTTCATAAATCTGTTCTAAATCTTGCAAAACTATTTGGAAGATAACCGACATCCTAGAAGAAAAAGAAGAGCGCATGCGAGAAGCACGCAAGAAGAAAGAACTATGTACAAGCAGAAAATGTACGTGCAAAGTGCACTTAAAGGAATTGAAACTAATCTAATATATAAAGAAATGATGCAACAAACTCAATGGAAGGGTTTGAGATAGATCCCATTTACTAGGATTTACAACGCGCCTCCATCAAGATGAGTTAACTCGAAAGAGTTAGCCTCCTTGCATGAACTGATGATGTATGGGCCACTCCAAAGTGCATCAAAATTTGAATGGCACCCTAATTTAGCTCTGTCAGCATCCCATTTCAAGACCAAGTCCCCAACTTTGAAATCTTGAGGCATATCCTTTCATCAAACCACTTCTTTATTGCTTGTTGATGTTGTTCTAACTTGATCATGGCAAAATTCCTTGATTCTTCAAGACTAACCACTTTGTCATTTTGATTTCTCTTTGGTCTGTGCCTTCAAACTCCAATTGTTGGGCAAGTGCTAATGAGTTCAACTCAAGCATCAAAGGAAGAGTAGCCTCCTTGCCATAGATAAGCTTGTAAGGAGAAGTTCTATTGCTTTTTAATTGTGATTCTATCTGCCCAAAGCACGCGCGCGAGCTTTGTATGCCACTGTCTCTGGCTGATGTTCATTGTGCGCTTCATGATCCTGATTAGGTTCTTATTTGTTGATTCTATCGATCATTTCCTTGAGGGTAATAGTTGGAAGAATTCTTCAGATAGATGCCCAGATTTAGATCCCAATCAATGATTTTAGTTCCCATGAAGGCTTTTGCGTTATCAAAGATAATGGTTTGAGGAATGCCAAACCTTGTCACGATACCTTCAAGAAAGTCAAGGATGACTGACTCGGTTGATTCCTTGAGTGCGAAAACTTTTTTCCATCTGGTGAAGTAATTTGTAGTTGTCAGCACCCACTTATGTTCATTTTAAAGGTGGATTGATCATGCCTATGAAGCTAAGACCCCATTACACAAAAGGCTGATCCACTTAGATTGGTTGGAGGGGAAGTGATGTCAATCTCTTCTTTCCTGTAAAGAAATCACATTCCTTACATTTTTGACCCACTTGTGCGCATCTACAAAAAGAGTAGGCCAAAAGATACCTACCATTATGATCTTCATTACTATAGTCTTAGCAGAGAAGTGTCCATCAGAGAATCCATCGTGAAATTATGCTAACACTTTTTTAGTTTGCACACCATTAATACACCTTAATAACATTCCATCAAGATTCCTTTTGAAGAAATTACCATCAATCAACACATAAGGGATAGATTCTAGCCTCAAATGCCTCCTTTTTGCTTTAATTAGACTAGGAGGATATACGGCCTCAAAAAGGAATGTGATCGTGTCCTTCATCTAGTCATGTGTGCCAAGATCTGTATTTTATTCAAGTTTTGCACCCGGGAGTTCTTCATCAAGAAATAATGAAGTCTCGGTTTCATTGCATGTGTCCTCGAAAGTTGCTTACATAACACGCTACCTTATACTAGCTTGGTGGCTTTGATGGTCACATCATACTCCATGATTTTGGTTACCCATTGCGTTCTCTTCTTGTTGATTTCTGCTCCCATGATGAAGTATCTAACAGAAAAGTGGGAGACTAACACCTTGATATGATTTGTAGTGAGCATGATCTTGAATTTCTTGAGCACGCGCATGATGGCGTAGACTTGTTTCTCCATGTGACTATATCTTAATTCATAGTCCTTTAGTGTTTGGCTAAAGAATGCCATTGGCTGCTCTAGCCCGTGCTCATTTTCTTGTGTTAGGATAGAAGCAACACTTGTGTCAACACCATAAGCATAAAGGATAAAATCCTTTGAGTAATTCAAGTTTACGAGTGTTGGTGCATAAGTAATCTCTTGCTTGATTTTGTTGAAGCTTTCCTTTCCTTTTGTTTTCCATCTGAAAGCAATGTATTTCTTGAGCATGAGGGTGATGGGCCTTACCAATCCTGCAAAGTTAGGAATAAAGTGCCTAACAAAGTTAATTTTTCCAAGGAAGTACTATAAGGCTTTCTTGTGCATCGGCAAGAGAGGGTCAAGATGGTTGATACATGCTCAGGGTCGATTGTTATGTCATCCCTTGAAACTACATGGCCTAAAAATTTTCCCTGCACTATTATAAAATTGCACTTATTGGGGTTAAGAGACACCCCAAACTTTCTACATCTCTCAAGGACTCTCTCCAGTGCACCATATGATATGTGTTTTACTTTCAGAAGATTGTGATGTCATCAAGGTAGACCAAGATGAACTCATTGATATATCCTTTGAATGTAATATCCATGGCACATTGAAATGTTACCCGTGTTTGATAGACCAAAGGGCATCTTTTGATATGTATATGTCCCCCACTTGGTTGTAAATGCCATTTTGAATTGATCCTTCCTTAACCAAGATCTGATTGAAGCCAAAGTATCCATCCAACATTAAGAATCTTTATACGCCGGCCACAATCTGCAAAATCTGCTCCATAGAAGGCAAAGGATAATGATCCTTTAGAGATGCCTTGTTCAAATCTCTGAAATCAACGCAAATTCTGATTTCACCATTCTTCTTGCACACTAGAATTAGATTTTGCAACCCAGGTAGAGTACTTGATCGGACATATTATCTTGGCCGCAATGAGTTTGGATAACTCCTTTCTCATGAGGGGCTTTATCCTTGGATTGATTGGTCTCTACTTTTTTCTAATAGGTTTGATACCAAGATCAAGGTCAATGGATTGTTGAGCAACACTTAGAGCACACTTGAGAAGATATCACCGTATCTTTGGCAGAGAGAAATGAAGGCCTATTTTTTATCATGCGTGTAAGCTTTACTAAGTAGCAACTCCTCTCCATGCGGAATAGTGATTGAGGAGCAGTCTTCTTATAAGGCATGCATATACTTTTCTTCATCCTTAAACTCATCATCAGGGCTAAACATTTTCTCTAGGGTGACCAGCCCTTTAGGCAACTTGTTTGTCTTCAACTCTTTCACTTGGTCATCGTAATTGTCATGTAAATCAGCTGCATGCTTGATGCAAGAACTCTACTTCATTCTGGATGAACTGGATGATCGTGTGTCACATCACAAACACTCACTAGTTGGTGTTGTTGTTTGGAAAGGATGGTCTAATCACTATCTTGATGTGCTTTGATTGTTTCCCTTCACAAAGTCCTCAATGCAGAGGAGAACTATAAACCGAGCGCAACCATCTAGTCAACTTCCTTATTCATTTTGTGCGACACCACCTACAAATTTAGAACATAAAAGCTCTCAAAGAGATCCCAAATTTGTGTCTATAAGCTTTGAGAAGCTTATTCTTTACCACACACTTGTTGGTGACCTAATGGATAACCAATTCTGTGTCCCCAAAGATCTGCAACGCTTTAATCTTCTTCTTTTTAGCAATAACGAGACCATACACCAGTGCCTCATATTTTTCCACATTGTTAGAACATGTAAACTACAACATGTGCATGAAAAATAATTTCTCATCCTTGGGGAAATGAGAAAAACTCCTGCTCTCATGTCGTTTCTACTTCTAGATCCATCAAAGTATAACTTCCACAAACCAGGGTTCTCTTCACTATGCTTGAGTGTGCGCGCGACAAACACAACTTCTTCTTTAAGGATGCAATAAGTATCAAGCCTAGTTTCATAAGCTTCCAACTCTTCAACATATGGATCAAATTTGTGATGTTTTTCTACCCACTCATCAAGTACTAGATCAGGAATAGAAGGTGGAAGAGGTTGCTCTTCAGAAACTAAAACTTGTTCTTCTTGGATTAAGCAGTTGGCTTGGAGAGGGGATGGGATGTATAACTCTACATGATAGGAAATATTGGTTCATCTTGTATGGTAAATCAGGTACCATACCTTGTCTTGAATAACATATGGGTCCAATCAGAAGACAAGTAACCACCCACTTTAGTTGTAAATTCCTTAGACAAACACATGGAAAAATTGGGGCGGATCAATGATTGACACATCTTGAGTTATTGTGAGGCTTAGACATGCATAGAGGGTTAACTCAAGATCCTTGATGATTCCTAGGGTAGTGACAGTTGAACCATCAAGTTGCAGGTCTCCTTTTTTCAAGGGGCTCTACTTAAGACCTAAGACATCAGCAATTTTCTTAGGCATGACAAAGTACTGCACTTGAGTCAATCATACAATTATGGAAAAGATGTTTTCCTATGATTAAGGACATATATAAGGGTAGGGTTTTAACAACCTTACTTACTTGTTTCTCCTCTTCTTGGCATATGTTGACAAAAACACGTGACTTTTGGATGGCTAGATCAGTGTGTGGGAGTTGAGCCAGAGCTTCATGCAACAAGTCGCGTTGAGATGGAATGGTTAGGGAATCCCACATTGTAACATTTATGTTTATATTCTTCATATAGTCCAAAATGATGAATGGAAGACCCACTGACTTGTGCATTTGGATCATAGTAGCATCCTTTTTCTTTTGTTCAAGTCTCGAGGTAAGAACATTAAATTAGGCACACGTGTGAGTTGACCTACCAAAGGAGGGGTGCGAGCCACTTCAGGGGAAGCTTTGTGCGGAGCCCTGAGTGTATGAACTTGGGAAATTTTACTATTGGATGCCTTAGCTACTTCATTTTGATTTTGAGGATCTTCCCGTGTTGCTTTAGGATTGTGACCTCGTACTTGGGACTCAAGTATTCTCTTTTTATACCTTGTGTTATCTCGTAACTCCAGGGCACACCTGGCCCGCTTGCATCCTCTGCAACTTAATTGATTGCGTAAAAATCCTCGGCACCAAAGAATATCAAGTTGGCTTAGAGAGGAGCCTCTGGATTTTCTTGGCTCTCAGGCTCACCTATGTTGATATAAGGCTCACAGTTAGAAGCATTCTAGATCATGTAGGCATGCGCGTGTGTAGCAGCAGAATGATATTGAATATAAGGCATATTGCAAGGAAAGCACCACTCTGATTCCTACACCATGTCGTTTTGAATAGGGACAAGTGCTTTACTTATGTTGGGAGATGGAAGGGGTCAGTGCAAGAGGAATAACTTGCAAAGGCAAGTGCACATTAGCATTTCATCTATCATTATGTTGGTTCTGCCCATATCTCCGATTTCCATATTGATTTCACCGAGGTTGACTACTTTGGCTTTCTGCTTGATTAGAACTTCCTCTGTAGGCTTGCACCTGATGCTTCTCCAATGATATGACCTTGTTGGACAAGTTTTTAATTAAGGCCTTTAACTCTTCATATTATTTTTGTTGAGCGGGAGAGTAGGATGTAGATGCAATCAAGTTACACACTCTGTCTTTGGGCCGGAGTAATAGTAAGTTGGGGTGTCTTTGGAGACATTTCTCGGGAACAAAGGCGCATGAGGCCTAAGTGCTAACTTACACCTAAATGAGACTATTTTTTGCTCGTATTGCAATGTTGTATGCAGTGCAGTAGGGTTCTACCTCGATGGATTGAATCATGATTGAGATGTCACTATTTAAGGCCCTTAGATAATACAGAAAGCATTCTCGGGTTATAGGCCTTACCATTTGAGGAATTTTGTCCCAAGTCTTACTGGAATCGATGTTGAAATCGGTCATCTATTCATTGGATGTGCGCTTGGTTGTAGTTAGTTATTTCACCAAAGACATGTGATCTAACTTGTCTTCAAAGTAGTTACATAGAGTTGTTCCAAGCTCATCCTAGGTGGCAATAGACGTAGGTCTCAAGCCTCGGTACCACTAGAGTGCTTTACCTTTGAAAGAGGTTGCAAGCAGCCTGACAACAACATCATCATGAGTGATCAGGTAAACAGAGCACACATTGGCCACATCTTGAATGTGTTCAATAGGGGTAACTTGATTTTCTCCCGTGAAGTATGGAATACTCTTGAGCGTGGCTACTAAAATATCATGTTGAGTGTTGAGATTGAGATGGCTTCCACCAGCGAACTGTGAATTTCCTCGGAGGAGGAGGATGTTGAATTGCCATGGTAGGGTGCACTTGTTTGTTGTGAGGAGTAGAATGTGCTCGGTGTTATAGAGATGGGGACCCACGCAATGAAAAAAAATCTATTGCATGTATTTCTTGGTGAAAGTTGGAGGTACTCGAAAGATTCTTCAACTGCAACACTTTGTCTCATGTGCACTCTTCTCATAAAAAGCACTTAGGATTGCAAAATAGGAGATCTGGAAATTTTGGGAGTCGTCATATGTGTTTGAAAGAGCCTCTAAAGGATAGAAATACTAAGTTTACACACCAAAACTTAGCAATATGAAATTTAATCTTGCATTGCTTGTCCCACCGTGCTGCTAGAAACTGTGCCATTCAAATGTGCAACCATGTCTCGATTCGAGGAACTAAGTTGTTTGAGATAATAATGTAACCATCTCCAAGTTGTGGGACCTTGCGCACTTGAGACAGATCTCCGAGAGAAGGTCGGTTCCTCTATATATTTCTACTGTTATTGCTACTCCTAATGTTGGAAGGGAAAACTAAGCTAAGAATGCCAATGGACTAGGGATAGAAGGATAAAAGAAAGGAAAACTAAACTAAGGGAGATGATAGTACCAAAAATATGGATGAACATTGTTGGTGCTCAAATTAGTCTCACCCCATTTGTCATTGAAATTCCTCAGTTTGCGGCCTCTGTCATGTTTTCTATCTCCCGTGTTGGTGCTTGAAAATACCATGTCCTCCATTTGGTTGCCGTGATCAGTCCCTTCCTGGGTCGAGGATCACTTAAAGGTCCAGAATTTTTTTTTCGTTTCTCTGTCCATCTGAAGGAGACTGTCTCGGACCTTAGACACATGGCGCCTTCCGCTGAACCTTCAACTTTTTGACAGACTCTGTCGGAATGAGACACATGTTGAGCCCACACTTGTTTGGGGTCTCTACTTTTCGGGACCATCTCAAAATGCGCCATTGAGACACGTAGCAGGTGGGGAAATGGAGAAACGGAGCTTTGGGGTTATTTAAGGTTTTTACCTTTTGTAAAAAGGGATAAAATT
Source organism: Taxus wallichiana var. yunnanensis (assembly GCA_018340775.1). Classification (NCBI taxonomy): domain Eukaryota; kingdom Viridiplantae; phylum Streptophyta; class Pinopsida; order Cupressales; family Taxaceae; genus Taxus; species Taxus wallichiana. The sequence goes on from CM031244.1 coordinate 531,149,661, forward strand.
GTAAGTTGAAGCGCGGCCCTGACAGAAAGTAATGCCAGCATTGAATAGTCAAAAATAGAGGTGCAGGCCCACGGGGAAAATGTGGAACTTTTTCCTTTTTGGAAAATAAGTATAAAGTGAAAAAATGAAGTGCAAGTCCGTTGGGACCCACATCAGAAGCTAAAGGTGGAAGGGCGGAGCTGCGGGAAAAATTTGGAAAATTTTCCTTTTTCCAAAAGTTATAAAATGTCAAAAGGTGCTCCTAGGCCCATTTCCAATCACATTTTTCCACGTGGAAGGATCAAATTAAAAGTTGAAAGGAAAGATCAATGGTAGTTGTGCATTTCATTTGATTTTGCCACCATTGAAGCTCCAGATGTTTGGAGATGCATTTTTGCATCATTCTTCATCAATTTTTGGTAAATTTGTGTCATTTTGGTCTACAAAGTTCAATTGAATCAATTTGGGAGATCAATTTGTAAATTTGAAGTACTTTTGAAGTGGATTTTTGCTCGGGCTTGTGTAAAAACGCAAAATGCCAGATCCAGAAGTTGCAAAGTAAAATTTTAGAGGAAAAGGAGGGAAAAAGGATGAAATGATGAAAGTGCAGCACAAAAAGGTGAAAAAGGCATTGCCTCGAGAGCAAAAAGGGATGACCTATCAAGTCCAGCTATGCAGAGGCTCCAAAAATGATTAAAAGGGGATTTATCACATGATCATAATGATTAAAGGGACTCTGAAAAGTTGTGGCATGGCATCCTAGTCATTAGTCGAGGGCCCAAGAAACATGATCAGTTCACAATTGGTCCACCTGGCAGATTTCGGATCTAAATTTGTTAAGCGTTGTTATCTGAAACAAATTGGTAACAAGCAAAGGTCCCTCAAATATTCTTCTCTTTTGGGGGGAAAATTGAGTGGGCAAAAATGTATAAATGCAATGAGAATACTCTTGCAAAATGGTCGAGTATGAATTCTTGAGAAAAATTTGAGAAAGTTGTCTTCCCGAGAGACCAAAGCCGAGATTACTTGTTATTTTCTTTTGTGTTAGATTTTCTATCATGTCAAGTTGGTTGCAAATGTATAGCCATTGACAAGCACTGAGATTTCTCTGGAAGCTTTCCCCTACTGATGAATCTAAGCAATTTTGGAATTAATTTGTGTCTAATCTCTAGCAATTTTGTGTCTGCTTTATTTTCAGAATGTCTGCAAATAGTTTCTTTCATTCCTATTACAATCTTATACTAAATTTTTTGTGAAATCACACAAGATCTCGTCCCTGTGATAATCTAATGGTATTTGCAATTTCATTTCAAGAAGAGCCTTCATCTTGGATGAGATAAACAAATTTAAAATCAATTCACTGTCATTTGTTGATAAAGATTTTCTGTAAGTCTTTGGGTGTACCTTAGGCATGATTAATCGAAAATTTAGTGTTTAATTGAGTCTTCCAATTCAAGCCTTCATGTTGGAGTCTCAAAGATTATGTGAAAACGTGTTGATCTGGGCCTCCATTGAAGCACACCTTCAGTTGAAGGAACGTCTTGACTATTCTGAAGCTTTTTGTTGTGAAGTTGTTCATTATTGTGAAGTCCCTCCAAAGATCCGGTATAATCAACTTTATCTTGCTTCATCTCCCACCAAAATCATTTAAAAACCATTGATCCACCTTGAACTACCCCTATTTTCCCTATGTATCAACAAAGGAACAAAATATACTTGCAAAAATATGCAGAACAATTAGGATTTCTTAATGTCTTTAGTAACCTTAGCCTTGTGTTGAAAATATCTCCATCTTCTGGAAGTGACAACTCATGAGAGTCAGATTTGGTGTGTTGATCATATTTTCCCAAGGTTTTCTTTATAAAATTTGTGCAAAAGAAAGGTATCCACATCTCCTTCAATAACAGAGGTTATAAAATAGGTTCTCTTACCTTGGTTAAAAGGCACAACCTAAAATAGTTAGGATAAGATCAAATCCTTTTGAGGTGCTGCCCACTTCTTCAAGGCCTGAGTGCTAAAAATTTAGATAAATTGCTTCCCGGATACAAAACGACATACATAATCATTTATTTGCTTTTGAGTGTCTTGTCAAATCCATGATGTTGCTTGGCCTTTGAAGGAGATTAAATTTGGGTACCAACACGCTTTTGGAGCATTGCCGAGGACTTGTTGAAAATATTTGAAATATTTGGATACATATCAAACCTTGGTAATGTTTCTTACAAATGTTGTGTGCAAATACATTGTTAAGAAGTCATTCTATATGCAGATTTGTGAGATTTGTTCAAAGTTATATGCTCTGTCTGCAATTTTCCCAGTTTCCAGTAGTTGTTGCACTTTTCTTGCATTGTGATTGATAAATTTGGGTAAAAGAAGATCGATCTGATAAGTTTTGCAAGATTCCAGTACTGACAGACATTTGATAGATTATCTTTTAGTGCATTTTTGCACATCTGAGGTGAAAATCCTTAGTGGCAACTCCGTGTTGATTTATTTTGGATAAATGCCAATGTCTTAACCTCTGTTAATGTGAATTTGTTACTAATCTTTGCAAAGCTGGAAGGAAGAAGATCTTTCTTCACCGTAGACCCTAGTAGAAGGTTGTTTCTAGAGTTTGGAAAGTCTAATTCAGAAGGAGGAAGAATTTGGAAGGTTGTTGGAGATCAAACATTAAGAAAATATATCTCCATTGGTGAAACTAATCGGCACATGATTGAAGATTGTAATACTTCCTCAACTACTTTTGAATCAGGTAATCTCTTTATAAATATGAATTCTCCATCTAGAGAGGGGCCTTCTTTTGTATTTGAAATATTTGCATCTCATTCTACCCTTGTATTTTCCAAATCTGATAGTGTTTGCCATGAAAAAGAGCCATTAGGGGATAGTCATTTTGAAAATTGTATCCCTGTACCACACAGACCCCTCACTCCTCATCATTTTGTTTCTCCTATAAGATCACCTCCTCATAATAATATGGCTCAACCTCCACCCAGACCTCCATTTATCGTTAATACTTTTGGTCCCATCAGTTTTAGAGGTATGGCTAGCTATCCAAATGTTGTGCCACAGGATGTAAGAAATAGATTGCCTAAGTTTCAAGGAAATAATGCAATAACTGGTGATCAACACTTGAAACTCTTTGTCAATATGATGGAGGATTTTGAAATAGAGTTTGAAGATGTATACATTAAATTGTTTATTCATACATTAGAAGAGGATGCAAGGTACTGGTATAAATCCTTGCCTAATAACTCTATTGATTCTTGGACTGAAATAAAGAATGCATTTAGATTACAGTATGGTGACAAAACAGACCCTAGGTTTCTTTTGTCAGAATTTGAGAATATTAAAAATAATCCTAATGAGTCAATGCATGAATTTAATATGAGATTCAATAAGACATTGAGAAGATTTCCTATGAATTTGAGGCCATGTGATGAATCTTGTCTTATAAAGTATGCTGATGCATTTGACAAGAAGGTTGCATACTATTTGAGGGATAAAAACCCTGGCACTTTGAGGCAGGCCTTTACCATGGCTCTGTAAATTGAGAACAACATCAAAGCAGTTGGAAAACCTCCTAAGAGGGAGGGTGTCAAACTGATAAACCTAAAAAACCTCAAGCAAGCAAGAGTGTGGATCTTGAGGAGGCTATTAAAACTTTGGCAGGGGCTGTCAAAGAAATCTCTTACAAACTAGCCCAGCAGAGAAAGGAATTGGGCAGAGTTCACAAGGTCAGCAAAAGGCACAAAATCATGACAAATTTGGCAATCATCCTAGGGGTGATCAGAGGTCAGATGACAGAGGTAAAGGACCCATGGGATCTACAAATAGACATCCCCAAGCACATGAAAGTAGAATGGTGCTTGATCCTCTGACTGCTCGGGTTACTGACTGTTGATGAAGCCAATCAAATGGATTGGTGTGACAAATGCTTCTTACCCCACCCGCCATGTGAAGTAGATCAACAAGTTGAAGAAGCTGATGATGATGACAACACTGATGATGATGTATGCATGGTGGATTCCTCTACGAGTTCACAGTAGGGAGAAACCTCAACTGAGTTGATGAGTGCTAGAACTGCTAAATATTTTTGGGATTGCATTCACTGGTATTACCTCTTCCTCCCACTCATACTTCTGAAATTGATATGGTGTAAGCTTTTGAACTTCCTAATAATGATTTTGAGTACCTAAGAGCTCTAATGATTGAGAAGTATGATGGAGGGATACCTTTGAAGAGGATAGTAGTTGTTAATGAATGTTGTGGTTGGCCATGAAAAATAATATAATACCAGGAGTAGGGTTGCCAAAGGGGCAGGGCCTCAGGCCAAACCAAAAATTCCAGTGCTTACCAGTATCCCAAAAGAGACTCCAAAGAAAGATACATCTAAAAGGCCTTGTTGTCTCAAGTAGAACTTGTGTCCCTCCCTATGCTTAGACTATAAAAATCATGTGCCATCAAATGAATTTGTAAATCTCCCTCCTAACATTGCATTACCCAAGTATGTTCCTTGACATAGCCCAAATCTTGAGTCAGATCAAGATTTTTGTTCCTATTGTTGAATTACTTAGAATCCCTGAGCATAGGAACAGAGCATTCAAATATTTGGGGTTTAGAGAAGAAAAAGTCACCCAAGGCATAAATGTTGAGACTCCTCTTACCATTTCAGAGTTGAAAAAACCCCAAGTACTTGGAGGAACCAAGTGAACCACCTAAATTTTACTTGGGAACATCTTTAGTTGAGTCTCAATTAAATGTTGATCCATTTTTTACAACACTAATTATTAAAGACAGATTACTGCACAATTGTATGTTTGATTCCAGAGCATCATGTAATGTTATGCCTCTGGAAGTCATGAATGAATTGAACATTAAAGTGACAAAGAACTTATGGCAAGTGTACTACAATGGATTCTAGAGAGGTGCCTGTTGTAGGATGTGTAAAAGGTTTGGTGGTACAACTTGCAGCTTATCCGGGTAAGAACTTGAAACTTGATGTTGTTATCATTGATTGCCCTGCCAAATGGGGCATGTTGTTATCAAGAAAGTGGGCTGCAAGTGTTGGTGGAAATGTTCAGATGGACATGTCTTATGCCACCATACCAATTGAGGGAAACCTTGTGAAGTTACCTGGTGAAAAGAAGATGTTATATCTTATTGAGGACCCCAACAATGCTTCTTATGAAGTATTGCATGTAAATATTGATATTGATAACTCTGTGAGTTATGTTACTTTCAAGGAATATGAAATTGATCAATGCAGGTATCATGAGTAGGATGATTTTCCTGAGACTTTGATGTTTGATGCAGCCTCGAAAGATGTTAGAAAACTTGACCCAGGCACAAAGGATAAGCCTGAAGAAATGTGGTTAGATAGCGACTTGGATGGAAAAGAGAGGCAATCATATGACCAACTTGTTAAAAACATATCAAAACTGCTTAGCATGGTCATATCCAGAATGGCAGGCACTTGAAGTTTTTCCTTGATTGTTTTCTTTGAATCAGGATGCTCTCCATTGTACAATGTATAGTTCTTTGTTTTCATTCTGCTTTTGTGTTTTTGTTCGTTCTAGTCCTGGGTGACCTGGTTTTGCTAGTTTCTCGGTTCATTTTTTGGAGGATGGTTATGGTTGTTCTGCTCTGCAAGCTTATTCTTTGACTCCATTGCCCAATGGTCTGTTTTTGGCACTTGTCTATTATTTGGTTTTTATGGCACTCGTAGGGAGTGCCCATCCCTGAGTCAGAGCCAATGTTGGTGCTCAAATTAGTCTCACCCCATTTGTCATTGAAATTCCTTAGTTTGCAGCCTCTGTCATGTTTTCTATCTCCCCGTGTTGGTGCTTGAAAAGACCATGTCCTCCATTTGGTTGTCGTGATCAATCCCTTCTTGGGTCGAGGATCACTTAAAGGTCCAGAATTTGTTTTTCATTTCTCTTTCCATCTGAAGGATACTGTCTCGGACCTTAGACACATGGCACCTTCTCGTTGAACCTTCAACCTTTTGACAGACTCTGTCGGACTGAGACACGTGTTAATCCCGCACTTGTTGGGGTCTCTACTTTTCGAGACCATCTCAAAATGTGCCATTAAGACACGTAGCAAGCGGGAAATGGAGAAATGGAGCTTTGAGGTTATTTAAGGTTTTTGCCTTTTGTAAAAAGGGATAAAATTGTAAGTTGAAGCGCGGCCCCGATAGGAAAGTAATGCCAACGTTGAATAGTCAAAATGGGGGTGCGGGCCTGGGGGAAAATGTGGAACTTTTTCCTTTTTGGAAAATAAGTATAAAGTGAAAAAATGAAGCATAGGTCTACTGGGACCCACATCAGAAGCTAAAGGTGGAAGGGCGGAGCTGTGGGAAAAATTTGGAAAATTTTCCTTTTTCCAAAAGTTATAAAATGTCAAAAGGTGCTCCCATGCCTGTTTCCAATCACATTTTGCCATGTGGAAGGCTCAGATTAAAAGTTGAAAGGAAAGATCAATGGTAGCTGTGCATTTCATTTGATTTTTCCACCATTGAAGCTCCAGGATGTTTGGAGATGCATTTTTTGCATCATTCTTCATCAAATTTTTGGCAAATTTGTGTTGTTTTGGTCTGCAAAGTTCAATTGAATCAATTTGGGAGCTCAATTTGTAAATCTGAAGTACTTTTGAAGTGGATTTTTGCTTGGGCTCGTGTAAAAACAAAAATGCTAGATCCAGAAGTTGCAGAGTAAAATTTCAAAGGAAAAGGAGGGAAAAAGGATGAAATGATGAAAGTGCAGGCGCAAAAGGTGAAAAAGGCGTTGCCTCGAGAGCAAAAAGGGATGACCTGTCAAGTCCAACTATGCAGAGGTCTAAAAATGATTAAAAAGGGGATTTCTCGCATGACAAAATTAGAATGATTAAAGGGACTCCTGAAAAGTTGTGGCATGACATCCTAGTCATTAGTCGAGGGCCCAAGAAATGTGATCAGTTCACAATTGGTCCACCTGGCAGATTTCGGATCTAAATTTGTTAAACGTTGTTGTTTGAAACAAATTGGTAACAAGAAAAGGTCCCTCAAATATTCTTCTCTTTTGGGGGGAAAATTGAGTGGGCAAAAATGTATAAATGCAATGAGAATACTCTTGCAAATGGTCGAGTATGAATTCTTGAGAAAAAATTGAGAAATTTGTCTTCCCGAGAGACCAAAGCCGAGATTACCTGTTATTTTCTTCTGTGTTAGATTTTCTGTCATGTCAAGTTGGTTGCAGATGTATAGCCATTGACAAGCACTAAGATTTCTCTGAAGCTTTCCCCATTGATGAATCTAAGTAATTTTGGAATTAATTTGTGTCTAATCTCTAGCAATTTTGTGTCTGCTTTATTTTCAGAATGTCTGCAAATAGTTTCTTTTGTTCCTATTGCAATCTTATACTGAAATTTTTGTGAAATCACACAGGATCTCGTCCCTGTGATAGTCTAATGGTATTTGCAATTTCATTTCAAGAAGATCCTTCATCTTGGATGAGATAAACAAATTTAAAATCAATTCACTGTCATTTGTTGATAAAGATTGTTTGTAAGTCTTTAGGTGTACCTTAGGCATGATTAATCGAAAATTTAGTGTTTAATTGAGTCTTCTAATTCGAGCCTTCATGTTGGAGTCTCAAAGATTATGTGAAAACGTGTTGATCTGGGCCTCCATTGAAGCACACCTTCTGGTTAAAGGAACATCTTGACTATTCTGAAGCTTTCTGTTGTGAAGTTGTTCATTATTGTGAAGTCCCTCCAAAGATCCGGTATAATCAACTTTATCCTACTTCATCTCCCACAAAATCATTTAAAACCATTGATCCACCCTTGAACTACCCCTGTTTTCCCTGTGTATCAACAAAGGAACAAAATCTACTTGCAAAAATATGCAGAACAATCAGGATTTCTTAATGTCTTTAGTAACCTTAGCCTTGTGTTGAAAATATCTCCATCTTCTGGAAGTGATAACTCGTGAGAGTCAGATTTGGTGTGTTGATCATATTTTCCCAAGGTTTTCTTTATAAAATTTGTGCAAAAGAAAGGTATCTGTGTCTCCTTCAATAACAGAGGTTACAAAATAGGTTCTCTTACCTTGGTTGAAAGGCACAACCTAAAATAGTTAGGATAAGATCAAATCCTTTTAAGGTGCTACCCACTTCTTCAAGGCCTGAGTGCTAAAAAGTCAGATAAATTGCTTCCCCGGCTACAAAACGACATACATAATCATTTATCTACTTTTGAGTGTCCTATCAAATCCATGATGTTGCTCGGTTTGTGAAGAAGAGTAAATCCGGGTACCAACAAACACTATTTGTTATGAGAGAAAATGAAAGTAAAATGCGTGAAAGAAGGCTAGGCACGTGTAGCACAAATTAAAACGCATTTACCATATCAGTTTCACATAACACAACTAAAAATGGTGTTGCAAGGGATCTAAATTGACACAGAAACACGCAATGTAAAAGAAAGGAAAGAATAAGGAATATCAACACACTTAGGACAAAGAATAGTCACAAAACAATGCTTCCATTACTTCCGTAAACGCTTAGAATTGTTATAATGGAAAAAGAGGCCGATATCCGCATACACGAGCCGATCTAAAGGTCTGTGATTCGAATACATAAATATTAAGTCCTTAGCATAAGCAAAAGGATCCAAAATTTCCAACATTAATAATGAGCCCAACTCTTACATTTATAGATGAATCGATGGAAGAAGAAGAAGAGAAGGAGGGAAAACCCAAATTTTAAATACAACCACCAACAAGAAGCATTCAATGCCTGCAAATCCACCTGTAAATATGTCAAATGCATTTCCCAAGTCTGTTTGGCATGTTGGAGAAGGAAGGAAGGAAAATCGGATCAAATCGGGTGGTTAGAGCAATTAGATCTACTCATTAATTCCCAGAAAGATGTTTTCCCATTTCTCACCTACCATATCCACCAAGAATTTGAATTTGAATATCTAACACTATAGCTTTATGTCAACACTATCGATTCGGACTAAACATGCATCGATCGAAGCTCGTAGTAAGAGATATAGTTGTTAGAATTTTTTTAGAGCCGCTTTAAACGCAAAAAGTGGTGGCACACACCGATTAGCTAAAAGGACGGCCAATCAGTGCAAATACTTTTTCATTTTCTCGCCACATGTCACTCATTGATTTGTTGTAAGGATTTGGCGCCCAACTGGTGCACTTTGATTGGTTACGTGTTACACACTCAAGCTTTTAAGAGAATAATGTGGCACAAAATGGTGTAGAGGAGGGCACAAAAGTATTAGTGCGGGAGAAAGATCAAGAAAGGCATACGCACTCACAACGCATGCGAAGGAAATGGGGCAAACTGGTGAACGAGAAGCATATGGTCAAGGCACAATTATTACAAAGTAATATGCAGGGCACACAAGAGGGCCATAGACTTAGCTTATTGAAGCAAGCTCAAGGCATGCGTGCAAGATGAATAACTGATATGAGGAAGGAAAATGTGCAAAAGATGCACACATGGGAAGAGTGGAACAAAGAGGAAAAAGAAAATGGAAAGGAGAGAAGGGAAAGCATGAAAGGCCACACGAGGAAATAATGACCAAGTGAATGTGCCAAGGTAATAACTGAGGTGCGCGCAACTTGCAATGAAGATCTCAGAGCCAACATATGTATATAAGTTTTCCAAATAACTAGGAGAGTTATTTGGATAACACCAACCCCTAGATTTAGCTCTTTCTCCAAACTTAGCTACGAGTTAACTAGATCGCTTTGAAACACATGTAACCCGGGCATGCACAACCAAAAACCCACACAAACTCCAAAAATGAGAATGTTAAACCTATAAACAATATTCTAAAGGAAGATCAAAACTTGCATAAGAAAGATGAAAACCAAAAAATGAAGCTATAGTAACTTAATCAAATGAGTGCACGTTTACCAAACAATAGCTCTAATACCATATCATATTTCTCTATGAGGATCAATACAGAACCTCATACACATTGAACAAGGTTACACTTCCAATGGTGTTGTGAATGATCCATGTAGTAAGAAAGAGATCAAATCACAAAAATAAGAATCAAGTAAAGAAATACTCGTGGTCTAGTATGCTCATAAAAAAAAAAGAGGTACATATAGGAGTGTTGTGTAACCCCTGTGCATGACACGTGTACACAACCCTAACTAACCTTAATGACCTATTCTCACTAAGTGAGATGACTAACCACATGAGGTGGACAAAACGTTGAGTGTCGACAAGACAAGTCATAAGCACCAACAAAAACATTTTGGTGTATCACCATCTTTTCCAGTTTTTCTCTTTTATTTCCTTCTCCCTTTTCCTCATCGGTTTTGATAGAGTAGAGTAGCCTTAGGAGATATAAATATTTTAGGTGTTACACTAAGGGAACCCGTCCTCTTTGAGGACTCACTCCAATATATAGGTCACCCACAACCTATGAGTGTTTCCATTTTGTCAATTGAAAGGAGAGTTATCACACCATTCTCCAAGGGTGCATTTCAAAGTGACAACAATTCCAACAAGTGGTTGAAAGGCTAGGTTCACCTTATCCATATAGCATTTTTAAATTTTTAGTGAAAATGTATTTAAAATTGAAAGCGTCATATTTTGAAAAAATTCATTTTTTTTCATTTCCTACACATTAGACCTATTTTCATTGTAAAACACACTAAATTATAATTTGCCAAAGTTTGGAGGAGTTGCTTAAGCATAGTTGTGAGGAGGTGTAAAACATCTATTATTTATGTTTGAGCTCTTATTTCTTTATGTTCACTTCATTGATATTTGTAATAACTACCACTACTTTTACTTGCTGCATAAAAGGGATCTAAGTTCTATTAACCCGCTTACACCTTTTAACTACCAAGAATGAAAATCTAAAATGACCATTATACTAAGGAGTATATGGTTGTCAGATCGTATCACCGTGGGATTAGAAATAGAGCCTAGTGCATACATAGACAAAGTTAAGTGGTTCAAAAAGTGTGATGAGGACTTCGTTATCCCCTATCTTTCAAAGTCACCCAAACTCCTCTTCCATGTAGAGTTAGCCACATCACCCAATCAAGTGTGGTCAACCTTTGATACATTGTTTAGGAAAGTTGATACAATGAGAGGGCATGAGCTAGAAATTGAGCTCATAAATTTAAGTTCTAACAACTTTGACACTTTGGAATATTTCGTTACAAAATCAAGTCCTTAAGATTGCAGGTTTAAGGAATGTAGAACAAAAAAGAAAGATGAACAACTTGTTCTTTCGGTTCTTGCCAAACTAGGTCCCGATTTTTCTATCTTTGTTTCTACCTTCTACTCCACCAAAAGTGCTCTTGGAGTCTTGTGGAAAATGCCTTCTCCATATGACTTTATTGCCAAACTTGACTAGGGATAAAGATAAATTAATATAGATGGGCACCCTAAAGTCTTCAAAATCTTGAGCCCTTGTTATCGGGAATGGGAAACAAGAAACTTCAAACAAAGAGAAGAAACAAAATAAAAAGTATCATGGGAACAAGAAGGATCAACAGTCTCTACCTCTATATCAAACTCTAAAACTTCCTCTTCTAGTGTTAATTCCAACAAAGAGAGGATCAAATGTGGGTATTGCATAGGCAAGCATGATGAAAGTAAATGTTTGAAGAAATAGATTGACCACCTCATGAGTCTTCTTGAGAAGAACAACATAGGTGCCCCTGAGTCTATCAAACCATCTTCATCAACCCACGAATCCTCCAAGGAAAATGACAATGGAAAAGGGAAAGAGAAAGATTCAGGAAGGAGAAAAAGGGGAGAGCCCTAGTTGTAGTTGTACCACCGAATCCTACATGGGTTATTGATTTTGGTGCATCACATCATATGGCCTCTTCACATGTGGAGTTTACTTCCTTGGAGCCATGTGACATGTCCACTATATGATTGGGTGATGGCTCTTCTACATAGGTTTTTAGGAGAGGTTATGTTGAAGTAAGTGGATGAAAACACAAGAATGTTCTAATTGTTCCATCACTATCAACTAATCTCCTATCAGTGTACCATATTACTCACCTTAGTCAGGGCATGCGAGTTGATTTCACTCCAAATTCAATGTATGTCAGAAAGTTGTTGTAGACACCAATTTTTGGTATCCTTGTACCTCATCTCACATTTTCCCCTTTGTTATCATTTCCTACATACATACCTCTTTTCCCACTTAAATTCCTCTTTTCCTCCTAAATTCAATTTATCCCTTTAAATTCCCACCTTAATCCCATCCTAGTCATATACTTAATTTATCTTCTTTAAACATCCCTAATCACCATTAATTAATCTTAAATCCCCATCTAATCCATTTATCCTCCCTAAATGCTCCTTTTTATATCCCCTAGGCCTTCATTTAATAATTTTACCTTCCCTTTGCCTTTATTTAATGTTTTCCACCTCTCACCTACCCTTTTATCTCCCCTAGGCAACCCTAGCTCACATTTACCTCTCGAAACCCTAATATTGCTTCATAAGGGCTCTTTATCTCAGTCTCATCAATCTTCCACCCCCTAAATCAACGGTCCGCCACATTCATCAATGCCATCCGAGTCATCATTGACCCTATAAATATTCTCATACCCCTCCTTTCTCCAAGATGTAATTTTTGAGACTTCAGATTTCTTGTGTTCTTGCCTTTGTTTCTTGCTCTTCTTTGCAGTTGTTATCACCATCTTGGAGCTACTTTTGGAGATCTTATGCTTCACCCTTGAATATTTGAAGCCCTCTCTTTCTCTTGCATGCTTGGATCCACCTTTTCCATTCCATCACTTTTCTTTATAAGCTTTTTTGCAGGTTCACCAGTCATTCCAGAGCACTGTCTCTCTACATTTTCTTATCTTCATTTCCATCTGTACATCATCATTACCACCCATATTTTTTCCATCAAACCCTAAATCACTCCTAGTCATCATCGACCTAGTTCACATTTTTGGATTTTTGTCATTCATGTTTCCCATTCATGTTTACTAATCCCACAACCCTTCACATCCTCCAATATTACCAATTTACACACTGCGCAACTTCAGATTTCATCCTCATCGAGTCCAATTTGCCATTGGGACTAGCCATCATCATCGACCCTGTCAAATAGTTCTTATCTTTCATTAATTTTCTTGCATCCTTTATGTTCTCATAAAATCTAGTTTTCTCACAACAAGTTAGCATCATCCCGATTCGGGTTAGCTCTAGCTCGAGGCTTTAGAAGCCTTTCAGTTAGTTTTTTTGCATTTTCTTCCTACATTATCCTAGATCATCTATCATGTGCTTGCAATCTCCTAATCACCATCGATTAATCTCTACAAAGATCGGGTCGTTGTTGACCCACTCGGTTTGGTTTAGATTATAATTTTCTATAATTAGATTTACATCCTATTTTTTCATGCACATCTTTGATCCTCTATTTTAGCTAAGATTTTGTTATCATTTATCCATCATATTTTATCTATTTTATCTAAAATTGGGTTGACATCCATCTTAGGAAGTTTTCACTTCTTGGGACCGACATTATCGGGAAACCCACCATCCAATCTACTAATCCTTTTTCTATTGATTTTTTCTTTGTTGTGTAGGTAATTAAGCTCACTGCGAGGAGGATCTCTCTTTTGTGTCCATATTCATCGTCATCCCATCTAGAGGTACCTTGAACCCTCTCATATTAGAGTTGTTTGTTTTATTTGTTATTATTTCACTAATTTGAAATAAGAACAAGAAGATCAATTAAATATTTTGGCATGCCCAGTGGGACCCACCCTTCTTTGGTGAGTCTTTTCCTTGTTTTTCATTTCCATTTTTCTTCTATATTTTATTAATCTCGCAAGTAGGAGATTTTATTGCTTGCATGTGTGGTGGATTGTTTTGCTTGGATCAACTTGCTTGCTTTAAAAATAAAAATAAAATGGAAAAAATCTTATCCAGGTATTCCTTATTTTTCTCTATTTGCTCCTTTTGCATCATTTTTCCTTCTTTGTCTGAGTGTCTTCATCAATATAACACTTCATTTTGGGACTTAAAAAGAACCTTCATACTTGCTTGGAAATCTAGTCTAATTAGGAGGTTAATTCTTTGCATACACTTTTATCACACACATCCAAAACACACACATCAAAACTACACATCTTAAACATCTCTTCCTAGGTGGAACTATTGGGATTTCATCACCCAATAAGAAATTCTTCATGGTGTTATGGTCGCATTATAAATATTTTAACTATCGGTATATTGGCTAAGCACTCAACACAATTATCACTACGGTGTGTGAAGTGTGGGGGTAGGCCCCAATATCAAGCCCCATACTGGTAGTCATCACATATTTGGGCCTCACGTACCTTCAGTATATTGAGGACTCCATCCAAAACAACCCGAAACCATCCATAGTTTGGTCATTTCCTAGGCTCCCTTCAAGCCCATTTTTTCTTTCTTCCTCACATTTTTCTAATAATCAAGATAATTAAAAATCTACTGCATGACTTGTTTGAAGTAAATAAAAATCATCATAGTTTCTTATTTTATTGTTTGTTTCATTCCCGTTATTACACATTCTCAAGCAAGAAAAATGGAACAAACCATGACATCCAACAACATTCCCACTTCTATTATTGTTTACTAACAAACTTTGACCCTTTTTATCATTTCTTCCACCCCTTTAGTCACTTCTTCCATGGACACTCAACCTATGGTATCCATTCCCCTCTACAATAGTCTTAGGCTATTCAATCTAACACCCATGTTGAAACCAACCCCTTTCTTTATCATCACTTGATCCCATCTAGACCAGCTACACCACCATCCACTACTTTTATGGGAGCTTTTGGACCTCCCACCATCCCTCATGGGTGTGTCGAGTTCTAAGAACTCCTTGATGCCAACCTCATAGCTCTCCATGATTACCTCACTAGGAGGGCTACCCATCTCCCCATCGATATTCCTCATCTAGAACAACTTTATCCTTATTCTCCTCACTCGAAATCCATAGAGGTCCTTACCTCACAACTTGTCGTCTTCTTCCAAAGATCCATGAACAAGTTAGTGATAACTCAACAAGAACACAACTACCATGCTCACCAAACCACTCAATTGGTGGTGCCCATCCCCCTAATCTACCTTGTATTAACACTATTATCACTTCATCTATCCTTATCACCTCTTCATCCACTACGGTTATTAGTGCCCCTATCCAATCATCACAAGAGTCTCATTTGCTTCCCCTTCATCCGAACAACATAACAAAACTTTACCTATTATTTCCACCACCCATGTCCATGCAAATTTCATCACTTCACAACCCCATCCTTCTGAATCAATCCAAAACCCATCAACCTCCTCTTCAAAGTTCCTTTTATTACATACTTCCCAACCAATCTACTCAAACAACTCAACCACCCCATACTTATATCTCAACTCATCCCATACAAAATCAATCTAATATCCCCATCACTCAACAACCAACACAATCCCATCAATATTACTACATCCCCATCTCCCAACAACAACCTATATCCCAACCTATTCAATCACAACCATTCAACAACATCCCCCTTATCAACCACTTCCACAAACACCTACTCATCCTCAAACATATCAACCTCATTCCTAACCTAACCCATCTACTTCATATATTCCACAACCTCATCCTTCAATTTCTCATCCCCATACATCCAATGATCCCATGCATGTGTTATTAAGTAGAATGGCCAACCTTGAAGCCGCTACCTTGGGATCCAAGACCACCTTCTCCTATGAACAAATTTGTAACGAACCTATCAATCCATCAGTTCCCATAAAGCCTTATCCCCACATTGGGAGCTACCAAAATTCTCTAAGTTCAATAGTAAGGAGGATCCATAATAACATCTTTGTGCCTTTAGGCATGCATGCTACCTCATTACTCATGACCAAGACCTTATGCTCCACACCTTCCCCATGTCATTGGTCGGTCCCACGTTGGATTGGTACAATGACATTCCACAACATTCACTATTTTCCTTCACTCAACTCATGCGACTATTAGTATAACACTTTTAAATCAATATTGCGTGTAAAATTACCATCACAGATCTATATGCCATTAGAAAGTTCGATGATGAATCTATCACAGATTTCATCGCTATATGGTGTGACATAATCAACCAATTGTCCTTCTCCCTTCCACAAACTGAACTAATTGAACTCTTTGTGTGGTCTTGTGCGAAGCATATTTCTCTACTCTTCAAATACAATCATTCTAAACCTTTGAAGAGGCATTCACCATGGCTCGCAAACTTGAACTTTACACCCTTGAGCAATGCCATCTCAAGCTTCATCTAATAAATCAAAACCCAAATTTACGAAGTCATCCACGCATAATGACAAGACTAAAAGCACGGATAATGTTATCATAGTCAAGTCCTCATCCACACCTACATCTCACACTCGAGCCTCCACAAAGGGCTCCTAGACCAACCCCTAATTATATTCCTCTTGAGAATCATACAACTCCATATTTACAAATTAATGGTTTTGCACCTCATTCAACTTCCTCCCATCCGACCCTTTGATGACTCGTGACCCAAACCCGCATGGTATCATGAGGAACATTATTGTAAATACCACCAAGTCTGGTCACGACATCAAGAAATTTCACACATTCAAATACCTTGTACAAAAACTCATAGACCATGGTGATATTCAATTAGAAAATCCCAATACACCACCCAATCAACCCTTAGATGTTTTCAAATAGAATTTTCCCAACCACCCACCTAATAATCAAACACCTCCTCCTACATCCCAACCACCCAATGCTCATACCATCAACACCCTAAGTCATGAATCAACTTCATCACCTACACCCATCATCCCTTCACCCACTGAACCTATATCTACTTTAATTTCTACCCCTTTACCTACAATATCTCTTACACCTATTTCTACATCCGCTTTACACCTATCGTTATATCACCTACGCCTATCACATCTACTACACCATCTGTATCAATATCTACTACTTCCCCATCAATATCTATATCTAGTTCTTCACCCTCATCTATATCAACACCTATCTCAACACCCTTATCACACATCCCCACATCTATAACCACTCCTACACCCTTATCTTCACCACATCTACAACTATGATCATTCCCACATCAACATCTAAGCCCATTTCCACATCCACATCATCTCCTAAGGCATCTATTACACTAACATCCTCACTTAGCATAACCACAAATGATATACCTACACCACCCATAAGTTCAACCACTCCTACAATAACTCCCTAAAATCCACACATTCACCAACTCCTTCTGATCTCATTAAACATATCATCCAAAACCACTTCCATCTTCAATATCCACATCTACAACAACATCTACGCCATCTGATTCTATCTTGTAGGATCTCATGGTTGAAATCATTTTTATCCATGCCAAGGGTAAATCATCGCAATAGAAATCTAAAACCTTTGTATGTCTATTCAAAAATCCCTCACTCATCCACACAAAAAGTTGGAGCTCCCTCCTCATAAATATCATCATCTTAAACAACACAATCCATCGTCATTAATCTTAGGTGCATCCATCCATCTTGGGGTCTTCCATCCATCCTATTCTCAAATAAAGTCCAAATCAAAACAATCTACCATTTCTTCCAAATCAAAATTCAAACCAAAACCATCCAAAAACCCTATTATCACAAAAAAAAGTCACAATCATACACTCTCTCCTCTAAGTATAAAATTTAGCCATAAACTTATTCTCCTAAGTCCAAATCATAATCAAAGGCTCCTATAAAGCCTCATCAAAGTAAATCATCCCTCTTTCCTTCATCTACCATTCTCAAAACCACTCCATCTGCAAGCCCTTCTCCAAAAACCTCCATCGGTTCCTACATAGAAATCTTTCGACGCCTTTCTTAAAGCATCTGCATCATCACTCCCACCTATCAAATCCTTTGATTCACATAGTCTAAGACCTTTATGGTTTGATTATAATCTCAATTTTGCATATCATCGATATCCTAGACATGACACAAAACATTGTAAGGCCCTTCAAACTATAATCCATAATCTCATAGAAGAAGACAATCTCTTCATCATCAAGGAGATCCTCCTCTCCCAAATACTAGTTCATCCACCTCCCCTCACAATTTTTCAATCAAATCTCCATCACCTAAGGTCTCTAAGTCCCCCCACTCATCCAAGATCTTCATCGTTATTCCTCCTCCAAACACCACTCCTCCCAAAGAAGGCCCCCTCTCTTTATCGATGTTGTTTGGATCGCCACCCGTTCTCTCACCCCCATGACTTTTAACCACCTACTCAATCCAAGTCAAACTTTGTTTTTGTCACTCCCTCTAGCGAGCCTACTTCTCCCCTTCCTCATCAAAACCCAAAGTGTTTATCTTAGTTTCCCCACACCTCGTTTCCCATTGAGCAAAGTATTGTGAAACAACTTCATCAGGCCCCAGTCAAGATGTCACTCTATGAGCTTATCCAAAGCTCCTTTGATCATAGACAAGATCTCATCAAAGCTCTAAAGCGTATTCCTACCCCTAACAATGAGACTTGATCTTTTGTGGCCCTTTTTGGAGAACTTGTTGCCTCTACCACCATATCTTTTGACAATTATGAAATTCTTGGTATATCACCTGAAGATCATGATCTACCACTTTTCATCACTGTTCCAATCAATGATACATTCATCTGTGTTCCATGATATAAAAACGAAGCCAACATAAACATCATCTCATCCCACACAATTGATCAACTCAAACTCCCTAACTCCGTTGTCACCCTATCTCCCGTTGTCCTTCACACTTTCAATGATGTTGTTGCACTCTGCTTTGGGCATGGTTATTTTTCCCATCCACATTGGTGGAAAAATCCTCCATGAGGTCTTCTTTATTATAGAGGGGGAGTTCTAATACAATATCCTACTTCGACGACCACGTATTCACGCCATGCGTTGTGTTTCTTTCACCCTTTATCACTACATCAAGTACAAGCACAAGGGGAAAATCCTCACTCTCCCCACTTGACACTCCTCCATTCAAAGCATGTTACATGTGTTATCAACCCAATTATGTGATCATCTCCAAACAAGATTCTTCTAACGCGCTATTGTTCAAATTTTCTCGTTCTGTCCAAATTAGTGAGCTAGATAACAAATAAATCAAACATCCTTAAATGATGGAGGGTTTAAAGTACCTCAGATGCAATATGGTGGATATGGGTGCTAAATTGACTCCTCTCCACCGTGAGTTGGATAAACCTATAAAACAGAGGCAACTAAGAAGAAAACATATTACATAGGGATGCCCGATAAGATAAGATGATATAAATGAACGATAAATGGATAACAGTAAAAATGATCAACAACATAACTGCTTAAACGCATGATATATAAGAGATACTTATATGACCAAAGTGAATGCAAAGAAAAACCAAGCTAAGAGAATCACAAAAGCATAAGGATGGTATTATGGTGATTCAAGTGGCATTACAAGGGCACTGTGATGATATTATGATAAGCAAGAGGCTACAATGTCAGAGGTTTTATATCACTCTTCACCATTTTCGAAAGAGGGGGAAGGCTGATTTATAGCTTTGGAGATGGGGTTAGTTTAGTGGTTATCAAGTAATCGGGTTTGAAAAAGTAACCTTGGTTAAGTGAGTGGGGGAGACATGATTTGAGTGATTAGGTGGAATAATGGATTTGATAAGGATTTGATTTGATTGAGTGGGGCTCATGATTTGAATGATTAGGTGAAATAATGGATGTGATAAGGATTATTTTGCATTATTTAAATCATGAGTGGGGTTCATGATTTGAATGGTTTTTGGAGTATTTAATTATGAGGTGGGATGATATGACTTAATTGGAATATTTGGATAATGAGGTTTAGGTATTTAAAAGGGGATCAATTAATCAATTAAGATTGATTAATTGACCATGTATTTTAGGTGGGAAATGGTATTTATTCAAATTAAGGGGAAAATGGATTCAAATGGGTAATCCTAATCAAGGCTTAAATGCGGGCGAAGGAAATGAGCTACACGAAAAATGGTGTCTACACGCGTCTACTAGCTCATCCATCTCTCGCATCCAAACTACCCAATGATGATTCTATAGACAAAGTGATGTATCATCTCTCACTGGGGGATTATCACCTCCTCACCCTCAATGTCATTCCCACACCTCATCGACTTGGTAGACCTAATAAAGCTCTAATGTATCAACTTGATGTTGGGATATCGTTTCTTTTGTTCCAACCCATATTTGCACCAATCTCATATATGGTAGTGTTGATCACCCTTCCTCTCACATTGACACTCAACCACACACCAAACCTTATACCAATGGCTTTGACTTCCTTTACAACAAATTCTTTACCTACACTTATCTCCATTTTTGTGCATGGAAAAGATTTGGAATGGGTGCTTATGAATAAGGAATACACTATCTTATCATCGATCAATCTCATAAGCCCCACAAGAAGTTTGGATTGGGTTTCAAAGAACATCCTGCACTCCTCCCACACCTTTTTCATCTTCATCCATTATGGACATTAATCCCCATATTCTCTATCAAATGATCCTATGGATACAGATGACACCATCTCCATCTCCTCTAGCTTTTTTTTAATCTCCACGATCACTTTGGGACCGCTCACTTATCAATATGAAGATGAAATTAGTTCCCTTCTTCTTGAACTTCCTTATATGGTAAAGGAAGATTGCCCTACTATTGACATCCTTCATTGCACCGATGATGACTCCAACCTCTCCTACATGGGGGAAGAAGATTTCAATCTTCATAAGAAATTGCCACCAAACACATCCACCCTTCTTAACGAATCTACCATAAACATCAATTTAGGGACTCCATAAGAGCCCCACATCCTCAAAGTAGGCCAATCCCTTTATCTGTAAGAGCTTGAGTCTTTCACAATATTCCTTTCTAGAAAAATCCAAGCCTTCACATGGTCATATGCTGACATGTTGGGCCTCGATCATTCTATTGTTGTCCATAATATCGTTGTCATTCCCGATGGTAATTCAGTTAAGTAGAAACTTCACTGCATGTCATCCTGTTACTCTACTTGTCAAAGAGGAACCGCAATGCCTCATTTCAATTGATTTAATCATTCCTATTGACTATCCACTATGGGTTTCTAACATCGTGCCCATTGCCAAAGCCTCTCTGAAAATCTCTCATCATCTATATCAACTTTCGAGATTTGAATCTTGCTTGTCTTGAAGATAACTTTCCTCTCCCTAGCATCATTTAGCTTGTTGACCTCACCGAGGTCACAATATGCTTTCTCTTATGGATGGTTTTTCTAGTTATAATTAGATTCTCATTGCACTTGAAGACCAACATAAGACATCTTTCATCACTCCTTGGGGACTTTCTTATCATGACATGCCCTTCGAGTTTGAAAAATGCCGAGCTACCTATTAGCGTGTTATGACTTACATCTTCCACGAGATCATCCATAAAATAGTAGAGGACTATGTCGATGACCTCTTGGGTGAATCCAGGCATTGGTGGGATCATATTTTTTCCTTGAATTATCTTTGAGTGCCTCATCCACTTGTATTCCTCTGTCTCAATCCAGCCAAGTGTGTATTTGGCATCCTAACTAGAAAACTCCTTGGCTTCATCGTTTCTATTAGGGGTATTGAAGTTGACCCCACCAAAATCAAATCCATCCTTGAGATGCCCCCTTCTTTTAATCTAAAACAACTTCACAGTCTTCAAGGCTAACTTTAATCAATTCACCATTTCATCTCGCAACTTTATGACCATTTCCAACCTTTCCATCATCTCCTTCGCAAGGAGATTGACTTTCATTGGGATGACGATTGTCAAAATGCCTTCGATGATCTCAAGAAATATCTTTTATCCCCACCTATGCTTACACCTCCACACAAGGGGGATCCTTTCCATCTTTATATCTCTGCCACTGATCATGTTTTGGGTGCCATCTTGGCACATCATGATGACCAGGGTAGGGAGCAGGTTGTTTATTACATCAGTCGCACTCTTCACAAATATGAGACCCGCTAAACTGAAGTGGAAAAGTTGTGTTACGCCCTCTTCTTCACCACTTCCAAGCTTCATTATTATATTCTCAATCATAATACCTTCATCATCACCAACTTTCATCTTCTTAAAACCATGCATTCTAAGCCTTATCACAGTGATCATATCACTCGATGGCTCATGCTCATGACTAAGTTTGACCTAGAATTATCTCTCAAAAATCTATTAAGGGACAAACCATCACCGATCAGCTAGTTAGAAGCCCCGATTTCGACAATCATCCTCCTCACGAAAAATTTCTGATGAATCCATCCTCATCATTTATCATGAATTTTCACCCTCCGGATGAAACTCTTCTTTGATGGATCTAAGTGTCAGCAAGGGGAGGTGTCATTATTATCATCATTCCTCCTTAGGATACTCCTATCCCTATCACTTATAAGCTCAACATCGAATGTACCAACAACATGGCTAAGTATGAAGCCCTCATCTTGGGTCTTGAACTACCGTCATGCTCGATGTCCAAATCCTTGATATCTACGATGACTCTCAACTCATCATTAACCAAGTCAAAGGAATCTATCAATGTAAAAATGAGGTCCTTCAAAAGTATAAGGACATTGCTGAATTTCTTCTTGAAGACTTTGATTTCTATAACATCCAAATCCTTCCTCGTATATCTAATCATTTCATAGACACAATGGCCTCTCTTGCATCTCTCATTCCATGGGCAAAAAAGGAGTTTAAGCTTTTTGTTGTCATTCATCGTCTTGATCAACCATCTCATGTCCATGAGCTTCCTCGTGTCAATCATGTTAATAATAATCCATTAGATCTTTGGTATTCTCAAATCTTCGACTATTTATCTCATTCTAAAATCCCCTTTGACCTATCTAAAAATAGTAGGAGGTTGTTTCTTCAATATGCTAACCATTATGTCATCCTTGGCAGCATCCTCTACAAACGTGGGTTTGATGGTATCCTTCTTCGATGCCTCAAATCCTCTGAATCTATTTGTGTCATCCAAGAATTCCACGATGGCATCTATGGTGGTCATTTTATTAGCTTGGTTATTGTCAAAGCATGTCCTCCGCATGGGTTATTATTGGCCTCTCTCAATCAAGACTATTGTGACTATGTCAAAAGTGTGTTAAATTCCAATAGCATTCCAATCTTATCCACATTCCTAGTCAAGCCCTCTAGCCGCTCGGGATCTTTGGCCTTTTCATAGTGGGGACTTGACCTCATTATCCTCACCAACCCGTGTTCTTCCCAATGCCATCATTCCATCATCACTGCAATCGACTACTTTTTTTAAATGAGTGGAATCCATTCCACTCGCATCCACTAAAGCTAACAAAATTGTTGACTTTGTTTCTATCAACACATCATCTACTACCACTTTGGCGTTCCCATGAAATCATCATGGACAACAAAAAGTCCTTCAAAAAAAAGATCTTAAGAAGCTTTGCGACTCTTTCAATAAAAACTTAGCTTCTCTTCTCCTTAATATCCTCAAGCTAATGGCTAGGCCAAAACCACTAACAAAAATCTCTGCAATATCCTTACTAAGACTATTGAAAGATCGGTCATAATTGGCACCTTCATATCCCCTTCACCTTTGGGCTAGCGGACTAGCATCTACACCTACACTGGCACTACTCCTTTCTCTCTTGTTTATGGCTCTAAAGTCATTCATCCTCTTGAATTCTAAATCTCATCTTTACGTGTTTCTCTTTGTGACTTCATTTAATGAGGACTATCATCAGAGCATCTAACACAACTCGAATTATTATATGAGCTTCTCTTAGTTTCCTTTAACACCATTATGTTTATCAAGAGCGTATAAAATGTGACTACAACAAACATGTCAAGAACGTGACTTTAACATTAGTGACCTTGTCCTAAAAGAAAATTAGAATGTCACTATTCTAAAGGAGTCAACATGGGAAAGTTTTCTCCCAACTAGATTGGACCATACATTATCACACTTAAGTATGGGTCTATAGCCTATTGTTTAGCGTATCTCGATGGTAAACCGAAGTAAAACCTCTCAACGCCTTGCACTTGCAACCCTTCTACTATTAACATACCTACCAAACTAGTCTTAGTCATTTCTTCAGATCTTGCTTCCATCACAAGCCTCTCCATCTCTCTTTCTAATGATTTGGAATTATGTGGTCTACCGTCACTTTCCTATCTATGACCTTGAATATGGGTACTATGGCTCTGCTCATGGCATTTTCCTTATGGACATGTTCCTCCTTCTAGGTGGGATCCCCATAATCATTATGTTAGCTCCCAAAATAGCACCCCTAGGAGATGAGCAACTAACCTAAGTGGGTTGGCTTTGAGAGAGTGATGAACAATAAAAATTTAGTTTTCGTTGATAGTTAGGGATTTGTTCAACACTTAACTTAATGAATCAAATATGGGAGGTGATTAGGAGGCACCTTCACAAAGGGGATGGCTTGACCCTGCTACTTCTGGCTCTGCCTTGACCAAGGTGAGAGGACCTAGTTGGATGATTTGAATAAAGGAAAATCTTTCATGGCTTGGTTTCCTTTATGGTTGGTGCAACTTAATTTGAAGCAAGTGCAACCACAAATACAATACTTCTCTCAAAAGAGTTGTCACTTGATTTATTGTAAGCACTTGACAATCAAATACAAATCTAATAGACAGATAATGAACAACTTTAGATATTACATTTGCATAAAATTATTGACCAAGGCTACTTTAAATGATATTGGATCACAGACTTGGTGGGATTCTTAGAAAATATTACTGATAATGAACAAGTTTTGAACTCAGCTTTACAGAATAAGCATATGTATGGTATGCATGTATGATATGCTTAGTAGGTATGAAGATCACTAGTTGTTTTAATTGATATTTGAAGGGGGTAATTACTTTTATGACCTTGGTATGTTAGTGTTCCCATGGAAATAATCCATCCTTAACTATGATTCTTGAAAAGAACAATCAATTTAACATGATATGTGAAATAACATTTGCATTCATTGATACTCAATTCACACAAATGTTGTCTATAGTATTCACAATCCTAACTACAAATCATGGAGTTAGAGCTGAGATAAAGCACTTGCTATATTTTTCTTATACACCCAAAAGACCCTTAAGGGATAACAAAACTCTTCAAAAGTGATGTTGTCTTTAGGATTTTACAACCAGACTGAACTATTGCAAAATATACACTATTCTGCAATAGTCTCACAATGACTAGAAGAATATAACAACTAAGAAAGACCCTTGCATACTTAACAAAGTAAAGCCAATGCAAGATAGTAACAAAACCAATATTACCTCTTTCATTCCTTTAAAACAAGAGAAACGGAAAGTATAGCTTTGTCAAAATAGAGAGAATCTATTCATGTAAGTTTTGGCTAGGGGACATAAACAAATGCCCTCAAAACCTACTAATGGTTATACAACGCAACCACCTTAGCTCTTCCTTACAAACTGGATATAAATAAATGCTTTACAAGAAACTAGAAATTGGAACCTAAAACTTTAATAAAAAATTATATAACTACCCCCAATTTGTCTCCTCGCACCAAATGGCAGATCACACAATATATAACAGATGAGAGAGAGAGAGAAAGAAGAAAATATGATTTCCCTCTTCACCCACCAACAAGATGCATTAAAATTATGTAAAAGAGCATGTGTATCTTGCTAAATTCATTCATTCCTTCTGTCTTGCATGAGAAGAGAAGAAACAGACACCATACTTCATTAAGATGGGTGGTTGACCAATACTAGGACTACAACTTGAATGTTGAAGAATTTTTTTGTTTTTTATCCCACCAAATGCCACCGATATATAATTCCTATGATGCCAAATTGAAGTTCTTGAGGAGACCTTTCCAATGATATAAATTTTGCAAGATTTGGAGCAGGGAATCAAAAGATATGGCCTTCTGAAGTTTAATGTGTTGAGATGAACATGAGAATAACATGTGGCAACCTTTGATTCATCTTGGAGATTGCCTTTGCCTATGTGTGCTTTGTTTTTCCTTCACCACGTGTCATTTTTTTTTAGTTGTGAGAGGTCGCTTTGCTTATGTGTCTCTGTCTCTTTGTCTTTTAACTACTCCTTCCTTCTTCCAGACCCAATGCCTCTTACTAAATTCCATTCACTATAGGGATTAAGATCGATCGATTTTATCGGCTGAAGTGTGGTGGAATGATGCCACGTGTCTACCCCGATACCGTTGATCTCAGTTATGCTCGTTGCGAAGTTTGAGCTAATGAAAATCTCTATTCACCTTCACAAAGTGTCGATTGTTCTTTAGTCATCAAGAAGCATGAGCAAATAGGAAAGCTCCACGCTTACTTCGCATTCACCTTTGATAGCCCCTTGACTGATAACCATGAATTTCTAGCCAATGATATCATTCCACACCCCCTGTGTGTGTCGACTTTTGATAGTCTTAATTGACAACCACGAAACATGATCCAATAGAAAATCTCCATGCTTCTCGCAATGTTAGTTCTTTCTTTAACCCTAAATGACAACCACAAAACTCAAGAAAATAGAAAAACTCCATGTAGCTTGGGTTTTTCGGTTTTCTTACCTTCATGCTCTCTTTTCATTGGTTTAAGGATGCTCCTTTGCATCATAACTTCTAAGTTGGTTGGACTTAAAAATTTTGGCTTTATAGAATTGTCACCACGTAACCCTATTAACCTTTCAACCTTACCTGCACCCGATGCCCTTTGAAAATCGGATTATTTTATGGACTTGAAGTCCGTGGAATTCATCTACCTTGAAGACTTCTAGAATGGTGACACATGTCCACCTTTGGTCGTTGATCTTTTGACATCTATTGTTGCTTTCCCCGTCACGTGTCCTTTGAATTACCTCGACCTGTCCTGGATTACGGTAGAATTATCTAACACAATTTAATCTAGGGACTTGAGGTCCATGGAGCCCAAATGTGTTGAGGAGAGTTGGAATCTGCTAGGTGGCCCCTCCTTTCACCCTTGAGATTTTTTTCACGTGTCCTTGTTGACCTGGCATTGAAATTGACAGTAAATGAATATCACATGACCCTTTTAAAAGTAACCCACCAATGCTTGTAAACTTAGTCTCCCATGGGTTTGGTGGATTTTTGAGTGTCCTGTGGATTTTGGAATCCACAAAATGCTAGCCCTTTTGACAAACCCACAAAACACTAAACCAATGTGCCACGGTTTTTGTTCTTTGATCAACTAGTCCATTAAACCAGTTCCTCGACATTTCTGTTAAATCCTTTCTTTTATCTTGCTAAGGCATGATATTTATTACAAATTGATACTTCTCTTTGACTCAAACTGATCTTTGAAGAACGGGGATCAATATGAAGCACACAAAAATAGTTACATATACGAGAAGTCTATGAAAAGACCAACTCAATCCAAGGAACTTGATTGAGCACCAACACATTCCATTTATTGCCCTCTTATCTACCTACTAGAACCATGATAAGGGTCCATAGGTGTCACTCGTACATCGTATTATCCCCTCCTAAGTGGTTTACTTGGCTATCCCCACTCTATCCTAAATCTAAAAAAATTGATGCTCCTATCGAAAAGCTATCATATCCAAAACAAACAAATCGCTCCTTCAAGGAAAAATGTTCATATAAAGTTAAATTGTCCAAAGTTGTAGACACTAAATCATGCACTTTGGGTAATTATTTAGTCCCAGTCTCATACTACTATTCATATGGTTCTTGAGTGAAAAAGAGTACTAGTTAACCCATGTCTTTGGCCATTTTACTTTGATTTTTGTTGTTACTTTGATCTTTCACCCTTATTTTCCCAATCGGTTCATATACGCATTGTGTTTTCCTACTCTTGGGGGTGCCCAACTAGGATCTGCAGCGGCGTCCGGTCCCCTCCGGGGCACCCTAATCCTCTTTACACTTTACTCTCACTTCTTGGGCACTTTATAGCCCCTTTATCTTTCTATATTTTTGGTGGTTAGCCTTTTTATGGTTAATTACGAAATTAGAATAAGAGAACCATATAAATATAAAGTTATGAGACCATAATGAGGGACCAATCACTAAACACTAGTATCTCCACCTAAGGTTGCATATATCAAATGATTCTATTACTCTATTTGCATCCATCTAGCTCCATCACAAGCGGAAAAGGTTGGTTCATTTGCATCACACTTCATAGGAGGGGAGTTTATTATATTCCATGCACCATTTATTCACATTCTACATCCAATTATTGCTCGTTAATCACAAAGTGTGACTAACATAAGAACATCTAGGCACAATTACTAGGGCACACACACACACACACACACACACACACACACACACACACACACACACACACACAGACACACACACACACACACACATGAGAACTACATTGGGTCAGAGATGTAGTGTCAAGTGATGAGTCCATCCATTTGGTAGCCGAGACAATCCGACCCCTTCATATGCATCTTTATTTTTTTAGGGTTTTTATGCTTTGCTTGGGGTTTTACAAGTGTTTCCTCCATCTCTGATTTGTAGCGACATCCAATGAAGTTCATCGATATTCACGCGAAAGGAGGAGAAACATGAGCGATCATTCAACGACACCTTAGAGGAGGTTTCCTGGTCATTTCCATAGACCAGGGTGCCCTATCCTTCTCCGTGGCACCCCGGTGCCCTTGGCCAAATAGTCCCTAGATCTACATTTTCTCGAGCTCCTATATGGTCCTCCTCCTCCTGTTCAACTGGTCTCCACTGTGACATAGTCCTGCAAACATCTCTAAATCAGCTAAGGCCTTTACTAACCTTATTTGTCTTTAGGGTTTCACATTTTACTGCTTAGGTTGCTTGGGTCTATTTAATGCATTTTATCATCATTTAATGCTTTTATAACATCAGATTAGACTACAATATTCCATTTTAGTTTAATCATTTTGGTGAACTTTTACTCGATCTTCACGCTTTTAGGATCCTCATTCTTAGCTTGTCATCCTAGAGTCTAGTCATCATGAGTATCTCAATCAATGATTTCTTACCCACAAATCTTGATTTAAGGCGTAGAGTCCAACATCTTCTTGCTACTACTCACATTCCTATTGATATACATCCAGACTCAGTTTATCAATCATTTGTTTATGCATTTCTCAACACATAACATTCAAATCTAATCCTCCTGCTGATCTTAACACTTTAAACAATGACCCACCCTTGCATATCATGAGTCGCATTTACAATGTGGGAATTAAGCGCACTTTAATTAACAATGGATCTGAACTCAACTATGTCCCATGTCATTCATTGAAAAGCTAGGTTTTTACTCATCGTATGTTAGTTTGTCTTGTCTTTCACTGCATGCATATGATGGTTTTATTCACCCATGTGTTGGTCACATTACATTACCTATCACTGTAGGGCCAAAAACTATCAACATTGTGTTCTTTGTCATTGAATTTCTAGTCTCCTATAATTGTTTTCTTGGTAGACCATGGCTTCATGCCATGCAAGTCATTTCTTCTACTGTACATCATTGTGTCAAATTCATATAGAAGAGGCATTGAATATACATTTTTTTTCATGATCGTGAACCATTTCAATATTGTGACCAAGACCCTAATACTAGTCTTCCTATTCCACGCACTAATACTACTGATGATCCTCAACCTATGGATGAACCACCTCATTTACCACCACTTGAAGGTGTTATTTGTGTGATAGATGTAGTTTCTTCCACTCCACCACCTCCACTTGCACTACTACTACTACTACTATGATTCTTTATCGGGGGCATGCCCAATCTTCGGACATCATTCTCATCTCCCACACCTTCACATGCACCACCTCCATCAACACATCCACCTTTTACATGTACACTTTTCATGAATGATTCATATTGGGAGCATATTCCATTTGATCCTACTTGTGATGACATTGTATGTACACATGAGGGCTTGACTCAACTAGGCTTTGCTTTTGAGGACCTCTACCCTCCACCACATGCTCCTCATCTTTATCATGGGTTTGTTTCGCATCACTGCCACTTATGTCCTATGTGTAATTCACCTCATAGTCCTCTTTTTGCATGTGATCCTTGATCTGCACCACTTACATTAGGACAATCATGGCTTGATTACATTGGGGGTACTCTAGATCCTGATCATATAGACATATCTTTCCCCATGCCTTT
The DNA here is from genome assembly GCA_018340775.1 of Taxus wallichiana var. yunnanensis. Lineage (NCBI taxonomy): Eukaryota > Viridiplantae > Streptophyta > Pinopsida > Cupressales > Taxaceae > Taxus > Taxus wallichiana. Next base: position 531,179,875 of record CM031244.1, read on the forward strand.
TGGTCATGTCTTTATTTGCAATAGTTCCTTTCTTGGCTATACAAAAATCTCACTTGATGGTATGCACATGGGTGCCCCTTACCTCCCTTTATTAATGAGGAATATGCCATGGGTATGTACAATTTACGCCTCAATGGCTTTATTACGTGATCAACTCGACACCATTTCTTATCAAGTCTCTAATGCTTATCCATTCAACTTTGACCCTGAAAATGATGACCTTCTAGATGACATTACATGATTGCATTCTTCATCTTACACACTTGGGGGCATAACATTCACACATTCCCCACCATCTTTGCATCAACACATCTCCCACATTCGTCTTATACATCGTACACTCTTAGTATAGGTATCGTTATCTCACTTTAACATCATCATTACCCATGACACACTCTTGTGCTTCAGTTCACACTTGACTGTTGAGGGCATCTTATACACACATGAACCCACACACTACACATTTGACATTACACATCATATATCTTCACACATCTTATAGTACATCTCATATTATACATCTTACATCTCACATACTACATCTCTTACATTACTCTACATCACATTTTTCAACCTTTGTGCATTTACATACTTCTATATAGTCTATAAGCCATACTATTAGTCATTCATCATACCTCTATTATCTACACATCTTGCATTGCATACTATATATCACATGGTACATTACACATCACATGGTCATCTCTCTCATCATCACATATACTACATACATCTACTTGTATGTGTTGCACTCACTACCCTATGACACACTCTAGTCTCACGGTCCATACTAAATGTTGAGGGTATACATCACAAATGGACCTCATCACATTCACACATTCATCATTCAATCCTTCCTCATGCGACATCCCTAGGTTAGTGACATACGTTATAGGCTAAATGGTCACCTATTCCATCATCTTGTAGTGGTATACGCCATAGGCTACATCACCACCTCTTTCGATCATCTCATCGTGATAAAAACTCATTTAGGCTACATCATCACGCATCTTCGTACATCATCATCTTTGTGTTATCATAGGTCATCATATCATCACCAAATATATATAATCAACGTGCTACACACAACACATAGTTTCGACCATTTCTCGATGATGACACTCTCATTTATGGTTCATTCTTGACTACTAAGGGGGAATAAACAAATGAACCTCACTACATACAATTCCATCCACTCGGGGGCACGTGGCTCCTATCATCCATCTTGTATTCCATTCCATCCATCCACAACATACTACATATCTTGGTCACATTTTACTTTTTCTTACATTTATTTGTACATGTTCATCTTATTACACATGCTAGATAGATTTCTTGTATGTCATTATCTTTACCATACACACATGTGTGTTCACGTCCTTTTCTAGTTGTGATCATAGATACAAAGCTTCTACATGCAACATGGATGTTTCACACTACTATCCCCTACAAGCGCTACTTAGGGCATCCACTTTCATATACTACAGTGTTATTGTTTCATTTTGTACTTAGCACATTACTTTATTGGTTATACATGTTTTTGACATATGGGTTATCTTTCTAACATGCTAATAGGTGCTTCATGTGTAACATTTGTTTTGTAGGATTACTTATTTCCATGGCTATCTCTATGTTTGTTTTTTTTGCTTTCTTTGTTGTTTGTATTGTATACGGGCCTTGCCCTTTGTTTAGTGTGCACACTTGTTTGTTTGTATGCGACCACTATGGCCTTGAGTGTCTTGTGACATCGTGAGTGATGTCCCATGTTTGACAACCACTTTTCGTCATGTCTATGATTGGTTTCTTGTGTGTTTTACTTACATTCTAGCTTACACATTGTCTACGTAGCTTACACTTGTTTTCTACATGCATGTTTGTTTGTACTAACACTTGTTTCCTAGCCACTTGTTTGTATGTGCCTTGGTTTCTACAAGCACATTTCCCTCCCCCTAGGGTACATTTTTTCATGTGGTCGTCCTCTTTTGGGCCACATTCTCCTATCCACGATGTCGCATGCACCCCCAAAGAGGGGGCATCATTTGGTTTATACACACTACACAACACTATGTATAGTTCAATTGTTTAGTTTTTCATCCATGATAAATTGGGTTATACAACAGTGGGTTCAGACTAGTCTACAAAACTCCATACACAATGGATTTTACAGGACAAATTATCCTTATCATTCTGGGGAGCAGTTACAGGTTGGAGGATACAATTGAATTTTCTCCCTACACTACTTCATCCAGTGGCATTCGATCACCCAAAAACTAGGAAGAAAAAGATCTCTTCACACTCTCGGGAAGCAATTACATGTTGGAGAATAACACATCTTTCTCCCTACACTTCTTCGGATAAGTGGCGTGAGATCGCCCAAAAACTAACACTTCATCGACATTTACAAGATCCTTTCTACACCCTTTTTCTCATCATGGATCAGTGCACATGTTCCTTTTTCATTTTCAATTTCATTACATTCATTTACATATATACATGCATATGTCTTTACACACAGTTTTTACACATATACATGTGTATTTGACTACTTGATCATCTTCTCTTTTGCAGGTCCATCCATATGGGAAGCAAACAATCAACAACAATAATGACATCACTTGGCATCACACATAACATACTAACATGTAGGTACATCACACACATTGGCATCTACACATGCTTTCCACCCTAGGTTCACTCTCATCACTTTTTACACTTTTACATCTTTAGTCTCCACGCTCCATCTTTTTGTCACTCCACGCTTTGTCTAGTCCCTCGACACATTTTCTACATCACTCTACATGGATATCAGGTACGCATCTCTATCTACTTTATGTTACCGAGCTTTCTTCTCACCAACATAAAGTGGGGAAAATGTAGACACTAAATCACACACTTTGGGTAATTATTTAGTCTCGGTTTCATACTACTATTCATATGGTTCTTGAGTGAAAAAGAGTACTAATTAACCCATGTCTTTAGCCATTTTACTTTTTTTTTTTCATTACTTTGATCCTTCACCCGTATTTCCTAGTCAAATATGTCATACTACATTTTTCTACTCGATTGGGCACCCTGGGCACCCAAGTGCCCCTGGTCCCCTCTGGGGCGCCCTGATCCTCTTTACACTTTACTCTCACTTTTTGGGCACTTTCTAGCCATTTGAGCTTTCTATATTTTTGGTGGTCGGCCTTTTCGAGGTTAATTATGAAATTAGAACAAGAGAACCATATAAATATAAAGTTATGAGACCATAATGAGGACCAAGCACTAAGCACTTATATCTCCACCTAAGGTTGCATCCATCAAAGGCTTTTATTGCTCCATTTACATCCATCTAGCTCCATCACAAGGGACAAAGGTTGGTTCATCTACATCACACTTCATAGGAGGGGAGTTTATTTTATTCCATGCACCATTTATTTACATTCTACATCTAGTTATTTCTCGTTACTCACAAAGTGTGACTGACACAAGAGCACCTAGGGCACAATTTTACACACACACCTAGAACTATATTGGTCTGAGATGTAGTGCAACACTCAGTGATAAGTCCATCCATTTGGTAGTTGAGGACAATTTGACCCCTTTATATGCATATTTATTTTTTTAGGGTTTTGATGTTTTACTTAAGTTTTTGCAGGTGTTTCCTCCATCTATGATTTGTAGTGACATCTAATGAAGTTAAACAACATTCACGTGACAAGAAGCGAACATAGGTGATCATTCAGCAACATCCCATAGGAGGTTTCCTGGTCATTTCCACAGAGCAAGGTGCCCAGATCTAAAAACCAAGGCGCCCTAGGCACCCCTATCCTTCTCCAGGTGCCCCAGTCTAGCCAAACATTCCATATCTACATTTTCCAAAGCTCCTATGTGGTCATTTCCTCCTCTTGTTCAACCAATCTCCTTTGCGACACAGTCCTGCGACATCTCCAAATCAACTAATGCCTTTCCTAACCCTCTTTGTCTTTGGGGTTTCACATTTTATTGTTTAGGTTACTTGGGTCTTTTTACTACATTTTATCATCATTTATTTACTTCTTCTATAACATCATATTAGACTACAATATTCCATTTTAGTTTAATCAAAAGTATATATTGATCCTTCAAGGACAATTATCATCCATATTCTATCTTGTCATCTAAAAAGTCAAAATTCAAAATCAAAAAACAAAAATCTTAATGTAGACCACTCCCTCGAAGGATGACTACTATTTCATATCATGGAAGTAAAGGCTTCCTACATTGATCAACCTTCCAAATCTCAAAAGCAAAGTTAAATACAAAAACAAACATCCTTGAAAGCTTCTTGTATCAATCAACTTTCCCATCTACAACATAACTGGGCTTTGCACCATATTGCTCGAGAGATGAGGCATGACATAGGGATCGCCATATAAGGAAAACCTATTTTCCCATACAAGCTCCGTGTTAACCCATTTTTCATGTCTACAGTAGGTTTATAGGCACTCATCCCATATGTTTCTCGTGATCTTAAGTTTGACTAATTATCATTAGTTATGTGTTAACATATGTCAATGGTCGCAAGTCAATGCTTTGTGTTGTTCCCTTTCCCCATTTACCTCCTAATCCTATTCAAAGGCATCCTCTTCCACATACGCTCCTCTCTATGGTGAAGTGTACTTTCTCACATTTTTCCACCCTATTGAATGTCACATTCTATTCCACTATGCTCTTATATTATCTCACGTCTGAACTCATTTATATTTTCATCTACTCGTATCCGAATCCATCATTCTGTCACCATATACATACCGACTTATCATTTCCACTCTAGTATAACTCCTATCATATCAACCACATTTATCGTACTAATCTAACTCATACCAAATCAGGTCCTATCATATAATCATGTTCTCATCACACATCCTTTGTCACATCCACCATCTTACTTTGCGATCATCTTTGTGTCCCTCTTAGGGCACCATCCTTCATCTTAAGTCCATTAGTGTGGCTATATTTTCTCTCTGTCCCACCCGGATGCATATTTTCGATTTGTATATAAAGGATATCACATCTGCTTTACCCCACATTTTATCATGGCCCTTGTCTCGACCATCCTTGCATTTGTTTGCGCATATTTTTGATGTCTGCCTTCGACCCATTGGTCCCACTTGGCTTGCACATCCATATGAGTGAAATCCCATTGACTCTATATTGCGGTGGTTTTCGCCAACTTATAGGTCTCATGGGACATTGCCATCATCTCCATCAAGGCCATACTTTGTTCCCTATCAAAGTGATTCTAAAATCACCAACATATTTTATTTTTGTTTTGTCTTTCTCCACTTGGGTCATCTTCTCTCGTCTCCTCTTTTTTTCTCATCCTTTCCACCCTTTTATCCCTTTATCTATCTCTTTCAAACTCGTGATCAATTCTTCTTCATATATTTGATCCCTAATTTTATGGGAGTACCTCAATCATTACCATCTTCTATCACTTCTCATTTTTGTCTCATGGCTTGCCCAATGCAAACCACTCGATAAAAGGGGCAAATGTAGACACCAATTTTTGGTATCCTTGTCCCCCATCTTGCATCCGCTCCCCTTCATTGGCATTTCCTACATACATACCTCTCTTCCCACTTAATTTCCTCTTTCCCTCCTAAATTCAATTTATCCCTTTAAATTCCCACCTTAATCCCATCCTAGTCGTATCCTTATTTTATCTTCTCTAAACATCCCTAATCACCATTAATTAATCCTAAATCCCCATCTAATCCATTTATCCTCCCTAAATGCTCCTTTTTATTTCCCATAGGCCTTCATTAATAATTTTACCTTCCCTTTTCCTTTATTTAATGTTTTCCACCTCTCACCTACCCTTTTATCTCCCCGGCAGCCCTAACTTGCATTTACCTCCCAAAACCCTAATCCCGCTTCATAAGGGGTCTTTGTCTCGAGCTCTTCAATCTGCCACCACCCAAATCGACGGTCCACCATAGTCGCTTTGTGACCCATTTGAGTCGCCATCGACCCTATAAATATGCCCATGCCCATCCTTTCTCCAGGATGTAATTTTTTTGACTTCGAGCTTTCTTATGACCTTGCCTTCGTTTCTTGCTCTTCTTTGCAATTGCTATCACCATCTTGGAGCTACTTTTGGAGATCTTGTGCTTCACCCTTGGATATTTGAAGTCCTCTCTCTCTCTTACATGCTTGGATCCACCATTTCCATTCCATCACTTTTCCTTATCATTTTTTTTTTTGCAGTCCGCCACCATCCCTGAGTCCTTTCTTTACATTTTATTATCTTCATTTCCATATGTAGATCATCATTTTCACCCATATTTTTCCATCAAACCCTAGATCACTCCCGGTTTCCATCTACCTAGTTCACATTTGTTGGCTTTTTGTCATTCATTTTTCCCGGTCATCTCTTTCCCGATCCCACAACCCTTCACATCCTCCAATATTGGCATTTTACACACCTACAACTTCAAATTTCATCCTCATCGATCTAATCACCGCTGATCGGGACCCGATCGTAAATCGACCTTTGTCAAACAATTCTTTTCTTTCATTAATTTTCTTGCATCCTTTTTGTTCTCATCAGATCCAGTCTTCTCACAACATGTCAACATCATCCCTAGTTCGGGTTAGCCTTAGATCGAGGCTTTAGGAAGCCTTTCAGGTCTATTTTTCTACATTTTCTTCCTACACTATCCTAGGCACCATCGATCGTGCTTTGCAATTTCCTACCATCGCCGATTGTGCTTTGTAGCCTCAGTCGCCATTAACCCACTCAAGTTTGGTTTAGATTAGCATTTTCTATAATCGATCTACATCCTACTTTTATTTGCACATCTCTAATCCTTTTTGTTTTAGTTCAAATTCTCGTTATCATTTATCCATCGCTATTTTATCTATATTTTATCTAAAAGTGGGTTGACATCCATCTTAGGAAGTTTTTACTTCTTGGGACCGACATTGTCGAAAACCCACCATCCAATATATTAATCCTTTTTTCTGTTGAGTTTCTCTTTGTTGTGTAGGTAATCAAGCTCGTTGCGAGGAGGATCTCTCTTTTGCACCCGTATTCATTATCATCCCATCTAGAGGTACCTTAAACCCTCTCATATTGGAGTTGCTTGTTTTCTTTGTTACCATTTCACTAATATGAAACATGAACAAGAAGATCAATTAAACAATTGCATGGTGACACTATCATTGTAGTAGGTGTAGTCGATCATCAAACTTGACTATAATCCTTTTCTCACTTTGTCCCTCCTTCAGATTCTTCACCAAATTCACCTGTACTTGATGACACTTCTAAGCTTGAGCACATTTCTAATGACGAGGACTTCTCTTCTAGCACATATGACTATAGTAATGATGGAGGCCCACCTCCACCATCTCCTTGTCACCTTCTAGTTTTAGAGGAGTCATTTCTTGATCCAAATACTTCGGTCCATCGTAGACTTTTCAGGGAGTAGACATCTTGATTCGGGCTCATCGGACATCGCTTAGTCTTCTACTCGCCATAGGGTCTTCCACATTCCTTCTTCACTTTTCCTTTAGATACACCATCCCTTTATGGAGTAGTTAGCACTTCTACCTTGCATGAGTAGCATAATTCCTTGGATAAGAACCACACCTTGGTTGAAATCCATTAGACACTTGGAGGTTTCATTCACTCTTCAATGGTGAACCACTCTTCATTGCATCTACTTCTGATCCACAATCTCTCTAGAGGCTTTTGTGCGGGATACAAAGTGGCTTCAGGAAGTTGTATATTCGAGTGGGGATTTCTAGTCCCACCTTCTCTTCTTTGTCTCTATTTTGGGGGTGGGGGTATCGTTTTCCCACTAGGTTTTCTCTTTTTAGTCCACTTTGTGAGAGTTACATTATATTTGGGTACCTGATCAAGCCTAGTTGTCGGGACCTAGTTTTTACCCACCAAAGTTGTGTTTAAAGGGGGTGTAAGTGTAGGATATTATTTATCCTTTATTTGTTTATTATGGATTATTCCTACACATGTATCATCCATACACTTGTTGAGTTAGCTTACTTAGGTGTACTATTCGTGTGGAGTTAGCTTACTAGCTAGCTTGCTAGTCTTGTGGAGTTAGCTTGTTAGTCTTGTGGAGTTAAAGTAACTACAAGTATCGCTTAGTGGGAGTTTTATGCTGCTTTGAGTCTCCTTTACCACTATTTTGGGTGGCAATTACACTTCTTTCGTCCTGCATGTACATCTTGATTATTGATCTATTCATCGCATTGTGTTGATGTGTTTTTTAATTATCTCATTTTTCATACTTTTAGTTTTGTGTGTGCTTAGTCTTTCCTTTGTGCAATTCATGTCTCACATCTCTCATCGGTGCATTCTATGATGCATTGATCCATCAGTGCATTCTCCGATACAATTTCTATGCGACATAGCTTAGGAGTAGCACAATTTACACAAATATTTATTTATTAACTCTAAATATTTTTGGGTGATGCGAGTTTGGTCATGAATCCGGATGCTCCTACATCACAAGGTTAGATTTTCAAGCCAAGGAGAAGTGATATCTCAACACAACACAATCATGGTAAGGTTTCAAACCCAATAATTAGATCTCCAAGCAAAATAAACATGCTCACAACAACCATACTAGTAACATATTCCCATAATATAGGTTCATTGCCTAGTGGGAAATTCAATGTTGAAAGCATCTTACCTCCTATGAACTTGTCTTGCTTAGATTTTCCGATCTTGAAATTTACGAGGCAACTCGATGATAATTTGATCCACTCCTACACACAATATGAACACTTTGTCACACCTTCTATATGCATATTTTGGTTCTTCTATCTAATCATAATAATCTTATTTATACTTTATCAAATTCTACTTGGCATACCATTGACAACACCAAAACTAACATAATTTAGGATTGTTAAAACTATTTATTATAGTTAATTATCATTATTGTAAAGTATACACAATTAGGCATAAAACCCTAAATTCATATTACACTTAGTTGTATTTTATATCAATTTATTTTTAATGTTTTAAGGGTTTAGTTTTTGGGATTGCGACATTTGAACAAATGATGTATATTTCAACTTCATCTATGGCTCCAATAGGGGCTCTTCACGTTTCGAGTTTCGAATGAGATAGTCACATTTCATATTAAACGACTTACCATGTTCTTTATGTTTTCCAATTTGAGGTATTCTAATGTTGGGTTTTAGGATTCTTAGATTCATGTTCTTAAGTTTCAAATAAAATAAAAATTTGTTATTGTAATGTACTTTTCATATTTCCATGATTTTCAAGTTTGAGATTTTCAAGTTTTAGCTCAAGTTTTAGGTCTCGAGACCTTTCAATTTCGTTATTTTTTTACTATTATTATAACACAACTAGTTACTTTTGAACTCATCAACTTTGGTATATCCTTGAATGGAATAGCACTAGTAAATTAGAGAGTATAGAGGAAGAGTGATGGAAGGAAAACCCCATCCTAATGACCAAAACCCACTGCTCCATGTGCTATAGAAGGACCATCCATAAATGGGGGCTAACATCGTGGGGATCAATTTTCCATCCCTTTTAAATTAAACTTAATACCCTTTCATATATATTTTTGGCCGGACTCCAAGAGGAGATTACTAAATAATTAGGGAGCGGACTCAACCTTTCATTTCAATCGGACAAATCGCCGGGGAAGACCACTACCATTGATAGAGACCAAAATACACGGCATTTTCTTTCACAGTTCGCACAGGAGAGAATTTTTTTTATATTCATTTGCTTTCGTATTCTCTGCAAATTCGTTATAACCCTACGGAAGGGATTTTTCAAAGGCCAATAAATCTGCAGTGCATTTTGCATGCCACAAGGTATTTACGCCTATTAAAATTTTACCCTTCTCAAAATTTCTCTGTTTTTCATGTTCGCATTGTGCTTGCGGGGTTCGATCCTGTCACGACTTTGAGTTTTTTTAGTATTTTTTGTTGTCGTGGTAGTTTGTGGTTAGAAATTGGCTCGAATTTGTATACTGCGGTGGGGTTTTTAGGGATCTGGTTTGGTTTTGTTTCAGGGAAGTAACCTTTTCTTTTACTGCCGGCCGTCTGTTCAGCAGCCTTTTAACATAGAAATTCTTCGAAGAACAGGGGGCTTTTCAAGGGTTTCGTTTAAGAAATTTCCGGGTCTTAGAAACGGATTGTGTATATAATAGAATTTTTGCCATCTCAAACCCCTCTTTAAATATTAGACTCATCGGCGGGTTTGATTCGGTTGTCTCTTATCTATTTTTCGAATTTTGCGGTTGTGAAACCCCATGCGGATATTGACCCTTTTCGTGTATAAACCCTAATGTTGTTGTGAATCCATTTATCAGCTGGGCTACCGTGCAACTTATTTGGATGTTAGATTATTAAAGAACCGTTGCTGATTGGTTCTTATAAAATTTATAGTCGCCTAACAGAAGGGTAGTTGTTTTTAAGCTTATGGAAAGGAGTGCGGCAGTCGAGCTTGGTTTGCCATTTGCTTAGCCGCTTAGATTTGACTATGGCTTTAGGGTATTACGAAGTGCTGTTGTTTGGGTCGGATGATTCAACTAGATGTGCGTCTGTCTGTGGGTGAAAATCATTCTAGTTTTATAACCCTGGGTCATTTGTGCCTTTTTTTTTCTGATACGAGTGTATTGCCCGCTCTAATGAGGGAAAGTGGAACTTTGGAAATGGGAAAAAGAATGGGCAATAGCGAGGGAATGGTTTTTGATAAGTTGAGCAATTGCAGTGGTGAGGTACATATTTTACATGTATGGATATTGGAGAGACCATATGCTTGCTTTTTGCAGTTTTGTGGGCATTCTATTTTTGCTTTGCTAAAATTTTGTAGATTTGTCTTGTTTTCTGTTGGTGTTTGCTTTATTACCGTTGTATGGAGTAATGGGTGGACCAGAGAGCATGCAACCTGTTTTATGAGACCATACATTGTAAATACATGCAGGCTATTTTGCTGTTTACGCGGTATTAAATAAGCCTGTTTGTGTGTGAGTAAAAGCTGCAGTGGCAGGAACAAGAAAATGAGCAGATTCTTTCCAGAAACTGAAAAATGTTGTGATCTCTGATAGCTTATAAAATTAGAATTGCTTAGATAATTTTTGGTATACAAACACTGTCTAGTGTGGGATAGTGTGTCACCATGCAAATCACAAAAATTTAGACCACGACTGGCTTAAATTCTACATGTGTATTTTTGAGGTGTGGACCCCCTTAGGGTTGGGACCTCCCTGAAATCAGGAAAAAGCAATCCAAAGGAAGCATTCCTCTGGTCAGTATTTAAAAAAACATTGGCTTATAGGTTTTCTTCACATCTCTTGCAAGGATGTCAATTCATCAACATACGCAAAGTCTTGTTGAGATCGGATGCTTTGCCTTTAGTTGCTACATATTGTAAAGCTTATAAACTCTTCAAACCTTTTTAATGGATGCATTTTATTTGTTTTAAATATTGTTACATGCATGTTGCATTTTAAGGTCTATTCTTAGAAATTGCCTTTTAGAAAGTGGGATGTGATGTATGCTGTTTGTTAAATTTAAGGCTTTTGGATGTTTAATTAGAGATTGATGCCAACAGTTATGGCCTGTCAGGTTGCACCCCATTTAACCAATCCTTGACAAAGATCTTAAAGGCTTTCTCTCCCAACTTCCTGCATGAAGATTTCTAAAGCTACTCTTCCTTCACAATGATTTCAAAAGCTTGAGTTTTACAATCCCTCAACCCTTCATAAAGATATCCTTCATGTAGGCTATCTTTCCCAACTTCATGAAGATTTCCAAAGCTACTCGTCTTCTTTCACAAAGATTTCAAAAGCTTGAGTTTTGCAATCCCCTCAACCCTTCATAAAGATCTCAAAAAGCAATAAAATATACGGATGGATTGTAAGATATGAAGGCAATGATCTCTAGGTGTTAATCAATTCTTTAAATTGAATCATGTTGGAACAAAAGCTCCTTATAGACAGGCCTCATGCCTTGCAAGGTGATATGAAAGATTCTAACAGTGAAATGACTGTTTTTAGCATAATAATCTGAAGGACTGATCAAGATTTAATACTCCTACAAACAAATTGTGTAATGTTCTTTCAAGCTTAAGATATCTGTCAAGACAGTGTACTGTGTGACCAGATCAATCCACTGCATTTATTGAAGAAGTTTCAGATGCAACTGTTGGGTTTCTTAGTTGCTACATATGGTAAGTACGTGAAACCATGTGCCAAATGTGATACTGATGGTTGGTTTTAAAATTCTTAACTCATACCATGATTTAAGTTGTAGTTGACAGACTACAGGAGGTAATAAATTCAATTTAACCTTTAAGTGCCTGGATACTTGTCTTGGCATATTAACAACTGAGATTGTGTTGTGCTGATTGATGAGATACTAATATTTCTATCTTGATGCTGATTGCCAGACATATTGAATTTAAGATCTGTCAAAATTTAATGTTAAAAAATGTTTTATAGTCAGATGGGTCGATTTCTTTGTTAAGGGTTACCTTGGCCCTTCCTTACTGTTCCTGTGTGGCATTGCTTCTGCCATATCTATATTTTCATGCGACAAAGCCTGGGTGGTAACTGGTGCAGTGCGGCAGAGGGTAGAGATAATAATGTGCTTTAACACGTGGACTTTGACATTAAGGCTTGTTTCACGATATGGTCAGTTGTTTCAAACCACTACAACATCAATGACTTGCATTTTGAAGGTCATGCTGGAGGCCAACCAGCTTTTTGACGACTGCCTACAGCGGTTGTGTTCCAGTGGGGATGGCTAGTTATTCAACAAGGAGGTGTATTCGCTTTGGCAAATGGATATTTGAAAGTGCGGAATACAATTGTGAAGGTTTGTTGAATGCTGCTTGAGCAGCTGGTGATGGATAATGAAAAGGAAATGAAGATCATCAGTGACTACTCTGAGGTCAACAAGGATGAATTCACGGGATTGCCTGATTAGCATTTCAAAGCAAATACAGTGGAGAATACTGGGATGATCCAAGCAAGTCTTTAAAATATACAAAATGGATTCTATATACCTGTGTGGTCAAATAATTTTACATCGACATTCTTTGATTGGATGCATTCTTGGGATGTTCTGGATTTGCCAGTTTCATTTTTCTTTTCTTTTAGCATTACAGTTTCTGGTTTTACCATTATCAATCGCCCGTCTTCCATTTTATTTTTTCGATACTTCTTATCGGCTTGCAGTTTTTGCTGAGGGATATGCTAATCATGGGAGAAATTTGATTTCCCTCTCTGTTTCTATGTCAATGGACTTAGATCCTCATGGGTGAAATGTTTAAGCCTTATTTTTGTTATAGTTCTTTGAAATATAATTGAATACTTTTCTTTACCATAAAACATTTGTGCATGCGTCTATCAAATGTATATGCCATTTTTGTACAAAAGAGGCCAAGACTTCTGCTAGCCAGTTGTGATCCCTGAAAATGTTGATGATTTGCTATAGTTAGTGGGTTTGATGACATCATTGTAATATTTATTATATGTGCCCAAATTTGATGATCTACAGCCCCCTTTTTTATTTGATTTTACTTAATATTTTACCTTTTTTGGCAGAAATAGGATCCATATAGCTAATTAATAAAAACTAAGTAAAGTGCTATTTATCAACAAAAGCTACGAGTGGTAAAGTTTATCATAAATTTTAAAGTTGAGTCAATGTTCTTTCAATACAGTTGTGTTTGTAAACATTTTACGAGGGAAATAAACATATTTCTTTCTGTGCGGGCAACATTTTTATTTAGCAATGTGCTTCAATTGCTGAAAAGTTCTATTTGTCTCGATTTCTGACTTATGTCTCTTTCCTTTGTGGTAGCTAATGCATCCAGCAGAGAAATTTAATCAGTGTCCACTCTGGCAGCCGCCAATGCCTGATATAGTGGTTTGATGACATCTTTATCTTGTATTTATTTTAGAATATTGCAAGGTTGAATCATCATTCCTTGTTTGATGTGCCCAGATTCAATGATCTATAGCTGTTTTTCTATTTTCTTTTTGTTTTGCTTTAATATGTATCTACATGTTCAACTAATTGACTTTCTTTGCTGTTGTGAATTTTAAAAATTCTAGGCAATAAACATTTATATTTGGGTTTGTGGTTTCCATTATTTTTTTTTTTTTTGCGAGCCGAGGATTTTGTATCTTTCATCTGCTATAGTTATTCGGTCAGCACATGAATGGAATAGGTGTTCACTCTGGCTGTCAGACTTGATTATATTTCATTTTATTAATTTCTAGGTGTTCTCTCCATATATAGTTATGTGCCTTGCAAGTTGTTTTTTGAACTAAGTGTTGGTCCTTGCAAATATCTTGATCACAGCCAGTCCTTGTTACTGTTGCTGGGGTTGCCCTTTGTTACCAATAATGCCTTTTAGCTTCTTGAGGTTTGTCTTACCTTTTGCACACTTGTCAAATGTGCTGACTTCTTACGTAAACAATATTTCTTTGAGTTTGGATTATATTTGTTGAAATTGTCCCAGTGTAGCTGGATGATAGAGTTAGACGCTGACTGAAAGTTATACCTGAAATATTTTGTAGTGTGATGTCATTTTCACTAGCAAAACTCTTACAAGTATGCAGGCACATATATTTTGTAATATCCCAGTGTCTGAATACAATTGCCTGGAGCTGAACTGGCGGAACAATTGCACCCTGAAAGACCTCTGCAACTCCTGAATGGAATTGCCCAGCTGAGAAGTGGGGGATTTCGTCCCCAATTCCGTATGCAAATGAGGGTTTTCGTCCTCTGTTGCTGTTTGCATTTCCAAGATATCCTTATATTGATCCCCAAATCTGCTTTTATAACTTCCTTTCCTTCTTGCAAAGTGGCCGCCCTTCTGGTTTGCATGCATGCTCCCAAAAACAGTTAAAATAATTACTTTATTCCCCTTTAAGTTGGCGCCCCATCCTAATAATAGAATTAAACACATTAAAAATACTTTATCCACCTCCTATCCTAAAAATAGGATCTGTTCCTCATGCAGCCCATTCTATACTTGGCGCCCCCATTATAGAATGCTTTATTTAATTAAAAACTTTGACTTTGGCGCCTAATAATAGAAGTACATGCTTCTATTATTATTTTATTCTATTTCAGTTATTTAAATATAATTTAAGTGTCCCTTTTCCAAATAAAATATAAAAATACCCTTGGACCACTTAATTAATTTATTTTTCCTCTTTTAATCACCCCTTAGCCTACGGAAAATAATAAAAATAGGCTTCAGATATCCAGAATTAATTAATTCTGAAAAGGGGACATTACATATTTAGTGTCTACTTATAAAAGATAACTAACTGAGGAAAATGGCAAATTTGACTGCAATATTTTGAATAATATTTGGAATCTATGTTGATAAGAACAGGCCTTAATGAGTGCTATCCTGATGGCTCCAATGTTATGTACTTGTTTGACTAACCTAATTGAAATAATCTCTATTTATGCCAGTTATGTTCACCATGAAATCTAAAAAGGACATATAACCTCTCCATGCACACATTGGTACATGAAAATGTTAGGGCTAATAGTTTCTAGGTAAACTGCCGTATGAGATAAACACTCAATTGCATTTATATGGCTGTGCTCCCGTTTACTTAACTCCGGGACTTGCAATGTGATTTGGTTTACTAACCATTCTATGAAAGGAGATACAAACTTCAATGATAATCAGTATTTTCACCCGGTCTATTGATTGTGACATTCAACTACCTTCTTCCTTTGCCTATTTTCAAGTTAAAACTCCATGACCTGATGACAATTAATGAGTATTTCCTTCGAAATTCTTTCAAAAAATGAATAAGTTAAAAGGAGTTAGGATAGCTTTTTTATTTATAGTTGTTTAGAGGATATTTTTGATGGGAGGATCCATGTTATCAGCAGCACACTCCACGAAAGTGTAAATCTTCTGTGCCACAAATGTACAAATTAGGTACAAACATTGTTGGAGATATGTATCTATGTGCAAGATATCATAGAAGTCTCTAATTAATAGCATCCATGCTGTCACCCAGCAATATAGGGAAATATAAATTTTTGTTGCATTTGACAGTACATATCTAAGTTTTTATTCAACTTTCATATCAATGTGTGCCTGTTGAGTGTCTACTTTGAAACTGGAGCAAGATTAGTTTGAATTCTGGCCCAACAAAAATGATGATAACTTGTATATAAGCATTGTGAAAGTTTATTGAGCATTTTATTTAGCTCTCATATCAGTATGTGCCTATTGAGTCTGTCGACATTCAAACTGGAGTTAAATTAGATTACATTCTGGCTCAAACAAGAATGATTACCTTGTATGTAAGCTTTGGGCAGGATGTAGTGAACAACATTAGGCTTTGTAGATCATCATGTTTGCAACTAAAGTTTGGAAGCCTAAATTTGTATTTTATATAACTCCATTTTTCTCAGTTAGTTGCATTAGGATTTTAGTAGAAAGCAAACAACTAAAAGCAATTATGTATTTTCTTCTTTTGTCAAAACACAAGGTTTCAGTGGAGAGCGGTGATTTGGTTGAAGTAGGTACTACAGCAATGTCACCAGCAGCCAGATCAAAGTCTAAGGAGAAGTCTGCAGGCAGGGATCAGAAGGTATCCTCTAAGCAGTCAACAACAAATGGTGGTACTTCTGCGAGTGCGTACAATCCTGTGTCAGGCACATTTCATATGCTGGACTCAGTAACTGTTTACTCCGGGGCTCAACACAGAATGTGCGATTTAAAAATATAGATGACATTGATGAGAATTCTGGTTCTTTTGGCACTAACACAGAATTTGATTTTATTTCCAACAATGGTAGCTGCTCTGGTGAATCAGAAGATCAAAAGGACAAGCATGGGACAGATAGATTAGAGAGTCAACCTGGCTTGGTAGGTGGAAATGATAAAAAGGAAAAAATATGTCACAAGAATGAAAAGAAGCATCAACATCATAAAGAAAAATGCACACATGAACTAAAGGATCGATGCACAGGCTATCTCATGTCTAGGAAATTGGAAGCACTTTCTCATCAACTTGTGGCTATGGGATTTTCATCAGAGCGAGCCACTATGGCCCTAATTTTGAATGAAGGCCGAGTTGAGGATTCAGTTAATTGGCTTCTTGAAGGAGGAGATGGTAAAATCAAAGAAAGTATGACAGGCACTCTTAAGATAGATATATCTGAAGAACTTGCTCATATTGCAGGCATGGAAATAAGATTTAAATGTCCAAGAGCTGAGGTAGAAAGAACTGTTGTAGGTTGTGAAGGTGATTTACAAAAAGCAGCAGAATTACTGCGGAATCGCCGACAAGATCTTTCTCCCCAAAAGGTCGAAGATAAAATTATGTCACCAGGCATAAAGGTTACGAAAGAAATGCATGGAAATTATAATAG
Source organism: Taxus wallichiana var. yunnanensis (assembly GCA_018340775.1). Lineage (NCBI taxonomy): Eukaryota > Viridiplantae > Streptophyta > Pinopsida > Cupressales > Taxaceae > Taxus > Taxus wallichiana. The sequence continues at coordinate 531,197,281 of CM031244.1, forward strand.
ACAGCCATCTATTCCTCCACAGGCTCCATCTCAAAGAAACGGTCAGAGTAGAAACCACAGCTCAGCCCCGGGATTGTATCCTCAGAAGCGAGAAGAAAAAGATTATAATTATGCAAAAGGAAGACCACATACAACTGCCACAAGAGTTGCAGCTTCAGAGGGGACCATAAAGAGTATTCAACCTTTGGGAAGAGTGCAAACAAAAGGTGACTGGCAAAGGCCACCATCACCAGCAGAGAAGAAAGTGTCAATACCCGTTTCATGGCCATCGTCTACATCCACTTCCCCTGTCTCATATTCTGTGACCAATAATCCTCAGGTTGGAACATCCTCAAAAACGTTGCCAGCGGAAGTAAGGCACCGTACGGTTGCCTTAGATTCCAAATCTGTCCAGGTCACCCCAAGAGAACCTATAGTTGTGATGCAGCGTCCTCAGTCATCTTACACAACACAGCTTTCTGTTGCCAGTGTAGGAGTTTCCTCTGCTCCTGCATCAGCAATATTATCTCCTGGTTGGAATGGAAATTATATTGATCCTTCTGCAACATTGAACTTTCAATATGGCAATGGGTCTACAGGTTTGGAACACTTGAAAGGGGTGACTACAGGTAAAATTCCAGTGACAAGTTCTGCTAAAGGTATTACAGTTACAGATGTGCAGGGTCATTTTCAGCAGTACCTGTCAAGCTCCTTGGATTCTGTTGCGTCAGGTTGGAATTCAGGACAGACTGGGTTTGGTGCTTCAGAGGTTCCTTTGTCGTCTTCAAGTTTATTGAATCCAGTGACTTCGAATTGTTCTGCTCCCTCTTCTCTGGGGCTTTTCTCAGGCTGGAGCTCAGGCCTATCAGGATCGTCCGTAGATTGGAGTATGGGATCTATGGTAAATTGCGATTACACAAATATTGATTGGAGTGTTCAAGCATCACCAAGTAGCCACTGATAGCAGGTCTAATAGGTTCTCACATGGCTTCCCATCTATGGGAAAGCTAGGAGAAAATGTAAGTTCTCAAGGAAGTCTACAACATTTATCGGTAGCTTCCAGTCCATCTAGTGATAATAGTGGCTCCTATGATATATGGCTAAGTTCAAAAGTGAGGGATAGTAATTCTGGGAATGGACTTCAAGAGAAATCTGTAAATGAGTCCGGAAATGCTACATCATCCATTGGTGTTCATGAATGGACATCTCCTTTTGCAGGCAAGGATCTATTTAGTTTACCGCGACAGTTGGTCCCTACACCTCCCCTGTAGAGAGGGGTTGAATTTATTGTGGGGACTTATAACACAACAGTGATCCTATAGTGATTCTATTTGTTGTGCGTATGTGTGTATGTTGGCGTCCTGCCAGTTATGAAGGATTGTATGTGGCATGTTTTATTGGTTGGTTAGCTTTTGTGGAATAAGCATTTGAGTGTCAATTGCATGGGAATTATTCATCCGACTGAACTTGGCAGACATCTTTTTATGCACTGTGCATTGTGTCTTTAAGTAAGGTGCATTACAGGTATTTCAGTAGCTGCATTATGTGTGTTTTAAGAAGGTGCGTGCATTTTTATTTAATATGCAATTTATTTATGCCTCCTGTGCTGGTTTTGGATAAAAGGTCACCACAAAAATTACCTTCTCTTGGTTTTTTTGACTTGCTGTTAACCTCAATTTATTTTTCATATAACATGACTATAATCTCAATAGGGTTTACGATGTTTTGAACTTGTAACTTGATGTGCACAGTATGATAGATTCAGATGTTTTATGTTGGCTCTGGAAATTTTTATGTTTTTAAATAATGCTCTCTAAACATAAGCTTCTGGTGCTGCACTTTTTACGAACGGCTATGAAAGGGCTTGTTTGAGCATGTTCAAGTACTGAGTTTAATATTGTGTGTTTGAATAAAATGATATTGTAGTTGAAGTTAAATGTTAGAATTACGTCTGGACAAGTTTTTCAATGTTATGAGCTTATTAAACAAAATTGAAGGTCGAGGAGTTTTAAGCAGTCTATTGTACTGTTAGAGGACAAGCATATTTAGAATAACAGAGGACTAGATGAATTTAGTTGCAGCAATGCCCACACACTTTTACCCTAGTCATTAACAGCATATTTAATATTGAATTTTCATGATGTATGATTCTGCTTCTGGATGCATTAAAAAAATACAGTGACATTCCTGGATCTAGGATTTGCATTCAACTATAACATTTCAAGATTTTATTTGCCACATACATGGAGGATTGTAATTTATCAGTAATTGAAAATGCTTACAGTTTGGAGTGCTTGTACGAGTTGCCAAATTTTCGGTGCTGGTGTAAATGTTAATTTTGTTAGATAGCAATACTAAGTTACCGGCCGACAGGGAGTGGACAACCGTTTTCTTTTGTAAGGTAGGCAATTTGTCGTGGCAACTGCAAATAATAAATAAAATATCCTTTGTACTTAAAAACTTAAAAAAAGTGTTGATTTACAATAATAAATTTAGAAGAATTGACATTCAAATGCAATAAAATCAAAATCCTTCAATTTAAGATTTGGTTTTGAAGATCACTGACTAGTACTGGTTTGGTTCCATCGCTTGAGAGGATGTTGGAATTGATATTTGGTTTCAAGCTCTACAGACAATCTGAAAGAACATGAAAGAATTACCAAGGCATAAGGTTTGTCGAATCCAAAGGATCTTGATCTGTGTTTTACGTTGCTGCAAATGACTAAAAATAGTATAATGGTGTATTCGACTTCTGAACCTTTTCTACTCTGGCTTCCTGAGGTGCATTTTGAAGATTACATGGGTGGTAATGATGTTGGCAATGCAGACTTCAAGGTATCGGAGTTGGTCATATTTGTCTTCTTTGGAGTCCACACTTGGAGCATTCGATACTTAGGATCTACAATCATAAGAGTTGAGCTTTCCACGGTCTGCGAAGCCTTGGAGTCATTGGAGTCTTCAATCAAGGGTGTTCCTAGGTTTTATTCTTATTTGTTTGTGTTTTCTCGCATAAAATCTCTCTTGAAAGGTGTTGTCAATTTTTGGGGGAACTTAATGTGCCAATGGTGTCTTCATGCAAATGAGTATCACTAACCTCTATTTTCCTTAATTTTCATTTCTAATATGAATTTTATGGATGTGGTCTTGAACATGTTTGGTTTTGGTAGCATATTATTTTCTTACTTTGCAATCTGACCTCGTGTAATCCTTGCAACTCTTTCCTTGCACAACCTCTTGGATCTTTTACCTATTTACTACTGTGATTACAATCCTATTTGTAATCTTACTATCATCACGTTAAAGTTGGGAGCTATTTAGATGTCACTATCCTATTCTAGGTCAAGGCTTTTGAACCCTATAACTCTTAATAGTGTGTGGAGTAATGCCTTCATATTTCCATGTATATATCAATTTACAATCTACGGTGTGTGTTTTTAGTGTATTACCCTTTGTTATCTAAGTCTAGAATACCCCCATTATAGAGAAATGAATGGAATTATTATTGGGTCGTTTTTTATTTGCATTCAAATTCATCTCTCGAGGATTTTGAAGTGAACAAAGGGCCTTAGCAAGAAAATCTGCCTTTGTAGATCATTGCGGGCAGAAGTATTTGATAGAAGGGATGTGTACTGGATTGCCTTGGATTACTATCTTAATTCAATTGGATTGGTAAGTAAATGCTCAATTGAGCATGGAGAATTTGCCTTGTTTTTCTAATTTTATTTGTTTTATGCATGAATATCATATTTCACATTATGAGTAACAATTGTTTGTATGTGCAAATTGAGGACATGGATAAAGGCCTTTGACTAAGGACATAGGTAAAGGCCTTTGAATAAGGACATATCTACAAACATGGTGAAAAGCATAAAAAAATTTTGTTTAGGGAAAGATCAGATAAAGTTACAAAGGAACATACGATGCCATGTTTATTTAAGGGCTAGTCAATTAAAAAAATATTTTAAAATTCTGCTACTATTAATAAAATAATACAATAGTCAAAAACATTAAATAAGTACATAACTCTAGCCCCTATTAGGAAACATGATGAAAACTCAAACAATAACCAAACAACCCTCGTCAAGTGTGAAAAGTTAAAGTATGTATCAATAGATGCATATGAATCTTGTCCATCGACCTTCAGGCATCTTAAAGCACGCTTTTGCAGTAATAATTAAAGGCATTTCATTATCTTCCCGAGCACAACACATGCATTAGGATTCATAGTGTTGATTTGGTGTGGCTATAAACATCAAGGAAAATAATGGGTTTGTTGAATGACTAAAGTAATATCATTCCTAGATTACAGATTTTGGCAATGATTTTTTCAAAGATGAAAGAGGATGACCAACCAACAAGTGTCCCAAATGATAGAGAGAGGAATGAGAGGAATGCCAAGTAAGACATTTTTAGTTGAAATTGCCGGGAAAGAGTTTTAGAAGAGAGGAGTGAAGGGAAGACCAGAGTTGACAGGGAGGATGGGAAATGCCAAAAAGGTGGTTAATTATTTCAAGGGCAGAACAAAAGGTGCATTCACCTACAACAAGATAAAGATTTGACAAATGTGTCACCAACCGAAGCTTCATATGAAGAATATGCCGTCCTAATAGTTGATGTTTGGTCTCAACAAAAGACTACCAAATCATGATAGTTATTTTCTACCATTCGTAATGAGATAAGGACATTGACCACTTGTATTAAGAGTCTTCAAGTGGGAACGGGTGTTGAGTGAATTGATATAAAAACCTCAACATGGCTATGATAATGTCCACTTAGTTTGGCCAATGCCAATCTTTCCAATGGGATGTAGGATTGTTTGTGATATTAAAGAGAACCTCGTGTGGGATCAACTAAATGATTGAAGCATAGACTTGTTTAAGATTTGTGGGTAGACTAAGCATATGATGCAACATGTTCTAAGAGAGCCAATTATGCGGTGTCTTTATCCCATATATCCTTTAACTCGTATTGATGCCTTTTTGTAAAAGCTTTGGCTCAATCTGGGTTGGACAACAAGGGGAGAGTCATTGGTTGGATAACATAGTTCCACCAAAAGTTGAGTTGGGAATACTCAATTTGTGTCGAAGAGATTCATGGCACCATTGGAGAAGAGGGGCCATTTCCTCCCAAGATGCCCAATTATGTTTAAGAGGAAGAGAGTCGAACATATGAAAAGAAGGTGCATGGTTTGAATCTCCAAACATTTAATGCACAATTGTCTTGCTACTTCGACTAACCCTATACTTAAAATTGTTTATGTGTTCATACTACACTATTAGAGGGCTTTTCTTAATTGAGTTTTGTGTTGATTCACAATAGAATATGGTCGAGTTAAAATTAAGGAGGTTGGTTAGTTGTTTTAGAGACATGTGGAAGAACAAATTAGTGAGTGCATATTTAGTCACTCCAACTAATAGTTTGTTCACAACGACTAGTTTGTTGTTGTGAAGCAAATTTTCTTGTTATTTATACATGACCCCCTATTATACACTTGTATAAATTCCTAGTGCATGATCTTGTTGTGTGTGTTTGACCTAGCTAATTGTGGCAATGATAGGCAAAAGTGAACACGTGGAAGAGGTTTTTCAATAGTAGACATCGACAACATTCATCAATAAGACTAGATCTTCATAGTAATATAAAGAGTTAAGGCACTAAAAAGACCTCCACAACTCCCCTCCAATTTGAAGCATTATAATGGCAGTAACATACATAGAGGAGTTACAAATTACTCTGGAGAGAATCCCAATTTTTATATATTTATTTTGGCACAGGAGAAAATAATATTGCGGTAAAAAGTCTCTTGACACTTTATAACAAATACAACTTCAAAGGTGGTGGACTCGTGGCGGAGAAGAAAGAATGAATAAGAAATGGCAAGTTATGAAGTTGAGAGTCCACTGCTAATTGCCTCATCTAGGAATACCTGCACAGAGGTCTGAATTAGTGGCATGGCGGTCTCCATTGTCCCTTCCATCATTTGCACAACTTGAGCCATGCTCGGCCTGAGGTTGTCATCCTCCTGAATGCATACCACGCTTACCAGCAAAGCCCTTCTCACCTCTTCCTCGTCCGCCTGGTTCGCTATTCGTTCATCCACAACACCCATCATGTTCCCCCTGCTTATCTCAGCTGCAGCCCAGGCAGGAAAATAATATCTGCTCGATTCCTGTACGCTCAGGTCCAAATTCCGGCGGCCGGAGATGATTTCAAGCAGCATCATGCCAAAACTGTAGACGTCCGCCTTGGGAGTGATGGGAAGGCCGGAGATCCACTCCGGAGCTACATACCCTCGCGTTCCTCTTGCAGTGGTAACCACGCGACTGTAATCCCTGCCCACCATTTTTGCCAGCCCGAAATCAGCAAGCTTTGGGGAAAAATCGGTGTCCAGGAGAATGTTTTCTGGTTTAATATCGCAGTGAATGATGCGATCTCTGCATTCCTCGTGGAGATAAACTAATCCTCGAGCGATGCCCAAAGCTATCTGGAATCGGGTTTTCCATCCCAGGACCACATTTTCTTTACCTCGAGCGATGCCCAAAGCTATCTGGAATCGGGTTTTCCATCCCAGGACCACATTTTCTTTACCAGAGAGGAAGGAATTGAGAGAGCCGTTGGGCATGTACTCGTAAACCAGTAACCTCCGAGATCCCTCTGCGCAAAATCCCCGAAGCCTCACCAAATTCAGGTGCTGGATGTTTCCGATGGTGCTTATTTCCGCCCGGAATTGTTTTTCTTCCGCAGAACCCTCCAATTTTTTGACGGCCACGGGGGTTTTGTCTCGCAGGGTTCCTTTGAAAACGGAGCCGAATGCTCCTCTCCCCAATTTATCCCTGAAATTGTTGGTTGCGGTTTTCAATTCATGGTATGTGAATGTTCTGAGCAGAGCCGGCATGTCCTCTACCCTGCCTTTCTTCCGGAGCCGGCGGCGGCTCAGGGTAATATGAAAAACAGCCAAAACGGCGATGAAAGCGATCGCGGAAGGTACTGAAATGAAAACAGCAAGAAACTTTCTTCTTCGTCTTCTCGAAGAAAACTGTTGCAGCTCAGAAGCAGCGACCCGGATGAATAATGGCGGCGCGGTGGACGAATCCCGCATGTTTAAGAGATCGCCAAACCACAATTTGCAAATGGGGGAGTGGAATTCGTGGTGGCGAAGGCCGTGCAGGAGCAATTCTTGAGACAAATCGTTGAGCATTTTACGTGTCCGGAAATTTGTACAGATTGTTCATCCGGCAACAACTTGTCTCTCAGTTGCAGGAAACTGTCGGTGGTGCTGCCATTGGCGGCGGAGCACTGTAACACGCTGCGCCGAGCGCAACCACTGGACCACCACTCTTTCGAATTCCAGGCGCCATCATCTGCGGGGTAAAACCCCTGCACACAGCTGCAGGTTTCAATATTTTTATAGTGCAGCTTCCATAAGCGCCGCAGAGGCCATAGACCTCGCATTGATCTCTGGGTTGGTTCCAGAGCATCATCCATTGATTATTTTCAGTCCACATATACTCCATAATTCCTCCGTCCTTATCTAGGATTATATGCACCAGGACATTCGGGCATGTGGGCTTGTTTCTGTAGATGTAATAAACGCCGGACTCCGAATTTTCTATTCCAAAGTCGTACAGCTTGATAAAAGAGAAATTTCGTCCCATCGGAACCTGGCTGAAAAATCCCCCCTCGTAAACTCCGCTTGCCCAGTACTGAACAGAGTCGTTCCACCGGCTTACCAACTGGTTGCTCCCCGAGGGATCCATCTGATAAGAAAACAGCCCGGGAGAAGGATCCGTGGAGCTTTTCCAAGAGATTAATTTCGCCACTTTGCCGAATTTCATCCCTGGCAACCATACCGATACCGGATGATCGAAGCTCTGCCACACAATTTCCGACGTGTTCTTGGAGCGCAACAGAACAAAATTACCAGAGTCTAAAATCGTTGCTCGGGACGCCATTGTTGTCCCATTGATCGACCAAACAGACGCCGCCTGTGCATCCAACAATTGAAGATACCCGTTTCCTGACATGGTTACAGCACAGGGTATGTTTCTGCAGGGGGTAGCCCTGTTGCCCACCCAAACAACGGTCTTCTCGGAGATTTGGGCATACCAGAGGGCGACATACCAGTTACCGGTTTCATTAGGACTGTATAATCCAAATTCAAAAGTGCCATTTTTCGAAATGAGGGTCTGATTTCCGGTGAGGGAAGCCCCCAACAAAAGGGTATCTCCGCCATTAATGGGTAGCGAATTACAGTAGTTGTGCAGTAGTAATGCAGCCATACCGAGTACCCATAACAGACTGTTCGTAGCCATTTCCTTGTTTCTGCAATTTAGATTTACTCATTCATAAATAAACTCACTCAACGAGACAGGCTTAGGCTCGCCTCCAATTAAAGTCAATGTATTTGAGCCATCACTCCTGTAGTAGGTGGTCGTTGGCTGTTTGTCTTCATAAACTAAATGTCAGGGCACTCTTCAAAGTTCAAAATTATTAGAAATCTTCAAAAATAAAATGGATTGTAATAAACACAATTTACAATATTTGAAGAAGTTTTGAATATGTTTTAATATTTACAGATTTTTTTAATGGTTTAAAGATTGAATATACCTATTGACTTTTTTTTAGACCATTATAATTTAGGAGCAATCTTTTTGAAAAAATGTGTAAAAATTTGTTTTTATTAATTTTAATATCACAATACATTCATTAAAAATACTATTATACTCTTGATAAAGGCGCTGGCGATTTAAAAAAAGTAATGCAAAAAGAAGTATCAAATAGGAGCCACCTCCAAATGAATTTACCGAATTCAACTTCGCTGGGCTATGAAAAACAATCTTGGTTGGGTCAAGCAGCGGGATTTTCCGCAATTCATCGTAGTAGTCCTATCCTTGGTTTTGTGAAGCTCTTGGATACCTACTCCAATAACCTCGTAAATCACATAATCGAAAGTGACTTGCAAATCATCATCAACATTATAAACAAAAAGAACATGGAACACTGGAATCTAACCCGTATTGTGGAGGATTGTATTGCTCTTAATAGTTCGGGATTGATTCTCCACACTTTTAGAAGCGCTAACAAGGTAGCTGACTATCTTCCCAATCTTGGAGTCGATCTCAATTCTAAAAATGAAAATTTAATTACTATGCAACCTAAGGATCTAAATAGTGAAGTGGGAGAAATAATAAAACATGATGGGCTTACCACGTCAACTTAGGTGGTGGGCATGGAGCTTGAACAATTTTCCTTACAATGAAGGCAAGTTTTATGCACGTATCTTCCTCATTCGAAATCATTATTACCCTATTTATTTCTTATTTGGGAAAGATGTATTATGACACATGTGAGGGTTTTATGTATAATCTTACACAAAACCTCGAGGCGCTAGTGAAATCCGCACATGAGAATCATAACATCCCACCATGCTTTCGTCTTGGACTCTGGGCTAGATTTGCGCCCGTATAGCGACCCCGCCCGCCCTATACAAGCCTTGGGCGAACATTGCAATGCCGACGTAGCTTCTGCTTGAACTTGGTTGCTCATATGTAGAACCGTTACACCAAAACCTCGAGGCGTTAGTGAAATCCGCACATGAGAATCATAACATCTTATAAGCTCAACTCACCCATCAATTTGGTCATTTGGCTTTGCAAATTGGGCAAAAAGCTCTAACTATCTTGTTGGTGGGCAATGGAAAAGGGTAAAAGTGTGGTTGGGTCGGCAAGTGTACCAAGGCCAACAAGGGAAAGGCGGGCAACAAACAATATTATCCGCGAATCTGCAGGATAATCTTGTTTACAAGTATTCCATAGACGATGTGCACCATTCCTTCCTTGGGTTGGTGAACGACTTGAAATTATGACAACTCCTTAATGATGGACGCTTACAAGGAGCACGAGAATCATACCTAAGGAAACTATGAAGAGTTGGTAGAAGGCTCTGCAGTCGCTAGAGTGAAGGACCCTACGATACTCCGATGGATGTCTATGAACCTCCGTGCACACATCTTTCGACTCGACTTCGGGCATGGCTACGATAAAGGAGGTGGTTAAGGCCATGGACAACCGGGACAATCTTTTGCTCGACTTGACACTCGAAAGTGGCGGAGGTAATTGGTGTTCAATATGGAGCAACATCTGCTTGATGTTGGGCTTTGGTTGGACCAGATACAAACGTTATCTAAGGCACATGGCATGCAAAAAGTATTTTCTCAAGGAAAGAAGTTGGACGCCATTTGTGCCACTATGGGTATCCCAACGGATAAATTTGAGGACTCCAAACTGGCGGAATCCATAACGGCACCTTGATAATTAAGGAAGAAGCCAAAGATGCAGAAGAACCAACAATTATGGTCTCCAACTCCTCGGAGGAGGATGATGTTTAGTCTCAAATATGATGCGTCGGGGGTTTTTAATTTATGTTAAAATAACTTAGATATTTTATACTCTCATTACTTGTAGGTGGTGATAAAATTCAAATTTATACCTAGTTCACCAAGATATTTTGTGTAAATATTTTAATAGTAGATCCTGGGACCCCTTTTTTAACTTATCAAAATAAAATACTACTAGAGAGTAAAATATATCTTCATATATAAATGAATGTTTGACAAAGACCCTTACAATCTTTTTTTAAAATTATTGCAATTTCTTCTTCTTTTTATTTATTTTGTATTAACTTATTATGGCTAAGTATTGCTTCGTTTTCTAATAAGATTTAGTCTAGAATCAATTAATTAAAAAAATACAAATCGCAGATTCACCAACAAAGTGCGATTTGGCAAAGTCAAATTGTGAATAAATTGAAAACTAAAAAACACAATATATTGGATAAAAATATTGTAAATATTGTTTTAATCATAAATACATTGTATGATGAAAACAGCCAGCTCCTAATATTGTTTAACTACGTAACGCGTTTGATCGATGCACTTCGTAAGTCGCATCTGGACTGGGTTTTGTATTATTCTTCTGATTCCTAGTCAAATGTATAATTGCATGGTTAAAGTCTTCACTGTAGACACCAAACAATAGACGTTGCATTTATGTTAATATTCATTTAGTTTGACTTAAATAGGGGTGCGGATGGGGGAGTAGTGGATTAAATTTGAAGGGCTGGTCTGAATTTTATTGTGAAGGGAAAATATTGGATTGGTCTTTCCATGATAAAAACGGTGGAATATTTTATATTTCATATGACAAGAATAAATTAAGTACACACGTCATAAAAATTAAGAATATTTTTTTTAAATGAGATTTTTTTAATCACCAGTTGATTGACACTTTAAATAAAAAAGGAAAATTCAATAATCCAAACAAAATGACCCCTCAATCATAATGGTGTAAAATTAAGTTGCATTTAAAATAATCAAATTATGATGTAAAGAAAGCCCAAATTTGTAATATTATAATTTCCTAAAAATCATCATAACTAAAATAAGCATTAAATAAATTTAATAAATAAATACATAAACAAACAATTGAATGGGACACTAGGATCTCTTATCAAAATCATTAAGAAAACTTGTAAATAATAAAATAAATAACTTTAACTTCTACTTGAATTTTAGTGCTAAAATTAAAACCCATTTGGATTCTTACCACTTCAATTAAAAAAATTCATTCGTAGTTTAACACTAAAATTAAAACCCATGTAAATTTTAATAAGCGGTAAAATGCATTGAATTAGATATTTTCCAAATAAATTAAAGAAAATATGCATCCATACATTGAAACATCCACACTAACTATGTCACCGACAAATACATGTCATATTCTTGGTTAGATTTCGAGCCAAGAGCTTTACCTCATGCACAAAATGCATTCGGATGTACTACATGGAAATACTTGTTTTACCAAATTAGACTACTATGTTAAACACAAACACACCCTTCATAATCCTCCATAAATATGTTCATAACCCTCTTCCTCAACTCCTTAGACATAGAGTTGAACATCATTATCTTGAGAAAAATTATAAATATAAAATTCTTGTTGGCCTCCACATCATTGCTATTGAACAACGGTTAGAGAGAAGATACCAATGATGACTTAGAGGGGTTCTTTCAATGGATGAAGAAGATTATTTTCCTCATCTAAAATGATCTCCTATCCTCTGCCTTGCATTTTATCATGTCAAATAGGTCCAATCAACCTTTGCATTAGGAAGAAACTCGACACTTAGCTCGGTTCTTCTTTGGAAGGGTCATAATGGGTGAGCTCCTCAAGTGACTCAACCTTTGTTTTTCTTGAAAGCAAGCCCCATCTACCTTTTCCCGAGATCCTTCTCCATTGCATAAAAATAGAGCTAATCCAATCATCTTGGCATGTGGCTTGTCTACATACCAAGCTCAAATTGATCTAGGCGATTTGGATCAAGACTGCTATGCGAGCTCATCCCACCCTTTGGCACCAACGAATCCCATAGAGCCTTCTTGACACCCTACATTGCATGAGTCACAAATTGAAGTCACTCTTTGAGATCAATTCAACACTTTTCTCCAAGCTCTTCCCCAACCTCAGATATCCATCTCAACCCATATCCAAACTAGTGGCCACTCTACACACTGGATTTGTTCCAAATCATGTTGTGTAGGCTCCCAAGTGTGCAAATATTTGTGTGCAAGTTGATCCTAGCTTTGTTCTATGTCTCTCAAGGTGGCTCCTACAACAAACAAGTAGAAACAAGTACAAAGTGGTAGATAAAACATCTAAATGAATCCCAAGAAAAGGCCAAAACCATAAACGGTAATATTAAATCTTTGGTTTTTAGGTATTTGTGCTCAAGTATTTGTTGAGCTAACATCAACAACTTGCTAGAAACTTGGGATTTGAGTTTAATAGTATTATAGTAGTAGTATATTTATTATATTAATACTTTTGGTGATTTCAAGTATTACACCTTGTCTAACGTATCTACGAGTCATGCACAGAGTTTGGAAAGTTGGAGGTGATTGTTGTTTGTAGAAGTCATCAAAAACATTTTTTAAGATATAAAAATTTCACATAAATTATTGAAAAGCATTTTTGAGCATAGCCCTTCTTTTGGTAGTTTTAAAAGTAACTAGCACTTCAGTATTGTCAAATGATTTTTACATTTTGATTTTTTTTTCACATGCAAATTTTTGCCTCGCCATTTTCGACGGGTTTGAGGCCTTGGGAAGGGCAGTGACAAGCTCCATTTTGAACCCTTGGGGGTAATATATATTTTTTGAGTTGACTTTTAGAATCTTAAATCTTTATGTCCATAGATATTAATTTAATGCTATGAATTGGTTGACAAAATGTGCGGATTTGTGAATGAGAATTAATCCCTAAATTTTTTTGATAAAATGTCTCTAAGTAAATTACTAAAATTACAAATTTTCATAGGAAATATTTATGATTGTGATCAAATGTGAGTGTGTTGTTTTGGCTAGAGTTTGATTTGTAATACAAGGTTTTTATTATCAACTCGTCTTCATAGATTCTTATTTAAAATTCATGGGGTTTAAGAATTTGATGGGAATTAATTTTAGAATATTGTCTATCGATATCTCAATAAATTGAAATTTCATATTGTGGTAGTGATATCACCTATATCTTCATGGTGTTGTATCTAGTTGAATGAGGACTCAACATTGATATATATGTAAAATAGGGAAAATTTACAAAGGACATGAAGTGGATGACAAAATACTTGAAATAAAACATTTATTTAAAAAATATAAAATATTTAAAATATTATAAGATTATATACAAAATAGGAAAACATATGCAAGAGACATGAATAATTTGAAAAAATACCTCAATGAAAATATTTGTTTACAAGATGTGAAGTATTTAAGTTTTGTTCATATATGATATGAGGATAAGATTACACTCATCTTATCTATATACCTTATTCGTTCAATGTGTTATTTTGCTTAGAATAAGAGACAACAAAAATATTATTGTAATTTCTAATATAATTTCAAACGCGTCGTGAATAATTACGCCGAAGGCGTTCCCTATCAGAGAACCTCCTGGACGTTTCTACGAATGTCTTAAATTTGACAGCGTTTTAGACGTTTTTCAAACGGGATTAAATTTGACAGCTGTTTGCATGTCGTTTTTACTTTGCATGCAATTTTTGAGTTTCTATTTTTAAAATCCTATTTTTAACTCCTGTTTTTTAGATTCCGCCCTGTTTTATAAATAAGGAGTTTGTATTGGTTATCTCATCAAATAATCAGTTCGTTTTTGAAAGAGGGATCCGATATCTTTTATTTTATTGCAAGAACGATCGCCGTTTCTGTTCCGCAGTGGAAGAACGCCCGTCTTTTATTGGAAGAACGATCGCCGTTTCTGTTCCGCAGTGGAAGAACGCCCGTCTTTTATTTTACTCGCCGTTTCGTTCCGCCGTTTCTGTTCCGCAAAGGTTAGAAATTTCTGTTTTGGATTTACCCAAATAATAGATTTAAGTCTGAGTTTTTCCTGGTGTTGATACGACTCCCTGGAGATTTAATTGATGATTCCTTCCTTTAGACGCAACCAAATTCGCAGATTTGAATAGTCAGATGAAAACTCTATTCAAACACTTCCCATCAAGCCCTTGAATGCTTGGTTTGATGATCCCTGGTGGAAGATATAACTGTTTGGTTTTCCGAATGGCTGCTTCCCTTGCTGTAACAGCTTTGTGACACGCCATACCCCCTTTTGAATTTTGGTTTCAAAACCAATTAATAAATGGAATCAAGAGAACTAATCTAATAATTGGTTCTCAATTTCGATTCAACTCCATTTGAAATCGGTCGCCACTGCTAATTCTTGAGAATTGAACCCAGAGAACTCAGATTTTAAATAATTGGGAACATATATTTTGTCCTCAATTTCAATATGTTTGTTTTGCTACAATCTTTACTATTATATTGTTGCATCTTACTTTGAGTTTCGTTCTTTGCTTATTTTTTTCTATTATCATTCATTGAAAATTGTGAGTCTCCATCGCTTCGGCATTTCTCAAGCTCATCATAAATTATATCATGCATGGTTGTATAGATGGGATTATCTCTGCAGTTTTTGGAATAGTAGGCCATGTCTGCCCACCCATTTTCTGTTAGAAAATTTCTGGCCTTTACCCATTCCGGATAGGGCCGGTTATATGGAATTTTTTCCATGGATTTTTCGTAGGATTTGTAGACTGCTTCCCAGAATTCGCAGTGTTTCTCTGTTACCACGTTGGATGAAATACTGTAGTAAAGAGAATAGAATTGAAACATCTTGGGCGATTGTCTCTCTCACGCTGCCGAATCCTTAATTGCTAATGCCCAAAGAATACACGTGCGAATAGTCAAACAGTAGAAATGGAGATTTACAGATCAAAAGATTTTAAAGAACTATACAATAAAATCCTAAACACATATTGGGAGAAGAAAACGATCCACTATCATATCGTGATAATGAATATACATATTGGGATGTTTTAAATGTTCTATCTCTACATTTCTGTCAAACCAAAATATGAGGTTCAACCATTCAGTATATTCATATGGGATTAAATCCCTCCTCAAAGATTGTTACATTTGAGGCTGGTTGGATATTTTGTCAAACCAAAATATGAGGCTTTATTGCTAATCTAAAACACACGAAACAATATATACAAAGTATTCACACTAATCTAACCATTGGGGGTTAGGATGAAATCCCGAAATCCACATTCACACGATTCAAGGATATTGCTTTCGTAAATGAAATAGGTTAGAAACCTTGTTACAATGAAAGAAGCACGGTAGAAAGGAAATGGGAGAAACGTATTTTCTTTCGAGTAAACACAGAGCACGAAATAATCATACGAGTTTTAGATCACAGATGTAATGTCCGAAATAATCAGAAACACTGAGATGCTATGCAAAGAATAGCCTAAGATCATGAACATAAGAACACTGTCTTAGGTAAGATATATTCCACAACACAAAATCTGTAAAACAATATCAGCTTCTATTCTTCAAAATGATTGAACGAAAACACAAAGTTTTTCTTCTTTCCAATAGCCCCTAAATATTCCAAAAAATCTCGACCCTTTGGAATGCAAAAGCATCCCTTATTTATAACAAAAAGAAGTAGAGATAAAATAGGCGATCCTAAAAAGTAGCATTTAACTAGAGTTCTGTTTTGCTTGATTCTCACGCAGGAGATCAAGTCAAAATATGATTCAAAAATATGACGAAACAGAAATGAAAAAGACATGTCAATTTCAAAATTGAAATGACATGAAACATTAAGACTTAGTCTAATCGTCATCCTTTGCTCCTTCCTCTTTTTCTTCCTCCAGGTGAGAATGCTTCTGAAATTCTTGGAACTTCCGAATTATGCCTTGCATTTCGTTCTCATCAGGCGCAGTGGAATGATCGTTCCAAATTTCACAGGTCTCATGAATGTCGCTGGCATTGCCGGAAGCTTTTTCAATCCTTTGCTGAGTTTCCTTAAGGCCTCCAAAGTATGCTCAACCCTTACAAACCGATCAATGATTTCAAGACCAAATCCTTGTATTGGTTCCTGCTGAACAGACTCTCGAATTTGGTTGAAGAGATCATCTACTGATAGGATACCTGAGTTCCCAACTAACACCTTTGGACAAATCTTCAACAATTCTTCTTCCAGATCACTTTTCCCATCGATCAATTTATCCCTTGATTCTCTCAACTTGCTGCAGGCTTCATTGAGAATCTTTATTCTGAACCTGATGGCCTTGGTCAGCTGGAAATGCTTATCTGTATGTGGAAGAACACCTTCTTCTACCAAGAGATGTGCTGGTATTTGCTTTAATACATGGAGAGCTTCAAAAGTCAAATCAAGCTGTCCAATCTCCTGAGAGAATTCTTCATCCATCTTCTCTCCCTCCTTCTGAATGTCCCCTAAAGACTGATGAACTTTCACCACATCTTGAATCACTTCCTTCCCCTGTTGGAGCAACCTTTGGATCCATTCATCAACCGCCCTTCCTTGTTTAGCAATCTTTTCAATCGTAGGCACTGATGAGAAATCGAATCCGGCAGAGACAGAAGAAGATGGTATGGATTCAAGGGGTGTTGAGAGTTTAAGCAAAACCTCTGTCAACTGCTCCACTTTTCTCTTAAGCTCATCTCTGTTGTCCTTTGTTTCTTTCAACTTTTGGCACAACACGTTTATGGAATCCCGTGCATCTTGTTGCGCCCCTTCTGCTGTCACTTTCCCTAGAGCCACCCTGGTTATCTGATAATCAGAGGCTGTTACATCCTCTCTAGTTTTGTCAGTCGAGGGAGTGGCAATCTCTGCGAATTTATCTCCTGAAGCATCCACCAAAACCCTTGAAACTGTTTTGGGTTTCTTGGCTGATTTCGCAGGAGGAGCCTTGAGTGAGCTGAAATCAAAGGCTGGTAGGGGTACAATCACCTTCCTCTTCCTCGAGTTTGCTCGAGTAGCCATTGCGGCGTATCGGGAAATTTCCCATGTTGTAGTAATAAGTATCGTATTCTACTCTCAAGAGGAGAAGATTCTACTATTGGAGGGGGAACAGTTGTTAATGTGGTAGTAGATTCAATAAAGAGAGGCACAGGAGTGGGCGTATTGGTGATCACTTGGGTTCCAGCAGAGAGGGGTGAGAGTCCAGAGAAAATACCGGCCATGCTTGAAGAAGTGGATGGAGAATGAGGAGGTAGGAGTGGTTGTGAGGGGGAGGCACAGATTCAGACTCCAAAGCCTGAGATGCAAGAGACAAGGTCTCTTCAGTTTGATAATCAACAAATGATGAAGCCAGAAGCTGACTTCCTCCTTCTTCCAAATTAATTTCTCCTATTTCTGGTGGTGTTGGTGATTCTGGCACATCCACCGTTTCAGCTGGAGAAATAATTGAAGAGATTTGTCTTTCTTTCCTCTTCTTGACAATCTTGACTTTTATAGGCGCCCTAGAAGATCTCTTGTCCTTTTCCTTTTTGGAGGGCCCCGCCTCTGAAGCAGCCAACTTTGAAAACTCATCATCTTTAAAATTCATTCCCCAAGAGGAAAGCCATGCTTTGGTGCGAGCAAGGATTAGGGCTGACCTATCTGTAATAGAGGCTTTTTCGCTGGCTGACCAATCAATAGGTGGGAAAACATATTGATCCTCATTTAGTCCATCATAGGAAAGATCCAAAACACTTTCATTGTCACTCGTACCTTCTGGAAAATCAGCAAGCTCCAGTGTTTGAATCTCAGCAATAGTTAATCTGCTATTATCCTTTCTGCGAACAGCAACCTCATTACGCAGATCAACCCAAATATCCTCTATGTTTGGCCTGTGCAGATGCTGGGTTCCATATGCTCTGAGCACTCCTCGGATGTCGAAACCGTCTCGAGGCTTCATATGCTTCTTCAATTTGTCCTGAAGTTCGCATTCAACATTTTTGGCCTTCACTACTGTTGAGCAAGTATATCTCCCAATAGAAATTGGGAAGGACACAACAGCCTTATGTTTGCTTTGTTGGAATTTATGGAAATCCAACAACTGCCTAACCAATTCTATCAATATCAACCTATCCTGGATATCGGGGCAAGCGAAAAGGTTCCCCCGAGTACATGACTGTCCGAAGATATGTAAACTTCTTGAATTGTAAGAAGATACATCCCCATTTAGAAACTTCGGCCCAAGCCTCATCTGAGACTCTTGTCTTCCTCAGCTCAGGGTTTATCCTGCAGATATTTTCATAGAAGAAGGCATCATTCACCCTTCTGAAATGTTCTTTGGACCCCTTCTTTGTTATTTGAGGGAAGTAATGATACACCTGGTTTGCCGTTCTGCTTCCCTTGGTATCCAGCCCAGGATAGTTCCTCATCCCGGCTGCTGCGTATGTGACATATGAAGACATATAAAATTTCCCAGTTGACAAGACCGTTGTCATTTGGGAATCAATCTCATCGCTGATGAGAGTACCCCAGTCGATCCCTTGCTGATTCTTCTTGATGGTGATCATAAATTGATACATCCATCCTTGAAATACATTCGATTCGCAAACCAAAAACCCGACTCAGCAGGGTGATAATATCATTGATTTCTTGGATGAAATCACTCCTGGGGATCACCCTTGGAAATCTGGATACAGCCGGTTTGGCCTTGATCAGGAACTTTTTATTTACATGCCTGATGCAGTCTTCCTGGTTGTTGTCCCAGGCCTTCTGAGCTGACTTGATGTCCAACTCTCCATACTCTTCAAAATTAGGCAGTTTTAGGAGATCATCAAAGTAACCTCCATCCAATTTGATCACTACTTCACCTGATTGACTTCTCACAGAACGAGAAGCCGAGTCATAACTAGATGCACAAGCCAAAATGAATTCTGGACATTGAGCGGACATGGGAAAACCCGCTGCGAGAGGCAAGCCACCTCATCACTATAGTTTTCATCCATGGAGTTTGGGAGGAACTCCTCACTCTACTCCGAAATCTTCCATGTCTATATTTCCGAGTTCGGTGTCTCTCGACGATATCATAGTTGCAATCAATGTACGATGGAGATTCCGGCTTCTTGAACTTGTATTTCATTCGCTGAGACTTCTCGGCCTTTTCTGAGATGGACCAGATCCGACATGAAGAACGTTGAAGGGAGAAAGGTTCAAGCTCGGAGATGTTGTCCACTTTGTCGAATTCCGACCTGCTTGGATATGCTTAGGAAGAACAGAAGAGTCCGACACTGGAAGAAGATGTCGGAAAATCCCGAAAGTCCGATGTGAAAATGTCGGAACTTTGGGAAAGCCCGGCACTTTGGATAATGTCGGGACTTTGAGGAACCCCGACACGTTGGATAATGTCGGGACTTTGAGGAACCCCGACACGTCAAACCTTCAATACACTTCGGCTCTTCGACTCTGCAGCTTCAAAACTTCGAAAACCGAAAAAAAACAGGGTTTTTCATCGAATTTCAAAACATGCAATCTCTTTTTTTGTCATTCATGTTCCATGCATATAATAAAACTTCAAGGAAATAGCATTAAGTGGTAGTCTTAGAAGAGATAAACCCTAAAACCTAAAACCCTTTCAAAACAACTCCAGAAAGAAGAAGAAAAGAAAAGCCCTCAAAACCCGGCAAGAAATTGAGAAGAAACCGCGCGCAATCGATCCGTATAAACTAAGAATAAAGAAGGAGAGAAAAATACCTTCAATCAGAGAAAGAAAAGATCAACAACAGGCGATTCAATCGAGCAAGGCGAGCTTTCGGGTTTCAAATCGGAAGAGCATGCACGAAAAATCCACGAATTAAAAATACGTCAGTAAGAATGACGTGGAAATCCGCGTATTTATAAGAAAATTTGTAATTAATACACTTGGGCTCGGCACGTGCCAACTCACCGACAACTCGGCATGAATGCCATGTCAGCATGTTTGAGAGGTCCGAAAACCCGACACGAGGGGGCTTAGTGCAATTCGGGTTTCGGTTTCGGAAAACATGAGGCATAAAGCATGAGGTGTTTAGATGTTACATAGCCCCGAAAACCCGATACAAAGGACTAAGCGGACTTCGGGTATCGGAAAGCATGAGGCATAAAACATGTTTTGGATTAGGCATGTTCCGATGCGCCGGAGTCCGAAAACCCGATTTTCTCAATACGAAGCGGACTTCGGGTTTCGGAAGACAGACGACATAAAGCATGTTAAAACTCATGTCGAGCTGCTGATAAAACCCGAAAACCTGATTTTCTCAATACGAGGCCATAATGCAAAATCAACTTCAAAAATTTCGTAGGGGTTATCTAATCGTTTTGTCGTGAACTCAAAACGTAGATAACAACTGGCTCCAGCTTGGGGACTTTCTTTGTAATACCAAAGGAAGAGAACTCAGAATCTCTGGTCTTATTCATTGGGCTACGGAGAAAAGAAGAAACCAAAACAAAACAAAACGAAGAAAGAAAGAAAGAAAGAAAGAAAACCAAAAGCAAACACACAACAAAAGCAAAATATGTACAATGCAAGAGAGCATCTTGCATTAATGGTGGAACAACTTTAGATGTTGTCCACTGAAAGGTAAAGGGAGTAACCCTCCATCCAGATATGATAGAAGGAAACTATTTTCACCATTCAGCTCGTGGATCTTGAAAGGTCCTTTCCATAAAGAATCAAACTTTCCATGCATTCCTTTCTGTTCTCTCCTCTTATCCCAAAGCAACACCAGGTCTCCAATCTGGAAGTCACGCTGCTTTGATTTCTTGTCAAAAATTTTCTTCACTCTGCTCTGATGATCTGCGATGCGATCAACCACCTTGATTCGTTCTTCTTCTAGCCTGGTTAGGTACATAACCCTCTTTTCAATAGAATTCTGAAAAGCTACATCTTCAACCGCTTTCGCCAACTGCAAGGCCGGCAATTCTACTGAGATAGGAATTTCAGCATCAATCCCGTATAGCAATTGGAAAGGAGACATCCCTATGGCTCGCTTTGGAGTGATCCGATCAGCCCACAACGCATCATACAATGCTTTGTGCCATGTCCTCTGATTTTCATCCACTAGTTTCCTAATTATAGTAACCAGATTCTTATTGCTGGACTCAGCTTGTCCATTACCCTGGGGATAATAATCAGATGAGTGAGCCAGAGTGATGCCGAATCCATAGCAAAATTCTGTCAACTCATGTGATGAGAAGTTAGAGGCATTATCAGCTACAATCTTATGAGGCACACCGAATCTGACGATTATATTTTCTTTCAGGAACTTGCAAACAGCTTCAGAAGTTGCTTGCTTGATTGGTGCGGCTTCTACCCACTTGGTAAAATAATCTGTGGCAGTCAGCACATAGTTATGTCCGGCACTGGAAGCAGGATTCAATGTTCCGATAAAATCAATCCCCCATTGGCGAAAAGGTTCTTCAATCACTACAGGCTTCAGAGGAAGAGCTGCTAGCTTGGGGCGACCAACGAAATGTTGACAAGCTTCACATTTAGACACCCATTCCGCTGAATCCCGGAAAAGAGTAGGCCAATAGTACCTAGCCCGTAGGATCTTATATGCTGTTACAGAGGATGAAAAATGTCCTCCACATGCTAGGCTATGAAAGGACTCTAATAACTTTTCCTGTTGTGATTTATCAACACAACGCAAGAAAACACCATCAATACCTTTCTTGTATATTGCATTATTCCACAAAAGGTATTTTGCAGATCTCAACTTGACGGTCCTCTTCTCCTTTTGATTTAAATGTGGGGGCATTCACCATAAGTTAGGAAGAAAGCAATGTCCGTGTACCATTCATCGGTCGTACTCACAAAAAGCACCATAGGCAGCTCTGAT
This sequence comes from Taxus wallichiana var. yunnanensis, assembly GCA_018340775.1. NCBI lineage: Eukaryota > Viridiplantae > Streptophyta > Pinopsida > Cupressales > Taxaceae > Taxus > Taxus wallichiana. Next base: position 531,219,515 of record CM031244.1, read on the forward strand.
GAAGTATCTTTTCACACTCTGCTTCGACATGATTTTCTGCAATTAATTGGCACAGGCCCCTTCCTCGTACCAACTTGGTAGGCCTGATGTCCAAATCATACTCCTGAACCTTAGCTATCCAAGTACCTCGTTGGCTTCCCAGCTCTTGTTGAGTCAGAATGGATTTAACAGCAGTATCAGGAACGAGAACGAGAGTATGGGAATTCAGCACATAGTACCTGAAATGTTTTACTGCTCGTACCACTGCGTAAGCATGCTTTTCAATCTGTGACATCTTCAATTCATGTTCTTTCAACAGGGAAACTCATGAATGCGATGGGAGCTTCGATGCCTTCCCCATTTTCCTGCATCAGGATGGCTGACACTGTGTGGGCAGAGGCGTAGCTGTACATGATGAAATTTTTCTTGAAATCTGGACATACTAAGATAGGAGCGCAAGCAACTGCCCTTTTGATTTCTTCGAATGCAAGCTTCCCTTCTGTACTCCATCGAAATGGAACTTTGCCTTTCATCATTCCAAGGATATCCTTGGTTTTGTCAGTGAAATCAGGTACAAATCTTCTCAAGAAATTAACCTTTCCGAAGAAAGAATGAACTCCGGTTTTACTTGTGGGTAAGGTGAGGCTCTGAATAGCCTTTACCCTTTCTGGGTCAATTTTGGTTCCTTCTTTAGTCACAATATGACCCAGCAATTTTCCTTCGGTCACCCCGAACATGGACTTCTTGGGATTCAATGAAATCCCGTGACGTCTGCATCTCAAAAGTACTTGTTCTAAATGATCATAATGATCACTCCGTTTTTTAGAGAAAACGGTCAAGTCATCCAAATACACAACTATGACCTTGCCCATCAAATCTCTGAATGCCAAGTCCATAGCTCTCTGAAAAGTGGCTCCGGCGTTGATCAAGCCGAAAGGCATCCTCCTGTAAGCAAAGGTACCCCATGGGGTCGTGAAGGCCGTCTTGTGTTGATCCTCTGGTATTACCTCGACTTGGTTATATCCCGAAAATCCGTCGAGCATGGAAAGCATTTCTGATCCAGTAACAGTTTGTAATACCTGATCCATGATAGGCAAGGGATAGTTATCCTTCAGTGAGGACTGATTCAAGTTTGGAAGTCAACACAGATCCGGATCTCGCCATTCTTCTTCCTGACAGGAACAATGTTAGCAATCCAAGTGGAGTGATGGATTGGGAAAATAATTCTAGCATCTAACATCTTCTGAATTTCTGCCATGATAGTTCCTGAGATCTTGGGATTGTAATGTCTTTGCTTTTGTCTATACGGCTTCACATCAGGCTTCAAAGGGATATTGTCTGTACATCTTTGGGCTTGAAGGATTTTAAATCTGCATAAGACCAGGCCAACACATCGATGTATTTCTTCAAAAGCGAAGTGAATCTCACCTTCTCTTCGGAGAACAACATTTCCCAATATTCACCATCCGAGGTTGATCAGATGAACCTAGATTGATTTGATCTACTTCAGAGGAAGAAGCTCCTTCGACTTGCCTTTTGTTTTGAATAAAACGATCATGCTTATCAAACAAGCCCTCCAAAGAAACCAAACCTTTTGGTATCTTGTTGCCTTTCAGCTGGATAAATTCACCATCAACCTCTTGATATGGATCTGAAATAGTTTCACGAAAGGCTGATTCCGAACCTTCAAAATATAATTCACTGAAATTGTCAGCCTTTTCTAGAAAAGCCAACACCTGTCGATCATCGTTGAACACTTGCCAGTGAGTTGCATTATCTGGGACACTAGGGCGGTACACAATCTCGATGGAGTATGTATCTTGCTTGAACTGAGGATGAGGAAGAAGAAGGGATGCAGATACGGCCAAAGAATCAGCCTTGTCATTATAATCTCTCAAAACAGCCTTGATAGAAAATGCATCAAAGCATTCTATACTATCCCAAACTTTATTCCGGTAATGTTTCAACCGATCATTTTTCACCTGATATATACCCCTGACCTGATTGACAATCAGCTCCGCATCTCCCTGAACCTTGAGATTTCTGATTCCCTTCTGTCTGGCTAATTCTAATCCTAATAACAGGGCTTCATATTCGGCCGTGTTGTTAGTATTATCAAATTGCAACTTGTAAGCTGATGGGAAAATCTCGGAGCTAGGAGATATAAGGACAACACCAGCGCCTGATCCAGAGGTTGAGCAGCTACCATCAAATTCGAGCATCCAAATAGCATTGGGATCTTCTTCTTCAACATCTACAATGGGTATCTCTGAAGTCATGAAATAATTCCCAAAGCTAGCATCTTCGAAAAGGATCTGAGCTTTTGGATCATCTGATTTGGTCACCAAATACTTCGCCTGTGGTTCAGGATGAAGAACCTGATGAACCCCATTGACCGGGATCTTGGCTTTGGTCCAATCCATATTAATTTCTCCTCCGACGTCTTTACAAAATCCTCTACCCAAGAGGATACCATAAGCTGCAGGAATGTCGGCAACCAGAATAGTCATTTTCACTCTCTTCTCGGGAAAGCAACAAATGCAAACTGTGCGTCCTTGATTTGACCAATCAGAGGGACTTGTTTAGTTTCCATGGAATAGCACCGTCCATATGACTTAGTCAAAGTAAGCCCAAGGGCATGGGCCACTTTTGCGGGCATAACATTATCAGAGGCCCCTGAGTCAATGATGCAATTGCTGAGTTTAAACCCATTTATAAGTAGAGATAAATAAAATGGTTCAATCTTTCCTGAAGAAGAAGCAGAGGTCAGATTGTTCTGTGGTGGAAGTTGAGCAGGATTTGGAAGGAGACCTTTGAAGGTGACGGAACAGCCACTTTACTTCTGATGAACTTGGCCAACTTTTCGAACTGTTCGGGATTCGACTGAAGATATTCTGCTTCTGACATTTGAATTTTGGTTCTCTTTGCATGATCAATAATGTCAAAAGCAGTATAAGAAGGAATGATGGTAGGCTCAGTTCTAATTACATGAGCTTGTGCTGAGGCACTGATCTTAGGAGAAGGAGAATAAGGAGCAGCTGCCTTTTTGGTAACCTCTCTTTCAGTTTGCGCCGAAATAGGGGTACCCCTCTTAACTATGGATATGGGAGGTTCCTTATTCTTCTCCTTAGTGTTTTCAAGAGATTTTCTGGGATTCTGAGATTGGGACCGAGTGAAGACAGCAAATGACTGACCATCTGGCTCACATTCATCTTCATCATATTCCAAATACCCAATGCTGGAGTCGCCAGCTGACTCGTCATAAGACTCATCAGCATATCCTGAAGCTTCGAAAGCCTCACGGGAATCTTGTTCTTCTGGTTCATCTTCTTCTTCAATTAGTTCTACTGCTGCATTGACGGGAGGAGCTTCAATTGCTAGTCTCGGTTGAGCAGGAGTTAACCATGGCCTATCTCTGGACAGTGCACCATTGTTGTTATTGAAATTCCGTCTAGGGATATCCCGATACGGAACATTGCTCACCTGTTGGGACATTTTCTTTTTTAAAGCAATCAAATCATTAGCCATTTTTTGAAACATAGGATCAGTGTTACCTTGAGAAGAACCTTGATTTTTGAGTTTGGGTACGTCTTTCTTGATCCTTCCAGCCAAGATGAGATCATCCTCTATTTCAAAGAGTGTTGGTGACAAAGAGCCAAATGCAGGGATAACCGACCTTCTTAATAAAAAGCTTATATCAGGAGGTTGAGCATTGATGAAGAAGCATTTTTGGTTTTCCGGAGTAGGTACAGCTATTTCTGGAATCTTCCGGATCAGCTTGTTGAACTTTGCCACGAATTCCCGCATAGGTTCATGCGATTCCTTCTTCATATGCGTGAGCTGAGCTAACAAAGCATGAGAATCTTCAGCTGGTTTGAAACGTGCTTCGAACTTAGTCCGCATGGTAGCCCAGTTTGGGATGCATGCATTCGGGAGGTGATAAAACCATTCAGCTGCTGCTCCCTGCAACGTTTCAACGAAGAGTCGAGATGGAGACATCTTCGTGGGCTACTCCGAGGACACCGCATGCAACAAAGAAAGATGCAATGTGCTCATCAGGATGCTGCTTCCCATCCCCATTGAACTTGGGAATGTTTTTACGCGATCCACGTGGTAACTCATGCAATGGAGGAGTCAAAGAAAGAGGACCAATAACTGCGCCCCAAGGCACAGGTTGAACCGCCATCCTCCTGAAAAGAGTGCGTACAGGGATCCGAGTATCAGACAAGAGTAGTGCATGACAAGTTGCAGATGCTTCCCGTTCCACAGGGATCCGGTTTCTCCGAACAGGCGAAGAACTTCTGGTTCGGTTAGAGACAATGCTGTTGGGAGAAAGACTGAAATTGTGCTGTTGCAGTAACTCAAAGAGTGGATCAATTTCACCTTGAGCTCGGCGAGACCGAGTGAAGATATTCCTGGCCAGCTTGAACTGAAAGGAGATCTTGTTGAAAATAAGGCAAATACGGAGTCGCCAGACACCGAGAGGATAAGCTTTATACTATAGATCCGTATTCCCAGTGGAGTCGCCAAAAACTGTTGGTTGGATATTTTGTCAAACCAAAATATGAGGTTCAACCACAGTATATGGGATTAAATCCCTCCTCAAAGACAGCAGGTGAGGCTGCTGCTTTTATTGCTAATCTAAAACACAAAAAAATATATACAGTATTCACACTAATCTAACCATTGGGGTTAGGATGAAATCCCAAATCCACATTCACACGATTCAAGGATATTGCTTTCGTAAATGAACTAGGTTAGAAAGCTGTTCTGAATGAAAGAAGCACGGTAGAAAGGAAATGGGAGAAACGTATTTTCTTTCGAGTAAACACAGAGCACGAAATAATCATACGAGTTTTAGATCACAGATGTAATGTCTGAAATAATCAGAAACACTGAGATGCTATGCAAAGAATAGCCTAAGATCATGAACATAAGAACACTGTCTTAGGTAAGATATATTCCACAACACAAAGTCTGTAAAACAATATCAACTTCTATTCTTCAAAATGATTGAACGAAAACACAAAGTTTTTCTTCTTTCCAATAGCCCCTAAATATTCCAAAAAATCTCGACCCTTTGGAATGCAAAAGCATCCCTTATTTATAACAAAAAGAAGTAGAGATAAAATAGGGCAGATCCTAAAAAGTAGCATTTAACTAGAGTTCTGTTTTGCTTGATTCTCACGCAGGAGATCAAGTCAAAATATGATTCAAAAATATGACAAAACAGAAATGAAAAAGACATGTCAATTTCAAAATTGAAATGACATGAAACATTAAGACTTAGTCTGAATCATCATCCTTTGCTCCTTCCTCTTTTTCTTCCTCCAGCTGAGACTGTTTGCTCTGAAATTCTTGGAACTTCCGAATTATGCCTTGCATTTCGTTCTCATCAGGCGCAGTGGAATGATCGTTCCAAATTTCACAGGTCTCATGAATGTCGCTGGCATTGCCGGGAAGCTTTTTCAATCCTTTGCTGAGTTTCCTTAAGGCCTCCAAAGTATGCTCAACCCTTACAAACCGATCAATGATTTCAAGACCAAATCCTTGTATTGGTTCCTGCTGAACAGACTCTCGAATTTGGTTGAAGAGATCATCTACTGATAGGATACCTGAGTTCCCAACTAACACCTTTGGACAAATCTTCAACAATTCTTCTTCCAGATCACTTTTCCCATCGATCAATTTATCCCTTGATTCTCTCAACTTGCTGCAGGCTTCATTGAGAATCTTTATTCTGAACCTTGATGGCCTTGGTCAGCTGGAAATGCTTATCTGTATGTGGAAGAACACCTTCTTCTACCAAGAGATGTCTTTGGTATTTGCTTTAATACATGGAGAGCTTCAAAAGTCAAATCAAGATGTCATCCCAATCTCCCGAGAGAATTCTTCATCCATCTTCTCTCCCTCCTTACGAATGTCCCCTAAAGACCGATGAACTTTCACCACATCTTGAATCACTTCCTTCCCTGTTGGAGCAACCTTTGGATCCATTCATCAACCGCCCTTCCTTGTTTAGCAATCTTTTCAATCGTAGGCACCGATGAGAAATCGAATCCGGCGAGAGACAAAGAAGATGGTATGGATTCAAGGGTGTTGAGAGTTTAAGCAAAACCTCTCACAACTTGCTCCACTTTTCTCTTAAGCTCATCTCTGTTGTCCTTTGTTTCTTTCAACTTTTGGCACAGCACGTTTATGGAATCCCGTGCATCTTGTTGCGCCCCTTCTGCTGTCACTTTCCCTAGAGCCACCCTGGTTATCTGATAATCAGAGGCTGTTACATCCTCTCTAGTTTTGTCGATCGAGGAGTGGCATCTCTGTAATTTATCTCTGAAGCATCCACCAAAACCCTTGAAACTGTTTTGGGTTTCTTGGCTGATTTCACGGAGGAGCCTTGAGTGAGCTGAAATCAAAGGCTGGTAGGGGTACAATCACCTTCCTCTTCCTCGGAGTTTGCTCGAGTAGCCATTGCGGCGTATCAGAGGAAATTGCCCATGTTGTAGTAACTGGTATTCTACTCTCAAGAGGAGAAGATTCTACTATTGGAGGGGGAACAGTTGTTAATGTGGTAGTAGATTCAATAAAGAGAGGCACAGGAGTGGGCGTATTGGTGATCACTTGGGTTCCAGCAGAGAGGGGTGAGAGTCCAGAGAAAATACCGGCCATGTTGAAGAAGTGGATGGAGAATGAGGAGGTAGGAGTGGTTGTGAGGGGGGAGGCACAGATTCAGACTCCAAAGCCTGAGATGCAAGAGATAAGGCTCTTCAGTTTGATAATCAACAAATGATGAAACCAGAAGTTGGCTTCCTCCTTCTTCCAAATTAATTTCTCCTATTTCTGGTGGTGTTGGTGATTCTGGCACATCCACCGTTTCAGCTGGAGAAATAATTGAAGAGATTTGTCTTTCTTTCCTCTTCTTGACAATCTTGACTTTTATAGGCGCCCTAGAAGATCTCTTGTCCTTTTCCTTTTTGGAGGGCCCCGCCTCTGAAGCAGCCAACTTTGAAAACTCATCATCTTTAAAATTCATTCCCCAAGAGGAAAGCCATGCTTTGGTGCGAGCAAGGATTAGGGCTGACCTATCTGTAATAGAGGCTTTTTCGTTGGCTGACCAATCAATAGGTGGGAAAACATATTGATCCTCATTTAGTCCATCATAGGAAAGATCCAAAACACTTTCATTGTCACTCGTACCTTCTGGAAAATCAGCAAGCTCCAGTGTTTGAATCTCAGCAATAGTTAATCTGCTATTATCCTTTCTGTGAACAGCAACCTCGTTACGCAGATCAACCCAAATATCCTCTATGTTTGGCCTGTGCAGATGTTGGGTTCCATATGCTCTGAGCACTCCTCGGATGTCGAAACCGTCTCGAGGCTTCATATGCTTCTTCAATTTGTCCTGAAGTTCGCATTCAACATTTTTGGCCTTCACTACTGTTGAGCAAGTATATCTCCCAATAGAAATTGGGAAGGACACAACAGCCTTATGTTTGCTTTGTTGGAATTTATGGAAATCCAACAGCTGTCTAACCAATTCTATCAATATCAGCCTATCCCCTGGATATCGGGGCAAGCGAAAAGGTTCCCCCGAGTACATGACTGTCCAAAGATATGTAAACTTCTTGAATTGTAAGAAGATACATCCCCATTTAGAAACTTCGGCCCAAGCCTCATCTGAGACTCTTGTCTTCCTCAGCTCAGGGTTTATCCTGCAGATATTTTCATAGAAGAAGGCATCATTCACCCTTCTGAAATGTTCTTTGGACCCCTTCTTTGTTATTTGAGGGAAGTAATGATACACCTGGTTTGCCATTCTACTTCCCTTGGTATCTAGCCCGGGATAGTTCCTCATCCCGTCTGCTTTGCGTATGTGACATATGAAGACATATAAAATTTCCCAGTTGACAAGATGTTGTCATTTGGGAATCAATCTCATCGCTGATGAGAGTACCCCAGTCGATCCCTTGCTGATTCTTCTTGATGGTGATCATAAATTGATACATCCATCCTTGAAATACATTCGATTCGGGCAAACCAAAAACCCGACTCAGCAGGGTGATAATATCATTGATTTCTTGGATGAAATCACTCCTGGGAATAGTCCTTGGAAATCTAGAGACCGCTGGTTTGGCCTTGATCAGGAACTTTTTGTTTACATCCTTGATGCAGTCTTCCTGATTGTTGTCCCAGGCCTTCTGAGCTGACTTGATGTTCAACTCCCCATACTCTTCAAAATTAGGCAGTTTTAGGAGATCATCAAAGTAACCTCCATCCAATTTGATCACTACTTCACCTGATTGACTTCTCACAGAACGAGAAGCCGAGTCATAACTAGATGCACAAGCCAAATGAATTCTGGACATTGGGCAGACATGGGAAAACCCACTGCGAGAGGCAAGCCACTGTCAGCTATAGTTTTCATCCATGGAGTTGGGAGGAACTCCTCACTCTACTCCAGAAATCTTCCATGTCTATATTTCCGAGTTCGGTGTCTCTGATATCATAGTTGCAATCAATGTACGATGGAGATTCCGGCTTCTTGAACTTGTATTTCATTCTGCCAGACTTCTCGGCCTTTTCCTGAGATGGACCAGGATCCGACATGAAGAACGTTGAAGGGAGAAAGGTTCGAAGCTCAGGAGATGTTGTCCACTCGTCAGAATTCCGACCTGCTGGATATGCCGGAAGAACAGAAGAGTCCGACACTGGAAGCAGAAGATGTCGGAAAATCCTGAAAGTCCGATGTGTTGAAAATGTCGAAACTTTGGGAAAGCCCGACACTTTGGATAATGTCGAACTTTGGGAAATGTCGATAATGTCGGAACTTTGAGGAACCCCGACACGTCAAACCTTCAATACACTTCGGCTCTTCGACTCTGCGCAATAGGCTTCAAAACCCGAAAAGAAAAACAGGGTTTTTCATCGAATTTCAAAACATGCAATCTCTTTTTTTTGTCATTCATGTTCCATGCATATAATAAAACTTCAAGGAAATAGCATTAAGTGGTAGTCTTAGAAGAGATAAACCCTAAAACCTAAAACCCTTTTCAAAACAACTTCCAGAAAGGAGAAGAAAAGAAAACCCTCAAAACCCGGCAAGAAATTGAGAAGAAACCGCGCAATCGATCCGTATAAACTAAGAATAAAGAAGGGAGAGAAAAATACCTTCAATCAGAGAAAGAAAAGATCAACAACAGGTGATTCAATCGAGCAAGGCGAGCTTTCGGGTTTCGAAATCGGAAGAGCATGCACGAAAAATCCACGAATTAAAAATACGTCTGGTAAGAATGACGTGGAAATCCGCGTATTTATAAGAAAATTGGTAATTAATACACTTGGGCTCGGCACGTGCCAACTCACCGACAACTCGGCATGAATGCCATGTCAGCATGTTTGAGAGGTCCGAAAACCCGACACGAGGGGGCTTAGTGCAATTCGGGTTTCGGGTTTCGGAAAACATGAGGCATAAAGCATGAGGTGCTTAGATGTTACATAGCCCCGAAAACCCGATACAAAGGACTAAGCGGACTTCGGGTATCGGGAAGCATGAGGCATAAAACATGTTTTGGATTAGGCATGTTCCGATGCGCCGGGAGTCCGAAAACCCGATTTTCTCAATACGAAGCGGATTTCGGGTTTCGGAAGACAGACGACATAAAGCATGTTAAAACTCATGTCGAGCTGCTGATAAAACCCGAAAACCCGATTTTCTCAATACGAGGCCATAATGCAAAATCAACTTCAAAAATTTCGTAGGGGTTATCTAATCGTTCTAAAACAAAGTGATAGCTGAAACGAAAGAGATCGCCTCCACATGATGCCAACATCCCCAATTTTTCTCTCCAAAATCCAAACGATTGCGAGATCATTCACGAGGCTTTTGCTTGATTTATGATTCGAACGAAGATGCACTGAAATATGAACCACCACACAAATTGAGGAGAATGGGAATTCCAATCAAGGCATCTCAGAATCGGACAAAACTACAAGAAACGTGCAAAGAAAATTGCACAAGCAAAAAGCAAGAAATTTGATTTTAAAAAATAGCTTGTAGTGGTTAGTTTATAAGTGTTTGTTTATAAGTATTTTTGAAATAAACTGTAACTCGTTCCAAATATTCCATGTATGTATTGTCGCAGTATATATCCGACGGAGAATCAAACTTATCAAACACATGTTCAGTTTTTGTTATCCAACAACTATGCTTTCCTAATTTCTTTATCTTTGTGTTTCCATACAAATACCTATAGTCTTCTCACTTCAAGTGTACATATTGTTCTTATTGTATTCCATTATGTTTGCTTAACATAATAATATGTAATTCATTTCAAATAAATGCATGTATATATTGCGGCGGAACATATGGGGCACAAAATCTAACTTTTCAACAAACAACAACAACAACAACACATTTTTAATGAGTTATTCATTATATCTTTCCTTTATACAATTGCTCGCTTCTTTATGTAAACCAACGACGCATTTTTAATGTGTACTTCATAATATTTGCACACAAATACATATAGTTTTAAAATGCCGACAAACAACCATACAAATTTTAGTTGTTTTCAACCAAAGCTTTGTACATTATATCGCTTTTTTGCATATTGAATTGTTAAAGGGTTAGACTTCATGTTTGCACTTTTTAGAAAATATGAAATAATAAGGAAGTCAACTTTAAAGGTTCTCATTCTTTACAAATGCATGATTTCCTAAACAAATCCTTCATTTCATGATTGACTGCCCTACAAGTTTACATTTTCCACCATATATTTACAGAATTCTCACAATCTCGAGCATCTTTTAGTTGCCATGGAAATAAATTTGACACACGAAGGCATTTCTCAATTGATTGAGGGTGGTTCCAATGTTGACCCCACATTTCAGATACTGCACTTGAGCTCTCTAAGGTCCATTCTCAACACGGAGCCCAACATCGTGTTGACCTTTCAGATGGGATACATTTTCAAAAACACTTCTACCCTCCAAATTTGTAAGTCGTATGGCGACAATTCAATACAAGAAGGCTCCATCGTGTGCTTACACAAATCCCTCGTTAGAATGATCAAAAGTGAATTGTAAGCTTCATCTCTTGCTCAATTACCAATGTACATAAACTCGCTATATCAATTAAAATTTAATTCTATTTATTTTTTCCATCCGTTGCTCAGTTCTAATTATATCCTATTTTTCTTTTCCATTGCAGCACCATTCTTATCATTGAAATGGATGTTGTTGTTGAAACACATTTGGTAATCGGTGCTCCAATCCGACTACCAACAAATGCTCTCAAACACAGTCAGTTGCCACAAACAGATGCAAGTGCAAATCGGGTTAACAAATATTTTACGAGAACACCAACTAAAATAAGTGCTTTGAATACATCTATGCACATGTGGTCCGTAGAGGGCCGTGCCCTAGCAAAAACAACCCTTCGCCAATATCACAATGCAAGGGGAAATGGATCCGTGTTTGGGTTTGATTTTGTTGATCAGGAAGGAGGAGAAATCCACATCACTTGTTTCAACGAGGCCGCGGAAGCATTCTATGAGCAGATTGAGAATGGGAAGCTATATACAATTTCCAATGGGAGGATTGCGAGGATTGCTGATGCAAAGCTATGTTATAACCATTTGAACAATGCTTTGGAGATTTTCCTGCAACCTTCCTCAACCATATCTCCACTCATAGCAAATGAAGATACAATACCTTCCCATAACTTTCACTTCACCAAAATCAAGGAATTACCTGCAAGCGCTGAAGGTTCTACAGTTGATTTGATTGGAATTGTTGTTACGATGTCACCATGCTCAACAATTCATCGGTATGACAAGTCTGAAACAAAGAGAAGAACACTGCAGTTAAAGGACATGTCGGGTTTCAGTGTAAGTGTCACATTGTGGGGACATCACTTAGATGATATAAGCAATGAACTTGAAGACATGCTTTCTATACCGCCTCTTCCGGTCCTCGCCTTGAAAGCTTCCCATGTCTCCAGTTTCAATGGAAGCTCAGTGGACACTGTTTCAAGAACCAAATGTTACGTCAACCCTAAAATTTCAGAAACAAATACACTTCATGGCTGGGTTGATTCCGATGACTACTTCCTTCCGGCGCCCTCTATCACAACCCAATTTCTAGGCCCTCCAAAAAGCATGACCTCTGTAACGACGATTTCGGAGGTACTAAATATGGGGAACACTGAGAGAAATGAATGGGCCATGGTTACTGCAGAAATCATGAATATTAGCATGGACAACTTTTTTTACAAGGCATGTCCTCTTCAAAAAGGTGACAAACAATGCAGGAAAAAGGTGAAAGAGAATGGTAATGGTTCATGGTTATGTTCAAGTTGCAACAGACAAGTGCAAAACTATGATTATAGATATGCACTCAGGATCGATCTAAAGGACCCAACAGGAGAACTTCAATCAGTTACCACTTTTGATGAGATAGCTGAGTTAATCATGGGTGTTGCAGCTAGCGACCTCCATATATTGACTATAGATGAAGATGCGACTAGTGAAATTATAAGTAATGTCATCGGAAACGAATACTGCTTCACACTTTCACTGAAAAAAGAGACATATTGCGGAAACAACAGATTGAAATGTGTCATCCTCAGTTCAAAGAAAGCGAAAAATAGTGCAACTCCTCCATAACCTTTACGCAAGGATTTCCAACCCACCTGTCCCTTCAAACATTACACCCTCACTTATCCCATTCTATACTTTGCACTATGACTCTTTATGTTTCTTATTTCATATCTATGTTTCACTTTTTCCCTACTTCAAAAGAAAACTGTTGAATTCCCTTATACACTGATATACTATTGTCTCCTTCTATTATGCGGATTGTTAGTACTTTTAAGAAAATAAATATAAAAAATATTCAATTTTGTTATGTACGTATTTACATCCTTCTGTAGTATGTGAACACATTGTATGTTTCTATATATCTAATACTCTTTTCCTTAATAAAAAAGTAGTTTCTCAAAACTCA